>CM077667.1:117491212-118797641 GCA_039707655.1 Elymus sibiricus
GGGTTGTCTCCCAACGAGCTCTTTCTTTATTGCCATTAAGATAGGCTTGAGATTTTAATGATGCTCACATAAAAGAAAAAAAATTGAGGTACAAAGAGACCATCATATAGCATGTTAACAAACACATTTAAGTCTAACATACTTCCTATGATTAGGCATCTTACAGGAAAACAAATTATTAAGATAAGCAATATCTACAATATGCAAATAGGAAGAATGAAGTATTAATAATTTTGACACAAAGAGAGGTAATTGTGTAACATGAAAATTTCTATAACCATATTTGCCTCTCTTATAATAATTACATGTAGGATCGTAATCAAATTCAATAATATTGTTGTCATATAAAATATTCTCTCCATGATCTACATGCACTATAGTTTTACACTCTTCCAATATAGTGGGATTAACATCAACTAAAGTTACGACCTCTCCAAACCCACTTTTATCAAAATTTCAATAGATTGATTATTGTCCAAAATTGTGGGATCATTAATACCTAAAGTTGACACTCTTCCAAATCCACTTTCAATACTCATAGTGTTATAATCTCCCCAATCATGTTTATTAGTTATAATAAGTATTAGGCATAACAAACTCATCATGTATAATGGTAAAATGCAACCCATCAAGATAATCCCTAATAAGTGCAAACTTCTCTTGTATAGTGTTGTGAGGATAATTCAAAAAGATAATAGGACTAGCAAGTGTGGGTGCAACAGCAATAATTTCATTTTTAACATAAGGAACTATTGCAAGTTTGTCTCCATAAGCATCATTAATATCGGCATCATGGCCATAAGCATAGCAGGCATCAAGTTCATCAAAAAGGGCTATTTCAAATGAATCAACTGGATCATAAAATTATCTATAGATTCCTGCATATTAGTATCTTCTTGGGCAGTGGAGATTTTCCTAATATAATCTTTAATATAGGCATTAGAACCATAATTCTCAAAGAAGTCTTTAAGTATGGCAAAATTTTCAGATTTGTAAAGAGTAGCATCATACTTTTCAATCAAAGAAGCAATTTCATAGGCACCCTTAAAAGCAAAAAATTCTTCAATTTGTTCAATATCGTAATAACTATAAGCACCCTTGGCATAAGAAGATAAGTTTTCATTATCATTAAACTCACATTGGAAGGGAAGGTATTTTTTTGGGTTCTCGAAGTAAAAAGTAAAATCACGTATTTCACATAAGTTCAAAGAATAGCATTACAATCTAGGTATTTGATTCCATAAGTGTCTCCCTTTTTTAGACAAGTGGTGACGCACAAAATAAGCATGCTCATCTAATGATTTTCCCTTAACTAAGCTAGTGGGGGTTTCAGCATGAGCACAAATGGATCGAAGGTGATCCAAGGGGAAAACTTTAACTCAATCCATATGTTTTATTTGTAATTTTTCTATTTCTTGTTTTGGTGTGTCAATGATAAGGATAGCATAATTATGTAAATAAAAAGTAGAACAAATAAATGCTAATGTGTGTGAAGGAACCGTAAGGATGTTTGATATCTTCCCCAGCAATGGCACCCGAATTTCTTTCTGCTACTTGTAGATGTGTTGTGTTTTCCTCGAAGAGGAAGGGATGTTGTAATATAGTAGAGATAGATATTTCCCTCAGTTAAGAACCAAGGTTATCGAACCAATAGGAAGTTATCTAAACACACGTTCAACAGTTCCTGCACACACAAGAGCAAATACTTGCACCCAACGAGGCGCAAGAGGGTTGTGAAGCCCCTTATACACGTTAATTGCAAGGATTAAATCTTGATAGAGTAGGATAAATAAATACTAATAAAAAGTAAATAAATAACAGCAAATATTTTTATGTGTTTCTGATACATAAAATATAAAGATGGACCCGGGGACCATAGCGTTCACTAGAGGCACCTCTCTCATGAGCATAGTAGCAGTGAGTGCACAAATTATTGTTGGGCAATTTATAGAAAAACAAATAATTATGTCATCATTCATGGCATGATCAATATATAGGCATTACGTAGGTGATAAGTAGACCGAAACGATTCTGCATCTACCACTATTACTCCATCAATCGACCGCTATCCAGCATGCATCTATGGTATTAAGTTCATAACAAACAGAGTAATGCTTTAAGCAAGATGACATGATGTAGAAAAAGGAAGACCAAATAATATGTTCAGACCCCGTCGTTTTATCCTTAGTAGCAACAATACAAATATGTGCCTCGCTACCCCTTGTGTCACGAGGTGAGGACACTGCAAGATTGAACCTACTACTATGCACCACTCCCTCTGATGATCTACTCATCTACTTGGCCAAAGCAAACTTATAGATCCGAAAGCGTACATAGCTATATGAAATCACACATAATAAATCTCAGATTGGATCAAGTACTTTCGATGAATAATCTGGACATAAACTCGCAATTCATCGGATCCCAACAAACACAACGCAAAAGTTACATTGAATAGGTGTCTGAAGATATCACTGTATTGAAGATCAAACGAGACAGAGAGCCACCTAGCTACAGCTATGGACCCGTAGGTCCTCTAGGAACTACTCACACATCTTGTGTGAGGCAGCAAGGTTGATGAAGATGACCGCCATGGTGGATTCCCCCTCCGGAAGAGTGTCGAAAAAGGCCTCCAGATGGGATCGCGGTGGAACAGAGACTTGCGGCAACGAATAAGGTGTTTTGGATGCTCCCCTAGGGTTTTTGGAATATTTGGGGATTTATATAATGAAGAGGTGGCGCATGGGAGCCACACGGGGGCACAGGGGCATAGGGTGCGCCGTACCCCCTAGGGCGCGCCCCCTGGCCTTGCTGCCTCCTCGTGGAGCTTCCGGTCTCCCTCTGAAGCTTGCATGTCTTCTTTTGGTCCAAAAAAAATCATCAAAAAGTTTCGTCATGTTTGGACTCCGTTTGTTATTGATTTTATATAAAACCAAAACAAGCAGAAAACAATAACAACTGGCACTGGACACTGAGTTAATAGGTTACTTCCCAAAAATGATATAAAATGGCATATAAAGCATAAAATATTGATAAAATAATAGCATGAAACCATCAAAAATTATAGATACATTGGAGACGTATCACGTCCCTGTTGCTCCGGCCCTAGGGGGGCCCGGATCTGCGCTCCCTCTAGATCATGGCTCACCCGGGTCTATGGCCACCATCACCCCCACCCCCATGTGCATGTCATTTCGCCTAGCCGCTCAACCTCACCCACCTTCGTGTTGGAAATATGCCCTAGAGGCAATAATAATTTATTTATTATCATATTTCCTTGTTCATGATAATCGTTTATTATCCATGCTATAATTGTATTGATTGGAAACTCAAATGCATGTGTGGATACATAGACAACACTGTGTCCCTAGTATGCCTCTAGTAGACTAGCTTGTTGATCAAAGATGGTCAAGGTTTCCTAGCCATAGACATGAGATGTCATTTGATAACGGGATCACATCATTAGGAGAATGATGTGATGGACAAGACCCAAACTATGAACGCAGCATATGATCGTGCCAGTTTATTTGCTATTGTTTCTGCATGTCCAAGTATCTGTTCCTATGACCATGAGATCATGCAACTCACTGACACCGGAGGATTGCCTTGTGTGTATCAAACGTCACAACGTAACTGGGTGACTATAAAGATGCTCTACAGGTATCTCCGAAGGTGTCTGTTGAGTTGGCATGGATCGAGACTGGGATTTGTTACTCCGTATGACGGAGAGGTATCTCAGGGCCCACTCGGTAATACAACATCACAATAAGCCTTGCAAGCAATGTGACTAAAGTGTTAGTGACGGGATATTGTATTACGGAACGAGTAAAGAGACTTGCTGGTAACGAGATTGAACTAGGTATAGAGATACCGACGATCGAATCTCGGGCAAGTAACATACCGAAGAACAAAGGGAACATCATACGGGATTAACTGAATCCTTGACATAGAGGTTCAACCGATAAAGATCTTCGTAGAATATGTAGGAACCAATATGGGCATCCAGGTCCCGCTATTGGTTATTGACCGTAGAGGTGTCTCGGTCATGTCTACATAGTTCTCGAACCCACAGGGTCTGCACACTTAACGTTCGGTGATGTTTCGGTAGTATTGAGTTATGTATGGTGGTGACCGAAGGTTGTTCGGAGTCCCGGATGAGATCCCGGACATCATGAGGAGCTCCGGAATGGTTCGGAGGTAAATATTGATATATAGGAAGTCCCGTTTTGGCCACCGGTAAAGTTTCGGGTATTTCCGGTAGTGTACCGGGAGTGTCGGAGGGCAATCGGGAGGGGCCACCCACGCCGGGAGGCCACATGGGCCTGAGGGGGGGTGCACCAGCCCTTATTGGGCTGGGAAAACCAGCCCCACAAGGCCCATGAGGCTAGGAAGTGGGAAAAGGAAAAAAACCCAAGTGGGGGAAAGATTCCAAGTAGGATTGGAATCCTACTTGGAGTAGGATTGGAGGTGGACTCTTCCACCTCCTCCACTTCGGCCGAACCCAAGGGGGAACCCTAGGGAGGCTGCCTCCCCCCTTCCCTCCTATATATACTAGAGGAATAGAGCCCCAAAGACACAAGTCCACGTGCTAGTTCTCTATTCCCTAGTTCCTCCACCAAATAGATCCCGACGGTGCTTGGGCGAAGCCCTGCCGGAATAGTTCCACCACCACCGTCGCCACGCCGTCGCGCTGCCGGAGAACTCATCTACCTCTCCGCTCCCTCTTGCTGGATCAAGAAGGCAGAGATCGTCATCGAGCTGTACGTGTGCTGAACGTGGAGGTGCCGTCCGTTCGGCGCTAGATCGGAAGGACCGTGATTGGATCGTGGGACGGTTCGAGATTGGATCGCGGGACAGATCGTGATCGGATCGCGGGACGGCTAGCGATTTGGATCGTGAAGACGTTCAACTACATCAACCGCTTTCTTAACGCTTCCCGCTTAGCGATCTACAGGGGTATGTAGATCCACTCTTCCTCTCGTAGATGCTCATCACCATGGATAGATCTTGCTTGTGCGTAGGAAAAATTTTGTGTCCCATGCAACGTTCCCCAGCAGTGGCATCATGAGCTAGGTCTATGCGTAGATGAGATCACGAGTAGAACACAAAGGAGTTTGTGGGCGTTGATGCACAAGATTGCTTCCTC
The DNA here is from genome assembly GCA_039707655.1 of Elymus sibiricus. Lineage (NCBI taxonomy): Eukaryota > Viridiplantae > Streptophyta > Magnoliopsida > Poales > Poaceae > Elymus > Elymus sibiricus. The sequence goes on from CM077667.1 coordinate 117,496,359, forward strand.
CCTTGGTCTTTTCTTGATTCAGCGGTATTGTGGGATGAAGCGGCCCGGACCAACATTACTTGTACGCTTACGAGAGACCGGTTCCATCAACTGACATGTAACTTCGTTGCATAAAGATGGCTGGCGGGTGTCTCTCTCTCCTTCTTTAGTTGGATCGGATTTGACAAAGGCTGTCCTTGAGAAGGTTGAATAGCAATTTGTGTATTACCGTTGTGGTTTTTGCGTAGGTAAGAATCGTTCTTGCTAGATACCCGTAGCAGCCACGTAAAACATGCAACAACAATTAGAGGACGTCTAACTTGTTTTTGCAGGGTATGTTGTGATGTGATATGGCCAATTACATGATGATATATATGTGATGTATGAGATGATCATGTATTGTTTAGAATATCACGACTTGCATGTCGATGAGTATGGCAACCGGCAGGAGCCATAGGGTTGTCTTTAATTTATTTTCGCCGTTTTGCTTTACTTTATCGCTATGAGTTAGCAATAGCCGTAGAAGCAACAGTTGGCGTGACAACCTCATGGCGACACGTTGATGGAGATCAAGATGATGGTGATCATGGTGTCATGCCGGTGACGATGGAGATCATGCCGGTGCTTTGGAGATGGAGATCAAAAGCACGAGTTCATGGCCATATCATGTCACTTATGATTTGCATGTGATGTTAATCCTTTTATGCATCTTATTTTGCTTAGGACGACGGTAGCATTATAAGGTGATCCCTCACTAAAATTTCAAGATAAAATTGTGTTCTCCCCGAGTGTGCACCGTTGCGAAAGTTCGTTGTTTCGAGACACCACGTGATGATCGGGTGTGATAGACTCTACGTTCGCATACAACGGGTACAAGCCAGTGTTGCACATGTAGAACACTTGGGTTAAACGTGACGAGCCTAGCATGTACAGACATGGCCTCGGAACACAAGAGACCGAATGGTCGAACATGAGTCATATAGTAGATATGATCAACATGAAGATGTTCACCAATGAAACCACCTCATCTCACGTGATGATCGGACTTGAGTTGGTGAATTTGGATGTCACTCGAATGACCGGAGGGATGTCAATTTGAGTGGGAGCTCTTAAGTAATATGATTAATTGAACTCATTATCATGAACATAGTCAAAATGTCTTTGCAAATTATGTTGTAGATTACTAGCTCGCGCTGTAGCTCCCTTGAATTTTTATATGTTCCTAGAGAAATAGAGTTGAAAGATGATGGTAGCAATAATACGGACTGGGTCCGTGAACTGAGCATTGTCATCATTGCTGCACAGAAGGCTTTTGTCCTTGATGCACCGCTCGGTGCACCACCCCCTCCAAGCGTCGTCTGTGGATGTTGTGAACATCTGACAGGCATGTTGTGATGAATACTTGATAGTTCAGTGCGTCATGCATTACGGCTTAGAATTGAGGCTCCAAAAACGTTTTGAACGTCACGGAACATATGAGATGTTCTAAGAGCTGAAATTGGGATCTCTGGCTCATGCCCGTGTTGAGAGGTATGAGACCTCCAACAAGATTCTTTGCCTGCAAGATGAAGGAGAATAGCTCAATCGGTGAGCACGTGCTCAGATTGTCTGGGTGCTACAATCGCTTGAATCGAGTGGGAGTTGATCTTCAAGATAAGATAGTGATTGATATAGTTATCCAAGTCACTGTCACTAAGCAACTAGAGCTTCGTGATGAACTATAAAATGCCAAGGATGGAAATAATGATCCCTGAGCTATTCGCGATGTTTGACACCGCGAAGGTAGAAATCAAGAAGGAGCATCAAGTGTTGATGGTTAGTGAAACCACTAGTTTCGAGAAGGGCAAGGGCAAGGAGGGAAACTTCATGGATGGCAAGTCAGTTGCTGCTCCAGTGAAGAAACCCAAGGTTGAACCCAAACCCGAGACCAAGTGCTTCTATTATGAGGAGAACGGTCGCTGAAGCGAAACAACCCTAGATACTTGGTAGATAAGAAGGCTGGCAACGTCGACAGAAGTATATTTGATATACGTGTTATTGATGTGTACCTTACTAGTACTCCTAGTAGCACCTGGGTATTGGATACCGGTTCGGTTGCTAAAATGATTGTAACTCGAAATAAAAGCTACGGAATAAACGGAGGCTAGCTAAGGGTGAGGTGATGATGAGTGTTGGAAGTGTTTCCAAGGTTGATGTGATCACCATCGCACGCTCTCTCTACCTTCGGGATTAGTGATGAACCTAAATAAATGTATTTGGTGTTTGCGTCGAGCATGAACATGATTAGATCATGTTTATTGCAATATGGTTATTCATTTAAGTTAGAGAATAATGGTTATTCTGTTTACATGAATAATACCTTCAATGGTCATGCGCCCAATGAGAATGGTTTATTGAATCTTGATCGTAGTGAAACACATGTTCATAATATTGATGCCAAAAGATACAAAGTTAATAATGATAGTACCACATACTTGTGGCACTGCCGCTAAATGTCATATTGGTGTAAAGCGCATGAAGAAACTCCATGCTGATGGATCTTTGGACTCATTCGATTTCGAATCGGTTGAGACATGCGGACCATGCCTCATGGGCAAGATGACTAAGACCCCGTTTTCCGGTATGATGGAGCGGGCAAGTGACTTATTGGAAATGATACATGTTGATGTATTCGGTCCAATGAGTGTTGTAGCGTGCGGTGGATATCGTTATTTTCCTACCTTCACTGATGATTTGAGTAGATATGGGTATATTTACTTAATGAAACACAAGTCTGGAACGTTTGAAAAGTTCAAACAAATTCGGAGTGAAGTTTGAGATCATCGTGACAAGAAGATAAAATGTCTACAATATGATCGTGGAGGTGAATATCTGAGTTACGAGTTTGGTATGCAACTTAAGACAATGTGAAAGTTGTTTCATAACTCACGCCGCCTGGAACACCATAGTGTGATGGTGTGTCCGAACGTCGTAGTTGTGCTCTATTGGATATGGTACGTACTATGATGTATCTTATCGATTTGCCACTATCGTTTTGGGGTTTTTCATTAGAGACAACTACATTCACTTTAAATAGGGCACCATCTAAGTCCGTTGAGATGACACCGTATGAATTTTGGTTTGGCAGAAACCTAAGCTGTCATTTCTCAGAGTTTGGAATACGACGCTTATGTCTAATAAGCTCGATCCCAAAGTGGAAAGGTGCATCTTCATAGAATACCCTAAGGAAACAGTTGGGTATACCTTCTATCTCAGATCCAAGGGCAAAGTGTTTGTTGCTAAAAACGGTTCCTTTCTCGAGAAAGAGTTTCTCTCGAAAGAATTGAGTGGGAGGAAGGTAGAACTTGATGAGGTTATTGAACCGTCACTTCAGTTTGATAGTAGCACGACGCAGAAAGATGTTTCTGTGGCGCCTAAACCGAATGAAGAGGAAGTTAATGATGATGATCATGACACTTCGGATCAAGTTACTACCTTACCTCATAGGCCGACAAGAACTCGTACTGCCTCTGAGTGGTACGTCAATCCTGTCTTGGAGATCATGTTGTTAGACAACAGTGAAACTACGAGCTATGAAGAAGCGATGGTGGGCCCGGATTCCAACAAATGGCTAGGAGCCATGAAATCCGAGATAGGATCCATGTATGAAAACCAAGTGTGGACTTTGGTAGACTTGCTCGTTGAACGGCAGGCTGTTGAGTACAAATGGACCTTTAAGAAGAAGACAGATGCTAATGGTAAATGTCACCATTTATAAAGCTCAACTTGGCGCAAAGAAGTTTCCGACAAGTTCAAGGAGTTGACTACGATGAGACTTTCTCACCCGTAGCGATGCTAAAGTCTGTTGGAATTATGTTAGCAGTTGCTGCATTTTTCGATTATGAAATCTGGCAGATGGATGTCACAACATCGTTTCCTTAACGGTATCTGTGAGGAAAGGTTGTATGTGATACAACCGGAAGGTTTTGTCAGTCCTAAGGATGCTAAAATGTATGCAAGCTCCAGCGATCCTTCTATGGATAGGAGCAAGCATCTCGGAGTTGGAATATACGCTTTGATGAGGTGATCAAAGTTTTTGGGTCTATACAAAGTTTATGAGAAACTTGTATTTACAATAAAGTGAGTGGGAGCACTATAGAATTTCTGATAAGTATATGTGGATGACATATTGTTGATCGGAAATGATGTAGAATTTCTGGAAAGCATAAACGGTTGTTTGAAAAGAGTTTTTCAAAGGAAGACCTGGATAAAGCTACTTAAATATTGGGCATCAGGATCTATAGAGATAGATCAAGACGTCTGATAAGACTTTCAATGAGTACATACCTTGACAGGATTTTGAAAGAGTTCAAAATGGATCAGTCAAAGAAAGAGTTCTTGCCTGATTTGTAAGGTGTGGAGTTGAGTGAGACTCAAAGCTCGACCATGGCAGAAGAAAGAGAGAGGACGAAGGTCGTCCCCTATGCCTTATCCATAGGCTCTATATAGTATGCCATGCTGTGTACCGCACCTGGTGTCTGCCTTGCCATGAGTCTGTCAAGGGGTACAAGAGTGGTCCAGGAGTGGATCACTAGACAGCGGTCAAGATTATCCTTAGTAACTAGAGGACTAAGGAAATGTTTCTAGATTACGGAGGTGATAAAGAGTTCGTCTTAAAGGGTTACGTCGATGCAAGCTTTGACACCTATCCGGACGACTCTGAGTAGCAGTCCGGATACATATAGTGCAGCAGTCATTTGGAATAGCTCCAAGTGGAGCGTGGTAGCATCTGCAGTATGACATATAGATTTGCAAAGAATACACGGATCTGAATGTTGCAGACCGTTGACTAGAACCTCTCTCACATGCAAAACATGATCGAACCCCAGAACTCATTGGGTGTTAGATTCATAACAATGTAAATCACATAGCGATGTGAGCTAGATTATTGACTCTAGTGCAAGTGGGAGAATGTTGGAAATATGCCCTAGAGGCAATAATAATTTAGTTATTATGATATTTCCTTGTTCATGATAATCGTTTATTATCCATGCTATAATTGTATTGATTGGAAACTCAAATGCATGTGTGGATACATAGACAACACTGTGTCCCTAGTATGCCTCTAGTAAACTAGCTTGTTGATCAAAGATGGTCAAGGTTTCCTAGCCATAGACATGAGATGTCATTTGATAACGGGATCACATCATTAGGAGAATGATGCGATGGACAAGACCCAAACTATGAACGTAGCATATGAACGTGTCAGTTTATTTGCTATTATTTCTGCATGTCAAAGTATCTGTTCCTATGACCATGAGATCATGCAACTCAATGACACCGCAGGATTGCCTTGTGTGTATCAAATCTCACAACGTAACTGTGTGACTATAAAGATGCTCTACAGGTATCTCCGAAGGTGTCTGTTGAGTTGGCATGGATCGAGACTGGGATTTGTTACTCCGTATGACGGAGAGGTATCTCAGGGCCCACTCGGTAATACAACATCACAATAAGCCTTGCAAGCAATGTGACTAAAGTGTTAGCCACGGGATATTGTATTACGGAACGAGTAAAGAGACTTGTTGGTAACGAGATTGAACTAGGTATAGAGATACCAACGATCGAATCTCGGGCAAGTAACATACCGAAGAACAAAGGGAACGGCATACGGGATTAACTGAATCCTTGACATAGAGGTTCAATCGATAAAGATCTTCGTAGAATATGTAGGAACCAATATGGGCATCCAGGTCCTGCTATTGGTTATTGACCGTAGAGGTGTCTCGGTCATGTCTACATAGTTCTCGAACCCGCAGGGTCTGCACATTTAACGTTCGGTGACGTTTCGGTAGTATTGAGTTATGTATGGTGGTGACCGAAGGTTGTTCGGAGTCCCGGATGAGATCTGGGACATCACGAGGAGCTCCGGAATGGTCCGGAGGTAAAGATTGATATATAGGAAGTCCCGTTTTGGCCACCGGAAAAGTTTCGGGTATTTCCGGTAGTGTACCGGGAGTGCCGGAGGGCCATCGGGAGGGGCCACCCACGCCGGGAGGCCACATGGGCCTGAGGGGGGTGCACCAGCCCTTAGTGGGCTGGGAAAACCAGCCCCACAAGGCCCATGAGGCTAGGAAGTGGGAAAAGGAAAAAAAAACAAGTGGGGGAAAGATTCCAAGTAGGATTGGAATCCTACTTGGAGTAGGATTGGAGGTGGACTCTTCCACCTCCTCCACTTCGGCCGAACCCAAGGGGGAACCCTAGGGAGGCTGCCTCCCCCCTTCCCTCCTATATATACTAGAGGAATAGAGCCCCAAAGACACAAGTCCACGTGCTAGTTCTCTATTCCCTAGTTCCTCCACCAAATAGATTCCGACGGTGCTTTGGCGAAGCCCTGCCGGAATAGTTCCACCACCACCGTCGCCGCGCCGTCGCGCTGCTGGAGAACTCATCTACCTCTTCACTCCCTCTTGCTGGATCAAGAAGGCGGAGATCTTCATTGAGCTGTACGCGTGCTGAATGCGGAGGTGCCGTCCGCTAGATCGGAAGGACCGTGATTGGATCGTGGGACGGTTCGAGATTGGATCGCGGGACAGATCGTGATTGGATCGCGGGACGGCTAGCGATTTGGATCGCGAAGACGTTCAACTACATCAACCGCGTTTCTTAACGCTTTCCGCTTAGCGATCTGCAAGGGTATGTAGATCCACTCTTCCTCTCGTAGATGCCCATCACCATGGATAGATCTTGCATGTGCGTAGGAAAAAATGTGTTTCCCATGCAACGTTCCCCAACACTTCGTTCCCCATCCGTCCTTCCATGTGCTCCCTATCTCACACGTCCGGCGATGCCCGGTGCCTCCTTCGGTGACGGGCATGGCTCCCATTCCTTCGCGGTTCCGGCCTACGCCCCGACTCCTCCTCTCCCATTTGTGCTCTGACGGCTTGGGATTGCTCAGACTCTGGCCAGGGGAAATCCCTGCATTCTATGCTGGTAGCAGCAACACCCGCGGGTGTCGTCCCCTTCTTGGATGAGTTGCCATGCCTGTTATTTGTGCCCCACTTCAAGCATCAAGGGAAACCCTAGGTCTGGTTAGTCTGATCAGATGGCAACCGCATCTTAGCATCGTTATCCTTCGTGAAGGCACTGTCTTGTTTGCTCGCGGCATCCTCGGTTCTGGATTTGGATTTGTTCATTGTCTTGTTGGTTTGGTTTGAGATGCCTCTTAGGACAATGAGTTTAGCTATGTTTTTCTCCGCTTGGGCCGAGCATCCCACGTCTCCATGCTCCAGGCACCATGTTCACACCTCTGGCATGTGTGCCATGTGATGTACCACCTCTTTTACTCTCTCTAAATTCTTCTATCAATATAATGATACGCAAGCTTTCCGTATTCGTGAAAAAAATAAGTCATCTGGTGGTCTCGATCTTGGTATGTATTTGCCATGCTGGTAATGTTTGTGTGATGATAATTTGACAAGGGGTCCACATAGGAGCAACCCAACCTATTCAATCATGGCTTGTGCCCATGAAGGACTAGTCTCATTAGGGTAGATCTTCTCAAAGTAGGTGATCTCCGAACCCATACAAATTTCTTGGCTTCTTCACTGATATGAAGACTTCCAAGCACACCTAGTCTATCTAGTAGGCACACAACCTCCAAAAGTAATAAGATAGTTGTTGCTTAGACAATGAATCCCTTGCTATTGTGCTTCAAAAGATAATCTCCTCAACACTCGTAGTTTCTCAAGATTTGGCTAATGTAGGAGTGAAAAGCAAGAGGGGATTAAATCTCAAAGGGTTGATTGGATTGTTGGGGCACAAAGCCTTTTGAAATCGGCATGACAAGGTGGAGTTCTCTCTTGAGACATATGATGGGAGTGGAGTTTTCTTCAAGTTGAAATAGTGGGAAAAGTGGGGTATATATAGTCTGGATGAGAAATCTGACTGTCACTCACCTTTGTGCACATCTCGGAGGCTCCGGATGGTTTTGTCGGTGGCTCCAAAGTGAACAAAAGTGACAACTTTCAGATGCATCGTTACGTCCAATTGGAAACAATCAGTGCCTCCTAAGTAAGAACGTCAACAGTGGAACACTCTGTTGGCGCTTAGGAAATTCTAACTGGAATGGCTCAGAATTTCAAATGTGATAATAGAAGGTTTACGAGATTACTTCGGTGGTTTTGAGTGGAATGTTGGCGGCTTCGATCGAACTAGGGTTTGGAACAACGGATATATCCGGCTGTTCCGGTCGTTCCGAGTGGAAATGCGTGAGCAACATTGAGTTGCATGGCATTTGAAAGATATAGGGGGGAAACTTGAAGGAGTTTGATGAGTTTTTAGAATTTCTTCTCTAAGCACATGGAGCTAAAGGTTCATTGCCACATCTTCATCCCCTTTTGATAGTATTGACATGCCTATGGACTCAATGTGATCTTGGATCACTAAAATGAAAATGTAGACTCATATGCCTTGTCCAAAACTTATGTTAAACCATTTTTAGGGGTCACCATCTATTCCAATGTTGTACCTAAAAGAACTTCTCCTGAAATATATTTTGAAGTATCATTGGTTCTTTGAGATACGTTGACATGAACTATCACAATCCACCTTGGGGATTAGATGCACTTTCAGAAGACTAAGATAAAATCATCAAATGCTCATGCAGTGGTATCACTTATCCTTAATAACCTAGGTAACCTATTGAGCCGGATAGGAGCAAGGTTGGGCAATCGATCCTTGATGTGGCGACAGTCGGTCGTGGTGTTATTAGGAAGCATCTCCTGCTTATGTGTTAAAAATATGTGCAAAGATGTTTACTAGTGCATTGTTCATCCATCTTGTTATAATCCCAAGTACGTGTACACAGCTAGAAGTGAAACCTTAGCTCTAGCCTTTTTTTCCTCATATTGTTACAGCCTCTACGTTAGTATGGGAAACTGCAACGATTTGCGATAACAAAGACTTGCAGACGTTTCCTTGTCAAGCTTAATTAGCTTCGTGGATTCGACAAATCGTAGGCTCTCTAGGGAAGAAGTTATATCTATATCCAAAAATGGATCGAAGGTAATTAAGTTAAAATTCCAATTTAAGATATGTCTACATAGTCATTTCATAATGACAAGATATTCAAACTAAGGCCCTTGGATATGTTTTGGAAAACTTTGAACTTAAACTATGAAACCTTGTTGGAACACTATGAACAGTTATGCCATGTTCAGTCTATTTCATCTAACTCTGAAAAGTAGGTTTTCTTAACAGAGGTACCAATAGGATTTCTTTGAGTACTAAAAATGTTCTACATGAGTTTTGTCTTGATATGTACTTGTAAGAGTTTGACTCGTATGCCTATGATTCAATTTATTTCACGTGTGTCACTGCAGTTTTGCAAAGTTTCGCTGAAACCTTGGAATTATTGTATAACTATTATTTAAGATGCATTTTTATATACTTCTAAAAATGTTTCATTGTGTTTCAAGCATGTTTCGGTTTTGATGATCTTTCACAAATGTTTTATTTCATTTTAAAGAAGGAAAAATTGAAATTTTCATCAAATATATTCCGAAAATTTACTATGTTTCTGTAATGTTTCGTTGACCACTGGTTAAGTTTCCCGCTTATCTTAGCATGTTTCACTAGCGTGTATAAAAATGCAGACATGTTTTCGTAGAGACCTATCTCAAGTTTAATGTGACTTTTAGTTGCACTAATGAGTCAATGGTTTTTATCAAGGGTGCACATGTTTCACTAACCTCAAAATCTCTATAGGAGTTCCACTTGTGTTTGAATAATATTTCATCGAGTACCACACAATTTTAACAAATTTATTGGATATGTTGCATGACTATTATTTCACGTATATTATATGAACATACCTTCATAGGAGTTTAACTATATTTCTTGCGTGCTAGTGTGCCATCCATGAAGATTTATGTGAAGAGTTCTTGGTTGTTCAAAAATTATTTTTTGACCCCAAAACTATAGAACAATTGTTTTACGGTAAATTTGTGTTAATCAAATATAAAATTATGTATAGGCAAAAAGGAAAAACATAGTACAAATAACACCTAGCCCACTCCAGCTTTTCCTAACATGGAACCAATGGAAGTATATTGTCTTAAGTGCACAGGGACATAATCCACTGAGTGAGGCAATCAATATTCTTCTCCTTAGTCCCTGACGGAAACTAAACCGGCAAATCTTGAGGTAGGGGATCCTAAGCTACATGTCTTGGAACGAGGGTAATAGAGACACAAATATTTTCCCAACTTCGGCCTCTCCAAGGAGATAATACCCAACGTCATGCATGTATTTATTGTGTTGGAGTAAGTACAGAGTGCATGTATCTACCAAAAGATTGTAATGTCTAACTTATGTTGTCTACGAGCCAGATCCCTTGGTTTATATAGGCACCGGGGGTCCTAGGGTACATGTCCGTAGTCGGCTAAGTACGAGGAAGTAAAGTCCTCCATGGATCCAGCGTCTTGGAGTATACATCAAGTCTTCTGGATCTTCCTTGTAATGGTCATGAGTTGCCCAAAGTGGCCTAGGATGGAACCAACAAAGGGGTCCACAGCCTGGCCCACCAGGCCGGGAGTGAACATGCTGAGAGGCCCCTTAGGCGCGACAACGTCAGTCTCGTGCTTCACCAAAAGAAGGTATTTCTTGAGCCTGTGTTCCGAAGAGATAACTCCAAGAACTGCAGTTCTGAATATCTTTCCATTCCTTTGCATCCAAATATTTCAACAGCCCATGATAATGATATCCATTGCAATCCGTTTGCGTAATGTTTTGGTGGAGAAGCAACGCTTCATCAAAAAGAGACATACCCACGTGCTTGTTTGGGGGAGATAGATGCCCAGCAAGATTGTGCAAAAGTACAGTCCCATAGAAAGTGTATAAATTCCTCTGGCGATTCATTGCAAATCACGCATAATTAGAAGCCCATATAAAAATATTTTCTCTTGAGAAGTCCCCGGTAATTATTCTGTCATACATAGCCAGCCAATAGAAAATCTTATGCCTGATCTTACTTGCACTCTTTCATCCATTTGAAGAGAAAACAAAATTTTGGCTGCCCCATCAAATGGTTATACATCATATTAGGGGAGAAAATATGTGATTTCCAGCCATAAGTCCATTTTTCAGCAGACAAATAAGGGCTGATATGTATCATAGCTTGTTCCAACTCATTGAATTGAAGGAAAGCTTTGTTTGAAAGGGGCCTATGAAACCCCTCTGCTAGATTTTGTCGGTTTAAATCAAAAACAAAGAGATCTTGTCATTTTTGACAAAGGAGTGGAGTTCAGGACAGTGTTGCGCCAATGCCAAATCAAACCATTTGTCATCCCAAGAAAGTACAGAATGTCCATTGCCAACAGTGCATATAACCACTTACTTAAAAAGAGGGGAAAACGTTAAATGATATTTCCACCGAAATGATCCCTCAAGCTTATGAACTTTTCATACATGGTAAAACAGATTCATAGAGATTTTGCCATGTTCCATACTCAGATTGTTAAGTTCCTTGGCGTTTTCATCAATCTCAAGATTTGTCGGCTCATTCTCTCGAATGTGCTCATAAGGATAGGACGTGTGTGTGCGCGTTTATAGACGTGAGTGTACGTGTGTGTATGTGAGCGTCTGCGCTTGTACTGTATTTTTTAATAAAAGTTAAACTTTAATTAGTCAAAATTCATTCGAGGTTAGTGTTCTTGTTCAGATCTCATCTTCAAGAACTTCATTTTTCAAATGGAACATAGATGTCATATTTAGTTCAACACATTTAGGTGTTTTAAATTTAAGATTTTGGACATTCCCAAATACAGTACATGCAAAGATGGGATACCATGCGATGTGGGTACGTGCTATTGGCGGAGGGGACTCCGTGACCTCCAGTGCATGGTAGATACTCATTCTCGTCTCATCTTGTAGAGGAACCCTAGCAGTAGATTCGATTAGACAGCCAGCCTGGGCATCCTGATAAGATTTGTCAGACAATAAGCTTTTCCCTTTTCTCGAGATGCTTAGGGTGCAATGATGAGAACGATATGAATCTCTCTGATAAGCATGATTTGTACGCAGTGTGACGATTAGCCTTTTACAAAAGCATGTGGTCCAATAGTGTGTCCCTCTGGACCGTGGCCACATTCCTCGCTCATGTCATGTCCCCTCGTTCCCGATCACACAAGGACTCCTTCGACCGGTAGTGGCGCCGACGAGGCGGCAACAAGTATCCTCCCGTTTTCCCTTACATACCCGACTGCGATGCTTTCAGATGGCAAACGGTTCTACCCCTCCGTCTCAGTTTAAAGGCATGTGCGTAGTTCTAGGTCATCAATTTGACCAACTTAATAAGACGAATATATTATAAAAAATATATCATTAGAAACTTTAGATGATCTATTTTTTAATTATATAACTTTTATGTTAAACAATTTATTTTATATAAGTCAAATTAACGACCTAGATACACGTGCAAAACTTGTAAACTGAGATGGAGGGAGTACTATAAAACTCAAAAACTAAATCGTGCTACTAGACCTGTGCTATCTTTGGATCATGGTTTGAGACCATCTACGAATGTTTAGAGCAACTCCAACCGCGCGACCCAAAAGGACGCGCGCTTTGTCCGTTTGGGTCGAGCCGGCGGACAACCATGTCCGTTTTTCGAAATGGGTCGGCCCTTGTGCCCAACCCTGGCACGATCCTTTTTTTTTTTTGTGGATAGGAAAAACACATTTTGAAAAATAGAAAACATTTAATTAAACATTAACTCCGGCCACAGAGGCCGGCGATAGTTCACAAGTCTGCCATGCATTAACTAAAAACATTAAAAAAATAGAATGAAAACGAGGAGGCGCGCTGCCCTATGCATCCTCGTCGTCGTCGTCGGGGCCAGTGAGGTCGACGAGCGTCAGCCCCGGGCCAGCCCAGGGGAACGCTGTCTCCTAGGCGGTGGCGACGTCGTCTGCCGGTGGCTGCACCGCCACTGCCTGGGCTCCGGCACAGCGCTCTTCCTCCTCTACCTCGGCCTCGCGTTCCAACAGCTCCAGCCGCCGGCCCTCGCAACGCTCCGCCGCCCGGTGCTGTTGCCGCCACTGGATCTGCTCTTGCTCCAGCGTCGCCATCATCCAGACGGGTGGCGCGCTCACCCACTCACGCACCACCCCGTCCCACACGTACTCCTGGGGCTTGAGGGCGGTCGGCGCCGGCTCAAGCTTGGAGGGGGATGGCGGGGCCAGCGGCGGCACGAAGCAGTCGCCGGCAGTGGAGAGCGCAATGGCCTCCGCCATCCGCGCCTGGTAAGCCGCCTCCTCCTCCTCCTCCTTGCGCCGCTCTTCCGCCTCGCTTTCACGAAGGATAGCTGCCAGCGCCTGAAGTGGCTTGAGACTGCGTCGGTATTTCCCCAAAGAGGAAGGGATGATACATCACAGCGACGGTAAGTATTTCCCTCAGTTATGAAACCAAGGTTATCGAACCAGTAGGAGGATCACCACCACCCAATAAGCAGCACATGCACACAAACAACAAATACTTGCAACCCGACGCGAAAGAGAGGTTGTCAATCTCTCTACGGTAAAAAGATATATTAGGTAGTGATAGATAGGAGAGATAGATCTCTCAAGAACACAAAATAAAAAGGGCAAATAAAAAGTGCAGCAATATATTTTTGGGTTTTTGGTTTTGTAGATCTGAAAATAAAGAGACAAAAAGATAGATCGGAAAGCAATATGTTGGAAAAGTAGACCCGGGGGCCGTAGGATCCACTAGTGGCTTCTCTCATGAGTATAGCGCACGGTGGGTGAACAAATTACTGTTGGGCAATTGATTGAAAATCGAATAGTCATGACGATATCCAAGGCGATGATCATTATATAGGCATCACGTCCAAGATAAGTAGACCGACTCCTGCCTGCATCTACCACTATTACTCCACACATCGACCGCTATCCAGCATGCATCTAGTGTATTAAGTTCATGGAAAAACGGAGTAATGCAATAAGAAAGATGACATGATGTAGACAAGATCTATTCATGTAGGAATAGACCCCATCTTGTTATCCTTAATGGCAATGATACATGCGTGCCTTGCTGCCCCTTCTATCACTGGGAAAGGACACCGCAAGATCAAACCCATCACAAAGCACCTCTTCCCATGGCAAGAAAAATCGATCTAGTCGGCCTAACTAAACCAAAGATTCGAAGAAGAAATACGAGGCTATAAGTAATCATGCATATAAGAGATCAAAGAAGACTTAAATAATATTCATGGATAGAAATTGATCATGAACTCAAAATTCATCGGATCCCAACAAACACACCGCAAAAGTTTACATCAAATAGATCTCCAAGAGACCATTATATTGAGAATCATAAGAGAGAGAGGAAGCCATCTAGCTACTGCCTACGGACCCGTAGGTCTATGGTGGACTACTCACGCATCATCGGAGAGGCACCTATGAAGAAGATGAACCCCTCCGTGATGGTGTTTAGATTGGATCTCGAGGTTCTGGAACTTGCGACGGCTGGAATTGTGTTTCGTCGACTCCCCTAGGGTTTTTCGAATATTTGAGAATTTATATGCATCAGAGGCGGTGCAGAGGGGCCCCATGGAGGGCACAACCCATCAGGGTGCGTCGGGGGCCCCCTGGCGTGCCCTGGTGGGTTGTGCTCTCCATAGCCCACCTTCCTGGCTCTTTTTTGGCCCAGTGGGTGTCTTCTGGTCCAGAAAAAATCTCCAAAAAGTTTCGTCGCGATTGGACTCCGTTTGGTACTGATATTCTGCGAAGTAAAAAACAAGCAAAAACAGCAACTGGCACTTTGGCACTATGTCAATAGGTTAGTCCCAAAAAATGATATAAAGTTGTTATAAAATGATTTTAAAACATCCAAGAATGATAATATAACAGCATGGAACAAGCAAAAATTATAGATACGTTGAAGACGTATCAGCATCCCCAAGCTTAATTCCTACTCGTCCTCGAGTAGGTAAATGATTAAAACTGAATTTTTGATGTGGAATGCTGCCTAACATGTTCATCATATTGTTTTCTTTTGTATAGCATGGACATTTGGACTTGTAAATGATTCAAAGCAATATTCTAGTTTTAACATAATGACTTCAATACTCAAACATGTCAACAAGCAACCATGTCTTTCAAAATATCAACACTAAAGAAAGTTATCCCTAGCCCATCATGCTCAATCATTGATCCATTCATGAAACACACTCAAATATTAGCTATGCCCAATGCTCAAGTACGATCATAGTGCCCCCTAGTTGGTGCTTTATAAGAGAAGATGAAGACTCAAAGTAAAAATAAAAATTGCATAAAGTAAATAGATAGGCCTTTCGCAGAGGGATGTAGGGATTTGTAGAGGTGCTAGAACTCAAAGTTTTAAATTGAGACAGAAAAAATATTTTGGGTGGCATGCCTTTCCTGTCAACGAAAACGACAAAGTAGCTCACAACACTTTCCATGCTAGATATATCATAGGCGGTTCCCAAACAGAAAATAAAGTTTATTCCTTTTTCCACCAAACTTTCACTTTCCATGGCGGGCCGTATCCACGGTTGCCTTCCATACCAACACGTTCCAAGGAATTTATTATTTGACAACATAAAGTAAATATTATTTTTTTCTTTTTCATTTCGGGAAAGGGCATCCCTATTACCGCCTCACTCTTGTGCAATGACAAGTGAATAAACACTCATCTTGAGAATAACACATCTAGCATGGAAAAATAGTGGACACTCCCCACCGTTTCATGAGCGGTACAAGCACACAAAAGAGAAAATTTATTTTGAAAATTTAGAGATGGCACATGCAAATTTACTTAGAACGGCATGGAAATACCGCATATAGGTAGGTAGGGTGGACTCATAAGGCAAAACTTAGTTTAAGGATTTTGGATGCACAAGTAGTATTTCTACTTAGTACAAATGGAGGCTAGCAAATAGATTGAGAAACAACCAAACCAAGAAACGAAAATTCACATAAGCGAGCTTTGAGCATAACTAACACCGAATAATGCACCATAAGTAGGATGTAATTTCATTGCATAACTATTGACTTTCGTACTTGCATAGGGAATCACAAACCTTAACACCAATATTCCTACTCAAGCATAATTACTCACTAACATGACTCACATATTACTATCATCAAGTTTCAAAACTATTACAAGGAATCAAGTTTAATCTGTCCAATGATCTTCATGAAAGTTTTTATTATATCCTCCTTTGATATCTATCACTTTGGGACTAGTTTCATATATTGCCATTGCTTTTTTGACAAGCTCAAACAAATTTAAGTGAAGCACATGAGCATAAATATTTCTTCTCTCAAAAAGGTATAAGTGAAGCATGAGAGGATTTCTTCAAAATTTACTAACTCTCAAATTAATCTAAGTGAACCATGAGAGTATTTCTACAAAAAAAAATCAAAGCACACCGTGCTCAAAAAGATATAAGTGAAGCACTAGAGCAATTCTATAGCTCAAAAAGTTTAAGCGAACCATAGAACAATTCTAACAAATCATAGCATAATTTTGGCTCTCCCAAATAGGTGTGTGCAGCAAGGATACAAAGGAAAAAAAACAAGCAAAGCAAGCAAAGATACAAGACGCTCCAAGCAAAACTCATGATATGTGACGAATAAAAATATAGCTCCAAGTAAAATACCGATGGTTGTTAGAAGAAAGAGGGGATGCCACTCGGGGGCATCCCCAAGCTTAGTTGCTTGTTACTCTTTGGATATATCTTGGGGGTGCGGTAGAATCCACAAGCTTAGGCTCTTGTCACTCCTTATTCCTTCATCCATCGTGATTTCACCCAAAACTTGAAAACTTCAATCACACAAAACTCAACAAAATCTTCGTGAGATCCGTTAGTATAATAAAGCAAATCACTACTTTAGGTGTTGTTGCAAACCTATTCATATTTTATTATTGCATTATACCTACTGTATTTTAACTTTACCATGGCTCATAACCTTCTATATAACCATAGATTCATCAAAACAAGCACACAATGCAACGAAAACAGAATCTGTCTCAAACAGAACAGTTTGTCGTAATTTGTACTCTAACCATTCTTATGTAACTCTAAAAATTCTGAAAAATTAGGAAAACGTAAAGAATTTGTATGGAAACACTGTATTAAAATTTCGGCTCAATATTACGTTCCAATAAAAAATGAAAATTCGAACATTGGACGCAAAGTTTCTGTTTCAGATTCAGCATCGCTTCTACTCATCTTATGAATCATCCTAAAGGCTCTACTTGTCACAAACACTAAATAAACCCTAAAAACACAATCATAACAGAGGCATAATTGTGTCAACACTCAAAAACAGAAAGGAAAAAGCAAAAATAAATTTATTCATTGGGTTGCCTCCCAACAAGCGCTATCGTTTCACGCCCCTAGCTAGGCATAATGATTTCAATGATGCTCACATAAAAAGTAGTAATTGAAATATGCAAATGAGCGTCATGAATATCATGACAAACACATTTTAGTCTAACCCACTTCCTATGCATAGGGATTTTGTGAGCAAACAATTTATGGGAACAAGAATCAACTAGCATAGGAAGGCAAACCAAGCATAACTTCAAATTTTGAACACATAGAGAGGAAACTTGATATTATTGCAATTCCTACAAGCATATGTTCCTCCCTCATAATAAATATCAGTAGCATCATGAAGGAATTCAAAAATATAACTATCACATAAATCATTCTTTTCATGATGAACAAGCATAGAATTTTCATTATTCTCCACATAAGCAAATTCCTTATCATCCATGGTAGTGGGAGCAAACTCAACAAAATAACTATCATGAGACACTTGATTGACATAACCACATTGCAAATTAAAACCATGATGATAATTTTCATGGTTATAATTACTCATTATAGCATATGTGTCATCACCATCATCATAAATAGGAGGCATGAAATCATCATAATAAATTTGCTCATCAAAACTTGGGGGACTAGAAATATCATCTTCATCAAACATAGCATCCCCAAGCTTGTGGATTTGCATATCATTAGCATCATCGATATTTAGAGAATTCATACTAGCAACATTGCAATCATGCTCATCATTCAAGAAACTATCATGAATCACCTTATAAATTTCTTCTTTAAACACTTCATCAAAAATTTCAGATTCATGATTTTCAAACAAAACTTCATAGAGATAACCAAGTGCACTCAACTCACTAGCGATTGGTTCATCATAATTTGGGCTTTTGAAAAGATTAGAAAGTGGATGAGGATCCATATCAATAGATTTTTAGCAAGCGAAGATGCAAGCAAATAGAAGGCACATGGCAACACAAGCAAAGATAGCAAACAAGCAAAAAGGCAAATGGAAAAGAGGGCAAATAAAACGGCAAATTGGTGAAGTGGGGGAGAGGAAAACGAGAGGCAAATGGCAAATAATGTAATTGCAAGGAGATGAGATTTGTAATTATGAACCTGGTAGATGATGATGGAGTCTCCTCGGCGCCTGAGATAGCCACGTAGAAGAGATCGCTTCCTCCCCGGCAACGGCGCCAGAAATTCCTTTGACGTGGCTTGAGACTGCGTCGGTATTTCCCCAAAGAGGAAGGGATGATGCAGCACAGCGACGGTAAGTATTTCCCTCAGTTATGAAACCAAGGTTATCGAACCAGTAGGAGGATCACCACCTCCCAATAAGCAGCACCTGCACACAAACAGCAAATACTTGCAACCCGACGCGAAAGAGAGGTTGTCAATCTCTCTACGGTAAAAAGATAGATTAGGTAGTGATAGATAGGAGAGATAGATCTCTCAAGAACACAAAATAAAAAGGGCAAATAAAAAGTGCAGCAATATATTTTTGGGTTTTTGGTTTTGTAGATCTGAAAAGAAAGAGGCAAAAAGATAGATCGGAAAGCAATATGTTGGAAAAGTAGACCCGGGGGCCGTAGGATTCACTAGTGGCTTCTCTAATGAGTATAGAGCGCGGTGGGTGAACAAATTACTGTTGGGCAATTGATAGAAAATCGAATAGTCATGATGATATCCAAGGCGGTGATCATTATATAGGCATCACGTCCAAGATAAGTAGACCGACTCCTGCCTGCATCTACCACTATTACTCCACACATCGACCGCTATCCAGCATGCATCTAGTGTATTAAGTTCATGGAAAAATGGAGTAATGCAATAAGAACGATGACATGATGTAGACAAGATCTATTCATGTAGGAATAGACCCCATCTTGTTATCCTTAATGGCAACGATACATGCGTGCCTTGCTGCCCCTTCTGTCACTGGGAAAGGACACCGCATGATCGAACCTATCACAAAACACCTCTTCCCATGGCAAGAAAAAATGATCTAGTCGGCCTAACTAAACCAAAGATTCGAAGAAGAAATATGAGGCAATAAGTAATCATGCATATAAGGGATCAAAGAAAACTCAAATAATATCCATGGATAGAAACTGATCATGAACACAAAATTCATCGGATCCCAACAAACACACCGCAAAAGTTTACATCAAATTGATATCCTAGAGACCATTGTATTGAGAATCATAAGAGAGAGAGAGGAAGCCATCTAGCTACTGCCTACGGACCCGTAGGTCTATGGTGGACTACTCACGCATCATCAGAGAGGCACCTATGAAGAAGATGAACCCCTCTGTGATGGTGTTTAGATTGGATCTCGAGGTTCTGGAACTTGCGGCGGCTGGAATTGTGTTTCGTCGACTCGCCTAGGGTTTTCCGAATATTTGAGAATTTATATGCATCAGAGGCGGTGCAGAGGGGCCCCGTGGAGGGCACAACCCATCAGGGCGCGCCGGGGGCCCCCTTGCGCGGCCTGGTGGGTTGTGCTCTCCACAGCCCACCTTCCTGGCTCTTTTTTGGCCCACTGGGTGTCTTCTGGTCCAGAAAAAATCTCCAAAAAGTTTCGTCGCGGTTGGACTCCGTTTGGTACTGATATTCTGCGAAGTAAAAACAAGCAAAAACAGCAATTGGCACTTTGGCACTATGTCAATAGGTTAGTCCCAAAAAATGATATAAAGTTGTTATAAAATAATTGTAAAACATCCAAACTGATAATATAACAGCATGGAACAAGCAAAAATTATAGATACGTTGGAGACGTATCAGCGCCTCCTCGTCCTTGTCGCGCACGACGAGGGGCAGCGGGGTGCCAGCTCGCACGTCGCGGATGCCACACCGGCGCTGCTCCTCGTGCTCAAACGCAAACCAGACCTCCCTATCGGGAGAGTCTGCAGTGTAGATCGTGTTGAGCCGCTGTTCAGGCGTGAGCTACTGCCGCCGGTGCCTCACCCCCTCTGCATGCGCCCGCGCCGACCGTGGCACTGCCGGCACTGGGATCTGATACGTCTCCAACGTATCTATAATTTTTTATTGTTCCATGCTATTATATTATCTGTTTTGGATGTTTTATATGCATTAATATGCTATTTTATATTATTTTTGGGACTAACCTATTAATCTAGAGCCTAGTGCCAGTTTCTGTTTTTTCCATGTTTTTGAGTATTGCAGATAAGGAATATTAAACGGAGTCCAAACGGAATAAAATCTTCGGAATGATTTTTCTTAGACCATAAGAAACCCGGTAGACTTGGAGATGAAGGCAGGAGACCTGCCGTGGCGTCACAAGCCACCAGGGCGCGCCCTAGGGGGGGCGCCACCCTGGCTTGTGGCCCCACGGTAGCCCTCCTAACCCTATTCTTCGGCCTATAAATTCCCAAATATTCCCTGGATACCAAAAAGAGCCACGAAAATACTTTTCCGCCGCCGGAAGCCTCTGTTCCCGTGAGATCCAATCTTGGAGCCTTTTCCGGTAATCTGCCGGAGGGGGATTCGATCACGGAGGGCATCTACATCAACTCCATTGCCCCTCCGATGATGCGTGAGTAGTTCACCACAGACCTTCGGGTCCATAGCTAGTAGCTAGATGGCTTCTTCTCTCTCTTTGTTCTTCAATACCATGTTCTTCATGATCTTCATGGAGATCTATCCGATGTAATACTCTTTTGCGGTGTGTTTGTCGAGATCCGATGAATTGTGGGTTTATGATCAGCTTATCTATGAATATTATTTGAATCTTCTCTTAATTCTTATATGCATGATTTCATATCTTTGCAAGTCTCTTCGAGTTATTGGTTTGGTTTGGCCAACTAGATTGGTAATTCTTGCAATGGGAGAAGTGCTTAGTTTTGGGTTCAATCTTGCGGTGTCCTCACCCAGTGACAAAGTAGGGGTAGCGAGGCACGTATTTGTATTGTTGCCATCGAGGATAAAAAGATGGGGTTTTCATCATATTGCTTGAGTTTATCCCTCTACATCATGCCATCTTACCTAATGCGTTACTCTGTTCTTCATGAACTTAATACTCTAGATGCAGGCAGGAGTCGGTCGATGTGTGGAGTAATAGTAGTAGATGCAGAATCATTTCGGTCTACTTGACACGAACGTGATGCCTATATGCATAATCATTGCCTTGGATATCGTCATAACTATGCGCTTTTCTATCAATTGCTCGACAGTAATTTGTTCACCCACCGTATTATTTTCCTTCATGAGAGAAGCCTCTAGTGAAACCTATGGCCCCCAGGTCTATTTTCCATATTATACTTTCAGATCTATAAACCAAAAATACCAAAAATACCTCGCTGCATTCTTTTTACTTTTGTTTTACTTTACGTTCTAGCAATCTTTTATATCTATCTCTATCAGATCTCATCCTTGCAAATAACCGTGAAGGGATTGACAACCCCTTTTAGCGTTGGGTGCAAGAGTTTGATTGTTTGTGTAGGTGTGAAGATTGGGGACTTGCTTGTATCTCCTACTGGATTGATACCTTGGTTCTCAACAACTGAGGGAAATACTTATCTACTTTGCTGCATCACCCTTTCCTCTTCAAGGGAAAACCAACGTAAGCTCAAGAAGTAGCAAGAAGGATTTCTGGAGCTGTTGCCGGGCAGATCTACATCAAGCCTACCAAGTACCCATCACAAACTCATCTCTTGCATTTACATTATTTGCCATTTGCCTCTCGTTTTCCTCTCCCCCACTTCTAAAACGATTTTCAGAAAAACCAAAAAGATTTGCCTTTTTATTCGCCCTTCTTCCGTTCGTCTTTTTGTTTGCTTTTTGCTTGCTTGTGTGCTAGATCTATTCGTGGCCACCATGTCTGAATCTAGAGAGGTTTTTATTGAAAAGGATAGTAATAATCTTGAGAGAAATTTTGACAACTTTGCTAAAAACGACTCTCATGAATAACCTACTATCATACATACAAAAAAATTCCGCATAGGTAGCGGTAATATTATTGGAAAAGGCGTTATTCAAGATTTCTTTACTTGTGCTGGTACGCTACCTACCTTAGGAGGGTCTATTCTCAATAAAACTAATAGTCTTGCGGATGCCATAACACTTCTAATAATTGAACTTGAGAGGCAATTTGTTCATATGCATCCTTGCATACAAAGGATTTTTCTTGAGTTCTCTAATATTTAGTATTCTTCTGTTAAGCATGCCGCCACTATATTTCTAGCCCACGAGTTTAGATTCATCATGAAAGAGGCTAGTGAAATCTTTGCTCATTATAAAATTAATGGTGGATGTCCCCCTATAGAGGAGATCCTTTTTAATCAAGAATAAATAATGAGATTGCAATCCCCGGATTACGTTGCTTATAATGAAAAATTGAGAAAAAGGGTCCCTATCGAGGTTTTGATTGATAAGATTTCTGAACTCAATGATAATTTTGCTATACAAAATAATGGATTAGAGTTCATATTAAGAGATAGGCTTATGACTTTCCACCAAAGGAAAGCCTACAATGATGAATTGATTATACACTATAGGGGGTCGAAGGAGGAACCTATCCCTCCCGCACTTGATCTTAAGGATCCTTATCCTATTAAATTTAGCCCTTTTGATTACTTTTGCTTGCCACAAAGAAAACTTGCCGCTGAAAGAAGGGAGTATGAGATGAGCATGGATTATCTCCCTTACTATTATGACAATACCTAGATCTATTGCGTTATGCCTAGCTAGGGGCGTTAAACAATAGCACTTGTTGGGAGGCAACCCAATTTTATTTTTTATGCTTTTGTTTTTGCTTCTGTTTTTGTGTGTTCTACACATTATTACCTCTGTAGTAATTGTGTTTTCTTGTTTAAATTAGTGTTTGAGCCAAGTAAGACCTTTGGGATGGTCTACGGTGTTTGTGATTTGATTTTGCTGAAAAACAGAAACTTTTGCTCTCAGTCCAGGAATTTTGTAAATTCACTGGAACGTGCTTTTGATCTGAAATTTTTACACAAGATTTATATACAAATTTCCCTGATTTTACTAATTTTTCAGAAGTTTTGGAGTCACATAAGTATTCTAAGTCTATAGATTGCTACAGACTGTTCTGTTTTAGACAGATTCTGTTTTCTTTGTGTTGTTTGCTTATTTTGATGTATCTATGGGTTGTATCGGGGGGTATGAACCATGGAGAAGTTAGAATACAGTAGATATTACACCAATATAAATAAATAATGAGTTCACAACAGTACCTAAAGTGGTTATTTATTTTTCTTATACTAACGGATCTCATTTGTTTTCTGTTGAGTTTTGTGTTGTGAAGTTTTCAAGTTTTGGGTAAAGATTTGATGGACTATGGAATAAGGAATGGCAAGAGCCTAAGCTTGGGGATTCCCAAGGCATCCCAAGCCATATTGAAGGATACCAAAAAGCCTAAGCTTGGGGATGCCCCGGAAGTCATCCCCTCTTTCGTCTTCAATCCATCGGTAAATTTACTTGAGGCTATATTTTTATTCACCACATGATATGTGTTTTGCTTGGAGCGTCTTGTATGATATGAGTCTTTGCTTTTTAGTTTGCCACAATCATCCTTGCTGCACACATATTTTGAGGGGGACATGCATTAATCGTGAATTTATTAGAATACTCCATGTGCTTCACTTATATCTTTTGAGCTAGGCAATGTTGCTCTAGTGCTTCACTTATATCTTTTTAGAGCACGGTGGTGTTTTATTTTATAGAACTTATTGAACTCTCGTAACTCACTTATATTATTTTGAGAGTCTTTAAACAGCATGGTAATTGGTTTAGGTTATGAATTTAGTCCTAATATAATGGGCATCCAAGAGGGATATAATAAAAACTTTCATATTAAGTGCATTGAATACTATGAGAAGTTTGATTCCTTGCATATAGTTTTGAGATATGAAGATGGTAATATGAGAGTCATGCTAGTGAGTAATTGTGAATTGGAAGAAATACTTGTGTTGAAGTTTGTGATTCTCGTAGCATGCACGTATGGTGAACCGTTATGTAACAAAGTCGGAGCATGATTTGTTTAATGATTGTCAACCTTTGTGTGAGGGTCGGGAGCGCGCGATGGTTAACTCCTACCAACCTCTCCCCTAGGAGCATGCGTCTAATGCTTTGTTTCGATAACTAATAGACTTTTGCAATAAGTATGTGAGTTCTTTATGACTAATGTTGAGTCCATGGATTATACGCACTCTCACCCTTCCACCTTTGTTAGCCTCTCTAGTGCCGCGCAACTTTCGCCGGTGCATTAAACCCACCTTCCTCAAAACAGCCACCATATATTTTCCTCAAAACAGCCACCATACTTACCTATTATGGCATTTCCATAGCCATTCCGAGATATATTGCCATGCAACTTCCACCGTTCCGTTTTTCATGACACGCACCATCACTTTCATATTGCATATAAAGTCATATTTTGTTCTAGGTATCGAGTTGTAATTTTTGAGTTGTAAGTAAATAAAAGTGTGATGATTTTCATTATTAGAGCATTGTCCCATGAGATAAAAGGATGATGGAAGCTATGACTCCCTCACAAGTTGGGATGAGTCTCCGGACTTTACAAATAATAAAAGAGGCTAGCGAAGCCCAAATTAAAAAAAAGAGGCCAAAGATGCCCACCAAAATAAAAAAGAAAAAAGAAAAAGAAAATGATAGAAAGAGAGAAGGGACAAATGCTACTATCTTTTTCCACACTTGTGCTTCAAAGTAGCACCATGATCTTCATGATAGAGAGTATCCTATTTTGTCACTTTCATATAACTAGTGGAATTTTTCATCTTATGCACAACCACTTAGTTTTCTTTTTGAGCTTTCATACACTTATAGCTCTAGTGCATTCGTTGCATGGCAATCCCTACTCACTCACATTGATATCTATTGATGGGCATCTCCATAGCCGTTGATACGCCTAGTTGATGTCAGACTATCTTCTCCTTTTTTTCTCACAACCTCCACCATATTCTATTCCACCTATAGTGCTATATCCATGGCTCACGCTCATGTATTGCGTGAGAGTTGAAAAGGTTTGAGAACATAAAAGGTGTGAAACAATTTCTTGACTTGTCATCGGGGTTGTACATGATTTAGATACTTTGTGTGGGGAAGATGGAGCATAGCCACACCATATGATTTTGTAGGGATAACTTTCTAAGGACATGTTATTCCGAAAGGACGCAATTGCCTTGTTAGTATGCTTGAAGTATTACTGTTTTTATGTCAATATTAGACTTTTGTTTTGAATCTTATGGATCTGAATATTCATGCCACAATAAAGAATATTACATGGATAAATATGTTAGCTAGCATTCCACATCAAAAATTCTGTTTTTCTCATTTACCTACTCGAGGACGAGCAGGAATTAAGCTTGGGGATGCTTGATACGTCTCCAACGTATCTATAATTTTTGATTGTTCCATGCTATTATATTATCAGTTTTGGATGTTTTATATGCATTAATATGCTATTTTATATTATTTTTGGGACTAACCTATAAATCTAGAGCCTAGTGCCAGTTTCTGTTTTTTCCATGTTTTTGAGTATTGCAGATAAGGAATATTAAACGGAGTCCAAACGGAATAAAATCTTCGGAATGATTTTTCTTGGACCAGAAGAAACCCAGCAGACTTGGAGATGAAGGCAGGAGACCTGCCGTGGCGTCACAAGCCACCAGGGCGCGCCCTAGGGGGGGCTGCCCCCTGGCTTGTGGCCCCACGGCAGCCCTCCTAACCCTATTCTTCGGCCTATAAATTCCCAAATATTCCCTGGATACCAAAAAGAACCACGAAAATACTTTTCCGCCGCCGTAAGCCTCTGTTCCCGTGAGATCCAATCTTGGAGCCTTTTCCGGTAATCTGTCGGAAGGGGATTCGATCACGGAGGGCATCTACATCAACTCCATTCCCCCTCCGATGATGCGTGAGTAGTTCACCACAGACCTTCGGGTCCATACCTAGTAGCTAGATGGCTTCTTCTCTCTCTTTGTTCTTCAATACCATGTTCTTCATGATCTTCATGGAGATCTATCCGATGTAATACTCTTTTGCGGTGTGTTTGTCGAGATCCGATGAATTGTGGGTTTATGATCAGCTTATCTATGAATATTATTTGAATCTTCTCTGAATTCTTATATGCATGATTTCATATCTTTGCAAGTCTCTTCATGTTATTGGTTTGGTTTGGCCAACTAGATTGGTAATTCTTGCAATGGGAGAAGTGCTTAGTTTTGGGTTCAATCTTGCGGTGTCCTCACCCAGTGACAAAGTAGGGGTAGCGAGGCACGTATTTGTATTGTTGCCATCGAGGATAAAAAGATGGGGTTTTCATCATATTGCTTGAGTTTATCCCTCTACATCATGCCATCTTACCTAATGCATTAATTTGTTCTTCATGAACTTAATACTCTAGATGCAGGCAGGAGTCGGTCGATGTGTGGAGTAATATTAGTAGATGTAGAATTGTTTCGATCTACTTGACACGGACGTGATGCCTATATGCATAATCATTGCCTTGGATATCGTCATAACTATGCGCTTTTCTATCAATTGCTCGACAGTAATTTGTTCACCCACCGTATTATTTTCCTTCATGAGAGAAGCCTCTAGTGAAACCTATGGCCCCCGGGTCTATTTTCCATATTATACTTTCAGATCTATAAACCAAAAATACCAAAAATACCTCGCTGCATTCTTTTTACTTTTGTTTTACTTTACGTTCTAGCAATCTTTTATATCTATCTCTATCAGATCTCATCCTTGCAAATAACCGTGAAGGGATTGACAACCCCTTTTAGCGTTGGGTGCAAGAGTTTGATTGTTTGTGTAGGTGCGAAGATTGGGGACTTGCTTGTATCTCCTACTGGATTGATACCTTGGTTCTCAACAACTGAGGGAAATACTTATCTACTTTGCTGCATCACCCTTTCCTCTTCAAGGGAAAACCAACGCAAGCTCAAGAAGTAGCAGGATCATCTCCGGATCCAAGTGCCAGTCATGTGGCAGAGTCACGTCGGGGTAGGGGAGAGGGATGCGGTGCTCCCAGTGCCACCTCGCCTGATGCACTGGGACAATAATCCGCTGCCGAGGCGGACGGGAAGACGACGGTAGGGGTAGCACGCGCCAAGGGATGGCGGCGGCCTTGCCCTTGTTCTTGTCGGAGCTCGAGCCGACCCCTGAGAAGATGCCCATGGTGGCTACTGGCTAGGGTTTGTCACCGTCGGGGGAGCACAGGTGGCTAGATGGGGACGGCTTCTGGAAGAGGATGAGGATGGCCCCCCAGCACGGTCGGATTAAAAAAGGACGCCCGCGGTCACTGACGCATGGGCCCGCATTGAGCGGTCATCATTAATAAGGACGTGGGCAGTGGTTGACCGGCCACCACGTGAGGACGGGGCGGACACCGAGAGGACGCGCGCGGCGTCCGTTTCACGTCCATGCTGACGCATTTCCGCCCCAAAATTGGGCCTGAAATGGGTCCGCACGGATGGGAAGCGTACGCGTTTTGGGAATGGGTCGGCGCGTTGGGCCTTCGCTTTTGTCCGCGGCGACCCAAACGGACGGTGCCAGACGAAATGGGTCGCCCGATTGGAGTTGCTCTTAGCTCATAAAATTATGTTGCAGAGCCCATCCATATATAAACAAAGCACTGCATGAACATTCGTCGAATTAGTCGGCAAGATGGCCCTCCCTATGTTAGCCTGGACCTAAAATCTCGCTTTCAGGATCTCGTGTCATTCCCTCTCAAGGTCGATGGAGATAGCAATCAGTGGTGAAGTCAGCTTGCAACGACCCGAACTTATTGTCTGAGGACGGCGGATGAACCTTTATCTAAGGGCAACTCCAACGCCAACTCTCAAATTGTCTGCATATGTCTGGTTTTGTTCTGCAAAATGAAGACAAAGTGAGGGGAAGGGCTGCGGGAGCATGGACAGCAGCCACGTTGGACTTCGACATCCCAGGCCCACTAAATCCGTCCTCCTGGCCTTATTTTCTTCCGCTCCGCCACTTCTTTCCTTTACTTTGCATCTGCATCCTCCACCTCCGTTGTCGTCAATGTACCTCTCCGACCACCACACACGCATTGCTGGACATTCGCAACCAGCACCGACGCGGTCGTCCGCCTTTTACGACATCGTTGTCCACCCTGGAGCCGTGTGTATCCAGGTTGTCACGACCCGGTCCTCTGACAGGGCCCTGAATCTCTGCGCTTACTGTGTCAGTCCTTGGATCAATAGCTGACACGCACAGTCGACGATGAAATACCGAGAATACATCACATGTCATAACATTTACATCGAAGATCCACTGCAATACATTACACACCTGCTTAGCTCATGGCTAGCTTACATTATAATCATGCAGTGGAGTGTTTATCTAGTCTTGTGGCATCCATCGACTCGCACGCAGTAGTTGAGTATAGCATCGTAACCCTACTTCGCAACCCTCCCTTCGATAACGTAACCTGCAACAAGATACGTTGCAGCCACAAGGGTCAATACATAGAATGTATTGCCAAGCTTCATCAGGAATAGGCTTATGGAACATAATATGCAATGTGGTGCGGCTGGTTTTCCTTTGCGCAAAATAGTTTTCCTAGCTTTATAAGGTAGTTGAAAAACCGACCACGTACCCCCCGTGTCGCCTTCCCGAGAGAGGCGACCGGGGCGGAACCTCCCCCCCCTCGTCGTCGAGTGTTCCCCTCTCTCTCCCTTCCGATGCTGTCGTCGGCTGGCGGGGCCGCGCATTTGCCCGTGCGGCGCCATGCGTGGCCGGCGGTGGTGGGCCCCCTCCTTTTCCCGGCTCAGGCGGCGTGCTCCGGCGGCGGTGTACCTCGGCATACGATGCTCCGGTGTAGATCGGGCGATGGCGTTGTAGTGGCGCGGCACGTTGGTGGCGGCGGCGGCTCACGCGGGGACTCGCCGATGGCGTCCTGCAAGCCCAGATCTAGGCCCTTTGGAGGGCCCAGATCTGGGTCAGGGAGGGCCGGTTTGGACTCCGGCTGGTCTGGCGAGCTACGAGCGATGGGGGCGGCGGCTACTGTGTTGTGTGTGCTGTAGCACGGCGAAGGGAGCTTAGAGGGCCCGATCTGGGCCCGGCTGGGCAGTTGGCCCGGCGTGATCATGCTCCTAAGTCCGGTTTGCTACCGCCTGAGCCAGTGGAGGTTGTCCCCTCCCACACAGCTGCGGTACTACCGGCCCCTGTCTACGATGGCTTCGTATCAGCCCGGTCGGCCTCGCGGCAATTGTCGTGGTGAGATGACCGTGGTGTCCTCGTGGTTGTGGTGGCGCATATTGGTGGGCGGTAGGCATGGTGGAGCTGACGATTGGTCCTAGGTTGTGGGTGTGAGGGGTCGGTAGAAATCTCTGTCGGGTCTGGCCGGCACTGATACGTCCATTTTGCATCATCATTTCCTACTGGTGTTTATAATGTTTTTATGCATAATAATGCTTTATGGAGTAATTCTAATCCCTTTTCTCTCATAATTTGCAAGGTTTACACAAAGAGGGAGAATGCCGGCAGTTGGAATTCTGGACCTGAAAAAGCATATCAGAGACACCTATTCTACACATCTCCAAATAAGCTGAAACTTCATGGAGAATTATTTTGGAATATATAAAAAATACTAGAGTAAATAACTACCGGAGGGGGGCACCTGGTGACCACAAGACACCAGGGCGCACCAGGCCCTCCAGGCGCGCCCTGGTGGATTGTGGCCGGCCCAGCCCACCTCCGGTGCCCATCTTCTGGTACTTAAGGTCTTTTGACCTAGAAAAAATAAGGAGAGGTCTTTCGGGATGGAACGCCGCCGTCTCGAGGCGAAACTTGGGCAGGAGCACTTTTGCCCTCCGACGGAGCGATTCCGCCGGGGGAACTTCCCTCCCAGAGGGGGAAATCAAAGCCATCGTCATCACCAACACCCCTCTCATCTTTGGGAGGCCAATCTTCATCAACATCTTCAACAGCACCATCTCCTCTCAAACCCTAGTTCATCTCTTGTGTTCAATCCTTGTACCGGAACCTCAGATTGGTACCTGTGGGTGACTAGTAGTGTTGATTACATCTTGTAGTTGATTACTATATGCTTTATTTGGTGGAAGATTATATGTTCAGATCCATTATGCTATTTAATACCCCTCTGATCCTGAGCATGAATATTACTTGTGAGTAGTTACCTTTGTTCTTGAGGTCACGGGAGAAGTCATGTTGCAAGTAATCATGTGAATTTCATATGTGTTTGATATTTTGATGATATGAACGTTGTGGTTCCCTTAGTGGTGTCATGTGAACGTCGACTACATGAAACTTCACCATCTTTGGGCCTAAGGGAATGCATTGTGGAGTAGTTATTAGATGATGGGTTGCTAGAGTGACAGAAGCTTAAACCCTAGTTTATGCAATATTTCGTAAGGGGCTGATTTGGATCCAAATGTTTAATGCTATGGTTAGATTTTATCTTAATACTTTTCTCGTAGTTGCGGATGCTTGCGAGGGGGTTAATTATAAGTGGGAGGTTTTTTCAAGTAAGAACAGCACCAAAGCACCTGTCCATCCACATATCAAATTATCAAAGTAGCGAACGCAAATCAAACCAACATGATGAAAGTGACTAGATGAAATTCCCGTGTACCCTCAAGAACGATTTTCTTATTATAATAGACCATTTTGGCATGTACTTTGCCACCAAAGGATTGGGCTACCTTGCTGCAATTTATTTACTGTTACTGTTACTTGCTCGTTACCAATTATCTTGCTATCAAACTACCTGTTACCTACAATTTCAGTGCTTGCAGAAATTACCTTGCTGAAAACCGCTTGTCATTTCCTTCTGCTCCTCGTTGGGTTTGACACTCTTACTTATCGAAAGGACTACGATTGACCCCCTATACTTGTGGGCCATCAAGACTCTTTTCTGGCGCCGTTGCCGGGGAGTGAAGCGCTCTTGGTAAGTGGGAATTGGTAAGGAAAAACTTATACTACGTGCTGAAATTTATTGTCACTTGCTACTATGGAAAACAATCCTTTGAGGGGTTTGTTCGGAGTATCTTCACCTCGACCGGAACCACAATTAGTTGCCCCTCAACCTACTGCACCTACTGAAAATATTGGTTATGAAATTCCTTCGGGTATGGTAGAACAACTTCTAGCTAATCCTTATGCAGGAGACGGAACTGAACATCCTGGTATGCTTCTAATACATGTGGATGAAATTTGAGGATTATTTAAGCTTGTGGGTTTATCCGGAGATGAAGTTAAGAAGAAGGTTTTGTTGGGGAACGTTGCATGGGAAACAAAAAAAATTCCTACGCTTCACCAAGATCAATCTAGGAGATGACCATCTACGAGAGGAGAGATTGCATTTACATACCCTTGTAGATCGCTAAGCGCGAAGCGTTAAGAAACACAGTTGGTGTAGTCGAACATCTTCGCGATCCAATCATGATTCGTCCCGCGATCCAATCTTGATCCGTTCCGATCTAGCGTCGAACGGACGGCACCTCCGCGTTCAGCACACGTATAGCTAGATGATGTCTCCGCCTCCTTGATCCAGCAAGCGAGGGCGGAGAGGTAGATGAGTTCTCCGACAGCACAATGGCATGGTGGCGGAGGTGGTGGAGCAATCTCAGCAGGGCTTCTCCAAGCGCTGCCGCAGATGCGTTTTCGGTGGAGAAACAGATCTTGGGAGAGAGGGAGAGCTGCACCTATGCCTTGCGGTGTTGCTGCCCTCCTTCTCCCTCTCTATATATAGGAGGAGGGGGTAGATGGGGTGCAGCCCTAGCCCTTCCTCCAAGGAAGGGGGCGGCGGCCAGGAGGGAGGAGTCCTCCCTCCCCAAGGCACCTCCTAGGAACCTTCCCCTTTAGGGTTTCCTACCCCTAGCCGCATGGGCCCTTGGGGTTGGCCCAACAAGGCTTGGACGCCCCCTTACATCCCATGCACGTCCTAGAGACTGGAGGGACCCTTCCGGACTCCTCCGGAACCCTCTAGAACCTTCTGGAACCTTTCGGAAGCTTCCCGGTACAATACCGGAAAAACCTGAAACTTTTCCGGTAGGCAAAATATGACTTCCAATATATAAATCTTTACCTCTGGACTATTCCGGAGCTCCTCGTGACGTCTGGGATCTCATCCGGGACTCCAAACAACTTTCGATCACCAACATACATAACTCAACAATACCAAATCGTCACTGAACGTTAAGTGTGCAGACCCTGCGGGTTCGAGAACTATGTAGACATGACCGAGACACCTCTACGGTCAATAACCAATAGCGGGACCTGGATGTCCATATTGGTTCCTACATATTCTACGAAGATCTTTATCAGTCGAACCACAATGTCAAGGATTCAGACAATCCCGTATGCAGTTCCCTTTGTCCATCGGTATGTTACTTGCCCGAGATTCGATCATCGGTATCTCCATACCTAGTTCAATCTCGTTACCAGCAAGTCTCTTTACTCGTTCCGTAATACAAGATCCCGGGACTAACTCCTTAGTCACATTGCTTGCAAGCTTCTTGTGATGTTGTATTACCGAGAGGGCCCAGAGATACCTCTCCGTCATACGGAGTGACAAATCCCAGTCTCGATCCACGCCAACCCAACAGACTCCCTCGAAGATACCTGTAGAGCACCTTTATAGTCCCCCAGTTACGTTGCGACGTTTGATACACACAAGGTAGCCCTCCGGTGTTAGTGAGTTGCATGATCTCATGGTCACAGGAACAGATACTTGACACACAGAAAACAATAGCAATAAACTTGACACGATCATATGCTACGTTCATAGTTTGGGTCTTGTCCATCACATCATTCTCCTAATGATTTGATCCCATTACCAAATGACAAATCATGTCTATGGCCAGGAAACATTGACCATCTTTGATCAACGAGCTAGTCTAGTAGAGGGTCACTAGGGACATAGTGTTGTCTATGTATCCACACATGTATCTGAGTTTCCGATCAATACAATTATAGCATGGATAATAAATGATTATCATGAACAAGGAAATATGATAATAACTAATTTATTATTGCCTCTAGGGCATATTTCCAACAGTCTCCCACTTGCACTAGAGTCAATAATCTAGTTCACATCACCATGTGATTAACACCCAATGAGTTCTGGGGTTTTATCATGTTTTGCTTGTGAGAGAGGTTTTTAGTCAACGGGTCTGAAACATTCAGATCCGTGTGCACTTTGCAAATCTTATGTCATACTGTAGATGCTGCTACCATGCTCCACTTGGAGCTATTCCAAATGGTGCTCCACTATACGTATCCGGATTGCTACTCAGAGTCATCCGGATTGGTGTCAATGCTTGCATCGACGTAACTCTTTACGACGAACTCTTTATCAGCTCCATAATCGAGAAATTTTTCCTCAGTCCACAAGTTACTAAGGATAATTTTGACTGCTGTCCAGTGATCCACTCCTGGATCACTCATGTCCCCTTGACAGACTCATGGCAAGGCACACACAAGGTGTGCTACACAGCATGGCATGCTATATAGAGCCTACGGCTAAGGCATAGGGGACGACCTTCGTCCTTTTTCTCTCTTCTGCCGTGGTCGAGATTTGAGTCTCACTCAACTTCACACCTTACAAATCAGGCAAGAACTCCTTCTTTGACTGGTCCATTTTGAACTCCTTGAAAATCTTGTCAAGGTATGTACTCATTGAAAGTCTTATCAGGCGTTTTGATCTATCTCTATAGATCTTGATGCCCAATATTTAAGTAGCCTTTTATCCAGGTCTTCCTTTGAAAAACACCTTTCAAACAACCTTTTATGCCTTCCAGAAATTTCTACAACATTGCCGATCAATAATATGTCATCCACATATACTTATCAGAAATTCTATAGTGCTCCCACTCACTTTCTTGTAAATACAAGTTTCTTATAAACTTTGTATAAACCCAAATGCTTTGATCACCTCATCAAAGCATATATTCCTACTCCGACATGCTTGCTCCAGTCCATAGAAGGATCGTTGGAGCTTGCATACCTTTTAGCATCCTTAGGACCAACAAAACCTTCCGGTTGTATCACATACAACCTTTCCCCACAGAAACCGTTAAGAAAACTCTGTTTTGACATCCATCAGCCAGATTTCATAATCGAAAAATGCAGCAACTGCTAACATAATTCCAACAGACTTTAGCATCGCTACGGGTGAGAAAGTCTCATCGTAGTTAACTCCTTGAACTTGTCGGAAACTACTTTGCGACGAGTCGAGCTTTATAAATGGTGACATTTACCATCAGCGTCTGTCTTCGTCATAAAGATCCATTTGTACTTAACGGCCTGCCATTCATCGGGCAAGTCTACCAAAGTCCATACTTCGTTTTCATACATGGATCATATCTCGGATTTCATGGCTCCTAGCCATTTGTTGGAATCCGGGCCCACCATCGCTTTTACATAGCTCGTAGGTTCACTATTGTCTAACAACATGACCTCCAAGACAGGATTGCCGTACCACTCAGGGGCGGTACGATTCCTTGTCGACCTACGAGGCTCGGTAGTAACTTGATCCGAAGTGTCATGATCATCATCATTAACTTCCTCTTCATTCGGTGTGGGTGCCACAGAAAACACCTTTCTGCGTCGTGCTACCATCCAACTGAAGTGACGGTTCAATAACCTCATCAAGTTCTACTTTTCCTCCCACTCAATTCTTTCGAGAGAAACTCTTTCTCGAGAAAGGACCCGTTTTAGCAACAAACACTTTGCCCTTGGATCTGAGATAGAAGGTATACCCAACTGTTTCCTTAGGGTATCCTATGAAGACGCGTTTGTCCGCTTTGGGTTCGAGCTTATCAGGTTGAAGTCTTTTCACATAAGCATCGCATTCCCAAACTCTAAGAAACGACAGCTTAGGTTTCTGCTAAACCATAATTCATACGGTGTCATCTCAACGGACTTAGATGGTGCCCTATTAAAGTGAATGTAGTTGTCTATAATGCATAACCCGAAAATGATAGTGACAAATTGGTAAGAGACATCATAGTACGCACCATATCCAATAGAGTACGACTACGACGTTCGGACACACCATCACACCATGGCGTTCCAGGCGGCGTGAGTTGTGAAACAATTTCCACATTGTCTTAAGTTGCATACCAAACTCGTAACTCAGATATTCACCTCCACGATCATATCGTAGACATTTTATCTTCTTGTCATGATGATCTTCAACTTCACTCTAAAATTGCTTCAACTTTTTCAAATGTTTCAGACTTGTGTTTCATTAAGTAAATATACCTATATCTACTCAAATCATCAGTGAAGGTAAGAAAATAACGATATCCACCGCACGCTTCAACACTCATTGAACCGCATACATCAACATGTATCATTTCCAATAAGTCACTTGCCCGCTAAATCATACCGGAAGACGGGGTCTTAGTCATCTTGCACACGAGGCATGGTCCGCATGTCTCAAGCGATTCGAAATCAAGTGAGTCCAAAGATCCATCAACATGGAGTTTCTTCATGCACTTTACACCAATATGACCTTAGCGGCAGTGCCACAAGTATGTGGTACTATCATTATTAACTTTGCATCTTTTGGCATAAATATTATGAACATGTGTATCACTACGATCGAGATTCAATAAACCATTCACATTTGGTGCATGACCATTGAAAGTATTATTCATGTAAATAGAATAACCATTATTCTCTTGACTTAAATGAATAACCGTATTGCAATAAACACGATCTAATCATGTTCATGCTCAACACAAACACCAAATAACATTTATTTAGGTTCAACACTAATCTCGAAGGTAGAGGGAGTGTGCGATGGTGATCACATCAACCTTGGAAACGCTTCCAACACACATCGTCACCTCGCCCTTTAGCTAGTCTCTGTTTATTCCGTAGCTTTTATTTTGAGTTACAAACATTAGCCACTGAACCGGTATCTAATACCCCGGTGCTACTAGGAGTACTAGTAAGGTACACATCAATAACACGTATATCAAATATACTTCTGTTGACATTGCCAGCCTTCTTATCTGCCAAGTATCTGGGGTAGTTCTGCTACCAGTGACCGTTCCCCTTATTATAGAAGCACTTAGTCTCTGGTTTGGGTTCAACCTTGGGTTTCTTCACTAGAGCGGCAACTGGCTTGCCATTCATGAAGTTTCCCTTCTTGCCCTTGCCCTTCTCGAAACTAGTAGTTTTACTAACCATCAACACTTGATGCTCCTTCTAGATTTCTACCTTCGTGGTGTCAAACATCGCGAATAGCTCAGGGATCATCTCCATCCCTGGCATGTTATAGTTCATCACGAAGCTCTAGTAGCTTGGTCGATGTGACTTGGAGAACTCTGTCAATCACTATCTTATCTGGAAGATGAACTCCCACTTGATTCCAGCGATTGTAGTACCCAGACAATCTGGGCACATGCTCACCTGATTGAGCTATTCTCCTTCATCTTGCAGGCAAAGAATCTTGTTGGAGGTCTCATATCTCTCAACAAGGGCACGAGCCTGAAATCCCAATTTCAGCTCTTGGAACATCGAATATGCTCCGTGACGTTCAAAATGTCTTTGGAGCCTCAATTCTAAGCTATAATGCATGATGCACTGAACTATCAAGTAGTCATCAGAACGTGTCTGTTAGATGTTCACAACATCCACAGACGACGCTTAAGGGGGTGGCACACCGAGCGGTGCATCAAGGACATAAGCCTTCTGTGCAACAATGAGAACAATCCTCAGATCACGGACCCAGTCCGCATAACTGCTACCATCATCTTTCAACTTACTTTTTCTCTAGGAACGTATCAAAATTTAAGGGAGCTACAGCGCGAGCTATCGATCTACAATATAATTTTGCAAATACAACTTTAGACTATGTTCATGATAATTAGTTCAATTAATCATATTACTAAAGAACTCCCACTCAAATTGACATCCCTCCGGTCATCCGAGTGCTACATGATCCAAATTCACCAACCCATGTTCGATCATCACGTGAGATGAGGTGGTTTCAATGGTGAACATCTCCATGTTGGTCATATCTACTATATGACTCATGTTCGACCTTTTGGTCTCTTGTGTTCCGAGGCCATGTGTGTACATGCTAGGCTCGTAAAGTTTAACCCGAGTGTTCCGCATGTGCAAAACTGGCTTGCACCCGTTGTATGTGAACGTAGAGTCTATCACACCCGATCATCAAGTGGTGCTTCGAAACGATGAACTTTCGCAACGGTGCACACTCGGGGAGAACACAATTTTATCTTGAAATTTTAGTGAGGGATCACCTTATAATGCTACCGTCGTCCTAAGCAAAATAAGATGCATAAAAGGATTAACATCACATGCAAATCATAAGCGACATGATATGGCCATGAACTTGTGCTTTTGATCTCCATCTCCAAATCACCGGCATGATCTCCATCGTCACCGGCATGACACCATGATCACCATCATCGTGTTGCCATCGGGGTTGTCGCACCAACCATGCTTCTACTACTATTGCTACCGCTTAGCGATAAAGTAAAGCATTACATAGCGCATAATAAGTGACACGCAGGCCACATAATAATTAAAGACGACCCTATGGCTCCTGCCGGTTGCCGTATCAACATGCAAGTTGATATAAACTATTACAAAAACATGATCATCTCATACATCAAATATATATCATCATGTCTTTGGCCATATCATATCACAACATACCCTGCAAAAACAAGTTAGACGCCCTCTAATTTGTTGTTGCATGTTTTACGTGGCTGCTATGGGAATCTAGCAAGAACGATTCTTACCTACGCAAAACCACAACGTTGATATATAAGTTGCGATTTAACCTTCTACAAGGACCGCCTTTTTCGAATCCGATTCAACTAAGGTGGGAGAGACAGACACCCGCCAGCCATCTTATGCAACAAAGTTACATGTTAGTCGATAAAACCGGTCTCATGTACGAGGACATGTAAAGTTGGTCCGGGCCGCTTCATCCCACAATATAGCTAAATCAAAATAAGACTAAGGAAGGAAGCAATCGGAATATCAACGCCCACAAACTCCTTTGTGTTCTACTCGTGATGTCATCTACGCATAGACCTAGCTCATGATGCCACTGTTGGGGAACGTTGCATTGGAAACAAAAAAATTCCTACGCTTCACCAAGATCAATCTAGGAGATGACCATCTACGAGAGGAGAGATTTCATCTACATACCCTTGTAGATCGCTAAGCGGGAAGCGTTAAGAAATGTGGTTGGTGTAGTCGAACGTCTTCGTGATCCAATCACGATCCGTCCCGCGATCCAAACTTGATCCGTTCCGATCTAGCGCCGAACGGACGGCACCTCCGCGTTCAGCACACGTACAGCTCAATGATGTCTCTGCCTCCTTGATCCAGCAAGCAAGGGCGGAGAGGTAGATGAGTTATCCAACAGCACAACGGCGTGGTGGCGGTGGTGGTGGAGCAATCTCAGCAGGGCTTCGCCAAGCGCTGTCGCAGATGCATTTTCGGTGGAGAAACAGATCTAGGGAGAGAGGGAGGGCTGCACCTATGCCTTGGGGTGTTGCTGACCTCCCTCTCCCTATCTATATATAGGAGGAGGGGGTAGATGGGGCGCAGCCCTAGCCCTTCCTCCAAGGAAAGGGGCGGCGGCCAGGAGGGAAGAGTCCTCCCTCCCCAAGGCACCTCCTAGGAGCCTTCCCCTTTAGGGTTTCCTACCCCCTAGCCGCATGGGCCCTTGGGGCTGGCCCAACAAGTCTTGGACGCCCCCTTACATCCCATGCATGTCCTAGAGGCTGGAGGGACCCTTCTAGACTCCTCCGGAACCCTCTAGAACCTTCCGGAAGCTTCCCGGTACAATACCGGAAAAACCCGAAACTTTTCCGGTAGCCAAAATATGACCTCCCATATATAAATCTTTACCTCCGGACTATTCCGGCGCTCCTCATGACATCCGGGATCTCATCCGGGAATTCAAACAACTTTTGGTCACCAACATACATAACTCAACAATACCAAATCATCACCGAACGTTAAGTGTGCAGACCCTGCGGGTTCGAGAACTATGTAGACATGACCGAGACACCTCTACGGTCAATAACAAATAGCGGGACCTGGATGCCCATATTGGTTCCTACGTATTCTACGAAGATCTTTATTGGTCGAACCACGATGTCAAGGATTCAGACAATCCCGTATGCAGTTCCCTTTGTCCATCGGTATGTTACTTGCCCGAGATTCGATCATCGGTATCTCCATACCTAGTTCAATCTCGTTACCGGCAAGTCTCTTTACTCATTCCGTAATACAAGATCCTGCAACTAACTCCTTAGTCACATTACCTGCAAGCTTCTTGTGATGTTGTATTAGCGAGAGGGCCCAAAGATACCTCTCCGTCATACGGAGTGACAAATCCCAGTCTTGATCCACGCCAACCCAACAGACACCCTCGGAGATACCTGTAGAGCACCTTTATAGTCACCAACTTACATTGCGACGTTTGATACACACAAGGTACTCCTCCGGTGTCAGTGAGTTGCATCATCTCATGGTTATAGGAACAGATACTTGACACACAGAAAACAATAGCAATAAACTTGACACGATCATATGCTACGTTCATAGTTTGGGTCTTGTCCATCACATCATTCTCCTAATGATGTGATCCCGTTACCAAATGACAACTCATGTCTATGGCCAGGAAACCTTGACCATCTTTGATCAACGAGCTAGTCTAGTAGAGGCTCACTAGGGACATAGTATTGTCTATGTATCCACACATGTATCTGAGTTTCCGATCAATACAATTCTAGCATGGATAATAAACGATTATCATGAACAAGGAAATATTATAATAACTAATTTATTATTGCCTCTAGGGCATACTTCCAACAGGTTTTCCCTTTATCTTTGAAGGGAAAAGCATTGACATGGTATAGGCTATGTGATGATATTGGATCATGGAACTAGAATCGATTGCAATTAGAATTCCACCAAAAGTTTTATCCTATGCATCTAGTTCATCGTGATCGGAATTATATATATAATTTTTGGCCTCGTGAAGGAGAAAGCATCGCTCTAGCCCGGGGGAGGCTTAAGTCAATGGTATATTCATGCCCCAATCATGATATCCCGAGAGAAATTATTATTCAGAACTTTTATGCTCGGCTTTCTCATAATGATCGATCCATGCTCGATACTTGTTGTGTTGGTTCTTTTATGAAGAAGACTATTGAATTCAAGTGGGATCTCTTAGAAAGAATTAAATGCAACTCTGAAGATTGGGTACTCGACAAAGGTAATGAGTCAGGTATTAAGCTTAAGTTTGATTGTGTTAAATCTTTTATGAATACCGATGCTTTTCACGAGTTTAGCACTAAATATGGACTTGACTCTGAGATAGTAGCCTCTTTCTGTGAATCATCTTCTACTCATGTTGACCTCCCTAAGGAGAAGTGCTTTAAATATCATCCCCCTATTAAAGAAGAAATCAAACAACCGGTCATAGCTAAAGATGAAACTATCATTTACAATGTTGATCCAGTTGTGCCTACTGCTTACATTGAAAAACCACCTTTCCCTGTTAGGATAAAGGAACATGCTAAAGTATCAACTGTGGTTCGCAAAAGTAATATTAAAGCACCTAAGCCCTCTGAACAAATTAAATTAGAACCTAGTGTTTCTATGGTTAAATATCTCTTGGTAGAAAATATTGATGGGCATGTTATTTACTTCTACGATGAAGCTGCTAGAATTGCCAAACCTGATGAAAAAGATAAACATAGACCCATAGTTGGCATGCCTATTGTCTCAGTTAAACTAGGAGATCATTGCTATCATGGTTTATGTGATATGGGTGCTAGTGTGAGTGTTATTCCTTTTACCTTATACCAAGAAATTATGAATGACATAGCACCTGCCGAAATAGAAGACATTGATGTTACTATTAAACTTGATAATAGAGACACCATCACACCACTTGGGATTGTTAGAGATGTTGAAGTCTTGTGTGGGAAAATAAAATATCCTACTGATTTTCTAGTTCTTGGTTCCCCACAAGATGACTTTTGTCCCATTATCTTTGGTAGACCTTTCTTGAACATAGTCAATGCTAAGATAGATTGCAAGAGAGAAACCGTCAGTGCTAATTTTGGTGATGTGTCTCATGAGTTTAATTTTTCCAAGTTTAGTAGACAACATCGTAATAAAGAATTATCTAGTAAGGATGAAATAATTGGTCTTGCTTCTATTGCCGTACCTCCTACCTATCCACTAGAACAATATTTGCTAGACCATGAAAATGATATGCACTTGCATGAAAGAAATGAAATAGATAAAAATTTCTTTGAACAACAACCTCTCCTAAAACACAATTTGCCTATTGAAACTCTAGGAGGTCCTCCTCCACCTAAAGGTGATCCTATGTTCGAATTAAAACAATTGCCTGACACTTTGAAGTATACTTATCTTGATGAGAAAAAGATATATCATGTTATTATTAGTGCTAACCTTTTAGAACATGACGAAGAAAGATTATTAAAAATTTTGAGGAAGCACCGGGCTACTATTGGATATACTCTTGATGATCTTAAGGGCATTAGTCCCACTCTATGTCAGCACAAGATCAATATGGAACATGATGCTAAACCCGTTGTTGATCACCAACGACGATTGAATCCTAAGAGGAAAGAAGTGGTAAGAACTGAATTATTAAAGCTTCTGGAAGCAGGTATAATCTATCCCATAGCTGATAGTAGATGGGTAAGTCCCGTTCATTGTGTCCCTAAGAAGGGAGGTATTACTGTTGTTCCTAATGATAAAAATGAACTTATCCCATAGAGAATTGTCACTCGCTATAGAATGGTAATTGATTTTAGAAAAATAAATAAAGCTACTAGAAAAGATCATTACCCTCTGCCTTTCTTTGATCAAATGCTAGAAAGATTATCTAAGCACACACACTTTTGTTTTCTGGATGGATATTCTGGTTACTCTCAAATACATGTATCACAATCTGATCAAGAGAAAACCACCTTTACTTGTCCTTTTGGAACCTATACTTATAGACGTATGCCCTTTGGTTTATGCAATGCACCTGCTACCTTTCAAACATGTATGACTGCTATAGTCTCTGATTTTTGAGAAAAGATTGTGGAGGTTTTCATGGATGATTTTTTCCATTTACGGAACTTCTTTTGCTGATTGCTTAAGCAACCTTGATCGAGTTTTGCAGAGATGTGAACAAACTAATGTCGTCTTGAATTGGGAGAAGTGTCACTTTATGGTT
Organism: Elymus sibiricus; assembly: GCA_039707655.1. Taxonomy (NCBI): domain Eukaryota; kingdom Viridiplantae; phylum Streptophyta; class Magnoliopsida; order Poales; family Poaceae; genus Elymus; species Elymus sibiricus. The sequence goes on from CM077667.1 coordinate 117,538,952, forward strand.
AATGAAGGTATTGTCCTGGGGCATAAAATATATGAACGAGGTATTGAGGTGGATAAAGCTAAAGTTGATGCCATTGAGCGAATGCCATGTCCTAAAGATATTAAAGGTATTCGGAGTTTCCTTGGTCATGTTGGTTTCTATAGGAGGTTTATTAAAGACTTTTCTAAAATTTCTAGGCCTCTTACTAATCTTTTACAAAAGGATATTCCATTTATTTTTTATGATGATTGTGTAGAAGCCTTTGAAACGCTCAGGAAAGCCTTAACTTCTGCGCCTATTGTTCAACCACCTGATTGGAACTTGCCTTTTGAAATTAGTGCCATTTGCATTTTTGTCCATAACTCGAACCACCTACTCAGATTTACCCCTAATTTCGAAGCATGCTCAAATTTGCCCCTCTGCCATTAGTTCCCCTTATAGAAATGCCCTTAGGTTCCGTTTCCGTCCGGTCAATGGGCTTTGACCGTTATCTGAACGTTTGTTGGACATTTTTCCCCTTACTCCATGTGTCACTTACAAGTGGGACCCACTGTAAAAAAAATAAGAAAAACTCTTTCTCTCACCCTCTCTCTCACACACACTTACAAGTGGTCCCGAACTAAAAAAGAAAAAAAAAGAAAAAAGACTCTCTCTCTCGCAGCCCCCCTCTCTCTCCCTGACATGTGGGGCCATGGGCCCCACTGTCAGGGTCAACACCGACCCTTGCGTGATCATGGCAGGGCTTGGCGGCTCCAATGGTCGTCGCCGGCGAGGGGCGGGTGCGCCTTCGTGTGAGGGCCACGGGAGTAGGATCTAGGTGGTCTGACGGGGGAAGAGGGTGGAGGTTGAGGCGGACGGCGGTGTACAGTGGCACCATGGACGGGGACGGTTACAGATCGAGAGCCCCTGCCGAAGATGTCGTTGCTAGCCACCATGGTCGGAGGCCAGATTGAGAGTTGTGAGCATGTCTTTGAGCTCCATCGGGCTCCTCTCCTCTGACCTGCGCGTTGAATCGGGCCTGGGGCCGCCTCCTCACCTCTTATGGTTACCGTCGTTGACCCTAACAGTGGGTCATAGGCCCACATGTTAGGGAGAGTGAGAGGTAATGAGAGAGGAAGAGCTTTTTTCTTTTTTTATGTTGGTTGGGACCCATGTGTAAGGGAGAGATAGGGGATGAGAGAGATTTTTTTTTCCGGGTAGGTCCCACCCGTAAGTGGCATGTCCATAGAGGGGCAAAATGTCCAGCAAACGCTCATGTAGTCGTCAAAGCCCTTTGACCGGATGATAACGGCACGGAAGGGCATTTCTATAAGTGCGCCTAACGGCACAAGGGTAAATTTGAGCATGCTTCGAAATTAGGGGCAAATCTGAGTAGTGGGTTCGAGTTAGGGACACATATGTAAAAGACCCTAGAAATTATGTGTGATGCTAGTGATTATGCTGTTGGTGCTGTTCTAGGACAAAGAGTTGATAAGAAATTAAATGTTATCCATTATGCTAGCAAAACTCTAGACAATGCCGAAAGAAATTATGCTACTACTGAAAAAGAATTTTTAGCAGTTGTGTTTGCTTGTGATAAATTTAGATCTTACATTGTTGATTCCAAAGTCATTGTTCACACCGATCACGCTGCTATAAAATATCTTATGGAAAATAAAGATGTTAAACCTAGACTCATTAGGTGGGTTCTCTTGCTACAAGAATTTGATTTACATATCACTGATAGGAAAGGAGCTGAGAACCCCGTAGCTAATAACTTGTCTAGGTTAGAAAATATTCTTGATGACCCACTACCTATTGATGATAGTTTTCCTGATGAAAAGTTAGCTGCAATAAATGTTTCGCAAAACACTCCTTGGTATGCTGATTATGCAAACTACATTGTTGCTAAATATATACCACCTAGTTTCACATACCAACAAAAGAAAAAATTATTCTATGATTTAAGACATTACTTTTGGGATGACCCACATCTTTATAAAGAAGGGGTAGATGGTATTATTAGACGTTGTGTACCTGAGCTTGAACAGGAACAAATCCTATGGAAATGTCATTCCGAAGCCTATGCAGGACATCATGCGGGAGATAGAACTGCTCACAAAGTATTGCAATCTGGTTTTTATTGGCCTACTCTCTTCAAGGATGCCCGTAAGTTTGTCTTGTCTTGTGATGAATGTCAAAGAATTGGTAATATCGGTAAGCGTTAGGAAATGCCTATGAATTATTCACTAGTTGTTGAACCATTTGATGTTTGGGGTTTTGACTATATGGGACCTTTTCCTTCCTCTTATGGGTATACTCATATTTGGTTGCTGTTGATTATGTTACTATGTGGGTAGAAGCTATTCCAACTAGTAGTGTTGATCATAACACCTCCATTAAAATGCTTAAAGAAATTATTTTCCTAGGATTGGAGTCCCTAGATATTTAATGACTAATGGTGGTTCACACTTTATTCATGGTGTGTTCCGTAAAATGCTTGCTAAGTATCATGTTAACCATCGAATTGCATCACCCTTCATCCTCAATCTAGTGGTCAAGTTGAACTTAGCAATAGAGAAATAAAATTAATATTACAAAAAATTGTCAATAGGTTCCGAAAGAATTGGTCTAAGAAACTAGATGACGCACTTTGGGCCTATAGAACAGCTTATAAAAATCCTATGGGTATGTCTCCATACAAAATGGTATATGGAAAGGCTTGTCATTTGCCTCTAGAGTTAGAACATAAAGCATTTTGGGCAATTAAAGAACTCAATTATGATTTCAAACTTGCCGGTAAAAAGAGGTTATTTGATATTAGCTCACTAGATGAATGGAGAACCCAAGCTTATGAAAATGCCAAACTATTCAAAGAAAAAGTTAAAAGATGGGATGACAAAAGAATCCAAAAGCGGGAATTCAAAGTTGGAGAATATGTTCTTTTGTACAACTCTCGTTTTAGATTTTTTGCAGGAAAGCTTCTTTCCAAATGGGAAGGACCATATGTTATCGAAGAGGTTTATCATTCTAGAGCTATCAAGATTAATAATGCTGAAGGTACTAACCCGAAGGTGGTCAACGGACAAAGAATTAAACACTATATCTCAGGTACGCCTATTAATGTTGAAAGCAATATTATCCAAACCATGACACCGAAGGAACACATAAAAGAAACCTTTTGAAACACTCCAGAATCCTGAAAAAAGGAGGTATGTGATACGGTAAGTAAACGGACTCCGAAAAATCCGCAAAAATATTTTCTGTTAGTTTTGGAATATTACAAAAATTAGGAAAATAAGAAGTAAACAGGAAAGCAACCGAGGTGAGCACGATACACCAGGGCGCGCCTGCCCTGCCTGGCGCGCCCTGGTGGGTTGTGCCCCCCTCGGGCACCTTCCCGACTCTGTTTTCCTTCCATATTCTTGCTTCCCAAGATAAAAAATCTTTATATAGACCGCCGATTGTTTTGACCACCGCATCACAGAAAAATCCCATGTTCTTGTTTCATGTCGTTTTCCTATCAGATCTATCAAGCCAGGCATCATGTCTTCGCCCTCCTCCAATAACGTAGAAGAAGATGCTTGGTTGATGAAGATGGAGCTAAAGAGAGAGGAGCCAAAAGAAGCCAACAATGAAGACAAGGGCAAGGAAGCTATGAGGGATCAAGCTCAAGAAGGAGGGCAATCCATGCCAATAGAAGAGGAAGAAGAAGATATCCTTCGACCTTATTACAATCATCTCACCCCCACTGAAATTGAAGCTTTTAGGGCTTTCGAAGCGGTTCATGTTTAGAATAAATTTCTCACTCGTGAAAATATTTTGCTAGAGGAGCACATCATCACCCTTCAGAGCGTCATCCGTAAATTGGAGTACCTATTGAGGCTAAAGTGTGACACATCATCACCACCTTCATCATCTTCACCACCAAAGGAGACTTGAGTACACGGGTATGGGCACTCCCCTTGGCTTGAGCCAAGCTTGGGGGAGATGCCCCGGTATCGTATCACCATCACTTTTATTCACCTTTACCTATTTTAGTTTGATCCTTAGCTCTTTCGTGATCTAGTTGAATAAAAGTTTAATATGATCTATTTTCGAGTGCTATTTTCATGATCTATCTATCTATGTAATCGAGTGAGAGTTATATAATACAGTTTAGTTTGAGCTTTTGCTTCTTTACTTTCTTGTTGAAATCAAAATAAAAAGGAAATAAATGAAAAGGATCATATGCAAATCTTCTGGTAAGTAATGACATCACATAAGGAAAAGTATAAGTGGTAAAATTTATTGGAGATTGACAAACATAGCATTGGTCAATGATGCAATTCATGAAAGAATTAATAAGGGAAGAGAAGATTCACATGAAAATACACTAACTTCGACATCTTTTATGACTGTGAGCCCCCATTAAATATTATATGCCAAAATTGTTGACGTTGGACAAGGAAGACAACGTAATGATTTATGTTTGTTCATATTCACATAGAAGTTATATTTTCATAGATCCTTCAACATGTGGTGCTTGCTCAATATCTTTGCTAGCCAAAAATTCCGCACTAAGTAGTGATACTACTTGTGCATCCAAAAATCCTAAACCCAAACTCATGTTTTGAGAGTCCACCATACCTACCTATGGATTGAGTAAGATCCTTCAAGTAAGTTGTCTTCGGTGCACTAAGGCAATAAAAATTGCTTCTAAAGGTGTTTGATCAATTAGTGTAAGAGAAAATTGAGCGTTGTACGAACTTGTGATGGCAAAGTAATAACAGCGACAGACTGCATAATAAAGGTTGCTATCATAAGGGGCAATATAACGTGACGTTCTTTTGCATTAAGGGATTCGGCATACAAACCAAAAAGCGCATGACAACCTCTGCTTCCATCTACGAAGGGTCTATCTTTTACTTTTGCGCAAGAGTCAAAGTATTCTTCCCTATTCCTTTTTACTTTTTCTTTTTGCAAGCATCATGTGGTGAGGAAAGATCTAGGCACATATATCCAGTTGGATATGAGTGAGCATGAGTTATTATTGTTGACATCACCCTTGAGGTGAATACGTTGGGAGGCGAAACTATAAGCCCCTATCTTTCTATGTGTCCGGTTGAAACTTTTTGCTCATGGGTATGTTGTGAGTGTTAGCAATCATAGAAGATTAAATGATGGTTGAGTATGTGGACTTGCCAACAGGCTCCGACACGAGACCCTTCCTGAAAATATGATGAATTGTAGTTGCAAAGTTGACCGAGAACATAGTTTGTTGGTTTTCAATAAGGTTTATGTTTTATACTTCTATGTTGTGATGAATTGTTACTTGTTCATGAGAAGTTATATGATGAAGTTATATAATAAAAGTTATATGAATAAGTTCTATGATAAAGTTTGTTGCTGCTATGATAATAAGCATGATGCTACTATGTCCGTATTTTGTTTTTATCGACCTCTCTCTCAAACCATGTGGACATGTTTTTCGATATCGGCTTTCGCTTGAGGACAAGCGAGGTCTAAGCTTGGCGGAGTTGATACGTCCATTTTGCATCATGATTTCCTACTATTGTTTATAATGTTTTTATGCATAATAATGCTTTATGGAGTAATTCTAATGCCTTCTCTCTCATAATTTGCAAGGTTTACACAAAGAGGGAGAATGCCGGCAGCTGGAATTCTGGACCTGAAAAAGCATATCAGAGACACCTATTCTGCACATCTCCAAATAAGATGAAACTTCATGGAGAATTATTTTGGAATATATAAAAAATACTGGAGCAAATAACTACCGGAGGGGGGCCACCTGGTGACCACAAGACACCAGGGCGCGCCAGGCCCCCAAGGCGCGCCCTGGTGGGTTGCGGCCAGCCCAGCCCACCTCCGGTCCCCATCTTCTGGTACTTAAGGTCTTTTGACCTAGAAAAAATAAGGAGAGGACTTTCGGGACGGAACGCCGCCGTCTCGAGGCAGAACTTGGGCAGGAGCACTTTTTCCCTCCGGCGGAGCGATTTCGCCGGGGGAACTTCCCTCCCGGAGGGAGAAATGGAAGCCATAATCATCACCAACACCCCTCTCATCTTTGGGAGGCCAATCTTCATCAACATCTTCAACAACACCATCTCCTCTCAAACCCTAGTTCATCTCTTGTGTTCAATCTTTGTACCGGAACCTCAGATTGGTACATGTGGGTGACTAGTAGTGTTGATTACATCTTGTAGTTGATTACTATATGGTTTATTTTGTGGAAGATTATATGTTCAGATCCATTATCCTATTTAATACCCCTCTGATCCTGAGCATGAATATTACTTGTGAGTAGTTACCTTTGTTCTTGAGGTCACGGGAGAAGTCATGTTGCAAGTAATCATGCGAATTTGATATGTGTTTGATATTTTGATGATATGAACGTTGTGGTTCCCTTAGTGGTGTCATGTGAACGTCGACTACATGACACTTCACCATCTTTGGGCCTAAGGGAATGCTTTATGGAGTAGTTATTAGATGATGGGTTGCTAGAGTGACAGAAGCTTAAACCCTAGTTTATGCGCTATTTCGTAAGGGTCTGATTTGGATCCAAATGTTTAATGCTATTGTTAGATTTTATCTTAATGCTTTTCTCGTAGTTGTGGATGCTTGCGAGAGGGTTAATCATAAGTGGGAGGTTTGTTCGAGTAAGAACAGCCCCCAAGCACCTGTCCATCCACATATCAAATTATCAAAGTAGCGAACGCAAATCAAACCAATATGATGAAAGTGACTAGATGAAATTCCCGTGTACCCTCAAGAACGATTTGCTTATTATAATAGACCGTTTTGGCATGTCCTTTGCCACCAAAGGATTGGGCTACCTTGCTACAATTTATTTACTGTTACTGTTACTTGCTCGTTACCATTTATCTTGCTATCAAACTACCTGTTACCTACAATTTCAGTGCTTGCGGAAATTACCTAGCTGAAAACCGCTTGTCATTTCTTTCTGCTCCTCATTGGGTTTGACACTCTTACTTATCGAAAGGACTGCGATTGACCCCCATATACTTGTGGGTCATCATGACTCGTTTCTGGCGCCGTTGCCGGGGAGTGAAGCGCTCTTGGTAAGTGGGAATTGGTAAGGAAAAACTTATACTACGTGCTGAAATTTATTGTCACTTGCTACTATGGAAAACAATCCTTTGAGGGGTTTGTTCGGAGTATCTTCACCTCGACCAGAACCACAATTAGTTGCCCCTCAACCTACTGCACCTACTGAAAATATTGGTTATGAAATTCCTTCGGGTATGGTAGAACAACTTCTAGCTAATCCTTATGCAGGAGACGGAACTGAACATCCTGATATGCTTCTAATACATGTGGATGAAATTTGAGGATTATTTAAGCTTGCGGGTTTATCCGGAGATGAAGTTAAGAAGAAGGTTTTGTTGGGGAACGTTGCATGGGAAACAAAAAATTTCCTACGCTTCACCAAGATCAATCTAGGAGATGACCATCTACGAGAGGAGAGATTGCATTTACATACCCTTGTAGATCGCTAAGCGGGAAGCGTTAAGAAACGCGGTTGGTGTAGTCGAACATCTTCGCGATCCAATCACGATTCGTCCCGCGATCCAATCTTGATCCGTTCCGATCTAGCGCCGAACGGACGGCACCTCCGCGTTCAGCACACGTATAGCTCGATGAGGTCTCCGCCTCCTTGATCCAGCAAGCGAGGGCGGAGAGGTAGATGAGTTCTCCAACAGCACAATGGCGTGGTGGCGGAGGTGGTGGAGAAATCTCAGCAGGGCTTCGCCAAGCGCTGCCGCAGATGCGTTTTTGGTGGAGAAACAGATCTTGGGAGAGAGGGAGGGCTGCACCTATGCCTTGCGGTGTTGCTGCCCTCCTTCTCCCTATCTATATATAGGAGAAGGGGGTAGATGGGGTGCAGCCCTAGCCATTCCTCCAAGGAAGGGGGCGGCGGCCAGGAGGGAGGAGTCCTCCCTCCCCAAGGCACCTCCTAGGAGCCTTCCCCTTTAGGGTTTCCTACCCCCTAGCCGCATGGGCCCTTGGGGTTGGCCCAACAAGGCTTGGACGCCCCCTTACATCCCATGCACGTCCTAGAGGCTGGAGGGACCCTTCCGGACTCCTCCGGAACCCTCTAGAACCTTCTGGAACCTTCCGGAAGCTTCCCGGTACAATACCGGAAAAAACCCGAAACTTTTCCGGTAGCCAAAATATGACTTCCCATATATAAATCTTTACCTCTGGACTATTCCGGAGCTCCTCGTGACGTCCGGGATCTCATCCGGGACTCCAAACAACTTTCGATCACCAACATACATAACTCAAGAATACCAAATCGTCACCGAACGTTAAGTGTGCAGACCCTGCGGGTTCGAGAACTATGTAGACATGACCGAGACACCTCTACGGTCAATAACCAATAGCGGAACCTGGATGTCCATATTGGTTCCTACATATTCTACGAAGATATTTATCAGTCGAACCACGATGTCAAGGATTCAGACAATCCCGTATGCAGTTCCCTTTGTCCATCGGTATGTTACTTGCCCGAGATTCGATCGTCGGTATCTCCATACCTAGTTCAATCTCATTACCAGCAAGTCTCTTTACTCGTTCCGTAATACAAGATCCCGGGACTAACTCCTTAGTCACATTGCTTGCAAGCTTCTTGTGCTGTTGTATTACCGAGAGGGCCCAGAGATACCTCTCCGTCATACGGAGTGACAAATCCTAGTCTCGATCCACGCCAACCCAACAGACACCCTCGAAGATACCTGTAGAGCACCTTTCTAGTCACCCAGTTACGTTGCGACGTTTGGTACACACAAGGTAGCCCTCCGGTGTTAGTGAGTTGCATGATCTCATGGTCACAGGAACAGATACTTGACACACAGAAAACAATAGCAATAAACTTGACACGATCATATGCTACGTTCATAGTTTGGGTCTTGTCCATCACATCATTCTCCTAATGATTTGATCCCATTACCAAATGACAACTCATGTCTATGGCCAGGAAACATTGACCATCTTTGATCAACGAGCTAGTCTAGTAGAGGGTCACTAGGGACATAGTGTTGTCTATGTATCCACACATGTATCTGAGTTTCCGATCAATACAATTATAGCATGGATAATAAACGATTATCATGAACAAGGAAATATGATAATAAATAATTTATTATTGCCTCTAGGGCATATTTCCAACAGTCTCCCACTTGCACTAGAGTCAATAATCTAGTTCACATCACCATGTGATTAACACCCAATGAGTTCTGGGGTTTTATCATGTTTTGCTTGTGAGAGAGGTTTTTAGTCAACGGGTCAGCAACATTCAGATCCGTGTGCACTTTGCAAATCTTATGTCATACTGTAGATGCTGCTACCATGCTCCACTTGGAGCTATTCCAAATGGTGCTCCACTATACGTATCCGGATTGCTACTCAGAGTCATCCGGATTGGTGTCAATGCTTGCATTGACGTAACTCTTTACGACGAACTCTTTATCACCTCCATAATCGAGAAATTTTTCCTCAGTCCGCAAGTTACTAAGGATAATTTTGACCGCTGTCCAGTGATCCACTCCTGGATCACTCATGTACCCCTTGACAGACTCATGGCAAGGCACACACCAGGTGTGGTACACAGCATGGCATACTATATAGAGCCTACGGCTAAGGCATAGGGAACGACCTTCGTCCTTTTTCTCTCTTCTGCCATGGTCGATATTTGAGTCTCACTCAACTTCACACCTTACAAATCAGGCAAGAACTCCTTCTTTGACTGATCCATTTTGAACTCCTTGAAAATCTTGTCAAGGTATGTACTCATTGAAAGTCTTATCAGGCGTTTTGATCTATCTCTATAGATCTTGATGCCCAATATTTAAGTAGCCTTTTATCTAGGTCTTCCATTTAAAAACACCTTTCAAACAACATTTTATGCCTTCCAGAAATTTCTACATCATTGCCGATCAATAATATGTCATCCACATATACTTATCAGAAATTCTATAGTGCTCCCACTCACTTTCTTGTAAATACAAGTTTCTTATAAACTTTGTATAAACCCAAATGCTTTGATCACCTCATCAAAGCATATATTCCTACTCCGAGATGCTTGCTCCAGTCCATAGAAGGATCGCTGGAGCTTGCATACCTTTTAGCATCCTTAGGACCGACAAAACCTTCTGGTTGTATCACATACAACCTTTCCCCACAGAAACCGTTAAGAAAACTCTGCTTTGACATCCATCAGCCAGATTTCATAATCAAAAAATGCAGCAACTGCTAACATAATTCCAACAGACTTTAGCATCGCTACGGGTGAGAAAGTCTCATCGTAGTTAACTCCTTGAACTTGTCGGAAACTACTTTGCCACGAGTCGAGCTTTATAAATGGTGACATTTACCATCAGCGTCTGTCTTCTTCTTAAAGATCCATTTGTACTTAACGGTCTGCCATTCATCGGGCAAGTCTACCAAAGTCCATACTTCGTTTTCATACATGGATCATATCTCGGATTTCATGGCTCCTAGCCATTTGTTGGAATCCGGGCCCACCATCGCTTCTACATAGCTCGTAGGTTCACTGTTGTCTAACAACATGACCTTCAAGACAGGATTGCCGTACCACTCAGGGGCGGTACGATTCCTTGTCGACCTACGAGGCTCGGTAGTAACTTGATCCGACGTGTCATGATCATCATCATTAACTTCCTCTTCATTCGGTGTGGGTGCCACAGAAAACACCTTTCTGCGTCGTGCTACCATCCAACTGAAGTGACGGTTCAATAACCTCATCAAGTTCTACTTTTCCTCCCACTCAATTCTTTCGAGAGAAACTCTTTCTCGAGAAAGGACCCGTTTTAGCAACAAACACTTTGCCCTTCGATCTGAGATAGAAGGTATACCCAACTGTTTCCTTAGGGTATCCTATGAAGACGCATTTCTCCGCTTTGGGTTCGAGCTTATCAGGTTGAAGTCTTTTCACATAAGCATCGCATTCCCAAACTCTAAGAAACGACAGCTTAGGTTTCTGCTAAACCATAATTCATACGGTGTCATCTCAACGGACTTAGATGGTGCCCTATTAAAGTGTTTGTAGTTGTCTCTAATGCATAACCCGAAAATGATAGTGACAAATTGGTAAGAGACATCATAGTATGCACCATATCCAATAGAGTACGACTACGACGTTCGGACACACCATCACACCATGGCGTTCTAGGCGGCGTGAGTTGTGAAACAATTTCCACATTGTCTTAAGTTGCATACCAAACTCGTAACTCAGATATTCACCTCCACGATCATATCGTAGACATTTTATCTTCTTGTCATGATGATCTTCAACTTCACTCTAAAATTGCTTCAACTTTTTTAAATGTTTCAGACTTGTGTTTCATTAAGTAAATATTCCTATATCTACTCAAATCATCAGTGAAGGTAAGAAAATAACGATATCCACCGCACGCTTCAACACTCATTGAACCGCATACATCAACATGTATCATTTCCAATAAGTCACTTGCCGGCTCCATCATACCGGAAGACGGGGTCTTAGTCATCTTGCCCATGAGGCATGGTCCGCATGTCTCAAGCGATTCGAAATCGAGTGAGTCCAAAGATCCATCAACATGGAGTTTCTTCATGCGCTTTACACCAATATGACCTTAGCGGTAGTGCCACAAGTATGTGGTACTATCATTATTAACTTTGCATCTTTTGGCATAAATATTATGAAAATGTGTATCACTACGATCGAGATTCAATAAACCATTCACATTTGGTGCATGACCATTGAAAGTATTATTCATGTAAATAGAATAACCTTTATTCTCTTGACTTAAATGAATAACCGTATTGCAATAAACACGATCTAATCATGTTCATGCTCAACACAAACACCAAATAACATTTATTTAGGTTCAACACTAATCTCGAAGGTAGAGGGAGCGTACGATGGTGATCACATCAACCTTGGAAACGCTTCCAACACACATCGTCACCTCGCCCTTTAGCTAGTCTCCGTTTATTCCGTAGCTTTTATTTTGAGTTACAAACATTAGCAACTGAACCGGTATCTAATACCCCGGTGCTACTAGGAGTACTAGTAAGGTACACATCAATACCACGTATATCAAATATACTTCTGTTGACATTGCCAGCCTTCTTATCTACCAAGTATCTGGGGCAGTTCAGCTACCAGTGACCGTTCCCCTTATTATAGAAGCACTTAGTCTCTGGTTTGGGTTCAACCTTCGGTTTCTTCACTGGAGCGGCAACTGGCTTGCCATTCATGAAGTTCCCCTTCTTGCCCTTGCCCTTCTCGAAACTAGTAGTTTTACTAACCATCAACACTTGATGCTCCTTCTAGATTTCTACCTTCGTGGTGTCAAACATCGCGAATAGCTCAGGGATCATCTCCATCCCTGGCATGTTATAGTTCATCACGAAGCTCTAGTAGCTTGGTCGAAGTGACTTGGAGAACTTTGTCAATCACTATCTTATCTGGAAGATGAACTCCCACTTGATTCCAGCGATTGTAGTACCCAGACAATCTGGGCACATGCTCACCTGATTGAGTTATTCTCCTTCATCTTGCAGGCAAAGAATCTTGTTGGGGGTCTCATATCTCTCAACAAGGGCACGAGCCTGAAATCCCAATTTCAGCTCTTGGAACATCGAATATGCTCCGTGACGTTCAAAATGTCTTTGGAGCCTCAATTCTAAGCTGTAATGAATGACGCACTGAACTATCAAGTAGTCATCAGAACGTGTCTGTTAGATGTTCACAACATCCACAGACGACGCTTAAGGGGGTGGCACACCGAGCGGTGCATCAAGGACATAAGCCTTCTGTGCAGCAATGAGAACAATCCTCAGATCACGGACCCAGTCCGCATAACTGCTACCATCATCTTTCAACTTACTTTTTCTCTAGGGACGTATCAAAATTTAAGGGAGCTACAGCGCGAGCTATCGATCTACAATATAATTTTGCAAATACAACTTTAGACTATGTTCATGATAATTAGTTCAATTAATCATATTACTAAAGAACTCCCACTCGAATTGACATCCCTCCGGTCATCCGAGTGCTACATGATCCAAATTCACCAACCCATGTTCGATCATCACGTGAGATGAGGTGGTTTCAATGGTGAACATCTCCATGTTGATCATATCTACTATATGACTCATGTTCCACCTTTCGGTCTCTTGTGTTCCGAGGCCATGTGTGTACATGCTAGGCTCGTCAAGTTTAACCCGAGTGTTCCGCATGTGCAAAACTGGCTTGCACCCGTTGTATGTGAACGTAGAGTCTATCACACCCGATCATCAAGTGGTGCTTCGAAACGACGAACTTTCGCAACGGTGCACACTCGGGGAGAACACAATTTTATCTTGAAATTTTAGTGAGGGATCACCTTATAATGCTACCGTCGTCCTAAGCAAAATAAGATGCATAAAAGGATTAACATCACATGCAAATCATAAGCGACATGATATGGCCATGAACTTGTGCTTTTGATCTCCATCTCCAAATCTACGGCATGATCTCCATCGTCGCCGGCATGACACCATGATCTCCATCATCATGATCTCCATCATCGTGTTGCCATCGGGGTTGTCGCACCAACCATGCTTCTACTACTATTGCTACCGCTTAGCGATAAAGTAAAGCATTACATAGCGCTTAATAAGTGACACGCAGGCCACATAATAATTAAAGACGGCCCTATGGCTCCTGCCGGTTGCCGTATCAACATGCAAGTTGATATAAACTATTACAAAAACATGATCATCTCATACATCAAATATATATCATCATGTCTTTGGCCATATCATATCATATCACAACATACCCTGCAAAAACAAGTTAGACGCCCTCTAATTTGTTGTTGCATGTTTTACGTGGCTGCTATGGGAATCTAGCAAGAACGATTCTTACCTACGCAAAACCACAACGGTGATATATAAGTTGCGATTTAACCTTCTACAAGGACCGCCTTTTTCGAATCCGATTCAACTAAGGTGGGAGAGACAGACACCCGCCAGCCATCTTATGCAACAAAGTTACATGTCAGTCGATGAAACCGGTCTCATGTACGAGGACATGTAAAGTTGGTCCGGGCCGCTTCATCCCACAATACCGCTAAATCAAAATAAGACTAAGGAAGGAAGCAATCGGAATATCAACGCCCACAAACTCCTTTGTGTTCTACTCGTGATGTCATCTACGCATAGACCTAGCTCATGATGCCACTGTTGGGGAACGTTGCATGGGAAACAAAAAAATTCCTACGCTTCACCAAGATCAATCTAGGAGATGACCATCTACGAGAGGAGAGATTTCATCTACATACCCTTGTAGATCGCTAAGAGGGAAGCGTTAAGAAACGTGGTTGGTGTAGTCGAACGTCTTCGTGATCCAATCACGATCCGTCCCGCGATCCAATCTTGATCCGTTCCGATCTAGCGCCGAACGGACGGCACCTCCGCTTTCAGCACACGTACAGCTCGATGACGTCTCTGCCTCCTTGATCCAGCAAGCAAGGGCAGAGAGGTACATGAGTTCTCCAACAGCACAACGGCATGGTGGCGGTGGTGGTGGAGCAATCTCAGCTGGGCTTCGCCAAGCGCTGTCGCAGATGCGTTTTCGGTGGAGAAACAGATCTAGGGAGAGAGGGAGGGCTGCACCTATGCCTTGGGGTGTTGCTGACCTCCCTCTCCCTATCTATATATAGGAGGAGGGGGTAGATGGGGCGCAGCCCTAGCCCTTCCTCCAAGGAAGGGGGCGGCGGCCAAGAGGGAGGAGTCCTCCCTCCCCAAGGCACCTCCTAGGAGCCTTCCCCTTTAGGGTTTCCTACCCCCTAGCCGCATGGGCCCTTGGGGCTGGCCCAACAAGGCTTGGACGCCCCCTTACATCCAATGCACGTCCAAGAGGCTGGAGGGACCCTTCTAGACTCCTCCGGAACCCTCTAGAACCTTCCGGAAGCTTCCTGGTACAATACCGGAAAAACCCGAAACTTTTCTGGTAGCCAAAATATGACTTCCCGTATATAAATCTTTACCTCCGGACTATTCCGGAGCTCCTCGTGACATCCGGGATCTCATCCGGGAATTCGAACAACTTTTGGTCACCAACATACATAACTCAACAATACCAAATCATCACCGAACGTTAGGTGTGCAGACCCTGCGGGTTCGAGAACTATGTAGACATGACCGAGACACCTCTACGGTCAATAACAAATAGCGGGACCTGGATGCCCATATTGGTTCCTACGTATTCTACGAAGATCTTTATTGGTCGAACCACGATGTCAAGGATTCATACAATCCCGTATGCAGTTCCCTTTGTCCATCGGTATGTTACTTGCCCGAGATTCGATCATCGGTATCTCCATACCTAGTTCAATCTCGTTACCAGCAAGTCTCTTTACTCATTCCGTAATACAAGATCCTGCAACTAACTCCTTAGTCACATTGCCTGCAAGCTTCTT
This sequence comes from Elymus sibiricus, assembly GCA_039707655.1. Taxonomy (NCBI): domain Eukaryota; kingdom Viridiplantae; phylum Streptophyta; class Magnoliopsida; order Poales; family Poaceae; genus Elymus; species Elymus sibiricus. The sequence goes on from CM077667.1 coordinate 117,554,404, forward strand.
GTGATGTTGTATTAGCGAGAGGGCCCAAAGATACCTCTCCGTCATACGGAGTGACAAATCCCAGTCTTGATCCACGCCAACCCAACAGACACCCTCGGAGATACCTGTAGAGCACCTTTATAGTCACCAACTTACATTGCGACGTTTGATACACACAAGGTACTCCTCCGGTGTCAGTGAGTTGCATCATCTCATGGTTATAGGAACAGATACTTGACACACAGAAAACAATAGCAATAAACTTGACACGATCATATGCTACGTTCATAGTTTGGGTCTTGTCCATCACATCATTCTCCTAATGATGTGATCCCGTTACCAAATGACAACTCATGTCTATGGCCAGGAAACCTTGACCATCTTTGATCAACGAGCTAGTCTAGTAGAGGCTCACTAGGGACATAGTATTGTCTATGTATCCACACATGTATCTGAGTTTCCGATCAATACAATTCTAGAATGGATAATAAACGATTATCATGAACAAGGAAATATTATAATAACTAATTTATTATTGCCTCTAGGGCATACTTCCAACAGGTTTTCCCTTTATCTTTGAAGGGAAAAGCATTGACATGGTATAGGCTATGTGATGATATTGGATCATGGAACTGGAATCGATTGCAATTAGAATTCCACCAAAAGTTTTATCCTATGCATCTAGTTCATCGTGATCGGAATTATATATATAATTTTTGGCCTCGTGAAGGAGAAAGCATCGCTCTAGCCTGGGGGAGGCTTAAGTCAATGTTATATTCATGCCCCAATCATGATATCCCGAGAGAAATTATTATTCAGAACTTTTATGCTCGGCTTTCTCATAATGATCGATCCATGCTCGATACTTCTTGTGCTGGTTCTTTTATGAACAAGACTATTGAATTCAAGTGGGATCTCCTAGAAAGAATTAAACACAACTCTGAAGATTGGGAACTCGACAAAGGTAATGAGTCAGGTATTAAGCTTAAGTTTGATTGTGTTAAATCTTTTATGAATACCGATGTTTTTCACGAGTTTAGCACTAAATATGGACTTGACTCTGAGATAGTAGCCTCTTTCTGTGAATCATCTTCTACTCATGTTGACCTCCCTAAGGAGAAGTGCTTTAAATATCATCCCCCTATTAAAGAAGAAATCAAACAACCGGTCATAGCTAAAGATGAAACTATCCTTTACAATGTTGATCCAGTTGTGCCTACTGCTTACATTGAAAAACCACCTTTCCCTGTTAGGATACAGGAACATGCTAAAGTATCAACTTTGGTTCGCAAAAGTAATATTAAAGCACCTAAGCCCTCTGAACAAATTAAATTAGAACCTAGTGTTTCTATGGTTAAATATCTCTTGGTAGAAAATATTGATGGGCATGTTATTTACTTCTATGATGAAGCTGCTAGAATTGTCAAACCTGATGAAAAAGATAAACATAGACCCATAGTTGGCATGCCTGTTGTCTCAGTTAAACTAGGAGATCATTGCTATCATGGTTTATGTGATATGGGTGCTAGTGTGAGTGTTATTCCTTTTATATTATACCAAGAAATTATGAATGACATAGCACCCGCCGAAATAGAAGACATTGATGTTACTATTAAACTTGATAATAGAGACACCATCACACCACTTGGGATGATTAGAGATGTTGAAGTCTTGTGTGGGAAAATAAAGTATCCTACTGATTTTTTAGTTCTTGGTTCCCCACAAGATGACTTTTGTCCCATTATCTTTGGTAGACCTTTCTTGAACATCGTCAATGCTAAGATAGATTGCAAGAGAGAAACCGTCAGTGCTAATTTTGGTGATGTGTCTCATGAGTTTAATTTTTCCAAGTTTAGTAGACAACATCGTAATAAAGAATTATCTAGTAAGGATGAAATAATTGGTCTTGCTTATATTGCCGTACCTCCTACCTATCCACTAGAACAATATTTGCTAGACCATGAAAATGATATGCACTTGCATGAAAGAAATGAAATAGATAAAAATTTCTTTGAACAACAACCTCTCCTAAAACACAATTTGCCTATTGAAACTCTAGGAGGTCCTCCTCCACCTAAAGGTGATCCTGTGTTCGAATTAAAACAATTGCCTGACACTTTCAAGTATACTTATCTTGATGAGAAAAAGATATATCCTGTTATTATTAGTGCTAACCTTTTAGAACATGAAGAAGAAAGATTATTAAAAATTCTGAGGAAGCAGCGGGCTGCTATTGGATATACTCTTGATGATCTTAAGGGCATTAGTCCCACTCTATGTCAGCACAAGATCAATATGGAACATGATGCTAAACCCGTTGTTGATCACCAACGACGATTGAATCCTAAGAGGAAAGAAGTGGTAAGAACTGAATTATTAAAGCTTCTGAAAGCAGGTATAATCTATCCCATAGCTGATAGTAGATGGGTAAGTCCCATTCATTGTGTCCCTAAGAAGGGAGGTATTGCTGTTGTTCCTAATGATAAAAATGAACTTATCACATAGAGAATTGTCACTCGCTATAGAATGGTAATTGATTTTAGAAAAATAAATAAAGCTACTAGAAAAGATCATTACCCTCTGCCTTTCATTGATCAAATGCTAGAAAGATTATCTAAGCACACACACTTTTGTTTTCTGGATGGATATTCTGGTTACTCTCAAATACCTGTATCACAATCTGATCAAGAGAAAACCACCTTTACTTGTCCTTTTGGAACCTATACTTATAGACGTATGCCCTTTGGTTTATGCAATGCACCTGCTACCTTTCAAAGATGTATGACTGCTATATTCTCTGATTTTTGTGAAAAGATTGTGGAGGTTTTCATGGATGATTTTTTCCATTTACGGAACTTCTTTTGATGATTGCTTAAGCAACCTTGATCGAGTTTTGCAGAGATGTGAACAAACTAATGTCGTCTTGAATTGGGAGAAGTGTCACTTTATGGTTAATGAAGGTATTGTCTTGGGGCATAAAATATCTGAACGAGGTATTGAGGTGGATAAAGCTAAAGTTGATGCCATTGAGCGAATACCATGTCCTAAAGATATTAAAGGTATTCGGAATTTCCTTGGTCATGTTGGTTTCTATAGGAGGTTTACAAAAGGATATTCCATTTATTTTTTATGATGATTGTGTAGAAGCCTTTGAAACGCTCAAGAAAGCCTTAACTTCTGCGCCTATTGTTCAACCACCTGATTGGAACTTGCCTTTTGAAATTAGGAACATTTGCATTTTTGTCCCTAACTCGAACCACCTACTCAGATTTACCCCTAATTTCGAAGCATGCTCAAATTTGCCCCTCTGCCATTAGTTCCCCTTATAGAAATGCCCTTACGTTCCGTTTCCGTCCGGTCAATGGGCTTTGACCGTTATCTGAACGTTTGTTGGACATTTTTCCCCTTACTCCATGTGTCACTTACAAGTGGGACCCACTGTAAAAAAAATAAGAAAAACTCTTTCTCTCACCCTCTCTCTCACACACACTTACAAGTGGTCCCGAACTTAAAAAGAAAAAAGACTCTCTCTCGCAGCCCCCCTCTCTCTCCCTGACATGTGGGGCCATGGGCCCCACTGTCAGGGTCAACACCGACCCTTGCGTGGTCATGGCAGGGCTTGGCGGCTCCAATGGCCGTCGCCGGCGAGGGGCGGGCGTGCCTTCGTGTGAAGGCCACGGGGGTAGGATCTAGGTGGTCTGACGGGGGAAGGGGGTGGAGGTTGAGGCGGACGGCGGTGTACAGTGGCACCATGGACGGGGACGGTTACAGATCGAGAGCCCCTGCCGAAGATGTCGTTGCTAGCCACCATGGTCGGAGGCCAGATTGAGAGTTGTGAGCATGTCTTTGAGCTCCATCGGGCTCCTCTCCTCTGACCTGCGCGTTGAATCGGGCCTGGGGCCGCCTATACACCACGCCCGGGACCTCAACCTCCGCCACGGTCGTCGCTCTTCCCCTCCCAAATCCAGCCGCCACGATCCACCCTTTGACCTACCTGACCACCGTGCCCTCGTCGCCGAAAGCTTGCGCCCCTAGTCCCATCTTATCCCGCTCAATTATGTGCTTCGAGTACCCTGCCCGAAGTCGGCCGCCATGACCGACCTCGACTGGCTCGGTCGTGTGCCCTCCTCCCGCGCCCAGGGTGCTCGCCGTGCCCAGCGTGCCTACTGTGCCTCGCGCAGCTACACTACATACCTGTGCTCTCCTTCCAGCAGTCGTCCGCCCACTACGCGAGCCGCCGGCGGGCTCAGCCGCTCACGGCCGGGCACCCAAGTACCGTCGTTGACCCTAACAGTGGGTCATAGGCCCACATGTTAGGGAGAGTGAGAGGTAATGAGAGAGGAAGAGCTTTTTTCTTTTTTTATGTTGGTTGGGACCCATGTGTAAGGGAGAGATAGGGGATGAGAGAGATTTTTTTTTCCGGGTAGGTCCCACCCGTAAGTGGCATGTCCATAGAGGGGCAAAATGTCCAGCAAACGCTCATGTAGTCGTCAAAGCCCTTTGACCGGATGATAACGGCACGGAAGGGCATTTCTATAAGTGCGCCTAACGGCACAAGGGTAAATTTGAGCATGCTTCGAAATTAGGGGCAAATCTGAGTAGTGGGTTCGAGTTAGGGACACATATGTAAAAGACCCTAGAAATTATGTGTGATGCTAGTGATTATGCTGTTGGTGCTGTTCTAGGACAAAGAGTTGATAAGAAATTAAATGTTATCCATTATGCTAGCAAAACTCTAGACAATGCCGAAAGAAATTATGCTACTACTGAAAAAGAATTTTTAGCAGTTGTGTTTGCTTGTGATAAATTTAGATCTTACATTGTTGATTCCAAAGTCATTGTTCACACCGATCACGCTGCTATAAAATATCTTATGGAAAATAAAGATGTTAAACCTAGACTCATTAGGTGGGTTCTCTTGCTACAAGAATTTGATTTACATATCACTGATAGGAAAGGAGCTGAGAACCCCGTAGCTAATAACTTGTCTAGGTTAGAAAATATTCTTGATGACCCACTACCTATTGATGATAGTTTTCCTGATGAAAAGTTAGCTGCAATAAATGTTTCGCAAAACACTCCTTGGTATGCTGATTATGCAAACTACATTGTTGCTAAATATATACCACCTAGTTTCACATACCAACAAAAGAAAAAATTATTCTATGATTTAAGACATTACTTTTGGGATGACCCACATCTTTATAAAGAAGGGGTAGATGGTATTATTAGACGTTGTGCACCTGAGCATGAACAGGAACAAATCCTATGGAAATGTCATTCCGAAGCCTATGCAGGACATCATGCGGGAGATAGAACTGCTCACAAAGTATTGCAATCTGGTTTTTATTGGCCTACTCTCTTCAAGGATGCCCGTAAGTTTGTCTTGTCTTGTGATGAATGTCAAAGAATTGGTAATATCGGTAAGCGTTAGGAAATGCCTATGAATTATTCACTAGTTGTTGAACCATTTGATGTTTGGGGTTTTGACTATATGGGACCTTTTCCTTCCTCTAATGGGTATACTCATATTTGGTTGCCGTTGATTATGTTACTAAGTGGGTAGAAGCTATTCTAACTAGTAGTGTTGATCATAACACCTCCATTAAAATGCTTAAAGAAATTATTTTCCTAGGTTTGGAGTCCCTAGATATTTAATGACTAATGGTGGTTCACACTTTATTCATGGTGCTTTCCGTAAAATGCTTGCTAACTATCATGTTAACCATAGAATTGCATCACCCTTCATCCTCAATCTAGTAGTCAAGTTGAACTTAGCAAAAGAGAAATAAAATTAATATTACAAAAAATTGTCAATAGGTTCCGAAAGAATTGGTCTAAGAAACTAGATGACGCACTTTGGGCCTATAGAACAGCTTATAAAAATCCTATGGGTATGTCTCCATACAAAATGGTATATGGAAAGGCTTGTCATTTGCCTCTAGAGTTAGAACATAAAGCATTTTGGGCAATTAAAGAACTCAATTATGATTTCAAACTTGCCGGTGAAAAGAGGTTATTTGATATTAGCTCACTAGATGAATGGAGAACCCAAGCTTATGAAAATGCCAAACTATTCAAAGAAAAAGTTAAAAGATGGGATGACAAAAGAATCCAAAAGCGGGAATTCAAAGTTGGAGAATATGTTCTTTTGTACAACTCTCGTTTTAGATTTTTTGCAGGAAAGCTTCTTTCCAAATGGGAAGGACCATATGTTATCGAAGAGGTTTATCATTCTAGAGCTATGAAGATTAATAATGCTGAAGGTACTAACCCGAAGGTGGTCAACGGACAAAGAATTAAACACTATATCTCAGGTACGCCTACTAATGTTGAAAGCAATATTATCCAAACCATGACACCGAAGGAACACATAAAAGAAACCTTTTGAAACACTCCAGAATCCTGAAAAAAGGAGGTACGTGATACGGTAAGTAAACGGACTCCGAAAAATCCGCAAAAATATTTTCTGTTAGTTTTGGAATATTACAAAAATTAGGAAAATAAGAAGTAAACAGGAAAGCAACCGAGGTGAGCACGATACACCAGGGCGCGCCTGCCCTGCCTGGCGCGCCCTGGTGGGTTGTGCCCCCCTCGGGCACCTTCCCGACTCTGTTTTCCTTCCATATTCTTGCTTCCCAAGATAAAAAATCTTTATATATACCCCCGATTGTTTTGACCACCGCATCACAGAAAAATCCCATGTTCTTGTTTCATGTCGTTTTCCTATCAGATCTATCAAGCCAGGCATCATGTCTTCGCCCTCCTCCAATAACGTAGAAGAAGATGCTTGGTTGATGAAGATGGAGCTAAAGAGAGAGGAGCCAAAAGAAGCCAACAATGAAGACAAGGGCAAGGAAGCTATGAGGGATCAAGCTCAAGAAGGAGGGCAATCCATGCCAACAGAAGAGGAAGAAGAAGATATCCTTCGACCTTATTACAATCATCTCACCCCCACTGAAATTGAAGCTTTTAGGGCTTTCGAAGCGGTTCATGTTTAGAATAAATTTCTCACTCGTGAAAATATTTTGCTAGAGGAGCACATCATCACCCTTCAGAGCGTCATCCGTAAATTGGAGTACCTATTGAGGCTAAAGTGTGACACATCATCACCACCTTCATCATCTTCACCACCAAAGGAGACTTGAGTACACGGGTATGGGCACTCCCCTTGGCTTGAGCCAAGCTTGGGGGAGATGCCCCGGTATCGTATCACCATCACTTTTATTCACCTTTACCTATTTTAGTTTGATCCTTAGCTCTTTCGTGATCTAGTTGAATAAAAGTTTAATATGATCTATTTTCGAGTGCTATTTTCATGATCTATCTATCTATGTAATCGAGTGAGAGTTATATAATACAGTTTAGTTTGAGCTTTTGCTTCTTTACTTTCTTGTTGAAATCAAAATAAAAAGGAAATAAATGAAAAGGATCATATGCAAATCTTCTGGTAAGTAATGACATCACATAAGGAAAAGTATAAGTGGTAAAATTTATTGGAGATTGACAAACATAGCATTGGTCAATGATGCAATTCATGAAAGAATTAATAAGGGAAGAGAAGATTCACATGAAAATACACTAACTTCGACATATTTTATGACTGTGAGCCCCCATTAAATATTATATGCCAAAATTGTTGACGTTGGACAAGGAAGACAACGTAATGATTTATGTTTGTTCATATTCACATAGAAGTTATATTTTCATAGATCCTTCAACATGTGGTGCTTGCTCAATATCTTTGCTAGCCAAAAATTCCGCACTAAGTAGTGATACTACTTGTGCATCCAAAAATCCTAAACCCAAACTCATGTTTTGAGAGTCCACCATACCTACCTATGGATTGAGTAAGATCCTTCAAGTAAGTTGTCTTCGGTGCACTAAGGCAATAAAAATTGCTTCTAAAGGTGTTTGATCAATTAGTGTAAGAGAAAATTGAGCGTTGTACGAACTTGTGATGGCAAAGTAATAACAGCGACAGACTGCATAATAAAGGTTGCTATCATAAGGGGCAATATAACGTGACGTTCTTTTGCATTAAGGGATTCGGCATACAAACCAAAAAGCGCATGACAACCTCTGCTTCCATCTACGAAGGATCTATCTTTTACTTTTGCGCAAGAGTCAAAGTATTCTTCCCTATTCCTTTTTACTTTTTCTTTTTGCAAGCATCATGTGGTGAGGAAAGATCTAGGCACATATATCCAGTTGGATATGAGTGAGCATGAGTTATTATTGTTGACATCACCCTTGAGGTGAATACGTTGGGAGGCAAAACTATAAGCCCCTATCTTTCTATGTGTCCGGTTGAAACTTTTTGCTCATGGGTATGCTGTGAGTGTTAGCAATCATAGAAGATTAAATGATGGTTGAGTATGTGGACTTGCCAACAGGCTCCGACACGAGACCCTTCCTGAAAATATGATGAATTGTAGTTGCAAAGTTGACCGAGAACATAGTTTGTTGGTTTTCAATAAGGTTTATGTTTTATACTTCTATGTTGTGATGAATTGTTACTTGTTCATGAGAAGTTATATGATGAAGTTATATAATAAAAGTTATATGAATAAGTTCTATGATAAAGTTTGTTGCTGCTATGATAATAAGCATGATGCTACTATGTCTGTATTTTGTTTTTATCGACCTCTCTCTCAAACCATGTGGACATGTTTTTCGATATCGGCTTTCGCTTGAGGACAAGCGAGGTCTAAGCTTGGCGGAGTTGATACGTCCATTTTGCATCATGATTTCCTACTGTTGTTTATAATGTTTTTATGCATAATAATGCTTTATGGAGTAATTCTAATGCCTTCTCTCTCATAATTTGCAAGGTTTACACAAAGAGGGAGAATGCCGGCAGCTGGAATTCTGGACCTGAAAAAGCATATCAGAGACACCTATTCTGCACATCTCCAAATAAGATGAAACTTCATGGAGAATTATTTTGGAATATATAAAAAATACTGGAGCAAATAACTACCGGAGGGGGGCCACCTGGTGACCACAAGACACCAGGGCGCGCCAGGCCCCCAAGGCGCGCCCTGGTGGGTTGCGGCCAGCCCAGCCCACCTCCGGTCCCCATCTTCTGGTACTTAAGGTCTTTTGACCTAGAAAAAATAAGGAGAGGACTTTCGGGACGGAACGCCGCCGTCTCGAGGCAGAACTTGGGCAGGAGCACTTTTTCCCTCCGGCGGAGCGATTTCGCCGGGGGAACTTCCCTCCCGGAGGGAGAAATGGAAGCCATAATCATCACCAACACCCCTCTCATCTTTGGGAGGCCAATCTTCATCAACATCTTCAACAACACCATCTCCTCTCAAACCCTAGTTCATCTCTTGTGTTCAATCTTTGTACCGGAACCTCAGATTGGTACATGTGGGTGACTAGTAGTGTTGATTACATCTTGTAGTTGATTACTATATGGTTTATTTTGTGGAAGATTATATGTTCAGATCCATTATCCTATTTAATACCCCTCTGATCCTGAGCATGAATATTACTTGTGAGTAGTTACCTTTGTTCTTGAGGTCACGGGAGAAGTCATGTTGCAAGTAATCATGCGAATTTGATATGTGTTTGATATTTTGATGATATGAACGTTGTGGTTCCCTTAGTGGTGTCATGTGAACGTCGACTACATGACACTTCACCATCTTTGGGCCTAAGGGAATGCTTTATGGAGTAGTTATTAGATGATGGGTTGCTAGAGTGACAGAAGCTTAAACCCTAGTTTATGCGCTATTTCGTAAGGGTCTGATTTGGATCCAAATGTTTAATGCTATTGTTAGATTTTATCTTAATGCTTTTCTCGTAGTTATGGATGCTTGCGAGAGGGTTAATCATAAGTGGGAGGTTTGTTCGAGTAAGAATAGCACCCAAGCACCGGTCCACCCACATATCAAATTATCAAAGTAGCGAACGGAAATCAAACCAACATGATGAAAGTGACTAGATGAAATTCCCGTGTACCCTCAAGAACGATTTGCTTATTATAATTCCCATGCATCACCGCATCGGTGCCTGATGACCCACAAGTATAGGGGGTCATCAGGCACCGATGCGGTGATGCATGTGGGCGCCGCCACCCTTCTTGAAGGGCATCAGGTGTAACTCTCCCCCACTCCCCTTGGTGTACCGGGAGAAATCTTAGGACTCGTCTGGGCAGCAGTGTCGTCATTGTCGCAGTCCCTCTTGAAGGTGTTGCTTGGTACGCAGCAATCCGATGGCATTGGAATGTGGTGGAATTCTCTGGTGGGCGCAGTGCTATAGATTTCGTTGATCTGGTGTTGCTCGCATTTCTTTCTCTTGTTCTTTCTTTTGGGCATGATTGTGTTGTTTGCCCCAGCGTGGAATTCTCCAACGTATCTATAATTTTTGCTTGTTCCATACTGTTATATTATCATTCTTGGATGTTTTACAATCATTTTATAACATCTTTATATCATTTTTTGGGACTAACCTATTGACATAGTGCCAAAGTGCCAGTTGCTGTTTTTGCTTGTTTTTTACTTCGCGGAAAATCAATACCAAACGGAGTCCAATCGCGACGAAACTTTTTGGAGATTTTTTCTGGACCAAAAGACACCCAGTGGGCCAAAGAAGAGCCAGGAAGGTGGGCTGTGGAGAGCAAAACCCATCAGGGCGCGCCATGGGGCCCCCGGCGCGCCCTGATGGGTTGTGCCCTCCACGGGGCCCCTCCGCACCGCCTCTGATGCCTATAAATTCCCAAATATTCCAAAAACCCTAGGGGAGTCGACAAAACACAATTCCAGCCGCCGCAAGTTCCAGAACCTCGAGATCCAATCTAAACACCATCACGGAGGGGTTCATCTTCCTCATAGGTGCCTCTCCGATGATGCGTGAGTAGTCCACCATAGACCTACGGGTCCATAGGCAGTAGCTAGATGGCTTCCTCTCTCTCTCTCTTATGATTCTCAATACAATGGTCTCTTGGAGATCTATTTGATGTAAACTTTTGCGGTGTGTTTGTTGGGATCCGATGAATTTTGAGTTCATGGTCAGTTTCTATCCATGAATATTATTTGAGTCTTCTTTGATCTCTTATATGCATGATTACTTATAGCCTCGTATTTCTTCTCCGAATATTTGGTTTAGTTAGGCTGACTAGATCGATTTTTCTTGCCATGGGAAGAGGTGCTTTGTGATGGGTTCGATCTTGCGGTGTTCTTTCCCAGTGACAGAAGGGGCAGCAAGACACGCATGTATTGTTGCTATTAAGGATAACAAGGTGGTGTCTATTTCTACATGAATAGATCTTGTCTACATCATGTCACCGTTCTTATTGCATTACTCCGGTTTTCCATGAACTTAATACACTAGATGCATGCTGGATAGCGGTCGATGTGTGGAGTAATAGAGGTAGATGCAGGCAGGAGTCGGTCTATCTATCTTGGACGTGATGCCTATATAATGATCATCGCCTTGGATATCGTCATGACTATTCGATTTTCTATCAATTGCCTAACAGTAATTTGTTCACCCACCGTGCGCTATACTCATGAGAGAAGCCACTAGTGAACCCTACGGCCCCCGGGTCTACTTTTCCATCATATTGCTTTCCGATCTACTTTTTTGCAATCTTTGTTTTCAGATCTACAAAACCAAAAACCCAAAAATATATTGCTGCATATTTACTCTTTTTATTTGTGTTCTTGAGAGATCTATCTCTCCTATCTATCACTACCTAATCTATCTTATTATCGTAGAGAGATTGACAACCTCTCTTTCGCGTCGGGTTGCAAGTATTTGTTGTTTGTGTGCAGGTGCTGCTTATTGGGTGGTGGTGATCCTCCTACTGGTTCGATAACCTTGGTTTCATAACTGAGGGAAATACTTACCGTCGCTGTGCTGCATCATCCCTTCCTCTTTGGGGAAATACCGACGCAGTCTCAAGCCACATCACTGGGTAGGATTCCCCACCAATTACTATACTCCGATGACCCAATCGAAGCCAATCCACCCAGATTGATTCATTGATTAGGTAGTAATAGTTAAGTAGTCAACCATGCGGTTGTATGGTAGAATAATAATGGTGTTTCCTAATCCACGTTATAGCAGCCAAGTAACTACTTGTGGGTTACAAGGTCAGGGTATAGTGGACCTATTCATTCTACTGGGCTTTGTCAAGCATAAAGAAAAATCCTATAGGGATTCCTAATTGAAAATCAACTGCAATGCATGAAAAAATAGGGTATGATCAAGGGTTCCACTTGCCTGTATTGATGATTCTTCAGTCTCACAACCAACTCCGTTAAAGTACAATAGATTACAACCAACTCAGCCATCCCTAAAGTCATACACAATCCAACAAGTACTTAGTTACTTTAACTGAGTTGGTTGTAATCTATTGTAATAGCTTTATTTGATTTTGTTTAGCTAAAGTCAAGTATAACTCAAAAATTAATTACTAAGATTCAAATAATTTTCAAACTAGTTTGAGTTTAGCAAATTTATGGGCATTCGGTAGCCCTGTGAAGTTATTGGGGTCAAAGGATATGCTTGCCGACATGGAATGTGCTCATCGATCTGCAGCAAGAGGACCTAGAGGGAGGGGAGGTTTGTGGCAACCTTATTAGACATAATGATGTGGGGTGAGGATGTATCGGGCATGCGTCTCTCCCTTTTCCTTGACTACTCTAGGCCCTAGTGTCGGAGTTGAATCCGGTGGATCTCGGGTAGGGGGCCCGAGTTATTGATCTTGTCTAGATGGTAATGATAACCCACAAGTATAGGGGATCGCAATAGTTTTCGAGGGTAGAGTATTCAACCCAAATTTATAGATTCGACACAAGGGGAGCCAAAGAATATTTGCGAGTGTTAGCAGTTGAGTTGTCAATTCAACCACACGTAGAGATTAAATATCTGCAGCAGAGTGATCAGTAGCACAGTAGTATGATAGTTTTGAAAGTAGTAGTAACAGTAACGGTAATAGTGTTGGAAATATGCCCTAGAGGCAATAATAAATTGGTTATTATTATATTTCCTTGTTCATGATAATCGTTTATTATCCATGCTATAATTGTATTGATTGGAAACTCAAATACATGTGTGGGTACATAGACAACACTGTGTCCCTAGTAAGCCTCTAGTTGACTAGCTTGTTGATCAAAGATGGTTAAGGTTTCCTAGCCATTGACATGAGATGTCATTTGATAACGGGATCACATCATTAGGAGAATGATGTGATGGACAAGACCCAAACTGTAAACGTAGCATTTGATCGTGTCAGTTTATTGCTATTGTTTTCTGCATGTCAAGTATCTGTTCCTTTGACCATGAGATCATGCAACTCACTGACACCGGAGGAATACCTTGTGTGTATCAAACGTCGCAACGTAACTGGGTGACTATAAAGGTGCTCTACAGGTATCTCCGAGGGTGTCTGTTGGGTTGGCATGGATCAAGACTGGGATTTGTTACTCCGTGTGACGGAGAGGTATCTCAGGGCCCACTCGGTAATACAACATCACAATAAGCCTTGCAAGCAATGTGACTAAAGTGTTAGCCACGAGATCTTGTATTACGGAACGAGTAAAGAGACTTGCCGGTAACGAGATTGAACTAGGTATAGTGATACTGACGATCGAATCTCGGGCAAGTAACATACCGAAGAACAAAGGGAACAGCATACGGGATTAACTGAATCCTTGACATAGAGGTTCGACCGATAAAGATCTTCGTAGAATATGTAGGAGCCAATATGGGCATCCAGGTCCCGCTATTGGTTATTGGCCGTAGAGGTGTCTCGGTCATGTCTACATAGTTCTCGAACCCGCAGGGTCTACACACTTAACGTTTGGTGACGATTAGTATAATTGAGTTATTATGTTGGTGACCGAAAGTTGTTCGGAGTCCCGGATAAGATCCCGGACATGACGAGGATCTCCGGAATAGTCCGGAGGTAAAGATTGATATATGTGATAATAGTGTTTTGATCTCCGGAAGAGTTCCAGAGTTCACCGGAAGGGGTTCCGGATGTTTACCGAAGTGTTCGGGTGCAGCAACACTTTATATGGGCCAAAGGGATAAAGCCCACGAGGTATTGGAAAGTGCAAAAGTAGTTTTGCTGCCGCGTAAGCGGTACTACCGCTTGGTGAAGCGGTACTACCGCCCGAGCGGTACTACCGCTTGTGTGAAGCGGTACTACCGCCCAAGCGGTACTACCGCTTGTGTGAAGCGGTACTACCGCTTGTGCGCGGCTGTGCGCGGTTCGGCAGGGATACGAGTTGGACTCTTTCCATGCGGGCCAAACCGACCTTGTGCGGGCAAAACCGACCTGGAGGAGGCTTTTACTCCAAGTTTAGACCCCAAGGCTCAACATATAAATAGAGGGGCAGGGCTAGCACACGGGACACATCAAGATTTCCCCAAGCCGTGTGCGGCAACCCTAACCCTCTAGTTCCTCCGTCATAATCTCCGTAGCGCTTGGCGAAGCCCTGCAGAGATTGTTCCTCACCACCATCACCACGCCGTCGTGCTGCTGGAACTCAACCACTACTTCACCATCGCTCGCTGGATCGAGGAGGTGAAGGCGTCATCAAGCCGTACGTGTGTTGAACGCGGAGGTGCCGTCCGTTCGGCACTAGATCGGAAGGATCGTGATTGGATCGCGGGACGCTCGGCAATTTGGATCGCGAAGACGTTCGACTACATCAACCGCGTTTATTAACGCTTCCGCTTAGCGATCTACAAGGGTATGTAGATTCACTCTCCCTCTCGTAGATGCTCATCACCATGGATAGATCTTGTGTCTGCGTAGGAAAATTTTTGTTTCCCATGCAACGTTTCCCAACAGTGGCATCATGAGCTAGGTCTATGCGTAGATGAGATCTCGAGTAGAACACAAACGAGTTGTGGGCGTGGGTGTATACATATTGCTTGCCGTTACTAGTTGATATTTGATTCGGCGGTACTGTGAGATGAAGCGGCCCGGACCGACATTACGCGTACACTTACGCGAGACAGGTTCCTTCAACTAACATGTAACTTCGTTGCATAAAGATGGCTAGCGGGTGTCTGTCTCTCTCACTTTAGTTGAATCGATTTCAATGAAGAGGGTTCTTTTAGAAGATCAAAAAGCAATCACTACACCACGTTGTGGTTTTGCGTAGGTAAGAACGGTTCTTGCAAACCCATAGCAGCCACGTAAAATTTGCAACAACAATTAGAGGACGTCTAACTTGTTTTTGCAGGGTATGTTGTGATGTGATATGGCCAATTACATGATGAGATATATGTGATGTATGAGATGATCATGTGTTGTATAGAATATCACGACTTGCATGTCGATGAGTACGGCAACTGGCAGGAGCCATAGAGTTGTCTTTAATTATTGTATGACCTGCGTGTCAATCATTAAGCGCTATGTAATGCTTTACTTTATCGCTAAACGTTAGCAATAGTCGTGGAAGCAACAGTCGGCGCGACAACCTCATGGCGACACGTTGATGGAGATCAAGATGATGGAGATCATGGTGTCATGCCGGTGACGATGGAGATCATGCCGGTGCTTTGGAGATGGAGATCAAAAGCACGAGTTCATGGCCATATCATGTCACTTATGATTTGCATGTGATGTTAATCCTTTTATGCATCTTATTTTGCTTAGGACGACGGTAGCATTATAAGGTGATCCCTCACTTAAATTTCAAGATAAAATTGTGTTCTCCCCAAGTGTGCACCGTTGCGAAAGTTCGTCGTTTCGAGACACGCCGTGATGATCGGGTGTGATAGACTCTACGTTCGCATACAACGGGTGTAAGCCATGTTACACGTGCGGAACACTCGGGTTAAACTTGACGAGCCTAGCATGTACAGACATGGCCTCGGAACACAAGAGACCGAAAGGTCGAACATGAGTCATATAGTAGATATGATCAACATGAAGATGTTTACCATTGAAACCATCTCAACTCACGTGATGATCGGACTTGAGTTGGTGGATTTGGATCATGTTACACTCGAATGATCGGAGGGATGTCAATTTGAGTGGGAGTTTTTTAAATATGATTAACTAAACTCATTATCTAAGAACAATAGTCTAAGTTGTCTTTGCTATATTTATGTTGTAGATCATGGCTCGCGCAGTAGCACCCCTGAATTTTAATGCGTTCCTAGAGAAAGCTAAGTTGAAAGATGATGGAAGTAACTTTGTGGACTGGGCCCGTAATCTAAGGATTATCCTTACGGCTTCCCAGAAGGCTTATGTCCTTGATGCACCGCTTGGTGATCCACCCGCTCCAGTTGAGTCTCTAGACGTTGTGAACGCCTGGCAGGCTCGTTCTGATGATTACTCAATAGTTCAATGTGCAATGTTGTATGGCTTAGAACCGGGACTTCAAAGACGTTTTGAACGTCATGGAGCATATGAGATGTTCCAGGAGTTGAAGTTTATCTTTTAGAAGAATGCCCGGATCGAGAGATATGAGATCTCCGATAAGTTCTATGCTTGCAAGATGGAGGAGAACGGGTCTATCAGTGATCACGTGCTCAGAATGTCTGGGTACTCCACCCGTCTGGCTGAGTTAGGGATGCCCCTTCCGCCAGAGGCTATCACTGACAGAGTTCTTCAATCATTGCCACCTAGCTACAAGAGCTTCGTGTTGAACTATAACATGCACGGGATGAACAAGTCAGTCGCCGAGCTGTTTGCGATGCTGAAAGCCGCTGAGTTTGAAATTCAGAAGGAGCATCAAGTGTTGATGGTCAATAAAACCACTAGTTTCAAGAAAAATGGCAAGGGTAAGAAGGGTAACTCCAAGAAGAGTGGCAAAGCAGTTGCTCCTCTCGTGAAGAAACCCAAGGCTGGACCCAAACCAGAAACTGTGTGTTTTCATTGCAAGGGAACTGGACACTGGAAGCGGAATTGCCCCAAGTATTTGGCTGACAAGAAGGCGGCCAACAACAAACAAGGTATATATGATATACATGTTATTGATGTGTACCTTACCAACTCTCGTTGTAGTGCCTGGGTATTTGATACCGGTGCGGTTGCTCATATTTGCAACTCAAAACAGGAACTGCGGAATAGACGGAGGCTGGCAAAGGACGAAGTGACGATGCGCGTGGGAAATGGTTCCAAGGTTGATGTGATCGCCGTCGGCACGCTCGCTCTTCGATTACCGTCGGGATTAGTGATGAACCTAAATAAGTGTTATTTGGTGCCTGCGTTAAGCATGAACATTATATCTGGATCTTGTTTATTGCGAGACGGTTACTCATTTAAATCAGAGAATAATGGTTGTTCTATTTATATGAGTAATATCTTTTATGGTCATGCACCCAATGTGAGGGGTTTATTCTTGTTGAATCTCGATAGTAATGATACACATGTTCATAACATTGATGCCAAAAGATATAGAATTGATAATGATAATACCACTTTCTTGTGGCACTGCCGTTTAGGTCATATTGGCGTAAAACGCATGAAGAAGCTCCATGCTGATGGACTTTTGGAGTCACTTGATTTTGAATCACTTGACACATGTGAGCCATGCCTCATGGGCAAGATGACTAAAACGCCGTTCTCTGGAACAATGGAACGGGCAAGTGACTTATTGGAAATCATACATACTGATGTGTGCGGTCCGATGAGTATTGAAGCGCGCAGTGGTTATCGTTACTTTCTCACCTTCACTGATGACTTAAGTAGATATGGGTATATTTACTTAATGAAACACAAGTCTGAAACATTTGAAAAGTTCAAACAATTTCAGAGTGAAGTTGAGAATCATCGTAACAAGAAGATTAAATTCCTACGATCTGATCGAGGAGGAGAATATCTGAGTTATGAGTTTGGCAGTCACTTAAGACAGTGTGGAATTGTTTCACAATTAACACCGCCTGGAACACCACAGCGTAATGGTGTGTCCGAACGTCGTAATCGAACCTTATTGGATATGGTGCGATCTATGATGTCTCTTGCCGATTTGCCACTATCGTTTTGGGGTTATGCATTAGAGACAGCTGCATTCACTTTAAATAGGGCACCATCGAAATCCGTTGAGACGACGCCATATGAACTTTGGTTTGGCAAGAAGCCAAAGCTGTCGTTTCTTAAAGTTTGGGGATGTGATGCTTATGTCAAAAAGCTTCAGCCTGAAAAGCTGGAACCCAAAGCGGAGAAATGCGTCTTCATAGGATACCCAAAAGAGACAGTTGGGTATACCTTCTACCTCAGATCCGAAGGCAAAGTGTTTGTCGCTAAAAACGGAACATTTCTTGAGAAAGAGTTTCTCTCGAAAGAATTGAGTGGGAGGAAGATAGAACTTGATGAGGTTGTTGAACCTTTACTTCAACCTGAGAGTAGCGCAGCGCAGAAAGTTGTTTCTGTGGAGCCTACATTAGCTGAAGAGGAAGTTAATGATGATGATCATGAAGCTTTGGATCAAGTTGCTATCGAACCTCGTAGGTCGACAAGGACGCGTACTGCTCCCGAGTGGTACGGCAACCCTGTCTTAGAGGTCATGTTGTTAGACAACGATGAACCTACGAGCTATGGAGAAGCGATGATGGGCCCGGATTCCGAGAAGTGGTTAGAGGCCATGAAATCCGAGATGGGATCCATGTATGAAAACAAAGTATGGACTTTGGAAGTATTACCTGAAGGGCGTAAGGCCATTCAGAACAAATGGATCTTTAAGAGGAAGACGGACGCGGACGGTAATGTCACCGTCTATAAAGCTCGACTTGTGGCAAAGGGTTTTTCACAAGTTCAAGGAGTTGACTACGATGAGACCTTCTCACCCGTAGCGATGCTTAAGTCCGTCAGAATCATGTTAGCAATAGCTGCCTTTTTCGATTATGAAATTTGGCAGATGGATGTCAAAACAGCGTTCCTTAACGGTTACCTTAAGGAAGAGTTGTATATGATGCAACCAGAAGGTTTTGTCGATCCATAGAATGCTGACAAAGTTTGCAAACTCCAGCGATCCATTTATGGACTGGTGCAAGCATCTCGGAGTTGGAATCTTCGTTTTGATAAAGTGATCAAAGCGTTCGAGTTTATACAAGTTTACGGAGAAGCTTGTATTTACAAGAAAGTGAGTGGGAGCTCTATAGCGTTTCTAATATTATATGTGGATGACATATTGCTGATTGGAAACAATATAGAAATGCTGGAAAGCGTAAAGGAATATTTGAACAAGAGTTTTTCAATGAAGGACCTAGGAGAAGCTGCTTTCATATTAGGCATCAAGATCTATAGAGATAGATCAAGACGCTTAATAGGACTTTCACAAAGCACATACCTTGATAAGATTTTGAAGAAGTTCAAAATGGATCAGTCCAAGAAGGGGTTCTTGCCTGTTTTGCAAGGTGTGAAGTTGAGTAAGACTCAATGCCCAGTAACTGCAGAAGATAGAGAAAAGATGAGTGTCATCCCCTATGCTTCGGCCATAGGCTCTATCATGTATGCAATGCTGTGCACAAGACCCGATGTCAGCCTTGCCATAAGTATGGTCGGAAGGTTTCAAAGTGATCCAGGAATGGAACACTGGACGGCGGTCAAGAATATCCTGAAGTACCTGAAAAGGACTAAGGACATGTTTCTCGTTTATGGAGGTGATCAAGAGCTCGTCGTAAAGGGTTACGTCGATGCAAGCTTTGACACTGATCCGGATGACTCTAAGTCGCAAACCGGATACGTATTTATTCTTAATGGGGGTGCGGTTAGCTGGTGCAGTTCCAAGCAAAGCGTGGTAGCTGATTCTACATGCGAAGCGGAGTACATCGCTGCCTCGGAGGCGGCGAAGGAAGGTGTCTGGATGAAGGAGTTCATGACAGATCTTGGAGTAGTGCCTAGTGCGCTTAACCCAATGACTCTGTTTTGTGATAACACTGGTGCCATTGCTCTAGCCAAGGAACCAAGATTTCACAAGAGGACCAGACACATAAAGCGACGTTTCAATTCCATCCGCGATTACATCAAGGAGGACGACATAAATATTTGCAAAGTACACACGGATCTAAATGTTGCAGATCCGATGACTAAACCTCTTCCAAGGGCTAAACATGAACAACACCAGAACTGCATGGGTGTTCGATTCATTACAATGTAAATCACATAGTGATGTGAACTAGATTATTGACTCTAGTGCAAGTGGGAGACTGTTGGAAATATGCCCTAGAGGCAATAATAAATTGGTTATTATTATATTTCCTTGTTCATGATAATCGTTTATTATCCATGCTATAATTGTATTGATTGGAAACTCAAATACATGTGTGGGTACATAGACAACACTGTGTCCCTAGTAAGCCTCTAGTTGACTAGCTTGTTGATCAAAGATGGTTAAGGTTTCCTAGCCATTGACATGAGATGTCATTTGATAACGGGATCACATCATTAGGAGAATGATGTGATGGACAAGACCCAAACTGTAAACGTAGCATTTGATCGTGTCAGTTTATTGCTATTGTTTTCTGCATGTCAAGTATCTGTTCCTTTGACCATGAGATCATGCAACTCACTGACACCGGAGGAATACCTTGTGTGTATCAAACGTCGCAACGTAACTGGGTGACTATAAAGGTGCTCTACAGGTATCTCCGAGGGTGTCTGTTGGGTTGGCATGGATCAAGACTGGGATTTGTTACTCCGTGTGACGGAGAGGTATCTCAGGGCCCACTCGGTAATACAACATCACAATAAGCCTTGCAAGCAATGTGACTAAAGTGTTAGCCACGAGATCTTGTATTACGGAACGAGTAAAGAGACTTGCCGGTAACGAGATTGAACTAGGTATAGTGATACTGACGATCGAATCTCGGGCAAGTAACATACCGAAGAACAAAGGGAACAGCATACGGGATTAACTGAATCCTTGACATAGAGGTTCGACCGATAAAGATCTTCGTAGAATATGTAGGAGCCAATATGGGCATCCAGGTCCCGCTATTGGTTATTGGCCGTAGAGGTGTCTCGGTCATGTCTACATAGTTCTCGAACCCGCAGGGTCTACACACTTAACGTTTGGTGACGATTAGTATAATTGAGTTATTATGTTGGTGACCGAAAGTTGTTCGGAGTCCCGGATAAGATCCCGGACATGACGAGGATCTCCGGAATAGTCCGGAGGTAAAGATTGATATATGTGATAATAGTGTTTTGATCTCCGGAAGAGTTCCAGAGTTCACCGGAAGGGGTTCCGGATGTTTACCGAAGTGTTCGGGTGCAGCAACACTTTATATGGGCCAAAGGGATAAAGCCCACGAGGTATTGGAAAGTGCAAAAGTAGTTTTGCTGCCGCGTAAGCGGTACTACCGCTTGGTGAAGCGGTACTACCGCCCGAGCGGTACTACCGCTTGTGTGAAGCGGTACTACCGCCCAAGCGGTACTACCGCTTGTGTGAAGCGGTACTACCGCTTGTGCGCGGCTGTGCGCGGTTCGGCAGGGATCCGAGTTGGACTCTTTCCCTGCGGGCCAAACCGACCTTGTGCGGGCAAAACCGACCTGGAGGAGGCTTTTACTCCAAGTTTAGACCCCAAGGCTCAACATATAAATAGAGGGGCAGGGCTAGCACACGGGACACATCAAGATTTCCCCAAGCCGTGTGCGGCAACCCTAACCCTCTAGTTCCTCCGTCATAATCTCCGTAGCGCTTGGCGAAGCCCTGCAGAGATTGTTCCTCACCACCATCACCACGCCGTCGTGCTGCTGGAACTCAACCACTACTTCACCATCGCTCGCTGGATCGAGGAGGTGAAGGCGTCATCAAGCCGTACGTGTGTTGAACGCGGAGGTGCCGTCCGTTCGGCACTAGATCGGAAGGATCGTGATTGGATCGCGGGACGCTCGGCGATTTGGATCGCGAAGACGTTCGACTACATCAACCGCGTTTATTAACGCTTCCGCTTAGCGATCTACAAGGGTATGTAGATTCACTCTCCCTCTCGTAGATGCTCATCACCATGGATAGATCTTGTGTCTGCGTAGGAAAATTTTTGTTTCCCATGCAACGTTTCCCAACAAACAGTAGCAGTGATAGCAATAGTTTTGTAGCAAGTGTAACAGTAGCAGTAGCAATAGTAACTCAGCAAGAACAATATATGGAAAACTAGTAGGCACTGGATCGGTGAACTCGTTGGATGATATTCATCATATAACAATCATAACCTAGGGCGACACAGAACTAGCTCCAGTTCATAAATGTAATGTAGGCATGTATTCCGTAAATAGTCATACGTGCTTATGGAAAAGAACTTGCATGACATCTTTTGTCCTACCCTCCCGTGGCAGCGGGGTCCATATGGAAACTAAGGGATATTAAGACCTCCTTTTAATAGAGAACCGGAACAAAGCATCAACACACGGTGAATACATAAACTCCTCAAACTACGGTCAACACCGGAAAGTATCCCGACTATTGTCACTCCGGGGTTTACGGATCATAACACATAATAGGTGCGTATGACTAGCAAGATCGGATCAAGAACATAGATATAATGGTGATAACACAAACGGTTCAGATCTGAAATCATGGCACTCGGGCCCTAGTGACAAGCATTAAGCATGGCAAAGTCATAGCAACATCAATCTCAGAACATAGTGGATACTAGGGATCAAGCCCTAACAAAACTAACTCGATTACATGATGAACTCATCCAACTCCTCACCGACTAGCAAGCCTACGAAGGAATTACTCACTCCCGGTGGGGAGCATCATGGAATTTGCGATGGAGAAGGGTTGATGATGACGAAGACCGAAGATTCCCCTCTCCGGAGCCCCAAACGAGCTCTAGATCTGGTCTCCCGATGAAGAACAGGAGGTGGCGGCGGCTCCGTATCATAAAATGCAATGAAACTTTTTCTCTCATTTTTTTCTCTGAAAATAGGATTTTATAGCGTTGGAATTAGGGTCAATGGGGCCCCGAGGTGGGCACAACCCACCAGGGCGTGCCTGGAGGGGGTGGCGCGCCCTGGTGTATCGTGCCCAGCCAGGGCTCCCCCTCCGATGGTTCTTGGCTCTAGTATTTTTTATTTATTGTAAAATAAATCTCCAAAAAGTTTTGTCCAGTTCCGAGAACTTTTATTTCTGCACAAAAACAACAACATGGTAGTTCTGCTGAAAACAACATCAGTTCGGGTTAGTTTCATTCAAATCATGCAAATTAGAGTCCAAAACAAGGGCAAAAGTGTGAGGAAAAGTAGATATGACGGAGACGTATCAGGTAACAGGACAAAGTGGGACACGATATTTTATCCAGGTTCGGGCCCTCTCGAAGAGGTAAAATCCTACATCCTGCTTATGTTGTATTGATTGTGGATGGGGTGCACAGAATAGGATGATCTACCTCGAGATCATATGTGAATGTGTCTCTAACCCTACGGACTGAACCCCTCGACTTATATAGACACCTAGGGTACCTAGGGTTACATGTATGTCGGTTACACCAAGGGATCAACATGCTGATGATTCAAACGTGCCTTGAAGTATGCGCCAAGTCTTCGAAGGATTCTATCTGGAGTACGCCGTGGGGTGTGGCAAACATGGCCCACTTTTTAGGTGTTTGGGGTTCCTCGGCCCAGCCCATGATCGGGGCGGCATGCTTAGCACCCCTAGTCCATGACACCATTGGTAGCCCCTAAACCGGTCTTCCAACCGATGACATTCGTTGGTTCTAGGTAATCGCGGCTCTATCTTCGGTCTTCGACTTCGCAGTCGAGTATAACAAACTTGAGGCCTCCCTCTTCAAAATTGACCCACGTCTGAGGAGTTCTTCGGATCCAAAGTTCTTGTGCCGAGGTAGGTGCCTTAGGAGCTAAGCAAGCTCCTTCCGAGGACATGGCAACCAGTCCCACCCTTAAGGTTTTAAGTAGGCCACCTTGCATGGGTCCCACCTCTCATACGTCCAATCACACGAGTTCTAACAGGCTCCGATATTGGCTTTGATGGTATTATTAATCTCCTTTCTTGATTTGCATGCGCACATAAGGCATGATGTCTGGGAAACACGTGGACTAACCGATGTAGGATCCAAAACGTCCCATTGCCCCATGACTGACGAATCCCATATAAAGTGGAGAAAAAAGGGTTAGAGCATTAGCTCCCTTCATCCTTCCTCCGTGCAAAAAGTCCTCTGCCTCCTCATCTCCATTGCCGTCTCGAGAGCTCAGGGCCATAGAGAATGCCGCCAGCTCATCGATTTTCCCCATCCGTCCTCTCAAGGGGGACTGGAAGAGCTGCTCCATGTCTCAAGGACAACTGAATCAACTCTCCACCTCTGGGTACCTTCCTGATATGGAGTTCGCATAGATTTGTCTGGGGCTAGTTCCCTAGCCGACGTTGTTCTTCATGATAACTTCCCCACACCACAAACCCACGAGAAGGTATGCTTGGTCCCTTTTCTGCTCTGAGGCCTCGGCTTCCCTATCCACCCCTTCCTCGGGGGTCTTCTGTATTTCTATGGGATCCAACTCCACCACCTCACATCGGGCTCCATCATCCACATAGCCTGCTTCGTGACTTTGTGCGAAGCTTTCATCGAGTGCGAAGCCCACTTTGATTTGTGGCGCAAGTACTCCCTTTTGGTCCCACGCACCTGAGATCATAGAATATTTGAGTGGCGGAGCCGAGGTGTGCATAATCGGAAGGGCCGGCTATCTCGTCGGTGCCCTTAAGTAGGAGGACGAAACTTGGCAAGGGGAATGGTTATATATTTCCTGCGTGCCACTCGAGTACCCTACTCGTCAGGGACTCCCTCCCTTCTCGTATTATCCTCCGACAAAGTGATACAACTGGTGTCTGAGGACCCAGTCCCAAGATAGGGGTTCCTGGGTGGCTAGATTGGCTGCGCAGATAACGTGGCTCTGTCGTAACAAGCTTACCTTGGTCAATGTGATGGCGATGGCACTCGCCCAAGGAGTCCAGCCTCTTTAGCAGCACTCCACCCTTTGTGGAAGTTCAATGGGACCGCCGACTCGACTCAGTCGATTCGATGTGGCTTCAGAAACCGTGACACCCTTAGAAAGGCGCTAGACGTCATGTTCAAGGGCGAGAAGGCTGACCTCGCCAAGGAGCAAATGTTTGACGGGCTCGCCAGCTACAAACCCGTCGAAATAGTAAATTAGCCTACCCAAGATTTTGTTTTTCCGAACAGATATTTATCTTCTTGGTCAACTTTTTAATATCTCTTAATTGGGCTCGAGGAGATGGATCGAAACCGTGAGCTACCCGGTGCCTCAACCCGAACTTCACACTAGTCAAGACAACTTCAGCTTAGGCGAGGACCCTCATGCCGATCTCATATTTGAGGACGAGATCTTTTACCAAGAGGGATTGATGGAACTAAGGTGGCCATCCTTTTTATCGTGTAGGGTTGTCGCCTCCTACTTTCAACACAATCGGCACTCAACACCAGGCCTCACAGAAGCGAGCAGCCTCGAGCCTGGTTCCAAACGTAGGCGCCCGAGCCCCGACCACCAGTGGTTGTTGGTCTAAACGCCCAATGTGAGCTCACGAAAGGTGAGCGACGATGACCCCACAATGGAGGAGACGTACGATGACAAGTCAGCACCCCCGCCCGTGCCTTTCCATGCCGGCTTTGCCATGGAGCAAGCGCAGGCAAACTTCAACACCGTCATGACGGAGGAGCAGCCGGCACCGCAGCTGGTGTTGGCGCTCCGGCAAGCGCATGAGGAGGAGCGCTACATCATCACCTTCCTCGCGCATCATCGGCTGGTGGAGGGCTAAATCTACGGTGAGTTCGCAAGCGAGAAGGCCCCGGTGGCCATGGTCATGGAGAACCCGGACTTTGTCACCGAGCAGCAGGCGCACTACGCGGCCGCGTGCGCTCACGTCGGTTGCAGACGTACGTGGATGTGGCATAGAAGATCGCGAACAGGAACGCCGGCATCTGGGCGTTGTTTGCGCCGCCCGGGTGGTTTGTGTCGGGCTGCTACAACCACGAGGTCGGCCCGTGCATGTCCAATCATGGGCCTCAGCTCCACCGCCGACGTCCAAGCCACGGAGCCCGACGAGGAAGAGTGGGACACGGAGACGAAGTTGTCTATGTCCTATATGGGTACTTTTGTGTCCCATGTCTTAATCTTCCTCACAGCTTCGCTTTCCGGAGTTCACGACTGTCGAGGATGCTGGGCATGGGGGAAAACAAGGACTTGGAGGACAGACGCCAGTTAAGATTTAGACTTGATTAACTTCCGGATGCTTTTATTTAATGAAATGTGATGAAAATGTATTGTATGTGGTCTAATTAAATAAAAATCATAAAGTTTGTATGAAATTTGTATGGTTTGTTTGAATTCGGTTTGAAATATATGTGGATAGTTGAGGTACACACATGGATTTAGAGCATCTATAGCCGGACTGGGCAAATCTGGCCCCCTATATGTCCGCTCACGCGCCCGGGCACGTCCGCGGACGCATCCGGACGGTCCCTCATATTCCGCTTCATGCAAAACCATGCACGTTGATCACACAAACCATTGTCGCACGTAAATAACAAATGTTGGTATCGAACATAAATAGTGTTTATAAAATTTATTTTAAGTTCACAATCAATCGCTTGCTTTTTGGTTTTCATTATGGGTCCACATATCCTCCACAAGATCATTGAGTAGTTGTGTGTGGACGTGATGATCTTGAAGATTCTGATGCATCTGCAGAAAGTTCATAAGCTGAGCTGCATCTTGATCGTTCGGCATTTCAACTTGTTCTCCAGGTGCTTCAAAATCATTGGTTTGGGCTACACCATCACCCTCACCCTCGACAATCATATTGTGCAAAATAACACAACATGTCATGAGTTGCCACAAAGTTTCTGATTCCCACGTCATTGCAGCCCCACAAACTATTCCCCAACGAGCTTGAAGCACACCAAATTCCCTCTCCACATCCTTCCTAGCCGCTTCCTGCATTGTTGCAAAGTGGCTCTGTTTTTTGCCACGCGGTTTGAATATGGTCTTCACAAGATGCCACCCACCGAGGGTAGATGCCATCGGCAAGATAGTATCCCATGTTGTGGTCTTGGTCGTTGACAGTGTAGTTGCACGACAGTGATTCCCCATTGCAAAGCCTCCTGGACACCGGAGATCGTTGAAGCACGTTGATGTCGTTGTGAGAACCCGTCATTCCAAAGAAAGCATGCCAAATCCATAAGTCATGTGATGCCACCGCTTCTAGTATGATGGTGGCCTCTTTAGTGTGGCCTGGATACATTCCTCGCAAACATTTGGGGCAGTTCTTCCACTGTCAATGCATGCAATCAATTGATTCGAACATTCCTGGAAACACTCT
Source organism: Elymus sibiricus (assembly GCA_039707655.1). Classification (NCBI taxonomy): domain Eukaryota; kingdom Viridiplantae; phylum Streptophyta; class Magnoliopsida; order Poales; family Poaceae; genus Elymus; species Elymus sibiricus. The sequence goes on from CM077667.1 coordinate 117,581,661, forward strand.
CGCCTCTCCAATAGCCAACAACCTCTCTGTGTCCTGCGCATTTGGTTCTCTCAGATACTCTTTGTCCGGACGTACTGCGGTGGTGGTGGAGGTGTTTGAAGCAGAGTATCCGGCAACTCTCTTTGTCCGGACGTACTGCGGTGGCTTCCGGGCCGGCGACGACGTCCCCCGTGGTGAGGACAGGAGAGCTGCGGAGCACGCGCGGCGGCGGAGCTGCGAGTCGGACGGCGCGTAGGAGGAAGAAGAAAGGAAAGAGCAAATGGATTCGGTAGTTCTGGGGTGGATTTGGTGCAATTTGCGGTGAGGTCGGGCCGTCGGGTCCGACGTAACGAGCGTGCCCGGACGCGCCCGAGTGTCCCATATCTGCTCCATATTTGGGCTGGATATGAGGGGTGACAGTCGGTCCGGGTGTTTGAGACACGTTTAAGACGTCCGTCTGGATCGAAATTTCGTGACCGGACAATAACCGGACGGCCTCCTGACGCATTTGAGACGGCTACGAGGGTCGGGTTGCAGATGCTCTTAGGATCGGCCTTCGAGATGCCCATGATCCGTAATCAACGCTACTTAACGTAGCATTACTGAGGGACCTGTCGGCCCGGAAGTTTGTCTGCCCCTATAGCACTTTTGTGTCAGAGATTGCTGCTCACGCCGTTCCAAACGGGAGAAAATCCAGTGCACGAACAACAGCACCCATTTGTATCTTTGTCAACAACTTTATGCTTTCTTTTGCCATGCGTACATCAGGAATCCATTCACTGATCTACTCATTGAGCTCAGTTCACTCGCCGGCAGTTTAGCCGGACTTCGCCGTTCTTCCCGGTGAGCGACAGGTTGCCCATCCTCACCATGGCGGCAGCGAAGTCTACCGCGAAGAGCGTGGCGTTGGCGGCATAGGCTCGCACGAGGGCGTCCGTGCTGCCGTTGCCAGCGCCGCTCCCGTAGAGCTCCTGGTCGGAGCGCAGGAGCACGCGGCGGGCGACGAGGTCCTGGAAGTAGCCGTTGTCGAACGCGGCGGGGGCGCGCAGCTCGAGCGGCGCGAGGTTCCCGTCGCCGCCGGCGGAAGGGCAGGCCTTGGCGCGTATCTGCGTGGCGAAGGCGGCGTCCACGGCCGCGTTACCGGTGTCGTTGTAGATGTGGGTGCGGAAGGTGGTGCAGCGTGCCCAGCCCACGGTGTGCGCCCCGGACAGAGCGGTGAGGTCGCGCGCGTCCAGGCCCTTGTCGCTGAACCTGGTGAGGAGGTCGGCGAGCCTCGCGTCCGGCGGCGGCAGGTTGGTGTTCGCCGCGTTCTGGTTCGCCGAGCGCCCGTCTCGCCGGCCCAGCTGCACCGTCCAGCTCGGCCCCCCGAGCTACACGCACGCGACCACCGTTAACAATGCCACCAACAAGGATACGAGAAAGTAAGAGAGAAAGAGATTGGTATCGACCAGGCTGACGGCGTCGCGGGCGGCGAGCGCGACGATGTCGGCGCAGGAGACGGTGGCCTTGCAGGAAGCCTCGACCTGCGCCTTGATGGCATCGATGACCTCGTAGCCGCGCAGCGAGTTGGCGTTCGGCCCGGCGTTCTTCTCCCCCGTGAAGTTGGCCGTGTCGTCCAGCAAGACGGAGGCGTCGCACCCCTGCGCACGCACGCACGCATCCACTCTCTCAGCACGCAGTTGGCAGGAGCGGGACTAGAATAAGACACGCAATTAGTTTGTGACGTACATTGACGAAGCAGTCGTGGAAGAAGAGGCGGAGGATGGACGCGCCCATGCGCGCCTCCTTCTGCACGGCCTGCGCCATGCCGCGGCGCACGACGGACTGCAGCCCGGGGCACGCGGCGTCGTAGAACTCCGGCGACATCTGGCCGTCCACGACCACAACGGCCGCCGCCGCCGCCGCCGCGAGAACAGCCACGGCGACGCGTGCCAGGAGCATCCCCATCACCGCGCGCACTTCCAGAAAGCAACAGCTAAAGAAGGAAGGGAAGATCCTCGTCTCCAGAGAGAGTGAAGTGTCAAGTACTCGAGCTGGCGAGGCGGTGCTCTGGCCACGCACGTATATATGGACACGCCGATCAAACGTTGGATGCCGCGGCAGCCTGTGCGCTGTTCGCTGCTAGCACGGATGGGTCGGAGGCAGCCAGCTGATAGTACGTAGGTAGGAAGAGATCTTGTCGCTATTATTTGGAAGGTGACAAGTGACAGGCAGTAAGATGGTTTGGGTGGTGGCCATCGGGGGGACGTACGTACTGCGATCGAGCGGGCGTGGCTGTGTGTGGCCGTGGACGGTAGCGCCAGCCGGGGCGAGCACGGCTGCCAATGCCAAGACACGGCCGGGATGGGAGCGCGCGCACCGAGCGGAGCCCCATGGATGGATGGAGTCACCCGGCCAGTGGAGACACACGCCAATGGCCACCGGAGGAGTGTCGCGTCGCGTGCATGGCAGTGCATGTGGCACCAACCAGCAGCGAGCATCAATCAGTCAGTACGCTGCAAGTTGCGACGCGTCCGGACAAACGGCCGGGCCATCCCCGTGCTCGCAAATAGGAACACTGGGTCATCAGTGATCATATCGTAAACCGGACGGTGAAATAAGCAAGAGATGAGCACTGGTCTCCGTTCGTTGCCTTCTCTCTCGAGGTTACAAAGCCTGCATGCATGGCTGGTTCCGTCCGTTCCGCCCATATCATGTTGACGCTACGTACGTACTGTATCAACGAAGCTTTGCCCATGACACTAGGTTGCAGTTCTTCTCGTCGGTAATGGGCAGACCGGCAGTAGTAGTACCGATTTGGAAGCATGCGTCGGAAAATCATGGTCGTATGCATGCGTGCATGCATGCTCTCGTTGCTGCTTGATTTGCACAATCTTTGTCGTGGCTTCCAGACCACGGCAGATGATCGATCATCGATGGTGCGCCGCCGACCGGCCATCATTTATCAGCCGTTGGCGGCGCGATCAAGTGATGTTGGGAACAATTGGTAAAAAATCCCCGCCCCCCCCCCCCCCCCCCCCCCAAACTCCCCTCCTCGTCACTGTCGGGACGCGCTGACGGTAAAGGCCGACGAAGTTTGTGGCGGCAGGGTGTTTCCTCCTCTCCCTCGGAGGGCGGCCGGTGCAGGACGTCGTCGTCGCGCTGGCGAGGGGTGTGGCGGCGTTGTCGCGTTGAATAATGTTACTGATGTATACAAAAATGTAAATGTGCATGGAAAAAGTAGAACTAAGAAAGGAATTCAAAAAATTTAACCAAGTACTTGAGGAATATTAAATGAGTACATAAAGAATGTTTGTTGATGTATACAAAAATGTAAAATGTGTACAAAAAACAGACATAAAAATATGTTTAAAAAAATGTAATCATGTATTTGAAAAATATTAACATCTATATGAAAAGTGTCCTGATGTATAGAGAAATTGTAAAATGTGTACGGAAAAGGGTAGACATAAAAAGATACAAGTATTCAGAAATGTTCCTGCTGTATACTAACAAGTAGAATGTGTATGAAAAAAAGGTTGACATCAAAATATATGATTGAGAAATAATTATAATCGTTTATTTGAAAACATGTCAACATGTATAAAAAATGTTTATATAATGTAAAAAGATTGTCCTAGGATAAAAAATGTTCATTTCCATTAAAAATGTAAATGCAATTTTAAAGAAATATTCACGTGTTTCCATAAAATTTCCATGATTTTTTTAAATGTCAAAAAGTGTTCATTTAGTTTAATATTTTTTTGTTGCCATTAAATAATGTTCAGGGTGCATTAAAAATTGTTGACAATGTATTTAAAAAAGTGTTCAAAACCATATATTAAAAGCAAAATATACATCTTATATTTGCAAAATGATCAACAAGTATCAAAAAAATGTTTCACGTGTACACTAAATGTAAATTGTGTACTCAAAAAATAGACATGTGTTAAAAGTGAAAGACAGCGAAACGAGCAAAAGAAACAAAAAAAATCGAAACTGAGAAAGAAACTGAGAAACATGGTGAAAAACAAAGAAAACCGGAAAACCAAAGTAAATCAGTGAAGAGGCAAAAACCAAACGATAAACAAAAACAATATAAAACCCTAAAGAAATGAGCCAAAACCCGTACAGTGACCAAACAAAACCAAGGCTGTGCCTATATCTCGCTTCTAGCGATATGTAGGGCAGCCGGTCTAGCCCGCGGGAGTCAGGCCACAGCCTCATTTTTTTTCAAGTTTTATGTTTTCACGTTTTTATTTTTCGGAAAAACATTCTCTCTCTCTCTCTCTCTCTCTCTCTCTGTGTGTGTGTGTGTGTGTGTTAATATGGCAGCAAACAATTTACATAAAACATTTGAAAAAAAATAAATGTGTATAGAAAAAATGTTTCTCATGAATATGAAAAACGTATACGACAAATATACATTATGTATTGAAAAATTGAACATTTATGTAATAATTGTTGATCAACCATTTAAAAATCATTCTTTGTAAATATTAAATGTGTACGGAAGAAATGTTTCTCATGTATAAGAAATATATAAAATATAAACAGTGTCCATTTATAATGTTTCCATGTACACAAAAAATGTATACAAAAATATAGAATGTGTATGAAAAATATGGAATGTATTCAACAAATATTAAAAGTGCATGAGAACTGCTAATAACGCGTTGAAAACTTCTTAGGAATAAACATTTTTCACAGACAGTGAACATTTTTTGTATACATCAGTAAAAATATTAGATATATTAATACTTTCTCAATAAACAATTAAATTCTAATATATAGTTTTAGTGTCTACTTTTAGTCAATATATGGTCTACGTTTTTGTATACATGATCAATATTTTAATATACATGTGGCATTTTGAAATTACATGGTCAACAATTTTCATACGAACAAAAAAAAGTAAACGATCAAAAACCCAAAAAGGAACAAAGGAAATCAAAAAGGAAATTGGAAAAACAAGATAAAGAAACAAAGGAAATAAATGAAAACAAAGAAAAATAAAAAAACAGTGAAAATAAAGATAAACCGATGGAAAAAGAAATCAAGGAAAACCAGAAAAAATTGAAAACCAACAAAGAAAAAAAGAAAACCATGGAAAAATAAAGAAAAAAGAATACGGGTAAAACCGGCAAAAACCAGTGCAAACAAGTAAAAAGTAATAAAATAAAACTAGAAAACCAGAGAAATCTTGGAAAGATACAAAAAAACAAAGTATAATGAAGCAAGAAAAAACATAGAAAACAAGGGAAGAAATAAAAAACAGAAAAGAAAAACAAAACAAGCAGCAATTTATACAAAACTAACTAAGGAACTAAGCGATTGAAAAACTCGATATATTGTCGTCCCATTGACGCAGCACTGATTGAAGCTTGAGGCAAGGGGTCCGGGAAACCCTATTTGGCGCTGAACGCGCAAGTTAAGGGCTATTTTCTCAACCAGCACACACCCTACTCCTAGCTGGGCTATTCTCTTTCAAACTTTAAAAAAAAGGTGCGCGGGGTCTGGGATATAGAACTAAGGACCTCTACATTCACAATGAAGGGCACCTACCACTAGGACATCACAACAAATGTGCAATCTTCTTTTTTTATTTTATATACTTTTCCTCAGCTCTTCTTATTTGGCTATTTCTTTCATTTAATTTTCATTTGTCTTGTTATGTTATGTTTTGTTTCTTTTTAATTTTTTTCCTAAATTTGTGAACTCTATCAAAATCACGAACTTTTTCTTCGAAATCATTGAGCTTTTAAAAAAATCATGTTTTTTTAAATCGCTGAAGTTTTTTATATTTTGAAAAAAATATCAACATTGATGGTTTTTTTAAGAAAATCGATGGAACTTTTCAAAATCCATGAACTTTTCTTCAAGTTAGTGAACTTTTCTTCAAGTTCGTGAACTTTGCGAACTCGTTTTCCAAAATTAATGAACTATTTTTTAAAATTGATGAACTTTTTCCGGATTTATGAACTTTTTTAAAAATCTGATGATTTTTCTCAAAATTGATGGACATTTCTCAATACCTATGAACTTTTTTTAAAGTGGTGAACTTTTTCAAGTTTGGAAACTTGTTTCCAAAATCCATGATTTTTTTTAATTCAGGAATTTTTTCGATTTCCTGAGATTTTTTTTGGGGGGGGGGGGGGGGGGTGTAATTCATAAAAAACAGGTGGCCATCTCAGTTGAAAGCAATCGGAAAAAACAACCACACACAGGAGATGGAATGGTTGGCCCGTAGCCCACAAAGGAAACTAGTGAGCGCCAGGGATCCTTTTCGATGCCTAAAGCGCCGAATAGGAGGTCCCGAGGGGACCTGCCATCTGGCTACAAGCCAGTTATAGCTCCGGTGCAAAACCACAAGCGTGCATCAGAACCGAGCTTTTATCATTTTTAGGAAGGTTCTCAAACCTCCCCTGATCGGGGGGGGGGGGGGGGGGGGGGGGGGGTCTGTTCTTCAATTTTCGTTTTTTTTTCTTTTTTTCATTGTCCATTTTGTCTTTTTTATTTTAGTTATTTCTTCTCTATTTTTCATTTTCTTTTGTTTTTATCCCGAATAACTTTTATTTTATATTTTCCTTTTTATTTTGTGAACGATTTTGGTACCAAGAAAATTGTTTGAAAATCATGAAAAAAAATCAAATTCGTGAATTACTTTAATAAATTTACGGACATTTTTCTAAACTGTGAATTTTTTCTGAATTTGTGAAGATGTTTTGGAAGTTCATGATCATAGTTTTGAATCAGAGAATATTTTTTGAATTTACGGGTGGTTTTGAAATTTGGGAATAGTTCGTGAATTTCACCAACATTTTTTTGGATTCACGAATATATTTAATCTATGAATTTTTTTGTAATTTCGGAACAATTTTCAAAATTAAGGAACAGTTTTCAATTTTAGTGAAATTTTTTGAAAATTTATGAAATAATTCAGTTCATGAATGTTTTTTAAACTTTTTTTTATTTTCTGAACATTGTTTTTTGAAACCGTGAATAGTTTTAAATATGCAAACATTTTTTTGAATCCACGAAAATTTATGATCCTGGACATGTTCCAAAATAACAAACATTTTACGATTTCTTGGACAATTTTTTAAATTCGCTTCTTTTTGAAAAATCCCGAATTATTTTAAAGAAGAAAAAACCTAGAACATACAAGCAAAAAATGCTGCGAAAAAAACAGAGGCCATCCCTCCCCGCACATAGACCGGCCCAAAAGGGTGCGCGGGGGAGTTGGAGGCGAGCGTTTGCTCGATACTGGTTGTTGAGGAGAAAAGATACATAGTGTTTTAGCTATTTTACACTTCACGCATGTTGTCCAATAGTATATCACACTTCAGAATGTCACCAAAGAAACACTTGACCCATCAGTTAGATGGCTTTTCTTCCAACTAGTTATAAGCATGAATGCTAGCCTCCTTCATTTATCTCTATCCTGATTCCACTTTGACAGATTTTTCAGTGTTTCACCTTTGAACATCTTGTGAAAGTTGTGGTACAAGTGCCACAAGCAAAATCTATGTTCCGCATCTGGAAAAATTGTCCCAACTACATTTATTAAACCTTGCACATGGACACAAATTAACAAGAAGTAGCACGTGAAGTAAATATAACATTAGTACCATTTATATGGGTTTGTGGCGCATTATCTTTTGCTTATCACTCACAATAATATATGGACTTGTGTTGATAATTTGTGATGATTTTGAAGTGCTGCCAAGAACCATTCCCATGTATAAGTAGATTCCACCACCACCATTCCCATAGCAATTGGATATATGCAATCATTTGGGTCTATGCCCAATATTGTCACTAGGTGGCATGTGTACCCGCTCTTTAAGTGGCAGACATCCACAAATATTATAGGCATGCATCCCTTTAGAAAACATCTCTCGCAAGCATCATAGGACCAGTACATTGTTGATAAATGGTCCTTTCGAAGCACATCATCTTTCTCCTTCACCTTTGTAGTGCAAACAAGGAATTTGCTTCTAGGGTTGCTTCTTCTCAGTTCTTGGCCATAATTCCATAGTTGGTTGTATTGCCCAACTTCGTCTCCATGGATGATATCAAGAGTTCCCTTGCTTGTTCTGCCTAGTTTCATCTTGTTAGGCAACGACTTGGATTCTCTCTATACTTTCTTCCCAAATGTTGCCACGTCCATTTTTCTGATTGTGTGTGAACTCCTCAATAAATTTATGTGAAAAAATCTTAATAGTAAGACGCTTCGAATCAAATGACTTGTGACATCTCTCTCTGTGTGCCATTGTAGTGCTTTATTACAATGTTGCATGTCATGCTATCCTTTGAGGCTTTAAGCAGCCAAGGGCATCCATGTGAACCCATTGGATCGAGTCTCCCACCCTCATTTCTATGTTAAGTTATCTTAACTTTGTTCCTCACAGTGTATGCATCGAGTGCCATCCTTAACTCTTTCATTTCACCAAATACCAAACCAATGTGAACACTGGATTGTTCATGTCAAGTACTGGATTGTTAAGCCCAGATTGTATATTGATCATCACCATCCAAAGGATCATACTCCTCTACATATCCTTCCTTCACATTGTTAGCACCTACTTCTACATCTACATTATCAAGGAACAGACCTCCACATCATAACCACTCTCATAATAACCAGTTTCCTATCCTTCCTCTACATTCTCTGTTTCCTCTCATATTACTGCATTCTCTGTTCCCTCTCCTTGCTCTGCATTCTATGTTTCGTCTCCTTGCTTTGCATTCTCTCTTCTGTCTCCCGCCATTGCCTCCTCTCTCCCCTCTCCCTGCACTGTGTGCTCTTCTTGGTCTGCAACATTGCCACCCGTTCTAGATGATACATGTCCAACCTCAAAACACCTTGGCAATTTCTTCGGAGTTGTTACCCTTGAAAATTGAGGGCATCTATTAATGATTGCATCATCATAAAGTGTCGTGGTATGATTGTTCTCACCCACAAGTAACTACGAAGTCTTTGATTGTTTGCTAGCAATGATCATACCGGCGATTCCTTCATTACTATCTACACAAATCAAACCGTCCATATAATATCCTTTCCTAGCACGCACCAGTACACTTGAAGATCAAGACAGCCAACCGAGTAATCCAACTTTCCAGGCAAAACTTCAACATTTGTAAAGACCATGTATCAGCATGACAATAGTCAAATACAAAATAAGTGTTGCCAATATATGTTTTATTCACTCCTTGTTCTATAAAAATGCCTTTGTATTCAAACTCTACACAGAACAAGAGAGATTCTTCTCATGAAGATACATTAAAAAGACACATTTCCTTCACACTATGTTGCTAAACAATGCGATAAATGAATTCCTTTTAAATACAGTACACCATTCATCAATTACACCTACACAATTAACATCATTCGTCCATTTACTGCAATAATCAACAACATTCGTTAACTAGATTCCGCAGCAATCACAGTCATAAAATTGACAAGATTCATTAACTGAATTTCCACAACAATCATAGAGCAATGAATCGGACAACAATACAAATTTCTGTACTAATTATGAAAAATCAATTAATAGCATCCATCAGTCCACTGTCTAAATTAACCCAAATTAACCGTCAAATTGTCGACACCAACGAGCCAACATAAACAACAACCTTTGCACCCCAAATCGTCATAATGCCTAAATTCCTTTCCTCCTATGGGTAACACTAACAAAACATCAATCTTCGCACCCAAATCATGAAGAACATCAATGGATCATCGTGTATTCGAAAACCTAGGAAAAGGGAGCATGATCGAGCAATGACGTACTCAGGGAACTCCCTGGGATCTCGCGGGAGCGGCTCCATGCCGCGTCGATATACTATGGCGACGTCCAAGCCGACGACGGTGTTGAGGTAGCGTCGGAGAGCTCGAGACGAGACGAAAAAGAAGGCGAGGGGTCAGGGAGGGTTTCTGCGTACCGGTCGGGGCCGCTTGCTACATAACGACACTTAGTGAGCGCATCATGATAATACTACACAACCGCACAAACGAGGATGTGTGCCTCCCTACGTGGAAATCGACTTGGCACGTTTCGAATTGTTTTGTACCTTTTTTTTAAACACGGTATAGACGCAAGCGTTCATATACACGCGCATACACTCACCCATATGAACGCACACACGCACACTCTATCCCTATGAACACCTCCGAAAGATTGAGTCGACATAAGTTCCTGATGGGCTGGGGATACCACTGTCCCTCTAACCAAACGTCACTGCAAGATTGTGTACCACTTTTATGAGAATTTTTTTATAGCCGCGCAAGTACCCAGATGTAATTAACTCTTTTTTAGATGATTTTGCCCTCTAGTTGGAGTAGCCGCGCAAGTTTATGTACCCAAAGCTCTCGCAAAAGCCCTGCTGGCTGGTTTTGGAGTTGTGTTTACACTGGGACAGGTGGAGAAAGAAGGCCCGATCGACCCATCGTGATTGATTGAGGTTGAGGCCCCTATTCCGGTCAATGTTTGATGGCGACATCGGCTGTCCTGTATTTGCGTCTCGAGGGCATCCCCTGGCCCACACACATGGCCCCTGTGTTCCTGTTGCCTGATAATGGCGTCCAGCGTGTTTAATCAAATCTCTCTTGCCCCCGAACATATTCTATTTCGGAGAAAAAGAACGAGTTAACAAACCCAAAGACGATATCATATGCCTGCACTGCAATCATTCATTCGAGCTCGGCACTGAAAGCGCAGCAGCGCTGCCGTTGCATATTACTAGTACGGGAGGTATGGTTAGGGCCTGTTTGGTTGCCGGCCATAGTTTGCCACGCCAAACGTGTGGCGAGCCACAGCTTTCTAGGCATGTGTTTGCTTCTGTACTAAGGTTTGGCTCGCCACAACGCATAGGGGATTCTCTGGTACAAATTTTTGCCCAAGGTGTGGCGCTGCTTTTGTCCGCCATAGTTTCTGCGGCGCGCCACAAGTGTGGCTGACACCTAACCTTAGGCGTGGTAAATTAAGTCCGAAACCAAACAGGCCCTTAAATTTATGGTTAAATTTAAATCTCGAAAAACAGGTATGGAATTGAGAGAGTACTAGTACGGGAGGAGATTTTGTCAAGGTCGGCAAGGGAGCAGGCGAGGTGCACCTGGTCAAGTCAAGCGAGCAGCGGACGGAGTGGTAAACATCAGCAGCAGCGTGGTTGCGTTGCGTGCGTTCAGATCCGGGGAATAGATTGCTCGCAGGGTCGCAGCAGGCTGTAGCGGCGGCAGGTTTACCGAACCAGAGAGAGCGAAATGGCAGAAAAAAACTCGCTCGCGTCGCTCCCCCGCGGAGCGGCCCGGGCGTGAAACCCTAGCCGCCGCAGGCCGCACCCCCACCCACCCCTCCCTCCGCCGTCGCCGGCGAGCGCCGCCGGGCAAAGCCCGCGCGGTGTCGGCGGCGGTGGGCCTCTATTCCCTTTCGCCTGGGCCTTGTGCTGCGCGGGGCTGCTCCCCTGGGCTGAGGAGGCGCTCGGTGACTCGGGCGTTGGGCGCGAGCGCGGCGCGGCCGGGCGCGCGCTGGTGGCGAGGGCGGCGCGGCTTGGCGCGGGCTGGAGGATGGGCGGCGCGCGCGGGCTGGGTGCCGTTGCGGTGCGGGAGCGCGTGGATCCAGCGGCGTATGGATCTGGCGGCGGGCGAGATGGCGGAGTGGTGCTCGGCGGGCACAGAGAGCCGGTGCCGGCGAGCGCTCCTGGCGCGGCGAGACGCCGCTGCGGGCGCGGCTGGGCGTGGCCCGTGCGTCTGGCAGGCCGAGGGGCGGCGCGGCCGCGCGCGTCGCCGTTGTGGGCAGCTGCGGGAGGACGCAGGCTCGCGGGCTCCCCCCGGCGGGCGGCCCCTGGTTTGGTGCGGCCGGATCTGGCAGGCCTTTGACGGCCGGATCTGGCGCTCCGGCGGCTGGGGGCCCGGAGGCGGCTCGGCCAGCGACTTGCTCCAGCGGGTGCGAGGTGGCTCCACATAGGGATGGCGGTCTACGGTGGCGTGGTCTTGGCAGGGCCTTCGGGTTGCTTTGGCACGGCGCCACCGGTGGTGCTCCGGCTAGTTCTTGAGGTGCAGCAAGTGGCATCTGCTGCTCCGGTCTGGTGGTGGTGTGTTGGTGACGTCGTCCCCGGCATAGGTGCTCGGTCCTTCGACGAAAGTCATGCTCAACTTCGGTCTGAGCGGATGGCGAATGATGCCCTCGGGTGTGATTTTCCTTGTTGGAGGCGCCATCGAGGAGGTCCGACACCTCTCCTTGCTCCATGTTCTTGACTCCCGGTGAAAACCGTATGCAATGGTGGCACCCGTGGTGTCATTACTTCGTTGGAAGCATTGTTTTGGAGCCAGATCTGGTGATGGAGCACCTGGTTGGTGGTTATGCGGTGGTTTTGGAGCGGGCAACGTTTTGGAGTGCGTGGAGTCTTTGGCGGTGCTTCCGTTTGGAGCAGGTTGTTTGGTCGACGAGGAGAGCAGCAGGAGCATCCTTCACATGCAAGTAGCGTCGGGCGAGCTATGTCGGCTAGGCTCATGGGATCGGTGCGGCATAGGTTTTCGCGCTTTCGGACCTATCGTTCCTCCCCGGTGTTCCCGAGGTTTGCGAATATGCTCGTGGCAGCCCGGTATAATACGACGGTTGTCGGTGTGCACTCTCGTAGCAGCAAAGGCGCTCGAGTGCCCGACCGGGTGTGTTGTGGGGTTTTCGCCTTCCGGCGTCTTGTATGTTTCGTGGTGCTTTAGGTCTAGTTTAGCTAGATGTTGCTTTGGTTTTTGCCCGGTTTTCCGCAATAAACTGAGCAGTCCGTTTTTCTTTCTTCTCTTTTAGCACTCGCCTTTATGCGGTGCATTCCTCCTTTGGGGGTGTTCTTGTAATGCCTTCTTCTGATCAATGAATTTGGCAGCTCTCCTGCCAACGTTCGAAAAAAAAAAAAAAAAAAAAAAGAACCAGAGAGAGCGACAGGGAGCTGCAGGCGCTTGGTTTGAACGCGGTCAAAACCTGCTCCATCCTCGGTCATCACGTACTACTACTCTACAGGAACCGTAGGTGGTAGCTGCGCCGCGCCAGCAGCGGTCGTAGCCAGGCAGTTCCGGGTTTTCCGAAAGGTCCAAGTTCCCGGCGGGATTAACATCGCGCGCGGGCTTTCATGCATGGCCGCGTCGGCGTTGTGCCGAAAGCTGCTGCTGCTGCTGCAGCCCGGCGCCGGGAGTGTAGTCGAGTACTACTACCACTCCATGTGGGAACAAGGGAAAACGAGTGGCCGTACTTGTTGGCCGTGCGTATCGTAGTATAATGCAGGCCCCGCAAATAAAACAAAAAAAGCGCTACGGTGTGTTATCTTGAAAATCAAGTTGGTAGCAGTGGCTTCAGCAGGATCGTTGAGAAAAAATCAAGTTGGTAGGCTGGTAGCAGTGGATGAAGCAGGAGGGAACGTTGAGGATGGATTAGCAGATGTGTGGCAAGGTGTGGCAAATTGTGGCTGGGAACCAAACAACCCCGTAGATCCCGTGCATGCCGCCGGCTTCGCTGCTGGAGAACAGTGGCCACACGGTGTCTGGGATGGAGGCAGGAGGACCATGGCGTCCGCAAGTGAACAACTAGTGTGGCGGCGTGATGATCCTATTCCTATCCTGGGGCCTAGGATCGGGACAAGGAGAGAGGGGTTGTTTCGGTAGCATCCCTGGGAATTTCCGGCAGTCAAAGCTGTGCGTGTGGCGTGCGGTGGCCTCCATGCGCCAGTACAGCGCACGCAGCAGCCCCGCCCGGGGCTAGGCTGGGCAGAGGCGGAGGCGACTGGACTGGACGGGACTGGATGCGACGGGACGAGCGAGCAGCAACGGTCGGTGCCGGACTGCCGGCCGGGCCGGTGGTGCCGTGCCGCAGCCTCACTGCTCAGTACTCCTCACTGCGTCTGCGCGCGCAGGCGGGAGTGGGATAGGAGGAGGCATGTGCCGCGCGAGATGGCCATGCCAACGGCGACGATCACGACGCGCACTAAATTATTGCTGCCGCTAATGACAATAATCGGATCGGAGCAGCAGCGTCCGTCTCCATCCCGTAGCTCTGCTCGGGTTAAAGAAATGGCGGGGAGGGGCCGCCCCTGTCGGAGGAGAGGAGAGGGCTGGGCAGCACCGCTCCCTCCGTCCATCGGCCGACCGCTCCACCTATCCCTCCCGCTTTGACTGCCAGCCTTGCCACGCCGCGCCGCGCCGCAAGGGGGTAGGCATGCTCGTGGTAGCTACCCGGCTGCCCTTCTCGATCGGTTGATCGATCGCCAACCATCGTTCCGTCGACCGTGGAGCACCGGTGGTTCTCCTGTTTAGGGTTTTTTGAGCCTCGGACCGTACAACAATTGTTCTACTACGTTGTCATGCTTAGGTTGACACGGAAATATGCTGATGGCGGTAGAATCTACGTAACGCTGGATTTTTCTTGGCTGAGATTGGTACCAGTCTGCCTGGTCCGCGTCAAGATTTAGCTACGGATGTTCCAATTTTGTTCCCCGCGGTTTTGAGCAAGTTGTGTTTGGGATGAAACTTTGTTAGTCAAGCTGAAACCTACGGCATTGACCAGGTGCTCAAACCGCTCGTTCCGGTCCCTCAAAAAAAAAAAAAACGCTCGTTCCGGTTGGAGTGAGCTTAAGCAGTCAAGAGGACTACGCACTATTTGATGGATGCTGCGTTAAAAAACTGACTTTTCAATAGACCAAATTTATCTCTTTTTTTATTTGCGGGGAGACCAAATTTGTCGAAAACCGATCCCGCTTAATTGATACAGAGTATCACGAAACAAAGATAAGCTGAATATGGTAACATTTATCTTTCTTATGGCTGATGTAAATGCTTTCCACGCCGGGGTATCTAAATGCGCTATCAAAAGTTAGTTCAATAGTTAGATTATAAGCAGGGTTTTCCGTAACGAAGAACTGAGGGGCTAGCTTAGGGTCATGCTGATTTGCATCGGTGTCAAGATTTGATTTTTGATTTATGTTTAATTTGTCATGGGTTGGTATCATTATGTTGGAAACGGAATACCACATGTAGTGATGCTAAAACTATGACAATTATCAATATAGTGCCAAAACCATTTATCGACGTTGCAAGTCAAGCATACTAAAAATAAAATGTGCCAAACACTTTTCATTAGATTTTTGCAAAATGAGAGACTTTACAACATATCAATCATGTTCAAATATGATTGCAGGTAATTAAGAATTTAAGATAAAAATGGGCTTATAAGCCGGTAGTAGCGGTTCTCTCATATATTGCCCATACTGATGTTTCTTAGTACCGGCCTTAACTCTAAGTTAAACAGTTTTATTTTATTGCAAGTCATAGAATGATACTATATTTAAACCCCAAGAGTTAAACGGTTTTCATAAAAGAGTGAATTATGATTAAACATTGCTACAAATACGAACATGATGACTATTGTCTAGCCCACCTTAACTCTGAGACGTACATAAATTGTATTTAATTATGAAAAGAATTTAAATGATTAACGATAGACATAATTAAACACTGGCCGAAATAGTAATACCATCCATTTCAGTGGAATCATGTAGCCCACCTTAACTCCATTGGAAAGATGGATTGTATTCGATTATAATTAAACATTAAACGCTTTCCACAAAATAAAATTTAAGACTAACAGTAATACTAATGCGCACATTTGCCGTCTCGTCATCTTGACTGTGGAATGAAGATGGGTTGTGTCCAATTATAACCCAAAAATAGACGCTTCTCGCAAGATGGAAAAAATAGTTGAACATTTTTGCACTTATATTTCCCACAACCCACTCTTATTGACCCGTTGGCACACTTACGGTAAAGAATCACTTACAGGTAGCCTAAAAATGGTTTACCCACATGGCCACCATTTCCTAAAGGCAATAAACGAGGAAGGGTTTTTGCTAGTAAAACCGAGGTCTTGACCATGGTGTAACATTCCTTTTTTTTGAAACTTTTGGACTGATGTTGGTTCTTACTCCATACGTTTTAAAATAAGATTGATGGTTTTAGTTCACCGGGACACTTACTACCTCTATACCATAATATAAGACGTTTTTTGCAATTTAGATTGAACTGCAAAAATGTCTCATATTATGGTATGGATGGAGTATTTTGGAATAGATGGGGTATTACATTGAATTTTCTCAAAGAATTAGAACTTTTAACAAAACTTGTTGAAGCATTTTCTCAATCTAACTAAGACTTTGAATGGATAAATATGACTATCCAAAAGATATATCCTAGATGAGGAGAATTCGCGCAAGTTCAAAATTGGTCTGAGAGTCACTGGATCATTTCCAAGAGAGAGGGAATAACATGACTTCCCCAAACGTCAACATAAATTATTTAGTTGGACTAGTTGATTGATTTTTTAGTAATTTGAATATTTACAGCATCTGTGTTTAATAAAGCGAGAGGAGTTAACATGACTTCTACAGGTAATAAGTTGGAAATCAGCATGGCAATGGGTACCCGCTACTCATTTACCACGTGGAATTTTACCCCATTAGCGTAAGGGTACGGGAAAATTAAATGCCCATAGCTATGCACATGGGAAAAATTACGTACCCATCAGGTAGGGCGGGTGCTGCCAAGGGGAGGCATAACCTATACCCACGTATCCGTTTACATATGCAATTTGAATAATTTTGATTGTTAAACTCTATTATATTATCACTTTTATATGCTTTCATTTTAGATTATTTTTTGGACTAACCTATTAAAATGATATAGTTTTATTTTGGAATCCTGGACCTAAAAGATCTACAACAGAGATAGCTATTCTCCGGAGCTCCAAATGACCTAAAAAAATTCTGGAGATTTATTTTGGAATACATAAAAATATTGGAAGGAAGAAACTCCGCAGAAGATCAACCGTGGCCCCACAAGGGCAGGGGGCGCCCCCTACCCCCCTAGGCGCGCCCTCCACCCTTGTGAAGCCCACGGGGCCCTCCAGTGCCTGTCTTCTGCTATATGAAGCCATTTGCCCTAGAAAAATATAAGGAGAAGACTTTCGGGATGAAGCATCACCATCTCGAGGTGGAACCTGAGCAGGAGCACTTTTGCTTTTCGGCAACGTGATTCTGTCGGGGAAACTTTTCTCTGGGAGGGGGAAATCCAAGCCTTCGTCATCACCAACACTCCTCTCATTGTGGGAGGACTCATCTCCATCAACATGTGTAAGGGCATATTTCTCCCTAAGTGGTTTTGGTGATTGATGACAATTCACTTGCGGACAAATCGTGTGCATTGAGCATTTCAGATATCTCATGTCTAGGCACAAGATGATTCGGTGCCCCTCGGAGTCTATCGAAGACGGTTGCTTTCTACGTTTCTTTTCGGTGGTTTTGAGTCGTAGGAAAGCCGTACTATTAAGAGGGGGTCCGCTTCGGAAAGGTTAGGGTGAAATCAACATGTACACATCTGTTCTATTGCACCACCTTTCTTTCGCTTCAATGGAGCTCCAGTCCGTTTTCCTTTGTCGGTGCAAATTGAAGGCAGCAAGGTGCTCGTGTTCAGTGGCTAGCGGTAGTACCGCTCAAGGGAGCGGTAGTACCGCAGGTGCCCGCGGTAGTACCGCTGTCCTCAGCCCTGGTGCGTGCGCTTGCGGTAGTAGGCGCGGATGTATTTTTTTACATCCGCCCTCGAGCGGTAGTACCGTAAATTTGTCTGGTACTACCGCGCCGGACTTTTGCACAACTCCACCCTCAGCGGAGGAAGGCACGGAAGTAATTTTTTTACTTCCGTGCATCTCCTGTGCCAGTTGATACCGACCTTGCGGTAGTACCGTATTGGCGTGCGGTAGTACCACTCCGGCAGTTCTACCGCTCGTTGCCCAGTGCAATAGGTCTTCATCTGGCCACTACCGTGCGAGAGGTAGTACCGCACCCCACTGCGGTAGTACCGCAGCCTCTTGCGGTAGTACCGTGGCATTTATGCGGTAGTACCGCAATGCGCGAGCTGAGAGTGAGGATAACGGTTGGATTCTTTCCCCCACTATAAAAAGGAGGTCTTCTTCCCCAAGAAGACCACCTCTTCCCTCCCCAAGCTCCATTGTTGCTCAAAGCTCCATTTTAGCCCGATCTCTCTCCCTAGCCAATCAAACTTGTTGATTCTCTCGGGATTGGTTGAGAAGGCCCCGATCTACACTTCCACCAAGAGATATTTGATTCCCCCCACTAATCCCTTGCGGATCTTGTTACTCTTGGGTGTTTGAGCACCCTAGACGGTTGAGGTCACCTCGGAGCCACATTCCATTGTGGTGAAGCTTCGTGGTGTCGTTGGGAGCCTCCAATTAAGTTGTGGAGATAGCCCCAACCTTGTTTGTAAAGGTTCGGTCACCGCCTTCAAGGGCACCAATAGTGGAATCACGGCACCTCGCATTGTGTGAGGGCGTGAGGAGAATACGGTGGCCCTAGTGGCTTCTTGGGGAGCATTGTGCCTCCACACCACTCCAACGGAGACGTACTTCCCCTTACCGGGAAGGAACTCCGGTAACACATCCTCGTCTCCACCGGCTCCACTTTTGGTTATCTCTTACCTTTACTTCTTGCAAGCTATTATTGTGTTGTATCCCTTGCTTGCTTGTGTGCTTGTTGTGATTAGCATCATATAGGTTGCTCACCTAGTTGCATATCTAGTCAACCTATTTGTTGCTAAGCCTAAATTGTTAAAGAAAAGTTAAAAAGTGTTAGTTGCCTATTCACCCCCCCCCCTCTAGTCAACCATATCGATCCTTTCAATTGGTATCAGAGCCTCGTCTCTTTATTAAGGGTTTCACCACCCGAAGAGTATGGTTGACGACGGGGACCGGGCGGTTGAACTTCCCGAGGCCGTGGGTGTGAACACGGTCTCTCGCGAGGATTTAAATGAGGCCATATCCTCGCTTAAATCCTCCATGACGACCGAGGTCAAATCCATGTTTAAAGAATTCCTTGACACACTTAAACTTTCCACCGATACGGTTCAAGTGGTTAATCCCACTAACTCGGCATCGGATGTCAACTCCGGTAAGGAGGGGGCTAGTACCGATAATCGTTCTCAAGGAATTAATGGGTCGGGGACTTTTGCCTCAGTTCCCCCTCCCTTGGTCTATGGAGGACCGGTGCACCCACCTCATATAGTTAATCACGGTCCTCCTCCTAAGCTTGTTAAAAATGATTTTGCTAATTGGGTTTTCTGTATCAAGTCTCATTTGGATCACAGCTCAATTCAACTCATGCGAGTCATTGAAGAAGGATACTACCCTCGTGATCCTCGCAACCTCACTCCAAGGGAAGAAGCGGATAAACAGCTAAATTCCTCCGCTTTGTTCATACTCCAAGCTGTTGTTCCTACTGAAGACCTGCCTCACCTGCGTCCCTTCACTGTTGCTAAAGAGTGTTGGGAACACATTATCTCCATGTACAAGGGCAGCTCAAGCATTCAACGGTCAAACTATGAAGTTGTCCTTGATCAGTCAGATGAGTTTGTAATGGTAGAGGATGAGGAACCGCGTGAGCTCTATAGAAGGGTAACTGCCCTCGCCGTTGCCCTCAAAGATCATGGCAGCAAGGATGTGGATGATACTTGGATCAAGCGGAAGTTTCTGAAGGCCATCATGCCCTACAACAAGGCCATGTCCGCTGTCATCCGTCAAAGGCCAGACTTTCACACCTTGTCTTCTGGTGATGTGTTGGATGAATTTATTGCAATGAACATCTTGAACACGACAGCTGACAATGCTCTCACTCGCGTGCAACGGTCAAAGAAATCATCCCCCAACCTTGCTTTGAAGGCCAAGGTCTATCAAGAGGAAGAAGAAGAAGAAGAGGAAGAGGGTTGCCCCGAGGACACCAAATATGCCTATCATGAGCACATGGCTCTTGCGTCCAGGCAATTTTGGGGCAACAAGAGAAACACAAGGCCCAACTTCTCCAAGAACAACTCAAACGGGTCAAAGGGCAAGCAATGTGTGAGGACCTGCTACAACTGTGGTAATGTGAGTCACTTTGTGGTGGATTGTCCATACGAGAAGAGGGAAGACAATGGTGGGAAGCTCATCCGCAAAGATACTATTTCACCGCTCGGGATTGTTAGAGATGTTGATGTCTTGTGTGGTAAGATCAAATACACTACTGATTTCTTAGTACTTGGATCACATCAACATAATCTTTGTCCCATTATATTCGGTAGACTTTTCTTGAATATTGTTAATGTTGAAATTGTTTTTGTTAAAGAGAAGGTTAAGGTTAATTTTGGTGATGTATCTCATGAGTTTAATTTCTCTAAGTTTAATAGACAACAACATGATATTGAACCATCCAGTAAAGATGATAGTTTTGGTTTTGCTTCTATTGCTATACCTATTACGGATCCTTTAGAACAATACTTGCTAGACCATGAAAATGATATGCATATTAATTAAAGGAATGAAATTGATGAAATATTCTTTAGACAAGCACCTATCCTTAAGCATAACTTGCTTGTTGAAACTTTGGGAGACCCTCTCCCGCCTAAGAGTGATTCGGTGTTTGAACAAAAGAAACTATCTGATACTTTGAAATATGCTTATCTTGATGAAAATAAAATATACCATGTTATTATCAATGCAAACCTTTGTGTGCATGAAGAAAATAGGTCATTGAAAACTTTAAATAAGCATTGTGTTGCAATTGGATATATTCTTGATGATCTTAAGGGCATTAGCCCTACTTTATGTCAACACAAGATTTATATAGATCATGATGCTAAACCAGTCGTCGATCATCAACGCCGCTAGAATCCAGAAATAAAGGATGTGGTAAGCACAGAAATTTTAAAGCTTTCAGAGGCAAGTATAATCTATCCCATAGCTGATAGTAGATGGGTAAGTCCGGTTCATTGTGTCCCCGAGAAAGGAGGCATTACTGTAGTGCCTGATGATACAAATGAATTTATCCCACAAAGAATTGTAACTGGCCATGGGATGGTGATTGTCTTCAGGAAATTGAATAAAACTACTAGGAAGGACCATTATCATTTTCCTTTTATTGATCTAAGCATACACACTATTGTTTCCTTGATGGTTATTTTGGTTTCTCTCAAATACCCGTGTCACAAGAATATTAAGAGAAAACTGCTTTTACTTGTCCTTTTGGTACTTATGCTTATAGACGTATGCCTTCTGGTTTATGTAATGCACCCACTATTTTTCAAAGATGTATGACTGCTATATTCTATGATTTCTGTGAGAAAATTAGGTTTCATGGATGATTTTCCATTTACGAAACTTCTTTTGATGATCGCTTGAACAATTTTGACAAAGTTTTGCAGAGACGTGAAGAGACCAATCTCGTCTTGAGTTGGAAGAAGTGCCACTTTATGGTGAATGAAGGTATAGTCCTTGGTCATAAAATTTCTGAAAGAGGGACAGAGGTAGATAAAGCTAAAGTTCATGCAATTGAGAAAATGCCATGTCCTAAAGATATAAAAGGTATAAGAAGTTTCCTTGGGCATGTTGGTTTCTATAGAAGGTTTATTAAAAAAATCTCTAGAATTTCTAAGCCTCTTACTAATCTTCTACAAAAAAATGTTCCATTAGTTTTTGATGACGATTGCGTAGAAGCCTTTGAAATACTTAAGAAAACCTTAATGACTGCACCTATTGTTCTACCACCTGATTGGAACCTACCCTTTGGAATAATGTGTGATGCTAGTGATTATGCTATTGGTGTTGTTCTAAGTCAAAGAATCGATAAGAAATTGAATGGTATTCATTATGCTAGTAATACCTTGGACGTTGCTTAAAGAAATTATGCTACTACTGAGAAGGAATTTTTAGCAGCTGTGTTTGCATGTGAGAAGTTCAGACCTTATATTGTTGATTCTAAAGTTACAATTCACACGGATCATGGTGCCATCAAATATCTCATGAATAAGAAAAATGCTAAACCTAGGTTTGATTAGGTAGTTTTTTTACTACAAGAGTTTGATTTGCATATTGTCGATAGGAAGGGAACTGAAAACACTGTCGCAGATAATTTATCTAGGATGGAAAATATTCTTGGTGGCCCATGATAAGTCTCCAACGTATCTATAATTTTTGATTGTTCCATGCTATTATATTATCTGTTTTGGATGTTTTATATGCATTAATATGCTATTTTATATTATTTTGGGGACTAACCTATTAATCTAGAGCCTAGTGTCAGTTTCTGTTTTTTCCATGTTTTTGAGTATTGCAGATAAGGAATATTAAACGGAGTCCAAACGGAATAAAATCTTCGGAATGATTTTTCTTGGACCAGAAGAAACCCAGCAGACTTGGAGATGAAGGCAGGAGACCTGCCGTGGCGTCACAAGCCACCAGGGCGCGCCCTAGGGGGGGCGCCCCCCTGGCTTGTGACCCCACGGCAGCCCTCCTAACCCTATTCTTCAGCCTATAAATTCCCAAATATTCCCTGGATACCAAAAAGAGCCACGAAAATACTTTTCCGCCGCCAGAAGCCTCTGTTCCCGTGAGATCCAATCTTGGAGCCTTTTCCGGTAATCTGCCAGAGGGGGAATCGATCACGGAGGGCATCTACATCAACTCCATTGCCCCTCCGATGATGCGTGAGTAGTTCACCACAGACCTTCGGGTCCATAGCTAGTAGCTAGATGGCTTCTTCTCTCTCTTTTTTCTTCAATACCATGTTCTTCATGATCTTCATGGAGATCTATCCAATGTAATACTCTTTTGCGGTGTGTTTGTCGAGATCCGATGAATTGTGGGTTTATGATCAGCTTATCTATGAATATTATTTGAATCTTCTCTGAATTCTTATATGCATGATTTCGTATCTTTGCAAGTCTCTTCGAGTTATTGGTTTGGTTTGGCCAACTAGATTGGTAATTCTTGCAATGGGAGAAGTGCTTAGTTTTGGGTTCAATCTTGCGGTGTCCTCACCCAGTGACAAAGTAGGGGTAGCGAGGCACGTATTTGTATTGTTGCCATCAAGGATAAAAAGATGGGGTTTTCATCATATTGCTTGAGTTTATCCCTCTACATCATGTCATCTTACCTAATGCGTTACTCTGTTCTTCATGAACTTAATACTCTAGATGCAGGCAGGAGTCGGTCGATGTGTGGAGTAATAGTAGTAGATGCAGAATCGTTTCGGTCTACTTGACACGGACGTGATGCCTATATGCATAATCATTGCCTTGGATATCTTCATAATTATTCGCTTTTCTATCAATTGCTCGACAGTAATTTGTTCACCCACCTTATTATTTTCCTTCATGAGAGAAGCCTCTAGTGAAACCTATGGCCCCCGGGTCTATTTTCCATATTATATTTTCAAATCTATAAACCAAAAATACTTTGCTGCAATCTTTTTACCTTTGTTTTACTTTTCGTTTTAGCAATCCTATCTATCTATCTCTATCAGATCTCATCCTTGCAAATAACCGTGAAGGGATTGACAACCCCTTTATAGCGTTGGGTGCAAGTGTTTGATTATTTGTGTAGGTACATCTATTGGGGACTTGCTTGTATCTCCTACTGGATTGATACCTTGGTTCTCAAAAACTAAGGGAAATACTTATCTACTTTGCTGCATCACCCTTTCCTCTTCAAGGGAAAACCAACGCATGCTCAAGAAGTAGCAGCCCAATACCGGTTAAATATAGTTTTACTAATGATCAATTAGTTGTTATAAATGCTTATACTTTCGTGATAATCCTTTGGTATGCAAATTATGCTAATTTCATTGTTGCTAAATATATACCACCTAGTTACACCTATCAACAACAAGAAAAGTTCGTCTTTGATTTAAGACATTACTTTTGGGATGACCCGTGTGTGTATAAAGAAGGGGTAGATGGTGTTATTAGACATTGTGTACCTGAGCATGAACAGAAAATAATCATAAAGAGGCGTCACTCCGATGCATACGGAGGACCCCAAGCTGGAGACAGAACTGCTCATAAGGTATTAGAATCTAGTTTTTATTGGTCTAGTCTCTTCAAAGATGCACCTAAGTATGTCCTCTCTTGTGATGAATGTCAAAGAATTGGTAATATTGGTAGATGTCAAGAAATGCCTATGAAATATTCGCTTGTTGTTGAACCTTTTGATGTTAGGGGCTTTGATTATATGGGACCTTTTCCTTCCTCTAATGATTATACTCATATTTTAGTTGTTATTGGTTACGTACTAAGTCGATGGAAGCCATTCCAACTAGTAGTGATGATCATAAAACTTATATTAAAATGCTTAAAGAAGTTATTTTCACGAGATTTGAAGTCCCTATATACTTAATGACTCATGGTGGTTCACATTTTATTCATGATGAATTTTGTAAAACTCTAGTGAAATATGATGTAAACCACATAATAGCGTCCCCTTATCATCCTCGGTTTAGTGGGCAAGTTGAGTTAAGCAATGGAGATATAAAATTAATTTTGCAAAAGACTGTTAATAGATCAATAAAGAATTGGTCTAAGAAATTGGATGATGCATTATGGGCTTATAGAACTGCTTATAAAAATTCTAGGGGAATGTCCTCGTACAAAATGGTTTACGAAAAATCATGTCATTTCCTCTTGAGTTAGAACACAAAGCTTATTGGCAATAAAAGAAATTAACTATGATTTCAAACTTGCCGATGAGAAGACGTTATTTGATATTAGTTCCTTAGACTATTGGAGAACACAAGCTTATGAAAATTCTAAGTTGTTTAAAGAAAAGGTTAAAAGATGGCATGATAAAAGAATTCAGAAACGAGAATTTAATATTGGTGACAAAGTTCTTTTGTACAATTCTCGTTTTAGATGTTTTGCAAGCAAACTTCTCTCCAAATGGGAAGGTCTGTATATCGTCGAACAAGTTTATCGCTCAAGAGCCATCAAGATTAATAATGCCGAAGGTGATAATCCGAAGGTGGTGAATGGACAAAGAATTAAACATTATATTGCAGGCACCTGATACGTCTCCAACGTATCGATAATTTATGAAGTATTCATGCCATATTCATCTATGTTTACAATACTTTTATATGGTTTTGATGCACTTTATATGATTTATTTAGAACTAACCCGGACTGACGCTATTTTCAGCAGAATTACCGTGGTGTTGTTTTTGTGCAGAAAATGAAAGTTCTCGAAATCGCCGGAAACTTTTTGGTGATTTTTTCTGGACCAAATAAGCAATATTGGAGCGAAGAACCACCGGAGAAGAGCCACGAGGTGGGCACAACCCACCAGGGCGCGCCAGAGGGCCCAGGCGCGCCCTGGTGTATCGTGCCCTCCTCGTGGCCCATCTTGGCGTGAAACCGACGCCCAAAAATCCTATAAATATAGAAACCATCAGAAATAACTAGACTCTCCGCTCCGCCGCCGCAACTCTCTGTATCTACGAAAAAACAATCTGGAGACGTTCCAGTACCCTGCCGGAGAGGGGAATCCATCTCCGGTGGACATCTTCATCATCCCGGTGGAGGCCATGACGAGGAGGGAGTAGTCCACCCTCGGGGCTGAGGGTATGTACCAGTAGCTATCTGTTCAATCTCTCTCTCTCGTGTTCTTGAGATGTCACAATCTCGATGTATCACGGGCTTTGTTAATATAGTCGGATCACATGATGTTATTCCCTCTCTATCTTGTTGTGATGAATTGAATCTTTCCCTTTGAGATATCGTTATGTTGGATTGAATATTGGATTTGAGAACACTTGATATATGTCTTGCATGTGGATACCCGTGGTGACAATGGGGTGTTCTATTGATTCACTTGATATATGTTTTGGTACTCAACTTGCGGATTCCCGCGGTGACATTGTGGTAATCTATGCATAGGGGTTGATACACGTTCTTGTCCTACTTTCTCCGATAGAAATCTTGGGGTGCTCTTTGAGGTTCTTTGTGTTGGATTGAGTGTTATGAATCTGAAATTGGTTGATCCGTATCATATGGTGTTATTCTAGTACGAACTCTAGATAGATTGATTGGAAAGGATAACTTGGTGTTATTTTAGTACGAACTCTTAGATAGATCGATCAGAAAGGATAACTTTAAGGTGGTTGCGTACCCTAAATACAATTTCTTCTTATGTTCTCCTCTAGATAGGAACTTTGGAGTGATTCTTCGTTGCACGTTGAGGGATGGTTATGTGATCCAATTATATTAGAATTGTTGGGAGATTGCACTAGCAAAAGTATGGACCCTAGGCCTTGTTTTCAAGCATTGCAATACCGTTTGTGCTCACTTTTGTTACTTGCTACCTTGTTGTTTTTATATTTTCAGATTACAAAAAATTATATCTACCAGCCATATTGCACTTGTATCACCATCTCTTCGCCGAACTAGTGCACCTATACAATTTGCCATTGTATTGGGTGTGTTGGGGACACAAGAGATTTCTTGTATTTGATTGCAGGGTTGTTTGAGAGAGACCATCTTCATCCTACACCTCCCACGGATTGATAAACCTTAGGTCATCCACTTGAGGGAAAATTGCTACTGTCCTACAAAACTCTGCGCTTGGAGGCCCAACAAAGTCTACAAGAATAAAGTTGCGTAGTAGACATCAGCACCCCATTAACATGGAAACCAACATTATCCAAGTAACTACGCCGGAAGAATACCCACGAGAGATCCTCCGGAACACTCCAGAATCCTTAAAAGGATTGGGTATGTGATACGGTAAGTAATCGACTCCAAAAATTCTGCAAAAATACTTCTCATCGGTTTTGGAATATTAGAAAATTTATAAAAATTAAAAACAACCGAGAAGGTCCACAGGGAGACCACAAGGGCAGGGGACGCGTTGTGCATCTTGTAGGCCCCTCGTGCACTTTCCCAACTCTGTATTCCTCCCGTATTCGTGTTTTGTAAGATAAAAATAATAATATATACTCCCTGATGTTTTGACCACCGTATCGCAAGTTTCTCCTCTGTTCTTTTTTCAGGCTATTTTCCTGTCAGGGTTTTGAACGCCCGGGAAGCATGTCCTCATCCTCCCCCAACAACAACAACATGGGAGGCGACGCTTGGCTGCTACAAATAGAGTTGGGGAGAAAGCCGACGGAGGAAGTCACGATGGAGGAAGATTCTGGAGACTCCATGGAGGTGCAACCCCCCACTTCGGAGCGAGGCACCCTTGCTGGCATCTCCACCACTCCTAGTCCATGTCCAACCATGAGAGCAAGGTGAGGCCAACCGGTTTGTGAGGTACAAGAAGAGCCTAGTTCAAGAAGGCCCCTCGACAGGTTACACAGAAACAACTTTCATAAATTAATTCATAACTATGGGGTTGAGAATATTTCTCGCATGCACATACCTTGCAAATTCGGACATCTCTCGTCCAAGTGAAAGCGATGCAGGAAAAAGCTCTTGGGGACATGAGAATAAAGATATAATTGCTCAAGTCGAGGATAATGTTGCTATGATCCAGCACCTGCTTCGTGAGAGCCAAAGCTTCAAAGAGCTCTTGGTTAAATTTATGGAGCACAAGACCGCCACTTGATCACCACCATCACCCAGGAAGGAAACTTGAGTACAAGGGTATGGGAACCACCCTTAGCTTGTTTCAAGCTTGGGGGAGGTGCCTCGGCATCGTATCACCATCACTTTTATCATCATTACCTATCTTAGTTCGATCCTCTATTATTTCGTGCTTTAGAAGAATAAACTTTTAGCATGAATTAGTTTTCGAGTGCTTGTTTCGTGATCTATCTAACTATGTAATCGTGTGTGAGAGTTATATAATAAAGATTAATTTGAGTTTGACTGCTCTACTCTTTGTTGCAATCATGGTAAAAAAAGATCACGTGTTAATCCCACGGGGAGAAATGACTTCACATATAAGAAGTATAATTGCTAAACTTTATTGGAAGTTAACAAACATATCATCGGTGATTGATGCAACTCATGAATGAATAATAAAGGGAATTATATCTCACATATAAATATACTATCTTGGACATCTTCTATGATTGTGAGCCCCTGTTAATTATTTTCAAACTTGATTAAGTAGTTGAGGTTGGACAAGGAAGACAATATAATGGGTTATGTTTGTTTACATGCACATAGAAGTTATATTCTTATGGATCCTCTAACATGTGGTGCTTGCCCTTCATCCTTTGCTAGCCAAAATTATGTACTAAGTAGAGATACTCGTACATCCAGAACCCTTAAAGCCAGTTTCTTGTACCGAGAGTCCATCATATCTACCTATAGATTGAATAAGATACTTCGAGTAAGTTGTCATCTGTGCAAATAATAAAAATGCTCCCAAATATGCATGATATTTTAGGGAAAACAAACTTTGTACGAACCTGTGATGGTAACGCAATAAATGCGACATACTACGTAATAAAGGTTGCTATCATAATGGACAATATGAAGTGACATTCCTTTGTAGTAAGAGATTGCACACCCAAAATAAAAAAGCACATGACAACATCTGCTTCCCTCTGCGAAGGGCCTATCTTGTAATGTCTAGTCTTTACATATGTTTAGTCTTCATTTTTATGCAAGAGTCAACAATGTCTATCCTTATTCCGCTCTTAATTATTCTGTACTTAGCAAGCATCCTGTGTGTAGGAGATATGCCCTAGAGGCAATAATAAATGTTATTGATTATCTCCCTGTTCATAATTAGGTTTATGTTCCATGCTATAACTGCTATGGTTCTCGAGTCTACAATAACCACGAGGCTCGGAGGAAGACTCATATGCACGTGTGGGATAATAAACGGTAAAATGTATTCCTAGTCAAGCCTCTATGACTGGCTCAAGTATTGCATGATGATCCTGTTTTCCTGATCATGGGCATGGCTATGCCGGCAATTTTCAGGGCACAATTGTTGGTAGAACACTTGTGTTGAATCGACCCGATTGATGTTATGCTATGAGATACATTCGTCATAAGTTTATGGTTAATAACACAGAGAAGTTAATGTTTGCATAATTCCTTAGACCATGAGAGTGTCGAGTTTCTTCATGCTTGCTTCATGAACTTTGGGGTTTGTTAAACGTCATCCGTAAATGGGTGGCTATTACGGCGGCTTACGGGTTCATGGAAAAGTATGTCAAGGGACTTGATAGCTCAAGATTGGGATTTGCTCCTCCGACGATGGAGAGATATCTCTGGGCCCTCTCGGTGTTACGGTATCCATCATCGTCTGGCCAGACACAGGGTGATTTGATCACAGGGATGCCGGAACACGGGAACGAGAAAAGAGAACAATACCGACAACGAGGTAACTGGCATTGTGGACAAGTGTTGATCCACGAGGATGCCGATGTTTCTCACCTCGGGTAATTGTAACATATCGCGAAGCAACAGGAATAGCTCACGGCAACTGGAGGTTCACTCGAATATTTATTCGTGTGGATATAGGGATCGATATGGGTGTCCACGGCTCCGATGTTGATCATTGATCGGAAGGGGTTCCGGGTCATGTCTATGCTTCACCGAACCTATAGGGTCACACGCTTAAGGGTCATCTATCTGCTGAATACTAGACAGGGAGTCTGAGAGAAAATCACCGAAAAAGTTTCGGACGCCGGAAAAGTTCCGCAGAGAGGTCACCGGATGAGTTCCGGTGAAACTGAAAAGTTGTTTCAGAGGATACCATAAAGTCAAATTGGTTTTGGCACATGCCTGATAATCCTTGGAGGGTG
The DNA here is from genome assembly GCA_039707655.1 of Elymus sibiricus. Classification (NCBI taxonomy): domain Eukaryota; kingdom Viridiplantae; phylum Streptophyta; class Magnoliopsida; order Poales; family Poaceae; genus Elymus; species Elymus sibiricus. The sequence continues at coordinate 117,611,240 of CM077667.1, forward strand.
CCAGAATCATTCTGGAAACTTTCTGGAATTTTCCGGGATGAAAACCGAAAATGTTCCGGAGCTGCCGAAACCGCTTCAGATGCTTTTCGCAGATGAAATCACTAAACCGGAATTGTTCCGGCTCGCGTTGAAAATTATTTTGGTGGGTACTAGAATTGTTCTAAGCCCACATGAATATTTTCAGTTCGATCAGACGCTGAAAAATGTCGTCGTGAATAGTGAAAGTGCTTTTTGGGATATTTTTGGAAAGCCACCTTTTGGGGCTTTGCTCCAAAAGATCTTGGGGATGACATGGATGGATAGGGGCCAATTTTGGGGCCCCACATGAGGGTGTGGCCGGCCACATGGTGGACTCCTTCATGGAGTCCCCCTTGTTCCTTGGTTTCACCTTTTAGGTCCTTGGGAAGGACTCCTTTCCATGTGGGTTTTGGGTCTTCTTGTAAAACCACCCTACCCCTTGGGTTTCCTATAAATAGGAGGTGTGTGGGCTGCCATAATACACACTCTTGCTCTCATACACATAGCCATGCATGATCTGGCATTCTTCTCTCCCTCCCAGCGAAATAGTTTCGTAGAGCCGAAAGGCTGTCTGGGTTCCGGCAGGAACTAGTTCTGGACGGCGAAGCCCTGCCGGATAGATGACACCGTATATGTGCAACTCTGTAGAGAGATCGTAGTTTCGGTCTTAGTTTGAGAGTGCCTCCCGAAGGGCTGTCCGTGTGACCGTCCGAGTTTTGGAGGTCCTCCCGAAGGGCTGTCCGAGTGACAGTCCGAGTTTCGGAGGTCCTCCCGAAGGGCTGTCCGCGACACCGTCCGGGGGACTGTGCGACCGCCTCCCGGAGGGCTGTCCGCGGGGCAGATGAGGGTATACATCCTCGCGGTTGGGAGGTTGTAAAATCCTAGCTGCGGGGATCTGCACCGCCGTTCGTCATCGACTCTTCTTCCGCTGCGCTACGAGTCGGTAACGAAAGAGATCAAACCTTGTATGCAGTCTCCATAGTGGTCCTGGGCTGGTGCGTAGGTCGGAAATTTTTTGTTTTCTGCTGCGTTCCCCTTCAGTGGCATCAAGAGCCGTGCTATGCGTAGATGCAGGTTGCGATCTAGAATACATAGAGATGTATGGGTGTTGCACAATATAATTAGGTAGTAGATGAGATCTATTGCTGAAAATTATTTGTGCGGGTAGCAGATGAAGTCTGTTACCCGATGTTCTTGTTGCTTCCCTCGAATTTGCATATTTCTGATCTTGATAACAGTATGGTGGAGTTTCAATGTTCTGGCAATCCGCGATCCTGATTGATCAACGAAGTGCTAACAGTTCATTGAATTCCACCGTAGTTAAAAAGAAAGATGAAATTTTGCAGACGAAAGGGCAATGCAGATGTGATCTGCACGGGGGTCACGCGTATGACGAAGTTTAGTATGGGGCTCGAGATTTTATTATCTCGTGTTTCATACACCCTGGAATGTTAATCTAGCGACTTGGATTATCATGCTTGATGATGGACGATGGTAGCTTCGGTTTGTTTCGAAACCTTAGAAGCCACGTAAAATAAAATTTTGCATGAACCGATTAGAGGCGTCTAACTTGGTTTTGCAGGATGGTTTGCATGTGCATGTGATGTGGTATAGCAGTGTTCATAATAATTTGATTATGTATGAGATGACTATATGATGTAAATTGATTAACATGACCTGCGTGTCATGATTCGGCATGATGGCTGGAGCCATATGATTGCACTTTAATGACCTGCGTGTCAACCTTATGTAATGCACTTATTTTATTAGCTATAGAGATAGCAATATTATCTGGTGCACCGACAAGGTGGTGGCAATCTTCGCGAAGGTGAATACCGACGTGAATGCCGAAGACGAAGAAATACAAGACTTCTCCGTCGGAAGGGCTATACCATATCATGCTATTATGAATTGCCTGAGATGTTTATCCCTTATGATGCACCCTTCTTGATTGCACGGTAGTCGATTTTATTAGGGTGATCTCTCACAAAAATATCAAGTAGTTAGTGTTCTCCCAAGTGTAGCACCGTCACGGCACCTATCTTTTCGGGGTGCGCCGTGTCACACGGGTACGAACGATTAGGGATGTGTGAGGCGGGTGAGTTGAGACCTCGCAGCGAGATCACTTGGTTGTCTTGACGTTCAGGCATGACCGTCATGAGCTCGGAACACACGCATCGAAAGATGAACAAGAGTCGCATGGAAGATGTGATTGGCAAGTTTGCCTACCGGTTGAGATTTTCGTCGTCAGTGGTGTTACACCAATGGCGAACAATTGATACGTGGGTCTTGTATCACTCACAATAAATTATGAGAGATATTGATTTGAGTGGGAGCGCACTGTTGAATTAACTTGTTTAATTCTCAGTGCAATTAATTTTGAACACTGTATAAGTGTGATTTGCATAATAGTTGTAGAAGAATGGCTCGCGTTTCCACCTTTCCTATTAAAATTGAATAGCTGTTTAATATCTGGTTAAAACTTTACGGTTGGTAAACGTAATGTGAGGATTGTCCTCTAGAGTGCCGAGAAGGACTTTGTCCTATCGCATATTTTCGGTATTCTCCCGCTAATGCTATGGATCATGTGACTCACGTCCTTCGATCCAAAAGCTAAAATTCCGTTACGGTCGAGTGAAATATGTTTGCTTCCATGAGACCCGAACTTCAAAAGTTTTGGGATAGTTATGTGATATTCATGGAACTGAAAATTAATTTTCAGATACAAACAAAGGCTGAAAGATATGAGATATCTAAAGCCATGTTTGTTTGCAAACTATTAGTAAAAGTGTTTACTGGGCATTTGACTGATAAGAGAGGGATCCAGAAGAACGCCTGTCATATGATGATGGTGAATAAAACAACAACTTAAAGAGAAAGGAAGTATCCGAAGGGTGTTAGTGAAGCTTTCACGCCTAGGAAATCCGGGGCTAACGCCACTCTTAAGTTGGGTGCTTCTTCTGAGAGTAGGAGAAATACTAAAAGTTAAATTGTTAGAAGTATAATGGCAAAAGGATAGAAGACTGGAATATCCAGCTCATGTATGAATGTCATACAGGTTTTTTGATGTATAGAAGGCTGGTCAAAGATATAGTTCTTGGGAATTATGGTTAAACATGTTAATCACTAATTCTTGGGTATTGTGAGTTAATCACAAAGATACCCGCTCGATTGCATTCTGTTGCAACTCGATGTAAGAACTACTATGGCCTGAGAGACTAGCCAGGAATGAGGTTTAGATACACGCAGGGAACATAGTAAATGTTACTATGCCTTCCATCGGTGTATTCCCTATGTATTTACTTTCATAATTCATTTTAGAGTTTCACACTCTAGCCCTTTGCATAAGGTATCTTGCAAGAAGGTTGTTCATAAGAGAACTTTTGATGTTCGGTGTTATGAATAACATAAGGGCCATACTTTCATTATGAATGAGATGTATGTTATGAATATTGATAATAATACATTACCTCTGGGTTTGCTTTCATAATTCATTTAGAGTTTCATACACTCTAGCCCTTTGCATAAGGTATTTTGCAAGAAGGTTATTCATAAGAGAACTTTTGATGTTCGGTGTTATGAATAACATGAAGGGCCATGCTTCCATACAGGATGGGATGTATGCTATGAATATTGATGCAAATATGATACATCCATAACACTGACGCTAAATGTCGCAAGACTAAAAGAATACCACACAAGTGTGGCACTGCATTTGGTCACATTGGAGAAACCCGCATGGAAAATTCCATTATGATGGATTTTGAAGTCGTTTGATTTTGAATCATCTGACACTTGCAACTTTCCTCTGAAAGGTAAAGTGACTGAAATACCGTTCACAGGCCATAAGGAACGAGCAAAGAACATATTGGTAATCATACATTATGATGTGTGTAGTCCAATAAATGTTGTTGCAAGTAGTGGATTTATCTGTCTTCAGAAATGACTCAAGTAGATATATGGATATTTACTTGTTGAGACGTAAGTCTGGATCTTTTGAATTCATTTAGAAGGTTTTCAAAAATGAAGTAGAAGTTATTGTAACAAGAAAATTATGTTTCTGCAATTTGATTGCAGAAAGGAATATTTGAGTTACAAGTTTAGCGAATGTCTGATGAGTTGTGAAAGGGGTTTCGTAACTTGCACCTCCCGGAACACCGCTGCAAGTGGAAAGTCCGTGAAGATGTAATCGAACCATTTATGACATGGTAAGATCAAAGATGACATAAATAAATTTGCCATTACCCCTTTTATAGAGTGATGCTTTAGAGACTGCGGCTTTTACACTGAAAAGAGCTCCATCAGGTCTGTTGAAATAACGCCATGGTGTGGTACGCCCAACCATGTTATATCTTTTCTTAACATTTGGAATATGGGGCTTGTGTAAAAGGTTACAAACCTATTCCAAATCAGACAAGTGCTACTTTGTAAGGTTATCCCAAGTCATTGGGTATTCCCCCACCACTATACCGAGGCAAAGGGTTTTACCGCAAAACGGTATGCTTTTAAAGAGAATAGTTCTTTCAAAAAGGTGAGTGGGAGGACAGTGCAACTCGACGAGATAAACAGTATCTTCGTCATCAGATCAAAGGAAAGAAACCTTGGAAGTGATTCCGGAGTTTCCTACTGCGACTGATACGGAAGTCTCTACAATAAAATGTATGGACTTCGGTCGAACTTGCAGCTGAACCATGTAGGCAAAGCTCGTGCAAACCTATTAGGTGCGCAAACGAGATATTGTTGTTAGACAACAGTATACCTACAATACACAAGGAAGCGTTGATGGGCCCTGACTCCGGAATTGGCTAAATGCCAATACAATCTGAGATAGTTTCCATATATGTGATTCAAGATTAAAATCTTGATACACCTTTCGGAAGACTTAGAGTCTAACGAATATTTATGGAACTAAAAACTGATACAGAAAAAAAATGTTTTATCCATAAAGCTCGACTTGTTGCAATAACAAGTTCAAGGAGTTGACTACGATGAGATTGTTTCACCGTAGCGATGCTTAAAGTCGGTTCGGGTTGAACTAGCAATTAATACATATTTCAATCATGAGATATGAAACATGGATGACAAAGGGATTTCCATCTGATGAAAATGAAACCTAGGACTTGTATGTGATACAGTCCAAAGTAATTTGTCGATCCAGAGGATGCTAGTAAGTATGCAAACTTCAGAGTTCCAGCGATGGACAGAAGAGAGCAAAGTGGAGTTGGAATCTTCGTTTTTGATGGAATGGTCAAAGGGGTTTGACTTCATCAAATGGGTATCGAAGATGCTTGTGATTCAAGAAAGTAAGTGGGAGCATAATAATATTTCTAAAAACCTTGTGTACTTGACACATTGTTAATTGGAAATAAATTTCTTGACACGAATTAGGACTTCATTTGAAAATAGTTTTTCAATGAAGTGCTTAGGCTAAATAGCCTCAATATTAGGCATGATGATCTATGGAGATAGATTTACCTAATGGGGCTAAGCAATGAATACATATTGACAAGATGCTAAAACCTTTTAGCATTTAAAAACGCCAAGGAGTGATTCTTGCCGAAGTCACATGGAAAGAGTTTTTGCAAGACTCGGTGTCCCAAAACTCATGAGTAAAATACATGATGGAGATTCCACACACTCTTGTGTTTGGATTAATCATGTATTCCATGGTATGTAAAAACAAACAGATATGTCCAATACTCCAAAGTTGTTGCGAGTATAGATACTATAGTGATCAAAGTACTAATCATGGGACAACAGTGAAAAATGTCATTAAGTGCTAAGAGTAGTGCTGATGACATGTTTTCTCGCAAGTAGAGATTATGAAGTGCTCGTTGTAAGTGATTACATCGATACAGTCTTCATCAATGCTCCATGCGATTTTCGATTTAAATTGAGGGTTTTGTGTGATACACAATATGGTGGCACGGTAGTTGGAAATTGTTCCAAACAAGATACTGTGGCGAATTCTATAACAAAGGCTAAGTATGTTGATGCTTAAGAAGCGACAAAGAAGTTGTTGAATCATATAGTTCATTCATGAACTTAGTATGGTTCCAAGATGACTTTGGTCTATGGGACACTATTGCAGATAGTTGCTCCATAGCTCAGTCTGAGGAATCAGGTTTCGACCAATGATTCACACATATGCAAGGCCAAGTCCAGACAAAATATGAATTTTGTGAAAGCGTGAAAACGCAAGGATATGCAAAGTTACACACAGAGCTGAAGTCGTCAGATCCGTTGGACATCAGGCTATACCACATGCGAAGCATATTTTACACCAGTATGCCATAGGTGTAAAGTGCATTAGCATTGACTAGATTATTGACTCTAGTTCAAGTGGGAGTCTGTAGGAGATATGCCCTAGAGGCAATAATAAATGTTATTGATTATCTCCCTGTTCATAATTAGGTTTATGTTCCATGCTATAACTGCTATGGTTCTCGAGTCTACAATAACCACGAGGCTCGGAGGAAGACTCATATGCACGTGTGGGATAATAAACGGTAAAATGTATTCCTAGTCAAGCCTCTATGACTGGCTCAAGTATTGCATGATGATCCTGTTTTCCTGATCATGGGCATGGCTATGCCGGCAATTTTCAGGGCACAATTGTTGGTAGAACACTTGTGTTGAATCGACCCGATTGATGTTATGCTATGAGATACATTCGTCATAAGTTTATGGTTAATAACACAGAGAAGTTAATGTTTGCATAATTCCTTAGACCATGAGAGTGTCGAGTTTCTTCATGCTTGCTTCATGAACTTTGGGGTTTGTTAAACGTCATCCGTAAATGGGTGGCTATTACGGCGGCTTACGGGTTCATGGAAAAGTATGTCAAGGGACTTGATAGCTCAAGATTGGGATTTGCTCCTCCGACGATGGAGAGATATCTCTGGGCCCTCTCGGTGTTACGGTATCCATCATCGTCTGGCCAGACACAGGGTGATTTGATCACAGGGATGCCGGAACACGGGAACGAGAAAAGAGAACAATACCGACAACGAGGTAACTGGCATTGTGGACAAGTGTTGATCCACGAGGATGCCGATGTTTCTCACCTCGGGTAATTGTAACATATCGCGAAGCAACAGGAATAGCTCACGGCAACTGGAGGTTCACTCGAATATTTATTCGTGTGGGTATAGGGATCGATATGGGTGTCCACGGCTCCGATGTTGATCATTGATCGGAAGGGGTTCCGGGTCATGTCTATGCTTCACCGAACCTATAGGGTCACACGCTTAAGGGTCATCTATCTGCTGAATACTAGACAGGGAGTCTGAGAGAAAATCACCGAAAAAGTTTCGGACGCCGGAAAAGTTCCGCAGAGAGGTCACCGGATGAGTTCCGGTGAAACTGAAAAGTTGTTTCAGAGGATACCATAAAGTCAAATTGGTTTTGGCACATGCCTGGTAATCCTTGGAGGGTGCCAGAATCATTCTGGAAACTTTCTGGAATTTTCCGGGATGAAAACCGGAAATGTTCCGGAGCTGCCGAAACCGCTTCAGATGCTTTTCGCAGATGAAATCACTAAACCGGAATTGTTCCGGCTCGCGTTGAAAATTATTTTGGTGGGTACTAGAATTGTTCTAAGCCCACATGAATATTTTCAGTTCGACCAGACGCTGAAAAATGTCGTCGTGAATAGTGAAAGTGCTTTTTGGGATATTTTTGGAAAGCCACCTTTTGGGGCTTTGCTCCAAAAGATCTTGGGGATGACATGGATGGATAGGGGCCAATTTTGGGGCCCCACATGAGGGTGTGGCCGGCCACATGGTGGACTCCTTCATGGAGTCCCCCTTGTTCCTTGGTTTCACCTTTTAGGTCCTTGGGAAGGACTCCTTTCCATGTGGGTTTTGGGTCTTCTTGTAAAACCACCCTACCCCTTGGGTTTCCTATAAATAGGAGGTGTGTGGGCTGCCATAAGACACACTCTTGCTCTCATACACATAGCCATGCATGATCTGGCATTCTTCTCTCCCTCCCAGCGAAATAGTTTCGTAGAGCCGAAAGGCTGTCTGGGTTCCGGCAGGAACTAGTTCTGGACGGCGAAGCCCTGCCGGATAGATGACACCGTATATGTGCAACTCTGTAGAGAGATCGTAGTTTCGGTCTTAGTTTGAGAGTGCCTCCCGAAGGGCTGTCCGTGTGACCGTCCGAGTTTTGGAGGTCCTCCCGAAGGGCTGTCCGAGTGACAGTCCGAGTTTCGGAGGTCCTCCCGAAGGGCTGTCCGCGACACCGTCCGGGGGACTGTGCGACCGCCTCCCGGAGGGCTGTCCGCGGGGCAGATGAGGGTATACATCCTCGCGGTTGGGAGGTTGTAAAATCCTAGCTGCGGGGATCTGCACCGCCGTTCGTCATCGACTCTTCTTCCGCTGCGCTACGAGTCGGTAACGAAAGAGATCAAACCTTGTATGCAGTCTCCATAGTGGTCCTGGGCTGGTGCGTAGGTCGGAAATTTTTTGTTTTCTGCTGCGTTCCCCAACACTGTGGTGGGGAAGATCTAGGCATATATATCCAGTTGAATGTAGGTGATCATGAGTTATTATTGTTGACATTATCCCTCAGATAAATAAGTTGGGAGGTGACATATTAAACCCCTGTCTTCCTCTGTGTCTGCCAGAGATTGTTTGTTTTTAAAATATGCCTTGAGTGTTAGCAATCATGAAAGACTATATGATGGTCGAGTATGTGGAATTTACTAAACCAAAAGCTCTTACATAGACTCTCCCCATAAAGATGATGAATTGTAATTGCTTTGATGCCTGAGAACATAGTTTGTTAGTTTCCAAGAAAGTTTATTGCTCATACTTCAAGTTGTGGAGGAATTGTTACTTTGTTATGGGAAGTTTTATGATAGCTAATTGTTGCTATAATAATGATCATGATGCTACTATGTTCGTATTTTGTTTTATTGACCTCTCTCTCCATAAACATGTGGTCATGATTATCGAGTTTCGGTATTCGCTTGAGGACAAGTGAGGTCTAACTTGGGGGAGTTGATACGTCCATTTTGCATCACGATTTCCTACTGTTATTTACAGTGTTTTTGATCATTATGATGTAATTCTTATGCCTTTTCTCTCTTAATTTGCAAGATTTACTTGAAGAGAGAATAACCGACACCTGGAATTCTGGACCTAAAAGAGCTAAAACCGAGATAGCTATTCTCTGGAGCTCCAAATGACCTAAACTTTTCTGGATATTTATTTTGGAATATATAAAAATTACCGAAAGGAAGAAACTCCGTGGAAGATCAATTGTGGTCCCACAAGGGCAGGGGGCGCTCCCTACCCCCCCTAGGTGCGCCCTCCACCCTTGTGGAGCCCACGGGGGTCCTCCAGTGCCCGTCTTCTGCTATATGAAGCCATCTGCCCTAGAAAAAAAAATAAGGAAAAGACTTTCGGGACGAAGCGGCGCCGTCTTGAGTTGGAAATTGGGTAGGAGCACTTTTGCTCTCCGGCAGAGCGATTCCGACGGGGAAATTTTCCTCCAGAGGGGAAAATCAAAGCCTTCATCATCACTAACACTCCTCTCGCCATGGGAGGACTCATCTCCATCAACATCATCACCAACACCATATCATCTCAAACCATAGTTCATCTCTTGTATTCGACCTTTGTCCCAGAACCTTAGATTGGTACATGCGGGTCGCTAGTAGTGTTGATTACTGATACGTCTCCAACGTATCTACTTTTCCAAACTCTTTTGCCCTTGTTTTGGACTCTAATTTGCATGATTTGAATGGAACTAACCCGGACTGACGCTGTTTTCAGCAGAATTGCCTTGGTGTTATTTTTGTGCAGAAATAAAAGTTCTCGGATTGACCTAAAAATTTACGGAGAATATTTTTGGAATTAATAAAAAATACTGGCGAAAGAATCAACTGCAGGGGGCCCACCACCTGGCCACAAGCCAGGGGGGCGCGCCCACCCCCCTAGGGCGCGCCCCTGTGGCTTGTGGGCCCCCTGTTGCTCCTCCGACCTCGTTTCCACTCCTATATATTCCTATTTACGGAGAAAAAAAATCAGAGAGAAGAGTTCATCGCGTTTTACGATACGGAGCCACCGCCACCTCCTGTTCTTCCTCGGGAGGGCAGATCTGGAGCCTGATTTGGGCTCCGGAGAGGGGAAATCGACGCCGTCGTCATCACCAACCATCCTTCATCACCAATTTCATGATGCTCTCCGCCGTTCGTGAGTAATTCCATCGTAGGCTTGCTGGACGGTGATGGGTTGGATGAGATTTACCATGTAATCGAGTTAGTTTGGTTAGGGTTTGATCCCTAGTATCCACTATGTTCTAAGATTTATGTTGCTATGACTTTGCTATGCTTAATGCTTGTCACTAGGGCCCGAGTGCCATGATTTCAGATATGAACCTATTATGTTTTCATGAATATATATGTGTTCTTGATCCTATCTTGCAAGTTGTAGACACCTATTACGAGTTATGATCCGCATCCCCCAGGGTGACAATAACTGGGATTCTTTCCGGTGATTACCGTAGTTTGAGGAGTTCATGTATTCACTAAGTGCTAATGCTTTGGTCTAGTTCTCTATTAAAAGGAGGCCTTAATATCCCTTAGTTTCCATTAGGACCCCGCTGCCACGGGAGGGTAGGACAAAAGATGTCATGCAAGTTCTTTTCCATAAGCACGTATGACTATATATGGAATACATGCCTACATTACATTGATGAATTGGAGCTAGTTCTGTGTCACCCTATGTTATAACCGTTGCATGATGAATGCCATCCGACAGAATTATCCATCACTGCTCCATTGCCTACGAGCTTTTCCTATATTGATCTTTGCTAAGTTACTTTTCCGTTGCTACTATTACAATCACCACAACACTGCTACTGTTGCTTTTGCCATCGTTACTGTTACTTCCATACTACTTTGCTACTAAATACTTTGCTGCAGATATTAAGTCTTTCAGGTGTGGTTGAATTGACAACTCAGCTGCTAATACTCGAGAATATTCTTTGGCTCCCCTTGTGTCGAATCAATAAATTTGGGTTGAATACTCTACCCTCGAAAACTGTTGCGACCCCCTATACTTGTGGGTTATCAAGACCTTTTTCTGGCGCCGTTGCCGAGGAGCATAGCTCTATTCTCTGAGTCACTTGGAATTTATATCTGTTGATCACTATGAAGAATCTGAAAGATGCTAAAACTAAGATCTACCCCTCAACTACGAGGACAGGTAAGGAACTGCCATCTAGCTCTGCACTTGATTCACCTTCTGTTATGAGTAAATTTGCGACACCACCACCTGCTAGTAATTCTGATATGTCGCAAGTAATTGATGATGCTACTTCTGCTATGCAAGATGCTTATGATGATACTTTGCTTGATAATACGGTGCCACTGGGTGAATTTCTTGATGAACAAATTGCTAGAGTGAATGCTGAAACTGATGATATCTCTGAATCTGATGAAATTATTGAAACTGAACACTATGATACACCTGCTAGACCTAGCTCTCCTAGATATGAATTGCCTGATATCCCTGAAGGTTATGTTATGGAAGGAGAGGTAGCTAGGGACTTTCTTGCTTGTAAGGATAGAGATGATCTTAAGAAACTGCTTCGCAAGTGGAAAGAAAAATCTTTGAATGCTAGAATGCAATATGATCCTAAGTTTGCTACTTCGCCTATCTTTGTTACTGATAAGGATTATGAATTCTCTGTCGATCCTGAGTTAATTACTTTGGTTGAATCTGATCCTTTCCATGGTTATGAATCTGAAACTGTTGTGGCACATCTTACTAAATTGAATGATATAGCCACCCTATTTACTCATAAGGAAAAAATTCGCTATTATTATATTCTTAAGTTGTTTCCTTTCTCATTAAAGGGTGATGCTAAGATATGGTTTAATTCTCTTGCTCCTGGTTGTGTGCGTAGTCCCCAGGATATGATATATTACTTCTCTGAAAAATATTTTTCTGCCCATAAGAAACAATCTGGCTTGCAGGAAATATTTAACTTTGTGCAAATTGAAGAAGAGAGTCTCCCACAAGCGTGGGGGAGGCTTCTCCAGTTACTTAATGCTTTGCCTGATCACCCTCTCAAGAAAAATGAAATACTTGATTTTTTTTGTAATGGACTAACCGATGCTTCAAGGGACCACCTAGATAGTTGTGCTGGTTGTGTTTTCAGGGAATGAACTATTGAACAAGCTGAACTACTATTGAATAATATATTGAGCAATGATAACGATTGGACTATTCCCGAACCACCTCCAAAGCCAACTCCGAAGAAAAGAGGTATTCTATTTCTCAGTCCTGAAGATATGCAAGAGGCAAAGAAATCTATGAAAGAAAAAGGTATTAAAGCTGAAGATGTTAAGAATCTACCACCTATTGAAGAAATACATGGTCTTGATAACCCGACACAGGTAGTAGAGGTAAATTCTCTCCGTAGATTTGATGAAGGAGATATTCCCTATAATAAGTCTGCTAGCCAATGCTTGGATGAGTTTGATAATTTTATTGTGAAGCAAGAAAATTTCAATGCTTATGTTAGTAGACAATTGAAACATAATGCTTATATGCTTGATCGCTTGGGTGATTATTTGAGTAGAACTGTCAATGATCTTAAGCTTATTAGTAAACATGCTTCCATGGTAACTACCCAAGTAGAACAAGTACTTAAGGCTCAAAATGATTTGCTTAATGAAATGAATAGTAAGAACAATGATCATTCTGTTAAAGTTGTGACTAGAGGTGGTAGAATGACTCAGGAACCTTTGTATCCTGAGGGCCATCCTAAGAGAATTGAGCAAGATTCTCAGAGAGTTAATACTGATGCACCTAGTCGTTCCAATAAGAGTAGGAAAAAGAATGACGATAGGACTTTGCATGCTGCTAGTGAACCTGTTATAGATACACCTGAGAATCCAAATGATATTTCTATTTCTGATGCTGAGACACAATCTGGTGATGAACATGAGCCTAGTGATAATATTAATGATGATGTTCATGTTGATGCTCAACCTAGTAATGATAATGATGTGGAGATTGAACCTGCGTTGATCTTGATAACCCACAACCTAAGAATAAGAGATATGATAAAAGAGACTTTATTGCTAGGAAGCATGGTAGAGAAAGAGAACCATGGGTTCAAAAACCCATGCCCTTTCCTCCTAAGCCATCCAAGAAAAAGGATGATGAAGATTTTGAGCGCTTTGTTGAAATGCTTAGACCTGTCTTTTTGCGTATGCGCTTGACTGATATTCTGAAAATGTCTCCTTATGCTAAGTATATGAAAGATATTGTGACAAATAAAAGAAAGATACCGGAAGCTGAGATTTCCACCATGCTTGCTAACTATACTTTTAAGGGTGGAATACCAAAGAAACTAGGAGATCCCGGAGTACCTACTATACCATGCTCTATTAAAGGAAACTATGTTAAAACTGCCTTATGTGACCTTGGAGCTGGTGTTAGTGTTATGGCTTTCTCTTTATATCGTAGACTTGATTTGAATAAGTTGACACCTACTGAAATCTCCTTGCAAATGGCTGATAAATCAACTGCTTTACCCATCGGTATTTGCGAGGATGTGCCTGTTGTGGTTGCAAATGTTACTATTCTAACGGACTTTGTTATTCTTGATATTCCCGAGGACGACAGTATGTCGATCATCCTTGGTAGACCCTTTTTGAATACTGCAGGGGCTGTTATTGATTGCAACAAGGGCAATGTCACTTTTCATGTTAATGGTAATGAGCATACGGTACACTTCCCGAAGAAACAACATCAAGTTCATAGTATCAACTCCATTGAAAAGATTTCAACGATTATTATTGGAGACTTTGAATTCCCTCTTCCTACTGCTGAAAAGAAATATGATATACTTATTGTTGGGAACATGCATATCCCCATTGAGGTAACCTAGTGTTATTCGAAAATTCTCCTGTTCCATGTCCTTCGGAAAAAGTTTGTCAATAAGACTTGATCAACCTTATTGATGGATTCTTTTTGATGAGCACGAGATGGATGAATTTAGAAAGCACAACCTTCTGTACCCAACTTTTATTTTCTGTTCTTTAGTTTCAATAAAGTGAAAATGCTATTATTTCTCTGTTTTCCATTTTATCCGTGCAATAGAAAAATGACCTGAAAATAAAAGTCCTCAGAATTCCCTAAAAATTTAGTATGATTTTTTCTGAAATATTTTAGAATTTTTGGCACTGAGTATGCATCAGGAGGCTGCACCAGTGGGCCACAAGCCTACATGGCGCGCCCACCCCCCCTAGGCGCACCCCCCAGGCTTGTGGGTCCCACGTGGGGCCCCCTCACTTATTCCAGCCACCATCCACTTCGTCTTCACCCAGAAAAAATCCCACCATTGCTCAAACCCGTGTTCTAGCTCATTTTGCTACCATTTTCGATCTCCTTGCTCAAAGCTCCATTTGCAAAACTGTTTTAGGGGATTGCTCATCGAATTAATTTTCAGCAAAAGAGATGATGAGGAGATTGTTAAGAGGCTCTTCGAGCAGGGGTTTTAAAGAAAAAGAAAATGAGAAGCCTAAATACAATATCCCTCGTACCGTGGAGGTTCGTCCATGTGAATGGCCAAGTGAAGCATTCCTGAGGGCGGCCGGAACTTATGAAGATTTTTATTATCTAGCAGAAAATGCAGGCATCACCGACTTCCTCAACGATAAGTGTGAACAGTATCTCCTACTTACTAATACTTTCGTGCAAAATTTTCATTTTTATCCTAGGAAGAATCCTCCCATGGTAGAATTTCATTTATATGATGTACCTAAGGAAATGTCGCTTTACGATTTTTGCAATGTTTGCAAAATACCTCATGAGGGCAGCATCAGTGAACCACGTCCTAGAGACATGGAGGATTTTATTGCCGCAATCACTGTAGGGGAAGAGAGAGGGGTGTCAAAGGCAAGACCAGCTAGTGTACATTTTCCTGTTTTACGCTATTATTCATTATTTGCGGGTAGATGTTTACTTGGTCGAGGCGAGAGTGGAAGCCTTAGTGCTCCCGACCTCGCTATTTTGCGCCATGCTTTACTTACTGATAGAACTTTTAGTCTGGGCGCCATTGTGGCCCAACGGTTGAATTTAAACCGTTCAAAGGGTCCCATATTTGGAGGTATCTACGCATCTCGCTTAGCTAAACATTTTGAGATACCCATTAGGCTTGATGAGGAAGAGGAATTGTTGCTACCCAAGAGGTATTTAGACTATGATAGTATGGTAGCACATGATTTTATTAGAAAGGATAAGGATAGGAGGCTGCGTTACAACCTAGTATTTAGTCAGGGTACTTGTGAAATTATTACTCTGCCTGCTTCTTCTTTGTTCGATATTCATTCAGGCAGGTACACTATTATGCCCGATGACATCTACCGATATTGGGGTTTGTTGCAACCCCCAGCACCTGAGCCGGCACAAGCCCTTGACCCATATCAGGCTCCTGTTTTTCAGTGGGAGCCACAGGAGCTCGCCAACCAGTGGAACCCTCAGTATCCTCCGGAGTATCCCGGAGATGGTTATTTCCAGCCGTGGCCCTAGACCAACTTAGGCCAAAAGCCTAAGCTTGGGGGAGTACGTATTTCTCACCGACATTACATTCATGTTCACACACTCATTTCAGTTGTCGGTGTTCATACTTTTTCATTGTATCATCCATGGTAGTTTATTTCTTCTTTATGCTTTCTTCTTGTGTGTTTGATTAATCTTGAAAAAAATCCAAAAAATTAGTTCTAGATTTACCTTCTAGTTTGTTTAGTTGTAGTATTAAAAGAAAACCCAAAAAGATTTCTCGTTCTTCTTTTGCTTGTTGGGAGTTTTCCCGTGTAAATAGTTTTCTTTTCTTCTTTGGGTCGTAAGGAGAAGACCACGATGAAAATATTGAGTGGCTCTCGTATGCACTATTGTTTATCTATCAGAGAGCCCATATTACCTTGCCTTCTCCCTTGAGTTATCATTTGCAGATTCCAGCTTAGTCCAATGCACGTGCACTCTTATTATTATTCACATCGTTCGGTCGTGCAAGTGAAAGGCAATAATGACGATATATGATGAAATGACTGAGATGGAGAAAAGCTGGTATGAACTCGACCTATTTTGTTTTTGTAAATATGATTAGCTCATCGTTCAGGATTCAGCTCATTATGGGTTGAACATGTTTGCAATGACAATTAGAGATTATAGTTACTCATGCCATGCTTAATTAGCTAAGAGTTAATAATGATTTGTTTTGAGTGCCAACATGCATATTAAAATGGTTGTGATGTAGTATGATAGAATGGTATCCTCCTCTGAATGATTCGAGTGGCTTGACTTGGCACATGTTCACGCATGTAGTTGAAACAAAACCAACTTAGCCTCCACGATGTTTATGTTCATGGTGATTTATATCCTACTCATGCTTGTATTCAATGTTGGTTAATCTCAAAGCATGTCTATGACTGTTGTCGCTCTCTAGTTGGTCGCTACCCAGTCTTTTGCTAGCCTTCACTTGTACTAAGCGGGAATACTACTTGTGCATCCATCTCCATAAACCCAAAGTTGTTCCATATGAGTCCACCATACATACATATATGCGGTATTTACCTGCCGTTCCAAGTAAATTTGCATGTGCCACTCTCCAAACCTTCAAATAAATATTCCGTTTTGTATGCCCAAATCACTCATGTAGTGACTGGGGGCTGTCAGTATCTTCCATGCTAGGTGGGTTATTCTCACGAGATGTGTTTATTCACTATCATTCACGAGAAAGTGGCTGGTATTCGGGATGCCCAGTCCCACGCTCAAAATTCAAATCAATATATAATAAACAAAACTCCCCCAAGATTGTGTTTGTATGGACGGTACCCGTGGATTCGGCCCGCCGTGGAGTGTGACTGATTTGGTGGAGGGGGAGTAAAAACTTTACTATTCTGTTTGGGAACCACCTATAATGTATCTAGCATGGAAGATATCGAGATCTCTTAGTTGTTATGTTGGCAATGAAAGCATACCGCTCAAAATTATTATTCTTCCCTGTTTTAAAAGTTCGAACTTTGGCACCTCTGCAAATCAATGCTTCCCTCTGTGAAGGGCCTATCTATTTTACTTTACTGTTGAGTCATCACCCTCTCACAAAAGGCACCAGTTAGAGAGCACTCCCGTCATTTGTATGCTTTGCTATTAATTGATTTTGGGTATGAGTATGACTGGATCTATTTTACCATGAATTACAATGTCTAGTCAGTCCTTGTTCTCCAGAGGTGCTCTGCATTTATGTTTTGCGGTCTCAGAAAGGGCTAGCGAGATACCATTATGTCATATTGTATCATGATTGTTTTGATAAAATTGTTGTCATCCGAGACTTATTATTATTGCTCGCTAGTTGATTATGCCATCGATATGAGTAAATGTGAGACCTAAATGTTATTGTGAATGTGGTTAGTTCATAATCTTTGCTGAAAATCTGCACATCAGTTAGACATATTTACAACAGCAAGATCAAACAGAGTTTGTAAAAGTTTTTCTTTATCACTTTTAGTTTATCAACTGAATTGCTTGAGGACAAGCAAAGGTTTAAGCTTGGGGGAGTTGATACATCTCCAACGTATCTACTTTTCCAAACTCTTTTGCCCTTGTTTTGGACTCTAATTTGCATGATTTGAATGGAACTAACCCAGACTGACGCTGTTTTCAACAGAATTGCCTTGGTGTTATTTTTGTGCAGAAATAAAAGTTCTCGGATTAACCTGAAAAATTACGAAGAATATTTTTGGAATTAATAAAAAATATTGGCGAAAGAATCAACTGCAGGGGGCCCACCACCTGGCCACAAGCCAGGGGGCGCGCCCACCCCCCTAGGGCGCGCCCCTGTGGCTTGTGGGGCCCCTGTTGCTCCTCCGACCTCGTTTACACTCCTATATATTCCTATTTACGGAGAAAAAAATCAGAGAGAAGAGTTCATTGCGTTTTACGATACGGAGCCGCCGCCACCTCCTGTTCTTCCTCGGGAGGGCAGATCTGGAGCCTGATTTGGGCTCCGGAGAGGGGAAATCGACGCCGTCGTCATCACCAACCATCCTTCATCACCAATTTCATGATGCTCTCTGCCGTTCGTGAGTAATTCCATCGTAGGCTTGCTGGACGGTGATGGGTTGGATGAGATTTACCATGTAATCGAGTTAGTTTGGTTAGGGTTTGATCCCTAGTATCCACTATGTTCTAAGATTGATGTTGCTATGACTTTGCTATGCTTAATGCTTGTCACTAGGGCCCGAGTGCCATGATTTCAGATCTGAACCTATTATGTTTTCATGAATATATATGTGTTCTTGATCATATCTTGCAAGTTGTAGACACCTATTACGAGTTATGATCCGCATCCCCCAGGGTGACAATAACTGGGATTCTTTCCGGTGATTACCGTAGTTTGAGGAGTTCATGTATTCACTAAGTGCTAATGCTTTGGTCTAGTTCTCTATTAAAAGGAGGCCTTAATATCCCTTAGTTTCCATTAGGACCCCGCTGCCATGGGAGGGTAGGACAAAAGATGTCATGCAAGTTCTTTTCCATAAGCACGTATGACTATATATGGAATACATGCCTACATTACATTGATGAATTGGAGCTAGTTCTGTGTCACCCTGTGTTATAACCGTTGCATGATGAATGCCATCCGACATAATTATCCATCACGGCTCCATTGCCTACGAGCTTTTCCTATATTGATCTTTGCTAAGTTAGTTTTCCGTTGCTACTGTTACAATCACCACAACACTGCTACTGTCGCTTTTGCCATCGTTACTGTTACTTCCATACTACTTTGCTACTAAATACTTTGCTGCAGATATTAAGTCTTTCAGGTGTGGTTGAATTGACAACTCAGCTGCTAATACTCGAGAATATTCTTTGGCTCCCCTTGTGTCGAATCAATAAATTTGGGTTGAATACTCTACCCTCGAAAACTGTTGCGATCCCCTATACTTGTGGGTTATCAAGAACTACATCTTGTAGTTGATGCTAGTTGGTTTACTTGGTGGAAGATCATATGTTCAGAATGTTAACCATATATTTATCTCCTCTTATCATGAAAATGAATATGATTTGTGAGTAGATTCGTTTGTTCTTGAGGGCATGGGAGAAGTATTGCTATAAATTATCATGTGAAGTTGGTATTCGTTCAACATTTTGATGACATGTATGTTGTGCTTCCTCTAATGGTGTTGTGTGAGAGTGACATTTGAGCCGAGGGGAAGGCATATTGTGGAGTAGTAAGTAGATGATGGGCTACGAGAATGACAAAAGATTAAACCCTAGTTTATGCACTATTCCGTAAGGGGCTGATTTGGGTCCATATGTTTTATGCTATGGTTAGATTTATCTTAATTCTTCTTTTGTAGTTGCAGATGCTTGCGAGAGGGTGATCATAAGTAGGTTGTTTGTTCAAGTAAGAACAACACCTTGGCACCGGTCCACCCACATTATAATTTATCAAAGTAGTGAATGCGAATCAACTAAAACATGATGATCATGACTAGACAAAATTCCCGTGTGTCCTTGAGAACGCTTTGCTCATTATAAGAATTACTCTTGGCATGTCCTTAGTAATATAAGGATTCAGCTAGCTTGATGCACCTTGTTACTTTGGTTACTAGTTACTTGCTGCAAATTATTCTACTATCAAATCATCTGCTACTACACTTTTTAGCACTTGCAGACAATACCTTGCTGAAACCGCTTATCAATTCCTTCTCCTCCTCTTTGGGTTTGACATTCCTACTTATCAAAAGGACTACGATTGATCCTCTATACTTGTGGGCCATCACATGTCATCTTGCTTATTGCTTTACTCTGTTTTTCAGTAAGCTTAATACCTTAAGATGCATGTTGGATCGCGGTTTCGAGGTGGAGTAGTAGTAGTAGATGTAGTTGGATTACGATACTTGTCACAGACGTGATACCTATACAAGATTATGCCACGAATGATCATAGTTAAGAATGCTTCTTATCTGTCAATTGTGTACAATGATTGATTTGTTTCTCTTTATTGGAACATGATCAATTGTTGTTTTTTACACAATATTGAATTACAAATTGTGCGTAGTGTTCTAATTTGTCAGAATTTTAGGAGTTACATAAGTAAGATAATAAATTACATCTTTACGTACTGACGGGGCCAAGACCCAAGGGGGTGGCTCACCCAGCCGGATCAAGTCAAATGATGGATCAAGGCTTGGGGGCCCAGCAAGAGTAGGAGCCGACCTTCGGGCGGTTTGTTCCAAGACAAGGTGGGCGGTGATACATCTCCAACGAGATATCTATAGTTTATGAAGTATTCATGGCATGTTTACAACAGTATCATATGGTTTTGGTGTACTTTTATATGATTTTTGTGGACTAACTTATTAACCTGCGAGTTCCTGTTTTTGGCAATTTTTTGTTTCACGGGAAAACTATACCAAGCGAAGTCCAAATGAGATAACAATTTATGGTAATTTTTTATGGACAAAAAAAGACCCACAAAGTTTCGGAGAAGGACCAAAAGGTGTCCAAGGGGCCACGAGCTCACCTGGCGCCACCCTCTAGGGCGCACCACCTGAGCTTGTGGGACCCTCGGGACTCCCCCTGGCGTGATTCCAACGCATTTTTTTTTATAAATACAGAAACCCCTGAAAATTAACCTAGATGAGTTTTTCCCGACCGTAAGCCTCTGTTCCAAAGTGATCTCATCCGGAGCCCTTGTCTGGCACCCTGTCGGAGGGGGAAATGATCACCGGATGCCATCTTCATCATACCGACAGTCTCCATGACGAGGAGGGAGTAGTTCACTGATGACCCACAAGTATAGGGGATCTATCGTAGTCCTTTCGATAAGTAAGAGTGTCGAACCCAACGAGGAGTAGAAGGAAACGACAAGCGGTTTTCAGTAAGGTATTCTCTGCAAGCACTGAAATTATCGATAACAGATAGTTTTGTGATAAGATAATTCGTAACGGATAGCAAGTAACAAATGTAGCAAAGGTGCAGCAAGGTGGCCCAATCCTTTTTGTAGCACCTGGACAAACTCTTATATAAAGCAAAGCGCTCCCGAGGACACATGGGAATTTCTGTCAAGCTAGTTTTCATCATGCTCATATGATTCGCGTTCGTTACTTTGATAATTTGATATGTGGGTGGACCGGTGCTTGGGTACTGCCCTTACTTGGACAAGCCTCCCACTTATGATTAACCTCTCTCGCAAGCATCCGCAACTACGAAAGAAGAATTAAGATAAATCTAACCATAGCATGAAACATATGGATCCAAATCAGCCCCTTACGAAGCAACGCATAAACTAGGGTTTAAGCTTCTGTCACTCTAGCAACCCATCATCTACTTATTACTTCCCAATGCCTTCCCCTAGGCCCAAATAATGGTGAAGTGTCATGTAGTCGACGTTCACATAACATCACTAGAGGAGAGACAACATACATCTCATCAAAATATCGAACGAATACCAAATTCACATGATTACTTATAACAAGACTTATCCCATGTCCTCAGGAACAAACGTAACTACTCACAAAGCATATTCATGTTCATAATCAGAGGAGTATTAATTATCATTAAGGATCTGAACATATGATCTTCCACCAAGTAAACCAACTAGCATCAACTACAAGGAGTAATCAACACTACTAGCAACCCACATGTACCAATCTGAGGTTTTGAGACAAAGATCGGATACAAGAGATGAACTAGGATTTGGAGAGGAGATGGTGCTGGTGAAGATGTTGATGGAGATTGACCCCCTCTCGATGAGAGGATCATTGGTGATGACGATGGCTTCGATTTCCCCCTCCGGGAGGGAAGTTTCCCCAGCAGAACAGCTCCGCCGGAGCCCTAGATTGGTTCTGCCCAAGTTCCGCCTCGAGACGGCGGCGCTTCGTCCCGAAAGTTCTCTCCGGATTTTTTCCAGGTCAAAACCCTCCATATAGCAGAAGATGGGCACCGGAGGGCTGCCAGGGGGCCCACAAGCCACAAGGGCGCGCCCCCCAGGCTTGTGACCTCCTGGTGGGTCCCCTCTGGTATTTCTTTCGCCCAATATTTTTTATATATTCCAAAATAATTCTCCGTAACTTTTCAGGACTTTTGGAGTTGTGCAGAATAGGTCTCTTATATTTGCTCCTTTTCCAGTCCAGAATTCCAGCTGCCGGCATTCTCCCTCTTCATGTAAACCTTGTAAAATAAGAGAGAAACGGCATAAGTATTGCACCATAATGTGTAATAACAGCCCATAATGCAATAAATATCAATATAAAAGCATGATGCAAAATGGACGTATCAACTCCCCCAAGGTTAGACCTCGCTTGTCCTCAAGCGAAAGCCGAAATCGATAAATATGTCCACATGTTGAGAGATAGATGTGTCGATAAAACAAAATACGAACATGAGAGCATCATGATCATCTTCAGAACAGCAATACTTATTGATATATAATTTCTTATACTAGAGTAACAATTCATTCACAAGGTATAGTATGAATCAAGAACTCTATTGAGAACCAACAAACTATGATCTCAGTCATTGAAGCAATTGCAATTTATCATAACATCGGAAAGAGTCAATATAAGAGCTTGTAAAGCAAATCCACATACTCAATCATCTTTTAGTCTTTCATAATTGCTAACACTCACGCGGTACTTATGAGGTCAAAGCTTCAATTGGACACAGAGAAAGATAGGGGCTTATAGTTTTGCCTCCCAACTATTTACCTCAAGGGTAATGTCAACAGAAATAACTCATGATCACCCACATCCGAGTGGATATATGTGTCTAGATCATTCCCCAACACATGACGCTTGCCAAGAGAGAAAGGCGAAATAAAGGAAGTGGTGAAGATCACCACGACTCTTGCATAAAGGTAAGTACTAGAAAATAAAAGTAACAGATAAGCCCTTCGCAGAGGGAAGCAGAGGTTGTCATGCGCTTTTATAGTTGGATGCGCAATCTCTTAATGCAAAAGAACGTCACTTTATATTGCCGCTTGTGATAAAGAACTTTATCATGCAGTCTGTCGCTTTTATTTCTTCCCTATCATAAGTTCGTACAAAGTTTATTTTCCTCACACTAATAGATCATACATATTTAGGGGGCAAATTTTTTATTGCTTGCACCGATGACAACTTACTTGAAGGATCTTACTCAATCCATAGGTGGGTATGGTGCACTCTCATGGCAAAACTGGTTTAAGGGTGTTTGGATGCACAAGTAGTATCTCTACTTGGTGCGGAAGTTTTGGCTAGTATGAGGTGGAAGCAAGCGTCACATGTTAGAGGATCCATGACAATATAACTTCTATTCGGAAATGAGCAAACATAACTCATTATGTTGTCTTCCTTGTCCAACATCAACTTCTTAGCATATAATATTTTAATGAGTGCTCACAATCATAAAAGATGTCCAAGATAATATATTTATATGTGAACCTCTCTTTCTTTATTACTTTCTTTTAATTGCAGCAATGACCAATCGCTATGTTTGTCAACTCACAACAAATTTCAATCAACATACTTCTTATATGTGAAGTCATCACTCCCCATAAGATCATCATATATACTCTTTGCTTTTATTCTATACTTCTTTCTATTTCTTTTTCTCAAGATCATAGCAAGCAAGCAAAGCCCTCAACTCAAAACTACTTTTTATTATATAACTCTCGGACTCGCTTACATAGGGGAAACATAAAGCAAAACTCAAAACTAGATCACACTAAAAACTTTATTCTACGAGATCAAGATATAACCAAAAGGATCGAACTGAGAAAAACGATAAAAGTAAAAGATGTGAAGGTGATACGATACCGGGGCACCTCCCCCAAGCTTGGCACAAGCCAAGGGGAGTGCCCATACCCATGTGTTTAGTTGTATTTCTTCGGAGGTGGTGATGTTATATTCTTGGCGATGATGCCCCTCAGAATGCGATTCTCCTCCTCAAGCTTGTTATTTTGCTGTCTAAGATCCATTATTTCCTTGCGAAGTTTTCCAGTGATGGTTAGAGCTCCCATCACCCATGGATGTTTCATTGCTGCGGGAGAAGAAGCAACACTCTTTTTCATATTTTCATAAGTAAGAAATTTAGCATTGGGAGGGATGACCGAATTCGGAATTGCTGAGCTCTGAAGTTCCTCCAACATGGCTCCAGGTTGTAGACGAGAGGTAACTTCTTGGTCTTCCTCCATGGCATCCACCCTTTTCAAGTCGGCCTCCATCTCTTCCTCCGTGGCCTGCCCGAAGTGGTTGGATTCGCTGTATGCTCCGGGCCCCGGTGTCAGGTGAGAGGCACGGCTCTCCCCGACCGACTCTTGCGAAGACATCTTGCTCTAAATCTGCTGTAGAAACAGCTCAAAACAAAAACAGGAAGTATTGTCGTGATACGAAGGCTAAAACCTTCGGGAAATTATATAATGATTTTTTTACCGACCTAAAGGAGTGTACCACAAGAAAACGGAGTCCGGAGGGTGCACGGGGTGGCCACAAGCCACAGGGGCCCGCCCCCTGGCTTGTCCCCTCCTCGTGCACTTTTCGGACTACTTTAAATTTTCCTAATTTATTAAATATTCCAAAACGGGGAAAAATTGCTATTGGAAGAGTTTTGGAGTCGGTTTGCTTACCGTACCACATACATGTTCCTTTTCGGAGTCTGAAACGTTCTGGTAGGTCTCCCTAATGTACTCCTCCGGAGTTATGGTATTGATAATATTGGTTTCAACATTTATGGGAGTACCTGAGATATAATGTTTGATTCTTTGCCCGTTTACCACCTTTGGGTTAGTGCCTTCGGCGTTGTTGATCTTGATGGCACTGGAACGATACACTTCCTCGATAATGTAAGGCCCTTCCCATTTAGAGAGAAGTTTTCCTGCAAAAAATCTTAAACGAGAATTGTATAGCAAGACATGGTCACCTACATTGAATTCACGCTTTTGTATCCTTTTATCATGCCATCTCTTAACCTTTTCTTTAAACAACTTGGCATTCTCATAGGCCTGGGTTCTCCATTCATCAAGTGAGCTAATGTCAAATAACCTCTTCTCACCAGCAAGTTTGAAATCATAGTTGAGCTCTTTGATTGCCCAATAAGCTTTATGTTCTAGTTCTAGAGGTAAGTGACATGCTTTACCATAAACCATTTTATACGGAGACATACCCATAGGGTTTTTGTAAGCAGTTCTATAAGCCCATAATGCAACATCAAGTTTCTTAGACCAATTCTTTCTAGATCTATTAACAGTCTTTTGCAAGATCAATTTAATT
The DNA here is from genome assembly GCA_039707655.1 of Elymus sibiricus. Classification (NCBI taxonomy): domain Eukaryota; kingdom Viridiplantae; phylum Streptophyta; class Magnoliopsida; order Poales; family Poaceae; genus Elymus; species Elymus sibiricus. The sequence goes on from CM077667.1 coordinate 117,636,549, forward strand.
TCTCTATTGCTTAATTCTACTTGACCACTAGACTGAGGATGATAAGGAGATGCAATTCTATGATTAACATCATACTTAGCAAGCAATTTACGGAAAGCACCATGAATAAAGTGTGAACCACCATCAGTCATTAAATATCTAGGGACTCCAAATCTAGGGAAAATAACTTCTTTAAACATTTTAATAGAAGTGTTATGATCAGCACTACTAGTTGGAATAGCTTCCACCCACTTAGTAACATAATCAACAGCAACTAGAATATGAGTATAACCCGTTGGACTTTGGAAAAGGTCCCATATAATCAAAACCCCAAACATCAAATGGTTCAATAACAAGTGAGTAATTCATAGGCATTTCCTGACGTCTACTAATATTACCAATTATTTGACATTCATCACAAGACAAGACAAACTTACGAGCATCCTTGAAGAGAGTAGGCCAATAAAAACCAGATTGTAATACCTTGTGTGCAGTTCTATCTCCAGCGTGGTGTCCTCCGTAGGCCTCGGAGTGACACTTGTGTAGGATCTGTTCCTGTTCATGCTCAGGTACACAACGTCTAATAACACCATCTACTCCTTCTTTATAAAGGTGTGGATCATCCCAAAAGTAATGTCTTAAATCATAGAAGAACTTTTTTTTGTTGGTATGTGAAACCAGGCGGTATGAATTTAGCAACAATGTAATTAGCATAATCAGCATACCATGGAGCATTACGTGAAGCATTTATGACAGCTAATTGTTCATCAGGAAAGCTATCATCAATAGGTAGTGGGTCATCAAGAACATTTTCTAACCTAGACAAGTTGTCTGCTACGGGGTTCTCAGCACCCTTTCTATCAATAATATGCAAATCAAATTCTTGTAGCAGAAGAACCCATCTAATAAATCTAGGTTTAGCATCTTTCTTTTCCATAAGATATTTAGTAGCAGCATGATCAGTGTGAACAGTTACTTTGGAATCAACAATATAAGGTCTGAACTTATCACAAGCAAACACCACTGCTAAAAGTTCCTTTTCAGTGGTAGCATAGTTTCTTTGAGCATTGTCTAGAGTTTTACTAGCATAATGGATAACATTTAATTTCTTATCAACTATTTGTCCTAGAACAGCACCAACGGCATAATCACTAGCATCACACATAATTTCAAAGGGTAGGTTCCAATCAGGTGGTTGAACAACAGGTGCAGTGATCAAGGCTTTCTTAAGAATTTCAAATGCTTCGACACAATCATCATCAAAAACGAATGGAACATCTTTTTGCAAGAGATTAGTGAGAGGCCTAGAAATTTTAGAGAAGTCTTTAATAAATCTCCTATAGAAACCAGCATGGCCAAGGAAACTTCTTATACCTTTGATATCCGTGGGACACGGCATTTTTTCAGTAGCATCAACTTTAGCTTTATCCACCTCAATACCTCTTTCGGAGATTTTGTGCCCCAAGACAATGCCCTCATTAACCATAAAGTGGCACTTCTCCCAATTCAAGACAAGATTAGTTTCTTCACATCTCTGCAAAACTCGATCAAGGTTGCTTAAGCAATCATCAAAAGAAGTTATGTGAACGGAGAAATCATCCATGAAAACCTCAACAATCTTTTCACAAAAGTTAGAGAATATAGCAGTCATACATCTTTGAAATGTAGCAGGTGCATTGCATAAACCAAAGGGCATACGTCTATAAGCAAAGGTACCGAAAGGACAAGTAAAAGTGGTCTTCTCTTGGTCCTCTTTTGACATAGGTATTTGAGAAAAACCAGAATAACCATCTAGAAAGCAAAAGTGTGTGTGTTTGGATAGTCTTTCTAGCATTTGATCAATAAAAGGTAGAGGGTGATGATCTTTCCTAGTAGCTTTGTTTAATTTCCTAAAATCAATTACCATTCTATATCATGTAACAATTCTTTGCGGGATCAATTCATTTTTATCATTAGGAACAACGGTAATACCTCCCTTCTTAGGGACACAATGAACGGGACTAACCCATCTACTATCAGCAATAGGATAAATTATACCTGCCTCTAGAAGCTTTACTATTTCATTTCTTACCACTTCTTTCATTTTAGGATTTAACCGTCGTTGGTGATCAACAACTGGTTTAGCATCAGGCTCCATATTAATTTTATGCTGACACAGAGTGGGACTAATGCCCTTAAGATCATCAAGAGTATATCCAATAGTAGCACGGTGCTTCTTCAGAGTTTTCAATAATCTCTTTTCTTCATTCTCTGAAAGGTTAGCACTAATAATAATAGGATATATCTTCTTTTCATCAAGATAGGCATATTTCAGAGTATCCGGTAATTGTTTAAGCTCAAACACGGGATCACCCTTGGGTGGAGGAGGATCCCCAAGTATTTCAACAGGCAGGTTGTGTTTCAAAATAGGATGCTGATCAAATAAAATCTTATCTATTTCATTCCCTCCATTCATATGCATATCGTTTTCATGGTCTAGCAAATATTGCTCTAAGGGATCAGTAGGAGGCACATCAATAGAAGCAAGACCAATAATTTCATCCTTACTAGGCAATTCTTTATCATGGGGTTGTCTACGAAATTTAGAGAAATTAAACTCATGGGACACATCCCCAAAACTTACAGTAACAGTTTCTTTCTCACAATCTATCTTAGCATTAACAGTATCTAAAAAAGGTCTACCAAATATAATGGGACAAAAATCATCTTGTGGGGAACCAAGGACAAGGAAATCAGTAGGATATTTTATTTTCCCACACAAGACTTCAACATCTCTAACAATCCCAACTGGTGCTATAGTATCTCTATTAGCAAGCTTAATGGTAACATCAATTTCTTCTAATTCAGCTGGTGCAATATCATTCATAATTTCTTGATATAAGGTAAAGGGAATTGCACTCACACTAGCACCCACATCACATAAGCCATGATAACAATGATCTCCTATTTTAACAGAAACAACAGGCATGCCAACAATAGGTCTATGTTTATCTTTAGTATCAGGTCTAGCAATTCTAGCAGCTTCATCACAGAAATGAATAACATGCCCATCAATATTATCAACCAAGAGATCTTTAACCATAGCAATACTAGGTTCAACTTTAATTTGTTCAGGGGGTGTAGGTGTTCTAACATAGCTCTTACGAACCACAGTTGAAGCTTTAGCATGTTCCTTTATTCTAACAGGGAAATGTGGTTTCTCGATATAAGCAGCAGGAATAACAGGATCAACATTATAAATAATAGTTTCTTCTTCAACTTTAATAGGTTCAACTACTTTCACTTCAATGGGAGGATGATATTTAAACCACTTCTCCTTAGGGAGATCAACATGAGCAGCAAATGATTCACAGAAAGAAGCTACTATCTCAGAGTCAAGTCCATATTTAGTGCTAAATTCACGAAAAGCATCGGTGTCTATAAAGGATTTAACACAATCAAACTTAAGGTTTATACCTGACTCTTTACCTTCGTCGAGTTCCCAATCTTCAGAGTTGCGTTTAATTCTTTCCAATAAATCCCATTTGAATTCAATATCTTTCTTCATAAAGGAACTAGTACAAGAAGTATCGAGCATGGATTGATCATTACGAGAAAGCCGAGCATAAAAATTCTGAATAATAATTTCTCTTGAGAGCTCATGATTGGGGCATGAATATAACATTGACTTAAGCCTCCCCCAAGATTGAGCGATACTTTCTCCTTCACGAGGCCAAAAATTATAAATATAATTCCGATCACGATGAACCAGATGCATAGGATAAAACTTCTGATGAAATTCCAATTTCAATTGGTTGTAGTTCCATGATCCAATATCATCACATAGCCTATACCATGTCAATGCCTTCTCCTTCAAAGATAAAGGAAAGACCTTCTTCTTGACATCATCCTCGGGCAGACCTGCAAGCTAAAATAATCCACAAACTTCATCCACATAGATTAGATGCAAATCAGGATGTAGTGTTCCATCTCCTGCATATGGATTAGCTAGCAGTTTCTCTATCATACCCGAAGGAATTTCATAATAAATATTTTCAGTAGGTTCAGTAGGTTGAGGAGCAACTCTTTGTGCTTCCGGTCGAGGTGAAGATACCCCGAACAAGCCCCTCAAAGGATTATTTTCCATAGTAACAAGTGACAGTAAATTTCAGCACACTATATATATTTTTCCTTACCAAATTCCACTCACCAAAGGCGCTTCACTCCCCGGCAACGACGCCAGAAAAGAGTCTTGATGACCCACATGTATAGGGGATCTATCGTAGTCCTTTCGATAAGTAAGAGTGTCGAACCCAACGAGGAGCAGAAGGAAATGACAAGCGGTTTTCAGTAAGGTATTCTCTGCAAGCACTGAAATTATCGGTAACAGATAGTTTTGTGATAAGATAATTCGTAACGGATAGCAAGTAACAAATGTAGCAAATGTGCAGCAAGGTGGCCCAATCCTTTTTGTAGCAAAGGACAAGCCTGGACAAACTCTTATATAAAGCAAAGCGCTCCCGAGGACACATGGGAATTTCTGTCAAGCTAGTTTTCATCATGCTCATATGATTCGCGTTCGTTACTTTGATAATTTGATATGTGGGTGGACCGGTGCTTGGGTGCTGCCCTTACTTGGACAAGCCTCCCACTTATCTTTAACCTCTCTCGCAAGCATCCGCAACTATGAAAGAAGAATTAAGATAAATCTAACCATAGCATGAAACATATGGATCCAAATCAGCCCCTTACGAAGCAACGCATAAACTAGGGTTTAAGCTTCTGTCACTCTAGCAACCCATCATCTACTTATTACTTCCCAATGCCTTCCCCTAGGCCCAAATAATGGCGAAGTGTCATGTAGTCGATGTTCACATAACACCACTAGAGGAGAGACAACATACATCTCATCAAAATATCGAACGAATACCAAATTCACATGATTACTTATAACAAGACTTATCCCATGTCCTCAGGAACAAACATAACTACTCACAAAGCATATTCATGTTCATAATCAGAGGAGTATTAATTATCATTAAGGATCTGAACATATGATCTTCCACCAAGTAAACCAACTAGCATCAACTACAAGGAGTAATCAACACTACTAGCAACCCACAGGTACCAATCTGAGGTTTTGAGACAAAGAGCGGATACCCCAATCTGAGGTTTTGAGACAAAGATCGGATACAAGAGATGAACTAGGATTTGGAGAGGAGATGGTGCTGGTGAAGATGTTGATGGAGATTGACCCCCTCTCGATGAGAGGATCGTTGGTGATGACGATGGCTTCGATTTCCCCCTCTGGGAGGGATGTTTCCCCGGCAGAACAGCTCCGCCGGAGCCCTAGATTGGTTCTGCCCAAGTTCCGCCTCGAGACGGCGGCGCTTCGTCCCGAAAGCTCTCTCCTGATTTTTTCCAGGTCAAAACCCTCCATATAGCAGAAGATGGGCACCGGAGGGCTGCCAAGGGGCCCACAAGCCACAGGGGCGCGCCCTTGGGGGTAGGGCGCGCCCCCCAGGCTTGTGACCTCCTGGTGGGTCCCCTCTGGTATTTCTTTCGCCCAATATTTTTTACATATTCCAAAATAATTCTCCGTAACTTTTCAGGACTTTTGGAGTTGTGCAGAATAGGTCTCTTATATTTGCTCCTTTTCCAGTCTAGAATTTCAGCTGCCAGCATTCTCCCTCTTCATGTAAACCTTGTAAAATAAGAGAGAAAAGGCATAAGTATTGCACCGAGGGTATGTATCGGTAGCTATGTGTTTGATCTCTCTCTCTCCCTCGTGATCTTGATAGGGCACGATCTTAATGTACCATGAGCTTTATTAATACAGTTGGATCATATGGTGTTCTTTCCTCTCTATCTTTGTTGTGATGAATTGAATCTTGCCCTTTGAGGTTTCATTATTATCGGATTGAATACATAAGGATTAGAGATCACTTGATGTATGTGTTCCATGTGGATATCCATGGTGTCTATGGAGTATTCTATTGAGTCACTTGATGTATGTTTTGGTAATCAACTTGCGGATTTTTGAGGTGACATTGGGGTAATCTAGGCACATAGGTTGATACACGTTTTCATTCTACTTTCTTCGATAGAAACTTTGGAGTAATATTTAAAGTTCTTTGTGTTGGATTGAATATCATGAATCAGAAATTGTTCGATGCATATTGAATAATTAACTCAGTGATACTTGTGATGACATTGGAGTATCTAGGCGACATTATAGTTGATTGATGTGTATCATATGATGTTATTATAGTACGAACTATGGGTGTCTGAGATACTTATAGGGATGACTCAATAGATTGATCAGAAATATAACTTTGAGGTGGCTTGGCTCCTGAGGCGACGAGCCGATCGGCAGTGGCGCCCACGCCGTTGTGTTGCACGCTTCAACCATAGACACAACATGCTACGTGGGAGGGCGGTGCGTGTTTGCAAAGGCTAGACCGTCGATGCTGCGTCCTAAGATGTGACATGCCACGATGACCTACTGACGGTACTGTGACACCCTAACAACTGTGATGCGACAACCGGCGAGGACGGCACAAAGACCTTGCGACGGTGCCGCGATGAATTGAAGAAGAGCTGCGACAATGGCTAGCCCTGATGTGAGCGATGGGCGAGGAGCTACAATGGAGGTCGGCGATGCTACGAGCGACATGTGGCGAGTTGCGATGGTCGACCATGCGTGCAACAGTCGGCGATGCCCTAGAGACGCCGTGAGTGGCGGTCGAAGCTACCGCGAGAGGCAGCTGTCGCTGCTACGATGGATCCCGGTGGATGTTGCGTCGAATCTTGAATTCTCGCTAGCCGTCACAGTGTTGTTACATGCGTGGGCGCGGGCTATTGCTTTGAGGGTCTTCCTCGACAACGACCACGGTGACTAGAGGTCACGGTGGAGGGATGCGGAGGTTAAGATTTTGTGCAAGCCATGGGTGCACGGAAGATGGTGTAATGTGGGGCGTGTTGTGCATGGTGCAAGCAGGAGCCAAAGCCGTTTTCTTGGCACATTGGGATCCGACAGCGATGCGTGACCGCATGTGATGGCTAGGAAGGTTATCGATCAACGAGTCCGACAGTCGACCCAGTCGAGCGTCCTCCATCAAATTATGGCCGAAAATTAAACTCTGTCACCAAACAAAATTAAGTCCCGCTAGCAATACGAATGCGGTTTCGCAGGGGTTGCGTGTCACACACATCTGATTGCTAAGAAGGGTATTGATCAACATCTGATTGCTAAAAAGGTTATTGGTCAACGGTTCCGATCAGTTGACCCAGCCGAGCGCCCTTCATCAAATTATGGCCGAAAAATTAAACTCTTCCAGCAAACAGAATTAAGCCCCGCTAGTAATACGATTGCGGTTTCGCTAGAGTTGTGTGTCACGCGCATCTGATGGCTAAGAAGGTTAACAATCAACGGTTTCGATCAGTCGACCCAGTCGAGCATCCACCATCAAATTATGGCCAAAAATTAAACTCTGCTAGCAAACGGAATTAAGCCCTGCTAGCAATACGAATGCGGTTTCGCTGGAGTTGTGTGTCACACGCATCTGATGGCTAAGAAGGTTATCGATCAACGGTTCCGATGAGTCGACCCAGTGTCCTCCATCAAATTATGGCCGGAAATTAAACTGTGCCAACAAACGAAATCAAGCCATGCTAGCAATACAAAAGCGGTTTCACTAGAGTTCTATGTCACGCACGTCTGATGGCTAAGAAGGCTATCGATCTACGGTTCCGATTAGTCGATCAAGCCTAGCGTCCTCCATCAAATCATGGTCCAAATTTAAACGCTGCCAGCAAACGAAATTAAACCCTGCTAGCGATACGGCCGCGATTTTCGCTGGAGTTGTGTGGCACGCCATAACTGTGATTAAATATTAATTATATCCAATTATAATAGAAAACAAATGCTATCCACGAAATAGAATTAAACGTTTACTTGACGGCGTGAACTAAACGTGGTTGGTAATACCGATTCAACGTCCGTTTCGATGACCGTTAGATAAGAAACTTTTCTCGCGAAACATAAACCGCACGTAAAACGTAGACAATAACAATGACAAGGCCCCTTGTCTGGCCCATCTCGTCAACCTCAGCTCGAAGACGTAGATGAATTTAACTAAATTCCAACAGAAAATCAAGCGCTTGCGTTGAACTGTTATCAACCCGTCGAAATGAGAAAAAACATTATAAATACAGATTCCCGCGAAAAACCTGGTATAAATACATAAATTAAACGCTGGCGGTAATGCACGGCCAACGTCCCAGTAGCCGTAGGGTTAATCTTATTATTACTAAAAAAATCCGTCCGTCCCGCCTTGACCTTCCCTCCCACTAACCGCTTCTCTCCGTTACCGCTTCCCCCACCTGTCCAGAGCGGCATCTCGGGCATCTCGCAGTACTCATAGCCAGCCACCCCACCCCACCCCCCACCCCCCGCAGCCTCCCCCCTCCCTGACCGGTCAAAAGCACGCACCACCACCATCCCAATCCCCAACGCAAGAGCAAAGCAGCAGCAGCTCCCCCCCCTCTCTAGTAGGCGTCCCCGCGGCTCGCCCCTCCCCCGCCCCCGCCCCTGCCCACCCCATGGAGGCGCCGCCGGGGCCGGAGCCCATGGTGCTGGACGCGCCGCGCCCGCTCGCCGCCGCCGTCCCGGCCCACGCGGCCGCCGAGAAGGTAACCCCCCGTGTTTCCCCCCAGATCTGGGGTATGTTCTGGATCTGAGCCCGGCTTCGGGGGCCGATCTGCTGCTCTCGGCGCTTGCTTTGCTAATGCTCGGTGTTCTGGTGCTCTGCAGACGAGGACGGAGGGGGGCGACCCTGTCACCGGCCACATCATCTCCACAACCATCGGCGGGAAGAACGGCGAGCCGAAGAGGGTGAGCAGCTCGTGTGGCCTCGATTTTCTGTTCCTCTTCCTCGCTCTCGCGCGCGCGTCTGGTCAAATGTGCCTGCTCTTCTCACGGTGGTTCCCTCCCCGTGCTGGTAGTGCCGTAGTCTCTCGCTACGCCAAGGGATTTGTTGTCTATAGCAAATGTTTAGCTTTAACCTTTGGGGAAAAGTGGGTGGGGAGGTTGGGTTGGTCTGGTGGCGGTTCGCCGAGGAAATCACTGCGATGCAGCTGATTTTGCGGGTTTTGTTGACCAGAAACAGTGCTCTTTTGCTTATTTCCAACCGATTTGGTATGCGGCAGAGAAATTGTGTGGCTATGGCTCGATCTACTGCCTGCTTTCCGTGTTATGGCTAAAGCGCATACTGAAATCATGTTCTAAGCGCTACTTGTTTTGTGCTCAGTTTGTTGTGTTTAGAGGATACATATTGATGTTATTTTAATCCTGATTGCAGACAATTAGCTACATGGCTGAGCGGGTAGTAGGAACTGGTTCATTTGGGATTGTCTTCCAGGTACGCTCCCTTTGTCTCATGGTTTCCTTTTGCTTTATGTGTTGTTGCCAATTAGTTGATGCAATGCTAATCGAATTCATCTGCTTCTCACATGTAGGCTAAGTGCTTGGAGACTGGAGAGACTGTGGCCATCAAGAAGGTGCTGCAGGACCGCCGTTACAAGAACCGTGAGCTGCAGCTTATGCGCTCCATGGACCATCCCAATGTTGTCTCTCTGAAGCACTGCTTCTTCTCGACCACAAGCAGGGATGAGCTGTTCCTGAACCTTGTCATGGAGTATGTCCCTGAGACTCTATACCGTGTGCTCAAGCACTACAGCAATGCCAACCAGCGGATGCCGCTTATCTATGTCAAGCTCTACATGTATCAGGTCTGTGTACCATCATACTACACTTGCCTGGCCGCCTATTACTGCCTTATTGCTCTGCTAATGTATCTTTTGTCTTGTTTGCAGCTTTTTAGAGGTTTAGCTTATGTTCATACTGTTCCAGGAGTTTGCCACAGGGATGTGAAACCACAAAATGTTTTGGTATGTGTTGTGTGAACACGATCTCGTGACTTGTACGATTCTATAGTTGGTCCTGAATTGGTCTCTTCTATTGCCAATACAGGTTGATCCTCTAACCCATCAAGTCAAGATCTGTGACTTTGGAAGTGCAAAAGTTCTGGTATGTTGATTTCCTACTTAAGAATCAGTAGTTTATTTCAATATTGCATTTAGTTTTGAATTGTTCTAGCGTCTGACTGGTCATACTGTTGACATAGCATGTGATCTATGCCATTATTAATCATTATCAAGAGTAGTATGCTATTTTTTCCATGATAACGTGTAATATGTTGAGTCTTGCTAGTATGTCCCGAGTTTTGAAATCACAGCTTAAAGTTGACGTAGCATCTGATCTATGCCATTATTTATCATTATCAAGAGTAGTATGCTATTTTTTTCCATGATAACGTGTAATATGTTGAGTCTTGCTAGTATGTCCCGAGTTTTGAAATCACAGCTTAAAGTTGGCTTTAATACAACAATGGAACGGGACTATTTTTCCCATACTTGACAGTCCATTTTCATGATTGATCCATTGTATAATTCGTGTCTGGCTGTCTACTTGAATCTTGCTTGCCAAATTGGGTTCATTACCCACTGTTATCTGTATGCTGTCCGCTCTATTCATTACTCCAACTGCCCTGTAGGTGACTTAACGTACGTAGACTGTATCTTTTATCTTGGTGCAAGGTTGCCAAGCCTGGCCTTGGTTTGGTTGTACTAGAATTTACATCAGCTTTTTTTCTTTTCGATTTGGTTGTTTCCACACTCTTTAGTTCTAACCTCATGTATTGACCATTGCCCTCTTCTTGTTTCAGGTACCTGGTGAACCCAACATAGCATACATATGCTCTCGCTACTATCGTGCTCCTGAGCTCATATTTGGTGCAACTGAATATACAACCTCAATAGACATATGGTCAGCTGGATGTGTTCTTGCAGAGTTACTTCTTGGTCAGGTTGGTTACCTTCTCTAAGAAGTTTTGGCCTTGTCTGGTGGGTACATTGATTATATTGTCCATGAGGTGATTCTGATCATCCTGTATGTTTTGTATTTGTCAGCCTCTGTTTCCAGGAGAGACTGCAGTTGATCAGCTAGTGGAGATTATCAAGGTACTGCCTGCTATTTCACATGCAACATTGTCTTCTTGAGTTCTTCTGCCATGGATGTTTCTTAAAGCCATGTGATATTATTGCAGGTTCTTGGTACTCCAACCCGTGAGGAAATTCGGTGCATGAACCCCAACTACACGGAGTTTAGGTTTCCTCAGATTAAGGCTCATCCTTGGCACAAGGTAGACATACGTTAAGTTTTATGTTGAATCAACTGCATCATGTCATTATACTTGCATGGTATTAAGTCCACATCTTCTTGCATGTCAATTAGTTACCATATTCTTTCTCTGTACCATCAATAAATTATGAATTAAAAATGTGCCTGCGGCTAACGGTTTGCTCTACTTTCCCTTGCCTAGATTTTCCACAAGAGAATGCCCGCTGAAGCTATAGATCTTGCCTCCCGCCTTCTCCAATATTCACCAAATCTGCGTTGCACTGCTGTAAGTTTTTCCGTGCTTGGCTTTGTGATTGTTCTTAAAGGTTGTGCCAAGTGGCTTGGTGGATAATACTAAATGGGGTGTACTAAGGTTATTTTCCTTTTTGTGTGTGTGATAACTACATGGTTTTGTCTATTCTAGCCTTCATATCTAAAATGTTTTAATCCAGTTAGTTAATCTTTTTTGTGAGAGAGAAAAGAATATATGGGTAATTGTTCAATCATTAACGATAGAAGGAGGCTCTTCTGCACCTTTGTGGGAGTAGGATTATCTTGGGAGTTTCTTGGAAGCATCAATGTTTAGCTTTCAGTCACTGATTAGCTTCTGGTCCTGCATTGGCATTATAATTATGATATCCTGTGGTCCAGAACTAGATGTTGGTGAGTCTTGACTGATAGAGAGTGGGTGCACCTTTATAGTCGCATGTGCTTGTTAACTACAGCTAGTGCTCCACCTAGAAAAGGGCCTCTCTTAATGCTGTTACTTTAGCTGGAAAACAACATAATCTTCAGACTAGCAATCTGTTCAATTTAAAACGTTCTTATATGTTTGTTTTCCTGTGCAGCTTGATGCATGTGCACATTCCTTCTTTGATGAGCTACGTGAGCCGAATGCACGCTTGCCGAATGGCCGCCCATTCCCTCCTCTGTTCAACTTCAAACCCGAAGTAAGTAAAATATACACTGTTCAAGCAACAACCATTTAAGTCACAGAAAAAAAGATGGTTTCAGTCACACGATCACATGCCTCGTTCAAGATATATATCAGTTCAATAATTAGGAAGGCAACACCATGTCTTTGCTAGCCTGGAAAGAACCCTCTTGGGCTCTTGATGTGCTGTGCTCATCAATGCTCTTTTCTGGCAATGCAGCTAGCGAACGCCTCTCCAGAGCTCATCAACAGGCTTGTTCCGGAACATGTTCGACGGCAAAATGGCCTCAACTTCGCCCATGCCGGGAGCTAAACGGGCTCGCCGCGTCGCCCATATTTTTTGGTTGTCCGCCATCATCGAAGAATCAACTCTCCTAAATCCTGAGGAGAGACCGCACCAGTGCCAGTGCCAGTGCCAGTGAAAGAAGTACAACTATGTAAATTACCTGACCTTGGAAGAATCGTTGTTGTTGCCGGTGCCGCCCATGTTTAAGTACATGGCTGCACATGTTGGTTGAGTTGTTACTTATTATTAGTAGGTAAGGGCAATGATGTAGGAGGTGGGAGACATATGTTAATGCCTAGGGCTGTGACCTGTTTTAAGTACATTTTTGTAATGCTTGGTAGTGGTACTGTAATGCGGCAGTACGTATGGCTGCTCCATGTTTTGTCCGTTGTCCATGATGTAAATGTCGTCGTCCTGCAGCAAATGACTCTTCTTCTCTTACATGGCCTGAGTCCCGGTTCTGACGCATGGTTTTTGGCAAGTCAGGAGATGTGCACCGGCCACCGCGGTTGCCTTTGACTGCCCGAGGCGACTGTTGCCCCCCGCGGCCGTGATAATCTCCCCCTTCCATGGCCATGTACATACTACCAGAGAAGTTAGCTGCCAAAATTGACACCATGGAGCCAGCACAATCGGTGGGCACCCTTCCCTTTCAGGGTCACGAACAGACAAGACCACCACTGCAAAATGCAAGTCAATTGGGATACTGCTTGTCGACCTTGAAGGCCTTGATGTCCTTGATACTAACAAGTTTGTGAGGGTCCTTAGATTGAGATGGCCTTGCTATCAGTGAAAGGAACCAACCAAGATGTGGGTTGGAACGGGTAGTCCTTGAGATGAGTTGGACCTTGATTGATTCTATGCTTGGGCCATCATCACCACTGACAACGGCGCGTGAGCCCCCTTTGGGGGGGTGTGAAGTTTTAAACGATAATGTGTGGATTTTCAAGATCAAAATCTCTGCTAACCTTACCATGACTCGTATTAGGAATCCATTGTCTTTTGGGTGCTCATCAATGATTTCCTCTGTGAAAATATCGAGGACGACATTACTTAAGCATAAGGCCATCAGGCACTATTCGGCACCCTCTATAGATAAGGTGCAATTTGAGGGAACTACGCAGATCGATATGAAGCACTTGGTGTGGAGGGAAGATGAAATTTGAGAGAACTACGCATACCGATATGAAGAACTTGGTGTGGAGGGAAGATGAAATTTGAGAGAACTACGCATACCGATATGAAGAACTTGGTGTGGAGGGCTTGCACAGTACCTAAGGTCAAGTTATTTGCTTAGCTTGCCATCCAAATTAGAATTTGGATCGCCGACAAATAAGCATGGGCGGCAAAATTGGCCTATGTCCACTTTGTAAAAGTGAGCAAGAATCCATGTTACACCTTTTCACCAAGTATCCGTTCACCTTGAGGCCTTGGGGCTTGGTAAGGAGTGGCTTCAAATCCAAAGCATTGACGCTTCCATGTGGAGCTTGGAGCATTCTATCAAGGAATGGTGACTCAAACCCGTCCCGCTTGTACGTCCCAAATAGAAAAAAATCATGACCTTCGTTGCTATCCTTGTTGGTTAGACTTTTTGGAATGAAAAGAACGCACTGGTTTTCCGTCACAAGTCCACACCGCTGCCAATTTTTCTTGGCATCATCATCAAGAATGAAGCTGTGCGTTGGGCGATCGTGGGGCAACGAGCTTAGGTTCAATACTACCGGGGGAGTAATAGCCATTTTTTTATTATGTTACTGTGTAAACAAACTCTATTTTTCTTAATTAATAGATGAGACAAAACTTATGTCTCCGTTTAAAAAACGGTTGTTCGTGGCATTTGGAGAACGATTAAAGGCAATGATAGTCTTATGACTTGTACGTATAACATGTTCTAACTTTTTTCCAAATGAGATGTATATAGACATGTTTTAGTGTCGTTCATCTATTTCTGTCTGTATATAGTTTATATTGAAACATTCAAAACATCTTATATTTGTGAATGGAGGGAGTAGCTCACTTTCATTGAGGACACCTTCCGGGTTCAGCACGTCTCGGGCTTTCTATCCGATCTGGTGGCCAGCGACAATGCTGTGCACCATGGTTAATGAAAAACACGAGTGCCCATATACGCAAAAGCAGTTCATCGCTTCATGCAGTTCTGCCTCACAAGTTCAGTCTATCAGCAAAAGAGCTTCGGTCAGAGTAACAACAGATGCCACATGCAATGAAACCGGATGCCAAGATCAAGAGTACCACGAGGAAAACCGCCAGCACGGTGCCCTCATCAGATGTCGCCGCTGCGATCTTCTTGGCCACGCGATCTGTTCGAGCAGTTCCTGAACAGTACTCTGTTCCCAGCTCAAGTCCAGATCCACGGCATGCCGTGGATTCAGATCAATTCTTCAGGCTACGCGAATGCTCGAGCACGAGGAGTGGCCTCGTACGACATACCGGAGCCTACAGCCGCGGCCGCGCTGCCGCCGCCGCCTCGGCGCCGTGGTCCTTGACCTTGCCCCACACGGCGGGCCACATAGCCTTCCTGATCTCGGCCACGACCTCCCCGTCCCACCCCCTCGCCGCGAGCCCCTCTGCCGCCGCGACGGCCGCGGCCACCACGTCTTCGACGCCGCCGTCTGCGGCCGCGTCCACGATGCCCAGCCGCACCGCCTCCGCCGCCGTGATCTTCTTCCCCCGGAGGACCATGTCCCTCCTGGCCGCTGCGTCGGGGACCTTCTGCCGGAGCAGCTCCCCGAAGTAGTCAGCGAACTTGAGGCCGATGTCGACCTCGCTCATGTACAGGAACCCGCGGAGGCGCGCATGACGACGGAGTCGTGCGCGAGGGCCAGCGCGCAGCCGGTGGCGGCGGCGTGGCCCGTGACGGCGGCCACGGTGGGCATGGGAAGCGCGAGCAGGTCGGCGACCAGGCCCCGGAAGCCCTCGCTCATGGTGGTGCGGAGGTGGGGCGGGACCGTGCGCGCCCAGGCTTGGTCGAAGCCGTTGGAGAAGTATTTGCCCTCCGCGGCCAGCACGAGGGCACCGGCACCGGGGGAGGCGCGGACGGTGGCCACGGCGGAGCGGAGGGCCGAGATGAGGGATGGGCTGAGTCGGTGCTCGCCGGCGCCGGTGAGGGTGATGAGGTGGACGCGGCCGCGCTTCTCCACTGTGCACATGGTTCGCTTGTCCATTCGGGGATCTGGGGATCGCGAGGTGATCGAGCGTTTCCCTTATCTACTAGTACTAGTAAGTGTGCAACGCACGATAACACAATAGAAAACAAAATCTCATTCATCTACTTATGAATAAACAAAAAAAAAACATCATATATAAATTTTCACATGCAAGATTCAACTGAATAGTTGGAGAGAAAATATTTTGGTAAGATTTTGAACCTCTCTAGTTGCAAATTCCAATGCATAATCAAACATCTAATCGTTGTAATAAATGTTTGGTTATCCAAAAATCTAATAACAGGAATGATCAGTAATCATATCAAGCATCAGATAAAAACATATTCATGCGAAGCAAATTGATCATACAGGTACAATGTTTCGTTTTGTCGTAAAGAAGTACAATATTCCATTAATGAAATCCTTAAGTATGCACACATAATGGAATCAAGTACATCCATATTACATCGCAAAATCAAGTATTTATGTAGTACGTTTTAAAGAAAGTACACTCATATTCCATCGCAAACAAGCATATTATTTTTGAAAACTTGACAAGAGCAGATAGTTTTACAACCGGATCTATACAGCTAGGCTTGGCCTAGCAGAGAAGAAATGGGAGGACCAAAACCACAACCCCCATCATCCGGAACAACTCAAAGAAAAGCACGTTCCCTCACCTCACTAACTCTGTGATCATTCCCACAACAACAACAAAACTAACTCTGATCTTGAATGTTGTGTCGCTGATTCCCTGTAACTTATGAGATCGCATGCCAATGGACAAGCTCCAAGGCTTACAAATATGTCCTAAAGCCACATCTTTTGAAAAGTCACACATAAAAATCAAGAATTCATTGTCTGAACTCATTAAGTCTAGTACGTTCTCTTCTTTATTATGAACTTCAGAAACTTGAGGCGTCCGATTTCAGCTTGTCAGTGTCAACTTGCCATTTTTGTGTATGCAACAAAAAATTAGATGAAACTCTATTTATCTGTTGAATATATGAGCAAATTACTACAAGATTTAATCCGAATGAGCAGTAAATAAATCATGACAGCAATAGTATAGACTAAACTAATAATGCAGACTAGCATAGTAAACAAATAGATCGAATCTACGGCACAAACTAGACACAGAAATTCTAGCATAATCTCAAACAGGGAGGACAAGATAGCATACGGTGCAGCGGGAGTAGAACCGCCAGCGGTGACGTTCTCGGCCATGTCGTTGATGAAGAGGTTGCCGAGGTCGGGGAAGAAGTTGTCGTTGGCGAAGTCGTCACAGCCAGCAGTCGCGCAAGTGCGCTCCCCAAAAACCTGATCGCCCCTCTCCCGTACAGGATCTCGAGAGGCGGGGTTCCGGAGGCCTGCTGTCCCTTCTCGCGGTGCATGCCGGAAGGAGGGATGGAGAAGACTCGGATGGCGGCGCAATGATCTGGAACGGTGCGAAACCATAGGTTGTGGCGGCGGCTAGGGTTGGCAGGGACCTCGCGTATATATATGCGCGGCAGGGTGGAGCGACGTGGACTGGACCCACGTCCGAGTCGGTTACAGCCCACGATCCGACGTCTCAGATCGTGGTGCGTCTATTACGGACTCTCCGTTCCTGACCGGCAAAAATAAACGCATAGGTATGAGCTCGGCTCGGCTCAATCCCGCAACCCGTGGCGTGTCGTGACGAGGCGTGGCGTGGCATGGCGAGGCGAGCGAGGAGGAGGAGTGCGCGAGGGCCTCTTCTCTTCTCACTCTCTTACATGTGCTAGAAGAGCTCACCTTATAAGGAGCTGTAGCTCTCTCTCAACTAGCGGGGTACTTTAGTCCCACGCACACCACACACACAGCCAACTCATATGGGCCATGAGAATTTCAGATTTTTGGATGGGCTTTGGGCCAAAGGCCTAATAACAAAAATCCAACAATCCCCCACAAAGTCTCATTGGCACATATCGTCATTTGTTCCAAAACATTGTTTATATATCGGTGCTTAATGGAGACTGTTAAGTTGAACTTCCATTTAGAATTTTATGCTACACTAGATCACAACTTGAATAGTGGACTATGCCTTGAACTACAAGTTTTCTGCGAGACTAGTTTCACACGAATTCTTGACTGATACTGGGCTGCCGCAAGGCTTCCCCGCGGGTGGAGCATATACGTCATACTCCAAGGCCTTTCATGAATTTATTAGAGAACACCCTATTCTCACAGACTGCGACGTTTAACAGTCAAATTCATATAGGTGTGTTCCTCAGGAGATGCTCTGCAGGACATCTCTGCTTACCCAAATAAGCCACTTGGAACACATTAAGATAAATATCAACCTGCCATGCAGATTATGAGAGTATTGCATCTTCACGGAGTGGGATAGCAAATATAGGGATACTCTCCTTCCAGCCGCCCAAGAGCTTGTCTCCCACTTCTACTTCACGGGATCTCCGATCACATAGGGTGGGTTACCACTATGGACAACTCATACGGTGGGTCTCAAACCCATCTCCATCGATGCATTATCTATCACATTACGTGATAAACCCTTTGTGAAGGGATCTGCCAAGTTTTTAGATGTTTGGATATAATCCAACGCAATAACTTCGGAGTTCTTCATTTTTCTGACAGATTTCAATCTCCTCTTCACATGCCTTGAGGACTTCATATTATCCTTAGAACTGTTTATCTTTATGATTACAGTTTGATTATCACAGTTCATCAGGATAGCGGGTATTGGTTTCTCAACCACAGGTAAGTCCATCAAGAGCTGACGAAGCCACTCTGCTTCGAAAGTTGCCGTGTCTAATGCTGTGAGTTCTACTTCCATAGTTGACCTCGTTAAGATGGTCTGCTTGCAAGACTTCCAGGAAACAGCGCCACCGCCAAGTGTAAAAACATAACCACTTGTGGCCTTAATCTCATCAGCATCAGATATCCAGTTTAAGTCACTATAACCCTCCAGTACCCTTGGGTACCCAGTATAGTGAATCCCATAGCTCGCAGTGCCTTTCAAATAGCGCAAAACTCTCTCAAGCGCATGCCAATGATCATCTCCCGGGTTTGATACAAACCGGCTTAGTTTGCTCACAGCAAACGAGATGTCAGGCCTCGTGGCACTCGCCAAGTACATAAGCGAGCCAATAATCTGAGAATACCTTAGTTGATCTCTAGCAATTCGTCGATTCTTTCGAAGCAACACACTAGCATCATATGGAGTTGGAGAAGGCTTGCAGTCGCTATACCCAAAACGACTCAAGACCTTTTCCACATAGTGAGATTGAAGCAGTGTAATCCCACCATTCTCATCTCTCAGCAGCTTGATGTTCAGAATAACATCAGCTACTCCTAGATCCTTCATCTCAAAACAGCGAGATAAGAAATCCTTAACCTCCTTGATTAGATCAAGGTTGGTTCCAAAGATCAGTATGCCATCGACATACAGACAAAGAATAACTCCTTCGCCCCCACCATGGCGATAGTATACGCACTTGTCAGCTTTGTTTACAACAAAGCCTGCAGCAGTTAATGTCCTTTCGAACTTCTCATGCCACTGCTTAGGAGCTTGCTTAAGGCCATATAAAGACTTCAATAACTTGCACACTTTTCCTTCCTGACCAGGTACTATAAAACCATCAGGCCGATCCATGTAAATTTCCTCATCCAACTCTCCATTGAGGAAAGCCGTCTTAACGTCCATTTGATGAACGAGAAGACCATGTGAGGCAGCCAGTGATAGTAGCACCCGAATAGTGGTCAGTCTAGCCACAGGTGAGTAAGTATCAAAGAAATCTTCACCTTCTTTCTAGGTATAACCCTTGGCCACAAGCCGTGCCTTATACTTTTCAATTGTACCATCAGGTCTAAGCTTTTTCTTGAACACCCACTTACATCCCACGGGTTTGCACCCATAAGGACGATCAATGACTTCCCAGGTTCCATTAGCTAAGATGGAGTCCATCTCGCTACGGACAGCTTCCTTCCAGTAGTCAGCATCAGAAGATGCATAGGCTTCTGAAAGAGTCCTGGGTGTGTCATCCACGAGGTACACAATGAAATCATCACCAAAAGACTTTGCAGTCCTTCGTCTCTTACTCCTTACAGGAGTTTCATTGTCATCCTCCTCAGGATTCTCAACGTGTTCCATCGCAATGGTGGGTTCAGGAATTACAGAAAATTCCTGAGTAGATAGAGTAGGTATCTCCTGATTTGATGAGTTAGGCATATCCTTCATAGGAAACATGTCCTCAAAGAAAGTCGCATCATTCGACTCCATAATCGTACCAACATGCATGTCGGGTACCTCAGATTTTATTATCAAAAATCTATAGCCAATGCTATGAAAAGCATAGCCCGGAAGAACACGATCCACGGTTTTTGGTCCAAGCTTACGCTTCTTGGGAATTGGTATATTGACTTTTGCCAAACAACCCCAAGTACGTAGATAAGAGAGTTTCAACCTTTTCCTTTCCCATTCCTCAAAAGGAGTAATGGTTTTATGCTTTGTGGGAACTCGGTTTAGGACATGACATGCAGTCATTAGCGCCTCCCCCCACCATGCCTTGGAAAGACCCGATGTGTCTAACATGGCGTTAACCAAATCAGTTAGAGTTCGGTTCTTCCTTTCGGCCACCCCATTTGACTGAGGTGAGTAGGGAGGCGTCCTCTCATGGATTATACCATGTTCCGCACAAAACGAATCAAATTCATTGGAAAAATACTCTCCACCACGATCAGACCTAAGCCGTTTAATTTTCCGATCAAGTTGGTTCTCTGCTTCAGCTTTATAGTTTTTGAAGAAGTTTAAAGCCTCATCTTTTGATTTCAGAAGATACACATAACAATATCTAGTGGAGTCATCAATCAACATCATGAAATATTTCTTTCCACCTTTTGTCAACACGCCATTCATCTCACAAAGATCAGAATGGATAAGCTCTAGTGGCGCCAAGTCTCTCGCCTCTGCAGTCTTATGGGACTTGCGAGGTTGCTTAGCTTGCACACACACTTGGCACTTGGAGCCCTTGACAGTAGTGAATTTCGGAATTAAACTCATATTGGCTAGCCGCGTCATGCAACCAAAGTTAATATGGAAAAGTCGCGAATGCCAAATATTAGACTCATTATCGTGGCAAACATTATTAATAACTTTAGTGCAAATATCTGACAAAGAGAGGCGGAACAAGTCTCCGCACTCATAGCCCTTTCCAACAAATTGTCCATACTTAGAAATACAACTTTATTGGACTCGAAAACCAACTTAAAACCATCTCGACACAAACGGGAACCGCTGACGAGATTTTTATTGATGGAGGGCACATGATGAACGTTCTTCAGACGCACGATCTTCCCCGAAGTAAACTTCAGATCGACCGTACCGACCCCTCGAACAGTGGCATGTGACCCGTTCCCCATCAGCACGGGAGAAGTCCCTGTGACCTGGTAAGAAGAAAACATAGAGGCATCAGCACAAACATGTACATTTGCACCGGTGTCAATTAACCAATCTGGAGAATGACAAACTGAAAGGATGGTACGAAAAATACCGTACCCAGAATCCTTCATATCAGTATCATCGATGACAACATTAGCGGACTTGCCGCTCTTCTCATGTTCGCGCTCCTCATAGCGGTTAGGACATCTCGGAGCCCAGTGATTAGGATCACCGCAGACATGGCATAGTCCCTTCCCCTTCTTATGAGAATTCTTCTTGAAGTTGGTAGATTGTGACGGCTTGTTCTTTGCAACAAACTTGCCTTTGCCCTGAGATTTGTTCTTGTTGTTTTGGGGCTTGTTGAGATGGAAGTTGTTCTTCTGCACCACGTGGGCACTAGAAGCTCCCTCAACAGCTCGAGCACGTGTGTCTTTTGCTCTCACCTTCTCTTCAACATCAAGAGTTCCAATGAGATCTGAAACGAAAAACTCCTGTCTCTTGTGTTTCAGAGAAGTAGCAAAATTGTTCCACGAAGGTGGAAGCTTGGCAATGATGCCTCCGGCCACAAACTTGTCTGGCAACACACACTTGAAGTACTCAAGCTCCTTCACGAGAGACTGTATCTCATGAGCTTATTGAACAATAGAGCGCTCATCAGTCATCTTGTAGTCATATAATTGCTCCATGACGTACAACTCGCTGCCAGCGTCCGAGGCCCCAAACTTGGCCTCGAGCGCAGCCCACATGTCCTTGCCGTTGTCAAACGACATATACGAATCCACAATGGAATCGTCAAGAACACTCAGAAGGGCGCCCTTGAAGAGGGTATCGATCTTCTCAAAAGCTTCCAGTTGTGCAGGATTAAGATCGCCCTCGGGCTTACCCTTGGTGGCGTCATAGCAGTACATGGTCTGAAACCAGTAGACTGCTCTCGTGTGCCACCTCTTATATTGCACCCCCTTGAAGGTGGGCGGCTTTAGATGCGCAGCAAAACCACTTGGAGTAAATTGCCTATAATCAGGTTTTTGGATTGTTGAATATATGAGCAAATTACTACAAGATTTAATCCGAATGAGCAGTAAATAAATCATGACAGCAATAGTATAGACTAAACTAATCATGCAGACTAGCATAGTAAACAAATAGATCGAATCTACGGCACAAACTAGACACAGAAATTCTAGCATAATCTCAAACAGGGAGGACAAGATAGCATACGGTGCAGCAGGAGTAGAACCGCCAGCGGTGACGTTCTCGGCCATGTCGTTGATGAAGAGGTTGCCGAGGTCGGGGAAAAAGTTGTCGTTGGCGAAGTCGTCACAGCCAGCAGTCGCGCAAGTGCGCTCCCCAAAAACCTGTTCGCCCCTCTCCCGTACAGGATCTCGAGAGGCGGGGTTCCGGAGGCCTGCTGTCCCTTCTCGCGGTGCACGCCGGAAGGAGGGATGGAGAAGACTCGGATGGCGGCGCAATGATCTGGAACGGTGCGAAACCATAGGTTGTGGCGGCGGCTAGGGTTGGCAGGGACCTCGCGCATATATATGCGCGGCAGGGTGGAGCGACGTGGACTGGACCCACGTCCGAGTCGGTTACAGCCCACGATCCGACGTCTCAGATCGTGGTGCGTCTATTACGGACTCTCCGTTCCTGACCGGCAAAAATAAACGCATAGGTATGAGCTCGGCTCAATCCCGCAACCCGCGGCGCGTCGTGACGAGGCGTGGCGTGGCGTGGCGAGGCGAGCGAGGAGGAGTGCGCGAGGGCCTCTTCTCTTCTCACTCTCTTACATGTGCTAGAAGAGCTCACCTTATAAGGAGGTGTAGCTCTCTCTCAACTAGCGGGTTGGGACTAAACTTTAGTCCCACTCACACCAAACACACAGCCAACTCATATGGGCCATGAGAATTTCAGATTTTTGGATGGGCTTTGGGCCAAAGGCCTAATAGCAAAAATCCAACATTATCTACAACTTCAAAAACACAAATGATTACAATATTTGGCAGAGGCTTGAGTTGTGCAATACCAGACGTCCTGCCATAATAATCAGAAGTACATAAGAGGAGCAAACATCATTAATGAAATAGGCTAAAAAAATCATGTGGGTTTATGTCACAAATCAACATTGATAACCATAAAATGATCATCACTAAGAAGACTAACTAAAAAGATTAGGAATGCAGAGTGAGAGCTGGAAACTGAACAATAGGAAGGTCATGTATACCAAGTTGTCGCTAATAGACAATCGCCCAAGCTTCCGGGTTCATCTTTTTCCTTCACAAGCTCCACATAGTCACCTGTCGGAAGAACACTTCAGTAGACCAAGAAATGAGTTCACATCTTGATAGTTAAACATTACTTCATGATCATCCATTTAAAAGATATGTACATATGAGTATTAGATTAATACTCTGCTACAACAATTGAATTGGCATAACCGTCGCCAGATCATGATAGTTACAGCTGTTCGAGATTGACTAACCATTTTTCATCAAAGTTTGCAAATACATCATTTCCACATCTGAACAAGGGAACTTGTTATTCTCTGGACCAGGAAGATCAGATTACCTATATAGGACTTAACAAAAGATAAGATTACCTAATGAAGATAGGCGTATTCGTGACAATGCAGCGTGCGTGATGGCCACCGAGGCGTACACCTATGCGCGGATGCTCCACGCCACGGCTGCCCAGCCTGGGAGCCGCATCGCCATCAGCGGAGGGGTGGGCTATGCATGCGCTCAAAGCCGGGCTCGACGATGCGCAACCCACTCGTCCCCAGGTTCTTTGCCGGCATGGACTGCCGCCTTGTCCGGTTTGACGCCCAGCTCAGCCTCGTCGAGCTCCTTGTTCTTGCGCTGCACGCCCAACATCGTCCTAGCCGTAGTCGTCCTTGTAGTGGGCCTGTGGGGAACAAACTTAATCAAGATATTCAATGTGCCTTTCTCATGACAGTCCACGAAAAAGGGTTTCCCCCCGCTTTGTATTACAAAGCAACCAACCGATACAGCCAACGATAGGTGCTGGGGCGGAAGCAGCACAGTCACACCCAAAAGAAACGAAAGAGAAAAAACAGAAGAAGAAATGCCGACAACGGCGGATCGACAAAAATGAAGAAGCTTCACGACCACTGCGGCCACCGGAGATCTCCCACCAAGCTCCAAGGCTCCGAAGCGCCGGTACCAATCAACACCTCCAAGAAGGACCGCGACGATGACGACGCTGCTGCCAAGGATTTCCCCCGGTACGCGACGAGGCGAGAGGAAGGGTAGCCCCGACGCCCTCCAGGAAGGTCCGGCGGCACCCACAGGCGGCACCACGTCGGTGTCGGCCACGCCGACAGGGGTTTCCCCCGATCCCAACCTTCACCTCGGATGCTTCGGAGCCCGCCACCAAACCGACCACCATCTTGCGCCAAAGCTGTCATGAAGCCTCCAAGCCGTCTCACCACGACACCACGAGGTGAGGTCTGCACAGCGAGGAATTGGAGCCGGGACTAGGGGCAGTAGCACCGTCGGCACGCGGGAGGGCTCAACCTCCACCGTCAACGACGATAGCCGACCGGACACAATAGCAGGAGCATACCAGGCCCGTTGGCCCACAGGCCCGGCCGGGCCCTCCACGCCCGTAAAGCTCCCGCCATCGCGCTGCAGCAGGCACGCCGTCAGCGTCGCCGCCCCCCGTCCAAGCTGCTCCGCCTCCTCACCACACAGACGACGACGAAGCCACGCCGGGGGCCGGCCCGCTAGGACCCAGATGGGGCCCGCCGGGCCCGGATCTGGGCCGGGGTCGCGCCGCCGGCCATCCCGCGCCACCACGCCGCCCCGCCGCCAAGGGCCACACCACCACTTCGCGTGCTGCCGGCCACCACCGCCGGGTGATCGGGCCGCCGCCTAGCCGAGGAGCACCGCCGCCGCCCCATGCCCCTGGCAAGGGAGCCGCGCGCGGGGAGTGAAGGTCCCGCCGCCGCCAGCACCACCCGGGTCTGCGCCGGGGGCGCCCGCCGGCGGCGGCGGGGAGGGATGGGGGAGGGGGATGGCCGAAGGGGAGCGGGGTCGCGCGCCGCCCCGGCCACCTCCCGGGGAGGCGGCGCAGGGGCGGATCCGGGAGGGGGGGAGGAGGGGGAGACGGGGCGGCCGGCGGCCGGCGGCGGCGGGGAGGGCCTAGGGGCGCTGGCGGCGGCGGGGGAGGAGGGGGAGGAACCCTAGGAGCGAGCGGGCGGGGCAGGATCAATTGAGTTTCTCATGACAGTCCCGAGGCACCTGTTCTCAAACCACAGAAAATAGATCAAGCAACTACATGCTAGAAGCTAAATAGATCAAACCAGCAGTCCTAATGGGCGTACATTGCTTTCTGTAATATATTTGCTTTCAGAACACAACCAACAGTCCTAATGGGCTTATAAGCGAGTACTATTATTTAATAGAACCTCGAGATCTGTTTGATCAAACAAAGCTTGAGATTATTGGAAACTGTAATCTCCCAAAGCCATGCATTCACTTCAGCGTCTTGTATGTATGTATGGATTGCAATCTAATAGTACCAGTTTATAATCGGCTAAAATATACTGTAACTCGGATCCCTCGTCGCATCTACAGTAATACATGAGCAAAATTAAAATGAATATGAAACTAAGCCAAACACATACACAGCGTATAACTCCAACCATGGATCGGTTGAATAAGTTATTCGTTCAGGAGATAAACCTCACCCCTAATCCCCGTGTCAAAAGAGAGATATAAACATATAGGACAACCAAATTTACACACATTTATTCCATCTGAAAAGCACTAAGAAGGATTTGCAGACGAACCAACACAGAAATAAGATGGCCACTTCCCTTGGATCCAAACGGCGGCACCATCTACCTGAGGGACAACGGCCGCGGAGGCAGACTTGAGGCGAGAGGTGGCGGCTTCGACCCGAGTCCGCTGCGTCGATGTGAGGTGGGGATGGCGTGGCGGGGAGAGTGGAGAGAGCTCCCCGGAAGATAGCAGCGGGGGATGGGTGGGTCGTGGCCTTCAGGGCGGAGGGTTTGGGCAGGGGCACGCTCCTGGAAGGGGAAGAAGCGGCGGCCGGCTTGCGATTTGGATGAGATTTGATCCACATAATCAGGGAGCGCAGCGCAGGAAGGTCTGGCAGACCGCAGGCCGGCAGAACATTTAATTTGAGCCCTTAGATTAGATCGCAAACCATAAGAGTAATTTAGACGGTTCGATCTCATTACGTGGAGAAGATCATGCGGTGCTGGTTAATCCGTGTACACAAAGTTTGGGTGACTGTAAGGAAGAAAATGTTTGCTTTTTTAATAGTAGTGGAGATGGAGATATCTAAATAGGAGCATTCCACTACTTGATTTCTCTTGATATGCAAGCTATCCACATCATCCATCCACATGCAACCATCCACCTTAGTCCACCTCAGCAGTCTAGCCATATCATCAATTTCAAATACTTTTCCTGTTCCTGTAATTTAATTTCTCTTTCGCTCTATTTCGGTTCTTCGCAATACAGCTTCATTTTCGTCCGAAGGCCCACTGCTCTGGCCCGACCGCACCACTTCTTTTCTCCACAGCAGTTTCTTCTGCTAACAATATCCACGGTAGTTTCTTTCCACAATCAATTCCCCATCGCAGGGCCAATCTTCTCCAAGGAGCGTTGTTTCGTTCCCCGGACTCTTCTACAAGGGGCAATCTCCACGGCTCCCGTCTCCTTCTCACCTTCTTCAATGTCCATCAAATCCCACTAGTGTATTGAAACAGAAACGGATGGATTTTCCTCTCCCACCTCATGCATGAGTAACGGATACAGTTTGCCTCCACTTAAGAAGAGTGTCACCTGGGCAGCCAACACGCGTGCACGCTTGCCCCGCCCAGTCGGGAGCCGTAGAGTCGGGTGTGGCCATGCTAGAAGGCTTCGCCGCGCGCCGTCGTTGGCCGCCTCCATGGTCAGGCTCGCCGTGGGAGCAGCGACGGGTCAAGCCGAAGGGCTTCGCGACGCGACGTCATGCGTCGACGATGACGCGCGCTGCTGACGACGCCACACAATGTTGCGCCACGTTGTCGTGCTGGGACGAGCGGCATCGTGGCCGTGGGCCTCCGCCGCGCGGTTTGGTTGCCACATCCGCTGTGAGCAGCGGTGTTGCCGGCTAGGCCAGCCTGACAGGGAGCCGTTCTTTGAAGCCAGATGCTGTTGTTGCCGCATGCGAGAACCCAGTCGTGTTGTCAGATGCTCTTGATTGCGTCATGTTCCTTCTATGTATGTGTGTGCTGGCTTTCTTTTTGTTATGTTCTGCAGGTGCCAATGGTTGCATTTCAATATCGATGGCCTTTGGCAGGATGGTCGGTTGTTCTGTCTCAATATAGATGGTCTTTCAAGATGGTTGTGTTTGGATCGCTCTGGTCGTTTTCTTTGCTGTGTGTCCCCCGTCACAATGTGTCAGGTAGCTACTTCCATTGGTTCCTACTCTATCGTTGCTTGGTCTATTACAATTGGTCCGGTCATTAGATAATTTATTAATTACCTTGCTCAACTTCCTTACCTTGCTCTGTGTCATCTATCACATGTCCTTACTGATTGTTTTAGTGGGAGAACAGTAGATAACTGAGTGTGAGATCAATTCTGTTGTAAACTGAGAAACATTCTCATATAAGATATGTGCCTTCAACAGTAGAAAATCAGATATATATCTGAGTGAATAAATTCTATGTCCCGCCTGCATTATATTCTTCTTCTCTACTACCTATTGGTCCAAGTAACACATACCACCCATTCGACAACCATCCATTCTTATATGTCAGATATATTGTTGAGTATAAAATGGGACACCATATATCCATGTCACAATTGTCAAAGAAGACACACCTCCAAACATAGTGAAATACATTATGTCGAGATATGGTTCATGCAATCAATTCAATATATATTTATACCATTGATAATTTTAATTATTGCCTCTATATGAAAGCTATCATATTGTTTCTTATCATTACCTATACGAAAGATCACATTATTGATTTGAATTCTTTACTTATTTATTTTCTGGATGTTACTTAGAAATCCACAACAAATTCCCGCGGCAACGCGCGGGGCATCAACTAGTTCTAATATAAGACGCACACATCCGGCCATCTTCACGGGACTCCAGTTCGCCGACGAATTTGATTCGCACGTGTCCGTTTAAATTGAAAGAAGGAAAACGTCCGTCCAACGCACCGATCTTTACCTACTCCCTTCGTCCAGGTGCATAGGACATCTAAGGAGCTGCATCATAGCCTAGGTGCATGGAAATTGAATGAAGAATATTAAACCACAAATCAATATCAATAATGACTTTTGTTTGGCCCGTTTGGAAAATTGTGAGGACCCAACCACTAAGTTGGTTTTCCACGTCATTAATTGCGAAAGAGCAACCAATAAATCCTATTTATTGCATCAGCCAATGAAAATAGCAGCATGCAAAATGAATATTAATGATCACGAGAAATAAGGAACTTCTTACACGTATTGTGACTTATATATTTGGAATACAAAATTTTCATTAGATGCCCTTTGCACCTGGACGGAGAGAATACTCATGAAATAAGGAGTGCTTATGTCCGTACGTCATAAAAATTGTCCTTAAAGTTACAAAATATTACCCACCAATGCTATAAGTGATAAAAAAACGTTTCAAACATCTAGGTCTGGGCCGGCCCATGCAGTGGAAACCTCCTACACTATGCTCTGCGCAGTAGGAGAAGACACAACGCGCCTTTTGGGTCGGTCCATGTATGAGCGACCTGTTTTTCAAATTTTGTTTTTTATTCTTTGATTTTCTTTTCCATGATTTTCTACTTTAAATAATTAGGAAATTTTAAAAAAGTTTCGAAAATAAAAAAAAAGAATTTTGAAATAAAATATTTAATAATTGGTAAACGTTGGTGGATTCAGAAAAGGTTTGTAATTTTTTAAAAATATTCGCATGTTTATGAAAAGTTCAGAATTTTTAAAACAAATTCTCGGAAAATAAAAAAAATGTTCATGATTTTTAAAAGTTCAACTATTAAAAAAATTTAAATTAAATTGAATTTTTTTTGGTTAATTCAAATAATGTTCATGAATTAAAAAAATTACCTAAAAATTGAGGAACTTTTCTTAAATTAAATAATAGTTTATTGATTCATAAAATGTTTGCTGATTCAAAAAAGATCAAGCATTTAAAAAAAATCATCAGTTTCGAAAATGGTTGCAATAATTTTAAAAAAAACGACTCTAAACATGTTCGATGATTAAATAAACATGTTTTAGAAAATGTTCACATTTAAAAAGAATAATATTTGCAAATAGTCTAAAATGTTCATGAATTCAAAAAAGTTCCTGATTTTAGAAAATGTTCGCAAATTTGTAAAATGTTCATGATTTCAAATATGTTCACGTGTTAATTTTTTTTCATGGTTTTCATAAATTGTTCACAATTTCATGAAAATGAGAGTGATAGTGTATCTCGGCGATGCAACAAAATGTGGTCATGACCATTTGATATTATGATTTTTTCTCCCATTCCAACGCACGGACCGTTTTGCTAGTGTAAACCTAAATCACGTCGCTCGTTGTTCGTTTGTACGCATTTTTAACTTAAATTTATGCTTGATTTATGTTTATACGAACACGAGACGGACGCTCCGCGTGTCCCTTCGTTGTCTGACTCGGGCCCACATGTCGGGCACGCAACTACCCCACGCGGTGATAGTTAGTGCCGTCACTAACTGGGACCCATATGGCAGCGGCTGGAAGCGTCTGGAGTTCACGTTCTTTTTAAATGACAAGCGTTCTGGGAGGATGCGGGGGTCTCATCCATTTCTTCTACAATTATCTACACAACTCACTTGCTCGCAAATAACGAGATCAAGGGATCGACGGCCCTTTTGCCGATATTGGGTGCAAGTTGTTTGTTCTTTTGTGTGCAGCCGCTGAAGACGGTTGAGGATTGATATTCGTACTGGTTCGATAAACCTTGGTTTCATAAATGAGGGAAATACTTATCCACTTTGTGCTGCGATTAACCGTTCCTCTTCACTAAAAACCCAACGCAGATCATGAGTATTAGGAATGATTTCTGGCGCCGTTGCCGGGGAATACCATCACCAACTATCAAGTAACTTCGCACAAAATTTAATTCACTTGTTCTTATTTTTATTTGCTTTTATATTTAGTTTGTCTCATAAAAATCAAAAATATTTACCTTTGCTAGTTACTAGTTTGCTTCTAGTTTGCTTTACTTGCTAGTTTACTTGTCTTGCTTGTTTTGCTTGTTTGGTCACCATGTCTCACGATACTACTAAGTTGTGTGATTTATCAAATACTAATAATAATGATTTTATTAGTACTCCTATACCACCCGCCACTAGTGCGGAGACATTTGATATTAATGCTGCATTGCTCAATCTTGTCATGAAAGATCAATTTTCAGGAAGTCTTAATGAGGATCCTACATCACATCTTAATACCTTTGTTGAATTATGTGATATGCAAAAGAAAAAGGATATGGATAATGATATTGTGAAATTAAAATTATTTCCTTTTTCACTAAGAGACAAAGCTAAAGCTTGGTTTTCATCTTTACCTCGTAATAGTATTGGAACGTGGGATAAGTGTAAAGATGATTTTATTGCCAAGTATTTTCCTCCTGCTAAGATTATCTCCCTTAGAAATCAAATAATGAATTTTAAACAGCAAGATCAAGAACATGCTGCTCAAGCTTGGGAGAGAATGAAATTGATGATAAGAAATTGTCCAACTCATGACTTAAACTTGTGGATGATTATCCAAAATTTCTATGCTGGACTAAACTTTGTGTCTAGAAATCTTCTAGATTCTGCCGCAGGTGGTACCTTCATGGATGTGACCTTAGGAGAGGCCACAAAACTTCTGGACAACATTA
The DNA here is from genome assembly GCA_039707655.1 of Elymus sibiricus. Lineage (NCBI taxonomy): Eukaryota > Viridiplantae > Streptophyta > Magnoliopsida > Poales > Poaceae > Elymus > Elymus sibiricus. Next base: position 117,667,473 of record CM077667.1, read on the forward strand.
TGACAAATTATTCTCAATGGCATACCGAAAGAGCTCCAACTGATAAGAAGGTAAATTCTGTTGAAGAAATCGCTTCTTTGAGTGAAAAAGTGGATGCTCTTATGAATATGGTTGCTAATAAAAATGCTAATATTGATCCCAATGATATGCCTTTGTCTACTTTGATTGAGCAAAATAATGATGCTATTGATGTGAACTTCATATCGCGAAATAATTTCAACAACAATGCTTATAGAGGAAATTTCAATGCTAGACCGTATCCCGGTAATTCCTCTAACAACTATGGAAATTATTATGGTAATTCATATTTCAATGCTTCTACAAATTCTAATAGGATACCTTCTGATCTTGAGAATACAATTAAAAAATTTATTAATTCTCAAAAGGTTTTCAACACTATGATAGAAGAAAAGTTGCATATGATTGATACTTTGACTAAAAACATGGATAGAATTGCTCTTGATGTTGAAACTCTTAAAAATAAGTCTTTGCCACCCAAGCATGATTTTAATGAGACTATTAAATCTATCCAATTATCTATTAATTAAAGTAAGGAGAGGACCGCTAAGTTGAGAGCTAAGCAGGAATTCTTAGAAAAAGCTCTTCCACCCGGTTTTTACTGGAATCATGATGAAGATCTTAAAATGATTGGTGTTTCTCCTGTTGAATATTTGTTTACATCTCTGAATAATAAAGGGACCGGAGACGAGTCAACTTTAGTTAAGGAGCGCCCCGTTTTCTTGGAGGGTGATGATTCTAATGCTAAAACTGAAAAACGTGGGTTTGGAGAGGTCAAAACTTTAACTAGTGATGTGCCCACTATCTTGGATTACAAGGACTTTAATTATGATAAATGCTCTTTAGTAGAATGTATTTCCTTGCTGCAATCCATTATTAGCTCATCCAATGCTTATGAACAAAACAAAGCTTTTACCGAACATATAGTAGAAGCTATGATAAAAGCTTATGATGAGAAACTTGAGCTTGAAATTTCTATTCCTAGAAAATTTCATGATGAGTGGGAACCTACTATAAAAATAAAGATAAATAAATATGAATGGAATGCTTTGTGTGACCTTGGTGCTAGTGTTTCAACTATACCCAAAACTTTATGTGATGTGCTTGGTCTCACTAATATTGAAGAGTGTTCCCTAAACTTGCATCTTGCGGATTCTACCATCAAGAAACCTTTAGGTAGAATTAATGATGTGCTTATTATTGCAAACAAAAATTATGTGCCTGTAGATTTCATTGTGCTTGATATTGATTGCAATCCTTCTTGTCCCATAATACTTGGAAGGCCATTTTTACGAACTATAGGTGCAATTATTGATATGAAAGAGGGAAACATAAGATTCCAATTCCCATTAAAGAAAGGGATGGAACACTTTCCTAGGAATAGAATTAAACCACCTTATGAACCAATCATGAGATCTACCTACAGGTTGAGTGTCAAAGATGACAACACTTGAAACTATGCATTATGCCTAGCTAGGGGCATAAAACAATAGCGCTTGTTGGGAGGCAACCCAATATGTATCTTTATTTTTGTTTTTACTTTCTGTTTTTGTGTGATAACTGTTGGAAATATGCCCTAGAGGCAATAATAAAGTGGTTATTATTATATTTCCTTGTTCATGATAAATGTTTATTATCCATGCTATAATTGTATTGATTGGAGACACAAATACATGTGTGGTTACATAGACAACACTGTGTCCCTAGTATGCCTCTAGTAGACTAGCTCGTTGATCAAAGATGGTCAAGGTTTCCTAACCATAGACATGAGATGTCATTTGATAAAGGGATCACATCATTAGGAGAATGATGTGATGGACAAGACCAAAACTATGAACGTAGCATATGATCGTGTCAGTTTATTGCTATAGTTTTCTGCATATCAAGTATCTGTTCCTATGACCATGAGATCATGCAACTCACTAACACCGGAGGAATACCTTGTGTGTATCAAATGTCACAACGTAACTGGGTGACTATAAAGATGCTCTACAGGTATCTCCGCGGGTGTGTGTTGAGCTGGCATGGATCAAGACTGGGATTTGTTACTCTGTGTGACGGAGAGGTATCTCAGGGCCCACTCGGTAATACAACATCACAATAAGCCTTGCAAGCAAAGTGACTGAAGAGTTAGCCACAGGATCTTGTATTACGGAACGAGTAAAGAGACTTGTCGGTAACGAGATTGAACTAGGTATAGAGATACCGATGATCGAATCTCGGGCAAGTAACATACCGAAGAACAAAGGGAACATCATACGGGATTAACTGAATCCTTAACATAGAGGTTCAACTGATAAAGATCTTCGTAGAATATGTAGGAACCAATTTGGGCATCCAGGTCCCGCTATTGGTTATTGACCGTAGAGGTGTCTCGGTCATGTCTGCATAGTTCTCGAACCCGCAGGGTCTGCACACTTAACGTTCGGTGACGTTTCGGTAGTATTGAGTTATGTATGGTGATGACCGAAGATTGTTCGCAGTCCCGGATGAGATCCCGGACGTCACGAGGAGCTCCGGAATGGTCCGGAGGTAAAGATTGATATATAGGAAGTCCCGTTTTGGTCTCCGGAAAAGTTTTGGGCACTTGCGGTAGTGTACTGGGAGTGACGAATGGGTTCCGGGGGGTCCACCAAGTGGGGCCCACCCACCCCAAGGGTCACATGGGACTAGGAGGTGGCGCACCAGCCCCTGGTGGGCTGGCCGGCCAGCCCCTAGGAGGCCCTTGCGCAAGGGGTGGGGAAGGGGCCAAGAGGGGAGGAGTCCTACTAGGATTCCACCTCCCTTGTGGTAGGTGGACTCCTCCCCCTTGTGGAGGTTCGGCCGAACCCCTAGGGGAAACCCTAGGGCTGCCTGCTCCTCCCTCCCTCCTATATATACTAGAGGGTTTTTGAGGGCAGCCTCTCACCTGAAAAGCCACGGCTGCCTCTCTCTCCCTCTAGATCTGTTCTCCACTAGAACGTCTCGGTTGCGCTTGGCGAAGCCCTGCCGGGACAGCACCACCACCACCGTCATCACGCCGTCGTGCTGCCGGAGTACTCATCTACCTCTCCGCTCCCTCTTGCTGGATCAAGAAGGCGGAGATCGTCATCGAGTTGTACGTGTGCTGAACGCGGAGGTGCCGTCCGTTCGGCGCTAGATCGGGACGGATCGTGATTGGATCGCGGGAGGGCTTGCGATTTGGATCGCGAAGACGTTCGACTACATCAACCGCGTTTCTTAACGCTTCCCGCTTAGCGATCTACAAGGGTACATAGATCCACTCTCCCTCTCGTAGATGCTCATCACCATGGATAGATCTTGCGTGTGCGTAGGAATTTTTTTGTTTCCCATGCAACGTTCCCCAACAGTGGCATCATGAGCTAGGTCTATGCGTAGATGAGATCACGAGTAGAACACAAAGGAGTTTGTGGGCGTTGATATTCAGATTGCTTCCCTCCTTAGTCTTTTGTTGATTCAACGGTATTGTGGGATGAAGCGGCTCGGACCAACCTTATGTTGGAAATATGCCCTAGAGGCAATAATAAATTGGTTATTATTATATTTCATTGTTCGTGATAATCGTTTATTATCCATGCTATAATTGTATTGATTGGAAACTCAAATACATGTGTGGGTACATAGACAACACTGTGTCCCTAGTATGCCTCTAGTTAACTAGTTCGTTGATCAAAGATGGTCAAGGTTTCCTGGCCATAGACATGAGATGTCATTTGATAACGGGATCACATCATTAGGAGAATGATGTGATGGACAAGACCCAAACTATAAACATAGCATATGATCGTGTCAGTTTATTGCTATAGTTTCCTGCATGTCAAGTATCTGTTCCTATGACCATGAGATCATGCAACTTACTGACACCGGAGGAATACCTTGTGTGTATCAAACGTCACAACCTTGAGGGTTTCCAAGTGGAAAGGAGGAATCCTACTCCTAATAGGATTGGAGTAGGACTCCTCCATCTCCAATTTCGGCCAAACGTTGAGGGTTTGAGGCTGCCTCCTCCCCTCCCTCCCTCCCTCCTATATATACTAGAGGATTTAGAGGGAAGAGCTAACCCTAATTGCCACGTGCTCCCTCTACTTCATCTAGATCGGTTTCTCCTCTAGTCTAGTTTCAGCGGTGCTTAGGCGAAGCCCTGCTGGAATTGTTCCACCACCATCGCCGCCGCGCCGTTGCGCCGCCGGAGAACTCTTCTACCTCTCCGCTCCCTCTTGCTGGATCAAGAAGGCGGAGATCGTCATCGAGCTGTACGTGTGCTGAACGCGGAGGTGCCGTCCGTTCGGCGCTAGATCGGAAGGACCGTGATCAGGATCGCGAGACGATTCGTGATTTGATCGCGGGACGGATCGTGATGGGATCGTGGGACGGATCGAGATTGGATCGCGAGATGGATCGTGATGGGATCGCGGGACGCTCGGCGATTTGGATCGCGAAGACGTTCGACTACATCAACCGCGTTTCTTAACGCTTCCCGCTTAGCAATCTATAAGGGTATGTAGATCCACTCTCCCTTTCGTAGATGCTCATCACCATGGATAGATCTTGCGTGTGCGTAGGATTTTTTTTCCCATGCAACGTTCCCCAACAGTGGTATCAGAGCCAGGTTTATGTGTAGATGAGATCTCGAGTAGAACACAAAGGAGTTTGTGGGCGTTGATATTCAGATTGCTTCCTCCCTTGGTCTTTTATTGATTCGGCGGTATTGTGGGATGAAGCGGCCCGGACCAACATTACTCGTATGCTTCGAGAGACCGGTTCCATCAACTGATATGTAACTTCGTTGCATAAAGATGGCTGGCGGGTGTCTGTTTCTCCCACTTTAGTCGGATCGGATTTGACAAAGGCGGTCCTTGAGAAGGTTGAATAGCAATTTTGTATCACCGTTGTGGTTTTTGCGTAGGTAAGAATTGTTCTTGCTAGATACCCGTAGCAGCCACGTAAAACTTACAACAACAATTAGAGGACGTCTAACTTGTTTTTGCAGGGTATGTTGTGATGTGATATGGCCAATTACATGATGAGATATATGTGATGTATGAGATGATCTTGTATTGTATAGAATATCACGACTTGCATGTCGATGAGTACGGCAACCGGCAGGAGCCATAGGGTTATCTTTAATTATTTTCGCCGTTTTTGCTTTACTTTATCGCTATGAGTTAGCAATAGTCGTGGAAGCAACAGTCAGTGCGACAACCTCATGGCGACACATTGATGGAGATCAAGATGATGGAGATCATGGTGTTATGCCGGTGAAGATGGAGATCAAAAGCACAAGTTCATGGCCATAACATGTCACTTATGATTTGCATGTGATGTTAATCCTTTTATGCATCTTATTTTGCTTAGGACGACGGTAGCATTATAAGGTGATCCCTCACTAAAATTTCAAGATAAAATTGTGTTCTCCCCGAGTGTGCACCGTTGCGAAAGTTCGTCGTTTTGAGACACCACGTGATGATCGGGTGTGATAGACTCTACGTTCACATACAACGGGTGCAAGCCAGTGTTGTACGTGCGGAACACTCGGGTTAAACTTGATGAGCCTAGCATGTATAGACATGGCCTCGGAACACAAGAGACTGAAAGGTCGAACATGAGTCATATAGTAGATATGATCAACATGAAGATGTTCACCATTGAAACCACCTCAACTCACGTGATGATCGGACTTGAGTTGGTGGATTTGGATCATGTGTCACTCGAATGACCGGAGGGATGTCAATTTGAGTGGGAGTTTTTAAGTAATATGATTAACTAAACTCATTATCATGAACATAGTCAATATGTCTTTGCAAATTATGTTGTAGATTACTAGCTCGCGCTGTAGCTCCCTTGAATTTTTATATGTTCCTAGAGAAATAGAGTTGAAAGATGATGGTAGCAATAATGCGGACTGGGACCGTGATCTGAGGATTGTCCTCATTGCTGCACAAAAGGCTTATGTCCTTAATGTACCGCTCGGTGCGCCACCCCCTCAAGCGTCGTCTGTAGATGTTGTGAACATCGGACAGGCACGTTCTGATGACTACTTGATAGTTCAGTGCGTCATGCATTACGGCTTAGAATTGAGGCTCCAAAACGTTTTGAACGTCACGGAACATATGAGATGTTCTAAGAGCTGAAATTGGGATCTCAGCCTCGTGCCCGTGTTGAGAGATATACAAGATTCTTTGCCTGCAAGATGAAGGAGAATAGCTCAATCGTTGAGCATGTGCTTAGATTGTCTGGGTGCTACAATCGCTTGAATCGAGTGGGAGTTGATGTTCCAGATAAGATAGTGATTGATATAGTTCTCCAAGTCACTGTCACTAAGCTACTAGAGCTTCGTGATGAACTATAAAATGCCAGGGATGGAAATAATGATCCCTGATCTATTCGCGATGTTTGACACCGCGAAGGTAGAAATCAAGAAGGAGCATCAAGTGTTGATGGTTAGTAAAACCACTAGTTTCGAGAAGGGCAAGGGCAAGGAGGGATACTTCATGGATGGCAAGCCAGTTGCTGCTCCAGTAAAGAAACCCAAGGTTGAACCCAAACCCGAGACTAAGTGCTTCTATTATGAGGAGAACGGTCCATGAAGTGGAACACCTCTGGATACTTGGTAGATAAGAAGGCTGGCAACGTCGACAGAAGTATATTTGATATACTTGTTATTGATGTGTACCTTACTAGTGCTCCTAGTAGCACCTGGGTATTGGATACCGGTTCGGTTGCTAAATGTTAGTAACTCGAAATAAAAGCTACGGAATAAAAGGAGACTAGATAAGGGTGAGGTGACGATGAGTGTTGGAAGTGTTTCAAAGGTTGATGTGATCACCATCGCACGCTCTCTCTACCTTCGGGATTAGTGATGAACCTAAATAAATGTTATTTGGTGTTTGCGTTAAGCATGAACGTGATTAGATCATGTTTATTGCAATACGGTTATTCATTTAAGTTAGAGAATAATGGTTATTCTGTTTACATGAATAATACCTTCAATGGTCATGCACCCAATGAGAATGGTTTATTGAATCTTGATCGTAGAGATACACATGTTCATAATATTGATGCCAAAAGATACAAAGTTAATAATGATAGTACCACATACTTGTGGCACTGCCGCTAAATGTCATATTGGTGTAAAGCGCATGAAGAAACTCCATCCTGATGGATCTTTGGATTCATTCGATTTCGAATCGGTTGAGACATGCGGACCATGCCTCATGGGCAAGATGACTAAGACCCCGTTTTCCAGTATGATGAAGCGGGGAAGTGACTTATTGGAAATGATACATGTTGATGTATTTTGGACCAATGAGTGTTGTAGTGTGCGGTGGATATCGTAATTTTCCTACCTTCACTGATAATTTGAGTAGATATGGGGATATTTACTTAATGAAACACAAGTCTAAAATGTTTGAAAAGTTCAAACAAATTCAGAGTGGAGTTTGAGATCATCGTGACAAGAAGATAAAATGTCTACGATATGATCATGGAGGTAAATATCTGAGTTACGAGTTTGGTATACAACTTGAGACAATGTGGAAGTTGTTTCACAACTCACGCCACCTGGAACACCATAGTGTGATGGTGTGTCCGAACGTCGTAGTCGTGCTCTATTGGATATGGTGCGAACTATGACGTCTCTTATCGATTTGCCACTATCGTTTTGGGGTTATGCATTAGAGACAACTACATTCACTTTCAAAGGGGGCACCATCTAAGTCCGTTGAGATGACACCGTATGAATTTTGGTTTGGCAGAAACCTACGCTGTCATTTCTTAATGTTTGGGGCTGCGACGCTTATGTGGAAAAGGTTTTCAACCTAATGAGCTCGAACCCAAAGCGGACAAATGCATCTTCATAGAATACCCTAACGTAACAGTTGGGTGTACCTTCTATCTCAGATCCAAGTGCAAAGTGTTTGTTGCTAAAATGGGTCCTTTCTCAAGAAAGAGTTTCTCTCGAAAGAATTGAGTGGGAGGAAGATATAACTTGATGAGGTTGTTGAACCTTTGTTTCAACCAGAGAGTAGCGCAGCGCAGAAAGTTGTTTCTATGGAGCCTACGTTAGTTGAAGAGGAAGTTAATGATGATGATCATGAAGCTTCGGATCAAGTTACTATCGAACCTCGTAGGTCGACAACGACGCGTACTGCTCCTGAGTGGTACGGCAACCCTGTCTTAGAGGTCATGTTGTTGGACAACGATGAACCTACGAGCTATGGAGAAGCGATGATGGGCTCGGATTCCGAGAAATGGTTAGAGGCCATGAAATCCGAGATGGGATCCATGTAAGAAAACAAAGTATGGGCTTTGGAAGTATTACCTGAAGGGCGAAAGGCCATTTAGAACAAATGGATCTTTAAAAGGAAGACGGACGCGGACGGTAATGTCACCGTCTATAAAGCTCGACTTGTGGCAAAGGGTTTTTCACAAGTTCAAGGAGTTGACTACGATGAGACTTTCTCACCCGTAGCGATGCTAAAGTCTGTTGGAATTATGTTAGCAGTTGCTGCATTTTTCGATTATGAAATCTGGCAGATGGATGTCAAAGCAGAGTTTCCTTAACGGTTTCCGTGAGGAAAGGTTGTATGTGATACAACCAGAAGGTTTTGTCAGTCCTAAGGATGCTAAAATGTATGCAAGCTCCAGCAATCCTTCTATGGACTGGAGCAAGCATCTCGGAGTTGGAATATACGCTTTGATGAGGTGATCAAAGTTTTTGAGTCTATACAAAGTTTATGAGAAACTTGTATTTACAATAAAGTGAGTGGGAGCACTATAGAATTTCTGATAAGTATATGTGGATGACATATTGTTGATCGGAAATGACGTAGAATTTCTGGAAAGCATAAAGGGTTGTTTGAAAAGGAGTTTTTGAAAGGAAAACCTGGAATGAAGCTACTTAAATGTTGGGCGTTAGGATCTATAGAGATAGATCAAGACGTTTGGTAAAACTTTCAATGAGTACATACCTTGACAAGATTTTGAAAGAGTTCAAAATGGATCAGTCAAAGAAAGAGTTCTTGCCTGATTTGTAAGGTGTGGAGTTGAGTAAGACTCAAAGCTCGACCACGGCAGAAGAAAGAGAAAGGACGAAGGTCGTCCCCTATGCCTTATCCATAGGCTCTGTATAGTATGTCATGCTATGTACCGCACCTGTGTGTGCCTTGCCATGTGTCTGTCAAGGGGTACAAGAGTGTTCCAGGAGTGGACCACTGGACAGCGGTCAAGATTATCCTTAGTAACTAGAGGACTAAGGAAATATTTCTCGATTATGGAGGTGATAAAGAGTTCATCGTAAAGGGTTACGTCGATGCTAGCTTTAACACCAATCCGGATGACTCTGAGTAGCAATCCGGATACGTATAGTGGAGCAGCCATTTGGAATAGCTCCAAGTGGAGTGTGGTAGAAGTGTCTACAGTATGACATAGAGATTTGCAAAGTACACACGGATCTGAATGTCGCAGACCCGTTGACTAAAGACCTCTCTCACATGCAAAGCATGATCGAACCCCAGAACTCATTGGGTGTTAGATTCATAACAATGTAAAACACATGGTGATGTGAACTAGATTATTGACTCTAGTGCAAGTGGGAGACTGTTGGAAATATGCCCTAGAGGCTATAATAAATTGGTTATTATTATATTTCTTTGTTCGTGATAATCATTTATTATCCATGCTATAATTGTATTGATTGGAAACTCAAATACATGTGTGGGTACATAGACAACACTGTGTCCCTAGTATGCCTCTAGTTAACTAGTTCGTTGATCAAAGATAGTCAAGGTTTCCTGGCCATAGACATGAGATGTCATTTGATAACGGGATCACATCATTAGGATAATGATGTGATGGACAAGACACAAACTATAAACATAGCATATGATCGTGTCAGTTTATTGCTATAGTTTTCTGCATGTCAAGTATCTGTTCCTATGACCATGAGATCATGCAGCTCACTGACACCAGAGGAATACCTTGTGTGTATCAAACGTCACAACATAACTGGGTGACTATAAAGATGCTCTACAGGTATCTCCGAGGGTGTCTGTTGAGTGGGCATGGATCAAGACTGGGATTTGTTACTCCGTGTGACGGAGAGGTATCTCAGGGCCCACTCGGTAATACAACATCACAATAAGCCTTGCAAGCAATGTGACTAAGTGTTAGCCATGGGATCTTGTATTACAGAACGAGTAAAGAGACTTGCCGGTAACGAGATTGAACTAGGTATAGAGATACCGACGATCGAATCTCGGGCAAGTAACATACCGAAGAACAAAGGGAACAGCGTACGGGATTAACTGAATCCTTGACATAGAGGTTCAACCAATAAAGATCTTCGTAGAATATGTAGGAACCAATATGGGCATCCAGGTCCCGCTATTGGTTATTGACCGTAGATGTGTCTTGGTCATGTCTACATAGTTCTCGAACCCGCAGGGTCTGCACACTTAAGGTTTGGTGACGTTTCGGTATAGTAGAGTTATGTATGGTGGTGACCGAAGGTTGTTCGGAGTCCCGGATGAGATCCTGGATGTCACGAGGAGCTCCGGAATGGTCCGGAGGTAAAGATTGATATATAGGAAGTCCTGTTTTGGTCACCGGAAAAGTTTCGGGTATTTCGGTAGTGTACCGGGAGTGCCGGGAGGGGTACCGGGGACCATCGGGAGGGGTGTCTCGACCCAAAGGACCTCATGGGCTGTGGGAGAAGTCAAACCAGCCCCTAGTGGGCTGGCCTAACCCCCCCACTAAGGCCCATATGGCTTTGGGTGGAAAAAATCCAAAGGAGGAAAGGTGGAAAGGGTTTCCAAGTGGAGAGGAGGAATCCTACTCCTAATAGGATTGGAGTAGGACTCCTCCACCTCCAATTTCGGCCAAACCTTGAGGGTTTGAGGCTGCCTCCTCCCCTCCCTCCCTCCTATATATACTAGAGGATTTAGAGGGAAGAGCTAACCCTAATTGCCACGTGCTCCCTCTACTTCATCTAGATCGGTTTCTCCTCTAGTCTAGTTTCAGCGGTGCTTAGGCGAAGCCCTGCCGGAATTGTTCCACCACCATCGCCACCGCGCCGTCGCGCCGCCGGAGAACTCTTCTACCTCTCTGCTCCCTCTTGCTGGATCAAGAAGGCGGAGATCGTCATCGAGCTGTACGTGTGCTGAACGCGGAGGTGCCGTCCGTTCGGCGCTAGATCGGAAGGACCGTGATCAGGATCGCAAGACGATTCGTGATTTGATCGCGGGACGGATCGTGATGGGATCGTGGGACGGATCGAGATTGGATCGCGAGATGGATCGTGATGGGATCGCGGGACGCTCGGCGATTTGGATCGCGAAGACGTTCGACTACATCAACCGCGTTTCTTAACGCTTCCCGCTTAGCGGTCTACAAGGGTATGTAGATCCACTCTCCCTCTCGTAGATGCTCATCACCATGGATAGATCTTGCGTGTGCGTAGGAAATTTTTTGTTTCCCATGCAACGTTCCCCAACACCTTACTCGTCCACGTACGAGAGACCGGTTCCATCAACTGACATGTAACTTTGTTGCATAAGATGGCTGGCGGGTGTCTGTCTCTCCCACTTTAGTTGAATCGGATTCGATGGAGGCGGTCCTTGTAGAAGGTGAAATAGCAACTTGTATATCACCATTGTGGTTTTGCGTAGGTAAGAATCGTTCTTGCTAGATACCCATAGCAGCCGCGTAAAACATGTAACAACAAATTAGAGGACGTCTAACTTGTTTTTGCCGGGTATGATGTGATATGATATGGCCAGTAACATGATGAGATATATGTGATGTATGAGATGATCATGTTTTGTATAGGTTATCACGACTTGCATGTCGATGAGTACGGCAACCGGCAGGAGCCATAGGGTTGTCTTTAATTTAGTTTCGCCGTTTTTGCTTTACTTTATCGCTATGAGTTAGCAATAGCTGTAGAAGCAATAGTTGGCGCGACAACCTCATGGCGACATGTTGATGGAGTTCAAGATGATGGAGATCATGGTGTCATGCCGGTGACGATGGAGATCATGCCGGTGCTTTGGAGATGGAGATCAAAAGCACAAGATCATGGCCATATCATGTCACTTATGATTTGCATGTGATGTTAATCCTTTTATGCATCTTATTATGCTTAGGACGACGGTAGCATTATAAGGTGATCCCTCACTAAAATTTCAAGATAAAATTGTGTTCTCCCCGAGTGTGCACCGTTGCGAAAGTTCGTCGTTTCGAGACACCACGTGATGATCGGGTGTGATAGACTCTACGTTCACATACAACGGGTGCAAGCCAGTGTTGCACATGCGGAACACTCGGGTTAAACTTGACGAGCCTAGCATGTACAGACATGGCCTCGGAACACAAGAGACCGAAAGGTCGAACATGAGTCATATAGTAGATATGATCAACATGGAGATGTTCACCATTGAAACCACCTCATCTCACGTGATGATCGGACTTGGGTTGGTGAATTTGGATCATGTGACACTCGAATGACCCGAGGGATGTCAATTTGAGTGGAAGTTTTTTAAGTAATATGATTAACTAAACTCATTATCTTGAACAATAGTCTAAGTTGTCTTTGCAAAATTTATGTTGTAGATCAATGGCTCGCGCAGTAGCACCCCTGAATTTCAATGCGTTCCTAGAGAAAGCTAAGTTGAAAGATGATGGAAGTAACTTTATAGACTGGGCCTATAATCTGAGGATTATCCTCACAACTTCCCAAAAGGCTTATGTCCTTGATGCACCGCTCGGTGAACCACCCGCTCCAGTAGAGTCTACAGACGCTGCGAACGCCTGGTAGACACGTTCTGATGATTACTCAATAGTTCAATGTGCAATGTTGTATGGCTTGGAACCGGGACTTCAAAGACGTTTTGAACGTCATGGAGCATATGAGATGTTCCAGGAGTTGAAGTTTATCTTTGAGAAGAATGCCCGGATCGAGAGGTATGAGACCTCCGATAAGTTCTATGCTTGCAAGATGGAGGAGAACGGGTCTGTCAGCGAACATGTACTCAAAATGTCTGGGTATTCAAACCGTCTGGCGGAGTTGGGAATTTTTCTCCTGCCAGAGGCGATCATTGACAGAGTTCTTCAATCACTGCCACCTAGCTACAAAAGCTTCGTGTTGAACTATAACATGCAAGGGATGAACAAGTCAGTCGCCGAGCTGTTTACGATGTTAAAAGTCGCTGAGTCTGAGATTCAGATGGAGCATCAAGTGTTGATGCTCAATAAAACCACTAGTTTCAAGAAGAATGGCAAGGGCAAGAAGGGTAACTCCAAGAAGAGTGGCAAAGCAGTTGCCCCTCCCATGAAGAAACCCAAGGTTGGACCCAAGCCAGAAACTGAGTGTTTTCATTGCAAAGGAACTGGTCACTGGAAGCGGAACTGCCCCAAGTATCTGGCTGACAAGAAGGCGACCAACACCAAACAAGGTATATATGATATACATGTTATTGATGTGTACCTTACCAACTCTCGTTGTAGTGCCTGGGTATTTGATACCGGTTCGGTTGCTCACATTTGCAATTCAAAGCAGGAACTATGGAATAGACGGAGGCTGGCTAAGGACGAAGTAACGATGCGCGTGGGAAAGGGTTCCGAGGTTGATGTGATCGCCGTCGGCACGCTCGCTCTTCGATTACCATCGAGATTAGTGATGAACCTGAATAATTGTTATTTAGTGCCTGTGTTAAGCATGAACATTATATCTGGATCTTGTTTATTGCGAGATAGTTACTCATTTAAATCAGAGAATAATGGTTGTTCTATTTATATGAGTAATATCTTTTATGGTCATGCACCCATTGTGAGGGGTTTATTCTTATTGAATCTCGATAGTGATGATACACATGTTCATAACATTGATGCCAAAAGATGTAGAGTTGATAATGATAGCACCACTTTCTTGTGGCACTGCCGCTTAGGTCATATTGGTGTAAAACGCATGAAGAAGCTCCATGCCGATGGACTTTTGGAGTCACTTGATTTTGAATCACTTGACACATGTGAACCATGCCTCATGGGCAAGATGACTAAAACCCCGTTCTCTGGTACAATGGAACGGGCAAGTGACTTGTTGGAAATCATACATACTGAAGTGTGCGGTCCGATGAGCATTGAGGCGCTCGGTGGATATCGTTATTTTCTCACCTTCATCGATGACTTAAGTAGATATGGGTATATTTACTTAATGAAACATAAGTCTGAAATGTTTGAAAAGTTCAAGCAATTTCAGAGTGAACTTGAAAATCATCGTAACAAGAAGATTAAATTCCTGCGATCTGATCGAGGAGGAGAATATCTGACTTATGAGTTTGGCAATCACTTAAGACAATGTGGAATTGTTTCACAATTTACACCGCCTGGAACACCACAGCGTAATGGTGTGTCCGAACGTCGTAATCGAACCTTATTAGATATGGTGTGGTCTATGATGTCTCTTGCCGATTTGCCACTATCATTTTGGGGTTATGCGTTAGAGACAGCTGCATTCACTTTAAATAGGGCACCATCGAAATACGTTGAGACGACGCCATATGAACTGTGGTTTGGTAAGAAACCAAAGTTGTCGTTTCTTAAAGTTTGGGGATGTGATGCTTATGTCAAAAAGCTTCAGCCTGAAAAGCTGGAACCCAAAGCGGAGAAATGCGTCTTCATAGGATACCCAAAAGAGACGGTTGGGTACACCTTCTATCTCAGATCCGAGGGCAAAGTGTTTGTCGCTAAGAACGGGTCATTTCTCGAGAAAGAGTTTCTCTCGAAAGAATTGAGTGGGAGGAAAATAGAACTTGATGAGGTTGTTGAACCTTTACTTCAACCAAAGAGTAGCGCAACGCAGAAAGATGTTTCTGTGGGGCCTACATCGGTTGAAGAGGAAGCTGATGATGGTGATCATGAGGCTTCGGATCAAGTCGCTATTGAACCTCGTAGGTCGACAAGGGCACGTACTGCTCCTGAGTGGTACGGTAACCCTGTCTTAGAGGTCATGTTGTTGGACAACGATGAACCTACGAGCTATGGAGAAGCGATGGTGGGTCCGGATTCCGAGAAATGGTTAGAGGCCATGAAATCCGATATGGGATCCATGAAAACAAAGTATGGACTTTGGAAGTATTACCTGAAGGGCGAAAGGCCATTCAGAATAAATGGATCTTTAAGAAGAAGACAAACGCGGACGGTAATGTCACCGTCTATAAAGCTCAACTTGCGGCAAAGGGTTTTTCACAAGTTCAAGGAGTTGACTACCATGAGACCTTCTCACCCGTAGCGATACTTAAGTCCGTCAGAATCATGTTAGCAATAGCTGCATTTTTCGATTATGAAATTTGGCAGATGGATGTCAAAACAACGTTCCTTAATGGTTACCTTAAGGAAGAGTTGTATATGATGCAACCGGAAGGTTTTGTCGATCCAGAGAATGCTGACAAAGTTTTGCAAACTCCAGCGATCCATTTATGGACTGGTGCAAGCATCTCGGAGTTGGAATCTTCGCTTAGATGAGGTGATCAAAGTGTTCGGATTTATACAAGTTTACGGAGAAGCTTGTATTTACAAGAAAGTGAGTGGGGGCTCTATAGCGTTTCTAATATTATATGTGGATGACATATTGCTGATTGGAAACAATATAGAAATGTTGGAAAGCGTGAATGAATATTTGAACAAGAGTTTTTCAATGAAGGACCTAGGAGAAGCTGCTTTCATATTAGGCATCAAGATCTATAGAGATAGATCGAAACGCTTAATAGGACTTTCACAGAGCACATACCTTGACAAAGTTTTGAAGAAGTTCAAAATGGAACAGTCCAAGAAGGGGTTCTTGCCTGTATTGCAAGGTGTGAAGTTGAGTAAGACTCAATGCCCAGTGACTGCAGAAGATAGAGAAAAGATGAGTGTCATCCCCTATGCTTCAGCCATAGGCTCTATCATGTATGCAATGCTATGCACAAGACCCGATGTCAGCCTTGCCATAAGTACGACCGGAAGGTTTCAAAGTGATCTAGGAGTGGAACACTGGACGGCGGTCAAGAATATTCTAAAGTACCTGAAAAGGACTAAGGACATGTTTCTCGTTTATGGAGGTGATCAAGAGCTCGTCGCAAAGGGTTACGTCGATGCAAGCTTTGACACTGATCCGGATGACTCTAAGTCTCAAACCGGATACGTATTTATTCTCAATGGGGGTGCGGTAAGCTGGTGCAGTTCCAAGCAGAGCGTGGTAGCTACATGCGAAGCAGAGTACATCGCTGCCTCAGAGGCGGCGAAGGAAGGTGTCTGGATGAAGGAGTTCATGACAGATCTTGGAGTAGTGCCCAGTGCACTAAACCCAATGACTCTGTTATGTGACAACACTGGTGCCATTGCTCTGGCCAAGGAACCAAGGTTTCACAAGAGGACCAGACACATAAAGCGACGCTTCAATTCCATCCGCGATTACATCAAGGAGGAGGACATAAATATTTGCAAAGTGCACACGGATCTGAATGTCGCAGACCCGTTGACTAAACCTCTTCCAAGGGCTAAACATGATCAACACCAGAACTGTATGGGTGTTAGATTCATCACAATGTAAATCACATAGTGATGTGAGCTAGATTATTGACTCTAGTGCAAGTGGGAGACTGTTGGAAATATGCCCTAGAGGCAATAATAAAGTGGTTATTATTATATTTCCTTGTTCATGATAAATGTTTATTATCCATGCTATAATTGTATTGATTGGAAACACAAATACATGTGTGGTTACATAGACAACACTGTGTCCCTAGTATGCCTCTAGTAGACTAGCTCGTTGATCAAAGATGGTCAAGGTTTCCTAGCCATAGACATGAGATGTCATTTGATAACGGGATCACATCATTAGGAGAATGATGTGATGGACAAGACCAAAACTATGAACGTAGCATATGATCGTCTCAGTTTATTGCTATAGTTTTCTGCATGTCAAGTATCTGTTCCTATGACCATGAGATCATGCAACTCACTAACACCGGAGGAATACCTTGTGTGTATAAAATGTCACAACGTAACTGGGTGACTATAAAGATGCTCTACAGGTATCTCCGAGGGTGTGTGTTGAGCTGGCATGGATCAAGACTGGGATTTGTTACTCCATGTGATGGAGAGGTATCTCAGGGCCCACTCGGTAATACAATATCACAATAAGCCTTGCAAGCAAAGTGACTAAAGAGTTAGCCACGGGATCTTGTATTACGGAACGAGTAAAGAGACTTGCCGGTAACGAGATTGAACTAGGTATAGAGATACCGGCGATCGAATCTCGGGCAAGTAACATACCGAAGAACAAAGGGAACATCATACGGGATTAACTGAATCCTTGACATAGAGGTTCAACCGATAAAGATCTTCATAGAATATGTCGGAACCAATATGGGCATCCAGGTCCCGCTATTGGTTATTGACCGTAGAGGTGTCTCGGTCATGTCTGCATAGTTCTCGAACCCGCAGGGTCTGCACACTTAACGTTCGGTGACGTTTCGGTAGTATTGAGTTATGTATGGTGACGACCGAAGATTGTTTACAGTCCCAGATGAGATCCCGGACGTCATGAGGAGCTCCGGAATGGTCCGGAGGTAAAGATTCATATATAGGAAGTCCCGTTTTGGTCTCCGGAAAAGTTTTGGGCACTTGCGGTAGTGTACTGGGAGTGACGAATGGGTTTCGGGGGGTCTACCAAGTGGGGCCCACCCAGCCCAAGGGTCACATGGGCCTAGGAGGTGGCGCACCAGCCCCTGGTGGGCTGGCCGGCCAGCCCCTAGGAGGCCCTTGCGCAAGGGGTGGGGAAGGGGCCAAAAGGGGAGGAGTCCTACTAGGATTCCACCTCCCTTGTGGGAGGTGGACTCCTCCCGCTTGTGGAGGTTCGGCCGAACCCCTAGGGGAAACCCTAGGGCTGCCTCCTGCTCCCTCCCTCCTATATATACTAGAGGGTTTTTGAGGGCAGCCTCTCACCTGAAAAGCCACAACTGCCTCTCTCTCCCTCTAGATCTATTCTCCACTAGATCGTCTCGGTTGCGCTTGGCGAAGCCCTGCCGGGACAACACCACCACCACCGTCACCACACAGTCGTGCTGCCGGAGTACTCATCTACGTCTCCGCTCCCTCTTGCTGGATCAAGAAGACGGAGATCGTCATCGAGCTGTACGTTTGCTGAACGCGGAGGTGCCGTCCGTTCGGCGCTAGATCAGGACGGATCGTGATTGGATCGGGGGATGGCTTGCGATTTGGATCGCGAAGACGTTCGACTACATGAACCGCGTTTCTTAACGCTTCGCGCTTAGCGATCTACAAGGGTACGTAGATCCACTCTCCCTCTCGTAGATGCTCATCACCATGGATAGATCTTGCGTGTGCGTAGGAAATTTTTTGTTTCCCATGCAACGTTCCCCAACAGTAACATGATTGTTTCCTTTGTAATTATTATGTTTTTATGTTTTAATTAGTGTTTGTGCCAAGTAAAGCCTTTGGGATGACTCACAATATGAGTAGAAACGATGCTGAATCTGAAACAGAAACTTTGACTCCAGTGCAGGAATTTTCATTTTTTAAGGGAGCGTGATAATGATCTGAAATTTTAACACAATATTGCTATACAAATTCTTTACGTTGTTCTAATTTTTCAGAAGTTTTAGTGTTACAGAAGTATGGTCTCTTTACAGATTGCTATAGACTATTCTGCTTTAAACAGATTTTGTTTTGCTTGCATAGTTTGCCGGTTTTGATTATGCCATGGACTATGTCGGGGTGTGTAAGCCATGGGGAACTTAGAATATAGTACCTATTATGCAAAAATGAATTTGAATCAATTTATCGTACCTCAAGTATGCAATATGTTTCTTATAGTAACGGATCTCACGAAGTTTTGTTGAGTTTTGTGTGATTGAAGTTTTCAAGTTTTGGGTGTGATCACGATGGATTACGGAATAAGGAGTAGCAAGAGCCCAAGCTTGGTGATGCCCAAGGCACCCCAAGTATAATTCTAAGGAGACTCAAGCATCTAAGCTTGGGGATGCCCTGGAAGGCATCCCCTCTTTCGTCTCAATCCATCGGTATGTCACCTGGAGCTATATTTTTATTCATCACATGATATGTGTTTTGCTTGGAGCGTCGTTTGCTTTTACTTTCAGTTTGTCACAATCATCATTTGCTGGACACACCTATTTGAGGGAGACACACCTTCATGATAATTTGCTAGAATACTCTTTGTGCTTCACTTATATCTTTTGAGCTAGGCAGTTGCTCTAGTACTTCACTTATATCTTTGCACGGTGGCGTGTAGATTTTATAGAAATATATGCTCTCGTTCTTCACTTATATTTGTTTGAGAGCTGGGTAATAGTGACGGTAATTTGCATGGATCATAAGACTAGTCCAAGAATATTAGGTACTCAATGAATGATAATCAAAACCATCGTGTATCACATATAGAGAAGTTGTGGATTAGTGACATTGATGTGGTAATATGAAAAAGGTGTGAGTCCAAATTTTTTGATTCGAAGAAGTGTCGAGATTAAGAGGTGTTAACTTGTTATTCATCTAAAAATTAAAGAGGCATAGTGATGATGTGTGAGCATTTATATTCCTCGTTGAAATCCTAGTGTTGTTTTGAGACAGGGACGCGCGATGGTTACTCCTACCAACCTCCTCCCTCGGGGCATGCGAGGAGTACTTTGATTTGTGATAAAACTAATAAAACTTTGAAATATGTATGTGAGTTCTTTATGACTAATGTGACACCATGGACATACGCATATTCACCTTCTCATATTTGCTAGCCTCTTCGGTACCGTGCATAGCCCATTCTCGCCTCGAGGATCGGTGTATTCGCCGGTGCATCCAAACACCGTGACATGATACGCTCTGTTGCACATAAGCCTCATTATATCTTCCTCAAAACAGCCACCATACCTACCTATTATGGCATTTCCATAGCCATTCCGAGATATATTGCCATGCAAATTCCATCGTCACTTCACATGACTAGTTCGTTCATCATCATAATGCTTTGCATGATCGTATAGAGCTGACATAGTATTTGTGGGAAAGCCACCGTTCTTTATATTTTGATACATGTCATGCTAGATCATTGCACATCCTGGTACACTGCCAGAGGCATTCATACAGAGTCATATCTTCCTATCAGTTCTTCATGTTGAGTTGTAAGTACATAAAAGTGTGATGATCATCATTATTAGAGCATTGTCCCAGTGAGGAAAGTATGATGGAGACCATGATTCCCCCACAAGTCGGGATGAGACTCCGGACGAAAAATGAAATAAAAATGGGGCAGGCCAAATGATCCCTCCATTTAAAAAAAAGGGAGAAAATGGGGGAGGCAAAAAAAAGCCCACCATAAAAAATGAGAGAAAAGAGAGAAGGGACTTTGCTACTATCCTTTACCACACTTGTGCCTCAGAGTGGCACCATGTTCTTCATATAGAGAGTCTCCTATGTTGACTCTTTCATATGCTAGTGGGAATTAACTTTTCATAGAGTAAACTTGGCTTGTATATTCCTATAACGGGCTTCCTCAAATGCCCGAGGTCTTCATGAGCAACCAAGTTTGATGCACACTCCACTTAGCTTCAGTTGAGCTTTCATACACTTATAGCTCTACTGCATCATTTGCATTGCAATCCCTACTCCTCGCATTGATATCTATCGATGAGCATCTCCATAGCTCGTTGGTACGCCTAGTTGATGCGAGACTATCTTCTCCACTTTTTACCCCTTTGATACATACCACCATATTCTATTCCACCTATATGCTATGTCCAATGGTTCACGCTCATGTATTGCGCGAAGAATAAAAAGTTGATGCATATTGGAAAAGTACGATACAATTGCTTGACTTGGACACCGTGGTGCTTAACATTTGTATTTAGTGGTGAAGATGGAGTCATGCCTTGCTAATATAATAAGATGAATAGGGATAAAACATTCTTTTAGGATCGTATACTTTGAAAAATTAATGATTTTGTTTCTTATACTTATAAATATTACTATGTTGCTGTTTGTTAATTCATCATTTCTCAATGAGCATACATACCAAAGATTACATAATGGGTAGCATGTCAAATAAAAAATTCTGTTTTCATCATTTACCTACTCGAGGACGAGCAGGAATTAAGCTTGGGGATGCTGATACGTCTCCAACATATCTATAATTTTTGATTGTTCCATGCTGACATATTATCATTTTAGGATAAATTTTGGGTATTTATTTACCAATTTATAATATTTTTGAGCACTAACCTATTGACCCAGTGCCCAGTGCTAGTTCATGTTTTCTGCGTGTTTTTGCCTTTTCAGAGTTACAATACCAAACGGAGTCCAATTGCCACGAAACTTTTTGCAGATTTTTTCTGGACCAATACAAGACCTAGAAGCTTCGGAGGAGGGCGAGGAGATGCACCAGGGGCCCACAAGCCATCTGGCCGCACCCCAGGGGAGGCGCGACCAGATATGCTGTAGCCCCTGGAGCGCCTCCCGACGTCGTTCTCTGGCCTATAAATTCACATCTACCCTAAAAACACCAGAAGCGCCCCTGAAACACTTTTTCCGCCGCAGCAAGTCTCTATTCCGACGGGATGCCATCTACACCTCCGTCCCGACACCTTGCCGGAGGGGAGATCGATCACGGAGGGCCTCTTCATCAACCTTGCTGCCCTCACCATGATGTGTGAGTAGTTCACCACAGACCTATGGGTCCGTAGTTAGTACCTAGATGGCAATCTCTCTCTCTCTCTGTCAATCTTCAATTCAATGTTCATCGCATCTTTGCCTTGATCTATCCGATGTAATCCCTTTGTATGGTGTGTTTGTTGGGATCCGATGAATTGTGAGTTTATGTTCAGATTATTCATGAAAATTATTTGAGTCAAACCTGATTACTATGATTCTTATTTGCATGATCATCATAGCTTCGTAATGCTCTCTGATCTATTGAGATAGTTTGGCCAACTAGATTGATATTTCGTCGGTGGGAGTGGTGCGTTGTAGTAGGTTCAACCTGACGAGTTTCTATATCCCAGTGACAGAAGGGGACAAGTTGCATCTTTGTGTTGTTGCTACTAAGGATAAAACGATGGGGTTTATTCATATTAGTTGAGTTTACTTTGTCTACATCATGTCATCGTTCTCCAAGCATTACTCCGTTTGTCATGAACTTAATACGTAGAGAGGCAAGCATAGAAGCGCTCTTGAAGTGGACTAATAGTAGTAGGTGCAGGCATGAGTCGGCCTATTTGCTTATGGCCGTGATGCCTATATACACATGATCATTGCCATGAACATCGCATAATTATTCGCTTTTCTATCAATTGCCCAACAGTAATTTGTTTACCCACCGTATGCTTTGCTTATGAGAGATGCCACTAGAGAACTCTACGGCCCCCGGGTCTATTCACTTATAAATTCACAAACGCTATCATTGCATTATTGTTATTCATTACCTTTTATTTTATTTTGCACTTTACTCTTATCTACAATTATCTACACAACTCACTTGCTTGCAAATAACGAGATCAAGGGGATTGACGACCCTCTTGCTGGCGTTGTGCTGCGATTACCCGTTCCTCTTCACGGAAAACCCAACACAGATCATGAGTATCAGTGAAGTTGTTCTTGTTGTGGAAGGACTTAGCCTTATCTTTGCGGATAAGCTTGCCACCATTATCTTCCCTCTTCTCATATGGGCAATCAACCATGAAGTGACTCACATTACCACAGTTGTAGCAAGTCCTCACACGTTGCTTGCCTTTTGACCCACTTGAGTTGTTCTTGGAGAAGTTGGGCCTTGAGTTTCTCTTGTTGCCCCAAAATTGCCTAGATGCGAGAGCCATGTGCTCATGGTAAGCATATTTGGTGTCTTCGGGGAAAACCTCCTCTTCCTCCTCTTCTTCTTATTCTTCTCGAATGACCTTGGCCTTCAAAGCAAGGTTGGGAGATGACTTCTTTGCCCGTTGGACACGAGCTAGAGCATTGTCGGTGGTCTTGTTCAAGATGTTCATTGCAATAAACTCATCCAACATGTCGCTCGATGACAAGGAATGAAAGTCCGGTCTTTGACGGATAATGGAGGAAATGGCCTTGTTGAATGGCATGATGACCTTGAGAAACTTATGCTTGATCCAGTTGTCATCCGTATCTTTGATTCCATGATCTTGAAGAGCGACGACAAGAGTGGTCACTCTTCGGTAAAGCTCACGAGGGTCCTCATCTTCATTAATCACAAATTCATCAGCTTCATCAAGCACCACCTCAAAGTTGGACTGTTGAATGCTTGAGCAACCCTTGTATAAAGAAACAATGTGCTCCCAACAATCCTTAGCACGAGTGAAAGGACGCAAGTGAGCTAGATCTTGGGAGGCACGATGGCTTAAAGAATGAACAAGGCGGAGTGATTGAGTTGATTGTCGGCCTCTTCTCTTCGGGTGAGGTTGTTTGGATCATGCGGGTAGTATCCTTGCTCAATGATTCTCCAGAGTTGAGTCGAGTTGTGATTCAAATGAGACTTGATACGAAAAATCCAATTAGCAAAATCATTCTTAACAAGTTTAGGAGGAGGACCAATATTAACTATATGAGGTGGGTGCACCGGTCCTCCATAGACCACGAGAGGGGGTACCGAGGCAAAGGTATCCGATCCACTATTTCCTTGAGGCAACTTGTTCTTGTCAGTGCTAGTCCCCTCCTTATCGGAGTGGACATCCGATGTCGAGTTAGTGGGATTAACCACTTGTGTCGGATCGGTAGAAAGTTTGATACTATCAAGGAAATCTTTAAACATGGATTTGACCTCGGTCGTCATGGAGGATTTAAGTGAGGCCATGGCATCATTTAAATCCTCATGAGAGACCGTGTTCCCACCCACGGCCTCGGGAAGTTCAACATCCCGATCCCCGTCGTCAACCATACTCTTCGGGTGGTGAAACCCTTAATGAAGAGACGTGGCTCTGATACCAATTGAAAGGATCGATATGGTTGACTAGAGGGGGGTGAATAGGCAACTACCAATTTTTAACTTTTCTTAAGCAAATTAGTTTTAGCAACAAATAGGTTGTCTAGATATGCAACTAGGTCAACAACCTATATGATGCTAACAACAAATACAACACAAGCACGCAAAGGATACAAGATAGGTAAAGCTTGCACAAATTAAAGGTAATAAGTAACCACTGATACGTCTCCAACATATCTACTTTTCCAAACACTTCTTCTCTTGTTTTGGACCCTAATTTGCATGATTTGAATGAAACTAACCTGGACTGACGCTATTTTCAGCAGAACTACCTTGATGTTATTTTTGTACAGAAATAAAAGTTCTCAGAATTGGACGAAACTTTTTGTGAATTTTTTCTAGAATATATAATGAATTTGGAGCAAAGAACTACCAGAGAAGGGCTACCATGGGGCCACGACCCAACAGGGCACGGCCTAGGCCCTGGCCGTGCCCTGTTAGCTCGTGGGTCCCACGCAGCTCCCTCGACCCTAATTCCAGTCCTACAAATTCACATTTTTGAAAAAAAATCAGAGAGAAGATTTCATCACGTTTTACGAGACGGAGCCGCCGCCACCTCCTGTTCTTCCTCCAGAGGGCTGATCTGGAGTCCGTTTGGGGCTCCGGAGAGGGGGATTCGTCGCCGTCATCATCACCAACCCTTCTCCGTCGACAATTCCATGATGCTCACTGCCGTGAGTGAGTAATTCCTTTGTAGGCTTGCTGGAAGGTGGTGGGATTGGATGAGATTGATCATGTAATAGAGTTAAGTTTGATAGGGCTTGATCCCTAGTATCCACTATGTTCTGAGATTGATTTTGCTATGACTTTGCTATGCTTAATGCTTGTCACTAGGGCCCGGATGCCATGATTTTAGATCTGAACCTATTATGTTTTCATGAATATAAGAGTGTTTTGGATCCTATCTTGCAAGTTCTAGTCACCAATTATGTGTCATGATCCGCATACCCCAAGGTGACAATAATTGAGATTATTTCCGGTGATTGCCGTAATTTGAGGAGTTCATGTATTCACCATGTGTTAATGCTTTGTTCCGGTTCTCTATTAAAAGGAGGCCTTAATATCCCTTAGTTTCCAACAGGACCCCGCTGCCACAGGAGGGTAGGACAAAAGATGTCATGCAAGTTCTTATCGCAAGCACGCATGACTATATACGGAATACATGCCTACATTACATTCATGAATTGGAGCTAGTTCTGTGTCGCCCTAGTGTGTAACTGTTACATGATTGATGTCATCCAAATCAATATCCATCACCGATCCACGTGCCTACGCTTTTCTCATATTGAATCTTGCTAACTTACTACTGTCGTTGCTACTGTTACAACTATTACTAAATTGCTGCTACCGCTGTCACTGCTACTATTTCTACTACTATTTGCCGTGCTACTAAATCTTTGCTGCAGAGAGATATCTTAGGTGTTGTTGAATTGACAACTCAACTGCTAAGGCCAATAAATACTCTTTGGCTCCCCTTGTGTCGAATCAATAAATTAGGGTCAAATACTACCCGTGAAGACTGTCTCGACCCCCTATACTTGTGGGTTATCAAGACCTTTTTCTGGCACTGTTGCCGGGGAGCATAGCAATATTTATTGTGTTAACTTGAGGATATCCAATTGCCACTATGAAGAATCTTAAAGATACTCGGACTAAGATCGTCCCCTCTCGCACGAGAGGAGGTAAGGAACTACTATCTAGCTCTGCTTTTGATTCACCTACTGTTTTGAATCAGCTTGCTACACCACCACCTGTTGATCGTCCTGATATGTCACATGAACTTGATTATGCTACCTCTGAAATTAATGATTCTACTACTACTACATTTTATGAAACTGAAACTATGCCACTGAATGAATTACTTGGTGCTCATATTGCTAAAGCTAGAGAACTTGAAAACACTGAAATTGATGAAGATCTTGAGTCACCTATTACACCTCGCTCTCCCAATAATTATGAATTGCCATATGTACCTGAAGGTTATGTTGTGGATGAGGACATATCTAGGGACCTTCTTGCTTGTCAAAATAGAGATGACTTGAGGAAGCTAGTATCCAAACTGAAAGAAAAATCTATGATGGAGAAAATGAAACATGATCGTAAATTTGCTACTTCTCCTATATTTGTTATTGATAAAGATTATGAATTCTCTGTAGACCCTGAGTTAATCCATATAGTTGAATCTGATCCTTTCCATGGTTATGAAAATGAAACTGTTATCGGACACCTCACCAAATTGAATGATATTGCCGCTTTGTTTACTAATGAGGAGAAGATACGCTACTACTATATCCTTAAGCTTTTTTCCTTTCTTGCTAAAAGGCGAGGCTAAAGATTGGTTCCTTTCTATTGCTCCTGGTTGTGTGCGTAGCCCTCAGGATATGCTTTATTACTTCTCTGAAAAATATTTCCCTGCTCATAAGAAACATGGTGCTTTACAGGAAATATTTAACTTTGTGCAAATTGAAGAAGAGAATCTCCCTCAAGCTTGGGGAGGCTTCTCCAGTTACTTAGATCTTTGCCTAATCATCATCTCAAGAAAAATAAAATACTTGATATTTTTTATAATGGACTAACCGATGCTTCTAGGGATTTCCAAGATAGTTGTGCTGGTTGTGTTTTCAGGGAAAGAACAGTTGGTCAAGCTGAAGAATTATTGAATAATATATTGCAAAATGCCGATGATTGGACACTTCCTGAATCACCGCCGGAAAATATTCAAAAGAAGAGAGGTATTCTATTCCTCAGTCCTGAAGATATGCAAGAAGCCAAAAGATCTATGAAAGAGAAAGGTATTAAAACTGAAGATGTCAAGAAATTGTGACCTATTGAAGAAATACATGGACTTTACACCCCGACACACGTAGTAGAGGTAAAATCTCTCCGTACCTTTAATGAAAGTGATATACCTTATACCAAGACTCCTAGTCAATGCATGGATGAATTCGATAATTACATTGTTAAGCAAGAGCATTTCAATAATTATGTCAAAACTCAATTAAGGCGTAATGTTATGATGATAGATCGCTTAAGTGATTTGATGTTCAGGATAGCTAATGATGTTAAGGGTCTAGGTAAACATGCTTCTATGGTTCATACCCAACTAGACCAAGTTGCTAAGTCACAAAATGATTTGCTTGCTGAAATAAATTTTAATATGAATGATCATGTTATTAGAGTAATGACTAGAGGAGGTCGAAAGACTCAGGAACCTCTCTTCCTCGAGGGTCATCCTAAGAGAATAGAACAAAATTCTCAGAGAATTAATGATGATGCACCTATTCCATCTAATAAGAAAAAGAAGAAGAAAAAGGATAGGACTTTGCATGCTTCTAGTGAACCTGCTATAGAAAAACCTGCTGAAAAACATAATGATGTTTCTCTTTCTGATGCCGAGACACAACCTGGTATTGAACACACATATAGTGATAATGAAAATGATGATAATAATAATGATGAGACTCATGTAGATGTGATGACCCACAAGTATAGGGGGTCAATCGTTGTCCTTTCAATAAATAAGAGTGTCGAACCCAACGAGGAGCAGAAGGAAATGACAAGCGGTTTTCAGCAAGGTAATTTCTGCAAGCACTGAAATTGTAGGTAACAGGTAATTTGATAGCAAGATGATTGGTAACGAGCAAGTAACGGTAACGGTAAATAAAGTGCAGCAAGGTAGCCCAATCCTTTTGTGGCAAAGGACATGCCAAAACAGTCTCTTATGATAAGCAAAGTGTTCTTGAGGGTACACGGGAATTTCATCTAGTCACTTTTATCATGTTGGTTTGATTTGCGTTCGCTACTTTGATAATTTGATATGTGGGTGGACCGGTGCTTGGGTGTTGTTCTTACTTGAACAAACCTCCCACTTATGATTAACCTGCTCGCAAGTGTCCGCAACTACGAGAAAAGTATTAAGATAAAATCTAACCATAGCATTAAACATTTGGATCCAAATCAGCCCCTTACGAAATAGCGCTTAAACTAGGGTTTAAGCTTCTGTCACTCTAGCAACCCATCATCTAATAACTACTCCACAATGCATTCCCTTAGGCCCAAAGATGGTGAAGTGTCATGTAGTCGATGTTACATGACACCACTAAGGGAATCACAACATACATATCATCAAAATATCAAACACATATCAAATTCACATGATTACTTGCAACATGACTTCTGCCGTGACCTAAAGAACAAAGGTAACTACTCACAAATAATATTCATGCTCAAGATCAGAGGGGTATTAAATAGCATAATGGATCTGAACATATAATCTTCCACCAAATAAACCATATAGTAATCAACTACGAGATGTAATCAACACTACTAGTCACCCACAGGTACCAATCTGAGGTTCCGGTACAAAGATTGAACACAAGAGATGAACTAGGGTTTGAGAGGAGATGGTGTTGTTGAAGATGTTGATGAAGATTGGCCTCCCAAAGATGAGAGGGGTGTTGGTGATGACGATGGCTTTGATTTCCCCCTCCGGGAGGGAAGTTCCCCCGGCGGAATCGCTTCGCCGGAGGGCAAAAGTGCTCCTGCCCAAGTTTCGCCTCGAGACGGCAGCGTTCCGTCCCGAAAGTCCTCCCCTTATTTTTTTCTAGGTCAAAAGACCTTAAGTACCAGAAGATGGGCACCGGAGGTGGGCTGGGCTGACCACAACCCACCAGGGCGTGCCTGGGGGGCCTGGCGCCCTCTGGTGTCTTGTGGTCACCAGGTGGCCCCCCTTCGGTAGTTATTTGCTCCAGTATTTTTCATATATTCCAAATAATTCTCCGTGAAGTTTAAGCTTATTTGGAGATGTGCAAAATAGGTATCTCTGACATGCTTTTTCAGGTCCAGAATTCCAGCTACCGGCATTCTCCCTCTTTGTGTAAACCTTGCATATTATGAGAGAAAAGGCATTAGAATTACTCCATAAAGCATTATTATGCATAAAAACATTATAAATAACAGTAGGAAATCAAGATGCAAAATGGACGTATCAACTCCCCCAAGCTTAGACCTCGCTTGTCCTCAAGCGAAAGACGATATCGAGAAACATGTCCACATGGTTTGAGAGAGAGGTGTCGATAAAAACAAAATACGGACATAGTAGCATCATGCTTGTTATCATAGTAGCAACAAACTTTATCATAGAACTTATTCATATAACTTTTATTATATAACTTCATCATATAACTTGTCATGAACAAGTAACAATTCTTCACAACATAGAAGTATAAAGCATAAACCTTGTTGAAAACCAACAAACTATGTTCTCAGTCAACTTTGCAACTACAATTCATCATATTTTCAGGAAGGATCTCGTGTCGGAGCCTTTTGGCAAGCCCACATACTCAACCATCATTTAATCTTCTATGATTGCTAACACTCATAGCATACCCATGAGCAAAAAGTTTCAACCGGACACATAGAAAGATAGGGGCTTATAGTTTCGCCTCCCAACGTATTCACCTCAAGGGTGATGTCAACAATAATAACTCATGCTCACTCATATCCAACTAGATATATGTGCCTAGATCTTTTCTCACCACATGATGCTAGCAAAAAGAAAAGGTAAAAAGGAATAGGGAAGAATACTTTGACTCTTGCATAAAAGTAAATACATAAAAGTAAAAGATAGGCCCTTCGCAGTGGGAAGCAGAGGTTGTCATGCACTTTTTAGTTTGTATGCCAAAACCCTTAATGCAAAAGAACATCACGTTATATTGCCCCTTATGATAGAA
Source organism: Elymus sibiricus (assembly GCA_039707655.1). Lineage (NCBI taxonomy): Eukaryota > Viridiplantae > Streptophyta > Magnoliopsida > Poales > Poaceae > Elymus > Elymus sibiricus. The sequence goes on from CM077667.1 coordinate 117,697,278, forward strand.
ACCTTTATTATGCAGTCCGTCGCTTTTATTACTTTGCCATCATAAGTTCGCGCAATGCTCAATTTTCTCTTACACTAATTGATCAAACACATTTAGAAACAATTTTTTTATTGCCTTAGTGCACCGATGACAACTTACTTGAAGGAACTTACTCAATCCATAGGTAGGTACGGTGGACTCTCAAAACATGAGTTTGGGTTTAGGGTTTTTGGATGCACAAGTAGTATCTCTACTTAGTGCGGAATTTTTGGCTAGCAAAAATATTGAGCAAGCACCACATGTTGAAGAATCTATGACAATATAACTTCTATGTGAATATGAACAAACATAAATCATTACGTTGTGTTCCTTGTCCAACATCAAAAAATTTGGCATATAATATTTAATGGGGGCTCACAATCATAAAAGATGTCCAAGATAGTGTATTTGCATGTGATAGGGGTATAACCCCGGGGTAGCCTCAGGCAGGTCATTACTCCTGCTTTTTGAAAACGACTACAGGGCGGGCCGCCTCCCCCTGCAGTCCGGCTCTGCAAGACCGGCTGCGACGAGCCGGCTGGCTCAGGCGGGGTCGCCAGGCCGCCTAGCCGGCAGGTCAGCACCCGTCATGTCACCATGCTCCACAGGACATTGACTTGACGGGCAACGTGTCAGCAGTGCCTCCGGTACCGCGGTCATGGCACGCATGGCTACAATGGCATCCGTCGCACCGGAGGACAGCATCCGCATGGCTAGAGTGGAGACAATAGTGCCTCTGACTCTGGCCGACTGCGACCGGGCGGTCGGCACAGTGCCTGCACGCCTTCAACCACTCCATTACCTGCCCCGGCGTGGCTACAACGTGGCCAGCCGTACCGCTGACCACGGCCGGCTGCCGCAAGACGACGCCGTGCCGGGCGGCCCATACTGCGGCGCGACAGGCACACACCGATAGCGATGGACCGCCGGTGGGCCCCCTCGCCGGCTCCCAATGGGACCCTGCAGCCGGCGGGACCTACCGGTGACAAGACTCTTCGACCGGGGGTCCTCCTGGCCGGCTAGAGAGGCCGCCAGCCAGGTCCCCCCGGTGCCGTATATGTATATTGTAATCCAGGGGGCTGGCCTATAAAGCCCCCCGGAGCCACCCCATGCAGGGGGGGGGGGGACGACACACACATGCACACCCACTCACGTAGGGAGGCAAAGAGCGCCAGCAGGCCTCTTCTTCTTCCTCCTCTAGCCAACAACTCAAGGAGCACCATTGTAGCCCGCTCGGTTCTTCAACCAGACTAGCAGGACTAGGGGTGTTACCTCCCATGGAGGGCCCCGAACCTGGGTACATCGCATGTCTCACACCGCTTGTCCCCAATCCCGTCACTGGAGCCCGTCGGCGTCCTTAGGCCCCAACCACTCTCGATAAGCCACCCCATGGCATCTGTCGTGAGAAAACGACGATAGTTGGCGCCCACCGTGGGGCCGTCCGCGGCGCCAGCCGGAGTCATGCTCCGGGCGGGACCCTTCGCCAACTCCCCTGGCCGCCCCGCGTCCGGGCTGACCCGCACGCTCGTGGGGCTTGCTCCCGCGGCGAGGAACCTCGTTCCCGCCCGCCCTGCGGGCGTCGCTACCGACCTCTCTGACGAGTTACGCAACAGCGACACTTCGTACGACGTCGCCACCCTCGCCGAATGCTTCGGTAGGCTGAGCCTCACTGGCGAGCCAGCTACCGATGAGTACCCTAGCGAGGTGCTCGACTGCCTCGACCCGCCCTCGCTTATGGGCGCAATCGCCTCAGGCGACACTGATGACTCTTGCGTCTGCGCGGACGTAATGGTCACCGGCTCCTCCACGAGCACCGGTCGCGCCAGGGCGGAGGTGCGGTCGGCCGCCGTGGCCGCCGGCACCAGTACCTCCGGCCCCGTCGGCTCCGCGCTTCGGGGCCTTAGCACCCCCATCGCACCTACGACAAACCCGACCGCAGCTACGGCCGAGCTGGAGGCAGCTCGCCAGCTGCTACTCGTGGAAGCGACCACGCTCGCGACCGCCATGCGCCGGATGGAGTCCGCGCAGCGCGAGTACAACTTCGCCTACGGCCTTACCCCCGCCGGCAATGAGCCTAGCCGGCACGGAGACGTCCGCAACCGCGGCCGCGTGGTCACGGAAATCCTTGGTGGCAGGCTCCCCACCTACGACATGCCGGCGGCTAACATGAGGGCTGCCCAGGTGGCCTACGCCGACCTAGCTGACCTGGAGGGCGAGGAACGCGAGTAGCAGGAGCGGCACGTACAAGACCTCATCGCCACCGCCAACGCTCAGCAGGCACGGCTCGACCATGCCAACGCCGGCTCCGAAATGCCCTTCATCGAAGGGGACGCTCCACCGACTGCTGGCCAGCGCCAGCCGGCCCAGCAGGCCTCTTCCCCCCGCGACTCCGGCCGGCGGGGTGCTGGGTCTCGCAATGGATGTTCCCATCAGGGGAACGAGCCGCCGGCGGTCACGAGCCGGCGCAACGACGCCGCGGCAGGAGGCGGCCAGCGCAGTCGCGCCCACACCCCGCCCCCGCGACAGGAGCGCGCGCACTCGCCCTCCCCGACTGTCCGCCCCGAGCTCGCCGCCCGGCTCGGCCCGCGCATCCCGCGAAGCGAGAACGATGCCCGGACCCGCATCGACCGACTGGCTCAATCCGCCCTCCTAGAGGAGGAGGGACCGATCGGGCCGGCATGCTTCGGCCCCCGGATCCGCGACGAGCCGTTTCCCACCGGCTTCACGCTCCCCCGCGACACTCCAAAGTACAACGGCACCGCCAAGCCGGAAGACTGGCTGATCAACTACACCACCGCTGTCAGCATCGCCAGAGGGAACAAGCGCGTCGCGGTGCGCTACGTTCCGCTCATGCTGGTCCGCTCAGCTCGGACTTGGCTTAACAGCCTGCCGGTCAGCAACATCAACGCTTGGACGGACTTCGAGGAGGCGTTTGTTCGCAACTTCACTGGCACCTACAAGCGGCCTGGCCGCCCCTGTGAGCTGGCCATGTGCGTCCAGGGGCCGGAGGAATCCCTTCGCGACTACCTCACGGGGTGGACCAAGCTCCGCAACTCCTGCGAGGGGGTGCACGAGGTGCAAGCCATTCAGTACTTCTCCGAGGGTTGCCGGGACGGCACCCTCCTCAAGCACAAGCTCATGTGTTCGAAGCCGGCCACCTTGGCAGAGCTCATGGCCAAGGCGGACAAGTACGCCACGGCCGACTCCTCTATGCGGATTAAGGTCAGCGCATCCAGCAAGGCCATCCCGCCGCCTGCCGCGCAACGGCCGGCTGCCGACAACCAGCAGCAACAGAACAACAAGCGAAAGGCCGACCAGCTAGAGCCCCGCTACGGGAGCAAACAGGTCGCCTCCGTCGAGGAGGAACAGCCGGCTGCCCAGGAACCCAGCCAGCGCCAGCAGGCCGACAAGAACACCTGGCAGCCCAAGCTCACTTTCGAGCAAATGCTCGACGCTCCGTGCAAGATGCACTCTGGGGCGAAGCCGGCCATGCACACGCTTCGGCAGTGCAGCTTCTCCCAGCGGTTAGCCCGGGGCGAGGGCCTTCCGGCTCCTCCCCCGCCAGCTCCCCGCGCTCCAGCGCCCGCACCGGCTCCGGCTCCACCGCCGGCCCAGGCCCCCAACGACGGCCGTCTCCACGACCAGTTCCCCGACCAGGACGGGGCCTATGTCGTCTTCACCAGTGAGGGAACCGACAAGCATAGCCAGCACCAGCGCCGGCACGAGGTGAACGCCACCGTCCCCTCGGTCCCCCAGTTCATGCACTGGTCCGAGAAGCCAATCACCTGGAGCCGGGCAGACCACCCGGTAGTGATGCCAAACCCCGGCAGCTACGCCCTTGTCCTCGATCCCACCACCACCTCCGAGAGGCTCACCTGCCGCTTCTCGCGGGTGCTAATCGACGGGGGCAGCAGCATCAACATCCTCTACCGTGACACGCTGCTCAAGCTGGGACTCAAGGAGAAAGACGTGCAGCCGAGCCGTACGGTTTTCCATGGCATCGTGCCAGGGCAATCGTGCTCCCCCATCGGCAAGATCCGGCTCGATGTCCTCTTCGGCAACAAGAGCCACTTCCACCGCGAGCCGATATGGTTCGAGGTGGTGGACCTCAACAGTCCCTACCACGCGCTGCTGGGCCGGCCGGCGCTTGTCAAGTTCATGGCCGTGCCCCACTATGCCTACCTCAAGCTCAAGATGCCGGGCCACAAGGGCATCATCACCATCGATGGCGACTACAAGAAGTCGATCGAGTGCGCACACGACAGTAGCCGGCTGGCCGCGGCCCTGGTGATAGCGGAGGAGAGGCGGCAGCTCGACCGGCTCGTGGCTCACGCCTCCGAGCAGTCGGCCATGCCGGCTCCCCCGTCCCAGCCAGCCAGCGAGGCGTCGTTCCAGCCGTCTAAGGACACCAAGCAGGTGCCGCTCGACCCGGCCAACCTCAAGCAGTGCGTCACCATTGGCGCCAACCTCATCAACAAATAGGAAGGCGAGCTCGTTGACTTCCTCCGTGAGAATCGGGACATCCTCGCATGGTCCCCCAAGGACATGCCGGGTGTTCCGAGGAAGTACACCGAGCACAAACTTCACGTGTGGCCGGACGCGATGCTGGTCAAGCAACCCCTACGCCGTTTCTCTGAGGAGAAGCAGCGTACAATAGGAGAAGAAATCGCCCGACTGCTCGCAACTGGCTTTATCATGGAAGTTTTCCACCCGGACTGGCTAGCCAACCCAGTCCTGGTGCTGAAGAAGAACAAGACTTGGCGCATGTGTATCGACTACACCAGCCTGAACAAGGCCTGTCCCAAGGACCCTTTCGCCCTGCCCCGGATCGATGAGGTGATCGACTCCACGGCCGGCTGTGACCTGCTGTCCTTCCTGGACGCCTATTCCGGCTACCACCAGATCAAGCTGGACCCAGCCGATCGGCTGAAGACCTCCTTCATCACCCCCTTTGGGGCCTACTGCTACATCACCATGTCCTTCGGCTTGAAGAATGCAGGCGCCACCTTCCAGCGCTGCATGCAGAAGTGCCTCCTGCCCCAGATCGGCAAGAACGTCCACGTCTATGTGGACAACATCGTCATCAAGACCAAGAAGTATTTCAGCCTTCTCGACGACCTCCGGGAAACCTTCTCCAACTTGCGCGAATACAAGGTCCGGCTCAACCCGGAGAAGTGTGTTTTCGGCGTGCCAGCCGAGCAGCTCCTGGGTTTCTTCGTGTCCGCCCGCGGCATCGAAGCCAACCCGGAGAAGACCAAAGCCATCGAGAGCATGCACAAGCCGGCCAAGCTCCGCGACGTCTAGAAGTTCGCCGACTGCCTTGCCTCGCTCAACCGGTTCGTCCGCCGGCTGGGCGAGAAGGCGCTCCCCCTCTATCAGCTCATGAAGAAGACGACCAAGTTTGAGTGGACCGACCAGGTGGACGAAGCGTTCCGCGACCTCAATCGCGCTCTCTCCAGCGCATACGTCCTGGCGGCTCCGGCGGAGAAGGAGCCATTGCTCGCGTACATCGCGGCGACCACGCACGTGATCAGCGTCGTGGTGGTGGTGGAGTGGTTGGAGGAGGGCAGGGCGCTGCAGGTCCAGCGCCCCGTCTACTACCTCAGCGAGGTGTTGTCCGCCTCCAAGCAGAACTACCCCCACTACCAGAAGATGTGCTATGGCATATACTTCGCCGCCAAGTAGGTCAAGCAGTATTTCCAGGAGCACACTGATACGTCTCCATCGTATCTACTTTTCCAAACTCTTTTGCCCTTGTTTTGGACTCTAATTTGCATGATTTGAATGGAACTAACCCGGACTGACGCTGTTTTCAGCAGAATTGCCTTGGTGTTATTTTTTCAGAAATAAACGTTCTCGGATTGACCTGAAAATTTACGGAGAATATTTTTGGAATTAATAAAAAAATACTGGCGAAAGAATAAACCGGAGGGGGTCCACCACCTGGCCACAAGCCAGGGGGGCGCCCCCCCCCTAAGGCGCGCCCTGCAGGCTTGTGGGCCCCCTAAAGCTCCTCCGACCTGAATTCCAACTCTATAAATTCCTATTCGGGGAGAAAAAAAATCAAGGAGAAGAGTTCATCGCGTTTTACGATACGGAGCCGCCGCCACCTCCTGTTCTTCCTCGGGAGGGCAGATCTGGAGTTTGTTTTGGGCTCCGGAGAGGGGAAATCGACGTCGTCGTCATCACCAACCATCCTTCATCACCAATTTCATGATGCTCTCCGCCGTTCTTGAGTAATTCCATCGTAGGCTTGCTGGACGGTGATGGGTTGGATGAGATTTACTATGTAATCGAGTTAGTTTTGTTAGGGTTTGATCCCTAGTATCCACTATGTTCTGAGATTGATGTTGCTATGACTTTGCTATGCTTAATGCTTGTCACTAGGGCCCGAGTGCCATGATTTCAGATCTGAACCTATTATGTTTTCATGAATATATATGTGTTCTTGATCCTATCTTGCAAGTTGTAGACACCTATTACGAGTTATGATCCGCATCCCCCAGGGTGACAATAACTGGGATTCTTTTCGGTGATTACCGTAGTTTGAGGAGTTCATGTATTCACTAAGTGCTAATGCTTTGGTCCGGTTGTCTGTTAAAAGGAGGCCTTAATATCCCTTAGTTTCCATTAGGACCCTGCTGCAACGGGAGGGTAGGACAAAAGATGTCATGCAAGTTCTTTTCCATAAGCACGTATGACTATATATGGAATACATGCCTACATTACATTGATGAATTGGAGCTAGTTCCGTGTCACCCTATGTTATAACCGTTGCATGATGAATGCCATCCGACATAATTATCCATCACTGATCCATTGCCTACGAGCTTTCTACATATTGATCTTTGCTAAGTTACTTTTCCGTTACTACGGTTACAATCACTACAACACTGCTACTATCACCTTGCCATCGTTACTGTTACTTCCATACTGCTTTGCTACTGAATACTTTGCTGCAGATACTAAGTCTTTCAGGTGTGGTTGAATTGACAACTCAGTTGCTAATACTCGAGAATATTCTTTGGCTCCCCTTGTGTCGAATCAATAAATTTGGGTTGAATACTCTACCCTCGAAAACTGTTGCGATCCCCTATACTTGTGGGTTATCAAGACCTTTTTCTGGCGCCGTTGCCGGGGAGCATAGCTCTATTCTCTGAGTCACTTGGAATTTATATCTGTTGATCACTATAAAGAATTTGAAAGACGCTAAAACAAAGATCTACCCCTCAACTACGAGGACAGGTAAGGAACTGCCATCTAGCTCTGCACTTGATTCACCTTCTGTTATGAGTAAATTTGTGACACCACCACCTGCTATTGGTTCTGATGTGTCGCAAGTAATTGATGATGCTACTTCTGCTATGCATGATGCTTATGATGATACTTTGCTTGATACTACTGTGCCACTGGGTGAATTTCTTGATGAACAAATCACTAGAGTCAATGCTGAAACTGATGATATTTCTGAAACGGATGAAATTATTGAAACTGAACACTATGAGACACCTGCTAAACCTAGCTCTCCTAGATATGAATTGCCTAATATACCTAAGGGTTATGTTATGGAAGGAGAGGTAGCTAGGGACTTTCTTGCTTGTAAAGATAGGGATGATCTTAAGAAATTACTATGCAAGTGGAAAGAAAAATCTTTGAATGCTAGAATGCAATATGATCCCAAGTTTGCTACTTCACCTATCTTTGTTACTGATAAGGATTATGAATTCTCTGTTGATCCTGAGTTGATTACTTTGGTAGAATCTGATCCTTTCCATGGTTATGAATCTGAAACTGTTGTGGCACATCTTACTAAATTGAATGATATAGCCACCCTATTCACTCATGAGGAAAAAATTCGTTATTATTATATTCTTAAGTTGTTTCCTTTCCCATTAAAGGGTGATGCTAAGAAATGGTTTAATTCTCTTGCTCCTGGTTGTGTGCGTAGTCCCCAGGATATGATATATTACTTCTCTGAAAAATATTTTCCTGCCCATAAAAAACAAGCTGCCTTGCAAGAAATATTTAACTTTGTGTGTAGGACCGAAAGTATGTCTAGAGGGGGGTGATTAGACTACTTGACCAAATAAAAATTCTACCTTTTCCCAAATTTTAGAGTTGGCAGATTTTAACATTCATGGCAAGTCAAGTACACCCTACACATGCATGTCTAAGAGTATAGCAGCGGAAAGTAACAACAAGCATGAGTAGAAAGGAAGGGTAAGAGGATCAAACGCAATTGTAGACACGATGATTTTTCTCGTGGTTCCGATAGGTGGTGCTATCGTACATCCACGTTTATGGAGTCTTCAACCCACGGAGGGTAACGGTCGCGAGAGTCCACGGAGGGCTCCACCCATAAGGGTCCACGAAGTAGCAACCTTGACTATTCCATAACGGCTTCCGTCCACGAAGGACTAGCCTCACTATGGGTAGATCTTCACGAAGTAGGCGATCTCCTTGCCCGTACAAACTTCTTGGTTCAACTCCACAACACGAAGTAGGAGGCTCCCAAGCGACACCTAACCAATCTAGGAGGCACCACCCTCCAAAAGGTAATAGGCTCGGCAATGATGATGAACTCCTTGCTCTTGTGCTTCAAGATGATAGACTCCTCAACACACAATCACTCTCTCACAGATTTGGCTTGGTGGAAGAGATGGGATAGGTGGAAAGCAACTTGGGGAGGCTAGAAATCAAGATCCATATGGTTGGAGTGGATGATCTTGACCTCAACACAAGGGTAGGTGGCTCTCTCTCAGAAAACTGGATGGGGCAAGTATGGAATAGTTCTGAGTGCTTCTCTTTCGAGTGGGTGGTGGTGAAGGGGTATATATAGGCATCCCCAAAAATCCAACCATTACACACAAAATGACCAACTCGGTGACACCGATGTGTTAATCTCGGTGGTACCGAAGTGACCAAAAGGTGGCAACTTTTGAATCTCGGTGAGACCGATATAGGAAACTCGGTTGCACCGATAAGGTGACCAACGGTCAGATTGCCCATTCTCGGTGACGCCGATCCAACAATCTCAGTGGGACCGATATTGTGAATTTGCGTAACAGAAAGTTGGCAACCTAAACTCGGTGGCACCGAAGCAGAATCGGTTGCACCGAAAGGCTAGGGTTTGGCTTAGGTCTATCTGAGTATGAGAATCGGTGGCACCGAGTGGAAAGTGTTGGTTGCACCGATTTTGGATATTTGACTTTGGACAAACTTTTGTGGAAGAGCTTGTGGGTGTTTTTGGTGACTATCACTTGTGCACGTATGAGCATTTTGTTCACCAACCAGTACCTTACCCCCTTTTAATAGTATTGGCTTTCCTATGGACTCAAAGTGATTTCTCACAAAGTAAAAAGTAGAGTCCTCTTTCTTGAAACTTTCCAATCCATTTCCTTGCATCTTGGGGTATCTCCACAATCTCCACAATCCTTTTGCCAATCCTATCATTGAACTTTTCGTGAAATATACTTAGTGGAAACATTAGTTCAATGACTTATATGTTGTTATTAATTACCAAAACCACCATGGGAGCAAATGTGCTTTCAATCTCCCCCTTTTTGGTAATTGATGACAACATATAGATCAAAGCTTCGACAAAGATATAATCAATGAATATAATCGTCGCTTTGACAAGTATGTGATAAGCAAGAGCTCCCCCTAAATTTGTGCATTATTTTAAATTTGCTTTTGAATGCAAATGCACAATCGATTAGGTACATGGGGCACTTCTTCCATGTCACATACAACTTGGTGGTGTGCGAGAATAATTAGAATGAACATCATAGCACAACACAATCAAGCAAAGGTGAATGATCATCTCATAAGTAGCATAATGATAGGAAATAGTAGCAGCAACCATTAAGCGTATGATCAAAGCACCACATAGTTCAACACAAACACATCAAAAGACCAATTGTTTTTGAAAAAACGATAAAAACCAAACGCTCTCTCACTCGAAGCCTAAAGATCTATATACACTTCTCCCCCTTTGGCAACAAGTTACCAAAAAGTTCAAAGGCATATATCTAAGCGTTCTTGGGCTGATCTCCTCCGGTTGTTGATGAAGGAGTCGAGAGAACTGCGTCGGTGAAGATCTCGGCAGATGTCGTGGATAGAGTTGGAGTAGCAACTGGAGCTGATGGAGCTGAGGTGACAGTAGCAGGAGCTGATGAAGAGGGCCTCAAGTCTGGAGCTGGCACTGTGGCTGATCTGGCCTGAGTAGTGAAGTGAGTGCCTGGCCTGAGAGGTGAGTCATCCTCATCCTCATCATCATCATCATCTGAAGAATGAGGAAGAGGCACAGAGTCAACTTCCTTCTTGAGCTCATTGACTGTCTTGGTCAGCCCATCCACCTTATCATTAAGGGTCTTGATCCTGTTCTCAAAGATCCTGACAAGACTGCTTTGATTGTTCAAAATGTCCTTAATGTCCTTCTGCTTGCCCTGAACTGATGATATCAACAGATCCATTTGCTCATTCCTGGATCTAGGGACCTGAGCACTAGTGGCTCTAGCTGCCTCTGCCTCTGCCTATGCTTGAGCTGCAGCTGATGTGGGATGTTCTGGGTCCATCACCACAATGTTGTCCTCTAAATTTGGCTGTAGGGGCAAGTGGGGTCTGTCCAGAGCAAAGCTGTGCTTCTCCAGCTTGGAGTTGATAAGCATCTGGATATAGGGTGCATAGCAGCAAGAGCGCTTCTGATCAGCAGCAACCCTCTTCACTGTCTCTACAATCAAGTCCATGACTCTAATCCTGGTGTGTTTGTCAAGATGGATCAGCATGTTGATGAAGTAGCCTTGGATCATCTTCTCATCTCCTGACTTGGGCATCAAAGTATGCCTCAAAATGGTGTTCATGGTACGGAGGCCAGCCTGGAGGAAATAGATAGAACCTAGCCTGTGAGACTTCACATGAGCAGCAGGAATCTCATTGTACATGTTGGCCATAGCATTGTGGCTCTCCTTGGATTCAGAGTAGACATCCACGTCACCATCCTGTACCTCTGGAACTCCTAAGATTGCCGCCCAATCATCAACAGTGGACTCATATCTAGCTCCTTCAGTCATCCATACAATCCTACCATCTCCATAGAAATGAGCAGTGGAGTAGAATTGCATGATCATCTCATCATTCCATGCTGTAAACTCTCTACCAACAAACTCATCCAAGCCAATGCAGTGAAAGTTGTCTTGGACACTTGGAAAGTAGTCTTCATTCTCCTTAATGTATTTCTAGTCTACATATCTCATGTCACTCATAGCTGGACTCTTGTCAAGCAGCACAGTCTCATAGAAATCATGTTGCTCCTTGGTGTAGAATCTGTAGTCCACAACTGTCTTTCTCCTTTGGGCATATGGATCAACAGCTCTCCATGCCCTCAAACCAGAATCCTTCCTCTTCTTCATATCTTCAGCAAGCAGATGGCTGGCATTATGCTCAGGAAGGTGTGGTCTAAGCTTCATCAAAGCAGACATAGCATCTTCATCCTCAACTCTGGAGGTAGTTCCCTTGTTCTTTTCAGAAGCTGGAATCTGTCTGGATAACCTCTTTGGCTTTTCAGCAGCAGCTTTCTTGGGGGCAGACTTGGTGCTCTTGGATGTGTCAGTCTTTGGCATAGCATTAGCCATAAGCTTCTTTTTCTTCTTGGGAGGGGCCTTCTCAACATGTTCTTCCTCCTCCTCAGCAGCAGCACCAGCAGCCTCCTCTGGATCTTCAAACATAGAGGTTTGCCTACCAACAACATAGACAATCCTCTTCCTAGCTCTCTTCTTCTCCCCTGCCTTCTTAGGCAATGACTTCCTTGGGGGCTCAACAGTCATGGTAGCTCTAGCACTCTCAGGTGCTCTCATAGCTTCAGAGCTAGCGTAAACCTTGCTGACAGTCCTCCTTGAAGAGGTGGCTTCATTAGCAGATTTCTTTGCAGCTTTCTCTTGCTTCTTGGCAAGAATCTCCTCTGGCACAAAATCTAAATCCTCCTCATCTGAATTCAGCTTCTTCCTGGCCCTAGTAGCAGCCTTGGGCAACCCATGAGAACTGGGAGTGCCTGGATCTGAAGGGGAACTGGACTCAGGACTAGTGCCTGAACTCATGACAATGTTCTCCTCTTGGAAGTTGTTCTCACTGTCCTCAGCACTTGACATACTAACCCTGTGAATAGAGTATAGAGGAGTAGAAGAAGATGAGTCATCACAAAAAGTACAGCTGCTTTTGAAAGTTTGAACTTAAGATTTCTCAAATTTTGCATTCTGCCAAATGTATTTCGGTACAGCCGAGACAAAATTTTCGGACCCACCGAGACAAACAACCTGCTTTCCAGGAACTTGGCACCATTCTCGGTTACACCGAAAATAGCACTCGGTTCCACCGAGGTGTTCTCAGTGTGCCAGAAAACAATATCGGTGATACCGATTATTTTGCATCGGTTCTACCGAGATTCATGAGGCGGACGGCAAAACCTAAAAAATCCATCATCCGCTAATCTATGGAGTTTTCTCGTGGATAGAAAGATGTGCAAACGGTGGCTTATAGATAAAATCAATTTCATTGCGCAAGAATCGGACGGGGAGCGCAAGAAAAATCGAATCCGTACCCTACCTTGGCGACGGATCCGCTATGGCGGCGACGGCGGCGAAGATGCCCATCGACGGCGAGGATCCCAGCGGAGGAGGAGCGCAGGGAGACAAGGGCGACGACCAGGGGGTCCTTTGCGGCAGCTTAGGGTTTTGGGGCGCGACGGTTTGAGGATGAAATTTGAAAGCGTCGGGTCCACAGCATATATACCCCTCACTGTCGGTGTCACCGATTCTAAATTTTCGGTGTCACCGAGTTCCTCAACTGTCAGTTGACAGGGAAACTCGGTGTAACCAAGAATGTGGAATCGGTAGTACCGAGATTGAAAATCAGATCAACCCTAGGCATTCGGTGAGACCGAGAATTGTGGGTTGGTTCCACCGAGATGCACTTGGGAGGTTTTAATGGTCAGTCCTTGTCGATACGGAACTCCGAGTGCTCCACACACAAAGGGATCGAAAAGTACTTGTTCAAATTTTGTGATGCGGCATGAATGGAATATGAGGTGAGAAAGCATAGATATCTAGAGAGTGGTCCTAGGCATTCTTGTCCATCCAATTGGCAAAAGATAAATCAAAAGCCAAATAGGAACAATTGGATGTCCTCGAATGGGAAAATAAATGCAGACCAACATGCTCACACAATAAGATGTCAAATGAAATCATGACAAACATGCACATACATACTAGCATATAACAAGCATTTGGGCGATGACGAAGTCATCTATATATGAGTATTTTGACTTAGGAGCCAAGTAAGAATACTTGATCATAGGTCATACTCATCGTTTAAGCACAAGTGGGGTTACCACTTTTACATAAAGCATTTAATGTTGTCACATTCTAAGAGATGCTTTAACTCAAGTCTTAGAGTAAAGCTCCCCCTTGATGTGACATCCCCCCATAGGAGGGATAAACTAACCTTGGGTTTTGTCATTGAAGACTTCATGTTGATGAGGTAGTGGTGGATGCTCAAGGTTGATGAAGATCACCAAGAGTTGGGAGCATCCTTGTTGTTTCCTTACTCTACTCACCTACATGGGTTAGTCCCAACACACAAGAGACAAATACAAGGATATCTATGGACATGAAGTGCAAAGCATGTGTGATGATGTCCATTGATTTGTTGATTACCTTGTCCCTTGCTTACCTTTGAGGGAATGTGTGACTCCTTGAACTATTGCATAGAGTTGATGTTGATTGCAAATAGTTCTTGCCAATAATGAATGTGAGTGAATTTCATTGGCGGAGTCACCCCTCAAGAACTCTCTAGTTCTTCTTCTTGGGGACCCACATCAAGTTGATGGGGATCCTTGGTGTTGTAGTAGCCTTTGTAGAAGTTGAGCTTGAAGTAGCCTTGGGAACCCACTCCACCAAAGCTAGGGATTCATCTTCATATGAGTCAATGTCCTCTTGAAGCTTGTTCTTGCCCTTGAGCTTGCAGTCTTGTGGTGGAAGGTCATCTTGAGTTCTTGTCCCCTTAGGAAGAGTATTTTCATACTTCTCCTTTTGAGGAACAAACTTGGGCTTGGGGTATTGACCTTCTTCCCATTCAACTCCATTAGCGTTGAAGTAGCCAACACCATGGTTCTTTCGGTATCCTCCGTGCTTGCGTACAATTTCCTCAAATTGCTTACACCCGGCAAGACTCTTGTTGATACCTTTCTATATAATTCCTTTCAATAAAGCATTTTCTTGCTCAAGTGTAACTTGGCTAAGAGAATCATCATTAGTGGAATCAATAGAACTACTAGAAGCAACATCATTAGGTTTAGCATTTTTATTGTTGCTACTAGATGAAGAACCTTTCTTGCCTTTGTTACTAGTTTGCTTAGTTTTAACTTGAGGCATGAATGTAGACAAGAGTAGTCGTTTGGCTAGATAAGATGAAGTCTTCTTTCGGAGATCATCATTGATAGCTTTAAGAAACTCATGCTCTTGCTCCAAGTTGAGCTTCTCGAAGCGTAGCTTCTCATGAGTTTTTACAAGCTCTCTATGATCTTCGAGAGTAGATTCATGAGCTAACTTAAGAGTGTTTAGTTCTTTAGTTAGCTATTCTATTTTCATCTTATCATCATCAATTGACTTATCTTGACTAGCATGAGAATTATCAAGTTCATTTTGACTAACATCACTAGTTTTACCAAAGAGCAAGTCATCATCACAAAGCAAATCATCTTCATCACTATTGAAATCAAGATACTCGGGGTGTGATACCTTGGGGCCTTTATCCATGAAGCAACTTCCACTCCCTTCATTTGGTGAATCAAATAGATCATAGGAGTTGGTAGTTACTAGAGCAATTCCGGCAACACCATCATCTTGACTATAGTCGGAGTCGGAGTGATAGCTTCTCTCGGAGTTGTTGTCGGAGTCGGAGCCGGAAACCCATTAACCAACATGAGCTTGATGTTTTCTTCTTGTGTAGCTCTTGGTGTACTTGTCCTTTTTCTCCGAATCTCTACTTCTCCTTGAGGGTCTTCGTTCATAACGATCATCTCTACTCCTTCTCTCTCTTGGAGGTGATTCATTCCTTGAGCTTCGTCTTCGAGGTGACTCTTCTCTTCGTTTGTAGGGAGCCGTGCACTCATTGGAGTAGTGTCCGGGCTTCCCATAATTGTAGCAGTTGCAGTCACGACTTGACGAACGCTTCTCATCATATCTTGAGTTGGAGCTTCGTTCTTTGCCTCTATTCTTGTAGAACTTGTTGAATTTCTTGACCATGAGGCTTATTTCTTCATTGGTGACAAGGTTGTCTCTTGAAGTTGCGGGAGCATCACTTGTGGCTTTGTAAGCACCGCTAGACTTGTTGTGAAGCTCTTCTCTGTCTTTGAGTGTCATCTCATGAGCAACAATCCTTCCA
Source organism: Elymus sibiricus (assembly GCA_039707655.1). Lineage (NCBI taxonomy): Eukaryota > Viridiplantae > Streptophyta > Magnoliopsida > Poales > Poaceae > Elymus > Elymus sibiricus. Next base: position 117,712,734 of record CM077667.1, read on the forward strand.
ATGACTTCCGTGGGCTTGAGATCTTTGTAGTTGGGCATCATTTGGATCAATGTGCACACGGTGTCGTATCTCTCATCCAAAGCTCTAAGTATCTTCTTGATGATGAATTTGTCGGTCATTTCTTCGCTTCCTAAGCCGGCAATCTCATTGGTGATGAGAGCTAGCCTAGAGTACATCTCTGCGACTCCTTCACCATCCTTCATCTTGAACTTGTCAAGATGACTTTGAAGAACATCTAACTTGGATTCTCTCACGGACTCGGTTCCTTCGTGCATATCATCCAAAGTATCCCAAATCTCTTTTGCATTCTTAAGACGGCTGATTTTGTTGAATTCCTCAGGGCATAGGCAGTTGAAGAGAATGTCGCATGCTTGAGCGTTGTATTGCAACATCTTCAATTCTTCCGCGGTCGCTTCACGATCCGGTTCCTTTCCATCACCAAAGAATTCACCTTGCAAGCCAACACGAACAACAGCCCAAACGGCGGGGTTATGACCAAGAATATGCATTTCATTTTGTGCTTCCAACTAGCAAAATTAGTGCCATCAAAGTACGGACCTCTACGGTGATAATTTCCCTCACTAGATGCCATACTCTCCTAGGTTGTGAGACCAATGCAATGGAGACCAAAGCTCTGATACCACTTGTAGGACCGAAAGTATGTCTAGAGGGGGGGTGATTAGACTACTTGACCAAATAAAAATTCTACCTTTTCCCAAATTTTAGAGTTGGCAGATTTTAACATTCATGGCAAGTCAAGTACACCCTACACATGCATGTCTAAGAGTATAGCAGCGGAAAGTAACAACAAGCATGAGTAGAAAGGAATGGTAAGAGGATCAAGCGCAATTGTAGACACGATGATTTTTCCCGTGGTTCCGATAGGTGGTGCTATCGTACATCCACGTTTATGGAGTCTTCAACCCACGGAGGGTAACGGTCGTGAGAGTCCACGGAGGGCTCCACCCATAAGGGTCCACGAAGTAGCAACCTTGACTATTCCATAACGGTTTCCGTCCATGAAGGACTAGCCTCACTATGGGTAGATCTTCACGAAGTAGGCGATCTCCTTGCCCGTACAAACTTCTTGGTTCAACTCCACAACACGAAGTAGGAGGCTCCCAAGCGAGACATAACCAATCTAGGAGGCACCACCCTCCAAAAGGTAATAGGCTCGGCAATGATGATGAACTCCTTGCTCTTGTGCTTCAAGATGATAGACTCCTCAACACACAATCACTCTCTCACATATTTGGCTTGGTGGAAGAGATGGGATTGGTGGAAAGCAACTTGGGGAGGCTAGAAATCAAGATCCATATGGTTGGAGTGGATGATCTTGACCTCAACACAAGGGTAGGTGGCTCTCTCTCAGAAAACTGGATGGGGCAAGTATGGAATAGTTCTGAGTGCTTCTCTTTCGAGTGGGTGGTGGTGAAGGGGTATATATAGGCATCCCCAAAAATCCAACCGTTACACACAAAATGACCAACTCGGTGACACCGATGTGTTAATCTCGGTGGTACCGAAGTGACCAAAAGGTGGCAACTTTTGAATCTCGGTGAGACCGATATAGGAAACTCGGTTGCACCGATAAGGTGACCAACGGTCAGATTGCGATTCTCGGTGACGCCGATCCAACAATCTCGGTGGGACCGATATTGTGAATTTGCGTAATAGAAAGTTGGCAACCTAAACTCGGTGGCACCGAAGCAGAATCGGTTGCACCGAAAGGCTAGGATTTGGCTTAGGTCTGTCTGAGTATGAGAATCGGTGGCACCGAGTGGAAAGTGTTGGTTGCACCGATTTTGGATATTTGACTTTGGACAAACTTTTGTGGAAGAGCTTGTGGGTGTTTTTGGTGACTATCACTTGTGCACGTATGAGCATTTTGTTCACCAACCAGTACCTTACCCCCTTTTAATAGTATTGGCTTTCCTATGGACTCAAAGTGATTTCTCACAAAGTAAAATGTTGAGTCCTCTTGCTTGAAGCTTTGCCAATCCATTTCCTTGCATCTTGGGGTACCTCCACAATCTCCACAATCCTTTTGCCAATTCTATCATTGAACTTTTCCTGAAATATACTTAGTGGAAACATTAGTTCAATGACTTATATGTTGTTATTAATTACCAAAACCACCAAGGGAGCAAATGTACTTTCATTGTGCAAATTGAAGAAGAGAGTCTCCCACAAGCTTGGGGGAGGCTTCTCCAGTTACTTAATGCTTTGCCTGATCACCCTCTCAAGAAAAATGAAATACTTGATATCTTTTATAATGGACTAACAGATGCTTCTAGGGACCACCTAGATAGTTGTGCCGATTGTGTTTTCAGGGAACGAACTGTTGAACAAGCTGAACTACTATTGAATAATATATTGAGCAATGATAATGATTGGACTATTCCCGAACCACCTCCAAAGCCAACTCCGAAGAAAAGAGGTATTCTATTTCTCAGTCCTGAAGATATGCAAGAGGCAAAGAAATTTATGAAAGAGAAAGGTATTAAAGCTGAAGATGTTAAGAATCTACCACCTATTGAACAAATACATGGTCTTGATAACCCGATACAGGTAGTAGAGGTAAACTCCCTCCGTAGATTTGATGAAGGTGATATTCCTTATAATAAGTGTGCTAGCCAATGCTTGGATGAGTTTGACAACTTTATTGTTAAGCAAGAAAATTTCAATTCTTATGTCAGTAGACAACTGAAACATAATGCTTACATGCTTGACCGCTTAGGTGATTATATGAGTAGAACTATTAATGATCTTAAGCTTATTAGTAAACATGCTTCCATGGTTAAAACTCAAGTAGAACAAGTACTTAAGGCACAGAATGATTTGCTTAATGAGATGATTAGTAAGAACAATGATCATTCTGTTAGAGTTGTGACTAGAGGCGCTAGAATGACTCAGGAACCTTTGTATCATGAGGGCCATCCTAAGAGAATTGAGCAAGATTCTCACAGAGTTAATACTGATGCACCTGGTCATTCTAATAAAAGGAAAAAGAATGACGATAGGACCTTGCATGCTGCTAGTGAACCTGTTATTGATACTCATGAAAACCCAAATGATATTTCTATTTCTGATGCTGAGACACACTCGGGTAATGAACATGAGCCTAGTGATAATATTAATGATGATGTTCATATTGATGCTCAACCTAGTAATGATAATGATGTGGAGATTGAACCTGCTGTTGATCTTGATAACCCACATCCTAAGAATAAAAGATACGATAAGAGAGACTTTGTTGCTAGGAAGCATGGTAGAGAAAGAGAAGCTTGGGTTCAGAAACCCATGCCCTTTCCTCCTAAACCATCCAAGAAGAAGGATGATAAGGATTTTGAGCGCTTTGTTGAAATGCTTAGACCTGTCTTTTTGCGTATGCGCTTGACTGATATTCTGAAAATGTCTCCTTATGCTAAGTATATGAAAGATATTGTGACAAATAAAAGAAAGATACCGGAAGCTGAGATTTCCACCATGCTTGCTAATTATACTTTTAAAGGTGGAATACCAAAGAAACTAGGAGATCCCGGAGTACCTACTATACCTTGCTCTATTAAAGGAAATTATGTTAAAACTGCTTTATGTGACCTTGGAGCTGGTGTTAGTGTTATGCCTTTCTCATTTTATCGTAGACTTGATTTTAATAAGTTGACACCCACTGAAATCTCTTTGCAAATGGCTGATAAATCAACTGCTTTACCCATCGGTATTTGTGAGGATGTGCCTGTCGTAGTTGCAAATGTTACTATCCTAACGGACTTTGTTATTCTTGATATTCCTGAGGACGACAGTATGTCGATCATCCTTGGTAGACCCTTTTTGAATACTGCAGGGGCTGTTATTGATTGCAACAAGGGCAATGTCACCTTTCATGTTAATGGTAATGAGCATACGGTACACTTTCCGAAGAAACAACCTCAAGTTCATAGTATCAACTCCATTGAAAAAATTTCAACGATTATTATTGGAGACTTTGAATTCCCTCTCCCTACTGTCAAAAAGAAATATGATATTCTTATTGTTGGGGACATGCATATCCCCATTGAGGTAACCTAGTGTTATTCGAAAATTCTCCGGTTCCGTGTCATTCAAAAAAGTTTGTCAATAAGACTTGATCAACCTTATTGATGGATTCTTTTTGGTGAGCATGAGATGGATGAATTTAGAAAGCACAACCTTCTGCACTCAACTTTTATTTTCTGTTCTTTCGTTTCAATTTAGTAAAAATGCTATTATTTCTCTGTTCTCTGATTTATCCGTGCAATAGAAAAATGACCTGAAAATAAAAGTTCTCAGAATGCCCTGAAAATGTAGTATGATTTTTTCTGGAATATTTTAGAATTTTTGGCACTGAGAACACATCAGGGGGCTGCACCAGTGGGCCACAAGCCTGCAGGGCGCGCCCACCCCCCCTGGGCGCGCCCCCCTAGCTTGTGGGTCCCACGTGGGGCCCCCTCACTTATTCCAGCACCCATCCACTTCGTCTTCCTCCAGAAAAAATCCCACCATTGCTCAAACCCGTGTTCTAGCTCATCTTGCTGCCATTTTCGATCTCCTTGCTCAAAGCCCCATTTGCAAAACTGTTTTAGGGGATTGTTCGTCGGTATGTGACTCCTCCAATGGTCCAATTAGTTTTTGTTCTAGTGCTTTATATATTGCAAATTTTTGCTGCTGTGGTGACCTTGTTCTTTAGCTTGCATGTCAAATTTGTATGGTCCCATGTAGTTTTGATGCATGATATAGCCTCTAGGCACTTGTGGGAGTAGTTGCTATAAGTTTTGTTGAGTTTTTTTCACTTTTATTTGGAGTCACTAAAAATTTCAGAAATTTTTCAGAGAAAGAAAATGATGAGGAGATTGTTAAGAGGCTCTTCAAGCCGGGGTTCTAAACAAAATGAAAGTGAGAAGAAAGAGAAGCCCAAATACAATCTTCCCCGCACCGCGAAGGTTCGGCCATGTGAATGGCCAAGTAATACATTTTTGAGGGCGGCCGAAATTTATGAAGATTTCTATTATCAGGCCGAAAATGCAGGCATCACCGACTTCCTCAACGATAAGTGTGACCAGTACCTTCTACTCACTAATATCTTCGTGCAAAATTTTCATTTTTATCCTAGGAAGAATTCTCCCATGGTAGAATTTTTCTTATATGATGTGCCTAAGGAGATGCCACTTTACGATTTTTGCAAAGTTTGCAAAATACCTTATGAGGGCAGCATCAGTGAACCATGTCCTCGAGACATGGAGGATTTTATTGCCAAAATCGCTGTAGGGGAAGAGAGAGGGGTGTCAAAGGCAAGAGTGGCTAGTGTACATTTTCCTGTTCTACGCTATTATTCATTATTTGCGGGGAGATGTTTAGTTGGTCACGGCGAGAGTGGAAGCCTTAGTGCTCCCGACCTCGCCATTCTGCGCCACGCTTTACTTGCTGATAGAACTTTTAGTCTGGGCGCTATAGTGGCCCAACGGTTGAACTTAAACCGTTCGAAGGGCCCCATATTCGGAGGTATCTATGCATCTCGTTTAGCTAAACACTTTGAGATACCCATTAGGCTTGACGAGGAAGAGGAAATGCTGCTTCCTACAAGATATTTACATTATGATAGTATGGTAGCACATGATTTTATTAGGAAAGATAATGATAAAAGGTTGCTTTACAATTTAGTATTTAGTCAGGGTACTTGCGAGATTATTTCTTTGCCTGCTTCTTATTTGTTCGATATTCATTCAGGCAGGTACACTATTATGCTCGAGGACATTTACAGATATTGGGGCCTGTCGCAACCCCCAGCACCTGAGCCTGCACCAGCCCTTGATCCGTATCAGGCTCCAGTTTTTCAGTGGGAGCCACAGGAGCTCGTCAACCAGTGGAACCCTCAGTATCCTCCGGAGTATCCAGGAGAGGGTTATTTTCAGCCATGGCCCTAGACCAACTTAGGCCAAAAGCCTAAGCTTGGGGGAGTACGTATTTCTCACCGACATTACATTCATGCTCACACATTCATTCCAGTTGTCGGTGTTCATACTTTTTCATTGTACCATCCATGGTAGTTTATTTCTTCTTTCCGTTTTCTTCTTGTGTGTTTAATTAACCTTGAGAAAATCCAAAAAAATTAGTTCTAGCTTTACCTTCTAGTTTGTTTAGTTGTAGCATTAAAAGAAAACCCAAAAAGATTTCTCGTTCTTCTTTTGCTTGTTGGGAGCTTTCCCGTGTAAATAGTTTTCCTTTCTTCTTTGGGTTGTAAGGAGAAGACCACGATGACATGTTGAGTGGCTCTCATATGCATTATTGTTTATCTATCAGAGAGCCCATATTACCTTGCCTTCTCCTTTGAGTTATTGCTTGCAGATTCCAGCTTAGTCCAATGCACGTGCACTCTTATTATTATTCACACCGTTCGGTCGTGCAAATGAAAGGAAATAATGACGATATATGATGAAGTGACTGAGATGGAGAAAAGCTGGTATGAACTCGACCTATTTTGTTTTTGTAAATATGATTAGCTCATCGTTCTGGATTCAGCTCGTTATGGATTGAACATGTTTGCAATGACAATTAGAGATTATAGTTACTCATGCCATGCTTAATTAGCTATGAGTGTATAATGGTTTGTCTTGAGTGCCAACATGCATTTTAAAATGGTTGTGATGTAGTATGATAGGATGGTATCCTCCTCTGAATGATTCAAGTGGCTTGACTTGGCACATGTTTACGCATGTACTTGAAACAAAACCAACCTAGCATCCACGATGTTTATGTTCATGGTGATTCATATCCTACTCATGCTTGCATTCAATGTTGGTTAATCTCAAAGCATGTTTATGACTGTTGTCGCTCTCTAGTTGGTCACTTCCCAGTCTTTTGCTTGCCTTCACTTGTACTAAGCAGGAATACTAGTTGTGCATCCATTTCCATAAACCCAAAGTTGTTCCATATGAGTCCACCATACCTACCTATATGCGGTATTTACCTGCCGTTCCAAGTAAATTTGCATGTGCAAAACTCTAAGCCTTCAAATAATACTCTATTTTGTATGCCCGAATCGCTCATGTAGTGACTAGGGGCTGTCAGTATCTTCCATGCTAGGTGGGTTATTCTCACGGTATGTGTTGATTCACAATCATTCACGAGAAAGTGGCTGGTATGCGGTATGCCCAGTTCCATGCTCAAAGTTCAAATCAAAACATAATGAAACAAAACTCCCCCTAGGATTGTTGTTTGTATGGACGGTACTCGTGGATTCGGCCCGCCGTGGAGTGTGGTCGATTGGTGGAGGGGGAGTAAAAACTTTACTATTCTGTTTGGAAACCGCCTATAATGTATCTAGCATGGAAGATATCGAGATCTCTTAGTTGTTATGTTGACAACGAAAGCATACCTCTCAAAATTATTATTCATCCCTGTTTTAAAAAGCTCGAGCTCTGGCACCTCTGTAAATCAATGCTTCCCTCTGCGAAGGGCCTATCTATTTTATTTACCGTTGAGTCATCCTCCTCTTATAAAGAGCACCAGTTAGAGAGCACCTCCGTCATTTGTATGCTTTGTTATTAATTGATATTGAGTATGAGTGTGACTGGATCTCTTTTACCATGAATTACAATGTCTAGTCAGTCCTTGTTCTTCAGAGGTGCTCTGCATTTATGTTTTGCGGTCTCAGAAAGGGCTAGCGAGATACCATTATATCATATTGTATCATGATTGTTTTGATAAAATTGTTGTCATCCGAGACTTATTATTATTGCTCGCTAGTTGATTATGCCATTGATATAAGTAAATGTCAGACCTAAATGTTATTGTGAATGTGGTTAGTCTATAATCTTTGCTGAAAATCTGAACATCAGTTAGACCTATTTACAACAACAAGATCAAACAGAGTTTGTAAAAGTTTTTCTTTATCACTTTCAGTTTGTCAACTGAATTGCTTGAGGACAAGCAATGGGTTAAACTTGGGGGAGTTGATACGTCTCCATCGTATCTACTTTCCAAACTCTTTTGCCCTTGTTTTGGACTCTAATTTGCATGATTTGAATGGAACTAACCCGGACTGACGCTGTTTTCAGCAGAATTGCCTTGGTGTTATTTTTGTGCAGAAATAAACGTTCTCGGATTGACCTGAAAATTTACGGAGAATATTTTTGGAATTAATAAAAAATACTGGCGAAAGAATCAACCGGAGGTGGTCCACCACCTGGCCACAAGCCAGGGGGGCGCCCCCCTAGGGCGCGCCCTGCAGGCTTGTGGGCCCCCTGAAGGTCCTCCGACCTCAATTCCAACTCTATATATTCCTATTCGGTGAGGAAAAAAATCAAGGAGAAGAATTCATCGCGTTTTACGATACGGAGCCCCCGCCACCTCCTGTTCTTCCTCGGGAGGGCAGATCTGGAGTCTGTTTTGGGCTCCGGAGAGGGGAAATCGAGGCCGTCGTCATCACCAACCATCCTTCATCACCAATTTCATGATGCTCTCCGCCGTTCGTGAGTAATTCCATCATAGGCTTGCTGGACGGTGATGGGTTGGATGAGATTTACCATGTAATCGAGTTAGTTTTGTTAGGGTTTGATCCCTAGTATCCACTATGTTCTGAGATTGATGTTGCTATGACTTTGCTATGCTTAATGCTTGTCACTAGGGCCCGAGTGCCATGATTTCAGATCTGAACCTATTATGTTTTCATGAATATATATGTGTTCTTGATCCTATCTTGCAAGTTGTAGACACCTATTACGAGTTATGATCCGCATCCCCCAGGGTGACAATAACTGGGATTCTTTCCGGTGATTACCGTAGTTTGAGGAGTTCATGTATTCACTAAGTGCTAATGCTTTGGTCCGGTTCTCTATTAAAAGGAGGCCTTAATATCCCTTAGTTTCCATTAGGACCCCGCTTCCACGGGAGGGTAGGACAAAAGATGTCATGCAAGTTCTTTTCCATAAGCACGTATGACTATATATGGAATACATACCTACATTACATTGATGAATTGGAGCTAGTTCTGTGTCACCCTATGTTATAACCGTTGCATGATGAACGCCATCCGACATAATTATCCATCACTGATCCATTGCCTACGAGCTTTCCACATATTGATCTTTGCTAACTTACTTTTCTGTTACTACTGTTACAATCACTACAACACTGCTACTATCACCTTGCCATCGTTACCGTTACTTCCATACTGCTTTGCTACTGAATACTTTGCTGCAGATACTAAGTCTTTCAGGTGTGGTTGAATTGACAACTCAGCTGCTAATACTCGAGAATATTCTTTGGCTCCCCTTGTGTCGAATCAATAAATTTGGGTTGAATACTCTACCCTCGAAAACTGTTGCGATCCCGTATACTTGTGGGTTATCACACACCATCACCGTGGTGAGCACGGCGCCGCTCGGCGAAATCTTGGGCGGCCGGGACGCCACCGGCCGGATCGCCAAGTGGGCTATCGCCCTCGCCGACTACGAAATCCGGTATGAGCCGCGCACCGCCATCAAGTCGCAGACGATGGCCGAATTCCTCGTCGACTGGGCAGGACCCAATTCGTGCTGCCGCCTCCGGACTCCACGCACTGGCGCATGCACTTCGACGGCTCAAAGATGTGAACCGGCTTGGGAACCAGCATCGTCTTATCGTCCCCGAAAGGGGACCAGCTCAAGTACGCACTCCAGATCCTCTTCGCCGCCTCCAACAATGTAGCCGAGTACGAGGCGCTCGTCCACGGCCTCCGGCTCGCCAAGGAAATCGGCATCCGACGCATCCTCTGCTTCGGCGACTCGGACCTCGTGGTGCAGCAGGTCTCTGGCGAATGGGACGCGAGGGACGCCAACATGTCCAGCTACCGCTTCCTCATCCAACAGCTCACCGGCTCCTTCGAGGACTGTGAGTTCCACCATGTCCCCCGGGCGGACAACGAGGCGGCCGACACGCTGGCAAAAATCGGCTCCACCCGGCAGGCCATCCCAGCCGGCGTCTCCCTTGAGCGGCTACTCAAGCCGTCGATCAAGGCCTCCGCCGAACGGAGTCCATCTTCGTGCCGGCTGACCCCGCCGGCCCCTCGTCAAGCCCGGCGGCTCCGTCAACCCTACCGGCTCCAACCGCCGCATCAGCTCAGCCGGCTCCGACCACTGACGCCCCCACAGCATCCGACCCCAACCCCGCGGTCGTCCTAATGGCGATCGATCTACTGGTCCCGGGGACTGATGACTCAGTCCCGGGGACTGGCGGCTCTGGCCCGGGGACTGACGGCTCGGGCCCAGGGGCTCCGGCTACCAGCCCGGGGGCTACGGCTGCCCCCGAAATCCACCGCGAGCCGGTGCCGGCTCCTGTCGCGGCTCCCACCTGGGTCCAGCCCATCCTAGCTTTCCTCCTGCGCGGCGAGCTTCCACCCGATGAGGCTACGTCCCGGCAAGTCCAGCGCCGGGCCCCCGCCTATAGCATCATCAACCGCGAGCTGGTCCATCGCAACGCAACCGGCGTGTTCCAATGCTGCGTCGAGCCGGAGAAGGGGCAAGAGATCCTCCGAGACATCCACCAGGGCGAGTGCGGGCACCACGCCGCCTCCAGAACCCTGGTGGCCAAGGCGTTCCGCCACGGTTTCTACTGGCCGACGGCCCTAGAAGAAGCAAAGCAGCTGGTCGACAAGTGCGAAGGGTGCCAGCGCTTCAGCACGCAGAGCCACCTGCCGGCTATAGCTCCAGACCATCCCCCTGTCCTGGCCCTTCGCCGTCTGGGGCCTCGACATGGTGGGACTGTTCAAGACCGCACGAGGCGGCATGACGCATTTACTTGTGGCCGTCGACAAGTTTACCAAGTGGATCAAGGCCAGGCCCATCAAAAAGCTGGACGGCCCCACGACCGTCCGATTCATCAAAGACATCACGGTCCGCTACGGCGTCCCCCACAGCATCATCACCGACAACGGCACAAACTTTGCCAAAGGCGCAATGGCGCGTTTTTGCTGCCATGAGAGCATCCGGCTCAACCTCGCATCAGTGGCCCACCCACAGTCAAACGGTCAGGCGGAGAGGGCAAACGGTCTGATCCTGGCCGGCCTCAAGCCCCGGCTCGTGGCGCCGCTCGTACGATCAGCCGGCTGCTGGATCAAAGAGCTGTCAGCTGTCCTATGGAGCCTCAGGACCACACCCAACCGGTCAACCGGCTTCACCCCTTTCTTTCTCGTGTACGGGTCTGAGGCGGTCATCCGTACGGACATTGAGTTCGGTTCGCCTCGAGTCACCCTATACATGGAGAAGGATGCAAAAGAGGCGAGAGAAGACGGCGTCGACCTACTCGAAGAAGCCCGCGAGCTGGCCCTGAGCCGAACGACCATCTACCAACAGAAACTCCGGCACTACCACAGCAAGCGGATCCGGCCCCTCTCCTTCCGCGAGGGGGACCTGGTGCTCAGATGGATCCAGCGAACCGCCGGCCAGCACAAACTGTCCTCCCCATGGGAGGTCCCGTTCATCGTTGGCAAGGCGCTGCACAACAACGCGTACTATCTAATAGACGCCTAGAAGCCACAGAAGCGCAAAAGAGATGCCTCCGGCGAGGAGACGGAGCGCCCGTGGAACGCGGCGCTCCTTCGTCCGTTTTACTTCTAAACCAGTGTACGTATGTATCCTCCCTTTTGGGCTTATGAATGCAACGGGTGCCCCAAGCCAGCTCTTGGGGCATACCTCTCGTTTCCTTCAGTACAGATCCATACAAAAGTCGGCTCCCAAAATCCGGCTCCCCGGACCCGGGGGCTCGCCGGCTAGCCATATCACCACCCCCCGAAGACGGTCAAAGTAATGTGAGCTAAGCAAAGCCCCTCCCACCCTGCCCGGCTACAGACCGGCTCCCGGCTGTCCGGCCGGCGGGTTGTTGGGGCAGAAACTTAGTGCCCACGAACGCCGTTGGCAGGGGGGTCCTCATCTATGGCTAGCCGGGTCGTTTACCTTCTCTAACCAGCCTCTGACGTACCTGCCCTGGCTAAACGTTCTCGCGACTCCAAAAACCGCACGACCGACTCCCCAGAGGTTGACGCCCCGTCCCAGCTACAGACCGGCTCCCGGCTGTCCGGCTGGCGGGGTCGAAGCCGAAGGGAACAAAGTTTTGGGCAGAAAGGAGTCAAAGGGACGATAAGCCAGGGGCGAGTCGACACGCATTAAATTTTCTCTGCACAATGAAAAGCATAAGTTTATATACAAAAGCATAAAGGCCCACAACCACATGTTCATAACATTACACCCCAAGTGGGTGGTACTGCGGTCTAATAGAAAAAGCGGGGAAAATGAAGGACCCTAGCTAGTGGCGACACCGTCTCCTCCCCCAGCGCTCTCCGCGGCGGCTGAGGTAGAAGCCCCATCCTTGGCCACGGCACGTTCCGTGTCGGCCCCCGCGCCCAAGTCCTGAGCCAGCTCGGTGTTGACGTAGTCGCCGGTGCTAGACTCGGCGTCTTCGTCATCCGTCTCGCCGGCGCTACCCTCCGGGTCGTCAAAGGCAACTGCGTACCGGTCCTTCGGGATCACTTCGCCATCTGCCGTCCGCTCCGGAACGTACTCGTCCCACAGAGCAAAGGACGCGAGGTCACTGGCCCGCACGGCCAGTGCATCGGCAGTCGCCTCCAGCTCCGCATCCGTGCCGGCACGCTGGGCTGCGAGCAGCTCCAAGTCCAGCTCGGGGTACCATGACTTCGCGACGCGGAGCGCCATGGCCGCTCCGGCACGCGCCGCGGAGGCCCTCCAAGCGTTCACCCGCGCGGATCCGGCTTCCAGCCACCGCGACAGCCGTCTCATGGAGACCGGCTCCACCGCGCCCGGCCAGAGGGTGCGAACCAGTGCCGAGCCGGCCCCCTGAAGCGACTTCATGTCCCGGACCACCTCGTTCAGACGCACTTTAGCGGCGATCCCCACCTCATCCACGGTCCAGGCGGCAAGCCGCCCGACGTGGACTCCCTGCGCCCGTTGGTCCTCGCGGTGGGCCTCCACGGCCACTTCCGCGGCCTCCTGCGTACCCGGAAAGAGCCCTGAGGAGGAAAGGGGCGCACGGTGTAAGAAGAAGGAAACGTCGGCCCCAAGCCGACGGACGAAGATAAGCAGGGAAACGAAAACTTACCGGCTAGAAGCCGGTCCACCGCGTGCGCCTCCTCCTGCAGCGCCGCCTCCCTGGCCGACCAGTCCTGGATCCAGCGGTCGTGCTCGGCCTGCGCCGCTTCCGCCTCCTCAGCCACCTTCGCCAGCAAGGCGCCCTTGGCCTCCAGCGCTTCACGATGAGCCGCCTCCCGCTCCTCCAACTCCCGTCGATGGGCCGCCTCGAGCTCGTCCTTCTCCACCTGCGCACGATCGGCCGCCTGGCGCAGCCGGTCACACTCCGCAGTCTGGAGGTCCCCATGCTCACCAAGTTGTATCACCTGGCGACGGAAGCAGACCTCCTCGGCAGCTGAGGCTTCGCAACACGAAGACGCTCTCGTCAGAAAGAAAGCAAATATAGGGATTTGACCCGCCTGCAAAGCAGCCGGCCCGAATCCCGGGGACTACACCAAGTGGGTGCGCTCGCACGCCCCCACTGAAAATATACAAGATCAGTGTACCTCGCAGGTCCGCGGACATAACGGCCAGCCGGCTCTCGCCCCCCCCCCCCCGATACAGGCCAAGCAGCGCGTTGTATGCGATTACCCGGCGGTCGTGAACGGCCTGTAAAGATCAAAAGCAAAAAGACGCTGCGATTAGACTCGACCCGCCTATGCCCCTGTCGGCCCGAGTCTCAAAGACTACACCCAGTGGGTGCGCTAACGCGCCCCCACTGGAAAAAACTGAAGCGAAAAAGACAGGGACGCCGAGCCCTTACCGCAACGGACTGCTCGAGATGTGACAGCTGGCTCCTGGCGGCCTGGGCCTCCTGCGCCGTCTGGGCGTGGCAGTCGGCAAACTTGGCGACAAGCGTGGCCACCGCGGCTCCAAGGACGCTCGGTGCGTCGCCCCGAGGCACGCCGTCGGCCGCGGTCCAGGTCTCCTGCGGCTGGTCCCCGCCAGCGGGGCCATGCGGACCCCGCGCCGCGGCGACCAAGGGACCCACTCCTCCTGGCGGTGCGGCTCCGAGCGCCCCGGCTGACGAGCCGGCACCTGTTGTTCCTTCAGGCGCCGTAGCCTCGATCTCCGGCGCGCCGCCCCCGGCGGCACCTCCCCGGTTAACCTCCGGAGTCGGGACCTCCGGCTCCATGACATCGATCTCCGGTGGCGCGTCATCGGTCCCCGGCGGCACGTCGTCAGCCCCCGATGGGGCGCTGCTACGATCCGGCTCCTCCTCCTTGGTGGCGTCCGCAGCACACGCAGCCGCGCGCGCTGCCTCCTCGGCCTGCGCATCTGCCTCCGCCCGCCGCGCGGGGTCGTGTGTACTCTTGGACCTCCTCTCCCTGCCGGCGGGAAACGGCTCCTAGGACTGGCCCGCCGCCTCCGCACGGGCTCCCCCTGGCGCCTGCTTCCGCGCCGCCTCCTCCCACGGGCGGCCCTCCTCCTCAAGACGCTCCTGCTCGGCCGCCTCCCGGTCCGCCACGCCTCGTGCTCCCTCTCGTCGGTGGCGGTCTTCTGCGCCGCCCCCGCCGCCTCGTCGGCCGTGGTCCTCCCCGAAGGGGCCGTCCTCCCCAGAGCACGCGGTTCCCTGCACAACGGAATGAGGAAAGAAGGCCAACCAGAAATCAAGGAGAAACTAAGAGAAAACTACCCGATGCTAACGGGAACCGCCCGCCTGACGGGGCCCGTCGGGGCAACCCGCGCCCTCTTCCCGCCGCCTCCGCGAATGCCGCCCGGCTGCCCGTCGGCTGCCCGTTTGGGAGCTGGTCGACTGTTTTCCCCGATCGGCCGTGGCCGTGTCGTCCCGTCCCTCCTCGCGGTCGGCCCCGCGGACGCGTTTCCTCGACGCGGTGGCGTCGTCCCCCGAGGCTTCGGGGTCCTCCGGGGCCGCTGCATCGCGCATCTCCCCCGGCTCAGCGTCGTCATCAGACCAGTCCCGCTAAAGAGACTGGGGGAGGAACTCACCCGCCGACTCGGTCCCCTCCGCTTCTGTCCCGCCGATCCCTGACGCGCCGGTTGGCTCCGATTCGGCCGGCTCCACGTCGTTGACGTCTTCGACCTCCTCGGGGTCCGACTCCGCCACGTCGGCAGCCGACTCGCCGTACTCCTGCAACAGAGGGAAGACCTGCGCACAAAAGAAGCCCCTCCATCATCAGGCCGGGGGGAGGGCGCCGACTCCAGAGGAAAAAAGGACGCGCGGCTCATCACGTACCCGTGGAGCCGGACGGTCCCGGCTGTACGGAGTCTTGCCCCACTGCCAGCCGCCTTCGTTCATCTTAGCGGTGGAAATGGAGTTCACCCTCCTCACCACCTGCACCGCCTTCAGCTCCTTGGTGGAGAGCCGGCACGGGTCGCGCCGCCCTCCCATCTGGCAGATGAGGTGCGGCCGGCGCTGCAGCGGTTGCACCCGATGCGCCACCATCGTGGCAAGAAGATCCACGGCCGTAAGCCCCTCCATCTTGGTCATCATGAGTAGCCGGTCGCAGAGCCAGTCCGCTGTCTCGGGCGCCTAGGGCGGAGGCGTCCTCTAATTCTGCATCGCGACAGGCGGCTGGTTGACTAAGTCGGGGAGGTTGATGAAGTACTCGTCCGGCTTCACGTTCTTTGATACGTCTCCGTCGCATCTATAATTTTTGATTGTTTCATTCCAATATTCTACAACTTTCATATACTTTTGGCAACTTTTTATACTATTTTTGGGACTAACATATTGATCCAGTGCCCAGTGCCAGTTCCTGTTTGTTGCATGTTTTTTGTTTCGCAGAAAATCCATATCAAACGAAGTCCAAACGGGATAAAAACTTACGGAGATTATTTTTGGAATATATGTGAATTTTGGGAAGTGGAATCAACAGAAGGCGGTGCCCGAGGGGCCCACAAGCCATAGGGGCGCGCCCTGGGGGGTAGGGCGCGCCAGGCTGGCTTGTGGCCACCCCGTAAGGCGGTTGGTGCCCTTCTTTCGCCGCAAGAAAGCTAATATTCGGATAAAAATTGTGTTAAAATTTCAGCCCAATCGGAGTTACGGATCTCCAGGAATTTAAGAAACGGTGAAAGGCCAGAATCTGGGAAGGCAGAAACAGAAGGAAACAGAGAGAGAGATCCAATCTAGGAGGGGCTCTCGCCCCTCCGCCACCATGGAGGCCAAGGACCAGAGGGGAAACCCTCCTCCCATCGAGGGGGGAGGCCAAGGAAGAAGAAGAAGGAGGGGGGCTCTCTCCCCCTCTCTCCCGGTGGCACCGGAACGCCGCCGGGGCCATCATCGTGACGGCGATCTACACCAACAACTTCGCCGCCGTCATCACCAACTATCTCCCCCTCTATGCAGCGGTGTAACACCCCTTCTCCCCGCTGTAATCTCTACTTAAACATGGTGCTCAATGCTATATATTATTTCCCAATGATGTATGGCTATCCTATGATGTTTGAGTAGATCCGTTTTGTCCTATGGGTTGATTGATGATCATGATTGGTTTGAGTTGCATGTTTTATTATTGATGCTGTCCTATGGTGCTCTCCGTGTCGCGCAAGCGTGAGGGATCCTCGCTGTAGGGTGTTGCAATGTGTTCATGATTTGCCTATGGTGGGTTGCTTGAGTGACAGAAGCATAAACCCGAGTAGGTGGGTTGTTGCATATGGGAGTAAAGAGGACTTGATACCTTATAATGCTATGGTTGGGTTTTACCTTAATGATCTTTAGTAGTTGCAGATGCTTGCTAGAGTTCCAATCGTAAGTGCATATGATCCAAGTAGAGAAAGTATGTTAGCTTATGCCTCTCCCTCATATAAAATTGCAATAATGATTACCGGTCTAGTTATCGATTGCCTAGGGACAAATAACTTTCTTGTGACAAAAAGCTCTCTACTAAGACTAACTTAGTTGTTTCTTTATCTAAGCAGCCCCTAGTTTTTATTTACGTGTTCTTTATTATCTTGCAAACCTATCCTATCACACCTACAAAGTACTTCTAGTTTCATTCTTGTTCTAGGTAAAGCGAACGTTAAGCGTGCGTAGAGTTGTATCGGTGGTCGACAGAACTTGAGGGAATATTTGTTCTACCTTTAGCTCCTCGTTGGGTTCGACACTCTTACTTATCGAGAAAGGCTACAATTGATCCCCTATACTTGTGGGTTATCAAGACCTTTTTCTGGCGTCGTTGCCGGGGAGCAATAGCATGGGGTGAATATTCTCGTGTGTGCTTGTTTGCTTTATCACTAAGTAGATTTTATTTGCTGTTCTAAGTTGTTCTTTATCTTTAGTTATGGATATGGAACACGAAATACCAAAAAAATTAGGTGTACTTGCTACTCATGGAGATGGGGAACCTCCTAAAACCTTCGATGCTCGTTATGTGGAAAAATATTATGCACTACTTTGATAATCCTGAGAAAACCCCATTCAACTTGATAATGGGATACACATTGGATCAACGTGAATACTTTAGGGATTATCGCTTATCTCAAAAAGGGAAACACTTATGGGATCAAATTAGAATACTGGAATGGTTTGCTTGGGATGCATGCTCGAGATGTGACTTTACTTGTTGCTCTAATATAGAAGCTCGACACCTTCGCTTTCAATGCAAATTTAATGATAATGAAACCTTAGCTTCTTATGCTAAAGGTATTTATGATTACTATGATGTGGAACAAATAAAATAATTTGTTGTTTTTAAAGGTGCTTATGAAATTGCTTCTTTGCTTGAAAAGTATGATGATGATGTTCCTTACGAATCTGAAATTTTTGCCATACTTAAATATTGCTATGAGAATTATGATTGCAATGCTGATATTATTGAATTTATTGAGAGAATGTCTATTGCCTTGGAAGAGACTAATATTTTGCAGGAATCTATGGAAGAAGAAATTGCTGAAACTGTGAGCTCATTAGATGAAAAAGATGAGGAGGAGAGCATAGAACAAAAGGAGGAAGAGCGGATTAGCTACCCGTGCCCACCTTCTAATGAGAGTAACTCTTCAACTCATACATTGTTTAATTTCCCTTCGTTCTTACCGAAGGATGAATGCTATGATAATTGCTATGATCCCTTGGATTCATTTGAAATATCCCTTTTTGATGAAATTGATGCTTGCTATGCTTGTGGCCACGATGCCAATATGAATGATGCTTATGGAGAACTTGCTATAGTTCCTCATGTTAAACATGAAATTGTTGCTATTGCACCCACACATGATAGTCCTATTATCTTTTTGAATTCTCCCAACTACACTATATCGGAGAAGTTTGCACTTATTAAGGATTATATTGATGGGTTGCGTTTTACCATTACACATGATGATTTGATGAGTATAATATGCATGTGCTTTCTGCTCCTACTTGCAATTATTATGAGAGAGGAAGTAAATCTCCACCTCTCTATGTTTCCAATACGATAAAATTGCAATAAACTGCTTATGCTATGTATTGGCCTTTACTTGATGTGCATGAATTGTTCTTTTATGATATGCCAATGCATAGGAAGAGAGTTAGACTTCGTTGTTGCATGATATATGTTACTTTGTGCTCACTACTAAATTACAAATCATTGTTAATTAAAATTGGCTTTGATATACCTTGGGGTCCGGGTGGATCCAGTACTTGAGCACTTTATGCCTAGCTTAATGGCTTTAAAGAAAGCGCTGCCAGGGAGACAACCCGGAAGTTTTAGAGAGTCATTTTATTCTGTTGTGTGCTTTTATATAGTTTAAAAAACAAAAAAATAAAGAGGCGAACCTAAAACTTTTTCAAAAAGAAAAGTGAAAGTGAGAGGGACGAGCATTGTGAAAGTGAGAGCTAGCCTTGAACTTTGTTCATGCCCATGGAAACCTTGTGAATCTTAATTACAGAAACTTTTCAACAAAAATAATTATCCCCTTGTATAAATCCATTGTATTATAAAAATAATATGCCAAGATTTGCCTTTAGGATGATTAGATTGCTTGTTTGGTGTGTGCGGTGCAAAAACAGAAACTTTGGCTGTAGTGCGTGAATTTAATTTTTTTTACTGGAATGTCAAAAGTTTCTGAACTTTTTACACAGTACTGCTATGTAAATTGTTTATTTTCTCCTAATTTTTCAGAAGTTTTAGATTTACAGAAGTATGGTGAATGTTCAGATTGGTACAGACTATCCTGTTTAAGACAGATTCTGTTTTTGATGCATTGTTTTGCTAGTTTCGATGAAACTATCAATTTTATCGGTGATATAAGCCATAAAGAAGTTATAATACAGTAGATAAAATGAAAAAATAAAATGTGAATGGGTTTGCAACCGTACTTAAAGTGGTAATTTGCTTTATTATACTAACGGATCTCACGAGGGTTTTGTTAAGTTTTGTGTGATTGAAGTTTTCAAGTTTTGGGTGAGATCACGATGGATGAAGGAATAAGGAGTGGAAAGAGACTAAGCTTGGGGATGCCCGAGGCACCCCAAGGTAATATTCAAGGACTCCCAAGAAACTAAGCTTGGGGATGCCCCGGAAGGCATCCCCTCTTTCTTCTAACAACCATCGGTAATTTTACTTGGAGCTATATTTTTATTCGTCACATGATATGCGTAAATCTTGGAGCGTCGTGTGCTTTTTCTTTTTCTTTTAACAATGCACCATGCTGGTATGAGAAAGTCCTTGGTTGATTTATAGAAGGCTCTTTGCACCTCACTTATATCTTTTGAGTATGGCTTTATAGAATGCTTCATGTGCTTCACTTATATCATTTGAAGTTTGGATTGCCTGTTTCTCTACACATAGAAAACCGCCATTTGTAGAATGCTCTTTTGCTTCACTTATATTTGTTAGAGCATGGGCATATCTTTTGTATAAATAATTAAACTCTCATGCTTCACTTATATCTATTTAGAGAGTTAACAGGAGTTGGTCATTCACATGGTTAGTCATAAAATCCTACATAAAACTTGTAGATCACTGAATATGATATGTTTCATTCCTTGCAATAGTTTTGCGATATAAAGATGGTGATACTAGAGACATGCTAGTGAGTAATTGTGGATTGGTAGAAATATTTGTGTTAAAGTTTGTGATTCCCGTAGCATGCACGTATGGTGAACCGTTATGTGAAGAAGTCAGAGCATGATTTATTTATTGATTGTCATCCTTTGTGTGGAGGTCGGGAGCGCGCGATGGTTAACTCCTACCAACCTCTCCCCTAGGGGCATGCGTCTAATACTTTGTTTCGATAGCTAATAGATTTTTGCAATAAGTATGTGAGTTCTTTATGACTTATGTTGAGTCCATGGATTATACGCACTCTCATCCTTCCACCATTGCTAGCCTCTCTAGTACCGCGCAACTTTTGCCGGTGCATTAAACCCACCATATACCCTTCCTCAAAACAGCCACCATACCTACCTATTATGGCATTCCCATAGCCATTCCGAGATATATTGCCATGCAACTCCCACCATTCCGTTTTTCATGACATGCACCATCATTTTCATATTGCTTTGCATGATCGTAAGATAGCTAGCATGATGTTTTCATGGCTTGTCCGTTTTTTGATGTCATTTGCTAGGCTAGATCGTTGCACATCCCGGTACACCGCCAGAGGCATTCATATAGAGTCATATTTTGTTCTAGTATCGAGTTGTAATTCTTGAGTTGTAAGTAAATAAAAGTGTGATGATCATCATTATTAGAGCATTGTCCCATGTGAGGAAAGGATGATGGAAGCTATGATTCCCTCACAAGTTGGGATGAGTCTCCGGACTTTATGAAAAATAAAAGAGGCCAAATAATCCCAAATAAAAAAAAGAGGCCAAAGAAGCCCACAAAAAAAACAAAAAAAAAAAGAGAGAAAAGAGAGAAGGGGCAATGCTACTATCCTTTACCACACTTGTGCTTCAGAGTAGCACCATGTTTTTCATATAGAGAGTCTCCTATGTTGTCACTTTCATATACTAGTGGGAATTTTTCATTATAGAACTTGGCTTGCATATTCCAATGATGGGCTTCCTCAAATTGCCCTAGGTCTTCGTGGGCAAGCAATTTGGATGCACACCCACTTAGTTTCTTTTGAGCTTTCATACACTTATAGCTCTAGTGCATCCGTTGCATGGCAATCCCTACTCACTCACATTGATATCTATTGATGGGCATATCCATAGCCCGTTGATACGCCTAGTTGATGTGAGACTATCTCCTTCTTTTTGTCTTCTCCACAACCACCATATTCTATTCCACCTATAGTGCTATATCCATGGCTCACGCTCATGTATTGCGTGAAAGTTGAAAAAGTTTGAGAATACTAGAGTATGAAACAATTGCTTGGCTAAAACCGGGGTTGTGCATGATTTAATACTTTGTGTGATGAAGATGGAGCATAGCCAGACTATATGATTTTGTAGGGATAACTTTCTTTTAGCCATGATATTTTGAGAAGACATGATTGCTTTATTAGTATGCTTGAAGTATTATTGTCTTAATGTCAAATGATAGACTATTGCTTTGAATCACTCGTGTCTTAATATTCATGCCATGATTAGATTATATGATCAAGATTATGCTAGGTAGCATTCCACATCAAAAATAATCTTTTTTATCATTTACCTACTCGAGGACGAGCAGGAATTAAGCTTGGGGATGCTGATACGTCTCCATCGTATCTATAATTTTTGATTGTTTCATGCCAATATTCTACAACTTTCATATACTTTTGGCAAGTTTTTATACTATTTTTGGGACTAACATATTGATCCAGTGCCCAGTGCCAGTTCCTGTTTGTTGCATGTTTTTTGTTTCGCAGAAAATCCATATCAAACGAAGTCCAAACGGGATAAAAACTTATGGAGATTTTTTTTGGAATATATGTGAATTTTGGGAAGTGTAATCAACAGAAGGCGGTTCCCGAGGGACCCACAAGCCATAGGGGCGCGCCCTGGGGGGTAGGGCGCGCCAGGCTGGCTTGTGGCCACCCCGTAAGGCGGTTGGTGCCCTTCTTTCGCCGCAAGAAAGCTAATATCCGGATAAAAATTGTGTTAAAATTTCAGCACAATCGGAGTTACGGATCTCCAGGAATTTAAGAAACGGTGAAAGGCCAGAATCTGGGAAGGCAGAAACAGAAGGAAACAGAGAGAGAGATCCAATCTCGGAGGGGCTCTCGCCCCTCCGCCACCATGGAGGCCAAGGACCAGAGGGGAAACCCTCCTCCCATCTAGGGGGGAGGCCAAGGCAGAAGAAGAAGGAGGGGGCTCTCTCCCCCTCTCTCCCAGTGGCACCGGAACGCCGCCGGGGCCATCATCGTGACGGCGATCTACACCAACAACTTCGCCGCCGTCATCACCAACTCTCTCCCCCTCTATGCAGCGGTGTAACACCCCTTCTCCCCGCTGTAATCTCTACTTAAACATGGTGCTCAACGCTATATATTATTTCCCAATGATGTATGGCTATCCTATGATGTTTGAGTAGATCCGTTTTGTCCTATGGGTTGATTGATGATCATGATTGGTTTGAGTTGCATGTTTTATTATTGGTGCTGTCCTATGGTGCTCTCCGTGTCCCGCAAGCATGAGGGATCCTCGCTGTAGGGTGTTGCAATGTGTTCATGATTTGCCTATGGTGGGTTGCTTGAGTGACAGAAGCATAAACCCGAGTAGGTGGGTTGTTGCATATGGGAGTAAAGAGGACTTGATACCTTATAATGCTATGGTTGGGTTTTACCTTAATGATCTTTAGTAGTTGCGGATGCTTGCTAGAGTTCCAATCATAAGTGCATATGATCCAAGTAGAGAAAGTATGTTAGCTTATTCCTCTCCCTCATATAAAATTGCAATAATGATTACCGGTCTAGTTATCGATTGCCTAGGGACAAATAACTTTCTTGTGACAAAAAGCTCTCTACTAAGACTAACTTAGTTGTTTCTTTATCTAAGCAGCCCCTAGTTTTTATTTATGTGTTCTTTATTATCTTGCAAACCTATCCTATCACACCTACAAAGTACTTCTAGTTTCATACGTGTTCTAGGTAAAGCGAACGTTAAGCGTGCGTAGAGTTGTATCGGTGGTCGATAGAACTTGAGGGAATATTTGTTCTACCTTTAGCTCCTCGTTGGGTTCGACACTCTTACTTATCGAGAAAGGCTAAAATTGATCCCCTATACTTGTGGGTTATCATTCTTCACATAGAAGAACCCCTTTTGCCAGCTCTTAACCGAGTCCTGCAGGGGGAGCTGGCGGAAGCCGGCTCCCGGGCGATAGTGAACGAGGGCAGCTACGCAGGCGGTCATGACCGTCTCGTCGGTGGCCCTGTTCTTCGCCGTCTGCCGCTTCAGGTAGAAGAGCCGGCACCAAAGGTCGAGGCGCGGCTCCACTCCCAAAAAGCCCTCACAAAGGGCGACGAACACCGCCAACAGCAGGATGGCGTTGGCGCTGTGGTGGTGTGGTTGTAGCCTGAAGCACGAGAGGAAGCGCCGGAAGAACGTGCTCGCCGGCAGGCCGAGTCCGCGGGTGAAGTGCTCGGCGAAGACCACCACCTCGCCTTCCTGCGGGACCGGCGTGTTCTCCACTCCGGCGATGCGCGCCTCCACGTTCTCCGCCGGCGGCAGCTTGCGGCGGTGGTGGAGGTGCTCGATGTAGGCCTCGTCGACGTCGCTGCCGTCCCAGGCGCCTTTGCCCGCCAACCGCCTCAGAGGTGGCTCGGTCGCGGCAGCGGGGCGTGCGGGCACTGACGCGTCGCGACTAACAATGGTGGTGAACGGCGGCGCGGCGGATGCGTGGCCCTTGCTCTCTCTCTCTCGTTGCGGGGAGGAGGACGGGCGACGAAGACGATGTGCGGGGGCAGGGGAGCGAATGGCCCCTTTAGCTCCTCTCCCCTCCCATTTAAAACCCGTGCGGGGTAGTGGGGAGCGGATCCGACGCGCACGAACCACACTACTTCCGCCACGCGCGGGGAGGGGCGTTAAGGCGCTTGGGGAACGCCAACCGACGGCCCTGGCCGCAAAAGCTCCGCGCGCGCGGGCCGAGGCCACGGCCGAAGCGGGCCCCGCCCCACGGCACGGTCTTGTCCCCCGTGCGGCCTGTCAGGCCGCGGCCTGCTGCGCTCCACACGTGGCACATCCTCTCTACCCCTCGGGGTGACCGAGGCGTCCTGCGGAGCGTCGTCCGGCTGCGAGGCCGGCCGTCTCGATTCCACGCTCCCCGGTTCCGGGCCTTCCACTGGACTGCGAACGCAAGATTCAAGTCGGCGAGGTCCGCCGTAGCCAGCCGGCGGGCCTCCCCTGCTTCGGGGACTACTGACGGGGGGATAACCCCAGGGTAGCCTCAGGCAGGTCATTACTCCTGCTTTTCGAAAACGACTACAGGGCGGGCCGCCTCCCCCTGTAGTCCGGCTCCACAAGGCCGGTTGCGACGAGCCGGCCAACTCGAGGCGGGGTCGCCAGGCCGCCTAGCTGGCAGGTCAGCGCCCGTCATGTCACCATGCTCCACAGGACCTTGACTTGACGGGCAACGTGTCAGCAGTGCCTCCGGTACCGCGGTCAGTGCACGCGTGGCTACAGTGGCATCCATCGCACCGGAGGACAGCACCCGCATGGCTACAGTGGAGACAACGGTGCCTCTGACTCCGGCCGACTGCGACCGGGCGGTCGGCACAGTGCATGCACGCCTTCAACCACTCCATTACCTGCCCCGGCGTGGCTACAGTGTGGCCGGCCGTACCGCTGACCACGGCCGGCTGTCGCAAGACGACGCCGTGTCGGGCGGCCCGTACTGCGGCGCGAAAGGCACGCGCCGATAGCGATGGACAGCCGGTGGGCCCCCTCGCCGGCTCCCGATGGGATCCTTCAGCCGGCGGGCCCTACCGGTGACAAGACTCTTCGACCGGGGGTCCCCCTGGCCGGCTAGAGAGGCCGCCAGCCGGGTCCCCCCCGGTGCCGTATATGTATATTGTAATCCAGGGGCTGGCCTATAAAGCCCCCCGGAGCCACCCCATGCAGGGGGGGGACGACACACACATGCACACCCACTCACGTAGAGAGGCAAAGAGGGCTAGCAGGCCTCTTCTTCTTCCTCCTCTAGCCAACAGCTCAAGGAGCACCACTGTAGCCCGCTCGGTTCTTCAACCAGACTAGCAGGACTAGGGGTGTTACCTCCCACGGAGGGCCCCGAACCTGGGTACATCGCGTGTCTCACACCGCTTGTCCCCAATCCCTTATCCGGAGCCCGTCGGCGTCCTTCGGCCCCAACCACTCTCGATAAGCCACCCCATGGCATTTGTCATGAGAAAACAACGACAGCATGTGAATCTTCTCTTCCCTTATTAATTCTTTCATGAATTGCATCATTGACCAATGCTATGTTTGTCAATCTCCAATAAATTTTACCACTTATACTTTTCCTTATGTGATGTCATTACTTACCATAAGATTAGCATATGATCCTTTTCATTTATTTCCTTTTTATTTTGATTGCAACAAGAAAGTAAAGAAGCAAAAGCTCAAACTAAACTTTATTATATAACTCTCACTCGATTACATAGATAGATAGATCACGAAACTAGCACTCAAAAATAGATTATACTAAACTTTTATTCAACTAGATCACGAAAGAGCTAAGGATCGAACTAAAATAGGTAAAGGTAAATAAAAGTGATGGTGATACGATACCGGGGCATCTCCCCCAAGCTTGGCTCAAGCCAAGGGGAGTGCCCATATCCGTGTACTCAAGTCTCCTTTGGTGATGAAGATGATGAAGGTAGTGGTGATGAAGTGTCACACTTTAGCCTCAATAGGTACTCCAATTTATGGATGACGCTCCGAAGGGTGATGATGTGCTCCTCTAGCAAAATATTTTCACGAGTGAGAAATTTATTCTGAACACGAACCACTTCAAAAGCCCTAAAAGCTTCAATTTCAGTGGGGGTGAGATGATTGTAATAAGGTTGAAGGATATCTTCTTCTTCCTCCTCTTCTGTTGGCATGGATTGCCCTCCTTCTTGTTGATCCCTCATAGCTTCCTTGCCCTTGTCTTCATTGTTGGCTTCTTTTGGCTCCTCTCTCTTTAGCTCCATCTTCATCAACCAAGCATCTTTTCTACGTTATTGGAGAAGGGAGAAGACATGATGCCTGGCTTGATATATCTGACAGAAAAATAGCACGAAAAAAGAACAGGGGATTTTTCTGCGATGCGATGGTCAAAACAATCGGGGGTATATATAAAGATTTTTTTATCTTAGGAAGCAAGAATACGGAAGGAAAACGGAGTCGGGAAGGTGCCCGAGGTTGGCACAACCCACCAGGGCGCGCCGGGCAGGGCAGACGCGCCCTGGTGTATCGTGCTCACCTCGGTTGCTTTCCTGCTTATTTCTTATTTTCCTAATTTTTCTAATATTCCAAAACTGATAGAAAATATTTTTGCGGATTTTTTGGAGTCTGTTTACTTACCGTATCACGTACCTCCTCTTTTTCGGAATTCTGGAGTGTTCCGGAAGGTTTCTTTTATGTGTTCCTCCGGTGTCATGGTTTGGATAATATTGCTTTCAACATTAATAGGCGTACCTGAGATATATAGTGTTTAATTCTTTGTCCATTGACCACCTTCGGGTTAGTACCTTCAGCATTATTAATCTTGATAGCTCCAGAACGATAAACCTCTTCGATAATATATGGTCCTTCCCATTTGGAAAGAAGCTTTCCTGCAAAAAATCTAAAACGAGAGTAGTACAAAAGAACATATTCTCCAACTTTGAATTCCCGCTTTTGGATTCTTTTGTCATGCCATCTTTTAACTTTTTCTTTGAACAATTTGGCATTTTCATAAGCTTGGGTTCTCCATTCATCTAGTGAGCTAATATCAAATAACCTCTTTTCACCGCAAGTTTGAAATCATAATTGAGTTCTTTAATTGCCCAAAATGATTTATGTTCTAACTCTAGAGGCAAATGACAAGCTTTTCCATATACCATTTTGTATGGAGACATACCCATATATTTTTATAAGCTGTTCTATAGGCCCAAAGTGCATCATCTAGTTTCTTAGACCAATTCTTTCGAGACCTATTAACAGTTTTTTGTAATATTAATTTTATTTCTCTATTGCTAAGTTCAACTTGACCACTAGATTGAGGATGATAGGGTGATGCAATTCTATGGTTAACATCATATTTAGCAAGCATCTTACGGAAAGCACCATGAATAAAGTGTGAACCATCATCAGTCATTAAATATCTAGGGACTCCAAACCTCGGGAAGATAACTTCTTTAAGCATTTTAATGGAGGTGTTATGATCAGCACTACTAGTTGGAATAGCTTCTACCCACTTAGTAACATAATCAACAGCAACCAAAATATGAGTATACGCATTAGAGGAAGGAAAAGGTCCCATATAATAAAAAACCCAAACATCAAATGGTACAACAACAAGTGAATAATTCATAGGCATTTCCTGACGCTTACCGATATTACCAATTCTTTGACATTCATCACAAGACAAGACAAACTTACGGGCATCCTTGAAGAGAGTAGGCCAATAAAAACCAGCTTGCAATACCTTGTGAGAAGTTCTATCTCCCACATGATGTCCTCCATAGGCTTCGGGATGACATTTTCGTAGGATTTGTTCCTGTTCATGCTCAGGTACACAACGTCTAATAATACCATCTACCCCTTCTTTATAAAGATGTGGGTCATCCCAAAAGTAATGTCTTAAATCATAGAAGAATTTTTTCTTTTGTTGGAAGTGAAACTAGGTGGTATATATTTAGCAACAATGTAGTTAGCATAATCAGCATACCAAGGAGTGTTTTGAGAAACATTTATTGCAGCAAACTATTCATCAGGAAAACTATCATCAATAGGTAGTGGGTCATCAAGAATATTTTCTAACCTAGACAAGTTATCAGCTACGGGGTTCTCAGCTCCCTTCCTATCAGTGATATGTAAATCAAATTCTTGAAGTAAGAGAACCCACCTAATGAGTCTAGGTTTAGCATCTTTCTTTTCCATAAGATATTTTATAGCAGCATGATCAGTGTGAACAATAACTTTGGAATCAACAATGTAAGATCTAAATTTATCACAAGCAAACACAACTGCTAAAAATTCATTTTTAGTAGTAGCATAATTTCTTTGGGCATTGTCTTGAGTTTTGCTAGCATAATGGATACCATTTAATTTCTTATCAACTCTTTGTTCTAGAACAGCACCAACAGCATAATCACTAGCATCACACATAATCTCAAAAGGCAAGTTCCAATCAGGTGGTTGAACAATAGGTGCAGAAGTTAAGGCTTTCTTGAGTGTTTCAAAGGCTTCTACACAATCATCATCAAAAACAAATGGAATATCCTTTTGTAAAAGATTAGTAAGAGGCCTAGAAATTTTAGAGAAGTCTTTAATAAACCTCCTATAGAAACCAGCATGACCAAGGAAACTCCGGATACCTTTAATATCTTTAGGACATGGCATTTTCTCAATTGCATCAACTTTAGCTTTATCCACCTCAATACCTCGTTCAGATATTTTATGCCCCAAGACAATACCTTCATTAACCATAAAGTGGCACTTCTCCCAATTCAAGATGAGATTAGTTTGTTCACATCTCTGCAAAACTCGATCAAGGTTGCTTAAGCAATCATCAAAAGAAGTTCCGTAAACAAAGAAATCATCCATGAAAACCTCCACAATCTTTTCACAAAAATCAGAGAATATAACAAGCATACATCTTTGAAAGGTAGCAGGTGCATTGCATAAACCAAAAGGCATGCGTCTATAAGCATAGGTTCCAAAAGGACAAGTAAAGGTGGTTTTCTCTTGATCAGATTGTGATAAAGGTATTTGAGAGAAACCAGAATATCCATCCAGAAAACAAAAGTGTGTGTGCTTAGATAATCTTTCTAGCATTTGATCAATGAAGGGCAGAGGGTAATGATCTTTTCTATTAGCTTTATTTAATTTCTTAAATTCAATTACCATTCTATAGCCAGTGACAATTCTCTATGGGATAAGTTCATTTTTATCATTAAGAACAACGGTAATACCTCCCTTCTTAGGGACACAATGAACGGGACTTACCCATCTACTATCAGCTATGAATAGATTATACCTACTTCAAGAAGCTTTAATATTTCAGTTCTTACCACTTCTTTCGTCTTAGGATTGAATCGTCGTTGGTGATCAACAACGGGTTTGGCATCAGGCTCCATATTAATCTTGTGCTGACATAGAGTGGGACTAATGCCCTTAATATCATCAAGAGTATATCGAATAGCAGCCCGGTGCTTCCTCAGAATTTTTAATAATCTTTCTTCTTCATGTTCTGAAAGGTTAGCACTAATAATAACAGGATATATCTTTTTCTCATCAAGATAAGCATACTTCAAAGTGTCAGGCAATTGTTTTAATTCAAACACAGGATCACCTTTAGGTGGAGGAGGACCTCCTAGAGTTTCAATAGGCAAATTGTGTTTCAGGAGTGGTTGTTGTTCAAAGAAATTTTTATCTTTTTCATTTCTTTCATGCAAGTGCATATCATTTTCTTGGTCTAGCAAATAATGTTCTAGTGGATCTGTAGGAGGTACAGTAATAGAAGCAAGACCAATTATTTCATCTTTACTAGATAATTCTTTATTATGAGGTTGTCTACTAAACTTGGAAAGATTAAATTCATGAGACACATCACCAACATTAACACTGACGGTTTCTCTCTTGGAATCTATCTTAGCATTAACGGTGTTCAAGAAAGGTCTACCAAAGATAATGGGACAAAAATCATCTTGCGGGGAACCAAGAACTAGAAAATCAGTAGGATATTTTATTTTCCCACACAAGACTTCAACATCTCTAACAATCCTAAGTGGTGTGATGGTGTCTCTATTAGCAAGTTTAATAGTAACATCAATGTCTTCAATTTCAGCAGGTGCTATATCATTCATAATTTCTTGGTATAAGGAAAAAGGAATAGCACTCACACTAGCACCCATATCACATAAACCATGATAGCAATGATCTCCTATTTTAAATGAGACAACAGGCATGCCAACTACGGGTCTATGTTTATCTTTTTCATCAGGTTTGGCAATTCTAGTGGCTTTATCACAGAAGTAAATAACATGCCCGTCAATATTTTCTACCAAGAGATCTTTAACCATAGCAACACTAGGTTCTATTTTAATTTGTTCAGAGGGCTTAGGTGCTTTAATATTACTTTTGCGAACCACAGTGGATACCTTAGCATGTTCCTTTATCCTAACAGGGAAAGGTGGTTTTTGAATATAAGCAGTAGGCACAACTGGATCAACATTGTAAATGATGGTTTCATCCTTAGCTTTTACCGGTTCTTTAATTTCTTCTTTAATAGGGGGATGATATTTAAACCACTTATCCTTAGGGAGATCAACATGAGTAGCAAATGATTCACATAAAGAGGCTACTATCTCAGAGTCAAGTCCATATTTAGTGCTAAACTTGTGAAAAGCATCGGTATTCATAAAAGATTTAACACAATCAAACTTAAGCTTAATACCTGACTCATTACCTTCGTCGAGTTCCCAATCTTCAGAGTTGCGTTTAATTCTTTCTAAAAGATCCCACTTGAATTCAATAGTCTTCTTCATAAAAGAACCAGTACAAGAAGTATCGAGCATGGATCGATCATAAGCCGAGCATAAAAGTTCTGAATAATAATTTCTCCTGGGATATCATGATTGGGGCATGAATATAACATTGAATTAAGCCTCCCCCCAAGCTAGAGCGATGCTTTCTCCTTCATGAGGCCAAAAATTATATATATAATTTCGATCACGATGAACTAGATGCATAGGATAAAACTTTTGGTGGAATTCTAATTGCAATCGATTCTAGTTACATGATCCAGTATCATCACATAGCCTATACCATGTCAATGTTTTTCCCTTCAAAGATAAAGGGAAAACCTTCTTCTTAACTTCATCTCCAGATAAACCTGCAATCTTAAATAATCCACAAATTTCATCCACATGTATTAGATGCACATCGGGATGTTCAGTTCCATCTCCTGCAGAAGGATTAGCTAGCAGTTGTTCTACCATACCCGAAGGAATTTCATAACCAATATTTTCAGTGGGTGCGGTAGGTTGAGAGGCAACTAATTGTGGTTCCGGTCGAGGTGAAGATACCCCGAACAAACTCCTCAAAGGATTTTTTCCATAGTAGCAAGTGGCAATAAATTTCAGCACGTAGTATAAGTTTTTCCTTACCGATTTCCACTTACCAAGAGCGCTTCACTCCCCTGCCACGGTGCCAGAAAAGAGTCTTGATAACACACAAGTATAGGGGGTCAATCGTAGTCCTTTCGATAAGTAAGAGTGTCGAACCCAACGAGGAGCAGAAGGAAATGACAAGCGGTTTTCAGCAAGGTAATTTCTGCAAGCACTGAAATTGTAGGTAACAGGTAATTTGATAGCAAGATGATTGTAACGAGCAAGTAACGGTAAATAAAGTGCAGCAAGGTAGCCCAATCATTTTGTGGCAAAGGACATGCCAAAACAGACTCTTATGATAAGCAAAGTGTTCTTGAGGGTACACGGGAATTTCATCTAGTCACTTTTATCATGTTGGTTTGATTTGCGTTCGCTACTTTGATAATTTGATATGTGGATGGACCGGTGCTTGGGTGCCGTTCTTACTTGAACAAACCTCCCACTTATGATTAACCCCCTCGTAAGCATCCTCAACTATGAGAAAAGTATTAAGATAAAATCTATCCATATCATTAAACATTTGGATCCAAATCAGCCCCCTTACGAAATAGCGCATAAACTAGGGTTGAAGTTCTGTCACTCTAGCAACCCATCATCTAATAACTACTCCACAATGCATTCCCTTAGGCCCAAAGATGGTGAAGTGTCATGTAGTCAACGTTCACATGACACCACTAGGGGAATCACAACATACATATCATCAAAATTACGAACACATATCAAATTCACATGATTACTTGCAACATGACTTCTCCCGTGACCTAAAGAACAAAGGTAACTACTCACAAATAATATTCATGCTCAAGATCAGAGGGGTATTAAATAGCATAATGGATCTGAACATATAATCTTCCACCAAATAAACCATATAGTAATCAACTATGAGATGTAATCAACACTACTAGTCACCCACAGATACCAATCTGAGGTTCCGATACAAAGATTGAACACAAGAGATGAACTAGGGTTTGAGTGGAGATTGTGCTGTTGAAGATGTTGATGAAGATTGGCCTCCCAAAGATGAGAGGGGTGTTGGTGATGACGATGGCTTTGATTTCCCCCTCCGGGAGGGAAGTTCCCTCGGCGGAATCGCTCCGCCGGAGGGCAAAAGTGCTCCTGTCCAAGTTCCGCCTTGAGACGGTGACGTTCTGTCCCGAAAGTCCTGCCCTTATTTTTTCTAGGTCAAAAGACCTTAAGTACCAGAAAATGGGCACCGAAGGTGGGCTGGGCTGACCACAACCCACCAGGGCGCGCCTGGGGGGCCTGGCGCGCCCTGGTGTCTTGTGGTCACCAGATGGCCCCCCTACGGTAGTTATTTGCTCCAGTATTTTCATATATTCCAAAATAATTCTCCGTGAAGTTTCAGCTTA
Organism: Elymus sibiricus; assembly: GCA_039707655.1. Taxonomy (NCBI): domain Eukaryota; kingdom Viridiplantae; phylum Streptophyta; class Magnoliopsida; order Poales; family Poaceae; genus Elymus; species Elymus sibiricus. Next base: position 117,745,351 of record CM077667.1, read on the forward strand.
TTTGGAGATGTGTAGAATAGGTATCTCTGACATGCTTTTTCAGGTCCAGAATTCCAGCTGCTGGCATTCTCCCTCTTTGTGCAAACCTTGCAAATTATGAGAGAAAAGGCATTAGAATTACTCCATAAAGCATTATTATGCATAAAAACATTATAAATAACAGTAGGAAATCATGATGCAAAATGGACGTATCAAGATGCTCCGCCAGATAATAAAGAGCAAGATAATGATGTGGAAATAGAACCCGCTGAAGATCTTGATAACCCACATCCCAAAAATAAGTGTTATGAAAAGAAAGATTTTGTTGCTAGGAAACATGGTAGAGAAAGAGAACCATGGGTTCAAAAACCCATGACATTCCGTCGTAAGCCTTCCAAGAGTAAGGACGAGGAGGATTTTGAGCGCTTTGCTGAAATGATTAGACTTGTCACTGTTCGCACATGCTTGACTGATATTTTGAAAATGCCTCTGTATGCTAAGTATATGAAAGATATTATTACCAACAAAAGAAAAATACCTGAAACTGAAATTGCTACTATGCTTGCTAATTATTCTTTTGATGGAGGAGTGCCTAAGAAGTTGGGAGATACTGGTATACCCACAATACCTTGCTCTATTAAACGAAACTATATCAAAACTGCTTTATGTGATTTAGGAGTTGGTGTTAGTGTTATGCCTTTCTCTCTATATAAAAGACTTGAATTGAATAAGCTTACACCCACTGAGATATCTTTGCAAATGGCTGATAAATCCACCGCTCTACCTATTGGAATTTGTGAGGACGTTCCTGTTGTTGTTGCAAATGTTACTATCTTAACAGACTTTGTTATTCTTGATATGCCCGAGGAAACATGTCGATTATTCTTGGTAGACCCTTTCTAAATATTGTAGGGGTTGTTATTCACTGCAACAAAAGCAAGGTCACATTTCATGTTAATGGCAAACAACATACCGTGCATTTCCCGGAGAAGCAAATTTTGGTTAATAATATTAATGTCATTGAGCCCAGTGCCACGATGATCATTGGAAGTTTTAAAATACCTCTTCCTACTGTCAAGAGGAAATATTATAATCTTATTGTTGGGGAGATGCAAATCCCCACTGAGGTAACTTAATGAATCCTTTTTGAAAGACATGTGGTTGATGAATTTAGTAAGCACAACTCTCTGTACCATTAGTTTACTCTCTCTTATTCTTAGTTGAATAAATTAAAATGCCATGATTATCCTGTTTTCTGATTTTCCCACGCATTAGAAAATGACCCAAAAATTAAAAGTCTCAGAATGACACAAAATTTTAACATGAACTTTTCTGGATTATTTAAGAATTTTTGGCATTAAAATTACAGCGGGGAGGTGCACATGTGGGCCATGACCCAACAGGACGCGACCCAGCCCCTGGCCACGCCCAGATGGGTCGTGGGGCCCACAGGCCCCCCTACCTTATCCCTTTATCTCACTTCATCCCTTACCTCCAGAAAAAAAATTCATAGCTCTCTCTCTCCCGTGTTCCTCCTCTAGAAACTAAAATTTTCGATCTCTTTGCTCGGAACTCCGTTACTGAAACTGTTTTAAGAAATTGCTCCTTGGTATGTAACTCTCCCATTCATCCAATTAGTGTTTGCTTTAGTGGCTTATACTTTGCATATTTTGCTGCACTTAGTGCTACAGAAAATAAGCTTGCATGTTGAATTCTTTGAGTTCCAAGTAGTGGGAGTGCTTGATATGGCCTCTAGGCATCCATATGAGTAGTTGCTATCAATCTTGCAAAGTTTTATTGACATAATTTTGTGGTCCAAAAATTTCAGAAATTTGTTCATAGGAAGATGTGTTTCCTAAGGAGAGGTTCTTCAAGCCGGAGCGCTAGAGGAGTTGTTGTGAGCACCCCGGATCAAGATATCAACACCCCTCGCAACACAGAGGTTAGGCTGTGCGAATGGCCACACGTACCTTTCATGAGTGAGGCAGGTTTTCATTAGGAGTTCATGCAATTCATTGCAAATGCGGGGTTGACCAACTTCCTCGCAGATGAGTGTGACCAATACTATCTCCTTACAAATTCCTTTGTGCAATTTTTTTTATTTCAATAATAGGTCGGATGCTCCCAGAGTGCACTTTCGATTTATATGCTAAACATCATGAATTATCAGTCTCTGAATTCTGTGAAATATACAAGATCCCCTATGACGGGGAAATCGGTGAGCCTAAAATAGAGGAGTTCGAGGACTTACTCCTCACCTTGACCGTGGGAGAAACTAGGGGCGTGTAAAAGGCTAGGGCCACTATTTTACATTTTCCTTCTGTACACTACTTCGCTCTATTTATAGGAAAATGTTTAACTGCTATGACTAAGGGTGGTGGTCTCAGTGCCCCCACCCTTGATGTCTTACGTCACGCACTACATGGTGATAACACATATAGCGTAGGAGCTATTGTTGCACGCCGCTTGCATATTAATCGGCTTAAGGGCAAGATCCATGGTGGAATTTATGCCACACGCCTAGCAAAGCATTTCAATGTTGCCATACGTCCAACTGTTACTTATTGCCTAAGGTTTATCTTAATCACCAGTCTATGTTAGACCACCAGTTCATTGAGGAACCTCGACCTCCGCAGCACATTTGCTACAACTTAGTATACAACGAGATTACTCACAATGTTATTGTGTTGCCTGCACCTTCTTTGTTTAACTTTCATGCCAGGCACGGATACATTATCATGCCGGAGGATATAACTACTTATCGGAACGAGTTGGCTGAGGCGGAGGCCCAGGCCCGGGCGTGGGACGCTCAGGTACATCAGCAACAATACTTTCCGGGACTTGACGGCTACTATCAATGGTGATTACCAAGCTAGGCCAAAAGCCTAGGCTTGTGGGAGTACGTGTTTCTCACCGACATTATATTTATGTTCACACACTTCATATAAATTGTCGGTGTTCATCCTCTTTCATTGTATATCCATGTTAGCTTTATTTTTCCACTTTCCTCTTGTGTGTTTGAAAAACCCAAAAATATTTCCCGTTTCTTTTCGGTTTTTCTTTCCCTCTTTGATTAGTTGTAGTATTAAAAGAAAAAACCCAAAAATATTTCCTTTACTTGTTGGGATCTTTCCCATGTAAATAGTTTTTCTCGTTTTTGTTTTTCCTTTTTGTTTGTTTGCCTTCTTCGAGAAAAATACAAAAATCCAAAAATATTTCAGTGTTTTTCTCTGAACTTCTTTTCTTTTCTTTGAGGCCTTGAAAGGAGTGACCACAATGAAAATGTTGAGTGCCTCTCAAATGCATAAATGTTGATCTAACGAAAAAAAACCACCATTACCTTATCTTCTCCTTTGTCTGAATGTTTGCAGATTCCAGCTTAGTCCACGGCACCCTTGCACTATTATTATCACATCATTGGGCCATGCGAGTGAAAGGCAATAGTGACGATATTTGATGAAGTGATCGTGGCAAAGGAAGCTGGTATGAACTCTTCTTGTTTTCCATTTTTTGTAAATATGTTTAGCTCGTTCAATCTTGATTCAGTGTATCATGAGTGAACATGTCTATGATGACAATTATATATTATAGTTTCTCATGCCATGCTTAAACAGCTAGCAGTAGATAATTATTTATCTTATGTGTCAACATGCATTAAAATGGTTATGATGTGGTATTGTAGTATGGTATTTCCCTCTGAGTGATTCGAGCAGCTTGACTTGGCCCATGTGCAAACATGTAGTTGATTCAAAACCAATGCAACATTCATGGTGTTTAAATTCAGAGTGTTCATATCCTACTCATGCTAATGTCCAATGTTAATTATTCACAATACATGATTATGACCGTTTTCGCTCTCTAGCTGGTCGCTTCTTAATCTATTGCTAGCCTTCACTTGTACTAAGCAGGAATGTTGCTTGTGCATCCAAACTCCTAAACCCAAGTTGTTCCACATGAGTCCACTATACCTACCTATATGTGGTATTACCCTGCCGTTCCAAGTAAATTTGCATGTGCCACCTCTAATACTCAAATAAACATCTGTTTTGTGTGGCTCATGGAGCGATAGAGCAGTCAGTATCTTCCATGCTAAGCGGGTTATTCTCAAGATGGACGCTTATTCGTCCGTTATTGCATGAGAGAGGCTGGTAAAAAGGATGCCCAGTCCTGTAAAATAAAAAATAATTAAACAAACTCCTGGGACAAGTTGATATATTGGCAGGCACCCGTGGATTCGGTCAGCCATGGTTTGTGTACGTATGGTGGAAGGAGTATACTTTACAATTCCGCTTGGGAACTGCGAGTAATGTGTTTAGCATGGAAGATATTGAAAACTCTATTGTAACGTTGACAGGAAAAGCGCACCACCCAAAAATACAATTTCATCTCTGTTTTAGACCTTGAGCTCTGGCGCCTCTGCAAATCAATGCTTCCCTCTGTGAAGGGTCCATCTATTTACTTTTATGTTATCGAGTCATCACCCTCTTATTAAAAGCACCAGACTGGAGAGCACTATTGTCATTCTTTTGCATTGAGTCTAGTTAATGTTGGATGTGAGAAAGACTTGATCTTTCCTACTCTGAATTATAATGTTTAGTCGCTGCTTGAACCTCGGAGGTGCTCTGCATTTATGTTTTGCGGTCTCAGAAAGGGCTAGCGAAATACAATGTCATCATATTATATCATGATTGTTTTGACAAATTGTTGGCATGTGATATATCTTATTATTGCTCACTAGTTGGTTATGAGTTGCCATGAGTAAATATGATGCTTAATTGTTATCATGGATATGGTTATTTATGATTTATGCTGAAAACATGAACACTAGCTAAGCATATATACATATCACTTTCAATTTATCAACTGCATTGCTTGAGGAATGAGTTAAGCTTGGGGGAGTTGATACGTCTCCAACGTATCTACTTTTCCAAACAATTTCGCTCTTGTTTTGGACTCTAATTTGCATGATTTGAATGAAACTAACCCGGACTGACGCTGTTTTCAGCAGAACTACCTTGGTGTTATTTTTGTGCAGAAATAAAAGTTCTCAGAATTGGACGAAACTTTTTGTGAATTTTTTCTGGAATATATAATGAATTTTGGAGCAAAGAACTACGAGAGAAGGGCTGCCCTGTTAGCTCGTGGGTCCCACGCAGCTCCCCCGACCCTAATTCCAGTCCTATAAATTCACATTTTCGGGAAAAATAGAGAGAAGATTTCATCATGTTTTACGAGACGGAGCCGCCGCCACCTCCTATTCTTCCTCCGGAGGGCTGATCTGGAGTCCATTTGGGGCTTCGGAGTGGGGGGTTCGTCGTCGTCGTCATCACCAACCCTTCTCCATCGACAATTGCATGATGCTCACTGCCGTGAGTGAGTAATTCCTTTGTAGGCTTGCTGGACGGTGGTGGGATTGGATGAGATTGATCATGTAATCGAGTTAAGTTTGATAGGGCTTGATCCCTAGTATCCACTATGTTCTGAGATTGATGTTGCTATGACTTTGCTATGCTTAATGCTTGTCACTAGGGCCCGAGTGCCATGATTTCAGATTTGAACCTATTATGTTTTCATGAATATAAGAGTGTTTTGGATCCTATCTTGCAAGTTGTAGTCACCTATTATGTGTCATGATCCGCATACCCCAAGGTGACAATAATTGGGATTCTTTCCGGTGATTGCCGTAATTTGAGGAGTTTATGTATTCACCATGTGTTAATGCTTTTTCCGATTCTCTATTAAAAGGAGACCTTTATATCCCTTAGTTTCCAATAGGACCCCGCTGCCACGGGAGGGTAGGACAAAAGATGTCGTGCAAGTTCTTATCGCAAGCACGCATGACTATATACGGAATACATGCCTACATTACATTGATGAATTGGAGCTAGTTCTATGTCACCCTAGTGTGTAAGTGTTACATGATTGATGTCATCCAAATCAATATCCATCACCGATCCACGTGCCTACGCTTTTCTCATATTGAATCTTGCTAAGTTACTACTACCGTTGCTACTGTTACAACTATTACAAAATTGCTGCTACCGTTGTCACTGCTACTATTGCTACTACTATTTGTCGTGCTACTAAATCTTTGTTGCAGAGAGATATCCCAGGTGTGGTTGAATTGACAACTCAACTACTAAGGCCAATAAATACTCTTTGGCTCCCCTTGTGTCAAATCAATAAATTAGGGTGAAATACTACCCGTGAAGACTGTCTCGATCCCCTATACTTGCGGGTTATCAACCACAAGTGGAACCGATGGAGACGAGGGTGTGTTACCGAAGTTCCTTCCCTTTGAGGGGAAGTACGTCACCGTTAGAGCGGTGTGGAGGCACAATGCTCCCCAAGATGCCACTAAGTCCACCGTATTCTCCTCACGCCCTCACACAATGCGAGATGTCGTGATTCCACTAGTGGTGCTCTTGAAGGCGGCAACCAGACCTTTACAAACAAGGTTGGGGCAATCTCCACAACTTAATTGGAGGCTCCCAACACGACCACGAAGCTTCACCATAATGGAATATGGCTTCGAGGTGACCTCTTCCATCTAGGGTACTCAAACACCCAAGAGTAACAAGATCTGCAAGGGATTAGTGGGGGGAATCAAATTTCTCTTGGTGGAAGTGTAGATCGAGGCCTTCTCCTCCAAAACCTAGAGCATCAACAAGAATCGATGGCTAGGGAGAGAGATCGGGCAAGTATGAGTTTAGGAGCAACAATGGAGCTTTTGGGGGAAAAGAGATGAGTCCCAATGGGGAAGAAGACTCACTTATATAGGGGGGAGAAATCAGACCGTTTTCTGGCCACAAAACGTGCCTAAGCGGTAGTACCGCTAAGGGGAGCGGTACTTCCGCTTGTATAAGCGGTAGTGCCGCTCAGGAGAGCGGTACTTCCGCTTGGAGCACAGAACATGCCGTTTCCCGCTGCTGACACAGTCAGGGGAGGATGGTAGTGCCGCCGGAGCGGTACTACCGCTCCCATCAGCGGTACTTCCGCTTAATGAGGCGCGGGGGACCAGACACATGTCTGGTCCCCTACGAGGGACTCAGGTCATAGGCAGAGCGGTACTACCGCTCCTGAGGAGCGGTACTTCCACTCAGAAAAACCAGAATGCCAGAAGAAAAATATAAGCGGAAGTGGGCGCGGAACTTCCAGGGCGGCAGTACCGCTGGAGCGGTACTACCGCTCCTGGTGAGCGGTGCTTCCGCTCAAGAAAAACCCGAATACCGGAAGAAAAATATAAGCGGAAGTGGGCGCGGTACTTTCAGGGCGGCAGTACCGCTGAAGCGGTACTTCAGCTTATCAAGGTCAGAAGGGGGGCAGAGAGAATGAACAGACGGTCTGGGAAAGGGAGAGATGCAAATGTGTATGTGATTGATTCCACCCATCCTTTCCAAATACGGACCCCCTCTTGATAGTACGGATTTCCTACGACTCTCGTCCACCAACACAAAATCGACAGAAACAACCCGTCTTCTCTTTTTAACCACCGAGGGGAAAATAACCGTTTCGTGCCACCTGATAATCTCTGAAAGCTTATTGCACCCAGTCAGTCCACAAAAGCATTGTCATCAATCACCAAAACTAATAGGGTAGAAATATGCCCTTACAAACTTGTTTATGGTAGATATGCAATCCAAGTGTGTCAATCCAAGAGGATAATAGTAGTTAGGACATACCTCTCGCTAGTTTGTTTTGGTGTTGACAATGCATTTTGCGTACTAACCATGTGCATTGAGCATTTCAGATATTCTTATATATGACATAGGACGGTCTTATTCCCCTCGGATAAGGAAAGAGCAAAGAAGGATTTTTCGGCATTTCTTTTCATTTTATTTGAGTCGTAGGAAATCCATACTATTAAGAGGGGGTCCACGTTGGAAGGTTTGGGTGGAATCAACATGTACACACACTAAATGCACCCACATATCCTCCCTTAGCTTGGGAGACTTCATAGGTTGTGCCTTCGTCTTACTGGCAGAGACCAAGCGGTAGTACCGTTGGTACCCATGGTAGTATCGCTTATGCGGTACTTTCGCTGGTTGTACCGCGGCTACATCCACTAGGTTCTTTGTTAGGGCTCAGATACTATCGTCACAAGTCAATTGATATAACACAGAGAGTAAACGTATGCTTTAGTTTCTTTGACCATGATAGTATCGTGGTCACTTCTTACTGTATGATGAACTTTGGGGTTGCGCAAACGTCATCTGTAATACGGTGATCATAACGGTAATTTATAGGTTCATCGATTTTTTTTGACAAGGGGCTACATAGCTCAAGAGTGGGATTTGCTCCTCCGATGATGGATAGATATTATTAGGTCCCTCTCAGTGTGACATCATCTATCATCATCTGGCCAGACACAGGTGACTAGGTCAGAGGGATGCCTGAACATGTCAACGAGAAAGAAGAACAAAACCGATAACGAGAAGACCGGTATAGTGAGCATGAGAATGATTAAAGAGGATACCGATATATCTCACCTCAGGTTTTGTAAAGTATCGCAAAACAAAGGGAATAGCACATGATAACCAAAGGTTCACTCGAATGTCATTCCTGTATTCATAGGAATCAATATGGATGTCCACGGTTCCGCTATTGGTCATTGAACCAAAGGGGTTTTGTTCATGTCTAAGTTTTACCGAACTTACAGGGTCACAAGCATAAGGGAATCATGATCTGTTGAGTGTTAGTGCAGTGATAGTTATGAGAAAATATTTATTAAATAGTTTCATGAATATTAGAAATATTTTTGAGAGAACCGGAAGCGTTTCGAAGTTACCGGTACAGTTTTGGGGTTTACCGAGTTATACCGGAAATATATATATATATATATATATATATATATATGGAAAGTATTTCTGGAGATGTTAAATTACTAATAAAAGATTCTAATATTGATTAGGAGGCTTTTAGAATCAATGAAATATCAACGGGTCATAGAAATAATAAAAAAGCCAAGTGGTGGAGAGTTATTGGGCCTAGGGCCCAATAGCTTTTAGGACAAGCTAGAGGGGGCAGTATTGGAGTGGGGGGGAGGAGAACTCCTCCTCCCCCTAGTGCCGACGCAAGGGGAGGAGTCCTCCTCTCCCGTGTGGCGCCCCTCCCCCTTACAGGGAACGGAGGGAGTGGATCATTGCATGTTATTTTCTGTTCTAGTCATTAATTATTTACTGGAATTTGTCATCAACATGCCTAATATTCCAACATAGACCATATCCGTTACCAAAAAGATTCAGAAATACTCCCTCCGTTCCTAAATATAAGTCTTTTTAGAGGTTTCGTTATGGACTACTTCGCTCATTTTACCCCGTATATAGTCTCTAGTGAAATCTCTAAAAAGATTTATATTTATATGTAAGAATGGAGGGGGTAGTAGACTTATTTATATTTAAAATACAGTACTCGCTCCGTTCCTAAATGTAAGGTGTATTATTTTTATAAAAAGTCAAACTTTTCTAACTTTGACCAAGTTTATAGATAGAAATATTAATCTCTAGAATACCAAGTCATTTTCACTAGATTCACCATGAAATATATTTTATATTTGACTAGGAAAATTGCCCGAGCGTTACAACGGGAAATGCACTATAATTGTCATGACTGAAACAATGTAGGAGAATTTTTTTTGTAAAGGGGGGTGGATGATTGAACGAAAGAAACTTCCCCTTTTATATTGTTAAAAAATCAACAAACCGTGCATTATATTTTATATTTTCATTTTGACATGCTAGTTAAGTAGGGAAACACAATATATTAAAGTACTAATATTATATATTGTGTATTATAATTTTATGGTCTAAAAATATTAGAAAATAAAAAATCCATCTATCAAAAGTACTAATATTATATAATATTTTTATTGTGTATCATTATTTCAACATGCAACATTTGGTTTTATTTTCGATAAGAAATATACATTTGATGCATAGTGATTATGCAGAGATTTTTGCACGGACGCTCGATATGATTGAAATCTGGGGAAAAAACTTCAAAGGTGACCTAAATTTATAAAGAATTAATAGCATAATTCTGATGGGAAAGTCAAGAGATCAATATAAGAAAACGAACCGAAGTTTGCTTCTAAATCTATCCATGAAAGATAATCTATTAGATGGAAAAGTTAGAGATCGTAGAAAAATATACCACATCCACGTGGTTGATATCCCAGCATTGATTGAGCGGAAGATCTTGAAGCACTCCTTCAACACCTGCGTAAAGTGATCGAGTTTCATCACAATTTCTGACAGCAAGAGGGCTTGGCAAATGACTATGGACATGTAGTACTTTAACAATGAAGTTTTGCAATCATGTTAAAATTTCCATATTAGGGCTTTTTACCATGAGCTTTACCTGACGTTGGTGGCCGACAATTGGGAAGAGCAGCTGCTCTCCAGCGCCGACAGAGGCTCCAAGAGGTCATCCCTCCACGGGCTTCTATTCCTGTTGTACACTTGACATACTAATCAATCATGACAGAAGACCGGCGATGTGTAAAGAAACAGCGAGCTAGCGCGCAAATCTTTGTATGAGGTGTCGCCCCCTCAGCTACCGGTGCCACCGAGGGAAAGACTTGTGTGAGATCTCACATTAGGTGAGATCTATGAGATCAATTTTTTTGAAGAAGAAGTACATGTTCAAAAAATCTTAAATTTTTTGTAGACACTCATGAATGTTTGTTGTACAACCACAAAAAGTTTCAGCTTCTAATTCAACTCACATTAATACAAATGAAAAAGACAAAATCGGATATGAACAGTGTCAAAGTACAATTCACCCAGAGCTGCTACTATTCACATTCGAATTTGTCTTTTTTGAATCTCAAAATATACATCGAGTTTTGAGCTGATTTTTTTCCGAGTGGTAGACATATCACATAAGAATGTTGTCAAATAATTTCACATTTTTTCAAAATGTCTAAATATGATTTTTTGGTGTTGATCTCACGATCTCACCTAAATGTGAGATCTCACACAAGTCTTCCCCGTGCCACCGATGGACCGAGGACGTGTTTGGTTAGTGTCCACACCATTGCAAGCCTGGACTGGCACGTGCCTGGTTCCTGGCTGGCCTTTGTTTGGTTAGTGGCCTGATGCAAAAACTAATTGCCTGGCCTGGCCGTCCCTAGTAGCCTGGTTAGCCTGGCCTGATTTAAAAAAATCGAATAAAATAATATATCAAGTCCAGGCAGGGTCATCAGCCTGGCTCGGGCATTCGATTTTTCACGCCTGGTCGTGTGCCTGGCACTAAGCAAGAGACGATAGGAGCATTAGAAATCTTTTAAACACAAAAGGACAAATCAGCGGGCAAGGAAGGGAACCAAACGCGCATGCACCACGCTAGCCTGGCCAGCCAGAAACATGCGTCATCTCAGGCCTCATCCATGCACTATTTTTTTCCAGGCACATTGTCCAGGCCTTCAACCAAACAGGCCCTCGTCGCTTCGCCGTACAGCTGCAGCGTGAAGCACTCCAGCCACTCCTCGAGGAATGCATGTAGGTGCACACCCACGCTGAGGAGCCCCAGACAGGTGGCCGGAGTCATCCATGAATTTGGACATCTGCAACGCATGGTCACTGAGTCGACCGTGGGTAAGCTCGTAGAGACCTCCTCCACTTCCGTGACGCGGCAGTCATTAGGGAGTAAGGGTGACGAAGACGATGTGCTTTGTGGCCCCTCGGTGGTGATTGTCTGCTCGCAACGACAAACTTGACTTGTAGTGTTATAGATTTTTCTTTATTTTTCCTTCGACGATGTTGAATCTATTATTCTGAAGCCCAGTTGCATAGATGAGCCGCATCTCCCCGAGCCTTGTTGTCGGCGTCGAACACAAACTTGTCGAACGCCTTCATGATTCTCATCACCAGAAACCCTCCCAGCAGCCGCTGACACACGGCGGCATCACCTCCTTCTACCAGCACCCAAAGTCGACGATGCAGGGGTCCACTCCACCTCGCTTGGTGGCTCAAAGCCGTAAGACACCTGCATCTTGATGTCAATGAACCCGTACGCGCCACAAGGCACGTATGTGTTTCACACGACCGATGGCCATGCCCTCGCTGTGTCGTTACAGCTGCAGTTGTTGCACGCTGGATATGGTGAAGGCCATGGAGATCTTCTCGTCGCTGTCCATGATTGCCAACCGTGCTGGCACGGCGGAGCCGAAGGGATCAGAAATCACCGGACGTGACTGGGAGGGGCGGTGCTGCTCCTTGTTTTCATTAGGGGCGCTTGATAGAGTTTGTATTAAAAAATAGTTAATTGCTTTGATAATAGTGTTCCAATTTAAAGACGTGGCGTGAAAAAGTACATGAGGTTGCAGAGACTCTTGGATCTTTATTTCTTTTTTTAGAAACCAGACTCTTGGATCTAGTATCGTGGATGATAGCCTAGAAAATGGACACAAAAAAACTCGGAGAAATAATTTGTGTTATCGGATTTTATATTTTTGGAGCAAATTTGTGTTATTGGATTTTTTTTAGGAGGGGGGGGGGGGGGGGGGTGTGTGTTAGGGGATTTGTATTATTGGATGAACGGAAGATTAGTTTTTTTAGATAAACACACTCATGGCCCGTAATGAGAAGGCCCGTAAGAAAAGAATCAGCAGCACAGAGCGAGCTATTTGATGCTAGCGTTGAATAGAAATTATTAAATATGTTATATACCCAGCTTTTATCATGTACAGTAGGCTAGTTCAGCTGGTTGTTGGCTTCGGGAACAACTCAGAGTTCTGGAGTTTGATCCCATACAATCATAATTTATTTCTGCTCCTATCCAACTGCTAAAAAACGAAGCAGGCCTAACTTGGCCCATGCGGCAAGCTCAGCAATTGCGCGCGGCCCAGATCGGGATGGACAAAATTATTTGACGAACCGTTTTCCTATAGTGCGGGTTGATTACTAAAAGCGTTGTGTTTCTATAAACATGTATGACGGACTAAGAATACCTATTTCCTTTATCAGCAAGGTACAAATATATTGAGAATTGTAAATTCTAATATATTTTGCTACAAAGTTGGTCAAACATGGACAATACACCTTATATTTAGAAACGGAGGGAGTATCAATTAGGATGCGCCTAGACCCAGGTAAATTTGTGTATTTTCGGCTTATCTAGCCCCTTTTTATCGCCACTTTGGCCTTCCTGACCTCGCAGCCTCTGCCTTGCTATCATGACAGTCCCCTTTCAGGGCCAAATATACACCCTGGTGTTCCGAGTTATGTGAAAGAAATAATGAGCTTGAAAGCCGATGGCGACATTGTCACGACGATGTTGTCTTTCACGACGGCTGGAACGTGAGCCGGCAGCGGGCAGGAGAGTTTCTGCTGTCTACGAGTGACAGTGGATAGCCCGAGTTTAGGCGGGTGTTCAGCTTCAGCAAACGTTAGATGCTGGTCTGCTCCGACGTTCACGACATTTGCAAACCAGATTGAACGTAGTCACAAGCAAGAACTCACTTCACAGTCTAAAATCTACTATCAGCAAGAAGCTTCGACCTCATGAAATGAAACCAGAAGCGAGATCGATACATCACACAAGGAAAACCACCAGCACAAAGCCCGATCACAATTCACCAGCGTGATCTTCTTTTGGCCAGAGGGCAATCACACTCGATTATTCTGTCCCTAGGTGTCCACGACATGCTGCAGATTCAGAGCAATCCTTCAGAAGCAGAGGAGCCTACAGCCGCGGCCGCGCCGCCGCCGCTGCCGCCGCGGCGCCGCCGTAGTCCTTGACCTTGCCCCACACGGCGGGCCACATGGCCTTCCTGATCTCGGCCACGACCTCCCCGTCCCACCCCCTCGCCGCGAGCCCCTCGGCCGTCGCGACGGCCGCGGCCACCACGTCGTCGACGCCGCCGTCCACGGCCGCGTCCACCACGCCCCGCCGCACCGCCTCCGCGGCCGTCATCTTGTCCCCCCTGAGGAGCATGTCCCGCCTGGTCGCGGCGTCGGGGACCTTCTGCCGGAGCAGCTCCCCGAAGTAGTCGACGATCTTGATGCCGGCGTCGACCTCGCTCATGTACAGGAACCCGCGGGAGGCGCGCATGACGACGGAGTCGTGCGCGAGGGCCAGCGCGCAGCCGGCGGCGGCGGCGTGGCCCGTGACGGCGGCCACGGTGGGCATGGGGAGCGCGAGCAGGTCGGCGACGAGGCCCCGGAAGCCCTCGCTCATGGTGGTGTGGAGGTGGGGTGGGACCGTGCGCGCCCAGGCCTGGTCGAAGCCGTTGGAGAAGTACTTGCCCTCGGCGGCCAGGACGAGGGCGCCGGCGCCGGGGGGGCCGGCCACGGCGGCGCGGATGGCGGAGATGAGGGATGGGCCGAGGCGGTGCTCGCCGGCGCCGGTGAGGGTGATGAGGTGGACGCGGCCGCGCCTCTCCACGGTGCACATGTTTGCCGTGTCCATTTGGGGGGATCAGCAGCAGCCAGCAGGTGACCGAATTTGTTGCCAAGGGCGGCTGGACTTCTTGGGCGGTTCCCAGCAATTTCGTTCTCTCTCGCCACTGGCTAGAGCTTGAGAGAATGGCTCATGACGTTATCTGCCCCTGCCGGCACACTTTGTAAACTACTAGTGGCAGGGGCGCGCCCTTGGCGCGCCTCCTGGGCGGTCCTATGCGCACCTGCCTTGGTGGTGCAACTGTCAACGTGCATATGCGTGTTAGAGAAGCACAATTGTTAATATAGCATCATTCAACTCTTGCTTGTCTTCCATAGGTAGAAGTACATATATTAGATAGGTAAGACCTCATTCGGTTAGTCCAAAATAATTAATGAACTACTCAACTAAGGTTACTATGGGGGCTGCCTGTCTTAAGGCTCAGATTCTACCTTCTGTAAATGTTGTTGTTCTCATTGTCTCGTGACAATTGACACTTGAGCATTCCCATGCGTGCAGATCCTATGCTAATTATGAAACAACCATGCTCGGAGAAGCGAGACGACCGACATTAACCCTGAAAAATAAACGGTTGCATAGAAACTATTGTTGGCACTTAATAATCAGTCACATAAATGATGTTCCATTTAACTTTGCAGTAGTAAACGACTACCAAAGGGCAAAGTACAAGAAACGCTGGCAAGCATTCAATTCAAACGTATATAAAGAGAGACATGAACAGTACTGCAAAAAACTATTCCTTGCTAAACTGAGATCTCAATAGATGAAGGGACACCAAATCAACCTGAGTGTTGTTCTTGATGCTAAGCATGAGCACGGACAAGGGCCCCGTGCTGAACTCGTCCTCCTTCCCATGCTGCCACAACAGAAAGTTAGAAGCAACGAGCTTGTCAGCAGATGTCATGAGAAGGCATGTGGCTCTAAGTTATGAGAGTTGTCTACCTCCGCCATCTGTTCGATGCTGGCTGATGGAGCAAAGGCCGGAGATGTATACATGGAACAAATCAAATCCGTCTGAACCCAACCTTTCTCTGCTTTCCATCAGTCTAGAGAATTTTTCTGTTATCAAACAACATCAGAAAGTTTACAACCTGAGACTGAACAAACATGCCATGCTAAGCAGCAAATGGCTATCTGCTCTAATCGTCATGCCAAAATGGAAAAAAGCACACAAAGTAGTAGTATTATGTCAAACAGAACAAAACGAAGCACTACATGTTAAAGGAGAGGAGGTTGCCGGGTACTCATAGCGGCGCGAAGTTGTAGCCGGATACTCAAAACATGACAACCTTTCTGTTTTTGAGAAATTAGTTCTGAACTTGCAATGCATGGAAAACCAAAAACTGGGAATAAAAACAACCTGTACATACCCATATGGAAATCACCCAGAAAAATGATTTACGTTACACTTTTTTGAGAAAGAGAAAAAAAATCTACAATTAAGTGTTTTGTCAATCGCTCTTTTGTGAAGGGGAGCCTTGGCGCAGCGGTAAAGCTGCTGCCTTGTGACCATGAGGTCACGGGTTCAAGTCCTGGAAACAGCCTCTTGCAAAAATGTAGGGAAAGGCTGCGTAGTGGTCGGACCCTTCCCCGGACCCTGCGCAAGTAGGAGCTACGTGCACCGGGCTGCCCTTTTAAGTGTTTTGTCAATCGCTCTGAACCAAGCATCGATGGTATCTAAACTCCTATCGTGTGAATTATCAATTGAGTATATAAAAAGATACTACAGAACAATCAATATTTGGTCTAGACGAAGAAGGTTGCTCATATTTATATGTTATATAGCTACAGTGCTAGATAAACATGCTTATTAGTTTTACACTCAAAAGGAACTTATTAGGCCAATAAATGTACAACATGATTTCTTATGCCAGTAAACCATATCCCATGAGTTACCAGTACCACTTCCATATGCTTAGAACTTTTCTCATAATTAACAATATGGATCACAATTCCCGCAAAAAAAAAACATAGATCACAAAACTATATGTCCTCCGCTCTAAAATTACAGCCTAGAATGTCTCATATAGAAATACATTATCTGCAGATAAATAATCAAAAAAAATTAAAAATGGAAATTCCATGTAATATACAAAGAGAAAATATAGAACCAGCCAAATTATGCAAGGTTGTGTTGTTGGGGAGCATGGTGTATCCAAGATCTTTGTGATTCGTTTACATCTTTTGGCCTACTGAGGCGCCAAACATGATTTAATTAACAAAGTTCACCGTGTGGAGGACACATTTTTGTTTTGTACCTACAGGTTGACTTCTAATGCTCCAGCACGAACATGTGGGTACCTTCAAGTAGTTACCTTGATTCCTGCAGGAAAAAATATAGCAAGGTAAATAACTACATATGATATTGTACTTGGCATCAACTTGATTCCTTCTTAAAGTAAATGATATGCAATCTTGAAAATCTTATAGATTCTTACAAATTTGTGCGTGGAAGGTCAATTTAGTACAGAATTTGCTGAATTTACCAATAGAGTAAGTGACAGAATGCACTACATTGCAGATTTTAAGACAAGACAAAGGCACTCTACCAATGTTCAGGCTTGGCTTTAGAATACTATTTGGATAGAAATTATAACTACTTTTTTAGACTAAGCAGGATCTTTTCGGACGAATTAAACAACAACAGTGTATCAATCATTCATGTCATACAAAGTTTTAATACAGTGTTCTCCTATAAACACATAAACTGTCTTCCCTGATCAATTCAGGATCAATACAACTATATTTGCTGCTTTGCTTTGTTAGAAACTGAGCCTGGATTTTGAGAGAGACACTGTGCAAATGATGCACCATGGCTTTGGATTTTGATAGCTAATACGTAGGGCACCTCATATAAACAGAACAGAGATCTAAAACTGAGAACTCCCTCTGTTTTACTGTATCTGTCCTCGCCCCCTATGCTCATAGCCCAGGCACTAATCCTGAGAAAAGTAAATAAGAAATGACCATATGCTATCTGTACCAAATAAATTTATTTATACAACCATTTAACCATTCCAAACGAATTGGCAACCGCACTACTGATTTCCTCAAATACACAGGCATTCTAAAATGGAGTATCCCGAGGTAGGACAGAGATAGTGAAACAATTGGAATAACAATCATCTTAAATTGCAAGTTAGGTATGAGATAAATGTTACCCTTTACATAGAATCCAAGCGATGCTGCAATTGGAGAATATGTTCTTTTGCTTAAACGTTTATAAGCTATCTAATCCACCCATATCTTCTGATAATAATTTGTCATCCCTCTTTTCTGAATCATTAGTCGATTCATTATCTTCTGATAATCTCAAAACTGATCCTCCGAAACCAAGGTCATTGTGACTATATTCAGTGCTATCTCTTTCCTTGCACTCGGTTTCATCATCAGACAATTCTAGGATTCTTTCAAGGGAGAGCCTGTATTCAGCATTAGACGGAGTGTACCTGAAATAAAGACAAAGTAACTTCAGGTGATAATTACCCCTGGCACCCTCAAGCATGTTTATCATGTTTGTGAGCAGGCAGTGCAAGCCAAATACACATATAAGAAAGCTAAAAGTACCAAGGGGCAGGAGCTTGTTCAGATTTGCTGTCTTGTTTTAGATAAGTGACTAAAGCAAAGTGTTCGATCTTTTTCTTACTAACAACTATTATCACATGAAAATAAGTTGATCAAGATCAATGTTTCAGGCTGATGTCTGAATGATTAAGTTTAGCTAGCATGTCAAGTTCTATGGCAAGTCATCCATGTCGACACCAGAACCAACACAAACCATTGTTCAAGATATCGGTAACTGGTACCATATCGGCCGGGGGCTGATAAGGGATTAATCGGCGAATCGGCCATTTAACTGAATATATCGGTAACCCATTTATCGGTAGGTTAACTAGGGCCATATCTATATATCCTAGGCTACATAGCAACAGTACTACTTGTACATCACATAAGAGAGCAGCACAGCAGCAGCAGCAGCAGCAGTACATCAGCATTTACAGAACAACACAACATAGGAGAGTAGTGCTTCTGTTCTTGGAATAGGAGAGAGTAGTTTTGGGCCAAAAAATGCTTCCCAGTTAATCGGCCCAACCGATAATTCGGCCTGACAGCCGATAAATCGGCCTGTCAGACCGATTAACTGGGCCTCCAGTTAATGGGTCTCGAATAGGCTTTCTCTTATCGGAGGGGGTCCGAATAGCAGTTAACTGCAGTTAACTGGCCGATATTTGGAACAATGACACAAACCAAATCAAATCCAAATGAACGAACAAATCGAACACTTACTCGATAAATTCGAAAGGGTCAGATATCTAGTAGTGAGAAACAAATAAGATACTATGTGTACTTCTGCCAAAGAGCTCCATAGAGCTCTACCTGCACATGAAAACAAACACCAATTAGCACATCTCGTCTGCACAAAATAGAAGCCGATGAAAAAAAAAAGAATTCCTCAATTAAGTAATCTGAAGCACACCTTAAGTTACTAAACCACGATGCATCATCTAGGGAGGACGGAGTGCAGACAGTGGCCAACATCTCCGTTACTGGGCTCCTGTGTCCAGTAGGCCAATAATCAGCTTACCACATAAAGTGAAAATAACCAGATTTTGTAACTGATTTTCTAAGTATTCCATCTCAGTACATGAATCTAGCTGGATAGTCGTCCTGCACCTCCTCAATCCGACGTGGACATGCTCGGCGATCCACATGTGTTCCCCTCTTACTGGTCGTAATTCCCCTATTCAATGTGGTCTCATGCCCGGCGATCAAAGTCAAAGTGGCGCGGACTTTTCTGATTGCCACAACAAATACATATAAGAAAATATACAGCTAGAAAGAAAGAGAAGCACCGCTAGTTAAACTAATAAGTGGCCTGAAAATGGCATCGCATATATTCTCTTCAACAGGTTTGCATTATCAAATTGGCGGTGGCATGGCGTACAGATGTAATTTGATCTCTTAAAAGGGGGGAAAGGGCATTGCTTCCACTGCTGAAAAAAACACTGAAGGATAATTAGATTATGACACACACAAATGTGGTCTAGTCTCATCTCATTCTGTCCTATCTTCTGTGCCGTACAAATCTATGGATATATATTCTTTTGATTAGCACAGTGCACTGCTTCGGATTATCTGCAAGTCGTAGCAGATGGAGAAGGAAGATGGTGCATACCCGGGTGAACCCACGAGGTGGAGGCGGGTGTGGCCTTCTTGCGCCGACGGCAAGATATGCTTCCCGTAGCACTTTTCCTTGGGCTCGCCGTTTCCCTTACCCTGCTCTCTTCATCTGACCCTCCCCTTCTCTCCCTGAGGACGACGCCGCGGACGACCATCTCCATGGCGGACCCTGCCGCCCTACCTCCTTCTCGGTGTCGTCGACCTTAGGGCCCCTGCCAGCCTTCTCCGCGGATCCGGATTCTTGGATGAGGGACGGCGGCGGCAACCCTAGTTGGAAAGACGAGGCGCTGAAAGGGGAGAGGAGAGCCCAACGTGAGGAAGAGGAGAAAGTGACGGTTGTATCTGGGGAAGGAAGACCAATAGGCGTACAAGCGCTCCTCTCCCTCGATTTTTCTAGCCAATACAAAACGCGTACGAGCTGCTCTAGCATCCGACGTTCACCGAGGGAGGTGTTACCTGGGGATGTTTGTACCTAGCGCGGCCGTTTTGCATTCACATCGATTGACTCGGTAAAAAGCAATCGAGCGGAGGACGTGGCACACGCGAGCGAGCTCCGAGTTCGCTCTTGGAGAGTTTAATATTATTACCACTAAAAATATCAAACCGAAGAACAGTGGAAGCCGTGCCATTCGCCGATTGCCTGGTCCTCTCTCATGCCGCTTCCATCTTACGTCAGGGTTAGGGCCATCTTCAAAGCGGACCATCACATCATTCGCAGCTCCGAAATTAATATGTATTTTCTTCCTTTTATCAATGAAATGATATGCATCACGTGTATTCATGAAAAAAAAAAGTAATCTACAATCATCCAAATCAAATGATCCAGACATACTTTGTATTCAATGATGTCTCGTATCGGTCCGTGAACCAGTCCGGCTGTCTGAAATCCCACAAACTTTTTTTTTTTTTCTGAAATCCCACAAACTGAAAGCAAATTAGGGGACTTCGAGGGAGTCCGAGCTCTACCATGTAGGACTCCAACACCCTCAGCCCACTCAAACCCCCACACGATCGTGTCTTCATCCCCTTCCCTTTCTCTGCGTTCGCTTCCTCCCTCTTCGACGTCGTCGTTGTATCACCCGGCCGCCCACCAAGCACTTGCCACACATACGCGGCGTTGTTACTCCAACTGGTCACCACACCGCTTGCCTACGCTATCGTTCAACATCTCTCTTTCGTCCGCCGGGCAGGTATCATCCGCCCCTGTGGGTGCCAACCATGAGAGCGTGACCATGCCCGGCAAGTGGTCGGTGAAATGTATGTGCTAAAATTTTAACATTTTTTCTTCCTTCTTTGAAGCAATGGTTTCGGGCATGGTGTACATCTACAAGCACTGCGTTGATTTGCCCGACTCCTTCTACGGCGAGGAGGATTATGCGAATGAGACGTGGAGCGTGTGAAAGATCATGTTCTAAATTTCAAGAGATCGATTAAGGGTCATCGACTGTTGAATCGGAACAGAGCATATGGACATTTGACGCTGATGGAGGAATAATTTGCCCCTGATGCCCTATTCACGGACAACTTCCATCGACGCTTCGGATGCACAAAATTGTGTTTGGATGCCTCTACAATGGCGCCTGGAGCTATGATGACTATTTGATCTTGAAGAAGGATGTCATAGGAAGAAATGAATTCTCTGGTTAGCAGAAGTGCATGGCTGCATTGCGTGTGCTTGCATATGGCACGGTCGTCGACTTGTGGGACGAGTACCTCCGGATGTCCGAGAGCGCATACAGAGACCATGGTCAGATTTTTAATTGTGGTGATCTGGGTATTTGGACCTCGGTACTTGAGAGAATGAACTGTTGCAGACGAGGATCATGGCACTTTCAGAAGCCAAAGAATGGCCAGATATGCTCGGATCTCTTGACTGCATGCACTAAAGATGGAAGAAGTACACAAAAGCTCTACAAGGACAATATCAAGGCCATGTTAAGAAGCTCATCATCATTCTTGAAGCAGTTGCATCATAGGATCTCTGAATTTGGCATGCTTTCTTTTGAATGCTCGGGTCTCACAATGAAACTAATGTGTTGTAGCGGTCTCCATTGTTTGCTAGGTTGAATGAAATCCAAACTCCTCCATGCAACTACACTATCAATAGACATGAGTATAACATGGCCTACTATCTGATTGATGGTATTTGTCCTCTGTGGGCGACCTTTGCCGAGACCATCTCTGAGACAATTGGTCAGAAAAGAGCTCACTTTGCCCAAAGAAACGGAAGAGCTAGAAAGGATATGGAGAGGACATTTGGAGTGCTTCAAGCCTGTTTTACCGTTGTTTGTGGACCTCCTAACGATGGTATCCGGAGACCTTGTGGGAAGTGATGGCATGTTGTGTAATCATGCACAACACAATCGTACCATGAGGGTGAAGATGCTGCCAGAGGTCTAGAATTTGAGGACATGGGTGATTCTATGCAACTCCCACACTAGAATTCGGACACATTTGATGAGTTTGTCCAAATGCATCAAGAATTCGGCATCGAGTAACTTATGAGCAGCTCAAGAAAGATGTGATTGAGCATCTATGAACGGTTAAAGGGGACAACTAGAACATATGTGTCCCTTGAATTCAAGTTAAAGTATTTTATTTTAAAACTTGATTGGATTGTAATATTTAAATTAAGAGTATTGTCGCGTTTCAATATTTCCAATCATCGACGATTTTCATATGCTATTTATTTGGAGTATTTCGGACTTAGAAAAAAAAGGTGGGCTCTAGGGGACCGGGTTGGATGACTCGCTCTCGCATCATAAACCAGTCTGCAGACAAATACAATATTTGTTTGGGAGGGACCAGTCCATCAAAGAATATAATGTCAGTTTTTAGAGTCGGCGTTTAAGGTGCCCCTAATTAGTTGCCGCCATCTCATTCACTCACGTGGGCCCACTTGCGCTTTCTTGCAGGTTGCAGCGCAAGGACACTTGGTGGGTTTGTCATGCCAGTGGTGCTAACAGTGAGAACATTGCTTTGCATTTTTATCTTCACATAGCAGTGAGATCTATTACAAGGACCTGCCTTCGGACCTTGCTAGTGGTAGGGAGACCCACGACGTCCAGCTGAAGAATACGGAGGAGGCGTGGAGAGCCATGACATATCAGCTGAAGGAGACGGGGGAGGCATGGAGGGCCACAACGTCGGCTGAAGGGGACGACGCATGTTTGCAAGTCCGGGCGGGGGAGCTAGGCGGGGATAAATATGCTCGTTGCGACATTTTTTGTTTAAACGGACGCAAAAGAGTTGCCTCGTGGATTAATTAAATATAAGAGAATTGTCCAGTTAATTAGTGAAAATCGGTTGAAAATCAGTACAAACTAACCACATGTGGACTATCCAAAGAGCATTCAACCCCATAAGCGCACGATCAGCTCGGCAACCATACCCAACACACTACGAACACCAACCCCCGCACTGCTACATTGCCAAGAAATCCCTGGCAAGAGTACCACGGTCAAAGACCACGTGCACCACCAAATCCATGGAGACAAGAAAGGCCATAAGGACCATAAGGACAACCCCAGATAATGATAACCATCCATCAAGCAACTGCGGACGCCGGCCTTTCCTATGGCGCCACTCTTCTTTCTTTTGTTTCTGGGAGCCTCCTCCACAATCGTCTTGCCAGACCAGGGCTAGCCGCCTCCAAACATGCGAGCAAGCTGCGAAGCTCTATCCGGAAGAAAATCCCATCGACCTTGTCACGCCCATGTTTCACCTACCCAACGATCACGTGCGAGTGGGTGACTGCAACGTGGGTACCTCCACGGTCCACAAAGGCTAGCGACTCACTAGGCTCTAAAGCATCAGAGTTATGAGCCAACACACCTGCCTCCCCAACCTCATCACCAACAGGCACCACCTTTGAGAAAGGTGAAATAGGCTTCCCACATATCTCACATAGCTCGGGCATAATATGCATCACTTCATGCTTCACAACCGGTAGCAGCTGCCCAGACTCCAATGGTAGTGGCGAGGGCGTTGTGGCCACTGTCATCATCCCAAGCGAGCCCACCTTTGGAGGCGCCATCAATAGCAGCGAAGTGAGCTCCCAACATAGCTCCTGCAACTCCAGCAAGATCTACAACACTGGGGCCATGACCTCGGCGATGACCTCACTCGTAGGGACAGTCGGCACGACATGCGGCAGCATGTAGGGTCTAGCACGAGGGGTGAAACATCCATAGAGACATGATTCATCCCCTTTCATGGAACCAACCTGAAGTTCAGTCAGTAAGGACGCATCAGACACAACCAGGAGTTTGCCAAGAGCAGTCTAAGATCTCGTCAATAAACTCCCAACATGCGCGAGCAGCCGCAAAGCTCGGTGTGAAGCAACTCAGACTCCTTGACGGGAACAGCTGCAAAGGCGCGTCGGTCGGCAAGTGCAGATAGTGTGGGAGGCGAGGGAGCAACACACGTTCTCGCCAATAAACTCCCAACATGCGCTAAGCAGCCGCAAAGCTCGATGTGAAGCAACTCAGACTCCTTGACGGGAACATGCTGCAAAGGCGCATCAGTCGGCAAGTGCAGATAGTGGGGGAGGCGAGGGAGCAACACACGTCGGAGTCCAGTCGGTGCGGGGCTTTGAACGACAGAACCGCACTTTGTGGCCGAACTGGAGGCAACTCGCGCACCAGATTGGGTCTCTGCACTCACATGCACGATAACCTTTGAAAGAGGCATCGGAAGCAATGATCCCTCAGCTACGCCGGGAGAGCGACGAGAGGCCATGGGAGGCGGCAATTGACACCTTGCGGCAAGGTGCCAGCCACCCCCCAAAGGATCTTCACGGGGTGCTATCGTCGTGTCCCTCGTGATGCCATGGGCCTCGGGAGTGTCGGGCGCCAAAGTTGGCAGCTGCGTCCGGTTTAGGACGAGGGTGGGGAAAGGGGCACCGCGCTACAATTCCACCCTAGAAGAGGAGTGGGCTTCCGATCCGGCTGAACGAGCAGGCAAGACTCACCAAGGAGGGTATCGGCGGTGGCGGCCGACGGATCCAGAGGGACCGGCACCGGCGCAGCAGGACCATAACATGATCTTGATCGGACAGAGTGCGTGGAATAACAGCAGCAGCAGCCGGAGTTGAACCAACACATAACCGGCCGGCTGGGGCTGCAGCTCCTGGCCGGATGCTCCAGCCATGGCAGCAGGGACGACGGTCAGCGGTGCTACGACCTTGACTGGTTTGGGTTTGGGGGCTCAGGGGCAGGGCTAGGTAGGATGTTAACCTGAGCAGTTCGGATTTTGAACTGCTCAAGAAATGATTTTGAAACAAAAAAAAATAAGGCACCTGAAGCGTACGTGCTCAATTCTGAAAAGGCTCGAGTAGGTGGTTTTTATTTTCAGAGTACTTCCAGCTGTTTAAGTGACAAAAGCAGGTTATCTCATGCGCCAACTATATATCTATTGTTGAAGGACGATAATAAAACAGAAGTGAGCCTCTTAGACGAAAGTGCAGATCAAACAGAAATCATCCAGCTTGAGTACAGGCAAAACTGACAAAGCATTTGGTTTCTAGGTAACATACATATCCAGCAACCAGGTGAACTTGATTAACTCGAGGACTAACAAGAGCTACGGCCTTCTTAGCTTGCATGGGACTTGTTGAGGATGACACCCTCATACTTGACCTGGAACCACTTCATGGCGTCCTCCTTGGTGACCCTCTGGTGGATACCGACGCGGGCCTTGCACCTGCGGCGGCGGGAGACGCGGTACCCAGCACGCTCGAGCACCACGAAGAAGTCCATACCGTAGATGCCGGTAGATGGATCATACCTGGTAAGGAAACATGGTCAGCTACTGGTCCTTAAAGAAGTGCCATTCTTCATTGAACAACCATTGTGCACTCATATGCTGGTGCGCTATCAGCAAATAGACAGAACCATGTATTGCAGCTACTTGATAAATGAAGGTAGTAGTCCCCAAATCTAAAGTTAGGAAGGACCTAGGCAGTGGCAACACAATGCACATCCAAACTAAAGTCAAGCAATCACTATTAAACTGAAAAGGAATAGTTATCCACAAGGATTCTGATAGACGGTCAACTATTAACGGTGCCAACACAAAGGAACCAAAGCCTTGCATTACTTATCTGTGACATACAAATATGTATGTTGTTAATTGAACGCTTGAGAACAAAGTCAGGTATTGGTGATGAAACAACTGAGTAAATACATCCAATCTAAGGACGATGATTCAGCCCATTTCATCTAACAAATACTCTTAAGCATAAGGAAATAATGAGTGCAATAAACAACTATTACGGAATTTAACGATCAGAGTGGCTGACTAATGATAATGTAGCCCCTACTACTACAGCAAAATATCAGTCTCGGTTATCAACTCTAACAGTTCATATAGCTTCTCTAATGATTTTGGTCTCAGCTACTTAATAATGATGAAACAGAATCACCTACTTGATTAATAAGAAATATTAACCAGTCCAAATAAGCACCGCATTGACTAAAAAAGTGCTACACCAGCTCAACTTACTTCATGCCGAGATCGATGTGCTCCTGGATACCGAAGCCAAAGCATCCGGTGTCGCTGAAGTTCCTCCTGAGCAGCTCGTACTCCTTCACCTTCAGGCCACTCTCCAGCAGCTGCATCGCCTTCTCACCCCTAATAGTCACGTAGCACGCAATCTTCTCATTACGCCTGATACCGAACGACCTGACAGTGTACCTCGCTGCAATAGCACAATATCATTAATATAAGGACCACCAACATTGACCACATTTGACATGTACAAGGGAAGCAAGTCTGATTTAAGAAACTAACCCTTGGAGAACACTGGCGACTGTCCGCTCAGCTGCTCCAGCACCTATCAAATAAACATCACAACGGAGTTAACATCAATGATTAGCAGTCAAGCTGTATTTTTCAGAGACCAGGAATGTAGAGAAACTCAGACAGCACTTATTAAGGTCAACCTACAACTAGCGGAATGGAGCAGAAACGATTGACCACATCGAGCCAACAGTGGTTACATGGTAGCAGCATCAGCATCAGAAGCCGATGCATCTCCTAGTAGGAAACTAAAAAGGACACCCCAGATAGAACAGGCCAGTGCCGAGTTCGGCTAGATACAATTCCACAGACTAGAGCGCTAGATCGCTATGAGCCGAACAAGAACAACCAGGCTACTAACAACCAACTAATCTGAATCGCACACGCGCGAGCGCATCAACGAGGCGAGCGGGAGGGCAAATAGACAGGCAGGCATATGTATACCTTGGAGGCGCGGGTGAGGCGATCTCCGCTCTCGCCGACGGAGATGTTGAGGACGAGCTTCTGCACCTTGATCTCCCGCATGGAGTTCAGCTGCTTCTTCTCCGTCGACTGCGAGCACCAAAACACAAACAACACGGCGTCGTCAGAACACCGGGAACCTGAGCAGCCCAAAGGATTTGGAAGAACAATCGGAGCGGAGGGGAACTCACCATGGCGGCGGGATCTGGGGAGCGGCGGCGGGGGGGGGAGGAGAGGGGGAGGTGGAGGGGGCAGAGGTTTAAAGCGTGGTGAGGGGCGGCGGCGGCAGGGGATTTGTAGGGAGGGGAGGAAACCCTAGCGCGGAGGGTGCTTATATGCCTGCAATTACGTCCGTGCCCCCCGTGTGCGGCGTGGAATGGAGGGTGGTTTAGTAATTTT
Source organism: Elymus sibiricus (assembly GCA_039707655.1). Taxonomy (NCBI): domain Eukaryota; kingdom Viridiplantae; phylum Streptophyta; class Magnoliopsida; order Poales; family Poaceae; genus Elymus; species Elymus sibiricus. Next base: position 117,772,576 of record CM077667.1, read on the forward strand.
GGTTAATCTGGCTTAGGAGCGCAAAAAAAAGGAAAAAATTCCGTCGCCGGGACTTGAACCCGGGTGTACAACGGGCATCCAGGTTTCATATCCCGAAATTTCAAAACAAAATGAAATTTACTAATTTGCTTTTAATGCCATATTCATATAAAAGTGTGTGGCACCCGAGAGCGACACATCATCCTCCCTCTCTCAAAGGGCTAATACCTTCTCGCATCTTTCTCTCAGCCTCCTTCATTAATCTCTAGCTCTCACTCTCCCTGCCAAGCCTCTTTCTATGCACAACCAATTGTCGCCTCTTCATAGGCGTCGACCGCTGCTATGCACATGGACTTTAAGCGTTGTTCTGCATGTGGCCTTCGAGCGTTGCCTCTCCTCGTGGCCATCGAGCTCCACCTCTCCTCGCGGCGGCCTCTCTACATGGTCGCCGAGCACCGCGGCAGCCCAAACACCATCACAACCCCCCGCTCACATGAAACGTCAAGCAGAGGATGACGGAGCTTCAGTGCATAATGCATTCTTTGTGTACATACTAAGAGCATCTACAACTGGAACTTGCAAATTCGGTCCCTCAAACGCCCGCGGCGCGCCTCAAATAATGCATTCTACATCCGGATAACTCAAATTAGAAACCTCAAATCCATATTATTACATGCAACGTAAACCTAATACTAAGTGAAGGTCGTCCGACTCTGCCGTGCACATGTACAGCGGCTGGTTGCGCCCCTCGTGGCGTCGGTCCCGTCGCCGGCGAGTTAGAGTAGGACATGGTGATGCGGAGCATCCTACGGATATCACCATGGCAACAGTCCCTTTGGCAAGTGACACGTGCGACATCTACTTCACATAATAAAGGTGAATCATCTCCTTTACACGTGCTCACTTGACCCCTTTGAGGATGGTATACTACTTGACACTCCTCTCGTGTGCATGCATAGGTATTGTCGGAGCTTCACGGATGACGAGGAGGGGTGCCAGCACCTACGTACGACTACACCATCCGCGAGGGAAGCTTGGAAGCGGAGAAGGAAGAAGAAGCGAGGACAAGTCTCTGGAAGTCCCGGACCTTCCGGCCTGCCCGGAACTTCCGGACTACTTGACCACAGCCGACTACGGGCGTGCCAACTCTCTAGATAGCCCGGAAGCAGCCCGGAACCCACCCGGAACCTCCGGACCCCGGACCTTCCGGCCTGCCCGGAACTTCCGGCCTCCTCGACTACAGGCGACACCAGGCGTGCCAACTCTCTGGGTAGCCCGGAACCTCCGGCCTAGCCCGGAACTTCCGGCCTGCGTGTGGGCAGCCACTCGGGCCCGAGGCCCATGTACCCCTTTCTCACCCCCACTTCGCCCTAGACTATATATACTCCTCCACCTCCTCCATTTTAGGGTTAGCAATGGTTTAGCTCATAGATTAGTTGAGCATTGCTCCTTCCATATACTTCTCCTAGGAGATTGCGACCTCCACGTGTGAGAAGATCCTATGGATGTCAAGGCCCCTATCTAGGGAAGGTCCTCCGGGATTTCAAGGCCTCATCTCCCTTTGGGATTTGGGATGAACTCTACCATGTATCCTCTTTCCCTTTGTTGTTCTTGTACCTTTGTGGATCTTGTGTGGATGTGAGTCTAGTGGATGTGAGATTGGACTTGTTCTTGAGTGTTCCTCTTGTGATTTCTCCTCGGTCTTCCCCGTGTTCTTCGTGGAATCCCCCTCCAATTCGTGAAAGATCGACACACACGGGTGTGCCCCGTATCATATTGGTATCAAGAGCCACGTTTCTCACGAATTTGGAGTCCCCCCCTTCGTTTTCTAGCCTAATTTTGTGTGATTTTGTCCCGATTCGAAAATCCCCACCAAAAATAGCCTCACCAATATTTTTGCAATTTGTTGGTTCTTGTGAGATTTTGTTGATTTTGATCCATGGAATTCGTGTTTAGCAAGTAGATCTAGCTTCCCCACCACGAAATCCCCCCAAATTTTCTTTTTCCCCATCAATTTTGACCCACGAAATCGAGTTTTTCCGCCCCCGTTCTCAGATCCGGAAACTAGGGTTCGTCCCGGAGTTGTTTTCGTGACCCCCGGAACTTCCGGCATCACCCGAAACTTCCGGCCCAAGCCCGGAACTTCCGGCCTAACCAGAAAGTTTCCACCAAAAACCCCTGGTTTTCCCCACACTTTCCCGTGACCCTCGGAACTTTCGGTACACCCCCGGAACTTCCGGAGCCCGGAACTTCCGGCCCTAGGCCCGGAACTTCCGGCTTAACCAGAGTCATTGCACAGATTTCAGCTTCAGCCTTTTCAGCGTTTCGGCCATAGCTAATTCACCCGGAGTCTGATTTTGACGTTCTTTAGCTCGTTGGATAGCTATTGACACTCCCTCATCCCACAAAAATACTTCCAAAACCATTTGACTCCATCAAAAAAATTCATATTTGGCATCTTTGCCTAGGCCACCACCATAACTTCCGCATAGTTTTCCCACCATACTCTTTCGCCACCCTAACCCAATTTTGTTTGAGATTTTGAGTTGCGGTTTCCGTTTCCTAAGGTGTTTCGGCTAATTAGGGACGGTTCTACATCGACAACACCGCCGCTCATCATCGCCACGGCCTCGACATCGACATCGGCCACTTTGCCTTTTGGCACCCCAACCGTAAGCAAGGACGGTAACCTCGACGACATCATTGTCTATTACCTTGCCATTGCATTGATCGCTTCGAGCCGATTGCGTACCTTACCCATTGAGATTAGCGAGTTGAGAATTGCCGGGCCACGTTACTTGTGCACCGTAGTGTTACTCTTATGCCGCATAGCTACTTTTAGCGTGCAAATATCTTGTTATCTACATTGTGCCATAAGTCTCTCCCGTGCATATCCATCATACTTGTCTTGTATCTTGGTTCGAGCATCAAGCATAGAAAAAAAAAGAAAGAGCAAAAAGAAGAAAAAGCTTTTAAGCAAAAGAGGAGATACAAAAGAGCTTGTAAGCAATAGAAATAGCATTGAGCCATTTTGCATAGTTCATACTCTTGGATCATACATACATAGCATACTTGGGATTGAAGATGGCACGGTTACTCTTTTAGGTTGGTGCACAAGCGCGTATCTAGCCCATTTGAGCAATCGAGCTATTGTCTCTTCTAGTATCCGTGCAACACGAGCTTGTCCCGGGTCTCTCACATTTTATGCTCATTCCTTGGTTGCGTGAATCCCATTTATCTATCCGTGTGTGTGTTCCTAGTGCCACCATAGCTATTGATCTATTTGCTTTGCATTGCAATTTTGTGAATCTTTCGCAACATTTTCGATATCTTGGATTAACATTTGCTTGATTTTGTGCCACTTGTCCTAACCAAGCCACTCGATAAGCTTTACATTGTGGGTGTGAGTGAACAAGTCTGGTACCAATTCCCCTATTCTTTCATTCCACATTGAGTGAAACGGGACACATCCTCAACTTTGGGAACGGTATATTGGTATTGTTTATCTCATTTCCTACTCACCCTTGCTCGAGTCTTGTGATGGATAGGCAAAGCACATCATCTACTTTGGTCTACAACAACAATGACGAGTTTGATGCCATGAAGAAAACCATCGACGCCAAGTTGGATGCTCAAATGGAGGATCTCAAGGTCCTCATCAACATCGGCAAGAGGTCTTCATCATCTTCGAGAAGACGCTCAAGTGCACATGCTTCCGAGCTACCATCTCTGGCAAGATCACCTCGGCATCGACACCATCAAAGACATGAAGAAATAACGACGCCAACATCAAGGCGTCCAACAAACAACAAGTGTGAAGGTCACGATCTCGACACCAACCACCGCTTGATGACTTCACCACTTACATGGGCATCTTCGCCAAGTGACTTCAAGGCATCTTCGCCTTTGGATATGCGGCATCTTCGCCGACAAGCACTTCAAGAGAAGCTCCCCGAGCTCAAGTCCACGACTTCCACGAGCTACTACGACCTCGGCATCGACCACGAGATTCCTTTCTATGGGAGTCAAGACCCCGAGGAGTATCTCGCGTGGGAGCGCAAGATGGAGACCTACCTCAAGCTACTTCAAGTCCCTCCTGAAGATCAAGTGAAGTGCGCCACAAGAAACTTCCATGACTACGTGTCGACATGGTGGCTTCGCATATCTTCGACGAGCTTCGACATTTTTTGGTCCAATTTGAAGAAAGCGATGTGGCGAGAGTTTGTGCCTTCTACCTACACGGAACATCTTCAACGCCAATTGGAGAACACCATACAAGGATCCAAGTCCCTCGATGAGTACTTCATGAAGATGAAGAAAGCCTTGCGACGAGCCGGTGTGGACGACCCCATTTGGATGAAGTTCCACTTCATAATGGGATTGAACAACGACATCGCCAAGACTATCTTCCACAACAACTACGAGTCTCTCGAAGACCTCTACATTGGTGCTCTCATGGCGGAACATGAACTCAAGGCCAAGGCTACTCGACCCAGAGCACACTTCACGACGACAAAGCTCCACGATGACGAGCATGAGGATGGTACCACCAAGATATCCAAGGCCGACGAGCTCCAAGACGACGCTTCCCAAGTTCGACTTCACCGCCATCCCTCTTTGTGGCATTGACGGTTCTGAGTCTACCACGACTCTTTTTGAAGACGGTGCGGCGACGACCACAACTACGGAGCCACTCAAGGAACATGCTTTGGAGGCAAGCGACAAGGTGGCGAGCAAGGATGATGCTTCCATCTTTGGAGGCGTGAGTGATGTGTTGGGGAACGTTGCATGGGAAATAAAAAATTTCCTACGCTTCACCAAGATCAATCTAGGAGATGAGCATCTACGAGAGGAGAGATCGGATCCACATACCCTTGTAGATCGCTAAGCGGGAAGCGTTAAGAAACGCGGTTGGTGTAGTCGAACGTCTTCGCGATCCAATCACGATCCGTCCCGCGATCCAATCTTGATATGTTCCGATCTAGCGCCGAACGGACGACACCTCCGCGTTCAGCACACGTACAGCTCGATGACGTCTCCACCTCCTTGATCCAGCAAGCGAGGGCGGAGAGGTAGATGAGTTCTCCGACAGCACAACGGCGTGGTGGCGGTGGTGGTGGAGCAATCTCAGCAAGGCTTCGCCAAGCTCTGTCGTAGATGCGTTTTCGGTGGAGAAACAGATCTAGGGAGAGAGGGAGGGCTGCACCTATGCCTTGGGGTGTAGCTGCCCTCCCTCTTCCTCTCTATATATAGGAGGAGGGGGTAGATGGGGCACAGCCCTAGCCCTTCCTCCAAGGAAGGGGCGGCGGCCAGGAGGGAGGAGTCCTCCCTCCCCAAGGCACCTCCTAGGTGCCTTCCCCTTTAGGGTTTCCTACCCCCTAGCCGCATGGGCCCTTGGGGGCTGGCCCAACAAGGCTTGGATGACCCCTTACAGCCCATGCACATCCTAGAGGTTGGAGGGACCCTTCCGGACTCCTCCGGAACCCACTGGAACCTTCCGAAACCTTCCAGAAGCTTCCCGGTACAATACCGGAAAAACCCGAAACTTTTCCGGTAGCCAAAATATGACTTCCCATATATAAAGCTTTACCTCCGGACTATTCCGGAGCTCCTCATGACGTCCGGGATCTCATCCGGGACTCCGAACAACTTTTGGTCACCAACATACATAACTCAACAATACCAAATCGTCACTGAACGTTAAGTGTGCAGACCCTACGGGTTCGAGAACTATGTAGACATGACCGAGACACCTCTACGGTCAATAACCAATAGGGGGACCTGTATGCCCATATTGGTTCCTACATATTGTACGAAGATCTTTATCGGTCGAACCACGATGTCAAGGATTCAAACAATCCCGTATGCAGTTCCCTTTGTCCATCGGTATGTTACTTGCCTGAGATTCGATCGTCGGTATCTCCATACCTAGTTCAATATCGTTACCGGCAAGTCTCTTTACTCGTTCCGTAATACAAGATCCCGTGGCTAACTCCTTAGTCACATTGCTTGCAAGCTTCTTGTGATGTTGTATTACCAAGTGGGCCCAGAGATACCTCTCCGTCATACGGAGTGACAAATCCCAGTCTCAATCCACGCCAACCCAACAGACACCCTCGGAGATACCTGTAGAGCACATTTATAGTCACCCAGTTACGTTGCGACGTTTGATACACACAAGGTACTCCTCCGGTGTCAGTGAGTTGCATGATCTCATGGTCATACAACTTCCTCTTCATTCGGTGTAGGCGCCACAGAAAACATCTTTCTGCGTCGTGCTACCATCCAACTGAAGTGACGGTTCAATAACCTCATCAGGTTCTACTTTCCTCCAACTCAATTCTTTCGAGAGAAACTCTTTCTCGAGAAAGGACCCGTTTTTAGCAACAAACACTTTGCCCTTGGATCTGAGATAGAAGGTATACCCAACTGTTTCCTTAGGGTATCCTATGAAGACGCACTTGTCCGCTTTGGGTTCGAGCTTATCAGGTTGAAGTCTTTTTACATAAGCATCGCATTCCCAAACTCTAAGAAATGACAGCTTAGGTTTCTGCCAAACCATAATTCATACGGTGTCATCTCAACGGACTTTAGATGGTGCCCTATTTTAAAGTGAATGTAGTTGTCTCTAATGCATAACCCCAAAAATGATAGTGGCAAAGCGGTAAGAGACATCATAGTACGTACTATATCCAATAGAGCACGGCTACGACGTACGGACACACCATCACACCATGGCATTCCAGGCGGCGTGAGTTATGAAACAATTTCCACATTGTCTTAAGTTGCATACCAAACTCGTAACTCAGATATTCACCTCCACGATCATATCGTAGACATTTTATCTTCTTGTCACGATGATCTTCAACTTCACTCTGAAATTGCTTGAACTTTTCAAACGTTTCACACTTATGTTTCATTAAGTAAATATACCTATATCTACTCAAATCATCAGTGAAGGTAAGAAAATAACGATATCCACCGCACGCTTCAACACTCATTGGACCGCATACATCAACATGTATCATTTCCAATAAGTCACTTGCCCGCTCCATCATACCGGAAAACGGGGTCTTAGTCATCTTGCCCATGAGGCATGGTTCGCATGTCTCAAGCGATTCGAAATCGAGTGAGTCCAAAGATCCATCAACATGGAGTTTATTCATGCGCTTTACACCAATATGACCTTAGCGGCAGTGCCACAAGTATGTGGTACTATCATTATTAACTTTGCATCTTTTGGCATAAATATTATGAACATGTGTATTACTACAATCGAGATTCAATAAACCATTCACATTTGGTGCATGACCATTGAAGGTATTATTCATGTAAACAGAATAACCATTATTGTCTTGACTTAAATGAATAACCGTATTGCAATAAACACGATCTAATCATGTTCATGCTCAACGCAAACACCAAATAACATTTATTTAGCTTCAACACTAATCCCAAAGATAGAGGGAGTGTGCGATGGTGATCACATCAAACTTGGAAACACTTCCAACACACATCGTCACCTCGCCCTTTAGCTAGTCTTCGTTTATTCCGTAGCTTTTATTTTGAGTTACTAACATTAGCAACTAAACCGGTATCTAATACCCCGGTGCTACTAGGAGTACTAGCAAGGTACACATCAATAACACATATATCAAATATACTTCTGTTGACGTTGCCAGCCTTCTTATCTGCCAAGTATCTGGGACAGTTCCGCTACTAGTGACCGTTCCCCTTATTATAGAAGCACTTAGTCTCGGGTTTGGGTTCAACCTCGGATTTCTTCACTGGAGCGGCAACTTGCTTGCCATTCATGAAGTTTCCCTTCTTGCCCTTGCCCTTCTCGAAACTAGTGGTTTTACTAACCATCAACACTTGATGCTCCTTCTTGATTTCTACCTTCGCGGTGTCAAACATCGCGAATAGCTCAGGGATCATCTTCTCCATCCCCGGCATGTTATAGTTCATCACGAAGCTCCAGTAGCTTGGTGGCAGTGACTTGGAGAACTATGTCAATCACTATCTTATCTGGAAGATCAAATCCCACTTGATTCAAGCGATTGTAGCACCCGGACAATCTGAGCACACGCTCACCGATTGAGCTATTCTCCTTCATCTTGCAGGCAAAGAATCTTGTTGGAGGTCTCATATCTCTCAACAAGGGCACGAGCCTGAAATCCCAATTTCAGCTCTTGAAACATCTCATATGCTCCGTGATGTTCAAAACGTCTTTGGAGCCTCAATTCTAAGCTGTAATGCATGACGCACTGAACTATCAAGTAGTCATCAGAACGTGTCTTTCAGATGTTCACAACATACACAGACGACGCTTGAGGGGGTGGCGCACCGAGCGGTGCATCAAGGACATAAGCCTTCTATGCAGCAATGAGGACAATCCTCAGATCACTGACCCAGCCCGCATAACTGCTACCATCATCTTTCAACTTACTTTTTCTCTAGGAACGTATCAAAATTTAAGGGAGCTACAGCGTGAGCTATCGATCTACAATATAATTTTGCAAATACAACTTTAGACTATGTTCATGATAATGAGTTCAATTAATCATATTACTAAAGAACTCCCACTCAAATCAACATCCCTCAAGTTGTCTAAGTGTGACATGATCCAAATCCACCAACCCAAGTCTGATCATCACGTGAGATGGGGTGGCTTCAATGGTGAACATCTCCATGTTGATCATATCTACTATATGACTCATGTTCAACCTTTTGGTCTCTTGTGTTCCGAGGCCATGTCTGTACATGCTAGGCTCGTCAAGTTTAACTCGAGTGTTCCGCATGTGCAAAACTGGCTTGCGCCCATTGTATGTGAACGTAGAGTTTATCACACCCGATCATCACGTGGTGCTTCGAAACGACGAACTTTCGCAACGGTGCACACTCGGGGAGAACACAATTTTATCTTGAAATTTTATTGAGGGATCACCTTATAATGCTACGATCGTCCTAAGCAAAATAAGATGCATAAAAGGATTAACATCACATGCAAATCATAAGTGACATGATATGGCCATGAACTTGTGCTTTTGATCTCCATCTCCAAAGCACCGGCATGATCTCCATCGTCACCGGCATGACACCATGATCTCCATCATCATGATCTCCATCGTCGTGTTGCCATCGGGGTTGTCGCGCCAACCATGCTTCTACTACTATTGCTACCACTTAGCGACAAAGTAAAGCATTACATAGCGCTCAATAAGTGACACGCAGGCCACATAATAATTAAAGACAACCCTATGGCTCCTGCCGGTTGCCGTATCAACATGCAAGTTGATATAAATTATTACAAAAACATGATCATCTCATACATCAAATATATATCTCATCATGTCTTTGGCCATATCATATCACATCATACCCTGCAAAAACAAGTTAGACGTCCTCTAATTTGTTGTTCATTGTTTTACGTGGCTGCTATGGGTATCTAGAAAGAACGATTCTTACCTACACAAAACCACAACGGTGATATTTAAGTTGCTAATTAACCTTCTACAAGGACCGCCTTTGTAGAATCCGATTCAACTAAGGTGGGAGAGACAGACACCCGTCAGCCATCTTATGCAACAAAGTTACATGTCAGTCGATGGAACCGGTCTCATGTACGAGGACATGTAAAGTTGGTCCGGGCCGCTTCATCCCACAATACCGCTGAATCAAAATAAGACTAAGGAAGGAAGCAATCTGAATATCAACGCCCACAAACTCCTTTGTGTTCTACTCGTGATGTCATCTATGCATAGACCTAGCTCATGATGCCACCGTTGGGGAACGTTGCATGGGAAACAAAAAAAATTCATACGCTTCACCAAGATCAATCTAGGAAATGAGCATCTACGAGAGGAGAGATCGGATCCACATACCCTTGTAGACCGCTAAGCAGGAAGCGTTAAGAAACGCGGTTGGTGTAGTCGAACGTCTTCGTGATCCAATCACGATCCGTCCCGTGATCCAATCTTGATCCGTTCTGATCTAGCGCCGAACGGACGGCACCTCCGTGTTCCGCACACGTACAGCTCGATGACGTCTCCGCCTCCTTGATCCAGCAAGCGATGGCGGAGAGGTAGATGAGTTCTCCAATATCACAACGGCGTGGTGGCGGTGGTGGTGGAGCAATCTTAGCAGGGCTTCGTCAAGCACTGCCGCAGATGCGTTTTCGGTGGAGAAATAGATCTAGGGAGAGAGGGAGGGTTGCACCTATGCCTTGGGGTGTAGCTGCCCTCCCTCACCCTCTATATATATAGGAGGAGGGGGTAGATGGGGCGCATCCCTAGCCCTTCCTCCAAGGAAGGGGGCGGCGGACACGAGGGAAGAGTCCTCCTTCCCCAAGGCACCTCCTAGGTGCCTTCCCCTTTAGGGTTTCCTACCTCCTAGCCGCATGGGCCCTTGGGGGCTGGACCAACAAGGCTTGGACGCCCCCTTACAGACCATGCATGTCCTAGAGGCTGGAGGGACCCTTCCGGACTCCTCCGGAACCCTCTGGAACCTTCCGGAAGCTTCCCGGTACAATACCGGAAAAACCCGAAACTTTTCCGGTAGCCAAAATATGACTTCCCATATATAAATATTTACCTCCGGACTATTCCGGAGCTCCTCGTGACGTCCGGGATCTCATCCGGGAATCCGAACAACTTTCGGTCACCAACATACATAACTCAATAATACCAAATCGTCATCGAACGTTAAGTGTGCAGACCCTACGGGTTCGAGAACTATGTAGACATGACCGAGACACCTCTACGGTCAATAACCAATAGCGGGACCTGGATGCCCATATTGGTTCCTACATATTCTACAAAGATATTTATCGGTCGAACCATGATGTCAAGGATTCAGACAATCCCGTATGCAGTTCCCTTTGTCCATCGGTATGTTACTTGCCCGAGATTCGATCGTCGGTATCTCCATACCTAGTTCAATCTCGTTACCGGCAAGTCTATTTGCTCGTTCCGTAATACAAGATCCCGTGGCTAACTCCTTAGTCACATTGCTTGCAAGCTTCTTGTGACGTTGTATTACCGAGTGGGCCCAGAGATACCTCTCCGTCATACGGAGTGACAAATCCCAGTCTCGATCCACGCCAACCCAACAGACACCCTCGGAGATACTTGTAGATCACCTTTATAGTCACCCAGTTATGTTGCAACGTTTGATACACACAAGGTACTTCTTCGGTGTCAGTGAGTTGCATGATCTCATGGTCATAGGAACAGATACTTGACACGCAGAAAACAATAGCAATAAACTTGACACGATCACATGCTACGTTCATAGTTTGGGTCTTGTCCATCACATCATTCTCCTAATGATGTGACCCCATTATCAAATGACAACTCATGTCTATGGCCAGGAAACCTTGACCATCTTTGATCAACGAGCTAGTCTAGTAGAGGCTCACTAGGGACATAGTGTTGTCTATGTATCCACACATGTATCTGAGTTTCCGATCAATACAATTCTAGCATGGATAATAAATGATTATCATGAACAAGGAAATATGATAATAACTAATTTATTATTGCCTCTAGGGCATATTTCCAACATGATGATGTGCCATCTTCGGCCTTCATCCACGGCGACGGTGACGAGTTGGTTGAGCATGGGATTTTCCCTTCGACCACGGCGGCGTTTGGTGATGAGTTGAGAGACTTATGCCACCATATTGAGAGTGAGAGTGACTTCCCCACTAGCTCCATATATGATGAGTTGCCTCAATTCCCATGTGAGGAGAGCCACAAACCCCACCACTTGAGTGAGATGAGTGACTCCACCATATGTGAGTTTGAGTGCACCTACCTTGAGGGAGTTTGTGAGCCACCACATAGAGAGAGTGAGGTAGTTGATGAGGCATGTGAGGCCATTTCGATTTCTAACAACTTAACCTCTACTCCTATTGTGTCTTCCTCTTTGGTGCTAGGTCCCCTACATGACGCCGTGCCTACCCTCGACGATTCCATCCCTCCAATGGGAATGACGATGGCCATGGTGGAATATGATGCACCCCCACATGGTTCCATCATGATGTCGACCACGAGTTGGTACTTCCCGCCTCACCTACATCACATGAGCGGAGCTCTAAAGGTAACATAGGTGAAGGTTCTTTGCTTGTCCCACTAGTGGACTATCTTGCAATTGCTTCCTTGCATGATGTTAATCACCTTATGGACACATCACATGCTATGTCTTCTTCATGCTTAGATGTGCCACCAATTTTTGATGAATATGATGATGAGCATGTTGACTTGCCTAGTTGTGATGCTATACTCCATAGGATATCATGTGAAAATTCTATTGGTCACATCATGTTCGACAACCCGCTAAACTTGTCATATGCTATGCGTGAAATTTCCCATATTGCATCTTTGCAATCTCACCGTAGCAACTATGCATATACCATAAAAATTAATCCCATTTGCTCATATGGCATAGACGACAAGCCCATGGTTATTGGCATTTGCTTTTCTTGTGATGATATTGCCATGCTTCCTTTGCATCATTTGCGCAATAATTCTCATATGCCATGCCATAATCTCCATGATTTGGAAATGCATTGTTTTGGATGTTGTCCATCCTCTCCGAATTATGCTTTCGCTATTGCACATGAGGAGACCCAAATAGTTTCCTCGTACATGTTAGGAGATTTTTTTCCATCCCATCCATTGCATGGGCCCAATTATTGTGTGCACCATCCGCATATCATGAATAACAATGCTCTCGATATTCCAAGTGATGCACTACATATTTCTAGTCTCCATTATGCTATACATAAAAACAAACCTTTCATGATGGATGACATGTTCTTATATCATGCATCTCACTTATTTGAGCATGGGATACTTTGTGCTAACGAACACAAGCACATGCACGTCCTCACGGATGATGTGTACATATACCACGCGCACACAATTTTCCCTCTGCCTTTGTTGTGTGTAGGTACTCATGATTACTCGTCAACCTCACAATCCCATGAGTTGACGAAAAGAGCTCTTAAGAGCACCGACGCCTTGGGATTCATCGGAATGTGTCTCCAACCATTCCCCTCACGCAAGGACTACGCACACCTCTTGTACTTGGATCTCACACGACTATGGGCTATATAACACTTGTTATCTTATGCTCATGTTCTCGTGTTCCCTTTGCATGATATGCCTCATTCTATGCTTTTACCATGCGATTGTGACCCTTGCTTGCATTTACCCATGAGTCACCATTATACTCTTTCTATGTGTATTTGCAAGCTTGGTGGAGATATTGATTGCTATTGCCATGTTTGCTTTGTGCCCCATGCCTATAATGATACATTGCTCATGTTTTGTTTCTGTGCTTGCGATATATCATGTGCATTGTCTATGCCTACTATTTGCTCATATGACATGATTGCCATGATTTCTTCTAGTATGTTGCATCTTCACACTACTAGTTTGCAAGACATGATCACTATGCTTTCTTATGTTGCATCACCGATGTGCTCCTTTTATGCGGGTGATGACAACCATTGCCATGCTTCGCACATGATTGATATTACTTGTTGTCATATGTCTCCACATGTTGCCTCTCTCATGCTCGATGCTTTGCCATGTATTGAGTGCAACCATGCTATTAATTTTGCTAATGAGATTGCCCCCATAGCTTTCTCTCATATTATTGGAGCTTTCGACATCTTTCATGTGAAGCATGCTTGCCTTCATTCCTTGCACCATATGCCTAGTGCCATGAATATAGACATTGTTACATCATATTATTCATGCACTTTTGCTTCTAATTGTTATGTGCAAGAGAAGAGAACCATCATGATAGATGATGTGTTTGTCTACCATGCACATACATTGTTTCCTTTGTTGTGTGTATGTGTAGGATACTTTGACTACATGTCAACTTCCACTTCACGTGAGTTGACGATTCGAGCTCTTGAGAGCGAGCCACTTTGGAGCGACGCGTTTCTACATCGCACTTGCTTGCGCATCGGCATTGTGACGGACGCACAAGGACAAGTTTTCAAGGTGACATCCTTCTTGAGCATGGATATTATGGATCATCCTATTTGTGTTGCTTGTACCATGACATATATTGGTCATCTTGGACCACTTACTTGCACACATGATAGAGATATTGCTTTCACTCATGATTACCATTTTTCCATGCCTCATGAAATATATACCTTGTGTGTTGCATCCAACTTGTGTATTGTTTGCTCTTATCATATGCTTGGTTGCAACAATGCCCATTATTCACTTTTGCCATGCCACATTGCTTGGTACATGCTTAACTTGATTGACTCACACATGATGACCAATTGCTCTTTATATTGTGTTGAGTGCCCCACTATCTTCACTACGCCATGTGCACATTATGCTTGGATTGCCTTGCACTTTGGCTTGCCCCATGTGTTTAGACACTTCATATTACTTGGTGTTGTGAATGATTCCTATGCTTACCATAGAACTTTTGTTGATTGCTTTGAGTATGCGTGCTATGACCTTGAGGTAGATGTTGTAGGATCACTAGAAGTGTGTATAGAGGGGGGGGGGGGGTGAATAGACTACTGACGTGGCTTGGACTGCGTCGGTATTTCCCCAAAGAGGAAGGGATGATGCAGCACAGCGACGGTAAGTATTTCCCTCAGTTATGAAACCAAGGTTATCAAACCAGTAGGAGGATCACCACCACCCAATAAGCAACACCTGCACACAAACAACAAATACTTGCAACCCGACGCGAAAGAGAGGTTGTCAATCTCTCTATGGTAAATAGATAGATTATGCAATGATAGATAGGAGAGATAGATCTCTCAAGAACGCAAATAAAAAGAGTAAATATGCAGCATGGTATTTTTGGGTTTTTGGTTTTGTAGACCTAAAAACAAAGATTGCAAAAAACGTAGATCGGAAAGCAATATGATAGGAAAAGTAGACCCGGGGGGCGTAGGGTTCACTAGTGGCTTCTCTCATGAGTATAGCGCACGGTGGGTGAACAAATTATTGTTGGGCAATTGATAGAAAATCGAATAGTCATGACGATATCCAAGGCGATGATCATTATATAGGCATCACGTCCAAGATAGATAGACCGACTCCTGCCTGCATCTACCTCTATTACTCCACACATCGACCGCTATCCAGCATGCATCTAGTGTATTAAGTTCATGGAAAAACGGAGTAATGCAATAAGAACGATGACATGATGTAGACAAGATCTATTCATGTAGGAATAGACCCCATCTTGTTATCCTTAATAGCAACGATACATGCGTGTCTTGCTGCCCCTTCTGTCACTGGGAAAGAACACCGCAAGATCGAACCCATCACAAAGCACCTCTTCCCATGGCAAGAAAAATCGATCTAGTCGGCCTAACTAAACCAAAGATTCGAAGAAGAAATACGATGCTATAAGCAATCATGCATATAAGAGATCAAAGAAGACTCAAATAATATTCATGGATAGAAACTGATCATGAACTCAAAATTCATCGGATCCCAACAAACACACCGCAAAAGTTTACATCAAATAGATCTCCAAGAGACCATTGTATTGAGAATCATAAGAGAGAGAGGAAGCCATCTAGCTACTTCCTACGGACCCGAAGGTCTATGGTGGACTACTCACGCATCATCGGAGAGGCACCTATGAGGAAGATGAACCCCTACGTGATGGTGTTTAGATTGGATCTCAAGGTTCTGGAACTTGCGGCGGCTGGAATTGTGTTTCGTCGACTCCTCTAGGGTTTTTGGATTTTCTGGGAATTTATAGGCACGATAGTCGGTTGAGGGGATGCCGGAGGAGCCCAGCACCCACCAGGGCGTGCCAGGGGGCCTCTGGCGCGCGCCATGTGGGTGCTAGCCACCCTGGGCCCCCTCTTCTGGTGTTCCTTGGCCCATCTGGTCTCTTCTGGTCTGGAAAAAATCCACAAAAATTCCCGCAGCGTTTTATCTCCGTCTGGTACTGATTTTCTGTGAAGTAAAAAACAAGCAAAAACAGTAACTGGCACTTTGGCACTATGTCAATAGGTTAGTCCCAAAAAATGATATAAAGTTGTAATAAAATGATTGTAAAACATCCAAGAATGATAATATAATAGCATGGAACAAGCAAAAATTATAGATACATTGGAGACGTATCAGCATCCCCAAGATTAATTCCTACTCGTCCTCGAGTAGGTAAAAAATAAAAACAGAATTTTTGATGTGGAATGCTGCCTAACATGTTCATCATATTCTTTTCTTCTTTGTATAGCATGGACATTTGGACTTGTAAATGATTCAAAGCAATAGTCTAGTTTTAACATAATGACTTCAATACTCAAGCATGTCAATAAGCAACCATGTCTTTCAAAATATCAACACTAAAGAAAGTTATCCCTAGCCCATCATGCTCAATCATTGATCCATTCATGAAACACACTCAAATATTAGCTATGCCCAATGCTCAAGTACGATCATAGTGCCCCCTAGTTGGTGCTTAAAAGAGAAGATGGAGACTCAAAGCAAAAAAATAAAAATTGCATAAAGTAAATAGATAGGCCCTTCGCAGAGGGAAGTAGTGATTTTTAGAGGTGCTAGAGTTCAAAGTTTTAAATTGAGAGAGAAAATATTTTGGGTGGCATGCTTTTCCTGTCAACGAAAACGATAAAGTAGCTCACAGTACTTTCCATGCTAGATATATCATAGGCGGTTCCCAAACAGAAAATAAAATTTATTCCTTTTTTCCACTAAACTTTCACTTTCCATGGCGGGCCGTATCCACGGTTGCCTTCCATACCAACACTTTCCAAGGAATTTATTATTTGACAACATAAAGTAAATATTTTTTTCTTTTTCATTTCGGGAATGGGCATCCCTATTACCGCCGCACTCTCGTGCAATGACAAGTGAATAAACACTCATCTTGAGAATAACACATCTAGCATGGAAAAATATTGGACACTCCCCACCGTTTCATGAGCGATACGGGCACACAAAAGAGAAAATTTATTTTGAAAATTTAGAGATGGCACATACAAATTTGCTTGGAACGGCATGGAAATACCGCATATAGGTAGGTATGGTGGACTCATAAGGCAAAACTTGGTTTAATGATTTTGGATGCACAAGTAGTATTTCTACTTAGTACAAATGAAGGCTAGCAAAAGATTGGGAAGCAACCAAACCAAGAAACAAAAAATCACATAAGTGAGCATTGAACATAACTAACACCGAATAATGCACCACAAGTAGGATATAACTTCATTGCATAACTATTGACTTTCGTGCATGCATAGGGAATCACAAACCTTAACACCAATATTCCTACTAAGCATAATTACTCACTAACATAACGCACATATTACTATCATCATGTTTCAAAACTATTACAAGGAATCAAGTTTAATTTGTCCAATGATCTTCATGAAAGTTTTTATTATATCCTCCTTGGATATCTATCACTTTGGGACTAGTTTCATATATTGCCATTGCTTTTTGGCAAGCTCAAACAAATTTAAGTGAAGCACATGAGCATAAAGATTTCATCTCTCAAATAGGTATAAGTGAAGCATGAGAGGATTTCTTCAAAAGTTTCCAAGCACACCGTGCTCAAAAAGATATAAGTGAAGCACTAGAGCAATTCCTATAGCTCAAAAAGTTTAAGTGAAGCACATAGAGCAATTCTAACAAATCATAGCATGATTGTGGCTCTCTTAAATAGATGTGTACAGCAAGGATACAAGGGAAAAACTAAAAAACAAATCAAGTAAATATACAAGACGCTCCAAGCAAAACACATGATATGTGACGAATAAAAATATAGCTCCAAGTAAAATACCGATGGTCGTTAGAAGAAAGAGGGGATGCCACTCGGGGCATCCCCAAGCTTAGTTGCTTGTTACTATTTGGATAAATCTTGGGGGTGCGGTAGCATCCCCAAGCTTAGGTTCTTGCTACTACTTATTCCTTCATCCATCGTGATCTCACCCAAAACTTGAAAACTTCAATCACACAAAACTCAACAAAATCTTCGTGAGATCCGTTAGTATAAGAAAGCAAATCACTACTTTAGGTACTATTGTAAACCCATTCAAATTTTATAATTGCATTATACCTACTGTATTTTAACTTTACCATGGCTTATACCTCCAAATACAAGCCATAGATTCATCAAAACAAGCACACGATGCAACGAAAACAGAATCTGTCTCAAACAGAACAGTCTGTAGTAATCTGTACTCTACCCATACTTATGTAACTCTAAAAATTCTGAAAAATTAGGACAACGTAAGGAATTTGTATAGAAACACTGTTTTAAAATTTCAGCTCAAGATCACGTTCCAGCAAAAAAAGAAAATTCATATACTGGACGCAAAGTTTCTGTTTCAGATTCAGCATCAATTCTACTCATCCTATGAATCATCCTGACGGTTCTACTTGGTACAAACACTAAATAAACCATAAAAACACAATCATAACAGAGGCATAATTGTGTCAACACTCAAAAACAGAAAGGAAAAAGCAAAAATTTATTTATTCGTTGGGTTGCCTCCCAACAAGCGCTATCGTTTTACGCCCCTAGCTAGGCATAATGATTTCAATGATGCTCACGTAAAAAGTAGTAATTGAAATATGCAAGAGAGCATCATGAATATCATGACAAGCAAATTTAAGTCTAACCCACTTCCCATGCATAAGGATTTTGTGAGCAAACAATTTAGGGGAACAAGAATCAACTAGCATAGGAAGGCAAAGCAAGCATAACTACAAAACTTTGAACACATAGAGAGGAAACTTGATATTATTGCAATTACTACAAGCATACGTTCCTCCCTCATAATAAATTTCAGTAGCATCATGAAGGAATTAAACAATATAACTATCACATAAATCATTCTTTTCATGATGCACAAGCATAGAATTTTCATTACTCTCCACATAAGCAAATTCCTTTTCATGCATGGTAGTGGGAGCAAACTCAACAAAATAACTATCATGAGCACTTGCTTGACATAACCACATTGCAAATTAAAACAATGATGATAAGTTTCATGGTTATCATTACTCATTATAGCATACGTGTCATCACAAACATCAAAAATAGGAGGCATGCAATCATCATAATAAATTTGCTCATCAAAACATGGGGGGCTAGAAATATCATCTTCATCAAACATAGCATCCCCAAGCTTGTGGCTTTGCATATCATTAGCATCATGGATATTTAGAGAATTCATACTAGCAACATTGCAATCATGCTCATCATTCAAGGAACTATCATGAATCACCTTATAAATTTCTTCTTTCAACACTTCATCAAAATTTTCAGATTCATGATTTTCGAACAAAACTTCATAGAGATAATCAAGTGCACTCAACTCACTAGCAATTGGTTCATCATAATTTGGACTTTTGAAAAGATTAGCAAGTGGATGAGGATCCATATCAATAGATTTTTAGCAAGCGAAGATGAAAGCAAATAGAAGGCACATGGCAACACAAGCAAAGATAGCAAACAAGCAAAAAGGCAAACGGAAAAGAGGGCGAATAAAACGGCAAATTGGTGAAGTGGGGAGAGGAAAACAAGAGGCAAATGGCAAATAATGTAATTGCAAGGAGATGAGATTTGTGATTAGGAACCTGGTAGATGATGATGGAGTCCCCTCGGCGCCTACGATAGGCACGTAGAAGAGACCGCTTCCTCCCCGGCAACGGCGCCAGAAATTCCTTTGACGTGGCTTGGACTGCGTCGGTATTTCCCCAAAGAGGAAGGGATGATGCAGCACAACGACGGTAAGTATTTCCCTCAGTTACGAAACCAAGGTTATCGAACCAATAGGAGGATCACCACCACCCAATAAGCAGCACCTGCACACAAACAACAAATACTTGCAACCCGACGCGAAAGAGAGGTTGTCAATCTCTCTACGGTAAATAGATAGATTATGCAATGATAGATAGGAGAGATAGATCTCTCAAGAACGCAAATAAAAAGAATAAATATGCAGCAATGTATTTTTGGGTTTTTGGTTTTGTAGATCTGAAAACAAAGATTGCAAAAAACGTAGATCGGAAAGCAATATGATAGGAAAAGTAGACCCGGGGCCGCAGTGTTCACTAGTGGCTTCTCTTATGAGTATAGCGCACGGTGGGTGAACAAATTACTGTTGGGCAATTGATAGAAAATCGAATAGTCATGACGATATCCAAGGCGATGATCATTATATAGGCATCACGTCCAAGATAGATAGACCGACTCCTGCCTGCATCTACCTCTATTACTCCACACATCAACCGCTATCCAACATGCATCTAGTGTATTAAGTTCATGGAAAAATGGAGTAATGCAATAAGAACGATGACATGATGTAGACAAGATCTGTTCATGTAGGAATAGACCCCATATTGTTATCCTTAATAGCAACGATACATGCGTGTCTTGCTGCCCTTCTGTCACTGGGAAAGAACACCGCAAGATCGAACCCATCACAAAGCACCTCTTCCCATGGCAAGAAAAATCGATCTAGTCGGCCTAACTAAACCAAAGATTCGAAGAAGAAATATGATGCTATAAGCAATCATGCATATAAGAGATCAAAGAAGACTCAAATAATATTCATGGATAGAAACTGATCATGAACTCAAAATTCATCGGATCCCAACAAACACACCGCAAAAGTTTACATCAAATAGATCTCCAAGAGACCATTGTATTGAGAATCATAAGAGAGAGAGGAAGCCATCTAGCTACTGACTACGGACCCGAAGGTCTATGGTGGACTACCCACACATCATCGGAGATGCACCTATGAGGAAGATGAACCCCTCCGTGATGGTGTTTAGATTGGATCTCGAGGTTCTGGAACTTGCAGCGGCTGGAATTGTGTTTCGTCGACTCCTCTAGGTTTTTGGGTTTTCTGGGAATTTATAGGCATGATAGTCGGTTGAGGGGGTGTCGGAGGAGCCCAGCACCCACCAGGGCACGCCAGGGGGCCTCTAGCGCGACCATGTGGGTGCTAGCCACCCTGGGCCCCCTCTTCTGGTGTTCCTTGGCTCATCTGGTCTCTTTTGGTCTGGAAAAAATCCACAAAAATTCCCGCAGCGTTTTATCTCCGTCTGGTACTGATTTTCTGCGAAGTATAAAACAAGCAAAAACAGCAACTCGCACTTTGGCACTATGTCAATAGGTTAGTCCCAAAAAATGATATAAAGTTGTAATATAATGATTGTAAAACATCCAAGAATGATAATATAACAGCATGGAACAAGCAAAAATTATAGATACGTTGGAGACGTATCAACTACTTGCAAGAATTAAAACCTAACCTTTTCCCAAGTTAATTGGTTGGCAGATTTTAGCAATACTAACAAGTCTAATGCACCCTACATATGCTAGTCAACAAGTATGGCAGCGGAAAGTAAGACAAGCACATGTAAGAGAGAGTGGAGATAGGAAGATCAAACGCAATTTGGAGACGCAAGGATTTTCCCCGTGGTTCCGATAGGTGGCGCTATTGTACATCCACGTTTATGGAGTCTTCAACCCACGGAGGGTAACGGTCGCGAGAGTCCACGGAGGGCTCCACCCATAAGGGTCCACGAAGTAGTAACCTTGACTATTCCATAACGGCTTCCATCCACGAAGGACTAGCCTCACTAGGGGTAGATCTTCATGAAGTAGGCGATCTCCTTGCCCGTACAAACTTCTTGGTTCAACTCCACAACACAAAGTAGGAGGCTCCCAAGCGACACCTAACCAATTTAGGAGGCACCACCCTCCAAAAGGTAATAGGCTCGGTAATGTCGATGAACTCCTTGCTCTTGTGCTTCAAGATGATAGACTCCTCAACACACAATCACTCTCTCACAAATTTTATTTTGTGAAAGAGATTGATTTGGTGGAAAGCAACTTGGGGAGGCTAGAGATCAAGATTCATATGGATGGAGTGGAATGGCTTGATCTCAACACATGAGTAGGTGGCTCTCTCTCAGAAAATTGGATGGGGCAAGTATGGAATAGTTCTGAGTGCTTCTCTTTCGAGTGGGTGGTGGTGAAGGGGTATATATAGGCATCCCCAAAAATCCAACCGTTACACCTAAAGTGACCAACTCGGTGACACCGAAGTATAAAACTTGGTGGTACCGAGTTGCTCCAAAGGTAGCAACTTTTGAATCTCGGTGAGACCGATACAAAGATCTCGACAGTACCGATAAGGTGACCAACGGTCAGTTTCCACAACTCGGTGACGCCGATCCAAAATCTCGGAAATTCCGATTTTAAGAATCGAGGTAATAGAGAGTTGGCGAGCTGAACTCGGTGGCACCGAAGCAGAATCGGTTGCACAGAAGATCTAGGGTTTGGCATGTGAGGGAGTCCTGGATTAAGGGGTCCTCGGGAGGCCGACCTATTTCTTATGGGTCGGACTGTATGGGCCGTTAGCCGGACACTGGATTGATCGAAAACCCTGTCTTCAGGATGGAAGCCTTGAGGATCGTGGCTTATCCTCCAAGTTTAAAGTAGTGAATAGGCATGTTTATCCCTTCGACGTGTAACCGACCATGTGTAAACCCTAGGCGGAGAGAGGCCGTGATCCTGTCGAGCAAGCCGGTCGAGGAGGCGGTGAGGACGATATCGTCCACATATAGAAGGAGGAAGGCCGTGCCTTCCGCACACCGGAGGACGAACAACGAGGTGTCCGAGCGTGAACACACGAAGCCGGTCGAAGTGATGAAAGCCGCGAAGCGCTGGTACCACGCACGAGGAGCCTGCTTGAGACCGTAGAGCAAACGGTTCAGCCGACAGACGTGCTCGGGGCGAGTGGAGTCGATGAAGCCGGTGGGTTGACGACAGTAGACAACCTCAGCAAGTGTGCCATGTAGAAAGGCGTTCTTGACGTCGAGTTGACGAGTCTCCCAATTAAGAGAGAGCGCGATGGAGAGGATGACACGCACTGTGGCCGGCTTGACAACCGGACTGAACGTCTCGTCGAAGTCGACACCCGGCTCCTGAGAGAAACCCCGAAGGACCCAACGAGCTTTATAGCGATCGAGGGAGCCATCAGGCTTGAGCTTATGACGAAATACCCACTTGCCGGAGACGATGTTGGCATCCCGAGGAGGAGGCACAAGATCCCAAGTGTTGTTGCTGAGGAGAGCACGATACTCCGCAGTCATAGCATCGAGCCAGTTGGGATCCTTGAGAGCGGCACGGGCGGAGGTGGGAACCGGGGAGTACCTGCTGACAGAGGAAACATGCAGGTTAAGCCGCTCGCGAGGGCCCTTGTGTATGCTGGAGGTGCTGCGCGTGCGATGAGGGGGTGCAGGAGGGGCGCCCGGCGAGGGAGGGGCGGGTGGTGAGGGAGGGGCGGGTGGAGGGGAGGGTGGTGCGGTAGGTGTAGGAGTGGTGACCGGAAGGGGTGGGACAACAACGGGTAGGTTGTCGTCGTCGGCGAGAAAATCGTACGTGGCGGCGATAGTAGGCTGTAGGGAGGCAAAGGGAAAAGTCATCTCATCGAAAACAACGTGACGAGAGATGATGATGCGCTGGGTAGTAAGATCCATGCACCGATATCCCTTATGATGAGAAGAATAGCCAAGAAAAACGCAAGCACTCGAACGCGGCGACAGTTTATGTGGCATAGTGGAGGCGGTGTTGGGATAGCATAGGCAGCCGAAGACACGTAGCGACGAGTAATCGGGATGGGTGTTGTGAAGGGCAAAATATGGAGAAGGGGCGCTGATTGTTTTTGTGGGAAGACGGTTGAGGACGTGAGTGGCGGTGTGAAGTGCTTCGGCCCAAAAACGAGGTGGTAAGCTAGCCTGAAATAAGAGAGAACGCACAATGTCATTGACAGTACGAATAATGCGTTCATCTTTACCATTTTGTTGGGATGTGTATGGGCAAGATAAGCGAATATGAATACCGTGCGTGGCGGTGAGAGAGTGGAGTTTGTTATTATCGAACTCACGACCGTTGTCACATTGTATGGACACGAGAGGTAAGCCAAACTGAGTATGAGCGAACGCACGAAAAGCGGAGAGCGAGGCGTAAGCATCAAACTTTTGGCGAAGCGGAACAGTCCATAGAAAATGTGTGAAATCATCAAGAATGACTAGAAAGTATTTATTGCCAGAAACACTCAAAATCGGTGAAGTCCAAAGATCACAATGCACTAACTCGAATGGACGAGTGGTACGAGTAGGAGAAGAAGAAAATGGCAAACGTACATGACGTCCTAGTTGACAAGCATGACATAAAGTGGTGTGATTTATATTTGTCTAATACATGGGAGAGAAATATGCTGCGAGAGGCGACGGTAAGCGTCATGTCCTGGGTGACCAAGGCGACGGTGCCAAACGTCGTGAGGGGCGGTGAGCGTGGCGAGGGCACGAGGAGGCGATGGACATGCGAACGTGTAAAGCTCCCCCGTACTATTGCACCGAAGGATCTCTCGCCGGGAATGAAGGTCCTTCACAGAGAAACCAAAAGGGTCAAAAGCGACGATGCAGTGGTTATCAGTAGTGAATTGACGAACAGAAATAAGATTTTTGATAATACGCGGTGTGACTAAGACATGGCGTAAATGAAGTGGTCTGTTGGGAAAAAGAGAAGGAAGGGAAGAATGGCCGGATGTGGTGACGGGGACGGTGGAACCGTCGCTGACAACAACGTGATGATATATAGGATGGGGAGAAAGAGAGGATAAGATACCGGCGTCGGACGAAAGGTGGGCGGTCGCACCGCTGTCCATGACCCACTCGGAGGCGGGCTGCTGTAGCGTCATGTTGGTGAAGTGTTGAGCGAGAGCAGCGGTGTCCCATGATGGTGCCGGGGTCGTGGGTGCGGCGTAGGGCAGCACAGCGCCGTAGGGAGCGGCGGCGCCGTAGGGAGCAGCGCCGTACGAGGCTGGGCCATAGCCGCCGTAGGGCACACCGGGAGCAGCCGGAGGAGCAGCCATGTAGGCATGGGCGCGTGATCCCGGACCCTGTCCAAGGATGCCGCTGGTGCTGTTGGAGCGGGACTGCATGGGCCACATCTGGATGGCGCCGGTCCAAGGGTTGAAGGGCGTCGGCATGGGAGGAGCACCACCGACGGCCTTGTAGCCCTTGTTCTTGCCTATCCCCTTGCCATAGCCAATGACATGGGGGTTGTGGGAGGGGGCAGGAGCCCGCCATGGCTGTCCGCCGCCCGCACCTGAAGGAGCGCCGCCGCCGGCCCCGGAGGACGAACCGCCGCTGCTGGGAGGAGCGGGGACGGGTCCTTTGGCAGCGTAGAAGGCGGAGGCCGAGGTGCTGTTGGAGCGCCGAGAGGCCTTCATCTCGTGGAGCAGTAGCATGTTGCGGAAGTTGAGGAAGGAAGGGAACGGCGTGAGGAGGGGGGCGATGTCGGCGACGCTGTCGAATCGCTCGTGAAGGCCGTTGGTGACGAGTTCGGCGTCGGAGACGGGCGCACCGACCTCGGCAAGGGCGTCGGCCGCCGTCTTTTGCAGGTGAAGGTAATCGGTGATGGACCGATCCTCCTGCTTGATGTTGTGAAACTCCTCGGCGAGATAAATCTCGCGGCTCTTTTTGTTGTCGTTGAAGAGTGCGAGGACGGAGGTCCAGACCTTGTATGCCGTGGCGGTGGCGGGGTCGGTAGGCATGACGAGGTTGACGATATCCATGGCCATGGAGCCATAGAGCCAGCGAAGCACCATGACGTCGAGGCGGAGCCACGTGGGGTCGGTGGAGGCCGTCTCGGTGGTGAGATGGTCCTCGAGGGCGTAGGTGGTGACGGCGATGGTGAAGAAGGTCCTCCACTTGGGGAAGACGGCGCTTTTGAACTCGAGGACGACGGGGACGAGGGAGCGGATGCTCTGGATGGCGGTGGCCTGCGCCCAAAGGGCGGCGTTGGGGTGAGGAGGGGTTTCGGTGGGCGCCATGGGAGGGGAGGAAGGTGGTGGCCGGCGGCGCGAGGATGGAGGCCGACGGCGCTAGGGTTGGAGGAGAGCGGAAGCGAGAGGATATGCTTAGGCTGATACCATGAAAGACTTAGGAATGTTTGCCACACTTGAGCTTTTCCATTGCATGTTAATATATAGACAGATTTACAATCCTAACCATAAATGGGAGATCACAATAATATCGATACTCCTCGATTTAGAGAATTAGGAGATATGTCACGATACGTGACATATTAGTCTAACAATAACTTTAATCGAACTGCAGAGCTTGTGCCACTTTCCAAGATTCCTAACAAAGAAAACAACAGACGCAAGAAAAGTCGATTATAAGCTGCACCAATTCGGTCAAACAGCCACCACTGGCGTCTGCCTGTTCCTATCTCGGAGAGGAAGGCTTGTTAATTATCAGACGACCAAGCCCCCCTCAGACGATCAATCAGCTCCCCTTTCTTCAGCTTGGAGTAACCTCTCATCCCCCTCTCCCTCGCCATGTCCCTCAGCTCGGGCACCTTCATCTCCTCCAAATTTGGCTGCCCATCTTGGTGCAGTTCCTCTGAAAGCACAAGCAACGCACGCCTTGTCACAGTGAACCGATGAGTCGCCGCCATGATGGTTCAGAACAAAGGAAACATGATTATTTTCATCCTGATCTTGTTAAGTTACCGTATGGTTGTATCTTCATGCCGGCCTCTTCGAGCGTGTCAGCCGGCGACGACGGCTTCCTCGTCCTCCCGGACGCCTTGGGCGAGTCTCTGGCAATGGCGGCCTGAATGGCCCCGAAGAACTCTATGAGCTCTTCTTTGCTGTGCTTCTTGACCGCCATTCTTGAAGGTGAGTACCCGTTGGCTTCTGCTCTGACCGTCAATGAAGATGAGCACGGCAGAGAACCTCGTCGTGGAGCACGGTGGAGAGCAAAATCTGCAGATGCTACCGAATTCAGCACTTTAGACTTCATCAAAAGACCGCACAGTTACTAGTTAACTGAAGTTTTTTAATCACTGGTTGCATTTACTTCATTTTTTTGTTTTTGGAAAATTAGTCTGCCAAAGAGCAGAAAAAGTGATTTCCAGTGAACAATCTGCCACTTGGTCAGATTGAAAGAGAGACTACACTGCTGCCTGTTTTGTATATATCATATACTCCCTCCGTTCCAAATTAAGTGACTCAACTTTATATTAACTTTAGGATGAAGGGAGTAAAATCGTGTGAAAAGTATAACCAGAGAGGCAATGAGCACAAGGAGCTTAAATGCACTAACCTTGGTGAAAATGTTTTCTATCAAAGAGGAGATAACTACAATGTTTCATAATCACCTCTTTGGAGAGCAAATGATCCGGGGAAGGCGGCTTTTCGCAGAGGACTGCGAGCGATTTGGTGATGCTGCATGAGAATTCCTCCCATTTCTCCTCTCTTCTTCCTCTGCCAAAGAACCGAGGCTGACCTCCTTGCTGTTCTCTAATGGAGTGACAGTTGCGCTCTTACTCTGTGAGTGCTCTATCCTCTTTCTCAGCCACACGGAGATGGTAAATGATGCAGTGCACGAAGTTTTACATAAACACCCTCGCCAGAAAATGGACCTTTTGTTAGCATCAGCGGAGCAGAAAGGACCGCAACGAACCTGTATCATTTTGTCATTTTCCGGAATGCGAGGGGGCAAATGGTCAAAGAAGCAGCCTAATCCAGAAAGCTATCCATTGCGAGACCAAACCCACGCCGACAGCGCGAATTTCGCGGCAAAAATTTGAACTCCTCCCATGGCGACGCCCCCAGCCGCCTCCATTTCCAGCCACCTCCGAGCTCCGCCGCCATGGCCGCCTCCCAAGAGCACCAGCCAGAGAGCGCGGGTTCGGTGTAGCGTCCTCGCACCGTCCGGCCAAGTCTTGGAGGCGGCCGCCTCTCCGAGGGGTACCGAGAAATCGCCAAGCTGGCCCCCGAGTTCCGACGTGAACCTGCAGATTCAGAGGCTGTGTCGGTCGGGTGACTTGGCGGAGGCTTTGAGGTTGCTCGGCTCGGATGGGGTCGATGACCGGAGCTACGGTGCCGTCCTCCAGCTCTGCTCGGAGCTGAGGTCGTTGGAGGGTGGGAAGAGAGCCCATTTCCTGGTTCGGACATCTGGCCTTGGAATTGATGGAATGGACAGTGTTCTTGGGCAGAAATTAGTGCTGATGTACTTGAAGTGTGGGGACTTGGGGAGTGCAAGGAGGGTGTTTGATGAAATGCCTCAGGTAAGCGATGTGCGTGTTTGGACTGCTCTGATGAGCGGTTATGCCAAGGCCGGTGATTTACGAGAAGGTGTGTTGCTGTTTAGGAAGATGCACTGCTGCGGGGTTCGACCGGACGCGTACACCATTTCCTGCGTCTTGAAGTGCATTGCTGGTCTAGGCAGTATCACGGATGGCGAGGTAGTTCATGGCTACCTTGAGAAGTTGGGTTTTGGCTCGCAGTGTGCGGTTGGAAATGCATTGATGGCTCTGTACTCAAGGTGTGGCTGTAACGAGGATGCCTTACGGGTGTTTGAAGGAATGCCTCAGCGGGATGCTATTTCTTGGAATTCTGTGATCAGCGGATGCTTTTCAAATGGATGGCATGGTAGGGCTGTTGAGCATTTTAGCGAAATGTGGTTTGAAGGCCTGGAGATCGATTCAGTGACGATGCTCAGCGTTTTGCCTGCGTGTGCTGAATTAGGTTACGAGCTTGTTGGAAGAGTGATTCATGGGTACTCTGTGAAAACTGGATTACTGTGGGAGCTTGAGTCTTTGGAGAGAGGAGTAGATGATAACCTGGGATCCAAATTGGTGTTCATGTATGTGAAATGTGGTGAATTGGGCTATGCACGAAAGGTATTTGATGCAATGCCATCGAAAAGCAACATACATGTGTGGAATCTACTGATGGGTGGGTATGCAAAGATTGGTGAATTTCAAGAAAGCCTATTTCTTTTTGAGAAAATGCATGACAGTGGAATTGCCCCAGACGAACACACCGTTTCATGCCTTGTGAAGTGCGTCACTAGTTTGTATAGTGGTAGGGATGGCCTGGTGATTCATGGGTATCTTTTGAAGTTGGGTTTTGGTGCACAGTGTGCAGTTTGCAATGCAATGATATCATTCTATGCAAAATCCAACATGACTGAAGATGCAATCATGGTGTTTGATAGAATGCCTCATCGAGATGTCATTTCTTGGAATTCTATCATCAGTGGCTGCACTTTCAATGGATTACACAGCAAAGCTATTGATCTATTTGTAAGAATGTGGTTACAAGGACAGGAGTTGGATTCAGCCACATTGTTAAGTGTTTTGCCTGCTTGTGCACAGTTGCGCCATTGGTTTCTAGGGAGAGTAGTTCATGCGTTTTCTGTGAAAACTGGGTTGATCGGCGAGACATCTCTTGCTAATGTTCTTCTTGATATGTACTCAAATTGCTCAGATTGGCGTAGCACCAATAAGATATTCAGAAATATGGATCAGAAAAACGTTGTCTCATGGACAGCAATAATTACGAGTTATACCAGGGCTGGTCTTTTTGACAAAGTGGCTGGGTTATTGCAAGAAATGGCACTAGAAGGTACCAGACCAGATACCTTTGCAATTACCAGTGCTCTTCATGCTTTTGCTGGTAATGAATCGCTGAAAGATGGCAAATCTGTTCATGGATATGCCATCAGAAATGGAATGGAGAAAGTTCTTCCTGTTACCAATGCGCTGATGGAAATGTATGCGAAATGCGGAAATATGGAGGAAGCAAGGTTGATTTTTGATGGCGTGATGAGTAAGGATATGATATCATGGAATACACTGATAGGAGGTTACTCCAGGAATAATCTTGCCAACGAAGCGTTCAGTTTGTTCGCTGAAATGCTGCTCCAGTTCAGACCTAATGCCGTGACCATGACCTGCATCCTTCCTGCCGCGGCAAGCCTTTCATCCCTGGAGCGAGGCAGAGAGATGCACACCTACGCCTTACGAAGAGGGTACTTGGAAGACGATTTCGTAGCCAACACCCTCATGGACATGTACGTTAAGTGTGGTGCATTGCTGCTAGCTCGACGGCTGTTTGACAGGTTGAGCGACAAGAACCTCATCTCATGGACCATCATGGTAGCGGGATATGGCATGCGTGGCCGTGGCAGGGATGCCATTGCTCTCTTTGAGCAGATGAGGGCCAGTGGCATTATGCCAGATGCAGCCTCGTTCAGTGCCATACTGTATGCTTGCAGCCATTCAGGCCTGAGAGACGAGGGATGGAGATTCTTCGATGCGATGCGTCGTGAACACAAAATAGAGCCCAGGCTGAAGCACTACACCTGCATGGTTGACCTACTAACCAACACTGGCAATTTGAGGGAAGCTTACGAGTTCATCGAGTCGATGCCGATCGAGCCAGATTCAAGCATATGGGTCTCATTGCTGAATGGATGCAGAATTCACAGGGATATCAAGCTTGCAGAGGAGGTAGCAGAGAGGGTCTTTGAACTGGAACCTGAAAACACCGGGTACTACGTTCTTCTTGCCAACATATATGCTGAAGCTGAGAGATGGGAGGCTGTAAGGAAGATCAGGAACAAGATCGGCGGCCGAGGGCTCCGGGAGAAAACTGGCTGCAGCTGGATTGAGGCCAGGGGCAGGGTTCAGGTCTTCATCGCGGGCAACCGGAATCATCCGCAGGGGGAGAGGATCACAGTGTTCCTGGATGAAGTTGCCAGAAGAATGCAGGAAGAAGGCCATGATCCAAAGAAGAGATATGCTCTGATGGGCGCCGACGATGCGGTGAACGGTGAATCACTCTGCGGTCACAGCTCGAAGCTCGCCGTTGCGTTCGGGGTGCTGAATCTGTCGGAAGGGCGCCCGATCCGCGTGACGAAGAACTCGAGGGTTTGCACTCACTGCCACGAGGCCGCCAAGTTCATATCCAAGATGTGCAGCAGAGAGATCATATTGAGGGATTCGAACAGGTTCCATCATTTTGAACAAGGCAGGTGCTCTTGCAGAGGTTACTGGTAACAGCACCACTGCTATGTGACAGTAATTAGTGCATTGGCTTGCCAGCTGCAGTATGTTCATGGCTGTTGCTACTTTCTAGAATTATTAGCATGTAATATCGCTGCATCACAATCACAACGTTTGGGGTTCTCCAGAATTAAGATTCTGGAAAGCTGCCCACAGAATCTGCACTGGATTCCTGTGAAAATCAATAGGAGTATTCTCCTATCTCAAACGTTTTGTCCAGAATCTTGAGAATCCAAGTTTTGGGAGGATTTTGAGTTGCACTAGGATTCTCCAGAATTCTGCCAAGTTTTCCTAAGCAAAATTGAGTTCTTTTGTTCTGTTGATTTGCCAGACCCAAATTCTTTAGAATCTGCTCAAATGAACTGGGCCTTTGTAAGAAACAACCATTACAATTCTATGAAATCGTAAGGAAACCAAAAGATTTAAGCACATTTCACCATCTTCGATGAACTGCCAACACAAACCCAATCATTCCATACTGAAACCATACATTTATAACGCCGACACAACAAAGATATACATGTCTATCCTAGCAGCACTTCAGAGTACAAGATTTCAGTACCACATAACTTTTGTCTCGTTACAAACAATAGTTTCTGCAGAGCCTCTTAAGTCATATATATGCTATTTGAGCTGTCATTTCACCAGGTCTAGCTGCAGCTGGCTTAGGTTCATATGAAGAAGAGACAGGAGTCAGGGCAAACATGGCACTGATGACCAGGAAAACATGTTGTGTCATACCCCGGAAAACTGTCCATAAGGCCGCACATTTCTCCATCTATGGGAAACTATATACTTTGACCACCTTGGATGTGTCGCACACAATCAGGTTATCTGAATCAGTTGGAGCAGTACACAACCAATTTACCTGACAAGATAGATCAGACGTCAGTATTATGCCTACAAATTTTAATGGCATAGTAACTAACAAAGTTTACTATATCTATATGTATTGGTGTTGTTACTGCCATATCAAAAGAAAAAAATTAAAAAAAATTGAAGGTCTAGTTATGACCTTTTTCTTCACATCAATATCCAACACCAGTTCACTATTGCTGCTTGTTTCAGGAGAAAATCCTTTGGACCAATCCCATACTTTCAGTGATGCGTCGTTACCACCTGAAACAAGGAACTTTCCCTTCTCACCAAACGCTGAAAATGCCCTGTTAAGCGGCTAATTAGTGAAACAGTGAGATAAGTGAGGAATACAGAAACAGCATAAAGGGACTTACACACAAGAGACAGCTGCAGTATGGCCACCCATTGAGTAATCAAGATGGATCCTTCTCCCTTGACATTGATTATTGCTCCCATCCCCAAGAACAGTTGTTTTTGAGCTCATGGTTGAACCTCCTGCCCGAGAAGGGCCTTTTGATTTTGCAGGGGCCAATTCATATTCTAGATCAACTACATCAACAGCACCGTCCCCCCTTGCAACGGCACAAACTTTGTACAACCCTCCTAAAATGCCCTCTTCAGAAACTGCTACCGAGTGAACAAAAGCAGGGTTGAAACATTGCCCTGTACTACCCGAAGAACTGCTATTTTGCAATTCAGGTGATCCTGACATTCAACAGAAATACGTTCACCGATCCACATCGGATAATAGCAAAGTGAAAAATAACAGAGCTTACAACATTTCAATGAATCAACAGATCTTTTCCTACTATGTAGACCAACTAGTGGACTCTTCTTTATAATACACATAAGAGCTGCATTTAATATGCCTAAAGCAAGTTTCATGAGGTTTACTAGGAACTGTTAGGATGCATCATGATCAGGACAAGGCATAAGTATCAGTTTGGAAAAGCACAAGCAATATAAGCTGTGTACACGATTTTAATAGAAGAACCAAGTACCATAATCAATAGAAAATAGTGTTCGCCCTTTGGAGAAATCCCACACGGCAAGCTTTGAGTCGAGGCCACCAGTAATTGCTGCCAAATCAAGACGATAATACATTTTAAATAACATATCACAGATAGACATATAATAGTTCTTCCCTTATCAGTTGTAAAATAAAGGAAGAAGCAGGAGCAAATAAAAGTGTCAAGTAAAACAAAGAAAAAGTGAACAATAGCAATAACCTGTCCAAGGTCTCCAAGGAATGAATTGTACACTGCTGCAAATCTGTTGAAATATTGCTAAGGAAGACAGGTTGCAGGGCAACGGAAACATTAAACTGGGAATAATAATACGCAAAACAAAACTTAAACACTGCTATTTGATGAAAAGGTATGAATTTATCCAGACCACATAAGGATACACTTGTGTGGGCTTCCCTCAATCTTTTGTACAAGCACTTTTGAGTGGTATTGACAATCTGTGAGAGGAATAGTCAAATTTATGAAGAGTGAAATAATTTATCATGCCAAAGAAGTCAAAACTTATTTCATACAAGTTTCTTCAGCTTGAAGATACTAGAGCACCCAAAAGGCTAGATCTAAAGTTATCCAACAATCCTCTTGCTATTCAAATTTATGTTCTAATCCTTCTTGGCTCTAAGTAAGCAGAGTTATATATAAAACCAGTACTTCTGAACCTAGAATGATTTAATTCTATCATTTCAAAAAGATATTCTATACCTTAACATCCCCACTGTCATCTGCAGCAGCAAGAAAGCCTTTAGAACTGACAGCAATCTGCATAAAATGTGCAATTCTTAGAATCCACCCTTGCTGGACACAGTTAAATTAGTATCAGGCCAAAGGGCCTAAGTTCCAGTAATAAGAGAAAATTCACAATCACAGCATCATTTCACACCATAATAAAAAGACTAAAAGGAGTGGTGTTGCAGATAACACAAAATACCTGGTTGACTTCATCTCTATTGTAGTTATATGTCTCCAGTGGCTTTGATTGAGATCCCTGCAAGAAAACTACTTTAATCGTATTCCGAGTGAAAACCAACGCAAAAGTCACAACTTCAAACTGGGAATACAAATATTAAGTGGGTGTTCACTTACCATACGAATATCAAAGGACAAAATTTCATTTCCAGCTGATACATATACATGGTCTTCATTTCCTATCAAATGAAAACAAATGACATTAAAGCGTGTGAAGTTTGCACGTCCCACAAAAAAGGACATGAACTTCTTGAGATGTTTGGAGGGCATTACTGACCTGATTTAAAACAGATGGAAGAAATAGGTTTATTTGCTGCCTCAATGGTCAAGAGCACATCTTTGGTGCGCAAATCAAACCAGCAAAGGCATCCATCCTAGGGTGACAGAATAAGCTATTAGAAGTTCAGAACATGAGAGATTACCGAAGGGCAGAAACATCAGAATTCCCGAGTAGTGCGAAATTATATGCCTAAGGTTTTCCGCAGTGTTGAATAAACATTAGCAACTTATCATTGTAATTTCTGTAGAAATGGAAAGAAGGCCTACATAAGGAAATAGCCTACTGGCCTGGGAGCATAATACCAGTACCTTTACAAAATATTCTAGTACCGTGTGCCATTTCTCATCTCAGCTTACTGGTACTTTCTACTGTGCATAAATCGGTGCCAATATTTCTGTGTGAGGCGAATGCTGAGAAATTCATTGTGTGGTATCGAACAGAAATACCACCATGTACTCATAGTAGCATGAGACCATGAAAAAGGTCATTGGATGTTCAAAATCTGTTATCCTGGCACTACTTCACAAGAGCATTGCATTATGTACAATAGTACAATGCTATCCACAAGATGTAGTCCAGTTAATCCTGCAGCAACGAGCTCATTGTGCATCCAGGGAAGCAAGAACATCACTAGGCTGCATAGTTTGCCTTCCCAGTGCGGCAGTGTCCAAATTAGCTCAGCCGCTCCCTGCTAAAATTCAAGGAGCGCCACATCAAAGCCAACATTGAAAAAACCAATGCGAAGCAACCGGATTCCATTGACAACACGGAATTACACTACTGCGGCATTACAGAAAAGCAGCGGGTGGGCCACGAGATACGGTCACTATACCAGCCAGCGCCCACCAGGTGTTCGACCAGTGTCCTAACCGAGAGAAACCATGCAACCAGCCTACCACAACTAGGGGCAGCGCGAGGACGCACCCCACAGGCTACAGGGTGCTGACGCGAGGCCTTGGAACGGGGTAACCCATTTCTTGGAGAAAGATCAGAGGCTCAGAGCGAGTAGAATAGAAGCATGTACCTCGCCGGAGGACGCGACGACGCCCGGGCGGGCCGAGGACGCTACGCAGCAGGTGACGGCGCCCTTCTTGTGCCCCCGCAGCCGCCGGGGCTTCCGCTCCGTCGACGTCGCCGCCGCCGCCGCCGCCGCCGCCGTTTCTGTCTCGGACATGGCGCGCGTGGCCGGTGAAGACGCGAGGCTTTCTCTTCCCCACCTGACCCTTGTCGTCGGCGCAGAACCTCCCCAGGCTGAGAAGGCACGGAACGGGTGCGCGTGACCCGTTCGATTGAAATATGAACGGTCTAGATGAGATCCTCGCTCGTTTATTTCAGACAGACTAGTGGGGCATACCCCCACCCTAGAAACCGCGGCTCGTCCCGGAGCTGCTTCCGTTCCGCCACCCAAGTCTGGCGACTCCGCCGGCGAGTTTCCTTAGGAGAACACAGACCCTGAAACGAACACAGTACCACCGCAGACAGTAACACGAGAGCTGGTCATCAAACCTTGTCCGCATCAATTTCAAACGAAATTTAAACAAACCGAACGATTTTCATATGTATCAGAACACATTCATTACAAAATTTTGTTAATTTCCGATCGTTCGGTCTGTTGCAACAGATCCGAACGACCTGGATGCCGTTCATTACGGATCGGACGTCCCTGGCGCGTCGCACGTTAATAGGCAACAAACCACCCAGCGCGATATGCGCGTGGAGTAGCCGTGCGGGTGATTGTCTCTGGCAAGTGGGCCTAGGTCGCTGAGCGCATCGTTTTCTTCTCCAATCGCCACGGCCTCGTACGATCTTCACTCCTAAACTCCCCTGATTCGGTCGCGCATTCACTCCATGTGAGAGTGTGTCCGATTTTCCGGTAACCGCGCTCCACTTCGCCCTTCATCTGCTTCCCCTCTCCCCATCTCTTCCTTATTAGGTGGGAAGCGAGTTGGCATCGCGACTACTCCTTCCATGGCGAATCGAGGAGGGGATCGCGTGTTGCTTCTGCGGCGGTCGGTGACCGTGTTGCTGGCGAGTTTCATCTGCTTCCTCTTTCCCAATCTCTTCCTCATTTGGTCAGCCGCTGGTGGTGTTTTAGTTCGAGGCTGAGATTGTGGAATCCCCTGAAGTTTAATCCCGATCTGACCGGCGGCTGGAGGTGTTGTATTTCGAGGCGGGGATGATGGAATCCCCTAGTGTTTAATCCCGATTTGGTCGGCGGTTGGTGGTGTTGTAGTAGTTCAAGGCGCCTCGAAGTTCAATCCCGATTTGGTCAGAACGCACGTAGTTCAACCTTGATTTTGTCAGCGAGATGGGCGTTGGTTGTTTTTTATGCTTGAATCCGGAGGCGCATGCCGGTTATTGTTGTGTGTGCGGACAATGATTTCTCTTTGGCCCATGTTTTCTAGATTCTGAGGAAGATGGTTTTCAGATTTTGTATTGTCCGTGTTTTGGGGTGGGTGAAATGTGTATGTGAAATTGAACTCCATATCTAGACCATCCCTGATGTGTTTTGGGTTGTAGATGTAACATTAGATTTTGGGTAGGGTTGTAGTGTAGTATCTTACTAGAAGGGTTGGGCGCGCTTTGCTGCGCCATCGGCGTTGTTGGGTTTGCATAAAAAAATCCCTCTGTTTCAAAATATAAGGTGTAATTTTTGAAAAGTCAAATCTTTTTAAGTTTGACCAAATTTGTAGAGAAATATATCAATATACATAATATTAAATCGGTATCATTAGATTCATCATGATTTTTTTATTTGTTTACTATTGTGGATATCAATATTTTTGCCTCTAAACTTTGTTAAAGTTAAAGATGTTATACTTTTTGAAAATTTAATACATCTTACATCTTGAAATTGAGTGAGTATTTGGTTGTGGAGAGGGGGATACGATGGAGTGTGTTTTCTTTTTATTCATAATGCAGCGTGTTTGGTGGGCCTTCAGCGGTGTGATTCAGTGTTATTTGCCAATCAATCCATACTTTTGTGTGAAAATTTTGTCGGTGGTTGCATGTTCTATATTGGTGCTACAATATCACATGTTGGCACTTCTTGTTTTAGATGGTGAAAGGTTGTACGTGATTGATATGTTTTTATAGGCGATTGATGTCGATTGATTTGGAAAATCATTGTACTGGTCAAAATCGTGAACAAAATCTAAAGTTAAATACCTCGATCGAATGAGAGACCTTCAAAATTAGAGAGCATAAGTCATAAAAGAATATAATAATAGAGATGAATTAAAAGAATTTACTAAGAGAGATGAATTCAAAGAATTAAATAAGAGAGCTCCTTGAGAAATTGTTGATCCGATCAAAATTGGGTGACCCAATTATAAATTGGAGCTTCAATTGATTGTGAGGCCTTAAAATTAAGGTGCATAGTGTATTTATAGATATAGCATAGAAAAATTGAATAAGATAGCTTTGAGAAATTGTTGACCCGGTCAAAATTGGGTGACCCAATGTCAATTGGAGACCTCAATTGAACGTGGGCTCTCCAATTCTTGGAAGATTAATGTTATAGTATATTGCTACAAAATGCATGCTGTAAAAATCAGGAATGTAGTTCATCTCTTTCACATTTTTATCACGATGCTAGTTATCTTGCTTCACATCCAGTATATTGCTTGAAAATTACCAGGTCTGATTGATTGAACTTATCACTGGATTTTGCAAGAAGTTACCAGTGGTAGCATAGTGATTTTACCAGGGTATAGTGCTTAAGGTTATCATGTTCATAGTGCTTGTAATTACCAATGCACGTTGCCTGAAATTAATATGATATGCTAGTTTTTTTGGTTTACAGTCTTTCCCAAAATGTGCAGGTTAACAGGACATTCGTGCTTTTTGGTTAGTTTGACATTTTTGCTCTATGCCTATCTTCATGTGTGTGTGTCCCTAATTTGCTGGTGTTGTTTTGTGCTCACGATGTATTAACATGATCTTCTTCCTTTTCCACGAGGGATTTGATGTTGGTATTTTGTGTTTGCGTATGTATCACTTGTACTATGTTGGAATTACCATGTTGTGTATGCATATGGGTGATATTACTAACAAGTCTATGTCAAATTATATAGTTATCATGTCTGATATGTACATATTACCAATGCCATTTCATACAAGTTACCATGATTGTTGTTTTATTCTTCTTCTTCCTTTTGTGTTTGTACCAGTTTATTACTTGTTGTGTCTTTTATTTTGATGATTCACAATTCTGAAAGCGTATGATATTATGTCATTGAATTTTTGTTTCTTTTGTACATGGCAGAGGCAAAATGCCAAGGAAGTGCAAAGTAGATAGTGATGACCATGAGGAAGTTCCTTCAAAGAGTCCGAAGCATGCTCTACCTCGGAACGGGCTTCCCCTCGATCTCTTTCACTCATCTGTAAAGATATGCCCAACGAGAGGAAAAAGGCCATCGCTGAAATGGACTTCAAAAGCCTCCGGGAC
The DNA here is from genome assembly GCA_039707655.1 of Elymus sibiricus. Taxonomy (NCBI): domain Eukaryota; kingdom Viridiplantae; phylum Streptophyta; class Magnoliopsida; order Poales; family Poaceae; genus Elymus; species Elymus sibiricus. Next base: position 117,811,064 of record CM077667.1, read on the forward strand.
ATCAAGTGCGACTATCTGTTCAATTGTTTGAGTCAATGGCTTGGTGGTTTATACGACCCTGAATCCCATGAGGTGGTCGTTCCAGGGCGTGGTAGGATTCCTGATAATGAAGAGTTTGTTCATCGTGTGATGGGCGTTCCTTGCGGTGGGAAAGATGTTCCTTACCGTCTGCCTAATGAAGTTGATATTGAGCTAGGGGCTAAGTTCTTTGGTGAACTTGGATATGTGCCGAAAACTACACATGTCCTTGAGCTTATCACAAGTTCTGCCAATTTTGACATCAAATTTTAAGCGTATGTGGCTTATGCTCGCTGGTAATACTGTCAACACGCCAACCGCCTCCAACAAGATCAGTCCTAGGTGGTATGATGTGTTGGTAAGTTTTTCCTTTCTGTGATGGTCACTATTACTTCTTGTGCCTGGTAACTTGTATTTGTGTTTCCACGGTAACTGTATTTGGTGTGCACCATGCTATCTTATTGTTCCTTTCTACCTTGTTTTCTCCAACAAAACATTAAAAAAGTTAAAGGTCTCAACTGGTCCAAGTTCATTGCTAATGAGCTCCACAAGGCACTCTCAAAGGGAATGGCTAAGAAGGGTTGTCTTCTTTTCTACAGTGTTAGTGATTCTAATTTTTATTTCTTGATTTTGTTAGTTCTTTATATTTTTTAGATTTTATTGTCGGTGTTACATGTCCCTTTCAACTCTTTTTATCAGCTTCTCTACATTGATGCGATCGACCTTACTGGTCTTGGTATCTTATTGCCTGATGGTCCTTTTGGCATTAATGTTTGGACGGAGAAGATGATTTCTCAAGTGCTTAGTAGGGATATTCAGGCGGACAATCTTTTTTATGGGAGACTACAGGTATTTTTTTTTCTTTTTCTGTCCATTATATCCACTTTCTTGCAACTACACTATTGTTTTCATCTTTTTTTCTTACTCACGTGCTTTCTCACAATTTACCAGCTGAAACCACGGTTTGGCTTGGATTTCTGCTTATTTGGTGGTTTACAAGGCCTTGGAAAATTCATGTGTGTTCATAGTGCCAAAAATTTCAGTGATGACGTGTGTTCTTTTTTCAAGCACCCAGTTTAGATATGCTTGTTTGTTGGTATACTAGTAACTGTACTTGCTTTGTAATTATTTTGTTGCATTCATTTGGTAACTTATGTATGTACATCCTGGTACCTCATGTATCACTCATCTGAAATTTATAGTCCTGGTAACTTGTTCTGTAATTTTGCTGCTAACTTTTGTTGCATCCACATGGTAACTTATGTCAGTACACCCTCGTAACTCATGTATCACTCATCTGAAATTTATAGTCCCGGTAACTTGTTCAACTTGTTCTGAAATTTCGCTGGTAAATTTTCTTGCATCCACATGGTAACTTATGTCAGTACACCATGTTATTTTTTATGGCTTTAACTATGTATTTAATGTAACTCATATTTTCTCCATCTGAAAATTAGCCCTGGTAAGTTAATGTGTTTTTTGTTTGAGCATAAACTAGCCAAAGCTACTGATCTTGTGGGTCGTTTTTTGTCTGGCATGATTGTTGGAAATATGCCCTAGAGGCAATAATAAATTAGTTATTATCATATTCCTTGTTCATGATAATCGTCTATTATCCATGTTAGAATTGTATTGACCGGAAACTTAGATACATGTGTGGATACATAAACAACACTATGTCCCTAGTGAGCCTCTACTAGACTAACTCGTTGATCAAAGATAGTTAATGTTTCCTAACCATGGACATGAGTTGTCATTTGATAACGGTATCACATCATTAGGAGAATGATGTGATGGACAAGACCCAACCGTAAGCATAGCATTTGATCGTACCACTTAAGTTTGTTGGTACTGCCTTCTTCATGTTAAGTATTTATTCCTAAGACCATGAGATCATGCAACTCCCGGATACCGGAGCAATACCTTGTGTGCTATCAAACGTCACTTCGTAACTGGGTGATCATAAAGGTGTTGTACAGGTATCTCCGAAGGTGTCTGTTGGGTCGGCACGGATCAAAATTGGGATTTGTCACTCCGTATGACGAAGAGGTATCTCTGGGCCCTCTCGGTAATACAACATCACAAGAAGCTTGCAAGCAATGTGACTAATGGGTTAGCCACATGATCTTGTATTACGGAACGAGTAAAGAGACTTCCGGTAATGAGATTGAACTAGGTAAGGAGATACCGACGATCGAATCTCGGGCAAGTAACATATCGATGGACAAAGGGAACTGCATACGAGATTGACAGAATCCTTGACATCGTGGTTTGACCGATAAAAATCTTCATGGAATATGTAGGAACCACTATGGGCATCCAGGTCCCGCTATTGGTTATTGGCCGGAGAGGTGTCTCGGTCATGCCTACATGATTCTCGAACCCGTAGGGTCCGCACGCTTAACGTCCGGTGACGCTAGAGTAGTATTGGGATGTGTACGTTGGTGACCGAATGTTTTTTCTGAGTCCCGGATGAGACCTCGAACGTGACGAGGAGCTCCGGAATGGCCCAGAGGTAAATATTTATATATGTGAAGTCATATTTGGGCCACCGGAAAGGTTCTGGTTTTTTACCGGGAGTGTCGAAAGGGTTCCCGGGGTCCATCGGGGGGGGGGGGGTCCACCCACCCCCGGAGGAGGGGGGGACATGGGCTGAGTGGGAGGCGCACCAACCCCTCGTGGGTTGGGCGCCCCTCCCACCAAGGGCTCATGTGCCAATGGTGGGGGGGGGGGGGCTAGATGGGGCGCCCCCTTAGGTGCCTTGGAGGAGGGGTTAGGGCTGGCGCACCCCCTCCCCTTGCCTCCTATAAATAGTAGATGGGAGAGAGGGGCTCACATGAACAAAATCCCACGCCCTGCGGCAGCCCTACCTCTCTCCCGTTTTCTCCTTCGATCACGTTCTCGGTAGTGCTTGACGAAGCCCTGCTGGGATAGCACCACCACCATCTCCACCACGTCGTCATGCTGGTTGAGATCTCATCTACTACTCGCCCTTGCTTGTTGGATCATGGAGGCAGAGACGTCACCGAGCCGCACGTGTGCTAAACGCGGAGGTGTCGTCCGTTCGGCGCTAGATCGGATCGAATCACGATTGGATCGTGAAGAGTACGACTACATCAACCGTGTTATATACGCTTCCGCTTAACGATCTACAAGGGTACATAGACTATAGGATCCAAAGTATGTCTAGAGGGGGGGGGGGTGATTAGGCTACTTGACAATAAAAATCTAGCCTTTTCCCAATTTTAAATGTTGGCAAGTTTTAGCAATTTTAGCAAGTCAAGTACACCCTACACATGCAAGTCTAAGAGTATAGCAGCGGAAAGTAAATACATGCACATGAAAGTAAAGGTAGGGAGAGGAGAATCAAACGCAATTGATGACACGAAGATTTTTCCCGTGGTTCCGATAGGTGGTGCTATCGTACGTCCACGCTGATGGAGACTTCAACCCACGGAGGGTAGCGATCGCGAGAGTCCGCGGAGGGCTCCACCCGTTAGGGTCCACAAAGTAGCAACCTCGTCTATTCCATCATGACTTCCGTCCACGAAGGACTAGCCTCACTATGGGTAGATCTTCACGAAGTAGGCGATCTCCTTGCCCGTACAAACTTCTTGATTCAACTCCACAACATGTAGAAGGAGGCTCCCAAGCGACACCTAACCAATCTAGGAGGCACCACCCTCCAAAATGTAATAAATGTGGTAACAATGATGAACTCCTTGCTCTTGTGCTTCAAAAGATAGTCTCCTCAACACACAATCACTCTCTCATAGATTTGGCTTGGTAGAAGAGGATGATTGGGTGGAAAGCAACTTGGGGAGGCTAGAAATCAAGATTCATATGATTGGAGCGGAAGGTCTTGATCTCAACACATGAGTAGGTAGTTCTCTCTCAGAAAAATGGATGTGGCAAGTGTAGGTATGTTCTGAGTGCTTCCTCTGCGAATGAGAGGTGGTGGAGGGGTATATATAGGCATCTCCAAAAATCCAACTGTTACAACATTATTGCCCAACTCGGTGAAACCGGAGTAAAAACTCGGTTGCACCGACTAGTACAAAATGTGGCAACTTTCGGCTTTTCGGTGAGACCGATATATAAATCTCGGTGGTACCAATTCTTGAAAACACCTAACCAGAGAGTTGGTCCAAAACTCGGTGAGACCGATTCTCAAAACTCGGTGGTACCGATTCCTGAAAATGGCTAACCAGAGAGTTGGTCCAAAACTCGGTTGGTCTGATTCTCAAAACTTGGTGGTACCGAGATGCTAGGGTTTGGCATGGGAATCTGTCTAAGTGAAACTCGGTAGGGCCAAATGGAAATTGTTGGTGGCACCGATTTTGGATATTTGGTTTTGGACAGAATATTTGTGGGAGAATTTCATGTGTATTTTTGGTGGCTAATCTCTAAGCACTTGAGCAACCAGATCATCATAGACACCTCATCCCCTTTTAATAGCACTGGCTTTCCTATGGACTCAAAAGTGATTTCTCACAAAATGTAAAATGTAGAGTCTTCAAGCTTGTTGCCCAATAGATGTTCCTTGCATCTATGGAATCTCCTCACAATCCTTTTGCCAATCCATTCATTGAACTTTCCTGAAATATACTTGGTGGAAATATTAGTCCAATGAAATACATGTTGTTATTAATTACCAAAACCACCTAGGGAGAAGTTGTGCTTTCAATCTCCCCCTTTTTGGTAATTGATGACAACATATAGACCAAAGCTTCGATAGGGATAGAACAATGAGTAGCATCGTCGCTTCGAGAAGTATGTGATAAGCAAGAGCTCCCCCTAAATTTGTGCATTATTTAAAATTTGCGTTTGAATGCAAATGCACAATCGATTAGGAGAGTGGGTAACTCTTTCATGTCACATATAACTTGGTGGTGCGCATAAATGATGTGAATGGATTACAATGCACATGACACCAAAAATGAATGAATGATCATAATATTAACATCACATGGATAGGAAATAGTAGCATCATCAAGCAAGTGTATGATCAAACACTACGAAGTTTAAGAACAGCCAAGTGATAAACCAAATATTTTTAACACAAAGAGAGCAACCAAAAGACAAGACACTCTCTCTCGAAGCCCTATGATCTATACACTTCTCTCCCTTTGGCATCAAGTTACCAAAAAGTTTAAAGTATGTAGAGCTAGTCGTCTCTCTGGGCTTGATCTCCTCTGGTAGCCGTTGAAGGGGTCGAAAGAAGGGCATCGACGAATGCTTCAGCTGAAGTCCTCTGAGGTGGTGGAGTAGACGCTAAAGGTGAAGAAGGAGCTGAAGAAGCAGTAGCTGGTGCTGACGAGGAAGGCCTCAACTCTGGAGCAGGAACGGTAGACGTTCTGGCTTGTCTCTTGAACTGAGTGTTGGGCCGGAGAGGAGGACCATCATCATCACTAGAGTGGGGACTGGGCACTGCATCCACTTCCTGTTTTAGCTCATTGACAGTCATTGTCAGCTCATCAACCTTGTTGTCAAGATCATGAAATTTCGGCTCCACAATCCTCTCAAGACTCTTCTGGTTCTTGAGGATCTCAACCACATTCTTTTCGATCCCTTGGAGAGAGCTGATAAGATAGGACATTTGATCGCTCTTCTTCCTCGGAACATGAGCACTAGTGGCTCTAGCTGCCTCTGCCTCTGCCTCTGCCTGTGCAGTAGCTGAAGTGGGATGAGAAGGATCCATTACCACAACGTTGTCCTCGAACTCTGTCAATAGTGGCAGGTGTGGACGATCAAGTGCATATAGGCTCTTTCCAACTTTGGAATTAATGAGCATCTGAATGTATGGAGCATATCCACATGATCTCTTCTGATCAGCAGCTGTCCTCTTGATTGTCTCAACAATCAAATCCATCACTCGGAATCTTGTGTGGGTGTCTACATGATGCAGCATGTTGATGGAGTAACCCCTAATCATCTTTTCATCTCCAGACTTTGGCATCAAAGCATATCTCATGATGGTGTTGGTAGTGGGTAATCCAGCTTGCCGATAGTAGACAGAGCCAAACTTGTGTGTCTCCACATAAGCAGCAGGGATAGGATTATACATATTGGCCATGGTGTTTTGATTCATCTTGGCCTCAGAATAGACATCAAGATCTCCCTCTTGTACATGTGCGGCTCCTAAGATGGTAGCCCACTCATCAACTATAGCTTGGTACCTAGTGCCTTTAGTCATCCAAACTATCCTTCCATCTGGATAGAAATTAGCTGTAGAGTAGAACTGCATAATCATCTTATCATTCCATGCAGTGAACTCTCTGCCAACAAATGCATCTATGTCAATGGCCTTGAAGTTCTCTAGCACATGAGGAAAGTAATCTTCATTCTCCTTAATGTACTTCCAGTCCACATATCTCATGTCGCTAACTGCAGGACTCTTGTCTAACAAGACAATCTCATAAAAATCTTGCTGCTCCTTGGTGTGGAAGCGAGCATCTACAGCAGTTCTCCTCCTTATGGCATATGGATCATCAACTCTCCATTTCCTCAGCCCACTGTCTTTTCTCTTCTTCATGTCCTCAGCAATTGGGTGATCATCATTGTGTTCAGGCAAATGGGGTCTCAGCTTCCTCAGCACAGCAACATCTTCCTCTTCTTCCATGGTGAAAGATCTCTTGTTCTTCTCAGCTAGAGGAATATCTCTGGTTGTCCTCCTTGGCTTGGTGGCAATCTTCTTTGGAGCAGATGGCTTGGCCTTAGATGCAGCCTGACTGGACATTGCATCAGCCATCAGCTTCTTCTTCTTGGAGGGAGGAGGTTGTGCAATTGGTTCTTCCTCTTCTTCCTCTTCATCAAGATATTATGGAGTGGAGGGGAGAACAACAGCACGAACAGTCTTCTTTCTCACTCTCTTCTGGCCTGCCTTCTTGGGCATGGACTTTGAAGTCATAGCAGCCCTAGCACTCTCTGGTGCTCTTGCAGCTTCAGAACTGGCATACTCCTTCCTGACTGGCCTCTTAGCAGAAGTGACCTCATTGGCAGATTTCCTAGCAGCTTTTTCTTTCTTTTCTTGATGCTTCTTGGCTAGAACCTCTTCTGGCACAAAATTTGAGTCCTCTTCATCTGAATTAACCTTCTTTCTGGCCCTTATGGCAGCCTTGGGCAACCCATGAGAACTGGGGGTGCCTCGATCCTCTGAAGATGGAGAACTAGCTTCTGGGCTAGTGCCAGCATCCAAGTCAACACTCTGCTCTATGAAGCCATTGTCACCATAATCCTCCATCTTCCAGGGCATAGGTTCTCCATCATGAAAAGAAAATCTTGTCTCCGGAATCCTGAAATCAGCAGCGAGGCTCATACCTAGATTCATACTCACAGGTCTGGGTTTGAAGTTCATAGATTTGATCTTGGAGGTGCTCGATCCGCTCTTGAAGCTTGAAGAGAGCTTCTGCCACGCTCCTGGTGTCAATCTTGTTCTCGCGGATGAAGTCCGTGATCATAGAGTGATTGGCACTCAGACCACGTTCAACCATCCCTTGGCACTTGAAGATCTCCTGCTCCACTTCTGCAAGCCTGGCCTTGTCACTTCCCTCCTTCTTGAGACCTTGGACATCCCGGATGTGGAGCACCCCCTCACGCATCTCAATGTCTTGAGGGTGCTTCATCACCTCCGGCAAGTAGGGGTTGATGACCTTCTCGAAGAACTTGTCTTTAGATGAACTTGGGGAAGTCATGGTGATCTAGATCTGTCAGAAAAACAGCTCAAAACAAGAACATAGGAGAAACTCGCGATGCGGTGGTCAAAACAAACAGGAGTATATATAATGATTTTTTCTAGGTCAGAATACGTGTTCGGGAAGAAATTGGAGTCGGGAAGGCACACGAGGGCCGCACAAGCCATCAGGGCGCGCCCCAGGGGGGCCGCGCCCTGTTGGCTTGTGCCTCCCTCGTGGGTCCCCCTGACTCCGTTTTATTTTTGGAATTTTTCTAAAATACAAAACCAACAGAAATTATTTTTTGGCATTTTTGGAGTTGGTTTACTTACCGTACCACATACCTACCCCTTTTTAATTCTTATCGATACTGGAACTCAGAGCATAGGAGGGAAAGTTCAGGTTTCTGGAGTGTTCCGGAAGGCCTGCCGTATGTGTTCTTCCGGTGTTATTACTTGAATAATATTAGTCTCTTCATTAATGGGTGTACCTGAAATGTAATTCTTGATTATTTGCCCATTCACCACTCTCGGGGTTTTGCCTTCGAAGTTATTAATTTTTATAGCACCGGAGCGGTAGACCTCTTCGACAACGTATGGACCTTCCCATTTGGATAAGAGTTTTCCTGCAAAGAATCTGAAACAAGAATTGTACAAAAGCACAAGGTCTCCTACATTGAATTCCCATTTTTGAATCCTTTTGTCATGCCATCTTTTAACTTTTTTTAAACAACTTAGCATTCTCATGGGCTTGTGTCCTCCATTCATCTAGTGAGCTAATATCAAATAACCTCTTTTCACCGGCAAGTTTAAAATCATAATTCAGTTCCTTAATTGCCCAATAAGCCTTATGTTTTAGCTCAAGAGGTAAATGACAAGCTTTTCCATACACCATTTTATATGGAGACATCCCCATGGGGTTCTTATTAGTAGTTCTATAAGCCCATAGAGCATCGTCTAGTTTCTTAGACCAATTCTTCCTAGATCTATTAACAGTCTTTTGCAAGATTAATTTCAGTTCTCGATTGCTCAATTCAACTTGGCCACTAGACTGGGGATGATATGGTGATGCAATTCTATGGTTAACATCATATTTATCTAGAAGTTTACGGAAAGCACCATGAATAAAACGTGAAGCACCATCAGCCATTAAATATCTAGGGACTCCAAACCTCGGAAAAATAATTTCCTTAAGCATTTTAATAGAAGTGTTATGATCAGTACTACTAGTTGGAATAGCCTATACCCACTTAGTAACATAATCAACAACAACTAAAATATGAGTATACCCATTCAAGGAAGGAAAAGGTCCCATGAAATCAAAACCCCATACATTAAATGGTTCAATGGCAAGTGAATAATTCATAGGCATTTCTTGACGTTTACCAATGTTACCAACTCTTTGACATTCATTACATGAAAGGACATACTTATGAACATCTTTGAAAAGAGTAGGCCAATAAAAACCAGATTGTAATACCTTGTGTGCAGTTCTGTCACCAGCATGGTGTCCTCCGTAAGGCTCGGAATGACACTTCCTGAAAATATGTTCCTGTTTATGCTCAGGTATACAACGTCTAATAACACCATCTACTCCTTTATAAAGATGTGGGTCATCCCAAAAGTAATGTCGTAAATCATAGAAGAATTTTTTCTTTTGTTGATAGGTGAAACTAGGTGGAATATATTTAGCAACAATATAATTAGCATAATCAGCATACCAAGGAGTACTACGTGAAGTATTTATAGCGGCAAGTTGTTCATCAGGAAAATTATCATCACTCAGTAGTGGGTCATCAAGAACATTTTCCATTCTAGACAAGTTATCTTCTACGGGGTTTTCAGCTCCCTTTCTATCAACGATATGCAAATCAAACTCTTGAAGCAAAAGCACCCACCTAATGAGTCCAGGTTTAGCATCTTTCTTTTCCATAAGGTATTTAATAGCAGCATGATCCGTGAGAATAGTTACTTTGGAATCAACGATATAAGGTCTAAACTTATCACATGCAAAGACAACTGCTAAAAATTCCTTTTCTGTGGTGGCATAATTTCTTTGGGCATCGTCTAGAGTTTTACTAGCATAATGAATAACATTCAATTTCTTGTCTACTCTTTTCCCTAGAATAACACCAACAACATAATCACTAGCATCACACATAATTTCAAATGGCAAGTTCCAATCAGGTGGTTGAACAATGGGTGCAGAAATCAAAGCTTTCTTAAGTATTTCAAAAGCTTCTACACAATCATCATCAAAAACAAAAGGAATATATTTTTGAAGAAGATTAGTTAACGACATAGAAATCTTTGAGAAATCTTTGATGAAACGCTTATAGAAACCAACATGACCAAGGAAACTTCTTATACCTTTGATATCTTTTGGGCATGGCATCTTCTCAATTGCGTCAACTTTAGCTTTGTCCACTTCAATCCCTTGTTCAGAAATTTTATGCCCAAGCACTATGCCTTCATTCACCATAAAATGGCACTTCTCCCAATTCAAGACAAGATTAGTTTCTTCACATCTCTGTAAAACTTGATCAAGGTTGCTCAAGCAATCATCAAAAGAAGTCCCGTAAACGGAAAAGTCATCCATGAAAACCTCAACAATGTTTTCACAAAAATCAGAGAATATAGCAGTCATACATCTTTGAAAAGTTGCAGGTGCATTGCATAAACCAAAAGGCATACGTCTATAAGCATATGTTCCAAAAGGGCAAGTAAAGGTGGCTTTCTCTTGATCCTCTTTTGACACATGTATTTGAGAAAAACCAAAATATCCATCAAGAAAACAAAAGTGTGTGTGCTTAGATAATATTTCTAGCATTTGATCAATAAAAGGCAAAGGGTAGTGATCTTTCCTAGTAGCTTTGTTTAATTTCCTGAAATCGATCACCATCCTATAGCCAGTTACTATTCTTTGTGGGATAAGTTCATTTTTATCATTAGGAACAACAGTTATACCTCCTTTCTTAGGAACACAATGAACATGACTTACCCATCTACTATTAGCAATAGGATAAATTATACCTGCCTCCAGAAGCTTTAGTATTTCAATTCTTACCACTTCCTTCATCTTAGGATTTAAGCGGCGTTGATGATCAACGACAGGTTTAGCATCCGGTTCCATATTAATCTTGTGCTGACATAAAGTGGGACTAATGCCCTTAAGATCATCGAGAGTATATCCAATAGCAGCCCGGTGCTTCTTCAAAGTTTTAAGTAATATCTTTTCTTCATGCTCTGAAAGGTTAGCACTGGTAATAACATGATATATCTTCTTTTCATCAAGGTAAGCATATTTCAAAGTATCGGGTAAAGTCTTTAACTCAAACACGGGATCTCCCTTGGGTGGAGGAGGATCCCCTAAAATATCAACTCGCAGGTTGTGTTTAAGACTAGGTGTTTGTTTAAGAAATATGTCATCTATTTCATTTCTCTCATTCATATGCATATCATTTTCATGGTCTAGTAAATATTGTTCTAACGGATCTGTAGGAGGTACGACAACAGAAGCAAGACCAATGATTTCATCCTTACATGGTAATTCTTTCTCGTGTGGTTGTTTACCAAACTTGGAGAAATTAAATTCATGAGACACATCACCAAAGCCTATCTTGACCTTCTCAGTAACACAATTTATTTCAGCATTAATAGTATTCAAGAAAGGTTTACCAAATATAATGGGACAAAAGTTATCTTGTTTTGAACCAAGTACTAGGAAATCAGTGGGGTACTTAATTTTTCCACACAAGACTTCAACATCTCTAACAATCCCAAGTGGTGTGATAGTGTCTCTGTTTGCAAGTTTAATAGTAACATCAATGTCTTCGAGCTCAGATGGTGCTATGTCATTCATAATTTCTTGATATAAAGTAAAAGGAATAGCACTGACACTAGCACCAAGGTCACACAAACCATGATAATAATGATCTCCAATTTTAACTGAAACCACACGCATGCCCACAACTGGTTTATTTTTATCTAGCTCATCCTGAGCGTTTCTAGCAGGTTTCCCAATTCTAGCAGCTTCACCACACAAGTAAATAACTTGACCATCAACATTATCCGCTAGAAGATCTTTAACCATAGCAATTTTAGGCTCAACATTTATTTGTTCAGAAGTGGTGGGTGTCCTACCATGAATCTTATTAACCACAGTTGTAGCTTTAGCGTATTCCTTAATTCTAACAGGAAAAGGTGGCTTCTCAATGTAAGCAGTAGGAACAATTGGATCAACATGGTTAACAATCATTTCTTCCTTCTCAACTTTAATGGGTTTCTCTAATTGCTCTTCAATGGGTGGATGGTATTTAAACCATTTCTCCTTAGGGAGATCAACATGAGTAGCGAATGATTCACAGAAAGAAGCTACTATCTCAGAGTCAAGGCCATATTTATCACTCAACTTATAACAAGTATCGGTTTCCATAAAAGATTTTACACAATCGAACTTGAGCTTTATACCTGACTCTTTACCTTTGTCGAGTTCCCAATCTTCAGTGCGCTTAATTCTTTCCAGAAGATCCCATTTGAATTCAATAGTCCTATTCATGAAGGAACCAGTAGAAGAAGAATCAAGTAGTACTTGATCATCATGAGAAAGCCGAGCATAATTTTTTTGTATAATAGTGTTTCTTGGGATCTCATGGTTGGGGCAAGTGTGCATCATAGATTTAAGCCTCCCCCAAGCTTGAGCGATACTTTCTCCTTCACGAGGCCAGCAATTATAAATAAAGTTCCGATCACGATGAACTAAATGCATAGGATAAAACTTCTGATGAAATTCCAACTTCAAGCGATTTCAGTCCCATGATCCAATATCACCCAATAGCCTGTACCACATTAATGCCTTTCGCTCCAAAGATAAAGGGAAAACTTTCTTCTTCACTTTGTCTCCAGACAACCCTGCAAGCTGAAATAATCCACAAACTTCATCGACAAATATCAAATGGTAATCACGATTAGTCGTTCCATCATATGGATTAGATAGCAGTTTTTCAAGCATACCCGAAGGGATCTCATAATAAATATTTTCAGTAGGTTCAGTAGGTTGAGGAACAATTTCCTCATCTTCAGTTCGAGGCGAAGATGCCCCGAACAAGCCACTCAAAGGGTGACCATTCATAGCGACAAGCAACAGTAAATTTCAGCATGTATAGAAAATGTTTCCTTACCAATTCCACTTACCAAAGGCGCTTCACTCCCCGGCAGCGGCGCCAGAAAAGAGTCTTGATGACCCACAAGTATAGGGGATCAATCGTAGTCCTTTAGATAAGTAAGAGTGTCGAACCCAACGAGGAGTAGAAGGAAATGACAAGCGGTTTTCAGCAAGGTATTCTCTGCAAGTGCTGTAAGTAGCGATAGTAGATAGTTTTGTAGTAAGATAATTTGTAACAAGTGATAAGTAATGATAGTAACAAAAGTGCAGCAAGGTAGACCAATCCTTTTGATAGCAAAGGACAGGCCTGAAAGTACTCTTATATTAAGCAAGCACTCCCGAGGACACATGGGAATTTCCGTCTAGTCAAGTTCATCATGTTGAGTTGATTCGCGTTCGCTACATTGATAATTTGATATGTGGGTGGACCGGTGCTAAGGTGTTGTTCTTACTTGAACTATCAACCTACTTATGATTACCCCCTCTCGTAAGCATCCGCAACTACGAAAGAAGAATTAAGATAAATCTAACCATAGCATGAAACATGTGGATCCAAATCAGCCCCTTACGAAGCAACACATAAACTGGGGTTTAAGCTTCTGTCACTCTAGCAACCCATCATCTACTTGTTACTCCACAATGACTTTCCTTAGGCCCATAACATGGTGAAGTGTCATGTAGTCGACGTTCACATGACACCACTAAGAGAAGTAACAACATACATATCATCAAAATATCGAACGAATACCAACTTCACATGATTATTTATAACAAGACTTCTCCCATGTCCCTAGGAACAATAGTAAGTACTCACACCTCATCAACATGTTCAAGATCAGAGGTGCAATAATAATAATTAAGGATCTGAACATAATTTCTTCCACCAAGTAATCCAACAAGCATCAACTACAAGATGTAATCAACACAACTAGTAACCCACAGGTACCAATCTGAGGTTTTGAGACAAAGATTGAATACAAGAGATGAACTAGGGCTGGAGATGAGATGGTGCTGGTGAGGATGTTGATGAGGATTGGTCCTCCCACGAAGGAGGAAGCATTGGAGATGACGATGGCTTCGATCTCCCCCTCCCGGAGAGGAATTTCCACGGCAAAATCTGACTGCCGGAGTGCAAAAGGGCCTCTGCCCAGGTTTCTACCTCGAGACGGCGGTGCTTCCTCCCGAAATATTTCTTATGATTTTTTCTAGGGTAAAACACACCATACAGGAGAAGAGGGGCGTCGAGAGGCCAGCCAGGGCCCCACAAGCCATCAGGGCGCGGCCTGGGGGGCCCATGCCCTGTTGGCTTGTGCCTGGCTGGTGGCCCCCTCTGGTATATTCTTGGCCTAGAAATTCTTATATATTCAATAAAAATTCCTCGTGAAGTTTCAGGTCATTTGGAGACTCGTGATTTTTCTGCCTTTTTCTCGGTTTTTCGGTCCAGAATTCCAGTTTCCAGATAATTCCCTCTTTATGATGTACCTTGCATATTCAGAGAGAAGGAGCATAATAATTGTATGATAATAGGGAATAATGGATAAGAATAACGCAAATATGAATAAGAAATCATGATGCAAAATGGACGTATCATGGATGCTCATTGTTGATGAAGATCATCTTGAGTTGGAGCAATCCTTGTTGTTTCGTACTCTTCTCACCTACATGGGTTAGTCTCATACAAGGAACAAATACAAGGATATCTATGAACATGGAGTGAAGCACAAATAGATGATGTCCATTGATTCTTTAATTACCTTGTCCCGTGCTTACCTTTAAGGGAATGTGTGACTCCTTGAACTATTGCATAAGGTTGGAGTTGATTGCAAATAGTCCTTGCCAAATATGAATGTGAGTGAATTTTATTGGCGGAGTCACCCCTCAAGAACTTCTCTAGTTCTTCTTCTTTGGGACCCACATCAATGTTGGGGAACGCGACAGAAAACAAAAATTTCGGTACAGCGAGCACGCCCAGGACCACTATGGAGACTGCATACAAGGTTTGATTTGATCCGTACCGACTCGAAGCGCAGCGGAAGAAGAGTCGGTGGAGATCGTTGGTGCAAATCCCCGCAGCTAGGATTTACAACCTCCCAACCGCGAGGATGTACTCCCTCGTCGGACAGCCCTTTGGGAGGCGGTCGGACAGTCCCTCGGACGATGTCACGGACAGCCCTTCGGGAGGACCCTCGAAACTCGAACGGAAACTCGGACAGCCCTTCGGGAGGACACCCGAACAGCCCCTCGGGCAAAAGATCGAAACTACGACCTCTCTACGGGGTTGCATACATACGGTGTCAGCTATCCGGCAGGGCTTCGCCGTCCAGAACTAGTTCCTGCCGGAACCCAGACAGCCTTTCGGCTCTACGAAACTATTTCGCGGGGAGGGAGAGAGAAGCCAGACAAGTCAAATGGCATGTGTATGAGAGAAGGGATGAGATTTGGGCAGCCCACTCACCTCCTATTTATAGGAAAACCAAGGGGTAGGAAGGGTATTCAAAATACCAAAAATGCCCATGAAGGAAACACTTTCCAAGGGCAAAATGGGAAAGCCAAAGAACAAGTGGTGCTCCATGGAGGAGCACCACATGTGGCCGACCACCCTCTTGGTGGGGCCCTCCAAAGGGGGTCCTCATCCATCCATCCCTTCTAGAAGCCTTTTGGGAAAATATCCCAAAAGGTGACTTTCCAAAAATATCCCAAAAAGCACTTTCACTATTCACGACGACATTTTTCAGCGTCCGTTCGAACTAAAAATATTGATGTGGGCTTAGAACATTTCCAGTACCCACTAAAATAATTTTCAATGCGTTCCGGAACAATTCCGGATTAGTGATTTTCATCTGCGAAAAGCATCTGAAGTGGTTCCGGCAGCTCCGGAACATTTCCGGTTTTTCTTCCGAAAAATTCCCAGAAGTTTCCAGAATGATTCTGGCACCCTCCAAGAATTATCAGGCATGTGCCGAAACCAATTTGACTTTATGGTATCCCTTGAAACAACTTTTCAGTTTCACCGGAACTCATCCGGTAACCTCTCTCTTCGGAACTTTTCCGCTGTCTCCGAAAACTTTTTCCGGAAACTTTCTCTCAGACTCCCTGTCTAGTATTCAGCAGATAGATGACCGTTAACCGTGTGACCCTATAGGTTCGGTGAAGTATAGACATGACCCGGAACCCCTTCCGATCAATGATCAACATCGGAGCCGTGGACACCCATATTGACCCCTATACCCACACGAATAAATATTCGAGTGAACCTCCAGTTTCCGTGTGCTATTCCTGTTGCTTCGCGATATGTTACAAATACCCGAGGTGAGATATGTTGGCATCCCCGTGGATCAACAACTTGTCCACTATGCCAGTTACCTCGTTACCGGTATTGTTCTCTTTTATCGTTCCGTGTTCCGGCATCCCTATGATCAAATCACCCTGTGTCTGGCCAGACGATGATGGATACCGTAATACCGAGAGGGCTCAGAGATATCTCTCCATCGTCGGAGGAGAAAATCCCAATCTTGAGCTATCAAGTTACTTGACACACTTTTCCATGAACCCGTAAGCCGCCGTAATAGCCACCCATGTACGGATGACGTTTAACAAACCCCAAAGTTCATGAAGCAAGCATGAAGAAACTCGATACTCTCATGGTCTAAGGAATTATGCAAACATTAACTATCTCTGTGTTATTAACCATTAACTTGGGACGAATGTATCTCATAGCATAACATAAATTCGGGTTGATTCAACACAAGTGTTCTACCAACATTGTGCCCTCAAAATTGCCGACATAGCCATGCCCATGATCAGGAAAACAGGATCATCATGCAATACTTGAGCCAGTCTTAGAGGCAAGACTAGGAATACATTTTACCGTTTATTATACCACACGTGCAAATGAGTTTCCCTCCGGGCCTCGTGGATATTGCAGACTCGTGAATCATTGCAGTTATAGCATGGATCATAAACATTCATTACAAACTCGGAGATACAAAATAACTGTTATTACTGCCTCTAGGGCATATCTCCTACAGACTCCCACTTGCACTAGAGTCATAATCCAGTTACATGGCTTCCCTAACACCAATGGCTATCCGGTGTTGCTCATGCTTTGCTCGTGGTAGAGGCTTTGTCATCGGGTCTGACACGTTCAGATCCGTGTGAACTTTGCGTACTTTCACTAAACCTTCTTCGACATGATGTCGAATGAGTTTATATTTGCGTTGAATATGCATTGTCTTATGGTGCGAACTTGGCTCCCTTGCCTGAGCCACGGCGCCACTATTATCACAATAGATCTCCATCGGGTCCAGCGCACTTGGGACCACACCAAGGTCTTCAAGGAATTGCTTGATTCCGACAACCTGCTTGGAGGCTTCTGAAGCAGCAAAATATTCTGCCTCCATTGTAGAATCCACCACAGTCTTTTGTTTGGAACTTTTCCAATCAACTGCGCCGCCGTTCAATATGAAAACATAGCCAGATTGAGATTTGAAGTCATCTGGGTCAGTCATGAAGCCTGCATCAGTGTAACAACTTACAATGAGATCTTCATCACCTCCGTACACAAGGAGTGAATCCTTGGTCCTTCTGAGGTACTTAAGAATACCCTTGACTGCGGACCAGTGTTCCAATCCTGGATCACCTTGGTACTAGCTGCTAACACTTAGCGCATAGGAAACATTCGGTCTTGTACATAGCATGGCATACATAATAGAACCAACTGCCGAAGCATATGGAATATCATTCATTTGTACTCGCTCATCAAGGGTCCGAGGACACTGATTCTTGCAAAGCACTGTGCCAGGTGACATGGGGAGTAGGCCTTTCTTGGAGTTCTCCATGTTGAACCTTTTCAACACCTTGTCAATGTACGTGCTTTGGCTAAGCGCTATCAGGCGTCTTGATCTATCTCTATAGATTCTGATGCCCAATACATATGCCGCTTCGCCTAAGTCTTTCATTGAAAAACTCTTCTTCAATGAGTCTTTTATTTCGCTAAGAAAATTCACGTCATTTCCAATCAACAATATGTCATCCACATACAAGATTAGAAATGCTTTTGCGCTCCCACTAAACTTCTTGTAAACACAAGATTCTTGATCGTTCCTGATGAAGCCAAACTCTTTGACCACTTCATCAAAACGAATGTTCCAGCTCCTTGACGCTTGCTTCAGACCATAAATGGCTTTCTGAAGTTTGCATACCTTTCCAGCATCCTTATGAATGACAAAACCTTCTGGCTGTATCATGTATACATCCTCTTTGAGGTTTCCATTTAGGAAAGCCGTTTTGACATCCATCTGCCATATTTCATAATCGAAATAAGCAGCAATTGCTAGTAATATCCGAACAGACCTAAGCATAGCTACGGGCGAGAAAGTCTCGTTGTAGTCCACACCTAGAACTTGTGTGAACCCTTTCGCGACAAGTCTAGCTTTGTGGATAGTAATGTTACCATCCGCGTCCGTCTTTCTTTTGAAAATCCATTTACAACCAATTGGTTTTACGCCATCTGGAAGTTCTTCCAAGTTCCAAACTTGGTTTT
This sequence comes from Elymus sibiricus, assembly GCA_039707655.1. NCBI lineage: Eukaryota > Viridiplantae > Streptophyta > Magnoliopsida > Poales > Poaceae > Elymus > Elymus sibiricus. Next base: position 117,829,460 of record CM077667.1, read on the forward strand.
CGTACATGGATTCCATTTCGGATTTCATGGCCTTGTGCCATTCCCTTGAGCTAGGCCCCGCCATCGCTTCCTTGTAGTGCGCAGGTTCATCGTCTTCAAGAATGAAGATTTCATTATGAAACCATTCAGGTGGCTGGATAGCCCTACCTGATCTGCGCGGTTCAGTTACAACCTTGTCTGGAGTTACCGCATCATATGTGACGACTTCCGGTTCGGTTGTATGGATAATTTGCGGAATTTCTTCCGGTTCCTTAGCCATATCAACGGTCGCCGAAGATTCACTAATCTCATTAAGTTGTACTGTCCTCCCACTCAATTCTTTAGCGAGAAAATCTTTCTCGAGAAAGTGTCCAACCTTTGCGACAAACACTTTGCCCTCGGACTGGTGGTTGAAGGAATATCCAATGGTGTTATTTGGATAACCTACAAAGTAACATTTGTCTGATCTAGGTTCTAGTTTGGTTGGCTGTAAACGTTTTACATATGCCTCACAACCCCAAACCTTGAGGTGCGACACACTTGGTATCTTCCCATACCACATCTCATGTGGTGTCGTCTCAACAGACTTAGACGGTGCTCTGTTTAATGTATAAGCGGCAGTTTCTAGTGCGTAACCCCAAAAAGATATCGGTAGATCTATAAGAGACATCATCGACCTTACCATGTCTAACAGGGTTCGGTTACGTCGTTCCGACACTCCGTTTCGCTGTGGAGTTCCGGGAGGCGTAAGCTGTGAAACGATTCCACGGTCACTCAGATGTTGGCCAAACTCGTGACTAAGATATTCGCCTCCGCGATCAGACCGCAGAAACTTAATCTTTTTGTTACGATGATTTTCTACCTCATTCTGAAATTCTTTGAACTTTTCAAAGGTTTCCGACTTATGCTTCATCAAGTAGATATAGCCATAGCTACTTAAATCATCAGTAAAAGTTACGAAGTAGAAATACCCACCCCGTGCGATTGTGCTCATTGGACCACATACATCACTATGTATTATTTCCAACAATTCACTCGCCCGTCCAGGATGACCCGTGAACGGCGTCTTGGTCATTTTTCCCATCAAGCAAGCTTCACATGTGTCAAATGATTCAAAATCAAGGGACGGTAAAACTCCATTTTTATGGAGTCTTTGCATGCGTTTCTTTCCGATGTGGCCAAGGCGACAGTGCCACATGAAAGTGGTGGTGGTATCAGCCTTCTTAAGGCGTTTAGCATTCATGTTAAAGACATCATTTTCACATTCAAGATTTAGTATGAAAAGGCCCCCAACAATGGGTGCAAATCCATAAAACATATCCTTACAATAAAGTGAACAACCATTGTTCTCAGACTTGTAGGAGTACCCATCGTGTACCAAACATGATCCAGAGATAATGTTTCTACACAATGCCGGAACAAAATAACAGTTACTTAGTTCCAAAATAAATCCTGAAGGGAGACGTAGAGGCATAATGCCGACGGATTGAGCGGCGATCCCAGCGCCGTTCCCGACACGCATCACAACTTCATTCTTTTCCAGCTTGCGTGCCTTCTGAAGCCCCTGTATCGAGTTGCAAATGTGAGCAACCGATCCGGTATTAAATACCCAAGACTTAGAATTTTCGCTAGCAAGCAAAACGTCAATGACATTAACTTGTATAACAGTTATACCTTTTTCGGTTTTCCCGGACTTCTTATCTTCCAGATACTTCTTGCAGTTTCTCTTCCAGTGTCCTGTGCCCTTGCAGTAGAAGCACTCAATTTCATTCTTGGCTCCGCCCTTAGATTTGCTTTGGGAGCCGGTCTTACCGGCGCCCTTGCCCTTCTTTGGCTTGCCTTTCTTTTTGAAACTGGCAGTTTTATTCACAAGCAACACTTGCTTGCGATTTTTCTGCAGTCCTCCTTCAGCAGTTTTCAGCATGGCAAGCACCTCATTTGCTGTTTTGTCCATCCCATTCATGTTGTAGTTCATGATAAAACCGCCGTAAGACGGGGGGAGTGAACCGAGCAACATGTCCATAACATGCTCTGGCGGAAGTGGAAATTCCAGGGTTTTAAGCCTTTCAGCGTAGCCAATCATATTGACTACGTGCTCGCCAACTGAACTGCCCTCAGCCATCTTGGTCTCCATCATCATTTTCATGATATCAAAACGTTCAGACCGTGCATTAAACTTGTACAGAGCATCCAGTTCCTTGATCATATCAAAGGAGTTATGGAATTCAAAACGTTTTTGAAGCTCTGAACTCATGCAAGACAGCATGAGGCACTGCACTAAGTTGAAGTCATCATCCTTAGTGGCCCAGACATTTTGTTCATCTGCCGGGGCGGTTGCCTCCGGCTTAGGTGGAAGAGGTCCGTCAAGCACGTACACTTTCTTAGCACTCCTGAGGACAATCCTCAGGGTACGGACCCAGTCCGCATGGTTGTTCCCATTCGCAGCTAACTTCTCTTTCTCTAACATCGGGCCTAAGTTGAATGCGCTGTTGCGAGCCATTTGATCTACAACGGAAAACACAAGTTCACTTAGACTTTGTTCATAATGATTTTTGCACTAGTGAATAAACAATTTTATTCTAAGGTGCGCTCCCACTCAAATCAATATCTCTCATAATTGATTGTGAGTGATGCAAGACCCAACTTTCAATTCAGCGTCAAGGATGTAACCATCTCAAGTGACGAGAATTTCAATTGGTAGGCCAACTTGCCAATCACATCTCTATGTGACTCTTGTTCATCTTTCGATGGGTGTGTTCCGAGCTCAGGACGATCCTCCAGAACGTCAAGATAACCAAGTGATCTTGCTGCGAGGTCTCAACTCACCCGCCTCACACTTCTCTAATCGTTCGTACCCATGTAACCATGTGATACCCCGAAGAGATAGGTGCCATGACGGTGCTACACTTGGGAGAACACTAACTACTTGATATTTTTGTGAGAGATCACCCTAATAAAAGGCGACTACTGCGCAATCAAAAGGGTGCAACATAAGGGATAAACATCTCAAGCAATTCATAATTAGCATGACATGGTATAGCCCCTTCTGACGGAGAAGTCAAACATTTCTTCGTCTTAGGCATTTGCGTCGGTGTATACCTTCGCGAAGATTGCCACCACTTTATCGATGCACCAGATAATATTGCTATCTCTATAGCTAATAAAATAAGTGCATTACATAAGGTTGACACGCAGGTCATTAAAGAGACAATCATATGGCTCCAGCCATCATGCCGAATCATGACACGCAGGTCATGTTAATTTACATTATATAGTCATCTCATACATAATCAAATTGAATATGAGCATTGCTATACCACATCACATGCTAACCATCCTGCAAAACCAAGTTAGACGCCTCTAATCGGTTTATGCAAAATTTTATTTTACGTGGCTTCTAAGGTTTCGAAACAAACCGAAGCTACCAACGTCCATCATCAAGTATGATAATTCAAGTTGCTAGATTAACATTGCGGGGTGTATGAAACACGAGATAATAAAATCTCGAGCCCCATACTAAACTTCATCATACGCATGACCCCCGTGCAGATCATATCTGCATTGCCCTTTCGTCTGCGAAACATCCATCTTTCTTTAACTATGGTGGAACCCAAAGAACTGTTAGCACTTCGTTGATCTGTCAATCAGCATACTCAGGAGCAGCATGAAAGGATCGCGGATTGCCAGAACTTTGTGAGATTCCACCATGCCGTCAAGATCAGGACTACGCAAATTAAGGGGAAGCAACAGGAACATCGGGTAACAGATTTCATCTGCTACCCGCATAAATAATTTTCAGCAATAGATCTCATCTACTCCAAAATTATATTATGCAATACCCATACATCTCCATGTATTCTAGATCGTAACCTGCATCTACGCATAGCACGGCTCTTGATGCCACTGTTGGGGAACGCGACAGAAAACAAAAATTTCGGTACAGCGAGCACGCCCAGGACCACTATGGAGACTGCATACAAGGTTTGATCTGATCCATACCGACTCGAAGCGCAGCGGAAGAAGAGTTGGTGGAGATCATTGGTGCAGATCCCCGCAGCTAGGATTTACAACCTCCCAACCGCGAGGATGTACTCCCTCATCGGACAGCCCTTCGGGAGGCGGTCGGACTGTCCCTCGGACGATGTCACGGACAGCCCTTCGGGAGGACCCTCGAAACTCGAACGGAAACTTGGACAGCCCTTCGGGAGGACACCAGAACATCCCCTCGGGCAAAAGATCGAAACTACAACCTCTCTACGGGGTTGCACACATACGGTGTCAGCTATCCGGCAGGGCTTCGCCGTCCAGAACTAGTTCCTGCCGGAACCCAGACAGCCTTTCGGCGCTATGAAACTATTTTGCGGGGAGGGAGAGAGAAGCCAGACAAGTCAAATGGCATGTGTATGAGAGAAGGGATGAGATTTGGGCAGCCCACTCACCTCCTATTTATAGGAAAACCAAGGGGTAGGAAGGGTATTCAAAATTCCAAAAATGCCCATGAAGGAAACACTTTCCAAGGGCAAAATGGGAAAGCCAAAGAACAAGTGGTGCTCCATGGAGGAGCACCACATGTGGCCGGCCACCCTCTTGGTGGGGCCCCCCAAAGGGGGTCCTCATCCATCCATCCCTTCTAGAAGCCTTTTGGGAAAATATCCCAAAAGGTGACTTTCCAAAAATATCCCAAAAAGCACTTTCACTATTCACGACGACACTTTTCAGCGTCCGTTCGAACTGAAAATATTTATGTGGGCTTAGAACATTTCCAGTACCCACTAAAATAATTTTCAATGCGTTCCGGAACAATTCCGGATTAGTGATTTTCATCTGCGAAAAGCATCTGAAGTGGTTCCGGCAGCTCCGGAACATTTCCGGTTTTTCTTCCGGAAAAGTCCTAGAAGTTTCCAGAATGATTCTCGCACCCTCCAAGAATTATCAGGCATGTGCCGAAACCAATTTGACTTTATGGTATCCCTTGAAACAACTTTTCAGTTTCACCGGAACTTATCCGGTGACCTCTCTCTTCGGAACTTTTCCGCTGTCTCCGAAAACTTTTTCCGGAAACTTTCTCTCAGACTCCCTGTCTAGTATTCAGCAGATAGATGACCGTTAAGCGTGGGACCCTATAGGTTCGGTGAAGTATAGACATGACCCGGAACCCCTTCCGATCAATGATCAACATCGGAGCCGTGGACACCCATATTGACCCCTATACCCACACGAATAAATATTCGAGTGAACCTCCAGTTTCCGTGTGCTATTCCTGTTGCTTCGCGATATGTTACAAATACCCGAGGTGAGATATGTTGGCATCCCCGTGGATCAACAACTTGTCCACTATGCCAGTTACCTCGTTACCGGTATTGTTCTCTTTTCTCGTTCCGTGTTCCGGCATCCCTATGATCAAATCACCCTGTGTCTGGCCAGACGATGATGGATACCGTAATACCGAGAGGGCCCAGAGATATCTCTCCATCGTCAGAGGAGCAAATCCCAATCTTGAGCTATCAAGTTACTTGACACACTTTTCCATGAACCCGTAAGCCGCCGTAATAGCCACCCATGTACGGATGACGTTTAACAAACCCCAAAGTTCATGAAGCAAGCATGAAGAAACTCGATACTCTCATGGTCTAAGGAATTATGCAAACATTAACTATCTCTGTGTTATTAACCATTAACTTGTGACGAATGTATCTCATAGCATAACATCAATTCGGGTTGATTCAACACAAGTGTTCTACCAACATTGTGCCCTCAAAATTGCCGGCATAGCCATGCCCATGATCAGGAAAACAGGATCATCATGCAATACTTGAGCCAGTCTTAGAGGCAGGACTAGGAATACATTTTACCGTTTATTATACCACACGTGCAAATGAGTTTCCCTCCGGGCCTCGTGGATATTGCAGACTCGTGAATCATTGCAGTTATAGCTTGGATCATAAACATTCAATACAAACTCGGAGATACAAAATAACCGTTATTACTGCCTCTAGGGCATATCTCCTACAATCAAATTGATGAGGATCCTTGGAGTTGAAGTAGCACTTGTTGAAGTAGAGCTTGTAGTATCCTTGGGAACCCACTTGACCATGGCTTGGGATTCATCTTCAAATATGTCAATCTCTTTTGAAGCTTGTGCTTGCCCTTGAGCTTGTGGTCTTGTGGTGGAAGGTCATCTTGATCTTTTGTTCCCTTGGGGATAGTATGATCATATTTCTCCCTTTGAGGAACAAACTTCGGCTTGGGGTATTGACCTTCTTCCCATTCAACTCCATTTGCGTTGAAGTAGCCAATGCCTTGGTTCTTCCGGTATCCTCCATGCTTGCGTATAATATCCTCAAATTGCTTACATCCGGCAAGACTTTTGTTGACACCTTCCTCTATAATCCCTTTCAGTAAATAATTTTCTTGCTCAAGTGTAACTTGGCTAAGAGAATCATTAGTGGAATCAATAGAGCTACTAGAAGCAACATTATTGGATTTAACATTAGTATTGTTGCTACTAGATGAAGAACTTTTCTTGCCTTTGTTACTAGTTTGCTTATATTTAACTTGTGGAACAAATATGGACAAGAGTAGTCGTTTGGCAAGATAAGAAGAACTCTTCTTTCGAAGATCGTCATTGATAGCTTTAAGAAACTCATGCTCTTGCTCTAAGTTTAGCTTCTCGAAGCGTAGCTTCTCATGAGTTCTTAAGAGCTCTCTATGATCTTCTTGAGTAGATTCATGCGCTACCTTAAGAGTGTTTAGTTCTTTAGTTAGACGCTCAATCTCCTTCTTATCATCATCATATGACTTATCTTGACTAGCATGATTATTGTCAAGTTCATTTTGACTAACATCACTAGTTTTATCAAAGAGAAAGTCATCATCTCCTAGTAAATCATCCTCATCACTATTGAAGTCAATGTATTCGGGGTGTGATACCTTGGGGCCTTTAGCCATGAAGCAACTTCCACTTCCTTCATTTGGTGAATCAAATATGTCATAGGAGTTGGAGGTTACAAGTGCTAATCCGGCAACACCTTGATCTTGACTATAGTCGGAGTTGGAGTGGTAGCTTCTCTCGGATTGGTTGTCGGATTCGGAGCCGGAAACCCATTCACCAACATGAGCTTGATGTCTTCTTCTTGTGTAGCTCTTGGTGTACTTGTCCTTCTTCTTTGAGTCCTTGCTTCTCCGGGAGGGTCTTCGTTCATAGCGATCTTCTCTACTCCTCTCTCTACAAGGTGATTCATCTCTTGAGCTTCGTCTTCTAGGTGACTATTTTCTCTTATTTTGTGGGGGGTCGTGCACTCATTGGAATAGTGTCCGAGCCTTCCACAATTGTAACAATTCCGGTCACGACTAGATGAACGCTTCTCTTCATATCTTGAATTGGAGCTTCTCTCTTTGTCTCTACTCTTGTAGAACTTGTTGAGTTTCTTGACCATGAGGCTTATTTCTTCATTGGTAACAAGGTTTTCACTTGAAGTAGCGGGAGTGTCACTTGTAGCTTTGTATGCACCGCTTGACTTGGTGTGAAGTTCTTCTTTGTCCTTGAGTGACATCTCATGAGCAACAATCTTTGCAATGACTTCCGTAGGCTTGAGATTTTTGTAGTTCAACATCATTTGGATCAATGTGCATATGGTGTCATACTTTCCATCCAAGGCTCTAAGGATCTTCTTGATGATGAATTTGTCGGTCATCTCTTCACTTCCTAAGCCGACAATCTCATTGGTGATGAGAGCAAGCCTAGAGTACATTTCTGTGACTCCTTCACCATCCTTCATCTTGAACTTGTCTAGTTGACTTTGTAGCACATCCAACTTAGATTCCCTGACGGATTCGGTACCTTCGTGCATATTAACCAAAGTATCCCAAATTTCCTTTGCATTCTCAAGACGGCTTATCTTGTTGAACTCTTCGGGGCATAAGCAGTTGAATAGAATGTCACGTGCTTGAGCATTGTATTGCAACATCTTCAATCTTCCGCAGCCGCTTCATGATCCGGTTCCTTTCCATCACCAAAGAATTCACCTTGCAATCCAACACGAACAACAACCCATACGGTGGGGTTATGACCAAGAATATGCATTTTCATTTTGTGCTTCCAACTAGCAAAGTTTGTACCATCAAAATATGGACCTCTACGATGATAAGTTCTCTCACTAAACGCCATACTCTCCTAGGTTGTGAAACCAATGCAATGGAGACCAAAGCTCTGATACCACTTGTAGGATCTAAAGTATGTCTAGAGGGGGGTGATTAGACTACTTGATCAAATAAAAATCTATCCTTTTCCCAATTTTAAATGTTGGCAAGTTTAAGCAATTTTAGAAAGTCAAGTACACCCTACACATGCAAGTCTAAGAGTATAGCAGCGGAAAGTAAAGACATGCACATGAAAGTAAAGGTAGGGAGAGGAGAATCAAACACAATTGATGACACGAAGATTTTTCCCATGGTTCCGATAGGTGGAGCTATCGTACGTCCATGTTGATGGAGACTTCAACCCATAGAGGGTAGCGGTCGCGAGAGTCCATGGAGGGCTCCACCCGTTAGGGTCCACAAAGTAGCAACCTCGTCTATTCCATCACGGCTTCCGTCCACGAAGGACTAGCCTCACTATGGGTAGATCTTCACGAAGTAGGCGATCTCCTTGCCCGTACAAACTTCTTGGTTCAACTCCACAACACGAAGAAGGAGGCTCCCAAACGACACCTAACCAATCTAGGAGGCACCACCCTCCAAAAGGTGATGTGGTAACAATGATGAAATCCTTGCTCTTGTGCTTCAAAAGATAGTCTCCTCAACATACAATCACTCTCTCATAGATTTGGCTTGGTAGAAGAGGATGATTGGGTGGAAAGCAACTTGGGGAGGCCAGAAATCAAGATTCATATGGTTGGAGTGGAAGGTCTTGATCTCAACACATGAGTAGGTAGTTCTCTCTCAGAAAAATGGATGGGGCAAGTGTAGGTATGTTCTGAGTGCTTCCTCTGCGAATGAGAGGTGGTGGAGGGGTATATATAGGCATCTCCAAAAATCCAACCGTTACAACATTATTGCCCAACTCGGTGAAACCGGAGTAAAAACTCGGTTGCACCAACTAGTACAAAATGTGGCAACTTTTGGCTTTTCGGTGAGACCGATATATAAATCTCGGTGGTACCGATTCTTGAAAACAGCTAACCAGAGAGTTGGTCCAAAACTCGGTGAGACCGATTCTCAAAACTCGGTGGTACCGATTCCTGAAAACAGCTAACCAGAGAGTTGGTCCGAGTTAGCTAACCAGAGAGTTGGTCCAAAACTCGGTGAGACCGATTCTCAAAACTCGGTGGTACCGATTCTTAAAAATGGCTAACCAGAGAGTTGGTCCAAAACTCGGTTGGTCCGATTCTCAAAACTTGGTGGTACCGAGATGCTAGGGTTTGGCATGGGAATCTGTCTAAGTGAAACTCGGTAGGTCCGAATGGAAATTGTTGGTGGCAGCGATTTTGGATATTTGGTTTTGGACAGAATATTTGTGGGAGAATTTCATGTGTATTTTTGGTGGCTAATCTCTAAGCACTTGAGCAACCGGATCATCATAGACACCTCATCCCCTTTTAATAGTATTGGCTTTCCTATGGACTCAAAAGTGATTTCTCACAAAATGTAAAATGTAGAGTCTTGAAGCTTGTTGCCAATAGATGTTCCTTGCATCTACGGAATCTTCTCACAATCCTTTTGCCAATCCATTCATTGAACTTTCCTGAAATATATTTGGTGGAAACATTAGTCCAATTAAATATATGTTGTTATTAATTACCAAAACCACCTAGGGAGAAGTTGTGCTTTCATAGACACACTCTCCCTCTCGTTGCTATGCATCTTCATAGATAGATCTTGGGTGTTCGTAGGATTTTTTTTGTTTTCCATGCTTCGTTCCCCATCAATGATGGACCTGCTTGGCGAGTTTGTGCAAGGCTTCATTCCCCTGGATGATGAAGGTAGTTCCTACGTGTCTCGTCATCTAGAGACTGACCTTAGGATGCTTTCTTTTGTTACCCGCAATAGGGCAAGGACCCCTCATTCATGTCGTACCCGCTGAACAGAAAGCCCTGGTAAGAATATTGTTGATGATTTAGATTCTGAGGATCGGAACCAGGACTCCGACGACGACTCCGATGCTGATGATGTTGATACAAATTCTCAAGTTGTTTTCCATGGTAGAAAAGGTCCTTCTGGTTCTTCAGGAAGTGTGGCAACCGATGTGGCTTCAGGCAGCGGGGCAGCAGATGTAGATGCCCAGCACTCAGGTGATGTAAATGTTGAACCACATGACAGTGGAGCAAAAAATATTGATGGCACCCGCCGGACGATGAACCTGTTAATGACTCATAGATTATGCTTACCTCAGCTTCTAACACATCATTAGCCGGTTCAGGGGATGGCATGCTTAGCCAGCGTGATATGACAGACACATAATTGGAGGCGGCCACTGAATCTTCTGTCAAAAGATGTGATGCTCAGCTTGTCAATACTTTGGCTTATTAGGGGCGCAAGAAATTGCGGCTTCCATCTCTGCCCTGTTCAGCTTCATCAGCCGATCCCGCACTGTCTTTAGAGGAAGATATTCATTTATCTATAAAAAAATCATCGTCCCAGAGCTTGGTATCCGTGTGGCTGACAAGGGCACCGATGAGATCATTCCAGCCCTCACTCAGAGGAAGCAGATTCCATGCATGTGAACTATCATCCCTTGTTTTATTTATTTGTCACTTTTCATATTTGTTTACTCTAGTAGACACCACATGGTAGGATCAGATTTTGTTGTATGGTAATTTGTGTAGTATTACCTTCAGGTCTGACAGCGGGTTTTTCAACAGGTCGTACAAGGAGCTCTAGAAACTCTGAATAGATAACGTGCAACTTTTTTGTTCTCATATCTCTTATTTTGTTTCTTAATTTCTGCTCCAATCACCTTTTTGACAACTTTTTTCCAATTCAGATCATCCGGCAAACAAGTTGGTATCCCTAAGTCCTCATCCAGTGTAGTTCTGGTGGGACTCATACTTCGCTGAACCGGGTGATGGAAAAGGAGATATTTGAAGGTGGGACTCATACTTCGTCGGACCGGGTTATGGAAAAGGAGATATTTGAAGGCTCCCAGGACCGCGATAATGCAGCCCCAGAGGATACTAGCGCCCGATGCGCCGACACTATGGAGTCGCACCGGACAGATCCTGCCGTCGATTGGGCGTTGTCCTCCCGGAAGCGGCGAAGTGCAATGCAGATGCCATTGCCTCATTCAACCCGCAGAGGCCATTGCCTCCTTCAACCCGCACGGGACAACACCCTATTCGACGGATCTAGACTGACCGGGGTTAGATCCGCTGTCCCACATGCCAAAGAAGGCCAGACGAGAGCTTGGATGGCGGAGTGGAGCGGCGGAGTGCAATGCGAACAACCATTGCCTCCTTCAACCCATACATGACGACAACCTAATCGATGGATCCGGACTGATCGAAGCAGATCCGCTCCAACATGCCGGAGAAGACTGAAAGAAAGCTTGTGTGACGGAGTGATATTTCTGCTCCGGCATTGCCGGAGAAGACTGAACGAAAGCTTGTGTGACAGAGTGATATGGAGGGGAGTGGCTAAGGTTTTCTTCAAGAAGGAGCGTCTTCCTAATGAGTACACATGAGTGTCGGTCGGGCTTTTGAGGACGATGACGTCCGTCTTTCGGTCTGCTCGGGCTTTTGAGGCCGGTGACGTCCGTCTTCCCTCAAGCAGGTTTGGTCCTCTTTCTCTGATGTGTTCTTAGAACCGGGTCTCTACGGGTATGCTATATTTATGCTAAATATGAAAGATGAAAGATGCTTTCTACGTGTGTCTTATATTTGGGCTGAATATGAAAGATGCTTCCTACATGCGTTTTTGTCACCAATGAGGTATGAGGGGGTTGAGAGGCGCCCGGTCATAAACGCTCCGTAAATGCCCTCTCTAAACAAGTAGTAGTACAATCATAGGCAGCGAGCCGATATACCTTCTCTAAACGAGTAATTTATTGTACATGACATGTGTACAGATATGAAAATACAGGATGGCGTCGCCCTAAGCCAATGCTTCTTCTCTACCAGCTGCCATGGCACTTCCTCTCTTATTATTCGTCACCGCCGTGCACTGCAAAATCACACTTAGTTGCCGCCGCCCACAAGAGCGTCCTTGTAAGAACCCTCCGGCGGCGGCGGGACGGGCGGAGCCCTCGGCTCGTGCCGCGGCGCCCCTACATTGCCCCCGTGCTTCCCCCTCCGGCCCTCCTCCAGGATGAGAGGCACCTTGCCCTCCCTCTCCCTGTTGAGCCGCTCCTGCGCGCCGCCGCGCAGCTTCTCGAGCCCCCGCCCGCCCATCTGCTGCATCTTGAACACCTTGAGGACGTTCAGCAACCCTCCCGCCAGGAACAGCAAGCTCCCGAACAGGCAGTACCACGCCCAGCTCCTCCCCTGCATCCAGAGCAGAGTATTTCATCACCGTGTCAGACTGTCGGTTACAACGCTAAATTGGCCCGATCATGTGCATGTTCTTGAGCTGGATGAACCTCAAGTGTTCATTTGGTTACTTACCAGCAGGGGGGAGCTGGGGGAGGAGTGGCCGTGGACGTCGTTCCGGTTGACGACGCCGCCGATGAAGAAGAGGGTGCTGCCGAGCAGAAACGGGATGTGCACGCTCTTCTGCAGGATCTGGACGTGCCCGTTGGCTCGCTCGTAGACTTGGCACATGTTGTGTATGGACCCGAGGCACCAGAGTGCCGGCCCGGCGATGAGCAGGTTCAGGCCGTGCTTCTCCAGGCCGCGCCGGTGCCCTCTCTCCATCTGCGATGTTTGTTTCATGTAGATTCAGATAAAACAGAACAGCATGCGACTCCAGTCTGAACTTGCTGGTGCTACTTGTTTGGATGCATGAACCCCAACTCTGTTAATTAGGAGGAAAAATACCAGTAGCGCATACCTGGACTTCGAACAAGATGAGCGCGACCAAGGTGAGCGCAGCGCCGGCGAGCTGCACGGCGGAGGCGGCGAGCTCGACTAGCACGAACTGCGTGTCGAGCCCGGCCAGCCCAAGGTTGTAATCGACGCCGGCGACGTGCGCCAGCAGGTCGTGCGCGTTCACTGCCAGCACGCCCAGCAGCCCGACGACGGCCACGGCGAGGCCGGCCTTGGTGGACACCGCCCACGGCCACAGCTGCGCCAGGAAGCCAACGACGAGGAGGACGGCGGCGAAGACGTACACCCCGGCGTTGACGTACTCCCACCGTCGGTTGCGCGACGTCTCGCCGCCGGCCGCGCCGAGGCTGTACGCGCGGCAGTCCCGCGCCGTGGCTAGCTTCACCATGGCTGCTAGGTGCAGGCTCTAGCTGCTTCCTGTAGGCTGCAGTGGAGGAGTCGAAGTGGTGGTCGGCGGACACGGCGATCTGGACTGTGGAGCGAGGATGGCGGAAAGGCGCTATGGGTAAGCTCGGGCGGGGGTCCATGGCTGGTACGTGGCGGCGTGCATGCTGTGCCATGTAAGGCAGGCGCGAGTCGGGCTCTGATTCGTCACGCGCGGCGCCGGCGAATAAACTAGTATGGGATATGTGTGCTTCTGGACTATACGAGACAGACGCCACTTCTCACATGAGTCAAACCACGTGGGCACGATCACACAGAACAGCATGGCCCAACTTGCAAAGCTTTCAAGGCGTGGAAGAGGTGATACGTTGCTGCATCTGTTGTTTCTTCTAGCACATTCCTGCAGAAACTTTCTGGATTGAGTGCAGTTGTGTTTGTTCTGTAGTGAAAATCCTGTGAAATCATTCTATCCCAGAAATTGCAGCACTGTGAGAACCTGGCTTAATAAGAATAATAAACTACTCGTATTAGTAAAAAATTCTTTTTTTAAGGAGCACATTCACAAATAACTCTAAAGTTAAGTGCATTTGGCTTAGACCTATTTAAGAATGTGTAACTGGCCGTTGATTCCGGGTACGCACGAGTGAGATCAAAATGTGCAGAAAAGTGTTGGTTTGTGGGACCAGTCTAGCTCTCGCTAGGCGTAACAGTCAGAAACCGAATTTTATGAGAGGGACGTGACAAACACATAATTATGTATTTAATTTAGCACATATTTTCAAATGTTTTTTTTTTCGCGAATACGCAAAGCTTGCGTATCATTGCATTGATAGAAGGAGAAGAATGAGTACACATATGGGTACAACACATGACACGAACGCGGACAGGCGTGAACATGGTGCCCGGAGCAGAAAGAAAGGGATGCTCGGCCCGAACAGAGGATACATCACAGCTAACCTACCAAGCCCGAACCAAGAGCGGCAATGCCGAACCAACAAGAGCACCAGCATCTCGGGAACCAAAACCGGGGACACCGCGAGCGAGCAAGATAGCGCCTTCAAGAAGGAAAACGACGCTGAGACGTCGTCGCCATCCGGTCCGGAGGAACCAGACCTAGGGTTTCCCCTGAGCTCGAAGAGGGGCGCAGCTGAGGGCCTTGACAGCGCCTCCAAGAAGGAAACGACATCCGCAGACGCCGTCGCTGCCAGCATCGACAAGCCGAGCATGAATTTCTCCTGGCCCAAGGCTGAGCAATCCCATAGCCGCCGTATCTGGAAAACGAGGATGAGGGAGCAAACGTCGGTCGGAGCCACCATGTCAAAAGGGGGTTGGCGGGGCTGCATCTGCCGTCGGAGGGTGGCACCGCCTCCGAACCCACGAACATTGGCTCTGGCAAAAGGGGAGGCATTGAGGCGTACAAGGTAGGGCAGGCGATGAAGCAAACCACGAGGGGGGTGGGCGACGACAAATGGCAACGCCGGCAAGCCAGGACTGGAGGGACGCAGATCCTAGCTGCCGTGGCCAAAGCCGTCACGACGTCGGGGAGCCACGCGAGCTGGAAGAAACGCAGCTGCAGGGTCACCGAGGCCGGAGCCGCCCGGCGGAGGACACCAACAGCCATGGACACCGGAGGGACGCGGGTCCAAGGTCGTCGGGGCCGGCTCGGCGCCAGCAAGAACCCGCCTTTGAGGGGCTTCATGACTGCAACTAGCTTCATGACTTTCAAATGTTTTGGGTGATTGGCCCGGCGCTAGTAATACTAGCAGTGGATTTTTGGGAATTCAATTGTGAAGTTGCACACCAAATCATTCCTTGTATGTTTGGATCAGACGGTCCGAACATTGTTTCCACAAAGATCAACGAATGGTTTGGATATCTTTAGGCCTTTAGCGCGGCTCACGAAATTAGTTCGGATGTTTAAAATACCCTAGACCGAAAACAAATCTGGGGAGCTTTGTGGGAGTTCGACGTTCCCCGACCCATTGTGAGTCGGATCACACGTGTTTTCATAGCTTATGTCTCCTACTCATGTATTTGTTTTCTCGGTTCGGCTAACCCACTCTTAGTTATAGCACATCGCATGGGTTTGATAGAGATGTGTCCCCAAACGTTTGTAGACGTAAACTTGATGATTCGCGTTGAAAATGCCTTTAGCCATCCAACATTATTCACCAAATGTCAGCGGGTTGGTCGTTCGCGCTGCCATCCGACCGCTCTCCGGTCGTCCGAGTCGCCATCCCGCCATCCGTATCGCCCCGACCCCGTCCGCAGCCTGCTTCGTCTGGCTGCTCCACTGCCGCGCCGGACCTCCGCCCGCTGCATCGTGAGCATGCGCGTGAGCTCGATTTTGAGCCAGTGCGTCACTGCTCCTCCGGCGATCGGCAGCTCCGCTCCATCTCGCTCGTCGGACAGGCCCGACCTCGCATGGTGCTTCTCCACTGCCGTCCGCGTCTCCTGCCGGCAACTTCTGTATGCCTTCCGCTGCTGCCAGACTCGATCTTGATAGCGTGTCATGTTTGGGTGTCTGTTGTTTTATCCCCTGGGCACTACTGGAATTCAGCAATTTGCTGTCAGCCAGCTCTTTGCCGTCGGCTGGCAGACGACAAAGAAAGTCTATGCCGTCAGCTGGGCAAGACCGGACGGCAAAGAGCAGGCTGACGGCAAAGACACCGTTTGCCATCTGCCAGGGCATTGCCCCGAAGGCAGACGACAAAGAACCCACCTGGGCCCCACTGGCCCTGTGGGGGGTGGCGGGCCGTATGCAGGCTCTTTGCCGTCCGCCAGTAGACGGCAAAGGCACCCTATACCTAACGGCGTCAATGGCCACCCCACCCCTCTCTCTTTCATTCTCTCTCTCCCTCTCACCCCCCGCTGCGCCGCCCCGCCCCACCGCTGCCCCGCCGCCTCTGCCCCTCGCCGCCGGCCGCCACTGCCCCTCGCCGCCGGCCGCTACCGCCGCCCCGACGACCCTGCGCCCCTGCCCACCGCCGTCACCGCCGCCCCTGCCCCCCGCCGCCCCTGCCCCCCATCGCCCGGCCGCCATCGTCGCCCTGCCCCCCCGGCCGGACGCCCCCGGCGACCACGCCCCCCGCCGCCGCGACGCCGCCGACGCCCCCCGACGCCCCTGCCACCCGTCGCCAGGCCGCCACCGCCGCCGCGGCGCCCCCGACAGCCACAACTGCCCCCGGCGTCCCTGCGCCGCCCCCGTCCACCGCCGCCCACGCCGCCCCCCGCCGGTGAGTACCACCGCCGGCCGCCCTTTTTTTTCATTTTTTCTGTTTTTTTATTTCGGTTAATTTAGTTAGTTTATAATTAGGTTAGTTTTATTAGTTTATTGGGTTAGTTTATTAGGTTAATTAGGTTAGTATTATTAGTTTATTAGGTCAATTAGGTTAGTTAGTTAGTTAGAAGAAAAAAAAGAAGAAAAGAAGAAGGAAAAAAATGAAAAGAAAAAAGGAAAAGAAGAAAAGAAGAAGGAAAAGAAGAAGGAGAAGAAGAAGAAGAAGAAGAGGAGGAGGAGGAGGAGGAGGAGGACAAAAAAGAAGAAGAAGAAGAAGAAGAAGAAGAAGAAGAAGAATAAGAAAAAGAGGAGAGGAGGAGAAGAAGAAGAAGAGGAAGAAGAAGAAGAAGAAGAAGAAGAAGAAGAAGAAGAGAGGACCCCCGACCCCCGACCCCCGACGCCACTGACCCCCGACGCCACCGACCCCCGACGGCACTGACCTCACTGAACCCCGACGCCACTGACCCCCGACCCCCGACCCCACCGACCCCCGACGCCACCGACCCTCGACGGCACTGACTCCCGACCCCCGACACCTCTTCTGCCTCCTGTTGACCGGGAAGGTGCTTTTCGGCCTTCCAGAGGCCGACGGGGTCATAGTTTTGTAAATTATGAGTTAGGTCACATATTTTCCGATTTTGTTATAAAAAACATCATATTTGTGTTGATCGGGTGGATTTCAATGTGCAGTTGTTCGACGACCTCCCCGTGCGTTGGACGAGCTCCGCCCCTGCATTCGTGGGTGAGCACAAATGACTTCTCCTCCTCCCCCCTTAATTTGCTCTGTTCTGGTCTTCGTGCCAATGAAACGTGATAGCTATAGGTGTCTTCAATCATCAGTATGCGTGACCAGTATGCGTCTCCCGTTCGAAAGTGCGACATCTATAAATATGCATGTCTTTGCATATTTATAACCGATGTCCTTTCGAATTGTCCAACGTTATCCATGGACAGCCCGAGTATGTGTAGATTGGGTTCATTTTCCCGTATATGCTCTGCTCCGGATCCTATGCAGAATTTCGTCAGTGCCTCCCTGTTGTTCTCCGGGTACACATCCTCTCTGCTTATTGCCGAGACATGTATCAGGAGAATAGCGGGGAGGTGCTGTCGAAATTCTGCGTCGGATCCGGAGCAGTGCATGGGAAAACGAACCCAATCTACACATACTCGGGTGGGATTAGGACCTATCTTAACCTATTAGCGTGTAGGTTGCATGGACGTAATAAAACTGACAAACTTGATTAACTGATGAATATATATGCTGAATTATATATATATTTCTTGTGTGTCCAGTAGCTAGGCAAGATGACCGATCGTGCGTGGATGTACACCGGTCACACCAGTCAGAAAGACATGACCAAAGAATGGTTAACAAATACCAAGGGGTTTGTGAGAGCCGCATTTGCAAATGGCCAGGAAAAACATGGTGTCCCTGTCCCCGGTGCGACAACTTTAAAAGGCAGACAGAGGGTGAAATGGTTAAGCACCTGCAGAAGTGGGGTTTTAAGCCTAATTATACGGTGTGGACTTTTCATGGTGAGTCTGCCCAACGTGCCAGAGCTGAGGTGGTTCGTCGTCGCGCCGACGAGCATGGTATCGGGATCGAAGACATGGTGCAAGACTTTGATGATGCTCAGGATTCGGATGATGAGATGGAGGAATCTGCAAAGGCATTCTATGAAATGTTGGAGTCTTCAAAACGTCCTCTCCCCGAGCACATTGAGCTTTGTCAGCTGGATGCCATCGCGCAAGTAATGGCCCTGAAGGCTCAATTCAACCTGGGCAGAGAATGCTACGACGCGATGATGACAATATTTGGACGCTTTCTACCCAAAGGCCATGTACTGCCTGCAAACCTGTACCAGTCGGACAAAATCCTCCGTGTACTTAAGATGCCCTATGAGAAGATAGATGCCTGTGAGAGTGGATGTGCCTTATTTAGGCTTGAGTATGCGGACTTGAACTATTGTCCCATTTGCAAGTCTTCCAGGTATGTTGTCGTAGACAACGGTATGGGTGAGAAGATGCAGACAAAAATCCCTGTTAACGTTCTTCGCTATATGCCAATCGTACCAAGATTTCAACGTCTTTTCATGGTCGAAGAGACAGCCAGACAGATGACATGGCACAAATTGGGCAAAAGAACTGAACTAGATGCAGATGTTGGTACACACTTCAGACGCTTTTGCGTGGAAGCACTTTGATGCATTACATAAGGATAAAGCGGCAGATCCAAGGCATCCTCGAGTCGCCATCAGCACGGATGGGTTCAATGTGTTTGGTATGACGGCAACCCAATACAGTTGTTGGCCTGTATTTGTCATTCCACTCAATCTCCCCCCGGAGAGATTATGAAAAGAAAGAACATTTTCCTGACGTTGATAATTCCAGGGCCCAACTATCTGGGGAAGAATATGAATGTGTACATGCAGCCGCTTAAGGATGAATTGCAAGAAGCTTGGGATAATGGGATCAAGACATACGACGCCGATACCAAAAAAACTTCAAAATGCATGTGTGGTACATGTACTCGACGCATGACTTGCCGGCGTATGCCCTATTCGTTGGCTGGTGTGTGCATGGAAGGTTCCCGTGCCCCACATGCAAGGTAGCTCCTTCGACCTACGAGTCTCCTGTCCCAGAGGCTTCATCCCACGAGACTCCGGAGCAGAGGAGGGATGAGGCCACGTCCCAGCAGACCCCATGGGATACCTGGCTGGAGGAGCCTAGTGGCCATGCTGACGGTGGTGGGGATCGTTTTTCTGATAGCGGTGAGGAGGTGGTTGTGGGGGCCACCGTCTACCAGCATGGTAGTACACGGCTCCCGCCCCTGCCGGCGACCCGCGAGCAGAGGTGGTCGATTAAGCCTGATGGGGACAAGTAAGTGCATGTACTCTTTTTTAACCTTTTGCCTTCACGTTTTTTCAAATATCTAATGTGTTGGCTTTGTCATACTGCAGGGGTTGGGATCACCCCAAGGATGCCCGCAGGCCCAACAACGTCCTTGGTGTCCTTATCAGGCAAAACTTTCCGGGGTTTGTCACGTTGCCCGGTGAGGGTCAGGTTCGAGAGTAGGAATGACCTGGGAGCACTACTTGGCTACACCGGCCCCGCCGGAGGAGAGGATCGACGGTGTTTTGTGCAACACGAGGGCGGACATGGTGATCAGACAGTTTTGGGTAATTTCTCCTTTACACAATTAAAAATCAACAATAGCTAGTTATTGTACTAATAAGTGTTGTCTCGTTTGATTGCAGACCTTCTACAGGTGTCAGGAGGGATACGAGGAGGCCGCGGCAAAGGTTATCGATAACCAATGCAGGCGCGTACTGCAAAACTTACGGCACGAGGCTCGGGTGCAGGCTGTTCGAGACTACTACGCCTCGCGGCGTATTAGGAAGGAGAAGTCGACGTGCCGCGAAAAGAAGATGGAGAAGGAGCATTACATGAAGGTAATTACGTATTCTTAAGGCCTCTTGTACTTAGTTTCCTTCATTTGATTCGTACGCGTAGCGCTCAAATATCTCTTTATTAACTTAGGTGCCCCCGAGATGGTGTGCGGATAAGATGGATTGTTGGGAGGCGTTGGTGGATGGGTGGTGCTCAGAACAATGGCTAGCCGTCCACAACAATGCCAAGGACCGGCGTGCCAAAATGGTGGGTGTGCCACACCATCAAGGGAGCGCCAACTTAAATCAGTTTGGTCAGAACTGGGTATGTGGTTTGCTTCATGATTCATGCAATTCATTCTTGATTCTAGCTTGAGCCCTTTACTAATACTTTGTTCCTCTCTCTCTCTTTTAGGCGCATCTCAATAACACGTCAGTGCCACAGATGTACGACCTCTATGCGATGGCCCATATTGCCTCGTACAAGAAGGTCAAGGCATTCTCTGAGTCTGACCTCGATCATTCCGAGAACTTCACCAACATCTCCTCCCACAACAAGCTCGTGAAGTACAAAGATGTGGGGAAGGCGTTGAACGGGGATGACTTTAACCCGAGCCAGCATCCTATTGATCCAGAGCTGGTGATGATAGCTGGCGGCGGGAGGCCCCATGGCTCGATTGCCATTGGAGATGGCCTTATACGTTGTCCTAGCACTCTCTCGCAGATCAAGGCGCGCCAAACGAGCTCCTGTCCTGAGATAAGGCTTCGTCCACGGCCAGTCGAGCTCGCCATCGAGGTTAGTTATACAGACTCAGATATATTTCCTCATTACGTTGTGTGTGTGAACAAAGATGATTACAATGCTAACGTGGAGTTGTGTTGCAGGCTGCTATTCAGAAAGAGAGAGAGGCAACACAGAGGCTTATGGCGGCGAAGGAGAAGGACATGGAGGAGAGGACGGATAGGTTGTTGGAGGAGGAGAGGGCACGGAACGATGCGTCTCACCGGGCCATCTACGAGCTCTTGGTGGTAAGTTTCTTCTTCATATTTGTCAAATCTTGCATTTAATGTTCGTTTCATTAATAACTAATATCATTGACTTGTGAAAACCAAATGTGCAGTCTATGTGCGAGAAGACCGGCCAGACCCCTCCGTCGATGCCAGTCATTACCACGGCTGGAACGGTGAGTTTCATTTGAATGCAATGATCTTTTCAGTGTCATCATGCTAACGAGACATTGCAAATCATCTTTGGTGCAGAATATCTCCCGAAACGCATCGCACGACCCTTCTCCAGGGCAGCCTTCTCCAGGTGAAACTGGCCCGAGCAACCCCGGTGCTTCACCTCCGTGATGACGAGGACGGTAAGCCCTAATATGCCACTTACTTGGCTCATTTTCTCAAAGAAAGACAAACTTAGCAGTTAGACAAAATTACGTACTTCTTCTTCTCCTTCTCTCGATATATACCTTGGTATATTGCGGGAGAGGAGAAGGGGAAACGACCATCACCAACGGTCGAAATATTAGTGTTAGGTAGTGTCCACCAACATACACCAACATATAAGTGTGAGTGAGTGCGCACCATATGTGAAACTTGCTTCTAGTCTTCTTCATCTAACTTTCGTATTTCCCATTTTGCAGATTAGAGTCACTTCACGGAAGCTTGCATTGATGGAGTGCTTGTGGTTCATGGAGTGCTTATGATTTTGTATCGATGAACAATTTTAAACTTGCTACATATGTGAAACTTGCTACTTGTTGTTGGATGATATTTGTGCTTGTTGTTGGATGATAGGATGATATTTGTGCTTGTTGTTGGATGATATTAATTTGTGCTTGTTGGATGATCATCAGTATGGCAAGAATATGGTTATTGTGAAATATATACATATATAGCATATTTTGCCTGTGAAAATTGTTGGATATAAGAAAAAATAGGAAAAACAGGGGCAATATTGCCTCTTTGCCGTCGGCCACTCACGGCAAAGCCCGTTTGCCGTATGCCCCCGACGGCAAAGGAGACACGTGGCACTCACCTGAGCAACCTGGGAGTGCCAGGCCTCGGGCCATTTGGTCACTTTGCCATCCGGGGGCAGACGACAAAGGTGCGTCCAGCATGGCCGTCCGGTGGCAGACGGCAAAGGGGCGTCCAGCATGGCCGTCCGGGGGCAGACGGCAAATGGGCGTCCAGCATGGCCGTCCGGGGGCTGACGACAAATTATTTTACCTCTTTGCCGTCGGTGGCAGACGGCAAAGGCTGCCGTTAGCCACTAACGGGGCTAGCTCCAGTGGTAGGCCGTCCAGTACCTTTGCCGTCTGCAGCCTGACGGCAAAATTCTTTGCCGTCCGCTGCGCCCAGGCAGACGGCAAAGCACCTCTTTGCCGGAATTCACAGTGCCGAAAATGTGGCTGTCCGCTGGCGGACGGCAAAGCCTTTGCCGTCAATGGACCTGCCCTTTGCCGTCCGCTATGGCAGATGGCAAAGCACCTGCATCTGTTGTTTCTTCTAGCACATTCCTGCAGAAACTTTCTGGATTGAGTGCAGTTGTGTTTGTTTTGTAGTGAAAATCCTGTGAAATCATTCTATCCCAGAAATTGCAGCATTGTGAGAACCTGGCTTAATAAGAATAATAAACTACTCGTATTAGTAAAAATTCTTTTTTTAAGGAGCACATTCGCAAATAACTCTAAAGTTAAGTGCATTTGGCTTAGACCTATTTAAGAATGTGTAATTGGCCGGTAGTTGATTCCGGGTACGCACGAGTGAGATCAAAATGTGCAGAAAAGTGTTGGTTTGTGGGACCAGTCTAGCTCCCGCTAGGTGTAACAGTCAGAAACCGGATTTTATGAGAGGGACGTGACAAACACATAATTATGTATTTAATTTAGCACATATTTTCAAATGTTTTGGGTGATTGGCCCGGCGCTAGTAATACTAGCAGTGGATTTTTGGGAGTTCAATTGTGAAGTTGCACACCAAATCATTCCTTGTATGTTTGGATTAGACGGTCCGAACATTGTTTCCTCAAAGATCAACGAATGGTTTGGATATCTTTAGGCCTTTAGCGCGGCTCACGAAATTAGTTCGGATGTTTAAAATACCCTAGACCGAAAACAAATCTGGGGAGCTTTGTGGGAGTTCGACGTTCCCCGACCCATTGTGAGTCGGATCACACGTGTTTTCATAGCTTATGTCTCCTACTCATGTATTTGTTTTCTCGGCTCGGCTAACCCACTCTTAGTTATAGCACATCGCATGGGTTTGATAGAGACGTGTTGCCAAACGTTTGTAGACGTAAACTTGATGATTCGCGTTGAAGATGCCTTTAGCCATCCAACATTATTCACCAAATGTCTGCGGGTTGGTCGTTCGCACTGCCATCCGGCCGCTCTCCGGTCGTCCGAGTCGCCATCCCGCCATCCGTACCGCCCCGACCCCGTCCGCAGCCTGCTTCGTCTGGCTGCTCCACTGGCGCACCGGACCTCCGCCCGCTGCATCGTGAGCATGCGCGTGAGCTCGATTTTGAGCCAGTGCGTCACTGCTCCTCCGGCCATCGGCAGCTCCGCTCGATGTCGCTCGTCGGACAGGCCCGACCTCGCATGTTGCTTCTCCACTGCCGTCCGCGTCTCCCGCCGGCAACTCCTGTATGCTTTCCACTGCTGCCAGTCTCGATCTTGATAGCGTGTCATGTTTGGGCGTCTGTTGTTTTATCCCCTGGGCCTGCTTCGTGAGATTGAGCAGCTGTTCAGATTGGTTCACTTATAATTCTCCAATTAATCCGTGAAAAAAGGAGAGTTAAAAAAGAGGAGTACAAAAACAGAGAAAAAAAGAAAAAAAGGAGAAAAAGAGAAAAAAGAAAAAAAGAAAAGAAAAAGGGCATGATGTTTCCGTCAGGCCGACATCTCTGTCGCTGCCTGCAGACTTCTGACGGTGTTCCCCATACTGATCGTGTCTCGCACATGTGTCGTCGATCGATGCTTGGTGCTTGCCTGTGTGTGACGTTATCCCTACGACATTTTTTGGTGGCCGTGTTGGTCGTTGCTCGTCGATTCTTCTCGCGGCTTCTACCCGTAGTGGCGGCGACCGCTCCATGCCGACTCCTCTCGTGGCTTCCACGCGCGGTGGTGACCAGCACACATTGACTCCTCGAGTGGCTTCCACATGTGGCTCTATGTCGACTTGCTACTCTCGGTCGACTCTACACGTGGCTTCCACAGGTGGTGGTCACTGCTCATCGTTGGCAGGTGTTTCTACCTCGACCTCTTCCGCCATCTTCCTATCTGTGCATGAGATTGCGTAACTATGATGCCTGCTTGCTGCTTGAGATTCTTCACTGCCAGGTTCTGCAAGTTCTGTGACTGGCTCTTCTGGCACTGAGAAACCACTTTCTACTCATTCAGGTACATCCCCATGGATTCTTGATATTGTGACGTCTTTTCATATGACTTATGATTCTTTCACTTTGACCTCCGTTCAACTTGTCGAGTCTCATGTTCGTGTTCTTACGGCTGATGGCACTCCCCTCCCTGTAGCTAGTCGAGGCACTCTTAGCACTTCTTCATTTCATGTTCCCTCTATCGCTCATGTTCCTCGACTTATCATGCAGCTCATATCTGGTGGTCAAATTGTTGACTCTAGTTGTAGGTTCATTCTTGACTTTGATTCGTGTTCTGTTTAGGATCGTCGCACGGGCACTCTGATTGGTGCTGGCCCTCGACATTCTGATGGTGTCTGGGAGCTTGACTGGCTCCGTCTTTCCTTCGCTGCCTCTGTCACTAGTCTCGTAACCCATGGTTTTGCATCTACCAGCTCTGATACCATGTTACGAATCACAACTTGTATTACTAGAAGTCCAAGGCCACAATATATATGATGTACATGATGATGCCAAAGGAAAGAATACAAAAGACCAAAAGCCAACATCAATATAACTCTAACATTATCTATATGAACATGTGCACAACCAATAAAAGTCGTTGGACATTCTCTAAGCACCAAGAAGGAAATACCTTCTACCCTTTGGCCCTTGTTAGGGTAGTTTGCTAAAAAAGGAAACACTGATGACCCACAAGTATAGGGGATCAATCGTAGTCCTTTCGAAAAGTAAGAGTGTCGAACCCAACGAGGAGCAGAAGGAAATGACAAGCGGTTTTCAGCAAGGTATTCTCTGCAAGTGCTGTAAGTAGCAATAGTAGATAGTTTTGTAGCAAGATAATTCGTAACAAGTGACAAGTAGAAATAGTAACAAAGGTGCAGCAAGGTAGCCCAATCCTTTTTATAGCAAAGGACAGGCATGAAGTACTCTTATATTAAGAAAGCGCTCTCGAGGACACATGGGAATTTCTGTCTAGTCATATTCATCATGTTGAGTTGATTCGCGTTCACTACTTTGATAATTTGGTATGTGGGTGGACCGGTGCTAAGGTGTTGCTCTTAATTGAACTAACAACCTACTTATGATTACCCCCTCTCTCAAGCATCCGCAACTACAAAAGAAGAATTAAGATAAATCTAACCATAGCATGAAACATGTGGGTCCAAATCAGCCCCTTATGAAGCAACGCATAAACTGGGGTTTAAGCTTCTGTCACTCTAGCAACCCATCATCTACTTGTTACTCCACAATGACTTCCCTTAGGCCCATAACATGGTGAAGTGTCATGTAGTCGACGTTCACATGACACAACTAAGAGAAGTAATAACATACATATCATCAAAATATTGAACGAATACCAACTTCACATGATTACTTATAACAAGACTTCTCCCATGTCCTCAGGAACAATAGTAACTACTCACACCTCATCAACATGTTCAAGATCAGAGGTATAATAATAATGATTAAGGATCTGAACATAATATCTTCCACCAAGTAATCCAACAAGCATCAACTACAAGATGTAATCAACACAACTAGTAACCCACAGGTACCAATCTGAAGTTTTGAGACAAAGATTGAATACAAGAGATGAACTAGGGTTGGAGATGAGATGGTGCTGGTGAAGATGTTGATGAGGATTGGTCCTCCCACGACTGAGGATTTTCTTCGCTCAAAATAAAGCAACTAAAAAGTTATCCACCACTACCTTGCTTCATAATTTTTATGTTGGTGTGACCACTTGGTATAGATTCGTCCTTGACACCATCACCGGTGGGAACTTCTTAATGTGTCACACCTTGGATGCCTATAACGCAATTGAAAATCTTGTAGGGGCACCACCCATTATTGTTAATGAAACTAGTTTAACCTTGGAACATGTATTAACAAAGTAGGTTCCGCTTTCACACCTTCTAAAACTAATGCTAGTACCTCTCAAAACAAAAGCCCCAAATTCATATTTATTCCTAAGAGCATTAGTACACCTCCTACCAAAAGAAACGAGGATCTAAAAATGATTAGTGTTCATCCCAACTTTATAAATTTGATAAAAGATCATATTCCCAAGTATCATACTGTCCCTATTATCCATGGTTGTGCTATTGAGGAGCTCTATGTCAAGGATGACAACACTTGAAACTATGCATTATGCCTAGCTAGGGGCATAAAACAATAGCGCTTGTTGGGAGGCAACCCAATAGTTATCTTTATATTTTGGTTCTAACTTTCTTTTTGTTTTTGATAACATGATTATTGCCTCTATAATGATTATTTTTTTATGTTTAAATTAGTGTTTGTGCCAAGTAAAGCCTTTGGGATGACTCACGAGATGAATAGAACCGATGCTAAAAAAATGGAAACTTTTGTCTCCAGTACAGGAATTGTCATTACTAGAGCGTGATAATGATATGAATTTTTTACACAGTGTTGCTATACAAATTTTTGAGGTTGTCCTAATTTTTCAGAATTTTTGTAGTTACAGAAGTATAGGTTATCTACATATTGCTACAGACTGTTCTGTTTTAGACAAATTCTATTTTTGCTTGCATAGTTGTTTGTTTTGATTATGCTACGGATTGTATCGGGGGGTATAAACCATGGAGAAGTTAGAATACAATACCTATTATGCATTTATGAAATAAGAATCAATTTATAATAGTACCTAAAGTATTCAATATGTTGCTTATACTAATTAACGGATCTCACGAAGTTTGTTGAGTTTTGTGTGATTGAAGTTTTCAAGTTTTGGGTATTATCGTGATGGACAAAGGAATAAGGAGTGGCAAGAGCCTAAGCTTGGGGATGCCCAAGGCACCCCAAGGTAATATTTTAAGGAAGACTCAAGCGTCTAAGCTTGGGGATTCCCCGGAAGGTATTCCCTCTTTCGTCTCAATCCATCGGTTTGTCACTTGAAGCTATATTTTTATTCGTCACATGATATGAGTTTTGCTTGGAGCCTCATTAGTTTTTGTTTGCCTTTACTCTCAGTTTGCCACAATCATTGTTTCCTGGACACACTTATTTAAGAGAGACACACCTTCATCATAATTTGTTAGAATACGCTATGTGCTTCACTTATATCTTTTGAGCTTAGCAGCTGCTCTAGTACTTCACTTATATCTTTTTGAGCACGGTGGCATGTAGATTTTATAGAAATGATTTCACTCTCGTTCTTCACTTATATTTGTTTGAGAGTTAATAAATAGTGACGGTAATTTGCATGGGTCATAAGACTAGTCCAAAAATATTAGGCATTCAATGAGTGATAATCAAAACCATCATGTAGCACATATAGAGAAATTGTGGGTTAATGATATTGATGTGGTAATATGAAAAAGGTGTAAGTTCACAATTGTTGATTCTTAGAAGTGTCGATATTAAGATAGGTTAACTTCTTGTTCGTCTAAAAATTAAAGAGGCATGGTGATGATATGTGAGCATTTCTATTCCTCGTTGAAATCCTAGTGTTGTTTCGGGTCGGAAGCGCGCGATGGTTAATTCCTACCAACCTCTTCCCTCGGGGCTTGCGAGTAGTACTTTGATTTGTGATAAAACTAATAAAAATGGTACCGCGAGCGGAGGAAACGACCAGTCTCCACCTCCCCGCCGCGCGGATGGTCGTGGCCGCCACGGCGGCGCTCGATCCGGAGCAAGCCGTGATCCCCCATCTGCGCCCGTTACTAGCGCGGCTACTGGGTGCACGCCTCGTCCAGAACAAGACGGAGCGCCGAGTGGGGCCGCGAACCCGCGGGCTCGGCCTCCCCCACGTCAAACCTCCCCGGCGAGCGGCGCACGGTGACAGGGACGCGACGACGCCCCTCTTGGTTCCACCAGGAGCCGAGCGACGTCGCGGTCCGCCTCTTTCGCCATGCCGGACACGACATCGGAAGCAATGGCACGAGCCCAGCTGCTGCTAAACTTCTTGCCGGCGGCTGATAAGCTGGATGAGTGGAGAACTACCATCCAGAGTTTGATAACCTTCGTCGAAGCCAATAAATCTCAGCATGCAGAGCCATCGCGACACACGCGTACGACAACGGTGGCCCAGGCCGGCGATCGTGTCGAAGGGGCCACACCAACGGTGCAGCCCCATCCACGACAACAGGCCCAGAGGCATCCACGACAAGCTCCGCATGCAGACGAGCCCGACGAGGCATCTATGGTCTCGTCTGGCTCGCACGAACACCGAGACCAGCGGCGTGTCCTGAACGACCGGCGGAGGGAAGACGCGCGCATCACCATCGAGCAGCGCCGGGAGGCACACCGCCAGTCCGACAAGCGCAACGGCCTAGACGCTGGCGACCCCACGCCCAGTGTTGGCGGGTACCTACCTTATGAGGTTGGGTGCCCTGCCTTCACTCGCGAGCTGCGACAGATCCGCTGGCCGTCGGCCCGAGCCTTCAAGCCTGATACGTCTCCAACGTATCTATAATTTTTTATTGTTCCATGCTATTATATTATCTGTTTTGGATGTTTTATATGCATTAATATGCTATTTTATATTATTTTTGGGACTAACCTATTAATCTAGAGCCTAGTGCCAGTTTCTGTTTTTTCCTTGTTTTTGAGTATTGCAGATAAGGAATATTAAACGGAGTCCAAACGGAATAAAATATTCGGAATGATTTTTCTTGGACCAGAAGAAACCCAGCAGACTTGGAGATGAAGGCAGGAGACCTGCCGTGGCGTCACAAGCCACCAGGGCGCCCTGGGGGAGGGGGGGGGGGCGCCCCCTGGCTTGTGGCCCCACGACAGCGCTCCTAACCCCCTTCTTCGACCTATAAATTCCCAAATATTCCCTGGATACCAAAAAGAGCCACGAAAATACTTTTCCGCCGCCGGAAGCCTCTGTTCCCGTGAGATCCAATCTTGGAGCCTTTTCCGGTAATCTGCCGGAGGGGGATTCGATCACGGAGGGCATCTACATCAACTCCATTGCCCCTCCGATGATGCGTGAGTAGTTTACCACAGACCTTCGGGTCCATAGCTAGTAGCTAGAAGGCTTCTTCTCTCTCTTTGTTCTTTAATACCATGTTCTTCATGATCTTCATGGAGATCTATCCGATGTAATACTCTTTTGCGGTGTGTTTATCGAGATCCGATGAATTGTGGGTTTATGATCAGCTTATCTATGAATATTATTTGAATCTTCTCTGAATTCTTATATGCATGATTTCATATCTTTGCAAGTCTCTTTGAGTTATTGGTTTGGTTTGGCCAACTAGATTGGTAATTCTTGCAATGGGAGAAGTGCTTAGTTTTGGGTTCAATCTTGCGGTGTCCTCACCCAGTGACAAAGTAGGGGTAGCGAGGCACGTATTTGTATTGTTGCCATCGAGGATAAAAAGATGGGGTTTTCATCATATTGCTTGATTTTATCCCTCTACATCATGTCATCTTACCTAATGCGTTACTCTGTTCTTCATGAACTTAATACTCTAGATGCAGGCAGGAGTCGGTCGATGTGTGGAGTAATAGTAGTAGATGCAGAATCGTTTCGGTCTACTTGACACGGACGTGATGCCTATATGCATAATCATTGCCTTGGGTATCATCATAACTATGCACTTTTCTATCAATTGCTCGACAGTAATTTGTTCACCCACCGTATTATTTTCCTTCATGAGAGAAGCCTCTAGTGAAACCTATGGCCCCCGGGTCTATTTTCCATATTATATTTTCAGATCTATAAACTAAAAATACCAAAAATACCTCGCTGCATTATTTTTACTTTTGTTTTACTTTACTATCTATCAATCTTTTATATCTATCTCTATCAGATCTCATCCTTGCAAATAACCGTGAAGGGATTGACAACCCCTTTTAGCATTGGGTGCAAGAGTTTGATTGTTTGTGTAGGTGCGAAGATTGGGGACTTGCTTGTATCTCCTACTGGATTGATACCTTGGTTCTCAACAACTGAGGGAAATACTTATCTACTTTGCTGCATCACCCTTTCCTCTTCAAGGGAAAACCAACGCATGCTCAAGAAGTAGCAAGAAGGATTTCTGGCGCTGTTGCCGGGGAGATCTACATCAAGCCTACCAAGTACCCATCACAAACTCATCTCTTGCATTTACATTATTTGCCATTTGCCTCTCGTTTTCCTCTCCCCCACTTCTAAAACGATTTTCAGAAAAACCAAAAAGATTTGCCTTTTTATTCGCCCATCTTCCGTTCGTCTTTTCGTTTGTTTGCTCGTTTCCATGGCTCAACCCAAAAGTTTTGATCCTTATCTTAGGAAGTTGGAAGATATTGAGAATAATGCTAAGGGCTTCATGTCGCTCCAATTTGGCCATAATAGTTTCTTTAGGAACGAGCTTAAAGAACAAAGGTTTATGATGAATACATGAATAAAGAACTTGATGATATGACTAAGGAATTTTGTGGTTTGAAATCTCAGTTTGCTCACCTTGAAAACTTAGCAGGCCAAATTTATGATAAACAAGCTACCTTAGTCAATAAAATGGCCGCGAAGCCAGAATCTTTGAATAATGATGAAGATCTTAAAGTGATTGATGTGACTCCTATTGAATCTTTATTTTCTAATATAAATCTTGATAAAGATGGGACTGGAGATAAGTCAACTTTAGTTAAAAGGCGTCCCAATGATTCGGAGTTTATAGATCTTAATGCTAAGATTGATAAAAGTGGGATTGAAGAGGTCAAAACTTTAAATAGCAATGAACCCACTCTTTTGGATTTCAAGGACTTTAATTATGATAGTTGTTCTTTGATTGATTGTGTTTCCTTGTTGCAATCCATGTTGAATTCTCCACATGCTTATAATCAAAATAAAGCTTTTACTAAACATATCGTGGATGCTATGATGAAATCTTTTGAAGAAAAACTTGAGTTGGAAGTTTATATACCTAGAAAGCTTTATGATGAGTGGGAACCTACTATTAAGATTAAAATTAAATATTATGAGTGCCATGCTTTGTGTGATTTGGGTGCTAGCGTTTCCACGATCCCAAAAACTTTATGTGATG
The DNA here is from genome assembly GCA_039707655.1 of Elymus sibiricus. Classification (NCBI taxonomy): domain Eukaryota; kingdom Viridiplantae; phylum Streptophyta; class Magnoliopsida; order Poales; family Poaceae; genus Elymus; species Elymus sibiricus. The sequence continues at coordinate 117,860,842 of CM077667.1, forward strand.
TGCTAGGTTTCCGTGAATTTGATGATTGCTCTTTAAATTTGCATCTTGCGGATTCCACCATTAAGAAACCTATGGGAAGGATTAACGATGTTCTTATTGTTGCAAATAGGAATTATGTGCCTGTAGATTTCATTGTTCTTGATATAGATTGCAATCCTACATGCCCTATTATTCTTGGTAGACCTTTCCTTAGAACGATTGGTGCAATTATTGATATGAAGGAAGGAAATATTAGATTCCAATTTCCATTAAGGAAAGGCATGGAGCACTTTCCTAGAAAGAAAATAAAATTACCTTATGAATCTATTATGAGAGCTACTTATGGATTGCATACCAAAGATGACAATACCTAGATCTATTGCGTTATGCCTAGCTAGGGGCGTTAAACAATAGCGCTTGTTGGGAGGCAACCCAATTTTATTTTTTATGCTTTTGTTTTTGCTTCTGTTTTTGAGTGTTTTACACATTATTACCTCTGTAGTAATTGTGTTTTCTTGTTTAAATTAGTGTTTGAGCCAAGTAAGACCTTTGGGATGGTCTACGGTGTTTGTGATTTGATTTTTCTGAAAAACAGAAACTTTTGCTCTCAGTCCAGGAATTTTATAAATTCACTGGAACGTGATTTTGATCTGAAAGTTTTACACAAGATTTATATACAAATTTCCCTTATTGTCCTAATTTTTCAGAATTTTTAGAGTTACAGAAGTAGTCGAAGTCTATAGATTGCTACAGACTGTTCTGTTTTAGACAGATTCTGTTTTCTTTGTGTTGTTTGCTTATTTTGATGTATCTATGGGTTGTATCGGGGGGTATGAACCATGGAGAAGTTGGAATACAGTAGATATTAAATCAATATAAATAAATAATGAGTTCACAACAGTACCTAAAGTGGTGATTTATTTTTCTTATACTAACGGATCTCATGAGTTTTCTGTTGAGTTTTGTGTTGTGAAGTTTTCAAGTTTTGGGTAAAGATTTGATGGACTATGGAATAAGGAGTGGCAAGAGCCTAATCTTGGGTATGGCCAAGGCACCCCAAGCCATATCCAAGGATACCAAAAAGCCTAAGCTTGGGGATGCCCCGGAAGGCATCCCCTCTTTCGTCTTCAATCCATCGGTAAATTTACTTGAGGCTATATTTTTATTCACCACATGATATGTGTTTTTCTTGGAGCGTCTTGTATGATATGAGTCTTTGCTTTTTAGTTTGCCACAATCATCCTTGCTGCACACATCTTTAGAGGGGGACACGCATTTAATCGTGAATTTATTAGAATACTCTATGTGCTTCACTTATATCTTTTGAGCTAGGCAATGTTGCTCTAGTACTTCACTTATATCTTTTTAGAGCACGGTGGTGTTTTATTTTATAGAAATTATTGAACTCTCGTACCTCACTTATATTATTTTGAGAGTCTTTAAACAGCATGGTAATTGGTTTAGGTTATGAATTTAGTCCTAATATAATGGGTATCCAAGAGGGATATAATAAAAACTTTCATATTAAGTGCATTGAATACTATGAGAAGTTTGATTCCTTGCATATAGTTTTGAGATATGAAGATGGTAATATGAGAGTCATGCTAGTGAGTAATTGTGAATTGGTAGAAATACTTGTGTTGAAGTTTGTGATTCCCGTAGCATGCACGTATGGTGAACCGTTATGTAACGAAGTCGGAGCATGATTTGTTTAATGATTGTCAACCTTTGTGTGAGGGTCGGGAGCGCGCGATGGTTAACTCCTACCAACCTCTCCCCTAGGAGCATGCGTCTAATACTTTGCTTCGATAACTAATAGACTTTTGCAATAAGTATGTGAGTTCTTTATGACTAATGTTGAGTCCATGGATTATACGCACTCTCACCCTTCCACCTTTGCTAGCCTCTCTAGTACCGCGCAACTTTCGCCGGTGCATTAAACCCACCTTCCTCAAAACAGCCACCATATACCTTCCTCAAAACAGCCACCATACCTACCTATTATGGCATTTCCATAGCCATTCCGAGAGATATTGCCATGCAACTTCCACCGTTCCGTTTTTCATGACACGCACCATCACTTTCATATTGCATATAGAGTCATATTTTGTTCTAGGTATCGAGTTGTAATTTTTGAGTTGTAAGTAAATAAAAGTATGATGATTTTCATTATTAGAGCATTGTCCCATGAGATAAAAGGATGATGGAAGCTATGACTCCCTCACAAGTTGGGATGAGTCTCCGGACTTTACAAATAATAAAAGAGGCCAGCGAAGCCCAAATAAAAAAAAGAGGCCAAAGATGCCCACCAAAAAAAAATGAAAAAAAACGAGAGAAAGAGAGAAGGGACAATGCTACTATCTCTTTCCACACTTGTGCTTCAAAGTAGCACCATGATCTTCATGATAGAGAGTCTCCTATTTTGTTACTTTCATATAGCTAGTGGAATTTTCATCATTTGCACGACCACTTAGTTTTCTTTTTGAGCTTTCATACACTTATAGCTCTAGTGCACCCGTTGCATGGCAATCCCTACTCACTCACATTGATATCTATTGATGGGCATCTCCATAGCCCGTTGATACGCCTAGTTGATGTGAGACTATCTTCTCCTTTTCCTTCACAACCTCCACCATATTCTATTCCACCTATAGTGCTATATCCATGGCTCACGCTCATGTATTGCGTGAGACTTGAAAAGGTTTGAGAACATAAAAGGTGTGAAACAATTGCTTGACTTGTCATCGGGGTTGTACATGATTTAGATACTTTGTGTGGGGAAGATGGAGCATAACCAGACCATATGATTTTGTAGGGATAACTTTCTAAGGCCATGTTATTTCGAAAGGACGCAATTGCCTTGTTGGTATGCTTGAAGTATTACTGTTTTTATGTCAATATTAGACTTTTGTTTTGAATCTTATGGATCTGAATATTCATGCCACAATAAAGAATATTACATGGATAAATATGTTAGGTAGCATTCCATATCAAAAATTCTGTTTTTATCATTTACCTACTCGAGGACGAGCAGGAATTAAGCTCGGGGATGCTTGATACGTCTCCAACGTATCTATAATTTTTGATTGTTCCATGCTATTATATTATCTGTTTTGGATGTTTTATATGCATTAATATCCTATTTTATATTATTTTTGGGACTAACCTATTAATCTAGAGCCTAGTGCCAGTTTCTGTTTTTCCTTGTTTTTGAGTATTGCAGATAAGGAATATTAAACGGAGTCCAAACGGAATAAAATCTTTGGAATGATTTTTCTTGGACCAGAAGAAACCCAACAGACTTGGAGATGAAGGCAGGAGACCTGCCGTGGCGTCACAAGCCACCAGGGCGCGCCCTAGGGGGGGCTGCCCCCTGGCTTGTGGCCACACGGTAGCCCTCCTAACCCTATTCTTCGGCCTATAAATTCCCAAATATTCCCTGGATACCAAAAAGAGCCACGAAAATACTTTTCCGCCGCCGGAAGCCTCTGTTCCCGTGAGATCCAATCTTGGAGCCTTTTCCGGTAATCTGCCGGAGGGGGATTCGATCACGGAGGGCATCTACATCAATTCCATTGCCCCTCCGATGATGCGTGAGTAGTTTACCACAGACCTTCGGGTCCATAGCTAGTAGGTAGATGGCTTCTTCTCTCTCTTTGTTCTTCAATACCATGTTCTTCATGATCTTCATGGAGATCTATCCGATGTAATACTCTTTTGCGGTGTGTTTGTCGAGATCCGATGAATTGTGGGTTTATGATCAGCTTATCTATGAATATTATTTGAATCTTCTCTGAATTCTTATATGCATGATTTCATATCTTTGCAAGTCTCTTCGAGTTATTGGTTTGGTTTGGCCAACTAGATTGGTAATTATTGCAATGGGAGAAGTGCTTAGTTTTGGGTTCAATCTTGCGGTGTCCTCACCCAGTGACAAAGTAGGGGTAGCGAGGCACGTATTTGTATTGTTGCCATCGAGGATAAAAAGATGGGGTTTTCATCATATTGCTTGAGTTTATCCCTCTACATCATGTCATCTTACCTAATGCGTTACTCTGTTCTTCATGAACTTAATACTCTAGATGCAGGCAGGAGTCGGTCGATGTGTGTGTCGGTGTCAAAACCGGCGGATCTCGGGTAGGGGGTCCCGAGCTGTGAGACTAGAATTGATGGTAACAGGAGAAGTGGGAGACGATGTTTACCCAGGTTCGGGCCCTCCTATGGAGGTAATACCCTACGTCCTGCTTGATTATATTGATGGTATAAGGGTTACAGAGTTGATCTACCTCGAGATCGTATGACTAAAACCCTAGATGAGTTCTGTTGACCTACAACCTAAAACCCTTCGGCTTATATAGACGCCGAGGGCACCTAGGGTTTACACATGGTCGGTTACACGTCGAAGGGATAAACATGCCTATTAACTACTCCAAACATGGAGAATACGCCACGATCCTCGAAGCTTCCTTCCTGGAGATAGGGTCTTTGATCAATCCAGTGCCCGGCAAACGGCCCATACAGTCCGGCCAATAACAAATAGGTCGGCCTCCCGAGGACCCCTTAAACCAGGACTCCCTCAGTAGCCCCCGAACTAGCCTCCAACGCCAAGGGTCCAAGTTCCAGCTGCTTCATATGATCAGAATCTTCGGCTTGCGAGGCGAGTTCCTCTCTCCAAATAGTGATCGGCCGAGTTGAGTTCGTCCTCCGACGACGTGTAGCTTTCCCGATCATTGACCGTCCGAACACCAAGAATAACTCGGTCCTGAAGGCCAATCGTCAAGGAGTAAATAGTGCTCCCTGACAACCTTTCAGATGAAAGGTCACGGCCCACCACGACCACTGAACCAGTCGTAAAGACTCGATTCGCGGTTCGAGGCCGTTTTCATCAGCACGACCCATCAATGCACAAATCATGCTCCGTTTCACACGGGATATGTTTAATCATGCGCGCATAATGGCACACACGTCTTGGGAAGCGGAGGGATTCACGGCGCAGTGAAGGGAGGCTAACCGGCAACAAGCCTAATAAAAGGGAAAGAAAACCACAAGGCTTAGCTGCACTCCCCATTCGCATCCCTGCCTCCCCAATCTCCTGAGCTTCCAGAGCCCAGATCTAGGTTTTCCACCCTTCTTTCTCCGAGCTCTGCCAACGGCAAGTGGGAGGCTTCCTCGGTCATAGACCAGGACATCCGGGACCTCAAGGATGCCGGCTACCTCCCCGCCAATATCTTCCACCGCGTCGCGGAGGAGGGCCAGGTGATCCCCACCCCCAAACCAGGCGAGAGGGTGGTTTTCATTCCTCATTTCATCCGAGGACTGAGCTTCCCGCTCCACCCCTTCGTGGGGGGCCTCATGTTCTTCTACGGACTCGACTTCCACGACCTCCCGCCGAACTCCTTCATGCATATATCGGCCTTCATCATCGTCTGCGAGGCCTTCTTGCGAGTCGAACCACACTTCGGACTATGGCTCAAGATCTTCAACATCAAGCCGAAGTGTGTCACAGGCGCACACGCAGACTGCGGCGGGGCGGTCATCAGCAAGCTACCCCGCGCAGTATGGCCATCCGGTACCTTCATCGACACCATCAAGACTTGGCAAAAAGAGTGGTTTTACATCACCGAGCCAAAGGAGGAGGGCGGAACTGTTCCTGCCGAATTCAGATCCGGCCCCCCGACCAGATTGACCTCATGGGTCCGAAAGGGCCTCGACTGGGGGTCGGATATGGAGGTGGACGACCTGCAGAGGGGCACCGCCTCCCTGATCAAGGACAACATCGAGCTGACCAACGTGGTCCAGATTATGCTCCGGCGGCGCATCCTCCCCTGCCAGCGCCGGGGTTCTCCCATGTGGACTTATCGGACTGACGATGATCCTACGATTCGTCAGCTCTTCCGCACCACTCGGGAGAAGCTGTGGAAGGCGCTGTTCAAGGCGCAGGAGAAGTGGCCCGCCAAGAAGGAGGACCAGGGCCTGCACGCCGATAAGCTCCCTTCCGAGGTATAAGACAGTTTCACTTGATCGGCTTTGTTTTCCTGAAGAAAATCTAAGTACTTTCCAATTGCTTCCGCAGGAATGGTTGAGCAAGGCTACGGGCATCAAATGCCCGGCTCCACAGCCCGAAGACCCTAGGTCCCAGCTGCTGTCGGAGATGCTCGTCGTGGCGACTTATAAGGCGCCAGAGAAGAAGGAGAAGAAGAAGCCAGGCCGAGCAGGCCTGCGCATCAGGGACCAGCCAGGGGCTGTGTCCGAGGAAACCCACGCCTCCTCGAATCAAGAGGAGGAGCACGAGGGTGAGGGGGGAGGCGATTCCCCCCTTACAGGAAAGAGGGCGGCATCATCGGACGCCTCAGAGGATGTACCTCCTCCCGCCCCGAAGAAAGCGTGCCGGACACAGGTAGTTCTGTCCGACGACAGTTCGGACTCGGATACCAAGTCCGAGGACTTCGAGAGGGTTCCACGAAGGAACCTCAGGGTCAAGCCCCCAGCTCGAAGGTAAAGATCCGAAGACCTCCTGAGCTATTAGTGCTTAAGTTTTGAATGTTACTAACATGTGAACGCCTACTGACTTGCAGCCCCTCGCGTGTTCTCCCCACTGATCAAGTTTCGGACGGGGAGACCCTGCCCGCCGAGCTAGCGGAGAGTGGGACCGCGTCGCACCCTTCTCCTCCGGGCACCGCGAAGGGTGCCGCGGAGGTGTCATCCCAGCAGGCCCCTTTGGAACCGGACACTGGAGGTGGGGGCGATGACGTCATGGTCGAGGCTAACACCTCGGCCGCCGAAGACCCGGGGGAGAAGCCCCTCTCGGATACTGAGGAGACCGGACGAGGAGATGTCCAGTCACCTCCAAGGCTATCTCCAGAGCGCACCATGCCTCCGGAGGCACCGGTTCAATCCCCGGTTGGAGATCGGGTCAACCGATCCCCACCGGCGCCACCGACCAATGGGTGGCCGGCTATGGGGGAGGCTTTGTCAAGCGCCTCCATCTCCGGGGAGTACCGCACCCTTATGGGTGTGGTATTGCAGAGCATTCAGTTCGTAGAAAACGGACTGAAGGAGGCCTTCAACGGTCTCCTGACGGGCTTTCAGGTGAGCCACGTAATGCTCTGTTTTGTGAAATATTAATTTCTTTGTGTTATCGTTATATACATGGCAGCCCCCGAGCCCTAGGTGAGTTTGGAAAAACTTACCTGGGGGTCAATCATAGATCATTATCCGAACTATGTACATGACAATATTTGTTTGGATCGTTCTAACAGCCCTTAAGGGGACCGGACACAGGATCATAATTATGATAGTTCGAAAGTGTTGAACCCATGTACCTTGATATGGTTTTGTTTTTAACAGGCTTCGTCGACGGCGGCGGCTGCTAATGGTGCCGAGCTGGACGAGCTAAATCGGAAGCTCAAGAGCTCCGAAGAAGAGCTTGACGCCCTGAACAAGAGATTCGACGAGGCGCAAGGTAAGCCGGAGTAGAATATCCAAATTCCTCATTACCGTACTGTCAACGCAGTATTTTTGATATGTTTAATGCTTATGCAGCCTCGGCGAAGGAAATTGAGAAGCTCAAGGCCGAGCTTGAGAAGGCGAAGCAGGAGGCTACAGTTGAGAGGGCGGCGGCCAAAGAAGCGGCGACCGCGCTATCCGCCTTAAGAGCCACCAGCGACAATTACGAGGCTCGGGTGGGGGAAATCTAACAGGAGCTCAAGGACGCCGGCCAAAGGTGTGAGGACCTTGAGCGGGAAGGCCAGGAGCAGGCCGCCGAACTATCCACCCTGAAAACCAACCTCCAAAAGGAGCGGGTGGATAGGCGGTCTTTTGAAGAGCAATTTAGCCAGGCCAAGGCTATCATGGATGGTAAGCCATATTTATTGCAGTGTGTCTTCGGGGATGGCAAGTTCGAGTTGCTTACCCAAGTATGGCGTTCCTCAGGCGCCTGCTTGGACCTCTAGAAGAGCACAGCAGACGCGAACCAGTTCTATGCTTCGCGGGGAGAAGGGGATGAAGCTCGGCTGTTTTGGGCGTAGTTTGAAGCCCCCGAGCGCTCTCCTCTCCTTGTTGAGCAGCTGAAGCAGCTGACGGAGCTACACCGGATGGCGGAGCCGGCCATGAAGGATCTATGCATCCGGCTATGGCCCAACGAGCCACTACCGGGCAGCTTTGGCCTGGTGCAGAAGCTGAGCGACGCCTCGCCCCGGATCGACGCGCTAAGGCGGTCCTCCTATATCGAGGGAGCTCGGATGACCTTTGCGAAGGCCAAGGTGCACTGGCCGGGGCTGGATCCGATGAAGATAGCCACCGCCCCTCCGCCTCCTGGAAAAGAGCATAGGTGCCCCGAGCTATACTTCTTCGGAGTAATGGAGGGTGCTCGGGCGATAGAGTCGCAGTGTTCGAGAGAAAATATTGATGGGCATGTTATCTACTTCTGTGATGAAGCTGCTAGAATTGCTAAACCCGATGAAAAAGATAAACATAGACCCATAGGAGGCATGCCTGTTGTCTCAGTCAAAATAGGAGATCATTGCTATCATGGTTTATGTGATTTGGGTGCTAGCGTGAGTGCTATCCCTTTTACTTTATACCAAGAAATTATGGATGAAATAGCACCTGCTGAAATAGAAGACATTGATGTTACTATTAAACTTGCTAATAGAGACACCATCACACCACTTGGGATTGTTAGAGATGTTGAAGTCTTGTGTGGGAAAGTGAAATACCCTACTGATTTTCTAGTTCTTGGTTCCCCACAAGATGACTTTTGTCCCATTATCTTTGGTAGACCTTTCGTGAGCACCGTCAATGCTAAGATAGATTGTGCAAAACAAACTGTCGGTGTCAGTTTTGGTAGTGTGTCTCATGAGTTTAATTTTTCCAATTTTAGTAGACAACCTCGTGATAAAGCGTTACCTAGTAAAGATGAAATAATTGGTCTTGCTTCTATTGCTGTGCCTCTTACTGATCCATTAGAACAATATTTGCTTGACCATGAAAATGATATGCACTTGCGTGAAAGAAATGAAATAGATCAATTTTTCTTTGAACAACAACCTCTCTTGAAACACAATTTGCCTATTGAAACTCTTGGAGGTCCTCCTCCACCTAAAGGTGATACTGTGTTTGAATTGAAACAATTGCCTGACACTTTGAAGTATGCTTATCTTGATGAGAAAAAGATATATCCTGTTATTATTAGTGCTAACGTTTCAGAACATGAAGAAGAAAGATTGTTAAAAGTTCTAAGGAAGCACCGGGCTACTATTGGATATACTCTTGATGATCTTAAGGGCATTAGTCCCGCTCTATGTCAGCACAAGATTAATATGGAACCTGATGCTAAACCCGTTGTTGATCACCAACGGCGATTGAATCCTAAGATGAAGGAAGTGGTAAGAACTGAAATATTAAAACTTCTGGAAGCAGGTATAATCTATCCTATTGCTGATAGTAGATGGGTAAGTCCCGTTCATTGTGTCCCTAAGAAAAGAGGTATTACCGTTGTTCCTAATGATAAGAATGAACTCATTCCACAAAGAATTGTTACAGGCTATAGAATGGTAATTGATTTTAGAAAATTAAATAAAGCTACTAGGAAGGATCATTACCCTCTGCCTTTCATTGATCAAATGCTAGAAACATTATCTAAGCACACACACTTTTGCTTCCTAGATGGATATTTTGGTTTCTCTCAAATACCCGTGTCATAATCCGATCAAGAAAAAACCACCTTTACTTGCCCTTTTGGAACCTATGCTTATAGACATATGCCTTTTGGTTTATGCAATGCACCTGCTACCTTTCAAAGATGTATGGCTGCTATATTCTCTGATTTTTGTGAAAAGATTGTGGAGGTTTTCATGGATGATTTTTCCGTTTACGGAACTTTTTTTGATGATTGCTTAAGCAACCTTGATCGAGTTTTGCAGAGATGTGAACAAACTAATCTTGTCTTGAATTGGGAGAAGTGCCACTTTATGGTTAATGAAGGCATTGTCTTGGGGCACAAAATATCTGAAAGAGGTATTGAGGTGGATAAAGCTAAAGTTGACGCAATTGAGAAAATGCCATGTCCTAAAGATATTAAAGGTATTCGTAGTTTCCTTGGTCATGCTGGTTTCTATAGGAGGTTCATTAAAGACTTCTCTAAAATTTCTAGGCGTCTTACTAATATTTTGCAAAACGATATTCCTTTTGTTTTTGATGATGATTGTGTGGAAGCCTTTGAAACACTCAAGAAAGCCTTAACCTCCGCACCTATCGTTCAACCACCTGATTGGAACTTGCCTTTTGAAATTATGTGTGATGCTAGTGATTATGCAGTTGGTGCTGTTCTAGGACAAAGAGTTGATAAGAAATTGAATGTTATCCATTATGCTAGCAAAACTCTAGACAGTGCTCAACAAAATTATGCTACAACTGAAAAAGAATTTTTAGCGGTCGTGTTTGCTTGTGATAAATATAGATCCTATATTTTTGACTCAAAAGTAATTGTTCACACCGACCATGCTGCTATAAAATATCTTATGGAAAAGAAAGATGCTAAACCTAGACTTATTAGGTGGGTTCTCTTGCTTCAAGAATTTGACTTGCATGTTGTTGATAGGAAGGTAGCTGAGAACCCCGTAGCTGATAACTTGTCTATATTAGAAAATGTTCTTGATGACCCACTACCTATTGATGATAGTTTCCCTGATGAACAGTTAGCTGCAATAAATGTTTCTCAAAACACTCCTTGGTATGCTGATTATGCTAATTACATTATCGCTAAATATATACCACCTAGCTTCACATACCAACAAAAGAAAAATATTCTTCTATGACTTGAGACATTACTCTTGGGATGACGCACATCTTTATAAAGAAGGAGTAGATAGTATTATTAGACGTTGTGTACCTGAGCATGAACAGGAACAAATCCTACGGAAATGTCATTCCGAGGCTTACGGAGGACATCATGCGGGAGATAGAACTGCTCACAAGGTATTGCAATCTGGTTTTTATTGGCCTACTCTCTTCAAAGATGCCCGTAAGTTTGTCTTGTCTTGTGATGACTGTCAAAGAATTGGTAATATCGGTAAGCGTCAGGAAATGCCTATGAATTATTCACTCGTTGTTGAACCATTTGATGTTTAGGGTTTTGATTATATGGGACCTTTTCCTTCCTCTAATGGGTACACTCATATTTTGGTTGTTGTTGATTATGTCACTAAGTGGGTAGAAGCTATTCCAACTAGTAGTGCCGATCACCACACCTCCATTAAAATGCTTAAATAAGTTATCTTCCCGAGGTTTGGAGTCCCTAGATATTTAATGACTAATGGTGGTTCATGTTGGGGAACGTTGCATGGGAAACACAAATTTTCCTACGCACACGCAAGATCTATCCATGGTGATGAGCATCTACGAGAGGGAGAGTGGATCTACATACCCTTGTAGATTGCTAAGCGGGAAGCGTTAAGAAACGCGGTTGATGTAGTCGAACGTCTTCGCAATCCAAATCGCTAGCCGTCCCGCGATCCAATCACGATCTAGTACCGAACGGACGGCACCTCCGCGTTCAGCACACGTACAGCTCGATGACGATCTCCGCTGATGTCTACTACACAACCTTCTTCTTGTAGACTCGTGTTGGGCCTCCAAGCACAGAGTTTTGTAGGACAGTAGCAAATTTCCCTAATGTGAATGACCTAAGGTTTATCAATCCGTGGGAGGCGTAGGATGAATATGGTCTCTCTCAAACAACCCTGCAACCAAATAACAAAGAGTCTCTTGTGTCCCCAACACACCCAATACAATGGTAAATTGTATAGGTGCACTAGTTCGGCAAAGAGATGGTGATACAAGTGCAATATGGATAGTAGATATAGGTTTTTGTAATCTGAAAATATAAAAACAGCAAGGTAGCAAGTAACAAAAGTGAGCAAAAACGGTATTGCAATGCTTGAAAACAAGGCATAGGGTTCATACTTTCACTAGTGCAAGTTTTCTCAACAATACTGACATAGTTGAATCATATGTAAATCCCTCACGTGCGACAAAGAGTTCACTCCAAAGTCACAAATAGCGGAGAACAAACGAAGAAATTATTGTAGGGTACGAAACCACCTCAAAGTTATCTTTTCCGATCAATCGTATGAGCTATCCCTATAAGTGTCACGAACAGCCCTAGAGTTCGTACTAAAATAACACCTTAAGATACACATCAACCAAAACCCTAATGTCACCTAGATACTCCAATGTCACCACGAGTACCCATGGGCTTGATTATACGATATGCATCACGCAATTTCAGATTCATCATGTTCAATCCAACACAAAGAACTTCAAAGAGTGCCCCAAAGTTTCTACCGGAGAGTCAAGACGAAAACATGTGCCAACCCCTATGCATAGATTCCCAAGGTCACGGAACCCGCAAGTTGATCACCAAAACATACATCAAGTGGATCAATAGAACATCCCATTGTCACCACGGATATCCCATCGCAAGACATACATCAAGTGTTCTCAAATCCTTAAAGACTCAATCCGATAAGAAAACTTCAAAGGGAAAACTCAATTCATCACAAGAAGATAGAGAGGGGAAAACTCCATATGATTCATCTATATTAATAAAACTCGCGGTATATCAAGATCGTGCCATCTCAAGAACACGAGAGAGAGAGATCAAACACATAGCTACTGGTACATACCCTCAGCCCCGAGGGTGAACTACTCCCTCCTCGTCATGGAGACCGCCGGGATGATGAAGATAGCCTCCGGTGATGGTTTCCCCCTCCGACAGGGTGCCGGAATGGGCTCCCGATTGGTTTTTCATGGCTACAGAGGCTTGCGGCGGCGGAACTCCCGATCTAGGTTTCTTTTTGGGGTTTTTGGTATTTATAGGAATTTTTGGCGTCGGTCTCACGTCAAGGGGACTCCCGAGGGGCCCACAAGCCAGGGGGGGCGCGCCCTAGGGGGGGGGGGCGCCCCCTAGGCTTGTGGCTGCCTCGGGACTCCTCTCCGGTATCTTTTTGCTCCAGTATTTTTTATATTTTCCAAAAACATTCTCCGTAAATTTTTAGCCCATTCCGAGAACTTTTATTTCTGCACAAAAAACGACACCATGGTAGTTCTGCTGAAAACAGCGTCAGTCCGGGTTAGTTCTAATAAAATCATACCAAAATCATATAAAATTATTGTAAACATGGCATGAATACTTCATAAATTATAGATATGTTGGAGACGTATCAGCATCCCCAAGCTTAATTCCTGCTCGTCCTCGAGTAGGTAAATGATAAAAGAAATAATTTATGAAGTGTGAATGCTAGCAAGTGCACAAGTTTGATCAATGATAATTCCAATCACTTTTTCTAGCATCAATATAAACCATAAACAGTAGCTCATCTCATAAAACTTCTCATGGTCAAGTAACAAGCTATTCACATTTTAAAGCATATACCAGAAAGTTTCTTGAAAACTAACAAACCATATTCCTAGTCATCAAACAATTGCAATTCATCTTATTTTCAGGAAGGGTCTATGTAAGAGCTTTGATTTAGCAAATTCCACATACTCAACTATCATATAGTCTTCCATGATTATTGACACTCAAAGCATATTTTTAGAACAAATAGCATCCATCGAACACAGAGAAAGATAGGGGCTTAATGTTTCGCCTCCCAACTTATTTATCATAAAGATAATTGTCAACAATAATAATTCATGATCAAATATATTTGTGTGGATATATAAGTCTAGATCATTCCCCAACACATGACACTTGCCAAGAGAAAAAGGCGAAATATAGGAAGTGGTGAAGATCACCATGACTCTTGCATAAAGGTAAGTACTAGAAAGTAAAAGATAGGCCCTTCGCAGAGGGAAGCATTGATTTGCAAAGGTGCCAGAGCTCGAGCTTTTTAAAACAGAGATGAATAATAATTTTGAGCGGTATGCTTTCATTGTCAACATAACAACTGAGAGATCTCGGTATCTTCCATGCTAGATACATTATAGGCGGTTCCCAAATAGAATGGTAAAGTTTTTACTCCCCCTCCACCAATCAATCACACTCCACGGCGAGCCGAATCCACGGGTACCGTCCATACAAACAACAATCCTGGGGGAGTTTTGTTTCATTATATTTTGATTTGAGCATGGAACTGGGCATCCCGAATACCAGCCACTTTCTCGTGAATGATAGTGAATCAACACATATCGTGAGAATAACCCACCTAGCATGGAAGATACTGACAGCCCCTAGTCACTATATGAGCGATTCGGGCATACAAAACAGAATATTATTTGAAGGTTTAGAGTTTGGCACATGCAAATTTACTTGGAACGGCAGGTAAATACCGCATATAGGTAGGTATGGTGGACTCTCATGGCAAAACTGGTTTAAGGGTGTTTGGATGCACAAGTAGTATTTCTACTTGGTGCGGAAGTTTTGGCTAGTATGAGGTGGAAGCAAGCACCACATGTTGGAGGATCCATAACAATATAACTTCTATACAAATATACCCAAACATAACTCATTAAGTTGTCTTCCTTGTCCAATTTTAACTAATTTGCTCGAGTTTGAAAATAATTAATGAGCTCACAATCATAGAAGATGTCCAAGATAGTATATTCATATGTGGGATCTCTCTTCCTTCAATATTCTTTCATGAATTGTTCAAGTGACCAATGCGGTGTTTGCTAACTTTCAATAAATTTTACCACCTATACTTATTATGTGTGAAGTCATTACTCCCCATGGGATAAGTATATGAAGCATATTTAATTTCATATTTATGATATTCAATTCATTCAACCGTTTACTCATAGGATATAAGTGAAGCACGAGAGTGAAAGACAAACTACTCCAAAAAGATATAAGTGAAGATCAATGAGTAGCCAACAATTAAATAACTATGTGAAGACTCTCTCATCTAAGAATTTCAGATCTAAAGTATTTTATTAAACAGCAAGCAAAAGAAAAAATAGCACTCCAAGAATAGCACGCATCATGTGAACGAATAAAAATTTAGGCTCAACATAGGCTAACCGATAATTGTTGATGAAGAGAGGTGGGATGCGTAGCATCCCCAAGCTTAGATGCTTGAGACTTCTTAAAATATTTACTTGGGGTGCCTTGGGCATCCCCAAGCTTGAGATTTTGTATCTCGTTCAATCCTCTCATATCCCGGTTTCACCTATTCTCAAAAACTTCATCCACACAAAACTTGAAAAGAACTCGTGAGATAGGTTAGTGCACATAATAATAAGTCAACTCTTTATGTACTGCCAAGACAAGTTGCACAATAATTTTCAAACATCATCTACTGTTTACTATCGTTTCCACAATTTATATCTACCAATATAGGCTATGGAAACTAGAGGATAAGTAGATAACAAGACTATGACAGCAATCTGTCCAAACAGAACAGTCTGTAGCAATTTATGAAAACAGTGTACTTCCGTAACTCAAAAAATTATGAAAATTTAGGACATGCTAAATAATTTATATGAAAACACTGTGTAAAAATTTCAGAAACGTTCCACGTTCCAGTAAAATATGAAAATTCAAACACTACAGCAAAAGTTTCTGTTTTTACACAGCACACATCAAAACATGCAATGCAAGCATCCTAAGACAATTCTTGGAACTTTTTATTGAAAAACAAGATTATAAATAACACCTAACATAGAACAACAAAATAATATGACGCTCCAAGAGAAACTCATATTATGTGACGAATAAAAATATAGCTCCAAGTAAGATATACCGATAGTGTTGAAGATGAAAGAGGGGATGCCTTCCGGGGCATCCCCAAGCTTAGGCGCTTGAGTATTCCTTGGATATTACATTTGGGGTGCCTTGGGCATCCCGAAGCTTAGATTCTTGTCACTCCTTATTCTCCTCATATCGGTGTCTCACCCAAAACTTGAAAACTTCAATCACACAAAACTTAACGGAACTTCGTGAGAAGGGTTAGTATAATAAATAAAGATAATTCACTTAGGTACTGTCAAGACAAGATTCATAATTGTTTCCACATGATACCTACTGTATTCTATTATTCAAATAATTTATACCACTAAATATAAGCTATGGAAACACTAAAACAAGCAAACTATGCATGCAAAACAGAATCTGTCAAAAACAGAACAGTCTGTGAAGATCTGTAGTGTAACCATACTTCCCCATCTCTAAAAATTCTGAAAAATTAGGAAAATCTAGGAAATTTGTATATAAATAATGTGTAAAAAATTCAGATCAAAAGCACGTTCCAGTGAATTTACAAAATTCCTGGACTTAGAGCAAAAGTTTCTGTTTTTGCACAGAATCAAGTCAACTATCATCCACACTATCCCAAAGGCTTTACTTGGCACTTTATTGAAACAAAAGCTATAAAACATGATTACTACAGTAGCTTGATCATGTGAACGCACTAAAACAGTAAGTATAAATATTGGGTTGTCTCCCAACAAGCGCTTTTCTTTAATGCCTTTTAGCTAGGCATGATGATTTCAATGATGCTCTCATAGGAATAGTATTTGAAACATGTAAGAGAGCATCATGAATCTCATGACAAGCATATTTAAGTCTAAACCACTTACATGCATAGGGATTTTGTGATCAAACAATTTATGGGAGCAAGAATCAACTAGCATAGGAAGGCAAAACAAGCATAACTTCAAAACTTTGAACACATACAGAGGAAACTTGATATTATTGCAATTCCTACAAGCATATGTTCCTCCCTCATAATAATTTTCAGTAGCATCATGAATGAATTCAACAATATAACCATCAAATAAAGCATTATTTTCATGATCCACAAGCATAGAAGTTTTACTACTCACCACATAAGCAAATTTATTCTCATCAATAGTAGTGGGAGCAAACTCAACAAAATAACTATCATGTGAAGCATAATCCAATTGAAAATTAAAATCATGATGACAAGTTTCATGGTTATCATTATTCTTTATAGCATACATGTCATCACAATAATCATCATAAATAGGAGGCATGCTTTCATCATAATAAATTTGCTCATCAAAACTTGGGGGACTAAACATATCATCTTCATCAAACATAGCATCCCCAAGCTTGTGGCTTTGCATATCACTAGCATCATGAATATTCAGAGAATTCATACTGGCAATATTTCTATCATGCTCATCATTCAAGGAATTCTCATTAAGTATTTTCATAAATTCTTCCTCTACCAATTGAGCACAATTTTCCGAACCATCATTTTCACGAAAGACATTAAAAAGACGAACCAATTGATGCAACCTAAACTCCATTTTTTGTAGTTTTCTTTTATAAAACCAAACTAGTAATAAAACAAGAAACTAAAAGATTCACTTGCAAGATCTAAATATATACCTTCAAGCACTCACCTCCCCGGCAACGGCGCCAGAAAAGAGCTTGATGTCTACTACGCAACCTTCTTCTTGTAGACTCGTGTTGGGCCTCCAAGCGCAGAGTTTTGTAGGACAGTAGCAAATTTCCCTCAAGTGGATGACCTAAGGTTTATCAATCCGTGGGAGGCGTAGGATGAAGATGGTCTCTCTCAAACAACCCTGCAACCAAATAACAAAGAGTCTCTTGTGTCCCCAACACACCCAATACAATGGTAAATTGTATAGGTGCACTAGTTCAGCGAAGAGATGGTGATACAAGTGCAATATGGATGGTAGATATAGGTTTTTGTAATCTGAAAATATAAAAATAGCAAGGTAGTAAGTAACAAAAGTGAGCACAAATGGTATTGCAATGCTTGAAAACAAGGCCTAGGGTCCGTACTTTCGCTAGTGCAATCTCTCAACAATGCTAATATAATTGGATCACATAACCACCCCTCAACGTGCAACGAAGAATCACTCCAAAGTTCTTATCTAGCGGAGAACATAAGAAGAAATTGTTTGTAGGGTACGAAAGAGTTCACTCCAAAGTCACAAATAGCGAAGAACAAACGAAGAAATTATTGTAGGGTACGAAACCACCTCAAAGTTATCTTTTCCGATCAATCGTATGAGCTATCCCTATAAGTGTCATGAACAGCCCTAGAGTTCGTACTAAAATAACACCTTAAGATACACATCAACCAAAACCCTAATGTCACCTAGATACTCCAATGTCACCACGAGTACCCATGGGCTTGATTATATGATATGCATCACACAATTTCAGATTCATCATGTTCAATTCAACACAAAGAACTTCAAAGAGTGCCCCAAAGTTTCTACCGGAGAGTCAAGACGAAAACGTGTGCCAACCCCTATGCTTAGATTCCCAAGGTCACGGAACCCGCAAGTTGATCACCAAAACATACATCAAGTGGATCAATAGAACATCCCATTTTCACCACGGATATCCCATCGCAAGACATACATCAAGTGTTCCAAATCCTTAAAGACTCAATCCGATAAGAAAACTTCAAAGGGAAAACTCAATTCATCACAAGAAGATAGAGAGGGGAAAACTCCATATGATTCATCTATATTAATAAAGCTCGCGGTACATCAAGATCGTGCCATCTCAAGAACACGAGAGAGAGAGAGATCAAACACATAGCTACTGGTACATACCCTCAGCCCCGAGGGTGAACTACTCCCTCCTCATCATGGAGACCGCCGGGATGATGAAGATAGCCTCCGGTGATGGTTTCCCCCTCCGGCAGGGTGCCGGAACGGGCTCCTGATTGGATTTTCGTGGCTACAGAGGCTTGCGGCGGCGGAACTCCCGATCTAGGTTTCTTTCTGAGGTTTTTGGTATTTATAGGAATTTTTGGCGTCGGTCTCACGTCAAGGGGACTCCCGAGGGGCCCACAAGCCAGGGGGGCACGCCCTAGGGGGGGGGGGGGGGCGCCCCCTAGGCTTGTGGCTGCCTCGGGACTCCTCTCCGGTATCTTTTTGCCCCAGTATTTTTTATATTTTCCAAAAACATTCTTCGTAAATTTTCAGCCCATTCTGAGAACTTTTATTTCTGCACAAAAAATGATACCATGATAGTTCTGCTGAAAACAGCGCCAGTCCGGGTTAGCTCTAATAAAATCATACCAAAATCATATAAAATTATTGAACACATGGCATGAATACTTCATAAATTATAGATACGTTGAAGACGTATCATCCACCTTCTTGATCCAGCAAGAGGGGGCGGAGAGGTAGGTGAGTTCTCCGGCAGCGCGACGGCGGTGGTGGTGGAACAATTCCAGCAGGGCTTCGCCTAAGCACCGCTGAAACTAGAGGGAGTCAATCTATTGGGGAGAGAGGGCTGCACCGTGGCTTTTGTGTTGGGTGCGGTGGCCCTCTCTCCCCTCTAGTATATATAGGAGGGAGGGGAGGGGCTGGCCGACCTAGGGCTCCTCCTAGGAGTCGGCCGCAAGGAGGTGGAGGTGGAGGAGTCCACCTCCAATCCTATTCCTAGTAGGACTCCTTCCCTTCCCCACTTGGGTTTTCCTTTTCCCACAAGTCCAGCCGCATAGGCCCTCTTGGGTTGGCCGCCCAGCCCACCAGGGACTGGTGCGCCACCTTAAAGCCCATGTGACCCCCTCGGGGTGTGGTGGCCCCACTTGGTGGACCCCCGGAACCCATTCGTCACTCCCGGTACACTGCCGGAAATGCCCGAAATCTATCCGGAGTTGAAACACCACTTCCCTATATATCAATCTTTACCTCCGGACCATTCCGGAGCTCTGCGTGACGTCCGGGATCTCATCTGGGACTCCAAACAACCTTCAGTCACCACCATACATAACTCAATACTACCGAAACATCACCGAACGTTAAGTGTGCAAACCCTGCGGGTTCGAGAACTATGTAGACATGACCGAGACACCTCTACGGTCAATAACCAATAGCGGGACCTGGATGCCCATATTGGTTCCTACATATTCTACGAAGATCTTTATCGGTTGAACCTCTATGTC
The DNA here is from genome assembly GCA_039707655.1 of Elymus sibiricus. Classification (NCBI taxonomy): domain Eukaryota; kingdom Viridiplantae; phylum Streptophyta; class Magnoliopsida; order Poales; family Poaceae; genus Elymus; species Elymus sibiricus. The sequence goes on from CM077667.1 coordinate 117,880,728, forward strand.
AAGGATTCAGTTAATCCCGTACGCTGTTCCCTTTGTTCTTCGGTATGTTACTTGCCCGATATTCGATCGTCGGTATCTCTATACCTAGTTCAATCTCGTTACCGGCAAGTCTCTTTACTCGTTCCGTAGTACAAGATCCCGTGGCTAACACTTTAGTCACATTGCTTGCAAGGCTTATTGTGATGTTGTATTACCGAGTGGGCCCTGAGATACCTCTCCGTCATACGGAGTAACAAATCCCAGTCTCGATCCATGCCAACTCAATAGACACCTTTGGAGATACCTGTAGAGCATCTTTATAGTCACCCAGTTACGTTGTGACGTTTGATACACACAAGGTATTCCTCCGGTGTCAGTGAGTTGCATGATCTCATGGTCATAGGAACAGATACTTGACATGCAGAAAACAATAGCAATAAACTGACACGATCATATGCTACGTTCATAGTTTGGGTCTTGCCCATCACATCATTCTCCTAATGATGTGATCCTGTTATCAAATGACATCTCATGCCTATGGATAGGAAACCTTGACCATCTTTGATCAACAAGCTAGTCTACTAGACGCATACTAGGGACACAGTGTTGTCTATGTATCCACACATGTATCAGTGTTTCCAATCAATACAATTATAGCATGGATAATAAACGATTATCATGAACAAGGAAATATAATAATAACTACTTTTATTATTGCCTCTAGGGCATATTTCCAACAGTCTCCCACTTGCACTAGAGTCAACAATCTAGCTCACATCACTATGTGATTTACATTGTAATGAATCTAGCACCCATACAGTTCTGGTGTTGATCATGTTTAGCCCTTGGAAGAGGTTTAGTCATCGGATCTGCAACATTCTGATCCGTGTGCACTTTGCAAATATTTATGTCGTCCTCCTTGATGTAATCGCGGATGGAATTGAAACGTCGCTTTATGTGTCGGGTCCTCTTGTGAAACCTTGGTTCCTTGGCTAGAGCAATGGCACCAGTGTTGTCACAGAACAGAGTCATTGGGTTTAGTGCATTGGGCACTACTCCAAGATCTGTCATGAACTCCTTCATCCAGACACCTTCCTTCGCCGCCTCCGAGGCAGCGATGTACTCCGCTTCGCACGTAGAATAAGCTACTACGCTCTGCTTGGAACTGCACCAGTTTACCGCACCCCCATTAAGAATAAATACATATCCGGTTTGAGACTTAGAGTCATCTGGATCAGTGTCAAAGCTTGCATCGACGTAACCCTTTACGACGAGCTCTTGATCACCTCCATAAACGAGAAACATGTCCTTAGTCCTTTTCAGGTACTTAAGGATATTCTTGACCGCCGTCCAGTGTTCCATTCCTGGATCACTTTGAAACCTTCCGGCCATACTTATGGCAAGGCTGACATCGGGTCTTGTGCACATCATTGCATACATGATAGAGCCTATGGCTGAAGCATAGGGGACGACACTCATCTCTTCTCTATCTTCTGCAGTCACTGGGCATTGAGTCTTACTCAACTTCACACCTTGCAATACAGGCAAGAACCCCTTCTTGGACTGATCCATTTTGAACTTCTTCAAAACTTTGTCAAGGTATGTGCTCTGTGAAAGTCCTATTAAGCGTCTCGATCTATCTCTATAGATCTTGATGCCTAATATGAAAGCAGCTTCTCCTAGGTCCTTCATTGAAAAACTCTTGTTCAAATATTCCTTCACGCTCTCCAAAAGTTCTATATTGTTTCCAATTAGCAATATGTCATCCACATATAATATTAGAAACGCTATAGAGCTCCCACTCACTTTCTTGTAAATACAAGCTTCTCCGTAAACTTGTATAAACCCGAACGCTTTGATCACCTCATCAAAGCGAAGATTCCAACTCCAAGATGCTTGCACCAGTCCATAAATGGATCGCTGGAGTTTGCAAACTTTGTCAGCATTCTCTGGATCGAAAAAACCTTCTGGTTGCATCATATACAACTCTTCCTTAAGGAAACCATTAAGGAACGCTATTTTGACATCCATCTGCCGAATTTCATAATCGAAAAAGGCAGCTATTGCTAACATGATTCCGACGGACTTAAGCATCGCTACGGGTGAGAAGGTCTCATCGTAGTCAACTCCTTGAACTTGGGAAAAACCCTTTGCCACAAGTCGAGCTTTATAGACGGTGACATTACCGTCCGCGTCCGTCTTCCTCTTAAAGATCCATTTGTTCTGAATGGCCTTTCGCCCTTCAAGTAATACTTCCAAAGCCCATACTTTGTTTTCATACATGGATCCCATCTCGGATTTCATGGCCTCTAACCATTTCTCGGAATCCGGGCCCATCATCGCTTCTCCATAGCTCGTAGGTTCATCGTTGTCCAACAACATGACCTCTAAGACAGGGTTGCCGTACCACTCAGGAGCAGTACGCGTCCTTGTCGACCTACGAGGTTCGATAGCAACTTGATCCGAAGCTTCATGATCATCATCATTAACTTCCTCTTCAAACGATGTAGGCTCTACAGAAACATCTTTCTGTGCTGTGCTACTCTCTGGTTGAAGTAAAGGTTCAACAACCTCATCAAGTTCTATCTTCCTCCCACTCAATTCTTTCGAGGGAAACTCTTTCTCAAGAAATGTTCCATTTTTAGCGACAAACACTTTGCCTTCGCATTTGAGATAGAAGGTATACCCAACTGTCTCTTTTGGGTATCCTATGAAGACACATTTCTTCGCTTTGGGTTCCAGCTTTTCAGGCTGAAGCTTTTTGACATAAGCATCACATCCCCAAACTTTAAGAAACGACAACTTTAGCTTCTTGCCAAACCACAGTTCATATGGCATTGTCTCAACGGATTTTGATGGTGCCCTATTTAAAGTGAATGCAGTTGTCTCTAATGCATAACCCCAAAACGATAGTGGCAAATCAGCAAGAGACATCATAGATCGCACCATATCCAATAAGGTTCGATTACGACGTTCGGACACACCATTACGCTGTGGTGTTCCAGGCGGTGTCGATTGTGAAACAATTCACTGTCTTAAGTGACTGCCAAACTCATAACTCAGATATTCTCTTCCTCGATCAGATTGTAGGAATTTTATCTTCTTGTTATGATGATTCTCAACTTCACTCTGAAATTGCTTGAACTTTTCAAACGTTTCAGACTTGTGTTTCATTAAGTAAATATACCCATATCTACTTAAATCATCAGTGAAGGTGAGAAAATAATGATATCCACCGCGCACCTCAACGCTCATCGGACCGCACACATCAGTATTTATGATTTCCAACAAGTCACTCGCTCGTTCCATTGTTCCAGAGAACGGGGTCTTAGTCATCTTGCCCATGAGGCATGGTTCACCTGTGTCAAGTGATTCAAAATCAAGTGACTCCAAAAGTCCATCAGCATGGAGCTTCTTCATGCATTTTACACCAATATGACCTAAACGGCAGTGTCGAAAGAAAGTGGTATTATCATTATCAACTCTACATCTTTTGGCATCAATGTTATGAACATGTGTATCATCACTATCGAGATTCAATAAGAATAAACCCCTCACATTAGGTGCATGACCATAAAAGATATTACTCATATAAATAGAACAACCATTATTCTCCGATTTAAATGAGTAACCGTCTCGCAATAAACAAGATCCAGATATAATGTTCATGCTTAACGCAGGCACTAAATAACAATTATTCAGGTTCATTACTAATCCCGACGCTAATCGAAGAGCGAGCGTGCCGATGGCGATCACATCAACCTTGGAACCATTTCCCACGCGCATCGTCACTTCGTCCTTTGCCAGCCTCAGTCTATTCCGTAGTTCCTGTTTTGAGTTGCAAATGTGAGCAACCGCACCGGTATCAAATACCCAGGCACTACAACGAGAGTTGGTAAGGTACACATCAATAACATGTATATCATATATACCTTGTTTGTTGTTGGCCGCCTTCTTGTCAGCCTAATACTTGGGGCAATTCCGCTTCCAGTGACCAGTTCCCTTGCAATGAAAGCACTCAGTTTCTGGCTTGGGTCCAGCCTTGGGTTTCTTCACGGGAGGGGCAACTGCTTTGCCACTCTTCTTGGAGTTACCCTTCTTACCCTTGCCATTCTTCTTGAAACTAGTGGTTTTATTGACCATCAACACTTGATGCTCCTTCTAAATCTTAGACTCAGCGACTTTCAACATCACAAACAGCTCGGTGACTGACTTGTTCATCCCGTGCATGTTATAGTTCAACACGAAGCTCTTGTAGCTAGGTGGCAATGATTGAAGAACTCTGTCAGTGATCGCCTCTGGCGGAAGGGGCATACCCAATTCAGCCAGACGGGTGGAATACCCAGACATTCTGAGTATGTGTTCACTGATAGACCCGTTCTCCTCCATCTTGCAAGCATAGAACTTATCGGAGGTCTCATACCTCTCGATCCGGGCATTCTTCTGAAAGATAAACTTCAACTCTAGGAACATATCATATGCTCCATGATGTTCAAAACGTCTTTGAAGTCCCGGTTCTAAGCCATACAACATTGCACATTGAACCATTGAGTAATCATCAGAACATGCCTGCTAGGCGTTCACAACGTCTGGAGACTCTACTGGAGAGGGTGGTTCACCAAGTGGTGCATCAAGGACATAAGCCTTTTGGGAAGCCGTAAGGATAATCCTTAGATTACGGGCCCAGTCCACAAAGTTACTTCCATCATCTTTCAACTTAGCGTTCTCTAGGAACGCATTAAAATTCAGGGGTGCTATTGCACGAGCCATTGATCTACAACATAAATATTGCAAAGACAACTTAGACTATTGTTCAAGATAATAAGTTTAGTTAATCATATTACTTGAAAAACTCCCACTCAAATTGACATCCCTCTGCCATTCGTGTGTCACAGGATCCAAATCCACCAACTCAAGTCCGATCATCACGTGAGATGAGGTGGTTTCAATGGTGAACATCTTCATGTTGATCATATCTACTATATGACTCATGTTCGACCTTCCGGTCTCTTGTGTTCCGAGGCCATGTCTGTACATGTTAGGCTTGTCAAGTTTAACCTGAGTGTTCCGCACGTGCAACACTGGCTTGCACCCATTGTATGTGAACGTAGAGTCTATCACACCCGATCATCACGAGGTGTCTCAAAACGACGAACTTTCGCAACGGTGAACACTCGGGGAGAACACAATTTTATCTTGAAATTTAAGTGAGGGATCACCTTATAATGCTACCGTCGTCCTAAGCAAAATAAGATGCATAAAAGGATTAACATCACATGCAAATCATAAGTGACATGATATGGCCATGAACTTGTGCTTTTGATCTCCATCTCCAAAGCACCGGCATGATCTCCATCGTCACCGGCATGACACCATGATCTCCATCAACGTGTCGCCATGAGGTTGTCGCGCCAACTATTGCTACTACGACTATTGCTAACTCATAGCGATAAAGTAAAGCAAAACGGCAAAAATAAATTAATGACAACCCTATGGCTCCTGCCGGTTGCCGTACTCACCGACATGCAAGTCGTGATATTCTATACAAAACATGATCATCTCATACATCACATATATCTCATCATGTAATTGGCCATATCACATCACAACATACCCTGCAAAAACAAGTTAGACGTCATCTAATTGTTGTTGCATGTTTTACGTGGCTGCTACGGGTATCTAGCAAGAACAATTCTTACCTACGCAAAAACCACAATGATGATACACAAATTGCTATTCAACCTTCTCAAGGACTGCCTTTGTCGAATCCGATCCAACTAAAGTGGGAGAAATAGACACCCGCCAGCCATCTTTATGCAACAAAGTTACATGTCAGTTGATGGAACCGGTCTCTCGTAAGCGTACGAGTAATGTTGGTCCGGGCCGCTTCATCCCACAATACCGCTGAATCAAGAAAAGACCAAGGGAGGAAGCAATCTGAATATCAACGCCCACAAACTCCTTTGTGTTCTACTCGTGATCTCATCTACACATAGACCTAGCTCATGATGCCACTGTTGGGGAACGTTGCATGGGAAACAAAAAATTTCCTACGCACACGCATGATCTATCCATGGTGATGAGCATCTACGAGAGGGAGAGTGGATCTACATACCCCTGTAGATCGCTAAGCGGGAAGCATTAAGAAACGCGGTTGATGTAGTCGAACGTCTTCGCGGTCCAAATCGCTAGCCGTCCCGCGATCCAATCCCGATCTAGTACCGAACGGACAGCACCTCTGCGTTCAGCACATGTACAGCTCAATGACGATCTCCGCCTTCTTGATCCAGCAAGAGGGGGCGGAGAGGTAGGTGAGTTCTCCGGCAGTGCGACGGTGCGGCGGCGGCGGTGGTGGAACAATTCCAGCAGGGCTTCGCCGAAGCACCACTGAAACTAGAGGGAGTCGATCTATTGGGGAGAGAGGGCTGCACCGTGGCTTTTGTGTTGGGTGCAGCTGCCCTCTCTCCCCTCTAGTATATATAGGAGGGAGGGGAGGGGCTGGCCGACCTAGGGCTCCTCCTTGGAGTCGGCCGCAAGGAGGTGGAGGTGGAGGAGTCCACCTCCAATCCTACTCCTAGTAGGACTCCTTCCCTTCCCCACTTGGGTTTTCCTTTTCCCACAAGTCCAGCCGCATAGGCCCTCTTGGGCTGGCCGCCCAGCCCACCAGGGGCTGGTGCACCACCCTAAGGCCAATGTGACCCCCTCGGGGTGTGGTGGCCCCACTTGGTGGACCCCCGGAACCCATTCGTCACTCCCGGTACACTGCCAGAAATGCCCGAAATCTTTCCGGAGTTCAAACACCACTTTCCTATATATCAATCTTTACCTCCGGACCATTCCGGAGCTCCTCGTGACATCTGGGATCTCATCCGGGACTCCGAACAACCTTTGGTCACCACCACACATAACTCAATACTACCGAAACATCACCGAACGTTAAGTGTGCAGACACTGCGGGTTCGAGAACTATGTAGACATGACCGAGACACCTCTACGGTCAATAACCAATAGCGGGACCTGGATGTCCATATTGGTTCCTACATATTCTACGAAGATCATTATCGGTTGAACCTCTATGTCAAGGATTCAGTTAATCCCGTACGCTGTTCCCTTTGTTCTTCGATATGTTACTTGCCCGAGATTCGATCGTCGGTATCTCTATACCTAGTTCAATCTCATTACCGGCAAGTCTCTTTACTCGTTCTGTAATACAAGATCCCGTGGCTAACAATTTAGTCACATTGCTTGCAAGGCTTATTGTGATGTTGTATTACCGAGTGGGCCCTAAGATACCTCTCCGTCATACGGAGTAACAAATCCCAGTCTCGATCCATGCCAACTCAACAGACACCTTTGGAGATACCTGTAGAGCATATTTATAGTCACCCAGTTACGTTGTGACGTTTGATACACACAAGGTATTCCTCCGGTGTCAGTGAGTTGCATGATCTCATGGTCATAGGAACAGATACTTGACATGGAGAAAACAATAGCAATAAACTGACACGATCATATGCTACGTTCATAGTTTGGGTCTTGTCCATCACATCATTCTCCTAATGATGTGATCCTGTTATCAAATGACATCTCATGTCTATGGCTAGGAAACCTTGACCATCTTTGATCAACAAGTTAGTCTACTAGAGGCATACTAGGGACACAGTGTTGCCTATGTATCCACACATGTATCAGTGTTTCCAATCAATACAATTATAGCATGGATAATAAACGATTATCATGAACAAGGAAATATAATAATAACTACTTTTATTATTGCCTCTAGGGCATATTTCCAACAGTTCACACTTTATTCATGGTGCTTTCCGTAAGATGCTTGCTAAATATGATGTTAACCATAGAATTGCATCATCCTATCATCCTCAATCTAGTGGTCAAATTGAACTTAGCAATAGAGAAATAAAATTGATATTACAAAAAACTATCAATAGGTCTCGTAAGAATTGGTCTAAGAAATTAGATGATGCACTTTGGGCCTATAGAACAGCTTATAAAAATCCTATGGGTATGTCCCCATACAAAATGGTATACGGTAAAGCTTGTCATTTGCCTCTAAAATTAGAACATAAAGCATTTTGGGCAATTAAAGAACTTAACTATGATTTCAAAGTTGCCGGTGAGAAGAGGCTATTTGATATTAGCTCACTTGACGAATGGAGAACCCAAGCCTATGAAAATGCCAAGCTATTTAAAGAAAAAGTAAAAAGATGGCATGACAAAAGAATCCAAAAGCGGGAATTTAAAATAGGAGACTATGTTCTTTGTTCAACTCTCGTTTAAGATTTTTTGCAGGTAAGCTTCTCTCCAAATGGGAAGGACCTTATATTGTCGAAGAGGTTTATCGTTCTGGAGCTATCAAGATTAATAACGCCGAAGGTACTAACCAGAAGGTGGTCAATGGACAAAGAATTCAGCATTATATCTCAGGTACGCCTATTAATGTTGAAAGCAATGTTATCCAAACCATGACACCGGAGGAACACATAAAAGAAACCTTCCGGAACACTCCAGAATTCCGAAAAATAGGAGGTACGTGATACGGTAAGTAAACGGACTCCGAAAAATCCGCAAAAATATTTTTTGTCAGTTTTGGAATATTAGAAAATTTTGGAAATAAAGAAATAAACCGGAAGGTGATCGAGGTGAGCACGATACACCAGGGCGCCAGGCACCCCTGGGCGCGCCCTGGTGGGTTGTGCTCACCTCGGACACCTCCCTGACTCCGTTTTCCTTCCATATGCTTGTTTACCAAGAATAAAAATTCCCTATATATACCCCCGACTTTTTTGACAACCGCATGGCAGAAAAATCCTCTGTTCTTGTTTCGTGCTGTTTTCCTGGCAGATCTGAAAATATGTCATCTCAAGGTTCAGAGGGGGATCACTATGTTGCAGACCCAAAGATCTTTAGGGAAATTTACCCCTACCTTTGGGCATCTGAAGAAGAAGGACATACCGATTTGGAGGAGATAGTGGATGCTTGTCCGGACGCCAACTCTGAGGAAGAGGATGTCCTTCTACCTCAGCCGGGAGACATGCATGTGGAATTCAAGAAGTCAAGCCTCCCTAAAAGATACAAACCTGAGGTCCAATTTATCCCATCTTGTTTTCTACAGGAGAGCAAGGCTGCATTATGCAAAAAGATATTAAAGCTCGAGTTGGAGAACGACGATCTAAGGGAGGAAAATTTTATGCTTAAATATAAGTTGAAGAAGAAGGCTGCATCATCACCACCACCTTCTTCATCACCACCACCAAAGGAGACTTGAGCTCACGGGTATGGGCACTCCCCTTGGCTTGAGCCAAGCTTGGGGGAGGTGCCCCGGTATCGTATCACCATCACTTTTATTCACCTTTACCTATTTTAGTTCGATCTTTAGTTTCCCTTTGCTTTTGTTGAATAAAAGTTTAGCATGATCTATTTTCATGTGTTAGTTTCGTGTCCTATCTATCTATGTAATTGAGTGAAAGTTATATAATAAAGTTTAGTTTGAGTTTTTGTCTCTCTACTTTCTTGTTGCAATCAAAATAAAAGGAAAGAAAAATAAATGAAAAGAATCATATGCTAATCTTATGGTGAGTAATGACATCACATAAGGAAAAGTATAAGTAGTAAAATTTATTGGAGATTGAGAAACATAGCATTGGTCAATGACGCAATTCATGAAAGAATTAATAAGGGAAGAGAAGATTCACATGCAAATACACTATCTTGGACATCATTTATGATTGTGAGCCCCCATTAAATATTATATGTCAAAATTGTTGACGTTGGACAAGGAAGACAACGTAATGATTTATGTTTGTTCATATCCACATAGAAGTTATATTGTCATAGATCCTTCAACATGTGGTGCTTGCCTAATATCTTTGCTAGCCAAAAATCCCGCACTAAGTAGAGATACTACTTGTGCATCAAAAAACCCAAAACCAAACTCATTCTTTGAGAGTCCACCATACCTACCTATGGATCGAGAAAGATCCTTCAAGTAAGTTGTCATCGGTGCAATAAGGCAATAAAAATTGCTTCTAAAAGTGTTTTGATCAATTAGTGTAAGAGAAAATTGAGCGCTATACGAACTTATGATGGCAAAGTAATAAAAGCTACGGACTGCATAATAAAGGTTGCTATCATAGGGTGCAATGTAGTGTGACATTCTTTTACATTAAGGGATTGGGCATACAAACCAAAAAGCGCATGACAACCTCTACTTCCCTCTACGAAGGGACTATATTTTACTTTTATGTATTTAATTTTATGCAAAGAGTCAACGTATTCTTCCCTATTCCTTTTTACTTTTTCCTTTTGCAAGCATCATGTGGTGAGGAAAGATCTAGGCACAAATATCCAGTTGGATATGGGTGGGCATGAGTTATTATTGTTGACATCACCCTTGAGGTGAATACGCTGGGAGGCGAAACTATAAGCCCCTATATTCCTATGTGTTCGGTTGAAACTTTTTGTTCATGGGTATGTCGTGAGTGTTAGCAATCATAGAAGACTAAATGATGGTTGAGTATGTGGACTTGCCAAAAGGCTCCGACATGACACCCTTCCTGAAAATATGATGAATTGTAGTTGCATAGTTGACTGAGGACATAGTTTGTTGGTTTTCAATAAGGTTTATGCTTCATACTTCTATGTTGTGATGAATTGTTACTTCTGCATGAGAAGCTATATGATGAAAGTATATGAATAAGTTTTATGATAGAGTTTGTTGTTGTTATGATAATAAGCATGATGCTACTATGTCCATATTTTGTTTTTATCGACACCTCTCTCTCAAATCATGTGGACATGCTTTTCAATATCGGTTTTCGCTTGAGGACAAGCGAGGTCTAAGCTTGGGGGAGTTGATACGTCCATTTTGCATCATGATTTCCTAATGTTATTTATTATGTTTTGTTGAATAATAATGCTTTGGGGAGTGATTCTAATGCCTTTTCTCTCATAATATGCCAGGTTTATACAAAGAGGGAGAATACCGGCAGTTGGAATTCTGGACCCAAGAAAAGCACATCAGAGATACCTATTCTGCACAACTCCAATGAAGCTGAAATTTTATGGAGATTATTTTTGGAATAAATAAAAAATACTGGAGCAGAAAACTCCCGGAGGGGTAAACCTGGTGGGCACAACCCACCAGGGCGCGCCCTGATGGGTTGTGGCCTCCTCGGCCCACCTCCGGTGCCCATCTTCTGGTATATAGTCACATTTAACCTAGAAAAAAAAATCAGAGGAGGACTTTCGGCACGAAGCGCCGCCGCCTCGAGGCGGAACTTGGACAGGAGCACTTTTGCCCTCCGGCGGAGCGACCGCCGGGGGAACTTCCCTCCCGGAGGGGGAAATCGAAGCCATCGTCATCACCAACACCCCTCTCATCTTTGGGAGGCCAATCTTCATCAACATCTTCAACAGCACCATCTCCTCTCAAACCCTAGTTCATCTCTTGTGTTCAATCTTTGTACCGGAACCTCAGATTGGTACCTGTGGGTGACTAGTAGTGTTGATTACCTTGCGTAGTTGATTACTATATGGTTTATTTGGTGGAAGATTATATGTTCAGATCCAATATGCTATTCAATACCTCTCTGATCTTGAGCATGTTTATTATTTGTGAGTAGTTACCTTTGTTCTTGAGGTCACGGGAGAAGTCATGTTGCAAGTAATGATGTGAATTTGATATGTGTTTGATATTTTGATGATATGTATGTTGTGATTCCCTTAGTGGTGTCATGTGAACGTCGACTACATGACACTTCACCATTCATGGGCCTAAGGGATGCATTGTGGAGTAGTTATTAGATGATGGGTTGCTAGAGTGACAGAAGCTTAAACCCTAGTTTATGCGCTACTTCGTAAGGGGCTGATTTGGATCCAAACGTTTAATGCTATGGTTAGATTTTATCTTAATACTTTTCTCGTAGTTGCGGATGCTTGCGAGGGGGTTAATCATAAGTGGGAGTTTGTTCAAGTAAGAACAGCACCCAAGCACCGGTCCACCCACATATCAAATTATCAAAGTAGCGAACACGAATCAAACCAACATGATAAAAGCGACTAGATGAAATTCCCGTGTACCCTCAAGAACACTTTGCTAATTACTAGAGATGTTCTGGCATGTCCTTTGCCTCAAAAGGATTGGGCTACCTTGCTGCACCTTATTTACCGTTATCGTTACTTGCTCGTTACCAATTACCTTGCTATCAAACAATCTGTTACCTACAATTTCAGTGCTTGCAGAAATTACCTTGCTGAAAACCGCTTATCATTTCCTGCTGCTCCTCGTTGGGTTCGACACTCTTACTTATCGAAAGGACTATGATTGATCCCCTATACTTGTGGGTCATCAGCATCCCACTATGCTTACAACACTTTGAAGATGCCAGGGCCCATTGGAATCATCTCCATCCCATCCGACAAGAAGGACGTAGTCATATGCATGGACAAGATATATCGAGACGCGGTAGCAGCTGAAGTCGCGGAAGCGCCAGCTCCCGCCAAGGAATCATGGAAAGAGAAGAAGTCTAGCAGAGACGCCGGCAAGGACTCTGGGAAGCGCGCCTCTTCGGAGTGCGCTGCGCCCGTTGATGACCTGCCGGAGAGTTCCACTAGCAAGATAGCCAAGGTCACCTATCCTGAGACGAAGAAGATCCCGACAGGGCTGGATGGCACTGGTGGCACGTTCACCATCAACGCCACCCTTACTGACAAATAGGAAAGCACGCTCGTTGCCTTCCTGCGGGCGAATGTCGATGTGTTTGCTTGGCAACCATCTGACGTCCCCGGTGTTCCCAGGGAGCTAATTGAGCACCACCTTGCTGCCTGCCCCCATGCCAGGCCCGTCAAGCAAAAGGTTAGGAAGCAAGCCTTGGAGCAGCAGCAGTTCATTGCCGAAGAAATCAAGAAACTTGAAGCAGCTGGTTTGGTCAGAGGAGTGTTGCACCCAACTTGGCTAGCCAACCCGGTAGTGGTGCGCAAGGCGAATGGGAAATGGAGGCTCTGCATAGATTTCACTGACTTGAACAAAGCATGCTCGAAGGACCCTTTTCCCTTGCCACACATCGACCAGATTGTTGATTCCACTTCCGGGTGCGATTTGCTTTCCTTCTTGGACGCATACTCTGGATACCACCAGATTTTCATGACTAAGGAAGATGAGGAAAAGACCGCGTTCATAACTCCGTGCGGCACGTACTACTTTGTACAGATGCCCTTCGGGGTTAAAGAGCATTGGTTCTACCTTTGCCAGAGCCATGCAGATTGGATTTGGACCTCAGTTGCACAGAAACGTGGAAGCTTACATGGATGACATAGTTGTCAAAACCAAGGATGAAGTGACTCTCATAAGAGACTTGGAGGAAACTTTTGCAAACTTGCGCAAGATCAATTTGAAACTCAACCCTGAGAAGTGTGTGTTTGGCGTCCCATCTACCAAACTACTTGGGTTCTTTGTATCTCAGCGAGGAATAGAAGCCAATCCCCACAAGATCAAAGCAATTGAGCAGATACAAGCACCCAAGACCATCAAGGACATTAGACGTTTGACCGGATGCATTGCCGCGTTGAGTAGGTTCATTTCCAAATCCGATGAATGCGCCCTACCTTTCTTCAAGATTCTGAAGAAGGCTGGCCCGATAAAGTGGACCCCGGAAGCAGAGGCGGCACTGCAGGACCTGAAAACTTACCATTCTTCCGCTCCCACCTTGGTCGCTCCTAAACCGCAAGAACCATTTCTGCTATACTTGGCGGCAACGAATCAAGTGGTTAGTGCAGCGCTAGTGGCGCAGCGAGAAGTGGATGAAAGTGCAGCCGCTGCGGCTGATGCTGCCGGGGACAAAACCGAAGCATCCGCGACGGGACCCAATACAGACTCACGGGAACCCCAGCAAGCTAGCGAAGGCAGTTCCAAGGAAGTGACAAAGAAGAAAGTGGTGCAGCGGCCGGTGTACTTTGTCAGCTCCTTGTTGCAGGGGGCTAGGTCAAGGTACTCTGGAGTGCAAAAGCTGATCTTCGGCCTCATCATGGCCTCGAGGAAGCTGCGCTACTACTTCCAAGCCCATGAGATCACAGTTGTCATTCGCTTTCCGCTACAGCGCATATTGAGGAATGATACGTCTCCGTCGTATCTATAATTTTTGATTGTTTCATACCAATATTCTACAACTTTCATATACTTTTGGCAATGTTTTATACTATTTTTGGGACTAACATATTGATCCAGTGCCCAGTGCCAGTTCCTGTTTGTTGCATGTTTTTTGTTTCGCAGAAAATCCATATCAAACGAAGTCCAAACGGGATAAAAACTTACGGAGATTTTTTTTGGAATATATGTGAATTTTGGGAAAAAGAATCAACGCGAGACGATGCTCGAGGTGACCACAAGCCAGGGGGGGCGCGCCCTACCCCCCTGGGCGCGCCAGGCTGGCTTGTGGCCACCCCGTAAGGCGGTTGGTGCCCTTCTTTCGCCGCAAGAAAGCTAATGTCCGGATAAAAATCGTGTTAAAATTTCAGCCCAATCGGAGTTACGGATCTCCGGGAATTTAAGAAACGGTGAAAGGCCAAAATGTGGAGCGCAGAAACAGAAGGAAACAGAGAGAGAGAGATCCAATCTCGGAGGGGCTCTCGCCCCTCCGCCGCCATGGAGGCCAAGGACCAGAGGGGAAATCCTCCTCCCATCTAGGGAGGAGGTCACGGAAGAAGAAGAAGGAGGGGGGCTCTCTCCCCCTCTCTCCCGGTGGCACCGGAACACCGCCGGGGCCATCATCGTGACGACGATCTACTCCAACAACTCCGTCATCTTCACGAACACCTCCATCACCTTCCCCCATCTATCTACAGCGGTTCACTCTCCCGCAACCCGCTGTACCCTCTACTTGAACATGGTCCTTTATGCTTCATATTATTATCCAATGATGTGTTGCCATCCTATGGTGTTTGAGTAGATTTTTGTTGTCCTATGGGTTGATTGATGATCATGATTGGTTTGAGTTGCATGTTTTATTATTGGTGCTGTCCTATGGTGCTCTCCATGTCGTGCAAGCGTGAGGGATCCTCGCTGTAGGGTGTTGCAATGTGTTCATGATTTGCCTATGGTGGGTTGCTTGAGTGACAGAAGCATAAACCCGAGTAGGTGGGTTGTTGCATATGGGAGTAAAGAGGACTTGATACCTTATAATGCTATGGTTGGGTTTTACCTTAATGATCTTTAGTAGTTGAGGATGCTTGCTAGAGTTCCAATCATAAGTGCATATGATCCAAGTAGAGAAAGTATGTTAGCTTATGCCTCTCCCTCATATAAAATTGCAATAATGATTACGGGTCTAGTTATCGATTGCCTAGGGACAATTCCGCAACTCCTACCACCACTTTTCCACACTCGTTAAACTAACTTAGTTGTTTCTTTATCTAAACAGCCCCTAGTTTTTATTTACGTGTTCTTTATTATCTTGCAAACCTATCATATCACACCTACAAAGTACTTCTAGTTTCATAATTGTTCTAGGTAAAGCGAACGTTAAGCGTGCGTAGAGTTGTATCGGTGGTCGATAGAACTTGAGGGAATATTTGTTCTACCTTTAGCTCCTCGTTGGGTTTGACACTCTTACTTATCGAGAAAGGCTACAACTGATCCCCTATACTTGTGGGTTATCAAGACCTTTTTCTGGCGCCGTTGCCGGGGAGCAATAGCGTGGGGTGAATATTCTCGTGTGTGCTTGTTTGCTTTATCACTAAGTAGATTTTATTTGCTGTTCTAAGTTGTTCTCTATCTTTAGTTATGGATATGGAACACGAAATACCAAAAAAATTAGGTGTACTTGCTACTCAGGGAGATGGGGAACCTCCTAAAACCCTCGATGCTCGTTATGTGGAAAATATTATGCACTACTTTGATAATCCTGAGAAAACCCCATTCAACTTGATAATGGGATACACGTTGGATCAACGTGAATACTTTAGGGATTATCGCTTATCTCTAAAAGGGAAACACTTATGGGATCAAATTAGAATACTGGGATGGTTTGCTTGGGATGCATGCTCGAGATGTGACTTTACTTGTTGCTCTAATATAGAAGCTCGACACCTCCCCTTTCAATGCAAATTTAATAATAATGAAACCTTAGCTGCTTATGCTAAAGGTATTTATGATTACTATGATGTGGAACGAATAGAAGAATTTGTTGTTTTTAAAGGTGCTTATGAAATTGCTTCTTTGCTTGAAAAGTATGATGATGATGTTCCTTACGAATCTGAAATTTTTGCCATACTTAAATATTGCTATGAGAATTATGATTGCAATGCTGATATTATTGAATTTATTGAGGGAATGACTGCTGCCTTGGAAGAGACTAATATTTTGCAGGAATCTATGGAAGAAGAAATTGCTGAAACTGTGAGCTCATTAGATGAAAAAGATGACGAGGAGAGCGAAGAACAAAAGGAGGAAGAGCGGATTAGCTACCCGTGCCCACCTTCTAATGAGAGTAACTCTTCAACTCATACATTGTTTAATTTCCCTTCGTTCTTACCGAAGGATGAATGCTATGATAATTGCTATGATCCCTTGGATTCGTTTGAAATATCCCTTTTTGATGAACTTGATGCTTGCTATGCTTGTGGCCATGATGCCAATATGAATTATGCTTATGGAGATGAACTTGCTATAGTTCCTTATGTTAAACGTGAAATTGTAGCTATTGCACCCACACATGATAGTCCTATTATCTTTTTGAATTCTCCCAACTACACTATATCGGAGAAGTTTGCTCTTATTAAGGATTATATAGATGGGTTGCCTTTTACTATTACACATGATGATTTTGATAGATATAATATGCATGTGCTTGCTGCTCCTACTTGCAATTATTATGAGAGAGGAACTACATCTCCACCTCTCTATGTTTCCAATACGATAAAATTGCAAGAAATTGTTTATACTAGGCATTGGCCTTTACTTTGTGTGCATGAATTGTTCTTTTATGACATGCCGATGCATAGGAAGAGAGTTAGACTTCGTTGTTGCATGATATATGTTACTTTGTGCTCACTACTAAATTACAAATCATTGTTAATTAAAATTGGCTTTGATATACCTTGGGACCCGGGTGGATCCATTACTTGAGCACTTTATGCCTAGCTTAATGGCTTTAAAGAAAGCGCTGCCAGGGAGACAACCCGGAAGTTTTAGAGAGTCATTTTATTCTGTTGTGTGCTTTTATATAGTTCAAAAACAAAAAAATAAAGAGGGGAACCTAAAACTTTTTCAAAAAAAGAGAAGTGAAAGTAAGAAGGACGAGCACCGTTGAAGTGGGGGAGCTCCTTGAACTTTGTTCATGCCCATGGAAACTTTGCAAATCTTGATTACAGAAACTTTTCAACAAAAATAATTATCCCCTTGTATAAATCCATTGTATTATAAAAATAATGTGCCAAGATTTGCCTTTAGGATGATTAGATTGCTTGTTTGGTGTGTGCAGTGCAAAAACAGAAACTTTGGCTGTAGTGCGTGAATTTACATTTTTTACTGGAACGTCAAAAGTTTCTGAATTTTTTACACAGTACTGCTATGCAAATTTTTTATTTTTTCCTAATTTTTCAGAATTTTTTTAGTTACATAAGTATGGTGAATGTTCAGATTGCTACAGACTGTCCTGTTTTTGACAGATTCTGTTTTTGATGCATTGTTTTGCTCGTTTTGATGAAACTATCGATTGTATCGGTGGTATAAGCCATGGAAAAGTTATATTACAGTAGCTACAATGCAAAAATAAAATATGAATTGGTTGGCAACAGTACTTAAAGTTGTGATTTGCTTTATTATACTAACGGATCTCACGAGGGTTTTGTTAAGTTTTGTGTGATTGAAGTTTTCAAGTTTTGGGTGAGATCACGATGGATGAAGGAATAAGGAGTGGAAAGAGACTAAGCTTGGGGATGCCCGAGGCACCCCAAGGTAATATTCAAGGACTCCCAAGAAACTAAGCTTGGGGATGCCCCGGAAGGCATCCCCTCTTTCTTCTAACAATCATCGGTAATTTTACTTGGAGCTATATTTTTATTCGTCACATGATATGCGTAAATCTTGGAGCGTCGTGTGCTTTTTATTTTTATTTTAATAATGCACCATGCTGGTATGAGAAAGTCCTTGGTTGATTTATAGAAGGCTCTTTGCACCTCACTTATATCTTTTGAGTATGGCTTTGTAGAATGCTTCATGTGCTTCACTTATATCATTTGAAGTTTGGATTGCCTGTTTCTCTACACATAGAAAACCGCCATTTGTAGAATGCTCTTTTGCTTCACTTATATTTGTTAGAGCGTGGGCATATCTTTTGTAGAAAGAATTAAACTCTCATGCTTCACTTATATCTATTTAGAGAGTTAACAGGAGTTGGTCATTCACATGGTTAGTCATAAAATCCTACATAAAACTTGTAGATCACTGAATATGATATGTTTGATTCCTTGCATATAGTTTTGAGATACGAAGATGGTAATATGAGAGTCATGCTAGTGAGTAGTTTTGAATTGGAGAAATACATGTGTTGAAGTTTGTGATTCCCGTAGCATGCACGTATGGTGAACCGTTATGTAACGAAGTCGGAGCATGATTTGTTTAATGATTGTCAACCTTTGTGTGAGGGTCGGGAGCACGCGATGGTTAACTCCTACCAACCTCTCCCCTAGGAGCATGCGTCTAATGCTTTGTTTGATAACTAATAGACTTTTGCAATAAGTATGTGAGTTCTTTATGACTAATGTTGAGTCCATGGATTATACGCACTCTCACCCTTCCACCTTTGCTAGCCTCTCTAGTACCGCGCAACTTTCGCCGGTGCATCAAACCCACCTTCCTCAAAACAGCCACCATATATTTTCCTCAAAACAGCCACCATACCCACCTATTATGGCATTTCCATAGCCATTCCGAGATATATTTCCATGCAACTTCCACCGTTCCGTTTTTCATGACATTCATCACCACTTTCATATTGCATATAGAGTCATATTTTGTTCTAGGTATCGAGTTGTAAGTAAATAAAAGTGTGATGATTTCCATTATTAGAGCATTTGTCCCATGTGAGAAAAGGATGATGGAAACTATGAATCCCTCATAAGTTGGGATGAGTCTCCGGACTTTACAAAAAATAAAAGAGGCCAGCGAAGCCCAAATAAAAAAAGAGAGGCCAAAGATGCCCACCAAAATAAAAAAAAGGAAAAAAAAGAAAAAAATGAAAAAAAAATGAGAGAAAGAGAGAAGGGACAATGCTACTATCTTTTTCCACACTTGTGCTTCAAAGTAGCACCATGATCTTCATGATAGAGAGTCTCCTATTTTGTCACTTTCATATAGCTAGTGGAATTTTCATCATTTGCACGACCACTTAGTTTTCTTTTTGAGCTTTCATACACTTATAGCTCTAGTGCACCCGTTGCATGGCAATCCCTACTCACTCACATTCATATCTATTGATGGGCATCTCCATAGCCCGTTGATACGCCTAGTTGATGTGAGACTATCTTCTCCTTTTTCCTCATCACCTCCACCATATTCTATTCCACCTATAGTGATATATCCATGGCTCACGCTCATTTATTGCGTGAGAGTTGAAAAGGTTTGAGAACATAAAAAGTGTGAAACAATTGCTTGACTTGTCATCGGGGTTGTGCATGATTTAGATACTTTGTGTGGGGAAGATGGAGCATAGCCAGACCATATGATTTTGTAGGGATAACCTTCTAAGGCCATGTTATTTCGAAAGGACACAATTGCCTTGTTGGTGTGCTCGAAGTATTACTGTTTTTATGTCAATACAGACTATTGCTTTGAATCAATCGTGTCTCAATATTCATGCCATGATTGGATTATATGATCAAGATTATGCTAGGTAGCATTCCACATCAAAAATTATCTTTTTTATCATTTACCTACTCAAGGACGAGAAGGAAATAAGCTTGGGGATGCTGATACGTCTCCGTCGTATCTATAATTTTTGATTGTTTCATGCCAATATTCTACAACTTTCATATACTTTTGGCAACTTTTTATACTATTTTTGGGACTAACATATTGATCCAGTGCCTAGTGCCAGTTCCTGTTTGTTGCATGTTTTTTGTTTCGCAGAAAATCCATATCAAACGAAGTCCAAACGGGATAAAAACTTACAGAGATTTTTTTTGGAATATATGTGAATTTTGGGAAAAAGAATCCACGCGAGACGATGCCCGAGGTGACCACAAGCCAGGGGGGCGCGCCCAGCCCCCTGGGCGCGCCAGGCTGGCTTGTGGCCACCCCGTAAGGCGGTTGGTGCCCTTCTTTCGCCGCAAGAAAGCTAATATCCGGATAAAAATCGTGTTAAAATTTCAGCCCAATCGGAGTTACGGATCTCCGGGAATTTAAGAAACGGTGAAAGGCCTGAATCTGGAGCGCAGAAATAGAAGGAAACAGAGAGAGAGATCCAATCTCGGAGGGGCTCTCGCCCCTCCGCCGCAATGGAGGCCAAGGACCAGAGGGGAAACCCTCCTCCCATCTAGGGAGGAGGTCAAGGAAGAAGAAGAGGAGGGGGGCTCTCTCCCCCTCTCTCCCGGTGGCACCGGAACGCCGCCGGGGCCATCATCGTGACGGCGATCTACTCCAACAACTCCGTCATCATCACCAACACCTCCATCACCTTCCCCCATCTATCTATAGCGGTCCACTCTCCCGCAACCCGCTGTACCCTCTACTTGAACATGGTGCTTTATGCTTCATATTATTATCCAATGATGTGTTGCCATCCTATGATGTCTGAGTAGATTTTTGTTGTCCTATGAGTTGATTGATGATCATGATTGGTTTGAGTTGCATGTTTTATTATTGGTGTTGTCCTATGGTGCTCTCCGTGTCGCGCAAGCGTGAGGGATCCTCGCTGTAGGGTGTTGCAATGTGTTCATGATTTGCCTATGGTGGGTTGCTTGAGTGACAGAAGCATAAACCCGAGTAGGTGGGTTGTTGCATATGGGAGTAAAGAGGACTTGATACCTTATAATGCTATGGTTGGGTTTTACCTTAATGATCTTTAGTAGTTGCGGATGCTTGCTAGAGTTCCAATCATAAGTGCATATGATCCAAGTAGAGAAAGTATGTTAGCTTATGCCTCTCCCTCATATAAAATTGCAATAATGATTACGGGTCTAGTTATCGATTGCCTAGGGACAATTCCGCAACTCCTACCACCACTTTTCCACACTCGTTAAACTAACTTAGTTGTTTCTTTATCTAAACAGCCCCTAGTTTTTATTTACGTGTTCTTTATTATCTTGCAAACCTATCATATCACACCTACAAAGTACTTCTAATTTCATACTTGTTCTAGGTAAAGCGAACGTTAAGCGTGCGTAGAGTTGTATCGGTGGTCGATAGAACTTGAGGGAATATTTGTTCTACCTTTAGCTCCTCGTTGGGTTCGACACTCTTACTTATCGAGAAAGGCTACAACTGATCCCCTATACTTGTGGGTTATCAAGGAACCCCGAAGCCACTGGCAGGATAGTTGAGTGGGCACTTGAGCTGTCAAGTTTTGGATTGAAGTATGAGAGCACTTCCACGGTTCAGAGCAGGGCGTTGGCGAAGTTCATTGCAGAATGGACACCCACGCCAGATGAAGAAGTTCCGGAGACAATCCTCCCCGGCAAATAAGCACCCAAGGATTGTGTCAGGTACTTTGACGGTGCTTTCTCACTCCAAGGTGCTGGGGCAGGTGTACTCCTCGTTGCCCCCAACAGAGAGCACCTCAAGTATGTGGTTCAGATGCACTTTCCCACGGAGGAAGCCACCAACAACACCGCTGAATATGAAGGACTCCTTGCCGGTCTCAGAATCGCAGTGGAGCTGGGAATCAAAACACTGATCATCTGAGGGGATACACAGCTCGTGGTGAAATAAGTCAATAAAGATTATCAGAGCCCATTGATGGAAGCATACGTGGAAGAAGTGAGGAAACTGGAGGAAAGCTTTGATGGGTTGCAAGCAGAGCATGTGCCCCGTGCAGAAAACATCATTGCTGATCACCTATCAAAGTGCGCTGCGCAGAAGCTTCCTGTGGAATCAGGGACTTTTGTCCTCCGCCTCACTCAACCCGCAGTATCCCCGTCAGCAATGGCCAGGAAAAGAAGAAAGCTGAACTCTGGGAAGCATTTCCTGGCTGAGCTTCCCGAAGCCGCTGGTAGAGAGGCTATCGGAGGAAACCCCGTTTCGGTTGGTGAGCAGCTCCCTCCCGCAGAACCTCAGGTTCTTGCGGTCAAGGTAAGCGCTCCCACGAACGAGGAGATGCCTTTAGTCCTCGTTGTCGAGCCGCAGGCTCCAACCTGGGTGCAGCGTATAGTCCATTTCCTCCAAACAGGAGAACTCCCCGAAGAGCAAGAAGAGGCCGAAAAAGTAGCCCGTCAGTCAAGTATGTACCAGTTTGTCGATGACACCTTGTACAGAAGACGACTGAAGGGTGTGAAATTGCGGTGCATCTGCCGGGAGGATGGACTAAAGCTGTTGGTGGAGATTCACGGAGGCGTATGTGGCTCTCGCATTGGATCTAGGGATCTTGCCGGAAAAGCCTTCCGGCAGGGTTTCTATTGGCCCACTGCCCTCCAAGATGCAACTGAGTTGGTCACCAAGTGTGAAGCCTGCCAGTTCCATTCCAAAAACATCCATCAACCAACGCAAGCTCCCAGACGATCCCTTTATCCTGGCCATTCTCGGTCTGGGGGCTCGATATCTTGGGCCCCTTTCCCCGCGTTGTCAGGGGTTTTGAGTTCTTGTTCGTAGCAATCGACAAGTTCACAAAGTGGCATGAGGTAGAGCCAGTGAGGAAGGTGACCGCGCAGTCAGCTATCAAGTTCATGAAAGGACTGGTGTGCCATTTTGGAGTGCCCAACAGGGTAATCACCGACAACGGCACCTAGTTCACGAGCCGTGCCTTAATTGAATACATCGAAAGCCTTGGAAGCAAGGTCTCCTTCGCCTCTATTGCCCATCCAAGAAGAAACGGGCAAGTCGAGAGGATGAATGCTGAAGTGCTGTGAGGGATCAAGACAAGGACTTTCGATAGACTGCGGAGAAGCAGCAAGCGCTGGATAGATGAGCTGCCGGTGGTTCTTTGGTTCCTCAGAACGACACCGAATCGAGCTACCGGCCAGACGCCCTTCTCCCTAGTGTATGGGGCGGAAGCAATGCTCCCCACGAACTCATATACGGGTCACCTCGAGTACTTGCCTATGACGAAGTAGAGCAAGAGCAGCTACGGCATGACGATGCCATGCTCCTCGAGGAAGATCGTCTTCGGGCTGCTGTGCGTGCTGCACGCTACCAGCAAGCCCTGCGCTGCTATCATAGCCGCAGGGTCCATGCCCGGAGCCTTGAGGAAGGCGACCTTGTCCTTAGGCGCGTTCAGTCCGCCAAGGGTACCAACAAGTTGATGCCGAAGTGGAAGGCCCTTACCGGGTAGCACGAGTCACCAAACCTGGCGCAGTCTGTCTGGAGATCGAAGATGGCACCAAGGTGCTTAACTCATGGAATATTGAGCATCTTCGTAAGTTCTACCCGTGAGGCGTGGCTGCCGGGCTCAGTCCCCGGCAGCCACCTTTTGTACAAGCCTTGCCGAAGTTGCATGTAACCCTTTGTACAAAGCCAGACGCAGACCCTGTGCAACAATAATAAAGCTAGGCATTGCATCATATCATTGCATTGCATGTTTGTTATGCATTTTTTATGATTGCAATATCATCACCTATTTAAGTTCTAGAGATTTGCTAGAGTACTTGTTGAGCCTATAATCCTTGTTGCCGCATTCTCTCTTCGAGGGATAGAGGCCTCTTGCCCTATGTGTTTGACTACCAGGAAAACATAGAAGGAGGGCAAAGGAACAAGGACGGTGGCCCAGCGTACTCCAGACAGGGATGCTGCCTAAAAAGATAAGTCTAATTGCATATCACAAGTTTTATTATTGTTCGCTCCCTTAAAGGAAACCCTTGCTCTCTTTTTCGGATGTGTTCGGTGGAGTCCCCCACATGGCGAAAACCCTTGTCGGGATGAGCCCCCCCCCCCCCAGTTCCTGATACTTATCAGCCCCGGGGGGGCGCGCCGATACCGACAAGGAGCCCTGCCGGGGAACAACGCCAGCCTGCTGCCAGGGGCTCGCTCCCTTTTCGGCGCTCGTGGTTAGTAGTGACCCGGCAAGCGGCTCCGTGCGGCAAGGACAAACATACTGACACAGTAGAAACAAAGGGAGAAAAGGATAGTACTCAGGGAAGAGAAATAACATTCATTCATTCATTTGTTGATACAAATTGGATAAGAATTACATTACGATTAGCTAAAACTTGGCGAACGCCTACATCTTTTGACTTATAAAAAGATAAGTGCACCGTAATGCCTTTCTTGTCCCTCTCCTCCTAGGAATTAGGTGGAGAAGAAACAGAGGGCGAAAGGAGCGCCTGGCTGGGATTCTGCACTTCCCCACCAAGACCAGAAGGACGCGTCCGAAGAGCGGAAGGGCCCTGTCCCTAGGCAGGGCGGACGGAGCCGATGGAGTGGACAAGGCCGATAAGGGGGAAGAAGGCGGAGGGCAGGTGCAGATGGTGGTGCTGCCGGAGCCCAGCTGGTGATGATGGTGCTGCCGGGGAGAGCGACGCGTCGGAGCCGTCATCCACGCTCCTGAAGCGTCGTGGGTCCCAGACTGCCATCGTCTTCCTCATCGCCACCGCTCGAGGGAACGCCTCCGCCGTGGTCCAAGCTCCCGACGCGGCGGATGAGGGGCCCCATAGAGAGCATGGTCGCCCCCGGTGGCCAAAGGCGGGGAATTCCCCCTGCCCTTAAGAAGTACGCACGAGCAAAAGACTCCCACCCATGCGCGCCATACATAACGCCATGGGTGGAGAACTCTACCGCGACGAATGACGGACCGCCGCTACGACCACTCGCGCGCGGCCGGCGGCCGTACGGACGGTTTCTCTCCATCACCTTGAAGAAGGAGCGCCGAGACCGCGGTCCACCATGGCGCTGCGTTTCCATCATGGGCTCCAGTGTGGCGTCGACCGTGCGGCATTCCGTCAAGATTGAAGCAGCGGGCGACGTAGCGGCAGGTGTGCCGCCGGTGCTATCCCTAGAACGACCGCCGCGCATCCCGCTCCCCCATCTGAGACTCCTCCGACCGGCTCTCGTGCCAAGGCCATCGATCCGGAGCAGGAACTGAGCGTGGACACAAAGAGAAGACCTCGCGATGTCAAGCACGCTCTCCGGGCCCTTCCCCCTGACCATCAGGAGGGAAGGGGCGGCCCGAAGACGAACCAGAAGAGGAAGGCAAGCAATGTGGACTTGGGAATAAGGAGGAGATGGAGATGGATGAGCATCGCCGCCGTGACCCCCTAATTTATAGGGGAGGGCACGGGGGCTGGCTCTCCTCCGCTCCAGAGCGGTCGCCCATCTCCACCAATCCCACTACCCACGACTCACGGGCGAACATGTAACCGCCCCATTGCTCCAATCCATGGCGCTGCAGTTTCTGCCACGCCTAGACCTTTAAGTCACGCGCACCCGCCGCAAGCTCCCCGCAATGCATGTGGCGCGCGTGGTGGAAACGGCCTGAGGTAGTGGGTCAGTGCTGACTAGTAAATTGGCGGTTAGTCCCCCACATTGCGCGCCTGTGCATAAATTTTGGGCCTGACCCAACGGCACCGGGCAAGCGCGTGTGGGCCAGACCCCGGGGCTCTTGTTGGTGCACTAGGACAGGGGTGTCCAGTGCCCCTGACTTATGCACATGCAGTAGTAGCAAAACCCATCAACGCAAGTGCAAACCAAGCAAGCATTCAAGACCCGGGCTCCGGCAGCAGGAACCTACAAAAGGCCAACCAACGCCGGCAAGCTCAATGCAACGGCCCAGGACGGGCCCAAGACGCGCCAATCCCGTCCCTGGTGCTTGCCGGGGACAAAGGCGTGCACGTCTTCAAGAAGACCCGGCAAGCCGTCCCCCAGCAGGCGCGAGCCGATCGGCCACCGCTCCACCGCATCGCGACGCCAGTCACTTGTCGATGTGGTGTCGAGCCCTTAGGTGGCTATGTGGCTCTCGCTAAGCACGTGGCAACGCACCGAAAGACAGATTATGCCCAGTTGACACCCGTCTAGAGGCGTGTCAAGACCCTAAGCAACAGCCAGCTAAGCGGTGGAAAGAGCCTGCCGGGGATGCACCCCCACGCGCCACCTAGACTAGCAATCATGGTATTTTGTCCTAAATGCCAGAGTTAGGTATGATAGCCCTGTTAGCTATCTAATCGATAGATAATGACTGTTTTGCCATTGTAGTTGCCCCTTGCCCTATAAAAGGAGGCCCAAGGCAACCTAGCTCAAGATTCGGACCTTTGGACACTTGTACTCACGTAGTAGCTCTCCCTAATGGCAACCCTTGCCGGGATTGAGCGCTGCGTGTTCTTCGTGTTCCTCTGATCAATCCACCAAAAGCAAGAGTAGGGTTTTACGCTTCACAGCGGCCCGAACCTGGGTAAAATCACCAGTGTCCCGATCACCGTGCTGACTCATGGTCTCCGCTCTTTGTGCAATGTGAGCCCCCTTGCCGAACCACAAAGGGGCCTCTCGTCCCATAGGTGATCGCGTGCATCCGTGCCTCGACAGGGGGATCGATCATGGAGGGCCTCTACATCAACCTTGCTGCCCTCATGATGATGTGTGAGTAGTTCACCATAGACCTACGGGTCCATAGCTAGTACCTAGATGGCAATATCTTTATCTCTTGATCTTCAATACAATGATCATCACATCTTCGCTTTGATCTATCCGATGTAATCCTATTGTGCGGTGTGTTTGTTGGGATCCGATGAATTGTGGGTTTATGTTCAGATTATTCATGAAAAGTATTTGAGTCACCTTTGAATATTAAGATTCTTATTTGCATGATCATTATAGCTTCGTAATGCTCTCCGATTTATTGATGTGCTTTGGCCAAGTAGATTGATCTATCTTCAGTGGGAGTGGTGCGTTGTGGTAGGTTCAACCTGACGAGTTTCTATATCCCAGTGACAAAGTAGGGGACAAGATGCGTCTTTGTGTTGTTGCTTATAAGGATAACACGATGGGGTTTATTCATATTGCTTGATTTTACTTTGTCTACATCATGTCATCGTTCTCCATGCATTACTTTGTTTTACTTAATACTCTAGATGCATGCTGGATAGCGGTCGATGAGTGGAGTAATAGTAATAGGTGCAGGCAGGAGTTGGCCTATTTTTTTGAGGACGTGATGCCTATATATACATGATCATTGCCGTGAATATCACATAACTATCCGCTTTTCTATCAATTGCCCAACAGTAATTTCTTACCCACCGTATGCTGCCTACATGAGAGATGCCGCTAGGGAAAACTATGCCCCCTGGGTCTATTCACTTATAAATTTGCAAACGCTACTATTACCTTGCTGCCTTTATTTACTTTTTATTTTATTTTGCAATTTACAATTATCTACACAACTCATTTGCTTGCAAATAACTAGATTAAGGGGATTGACAACCCTCTTGCCCGCGTTTGGTGCAAGTTGTTTGTTCTTTTGTGTGCAACCACTGAAGATGGTTGAGGATTGATATTCCTATTCGTTCGATAAACCTTGGTTTCATAACTGAGGGAAATACTTACCCACTTTGTGCAGCAATAACCCGTTCCTCTTCACGGAAAACCCAACGCAGATCACAAGTATCATTGGCTTGTGGCCAGCTGGTGGCCCCCCTATGGTATATTTTTGGCCCAGAAATTCTTAAATATTCAATAAAAATTCTCCGTGAAGTTTTAGGTCATTTGGAGTCAGGTGATTTTTCTGCCTTTTCCTCGATTTTCAGTCCAGAATTCCAGTTTTTAGATATTTCCCTCTTTGTGATGTACCTTGCATATTCAGAGAGAAAGAGCATAAGAATTGTATGATAATAGCGAATAATGGACAGGAATGAAGTAAATAGTGATAAGAAATCATGATGCAAAATGGACGTATCAACTCCCCCAAGCTTAGACCTCGCTTGTCCTCAAGCGAAAGCCGAACTCTAAAATAATGACCACATAATTTGAGAGAGAGGTGTCGATAAAAACAGAATACGAACATGAGAGCATCATGAATATTATTATAGCAGCAAGCTTTTCATCATATAACTTCTCATAAACGAGTAAAGATCTATTCACAATTATCGAAGTATGAAGCATAAACCTTATTGACAACCAACAAACGGTGCTTTTAGTCATGGAGATAATCATAATTCATCGTATTCAAGAGAAGAGTCTATATAAGAGCTTTCATTCTAGCAAACCCACATACTCAACTATCATTTAGTCATTTATGATTGTTGACACTCATTGCATATTTTTGGAGCTAAGGTTTTTGCCGGACACATAGGAAGATAGGGGCTTTATTTGCCACCCAACTGATTTACCTCAAGGATAATGTCAACAATAACGAGTCATGGTTTCTTACATTCAACTGGATATATATATATATATATATATATATATATATATATATATATATATATATATATATATATATATATATATGGATCTTTCCTCAACACGTCATGCTTCCCAACTAAGAGAGTTTATAATTTAAAAGAAGGGAAGGTATTAATGACTCTTGTGTGAAAGTAAAATCTTTATGAAAGTAAAAGATAGGCCCTTCGCAGAGGTAAGTGATACGTCTCCAACGTATCGATAATTTATGAAGTATTCATGCCATATTCACCTATGTTTACAATACTTTTATATGGTTTTGATGAACTTTATATGATTTATTTAGAACTAACCCGGACTGACGCTGTTTTCAGCAGAACTACCGTGGTGTTGTTTTTGTGCAGAAAATGAAAGTTCTCGGAATCGCCCGAAACTTTTTGATGATTTTTTTGGAACAAAAGAGGCACTAGACGCTTTGTGGGAGGGCCAGAAGAGCCACGAGGTGGGCACAACCCACCAGGGCGCGCCAGACCCCCCCGGCGCGCCCTGGTGTATCGTGCCCACCTCGTGGCCCACCTTCGCGTGAAACCAACGCCAAAAAATCCTATAAATATAGAAACCATCAGAAATAACCCTAGACTCTCCGCTCCACCGCCGCAACTCTCTGTATCGACGAAAAACTAATCTGGAGGCTTTCCAGTACCTTGTCGGAGAGGGTAGACCATCTCCCGTGGCCATCTTCATCATCTCGACGGAGGCCATGACGAGGAGGGAGTAGTCCACCCTCGGGGCTGAGGGTATGTACCAGTAGCTATGTGTTCAATCTCTCTCTCTCTCGTGTTCTTGAGATGTCACGATCTTGATGTATCACGGGCTTTGTTAATATAGTCGGATCATATGATGTTATTCCCTTGCTATCATGTTGTGATGAATTGAATCTTTCCCTTTGAGATGTCGTTATGTTGGATTGAATATTGGATTTGAGAACACTTGATATATGTCTTGCATGTGGATACCCGTGGTGAAAATGGGGTGTTCTATTGATTCACTTGATGTATGTTTTGGTACTCAACTTGCGTATTCCCGAGGTGACATTGGGGTAATCTATGTATAGGGGTTCATACACGTTCTTGTCCTACGTTCTCTGATAGAAATCTTGGGGTGCTCCTTGAAGTTCTTTGTGTTGGATTGAGTATTATGAATCTGAAATTGTTTGATGTGTATCGTATAATTAGCTCATGGATACTTGTGGTAACATTGGAGTATCTGGGTGACATTAGAGTTGGTTGATGCGTATCATATGGTGTTATTTTAGTAAGAACTCTAGATAGATTGATCGGAAAGGATAACTTGGTGTTATTTTAGTACGAACTCTTGGATAGATCGATCGGAAAGGATAACTTTAAGGTGGTTTCGTACCCTACAAACAATTTCTTCTTATGTTCTCCGCTAGATAAGAACTTTGGAGTGATTCTTCATTGCACATTGAGGGATGGTTATGTGATCCAATTATATTAGCATTGTTGAGAGATTGCACTAGCGAATGTACGAACCCTAGGCCTTGTTTTCAAGCATTGAAATACCATTTGTGCTCACTTTTGTTACTTGCTACCTTGCTGTTTTTATATTTTCAGATTACAAAAACTATATCTACCATCCATATTGCACTTGTATCACCATCTCTTCGCCGAACTAGTGCACCTATACAATTTGCCATTGTATTGGGTGTGTTGGGGACACAAGAGATTTCTTGTATTTGATTGCAGGGTTGTTTGAGAGAGACCATCTTCATCCTACACCTCCCATGGATTGATAAACCTTAGGTCATCCACTTGAGGGAAAATTGCTACTGTCCTACAAAACTCTGCGCTTGGAGGCCCAACAAAGTCTACAAGAATAAAGTTGCATAGTAGACATCAGGAAGCAGAGGTTGTCATGCGCTTTTATTTGTTTAAATGTGCAATCTCTTAATGCAAAGGAACGTCGCTTTATATTGCCCCTTGTGATAGCGAACTTTATTATGCACTTCATCGTTTTTATTTCTTCGTCATCACATGATCGTACAAAGCTTATTTTCCCTTTCAATAAAAGATCATACATGATTATAAACAATTTTTATTGCTTGGTGCACTGATGACAACTTACTTGAAGGATCTTATTCAATCCATAGGTAAGTATGGTGGACTCTCATGAAAATAAACTGGGTTTAAGGGGTTATAGATGCACAAGTAGTATCTCTACTTGGTGCGGAAATTTTGGCTAGCAAAAGATCTAAAAGAAGCATCACATGTTAAAGGATCCATGACTATATAACTTCTATGCAAATGTAGGCAATCAGGCCCATTAGGTTGTCTTCCATGTCCAACTTCAACACTTGTTCATTATATAATATTTGGTGGGGGTTCGCAATCATAGATGATGTCCAAGATAGTGTATTTGTATGTGGATCTTCTCTTTTCTATCATAGTCTTGCATAGATTATAACAATGACTAAGGCTATGTTTGTTTTATTCCCAACAATTTTCATTGCTCATACTTTCTTTTTATGTGAAGTCATTACTCCCCATGAGATACGCACATGATCTTTCTATTTTTCTTATATCCTTACAATGGTGTAGGATGCAATGAGGGTAAGGCACACGAACTCAACTAACTTTATTATATAACTCTCACACTCGGTTACAAGGATAGATAGAACTCAAAGCAAAATACTAAGCAAAAACAAATCTGAAATTTATTTCTCTAAACCACTAAATAACTAAGGATCGAACTAAGATAAAAGATGATGGTAAAAAGTGATGGTGATACGATACCGGGGCACCTCCCCAAGCTTGGAAAAAGCTAGGGGTGTTGCCCATACCCATGTACTCAGGTGTCTTCCTTGGGTGATGGTGGTGGTGATGAAGTAGTGGTACCCTTGTTCTTCAGCGTACGCTTGAGGGTGAACTTTTCTTCTCTTAAATCATCATTTTCTTGCTCGAGCTTCAATATCTTTTTGCATAAGGCTGCCTTGCTCTCCTGCTGAAAACGAGACGGGATAAATTGGGTCTTAGATTTGTTTAGTCCGTTAGGGAGGCTTGACTTCTTGAATTCCACGTGCATATCTCCAGGCCGAGGTAGTGGATCTTCCTCCTCATCTGAACTGGCATCTGGACCTGCATCCTCCGTTTCCTCCAAATCGGTATCTCCCTCCTCTTCCATGGACTATAGGTAGGGATAAATATCCCCAAAGATCTTTGGATCCGCCACATAGTGGGAGACATAGCTCTCTCCATCCAAATATTGGGATGACATATTCTCAGATCTGCCAGAAAAACAGCTCGAAACAAGAACAAAGGAGAAACTCGTGATGCGGTGGTCAAAACATACGGGAGTATATATAATGATTTTTTCTAGGTCAGAATATGTGTTCGGGAAGAAATTGGAGTCCGGGAGGCACACGAGGGCTCCACAAGCCATCAGGGCGCACCCTAGGGGGGCCGCACCCTGTTGGCTCGTGCCTCCCTCATGGGTCCCCTTGAATCCTTTTTATTTTTGGAATTTTTATAAAATACCAAAACCAAAAAAAAACTAAATTTTGGAATTTTTAGAGTCGGTTTAATTACCGTACCACATACCTACCCCTTTTTCAGGTTTTTGGAGTGTTCCGGAAGGCCTCCCGTATGTGTTCTTCCGGTGTTATAACTTGAATAGCATTCGTCTCTTCATTAATGGGGGTACCTGAAATGTAATTCTTGATTCTTTGCCCATTCACCACTCTCGGATTGTTTCCTTCGAAGTTATTGATTTTTATAGCGCCGGAGCGATAGACCTCCTTGACAACATATGGACCCTCCCATTTGGAAAGAAGTTTTCCTGCAAAAAATCTGAAACGAGAGTTGTACAAAAGCACTAGGTCTCCTACATTGAATTCTCGTTTTTGAATCCTCTTGTCATGCCATCTTTTAAACTTTTCTTTAAACAACTTAGCATTTTCATAGGCTTGTGTCATCCATTCATCCAGTGAGCTAATATCAAATAACCTATTCTGTCCGGCAAGCTTAAAGTCATAATTAAGTTCTTTAATTACCCAATAAGTCTTATGTTCTAACTCAAGAGGTAAATGACAAGCTTTTCCATAGACCATTTTATATGGGGACATCTCCATCGGATTCTTATAAGAAGTTCTATAAGCCCATAAAGCGTCATCTAGTTTCTTAGACCAATTCTTCCTAGATCTATTGACAGTCTTTTGCAAGATTAATTTTAGTTCTCGATTGCTCAATTCAACTTGGCCACTAGACTGAGGATGATAGGGTGATGCAATTCTATGGTTAACATCATATTTAGCTAGAAGTTTACGGAAAGCAGCATGACTAAAATGTGAACCCCCATCAGTCATTAAATATCTAGGGACTCCAAACCTCGGAAAAATAATTTCCTTAAGCATTTTAATAGAAGTGTTATGATCAGCACTACTAGTTGGAATAGCCTCTACCCACTTAGTAACATAATCAACAACAACTAAAATATGAGTATATCCATTTGAGGAAGGAAAAGGTCCCATGAAGTCAAAACCCCAAACATCAAAATGGTTCAATGGCAAGTGAATAGTTCATAGACATTTCCTGACGTTTACCAATGTTACCAACTCTTTGGCAGTCATTACATGAAAGGACATACTTACGAGCATCTTTGAAAAGAGTAGGCTAATAAAAACCAGATTGTAATACCTTGTGTGCAGTTCTGTCACCAGCATGGTGTCCTCCGTAAGCCTCGGAGTGACACTTCCGTAGGATCTGTCCTTGTTCATTCTTAGGTACACAACGTCTAATAACACCATCTACTCCTTCCTTATAAAGATGTGGGTCATCCCAAAAGTAATGTCGTAAATCATAAAAGAATTTCTTCTTTTGTTGGTAGGTGAAGTTAGGTGGTATATATTTAGCGACATTATAGTTAGCATAATCAGCATACCAAGGAGTACTATGTGAAGTATTTATAGCAGCAAGTTGTTCATCAGGAAAATTATCATCGATAGGCAGTGGGTCATCAAAAAGATTTTCCATTCTAGACAAGTTATCTGCTATCGGGTTTTCAGCTCCCTTACTATCAAAGATGTGCAAATCAAACTCTTGAAGTAAAAGGACCCACCTAATAAGTCTATGTTTAGCATCTTTCTTTTCCATAAGGTATTTAATAGCAGCACGATCAATGTGAATAGTTACTTTGGAATCAACAATATAAGGTCTAAACTTATCACATGCAAAGACAACTGCTAAAAATTCCTTTTTAGTGGTGGCATAATTTCTTTGGGCAGCGTCTAGAGTTTTACTAGCATAATGAATAGCATTCAATTTCTTGTCTACTCTTTGCCCTAGAACAGCACAAACAACATAATCACTAGCATCACACATAATTTCAAATGGTAAGTTCCAATCAGGTGGTTGAACAATGGGTGCAGAAATCAAAGCTTTCTTAAGTATTTCAAAAGCTTCTACACAATCATCATCAAAAATAAAAGGAATATCTTTTTGAAGAAGATTAGTTAACGACCTTGAAATGTTTGAGAAATCTTTGATGAAACGCCTATAGAAACCAGCATGACCAAGGAAACTTCTTATCCCTTTGATATCTTTTGGGCATGGCATTTTCTCAATTGCATCAACTTTAGCTTTGTCCACTTCAATACCTCGTTCAGAAATTTTATGCCCAAGCACTATGCCTTCATTTACCATAAAATGGCACTTTTCCCATTTCAAGACAAGATTAGTTTCTTCACATCTCTGCAAAACTCGATCAAGGTTGCTCAAGCAATCATCAAAAGAAGTCCCATAAATGGAAAAATCATTCATGAATACCTCAACAATCTTTTCACAAAAATCAGAGAATATAACAGTCATACATCTTTGAAAGGTAGCAGGTGCATTGCATAAACCAAAAGGCATACGTCTATAAGCATAAGTTCCAAAAGGGCAAGTGAAGGTAGTTTTGTCTTGATCCTCTTTTGACACAGGTATTTGGGAAAAACCAGTGTATCCATCAAGAAAACAAAAGTGTGTGTGCTTAGATAATCTTTCTAGGATTTGATCGATAAAAGGCAAAGGGTAGTGATCTTTCCTAGTAGTTTTGTTTAATTTCCTGAAATCAATCACCATCCTATAACCAGTTACTATTCTTTGTGGAATAAGCTCATTTTTATCATTAGGTACAACGGTTATACCGCCTTTCTTAGGGACATAATGAACATGACTTACCCATCTACTATCAACAATAGGATAAATTATACGTGATTCTAGAAGTTTTAATATTTTGGTTCTTACCACCTCCTTCATCTTAGGATTGATACGATGTTGATGGTCAACGACTGGTTTAGCGTCAGGTTCCATATTTATCTTATGTTGACATAGCGTAGGTCTTATGCCCTTAAGATCATCCAGAGTATAACCGATAGCAGCCATGTGCTTCCTTAGAGTTTTAAGTAATATTCTCTCTTCATGCTCTGAAAGGTTAGCACTTATAATAACAGGATATATCTTGTTTTCATCGAGGTAAGCATATTTCAAAGTATGAGGTGAAGTCTTAAGCTCAAACACGGGATCTCCCTTGGGTGGAGGAGGACCCCCTAAAATATCAACTGGTAAGTTGTGTTTAAGAATAGGTGTTTGCTTAAGAAATATGTCATCTATTTCATTTCTTTCATTCATATGCATATCATTTTCATGGTCTAGTAAGTATTGTTTTAACGGATCGGTAGGAGGTACGACAATAGAAGCAAGACCAATTATTTCATCCTTACTAGGTACTTCTTTCTCATGTGGTTGTCTACCAAACTTGGAGAAATAGAATTCATGAGACACATCACTAATGACCCACAAGTATAGGGGATCAATCGTAGTCCTTTCGATAAATAAGAGTGTCGAACCCAACGAGGAGCAGAAGGAAATGACAAGCGGTTTTCAGCAAGGTAATTTCTGCAAGCACTGAAATTGTAGGTAACAGATAGTTTGATAGCAAGATAATTGGTAACGAGCAAGTAACGATAACGGTAAACAAGGTGAAGCAAAGTAGCCAATCCTTTTGTGGCAAAGGACAAGCCAGAACAGTCTCTAGTTTTAGGCAAAGTGTTCTTCAGGGTACACGGGAATTTCGTCTAGTCACTTTTATCATGTTGGTTTGATTCGTGTTCGCTACTTTGATAATTTGATATGTGGGTGGACCGGTGCTTGGGTGTTGTTCTTACTTGAACAACCTCCCACTTATGATTAACCCCCTCGCAAGCATCCGCAACTACGAGAAAAGTATTAAGATCAAATCTAACCATAGCATTAAACGTTTGGATCCAAATCAGCCCCTTACGAAGTAGCGGATAAACTAGGGTTTAAGCTTCTGTCACTCTAGCAACCCATCATCTAATAACTACTCCACAATGCATTCCCTTAGGCCCTTGAATGGTGAAGTGTCATGTAGTCAACGTTCACATGACACCACTAAGGAAATCACAACATACATATCATCAAAATATCGAACACAAATCAAATTCACATGATTACTTGCAACATGACTTCTCGCGTGACCTCAAGAACAAAGGTAACTACTTACAAATAATAATCATGCTCAAGATCAGAGGGGTACTGAATAGCATAATGGATCTGAACATATAATCTTCCACCAAATAAACCATATAGTAATCAACTACGCAAGGTAATCAACACTACTAGTCACCCACAGGTACCAATCTGAGGTTCCAGTACAAAGATTGAACACAAGAGATGAACTAGGGTTTTGAGAGGAGATGGTGCTGTTGAAGATGTTGATGAAGATTGGCCTCCCAAAGATGAGAGGGGTGTTGGTGATGACGATGGCTTCGATTTCCCCCTCCGGGAGGGAAGTTCCCCCGGAGGAATCGCTCCGCCGGAGGGCAAAAGTGCTCCTTCCCAAGTTCCGCCTCGAGGCGGCGGCGCTTCGTCCCGAAAGTCCTCCTCCTATTTTTTCTAGGTCAAAAGTGATTATATACCAGAAGATGGGCACCGGAGGTGGGCCGAGGAGGGCACAACCCACCAGGGCGCGCCCAGGGGGGCCTGGCGCGCCCTGGTGTCTTGTGCCCACCAGGGTGGCCCCCTCCGGTAGTTCTTTGCTCCAGTAATTTTTATTAATTCCAAAAATAATCTCCGTAAAGTTTCAGCTTCATTGGAGATGTGCAGAATAGGTATCTCTGATGTGCTTGATAACCCACAAGTATAGGGGATCAATCGTAGTCCTTTCGATAAGTAAGAGTGTCGAACCCAACGAGGAGCAGAAGGAAATGACAAGCGGTTTTCAGCAAGGTAATTTCTGCAAGCACTGAAATTGTAGGTAACAGATAGTTTGATAGCAAGATAATTGGTAATGAGCAAGTAACGATAACGGTAAATAAGGTGAAGCAAAGTAGCCAATCCTTTTGTGGCAAAGGACAGGCCAGAACAGTCTCTAGTTTTAGGCAAAGTGTTCTTCAGGGTACACGGGAATTTCGTCTAGTCACTTTTATCATGTTGGTTTGATTCGTGTTCGCTACTTTGATAATTTGATATTTGGGTGGACCGGTGCTAAGGTGCTGTTCTTACTTGAACTAACAACCTACTTATGATTAACCCCCTCACAAGCATCCGCAACAACGAGAAAAGTATTAAGACAAAGTCTAACCATAGCATTAAACATGTGGATCCAAATCAGCCCCTTATGAAGTAGCGCATAAACTAGGGTTTAAGCTTCTGTCACTCTAGCAACCCATCATCTAATAACTACTCCACAATGCATTCCCTTAGGCCCATGAATAGTGAAGTGTCATGTAGTCGACGTTCACATGACACCACTAAGGGAATCACAACATACATATCATCAAAATATCGAACACATATCAAATTCACGTGATTACTCGCAACATGACTTCTCCCGTGACCTCAAGAACAAAGGTAACTACTCACAAATAATAATCATGCTCAAGATCAGAGGAGTATTGAATAGCATAATGGATATGAACATATAATCTTCCACCAAATAAACCATATAGTAATCAACTACGCAAGGTAATCAACACTACTAGTCACCCACAGGTACCAATCTGAGGTTCCGGTACAAAGATTGAACACAAGAGATGAACTAGGGTTTGAGAGGAGATGGTGCTGTTGAAGATGTTGATGAAGATTGGCCTCCCAAATGTGAGAGGGGTGTTGGTGATGACGATAGCATCGATTTCCCCCTCCGGGAGGGAAGTTCCCCTGGCGGAATCGCTCCGCCGGAGGGCAAAAGTGCTCCTGCCCAAGTGCCGCCTTGAGGCGGCGGCGCTTCGTCCCGAAAGCCCTCCTCCTATTTTTTCTAGGTCAAGAGTGACCTTATACCAGAAGATGGGCACCGGAGGTGGGCCTGGGTGACCACAACCCATCAGGGCACGCCTAGGGGGGCCTGGCGCGCCCTGGTGGGTTGTGCCCACCTGGGAGGCCCCCTCTGGTAGTTTTCAGCTCCAGTATTTTTATTAAATGCAAAAATAATCTCCATAAAATTTCAGCTTCATTGGAGTTGTGCAGAATAGGTATGTCTGACGTGCTTTTCTTGGGTCCAGAATTCCAGCTGCCGGTATTCTCCCTCCTTGTGTAAACCTTGCATATTATGAGAGAAAAGGCATTAGAATCACTCCCCAAAGCTTATTAGACAAAACAAAGTAAATAACAGTAGGAAATCATGATGCAAAATGGACGTATCAACTCCCCCAAGCTTAGACCTCGCTTGTCCTCAAGCGAAAGCCGATATTGAAAAGCATGTCCACATGGTTTGAGAGAGAGGTGTCGATAAAAACAAAATACGGACATAGAAGCATCATGCTTATTAACATAACAGCAACAAACTCTAACATAAGAACTTATTTCAATACATTTTTATCATAAAGCTTCTCATGAACAAGTAACAATTCTTCACAACATAGAAGTATGAAGCATAAACCTTATTGGGAACCAACAAACTATGTTCTTAGTCAACTTTGCAACTACAATTCATCATATTTTCAGGAAGGGTCTCATGTCGGAGCCTTTTGGCAAGTCCACATACTCAACCATCATTTAGTCTTCTATGATTGCTAATGCTCACGCCATACCCATGAACAAAAAGTTTCAACGGGGCACGTAGGAAGATAGGGGCTTATAGTTTTGCCTCCCAACTCACTCACCTCAAGGGTGATGTCAACAATAATAACTTATGCCCACCCATATCCAACTGGATATATGTGCCTAGATCTTTCCTCGCCACATGATGCTTGCAAAAGAAAAAAGTAAAAAGGAATAGGGAAGAATACTTTGACTCTTGCATAAAAGTAAGTGCATAAAAGTAAAAGATAGGCCCTTCGCAGAGGGAAGCAGAGGTTGTCATGCGCTTATTGGTTTGTATGCCCAATCCCTTAATGTAAAAGAACGTCACGCTATATTGCCCCCTATGATAGCAACCTTTATTATGCTGTCCGTCGCTTTTATTACTTTGCCATCTTAAGTTCGTATAACGCTCAATTTTCTCTTACACTAATTGATCAAAACACTTTTAGAAGCAATTTTTATTGCCTTGTTGCACCGATGAAAACTTACTTGAAGGATTTTTCTCGATCCATAGGTAGGTATGGTGGACACTCAAGGAAAGAGTTTGGGTTTGGGTTTTTGGATGCACAAGTAGTATCTCTACTTAGCGCGGAATTTTTGGCTAGCAAAGATATTGGGCAAGCACCATATGTTAAAGGATCTATGACAATATAACTTCTATGTGGATATGAACAAACATAAATCATTACGTTGTCTTCCTTGTCCAACGTCAACAATTTTGACATATAATATTTGATGGGGGCTCACAATCATAAAAGATGTCCAAGATAGTGTATTTGCATGTGAATCTTCTCTTCCCTAATTAATTCTTTCATGAATTGCATCATTGACCAATGCTATGTTTGTCAATCTCCAATAAATTTTACTACTTATACTTTTCCTTATGTGATGTCATTACTCACCATAAGATTAGCATATGATTCTTTTTATTTGTTTCATCTTTTCCTTTATTTGATTGCAACAAGAAAGTAGAAAGGCAAAAACTCAAACTAAACTTTATTATATGACTTTCACTCGATTACATAGATAGATAGGCCACGAAACTAACACACGAAAATAGATCACGCTAAAAATTTATTCAACTAAAGCAAAGGAAAACTAAGGATCGAACTAAAATAGGTAAAGGTGAATAAAAGTGGTGGTGATACGATACCGGGGCACCTCCCCCAAGCTTGGCTCAAGCCAAGGGGAGTGCCTATACCCATGCGCTCAAGTCTCCTTTGGTGGTGGTGATGAAGAAGGTGGACGTGTTGATGTAGGTGGTGGTGATGTAGTAGGCTTGTCCTCCAGCTTCCAGGGCAAGGGCTCCGCATCAAAGGTTGACGCGAGAGTCCCCTGAGTCCTGCAACTGGCAGCTAAACTCATACCTTTAAATCTCGCTTCATATTCGAAGACTTGG
Organism: Elymus sibiricus; assembly: GCA_039707655.1. NCBI lineage: Eukaryota > Viridiplantae > Streptophyta > Magnoliopsida > Poales > Poaceae > Elymus > Elymus sibiricus. The sequence goes on from CM077667.1 coordinate 117,920,692, forward strand.
TTTTGAAGATCATAAACTTGGCTCTGCAGAAAATTAATTTGCTCATTGAGGGTGGAGATGATGTCCTTCACAGACCGGCCATCCACCGTCTGATCACGGGTGAATTCCGTGATCATGGAGTGATTGGCACTAAGTCCACGCTCCACCATCTTCTGGCACTTCAAGATTTCCTGTTCCACCACCTCGAGCCTGGCCTCCACGCTTCCGGTCTTCTTGGGTCCTTGAACATCGCGGATGTGGAGCACCCCCTCACGCATCTCAATTGCTTGAGGGTGCTTCATCACCTCCGGCAAGTACGTGTTGATGACCTTCTCGAAGAACTTGCCCTTGGAGGAGCTTGGTGGATCCATGGAAATCAAGATCTGACGAGAAAACAGCAAGAAACAAGAACAAAGGATTCTTCTGCGATGCGGTCGTCAAAACAGTCGGGGGTATATATAGAGAATTTGTATTCTTGGGAAACAAGTATTTGGAAGGAAAACGGAGTCGGGAAGGCATCTGAGGTGGGCACAACCCACCAGGGCGTGCCCAGGGGTGCCTGGCGCGCCCTGGTGTATCGTGCTCACCTTGATCACCTTCCGGTTTATTTTTTATTTCCAAAATTCTAAAATATTCCAAAACTGACAAAAAATATTTTTGCGGATTTTTCGGAGTCCGTTTACTTATCGTATCACATACCTCCTATTTTTAAGTATTCTGGAGTGTTCCGGAAGGTTTCTTTTATGTGCTCCTCCGGTGTCATGGTTTGGATAACATTGCTTTCAATGTTAATAGGCGTACCTAAGATATAATGCTTAATTCTTTGTCCATTGACCACCTTCGGGTTAGTACCTTCGGCGTTATTAATCTTGATAGCTCCAGAACGATAAACCTCTTCGATAATATATGGTCCTTCCCATTTGGAGAGAAGCTTTCCTGCAAAAAATCTTAAACGAGAGTTGAACAAAAGAACATAATCTCCTATTTTGAATTCCCACTTTTGGATTCTTTTGTCATGCCATCTTTTTACTTTTTCTTTGAATAACTTGGCATTTTCATACGCTTGGGTTTTCCATTCATCTAGTGAGCTAATATCAAAAAGCCTCTTCTCACCGGCAAGTTCGAAATCATAGTTGAGTTCTTTAATTGCCCAAAATGCTTTGTGTTCTAGTTCTAGAGGCAAATGACAAGCTTTCCCATACACCATTTTATATGGGGACATACCCATAGGATTTTTATAAGCTGTTCTATAGGCCCAAAGTGCATCATCTAATTTCTTAGACCAATTCTTACGAGACCTATTGACAGTTTTTTGTAATATTAATTTTATTTCTCTATTGCTAAGTTCAACTTGACCACTAGATTGAGGATGATAGAGTGATGCAATTCTATGGTTAACATCATATTTAGCAAGCATCTTACGGAAAGCACCATGAATAAAGTGTGAACCACCATCGGTCATTAAATATCTAGGGACTCCAAACCTCGGGAAGATAACCTCTTTAAGCATTTTAATGGACGTGTGGTGATCGGCACTACTAGTTGGAATAGCTTCTACCCACTTAGTGACATAATCAACCGCAACCAAAATATGAGTGTACCCAATAGAGGAAGAAAAGGCCCCATATAATCAAAACCCCAAACGTCAAATGGTTCGACAACAAGTGAATAATTCATAGGCATTTCTTGAGGCTTACCGATATTACCAATTCTTTGAAATTCATCACAAGACAAGACAAACTTACGGGAATCCTTGAAGAGAGTAGGCCAATAAAAATCGGATTGCAATACCTTATGAGCAGTTCTATCTCCCGCATGATTCCCTCCATAAGCTTCGGAATGACATTTCCGTAGGATTTGTTCCTGTTCATGCTCAGGTACACAACGTCTAATAATACCATCTACTCCTTCTTTATAAAGGTGTGGGTCATCCCAAAAGTAATGTCTCAAGTCATAGAATTTTTTTCTCTTTTGTTGATATGTAAAGTTGGGTGGTATATATTTAGTGACAATATAATTAGCATAATCAGCATACCAAGGTGTGTTTTGTGAGACACTTATTGCAGCTAGCTGTTCATCAGGGAAACTATCATCAATAGGTAGTGGGTCATCAAGAATATTTTCTAACCTAGACAAGTTATCAGCTACGGGGTTCTCAGCTCCTTTCCTATCAACGATGTGTAAGTCAAATTCTTGAAGCAGGAGAACCCACCTAATGAGTCTAGGTTTAGCATATTTCTTTTCCATAAGGTATTTTATAGCAGCATGATCGGTGTGAACAATAACTTTGGAGTCAACAATATAGGATCTAAATTTATCACAAGCAAACACAACTGCTAAAAATTCTTTTTCAGTAGTAGCATAGTTTCGTTGGGCACTGTCTAGAGTTTTACTAGCATAGTGGATAACATTCAATTTCTTATCAACTCTTTGTCCTAGGACAACACCAACAGCATAATCACTAGCATCATACATAATTTCAAAAGGCAAGTTCCAATCAGGTGGTTGAACGATAGGTGCAGAGGTTAAGGCTTTCTTGAGTGTTTCAAAGGCTTCCACACAATCATCATCAAAAACAAAAGGAATATCCTTTTGCAAAAGATTAGTAAGAGGCCTAGAAATTTTAGAGAAGTCTTTAATGAACCTCCTATAGAAACCAGCATGACCAAGGAAACTTCGAATACCTTTAATATCTTTAGTACATGGCATTTTCTCAATTGCATCAACTTTAGCTTTATCCACCTCAATACCTCGTTTAAATATTTTATGCCCCAAGACAATGCCTTCATTAACCATAAAGTGGCACTTCTCCCAATTCAAGACAAGATTAGTTTGTTCACATCTCTGCAAAACTCGGTCAAGGTTGCTTAAGCAATCATCAAAAGAAGTTCCGTAAACGGAAAAATCATCCGTGAAAACCTCCACAATCTTTTCACAAAAATCAGAGAATATAGCAGTCATACATCTTTGAAAGGTACCAGGTGCATTGCATAAACCAAAAGGCATACGTCTATAAGCATAGGTTCCAAAAGGGCAAGTAAAGGTAGTTTTATCTTGATCGGATTGTGACACGGGTATTTGAGAGAAACCAGAATATCCATCTAGGAAACAAAAGTGTGTGTGCTTAGATAGTCTCTCTAGCATTTGATCAATGAATGGTAGAGGGTAATGATCTTTCCTAGTAGCTTTATTTAATTTTCTAAAATCAATTACCATTCTATAGCCAGTGACAATTCTTTGTGGAATGAGTTCATTCTTATCATTGGGAACAACGGTAATACCTCCTTTCTTAGGGACACAATGAACGGGACTTACCCATCTACTATCAACTATGGGATAGATTATACCTGCTTTCAGAAGCTTTAATATTTCAGTTCTTACCAATTCTTTCATCTTAGGATTCAATCATCGTTGATGATCAACAACGGGTTTATCATCAGGTTCCATATTAATCTTGTGCTGACATAGAATGGGACTAATGCCCTTAAGATCATCAAGAGTATATCCAATAGCAGCCCGATGCTTCCTTAGAACTTTTAATAATCTTTCTTCTTCATGTTCTGAAAGGTTAGCACTAATAATAACATGATATATCTTTTTCTCATCAAGATAGGCATACTTCAAAGTGTCAGGTAATTGCTTTAATTCAAACACATGATCACCTTTAGGTGGAGGAGGACCTCCAAGAGTTTCAATAGGCAAATTGTGTTTCAAGAGAGGTTGTTGTTCAAAGAAAATTTCATCTATTTCATTTCTTTCACGCAAATGCATATCATTTTCATGATCAAGCAAATATTGTTCTAATGGATCAGTAGGAGGCACGGCAATAGAAGCAAGACCAATTATTTCATCCTTACTAGATAACGCTTTATCACGAGGTTGTCTACTAAACTTGGAAAAATTAAACTCATGAGACACACCACCAAAACTGACACCGACAGTTTGTTTTTCACAATCTATCTTAGCGTGGACGGTGCTCAAGAAAGGTCTACCAAAGATAATGGGACAAAAGTCATCTTGTGGGGAACCAAGAACTAGAAAATCAGTAGGGTATTTTAATTTCCCACACAAGACTCCAACATCTCTGACAATCCCAAGTGGTGTGATGGTGTCTCTATTAGCAAGTTTAATAGTAACATCAATGTCTTCTATTTCAGCAGGTGCTATTTCATCCATAATTTCTTGATATAAGGTAAAATGGATAGCACTCACACTAGCTCCCAAATCACATAAACTATGATAGCAATGATCTCCTATTTTAACTGAGACAACAAGCATGCCTTCTATGGGTCTATGTTTATCTTTTTCATCGGGTTTAGCAATTCTAGCAGCTTCATCACAGAAGTAGATACCATGTCCATCAATATTTTCTACCAAGAGATCTTTAACCATAGCAACACTAGGTTCTACTTTAATTTTTTCAGGGGGCATAGGTGCTCTTATATTACTCTTACGAACCACAGTTGATACCTTAGCATGTTCCTTTATCTTAACAGGGAAAGGTGGGTTTTCAATATAAGCGGTGGGCACAACTGGATCAACATTGTAAATGATGGTTTCATCTTTAGCTATGACCGGTTCTTTAATTTTTTATTTAATAGGGGGATGATATTTAAACCACTTCTCCTTAGGGAGATCAACGTGAGTAGCAAATGCTTCACAGAAAGAGGCTACTATCTCAGAGTCAAGTCCATATTTAGTGCTAAACTTGTGAAAAGTATCGATATTCATAAAAGATTTAACACAATCAAACTCAAGCTTTATACCTGACTCATTACCTTTGTCGAGTTCCCAATCTTCAGAGTTGCGTTTAATTCTTTCTAAGAGATCCCACTTGAATTCAATAGTCTTCTTCATATAAGAACCAGCACAAGAAGTATCGAGCATGGATTGATCATTATGAGAAAGCCGAGCATAAAAATTCTGAATGATAACTTCTCTCGGGATGAATATAACATTGACTTAAGCCTCCCCCAAGCTAGAGCGATGCTTTCTCCTTCACGAGGCCAAAAATTATATTTATAATTCCAATCACGATGAACTAGATGCATGGGATAAAACTTTTGGTGGAATTCCAATTGCAAACGATTCCAGTTCCACGATCCAAGATCATCACATAGCCTATACCATGTCAATTCTTTTCCCTTCAAAGATAAAGGGAAAACTTTCTTCTTAGCTTCATCTCCGGGTAAACCCGCAAGCTTAAATAATCCACAAATTTCGTTCACATATAAAAGGTGCATATCAGGATGTTCAGTTCCATCTCCTGCATAAGGTTTAGCAAGCAGTTGTTCTACCATACCCGAAGGAAATTCATAACCAATATCTTCAGTAGGTGTAGTAGGTTTAGGGGCAACTAATTGTGGTTCCGGTCGAGGTGAAGATACCCCGAACAAACCCCTCAAAGGATTGTTTTCCATTGTAGCAAGTAACAATAAATTTTAGCACGCAGTATAAGTTTTTCCTTACCGATTTCCACTTACCAAGAGTGCTTCACTCCCCGGCAACGGTGCCAGAAAAGAGTCTTGATAACCCACAAGTATAGGGGATCAATCGTAGTCCTTTCGATAAGTAAGAGTGTCGAACCCAACGAGGAGCAGAAGGAAATGACAAGCGGTTTTCAGCAAGGTAATTTGTGCAAGCACTAAAATTGTAGGTAACAGATAGTTTGATAGCAAGATAATTGGTAACGAGCAAGTAACGGTAACGGTAAATAAGGTGCAGCAAGGTAGCCCAATCCTTTTGTGGCAAAGGACAGGCCAGAACAGTCTCTAGTAATAGGCAAAGTGTTCTTGAGGGTACACGGGAATTTCATCTAGTCACTTTTATCATGTTGGTTTGATTCATGTTCGCTACTTTATAATTTGATATGTGGGTGGACCGGTGCTTGGGTGCTGTTCTTACTTGAACAACCTCCCACTCATGATTAACCCCCTCGCAAGCATCCGCAACTACGATAAAAGTATTAAGATAAAATCTAACCATAGCATTAAACGTTTGGATCCAAATCAGCCCCTTACGAAGTAGCGCATAAACTAGGGTTTAAGCTTCTGTCACTCTAGCAACCCATCATCTAATAACTACTCCGCAATGCATTCCCTTAGGCCCATGAATGGTGAAGTGTCATGTAGTCGATGTTCACATGACACCACTAAGGAAATCACAACATACATATCACCAAAATATCAAACACATATCAAATTCACATCATTACTTGCAACATGACTTCTCCCGTGACCTCAAGAACAAAGGTAACTACTCACAAATAATAATCGTGCTCAAGATCAGAGGGGTATTGAATAGCATAATGAATCTGAACATATAATCTTCCACCAAATAAACCATATAGTAATCAACTACGCAAGATAATCAACACTACTAGTCACCCACAGGTACCAATCTGAGGTTCCGATACAAAGATTGAACACAAGAGATGAACTAGGGTTTTGAGAGGAGATGGTGTTGTTGAAGATGTTGATGAAGATTGGCCTCCCAAAGATGAGAGGGGTGTTGGTGATGACGATGACTTCGATTTCCCCCTCCGGGAGGGAAGTTCCCCCGGCGGAATCGCTCCGCCGGAGGGCAAAAGTGCTCCTGCCCAACTTCGGCCTCGAGGCGGCGGCGCTTCATCCTGAAAGTCCTCCTCCTATTTTTTTCTAGGTCAAAAGTGATTATTTACAAGAAGATGGGCACCGGAGGTGGTCCGAGGAGGGCACGACCCACCAGGGCGCGCCCTGGTGTCTTGTGCCCACTAGGGTGGCCCCCTCCGGTAGTTCTTTGCTCTAGTAATTTTTATTAATTCCAAAAATAATCTCCGTAAAGTTTCAGCTTCATTGGAGATGTGCAGAATAGGTATCTCTGATGTGCTTTTCTTGGGTCCAGAATTCTAGCTGCCGGTATTCTCCCTCTTTGTGTAAACCTTGCATATTATGAGAGAAAAGGCATTAGAATCCCTCCCTAAAGCATTATTATTCAAAAAAACATAATAAATAACAGTAGGAAATCATGATGCAAAAGGGACGTAGCAATCACCAAAGCTTACTTTGATCTTCTCAGTAACACAATTAATTTCAGCATTAACAGTATTTAAGAAAGGTCTACCAAATATAGTGGGACAAAAGTTATCTTGCGTTGAACCAAGTACTAAGAAGTCAGTTGGGTACTTAATTTTTCCACACAAGACTTCAACATCTCTAACAATCCCAAGTGGTGTAATAGTGTCTCTGTTTGCAAGTTTAATAGTGACATCGATATCTTCAATTTCAGTGGGTGCTATGTCATTCATAATTCTTGATATAAGGTGAAAGGTATTGCACTAACACTAGCACCTATGTCACACAAGCCATGATAGCAATGGTCTCCAATTTTAATAGAAACAACGGGCATGCCAGCAACTGGTTTATTTTTGTCTAACCCATCCCGCTTATGTCTAACAGGTTTTGCAATTCTAGTAGCTTCATCACAGAAGTAAATAACCTGTCCATCAATATTATCAACTAGGAGATCTTTAACCATAGCAATATTAGGTTCTACATTTATTTGTTCAGAAGGTTTAGGTGTTCTAACATGACTTTTATTAACCACAGTTGTAGCCTTAGCATGTTCCTTAATTCTAACAGGAAAAGGAGGTTTCTCAATGTAAGTAGTAGGAACAATTGGATCAACATGGCTAACGATTATTTCTTTCTTCTCAATTTTAATAGGTTCCTCTAATTGCTTTTCAATGGGTGGACGATATTTAAACCACTTCTCCTTAGGGAGATCAACATGAGTAGCAAATGATTCACAGAAAGAAGCTACTATCTCAGAGTCGAGGCCATATTTATTGCTAAAATTATAGAAAGCATTGGTTCCCATAAAAGACTTAACACAATCAAACTTAAGCTTTATACCTGACTCTTTACCTTTGTCGAGTTCCCAATCTTCAGAGTTGCATTTAATTCTTTCCAGAAGATCCCATTTGAATTCAATAGTCCAATTCATAAAGGAACCAGTAGAAGAAGAATCGAGTAGTACTTGATCATCATGAGAAATTCGAGCATAAATTTTTTGTATAATTTTTTTTGAGAAATCATGGTTGGGGCAGGTGCGCATCATAGATTTAAGCCTCCCCCAAGCTTGAGCGATACTTTCTCCTTCACGAGGCCAACAATTATAAATAAAGTTCTGATCACGATGGACTAGATGCATAGGATAAAACTTCTGATGAAATTCCAGCTTCAAGCGATTCCAGTCCCATGATCCAATATAGTCCAATAGTCTGTACCACATTAATGCCTTTCCCTCCAAATATAAATGGAAAAGTTCCTTCTTAACTTTTTCTCCAGATAACCCTGCAAGCTGAAATAATCCACAAACGTCATCGACAAATATCAAATGATAATCAGAATGAGTCGTTCCATCATATGGATTAGATAACAGTTTTTCAAGCATACCCGAAGGAATCGCATAATAAATATTTTCAGTAGGTTCAGTAGGTTGAGGAACAATTTCCTCATCTTCAGTTCAAGGCAAAGATGCCCCGAACAAGCCACTCAAAGGGTGACCGTTCATAGCGACAAGCAACAATAAATTTCAGCACGTATAGAAAATGTTTCCTTACCAATTCCACTTACAAAAGGCGCTTCACTCCCCGGCAACGGCACCAGAAAAGAGTCTTGATGAGCCACAAATATAGGGGATCAATCGTAGTCCTTTCGATAAGTAAGACTGTCAAACCCAACGAGGACCAGAAGGAAATGACAAGCGGTTTTCAGCAAGGTATTCTCTGCAAGTGCTGTAAGTAGCAATAGTAGATAGTTTTGTAGCAAGATAATTCGTAACAAGTGACAAGTAGCAATAGTAACAAAGGTGCAGCAAGGTAGCCCAATCCTTTTTATAGCAAAGGACAGGCCTGAAAGTAGTCTTATATTAAGCAAGCGCTCCCGAGGACACATGTGAATTTCTGTCTAGTCATATTCATCATGTTGAGTTGATTCGCGTTCGCTACTTTGATAATTTGGTATGTGGGTGGACCGGTGCTAAGGTGATGTTCTTATTTGAACTAACAACCTACTTATGATTACCCCCTCTCGCAAGCATTCGCAACTACGAAAGAAGAATTAAGATAAATCTAACCATAGCATGAAACATGTGGATCCAAATCAGCCCCTTATGAAGCAACGCATAAACTGGGGATTAATCTTCTGTCACTCTAGCAACCCATCATCTACTTGTTACTCCAAAATGTCTTCCCTTAGGCCCATACCATGGTGAAGTGTCATGTAGTCGACGTTCACATGACACCACTAAGAGAAGTAACAACATACATATCATCAAAATATCGAACGAATACCAACTTCACATGATTACTTATAACAAGACTTCTCCCATGTCCTCAGGAACAATAGTAACTACTCACACCTCATCAACATGTTCAAGATCAGAGGTATAATAATAATGATTAAGGATTTGAACATAATATCTTCCACCAAGTAATCCAACAAGCATCAACTACAAGATGTAATCAACACAACTAGTAACCCACATGTACCAATCTGAGGTTTTGAGACAAAGATTGAATACAAGAGATGAACTAGGGTTGGAGATGAGATGGTGCTGGTGAAGATGTTGATGAGGATTGGTCCTCCCACGAAGGAAGAAGCGTTGGTGATGACGATGGCTTCGATCTCCCCCTCCCCGAGAGGAATTTCCCCGGCAGAATCTGACTGCCGGAGTGAAAAAGGGCCTCTGCCCAGGTTTCCGCCTCGAGACGGCGGCACTTCATCCCGAAAGGTTGCTTATGATTTTTTCTAGGGTAGAACACACCATATAGGAGAAGAGGGACGTCGGGAGGCCAGTAGGGGCCCCACAAGCCATCAGGGCGCGGCCTGGGGGGGCATGCCTTGTTGGCTTGTGGCCAGCTGGTGGCCCCCCTCTGGTATATTTTTGGCCCATAATTTCTTAAATATTCAATAAAAATTCTCTGTGAAGTTTCAGGTCATTTGGAGTCTGGTGATTTTTCTGCCTTTTCCTCGGTTTTCAGTCTAGAATTCCAGTTTTCAGATATTTCCTTCTTTGTGATGTACCTTGCATATTCAGAGAGAAAGAGCATAAGAATTGTATGATAATAGGGAATAATGGACAAGAATAAAGTAAATAGTGATAAGAAATCATGATGCAAAATGGACGTATCAAACACCAAGTGGGTGGTGATACGACTTAAATGTATTTATAACTTTTGATTGTTTCATGCCATGTTTATATCATTTTAGCATGGTTTTAACATCATTTTTTCGAACAATTTATTAACTTTTTGCCCAATGTCAGTTGTTGTTTTCTGCATGTTATTGAACTTTGAGTAAAATCAATTTTACGAAGCTCTAACCCCCCCCCACCCCGTCAAAAATATCCAGAAATTATTTTGCATCGGGAACTTCTAGGTCAAGGTGGGCATAAAAACCGCCGAACCGACAACTGAACCGAATTGAATGCGAATAAATTGAATTTTCGTTTTTTAGTGTGTATAGGAAAATCCGGTTTGCTCGGCTACTAATCGAACCAAATTCGGTCGGTTTGTTATTTTACCCGGTTGACCGCGAAATCATCCCAGTGCAAACCCGCCCCGCCTCCAACCCAGTTACTAGATAAGCCCACCCACCCCGACATGTCCCCCCACGCCCGCAACCCCGCACCGCAAGCACGCAACACAAGACCAGAAACTTAGTCGCCTGCCCTACCACACTGACTAAGCCACCATCGTCGTCGGCGCCACCACATCTTCTTCCTGACATGGCCACCTCCGACACCGCCCCCCGCTTTCTCACCTACTGCTGACAGTCGCTAGACTTGCTGCACAGAAGGAAGGAGAGAACCAGAGGACAAGGACCTGCCGTCGCCCATCCATTCAACTCTCCACACCAACAACTCAACGGGGACCGTCTGTCCACTTCGGCATCTCGGCGACGTCTTCTCCAGCTCGCCACAACGACAGAAACCGAGCAATCGGTCAATGTAATAAGCCCCCATCTCTCAATCTTTGTCACTATTTTTCTATTTCATTCTTTGTACATTGTGTTGTATGTACATGGTAACCTGGAAGAACTTTTTTTGTATTGTTGGTGACTTGTTGTTTTATTTCTGTCATTCTACCTAGATGTTCATATGATGTTAGTGGAGAATCAGAGTTGTACTAGTATCTGTTACCGATTTTAGTGGATGCATGCACTATTGTTCATATGCTATTAGTGGTAACTTATATTTTCGAATTATTGTTTAATCTGCTTGCCTCGAATCAGTATAGAAGAATGATCCCTTGAATTCTAATTACGTTATTGATTTTTAAATGGTTTAACCTGGTGGAGTTGGTGATGTTGAGATGACTGAAGAGGAGATGTGAGTTTATGAAGAAGAAAAAGAATGAATGAGGAGTATGAACAGAAAAAGAAGGAGATGAATGAACAACCTAGAAGAAGGAAGATGAAGAAAAGATCACTGGTGTGGGTCACTTTTCTGAGGTACTAGTTGATGGCCTTATCAAGTTTGGAAAGTGCAACTACTACAGTCGTGATATCAAGGTCGTTCCAGAGGTTAACGGTACATATACTATGAATAGTCATTTAATACTTGCAAGTATAATCCTCATAGCGATAAGAATAAGAATCAAGGTACTTTGCGGATAATACAAGGGGAAAGTCCTGTAGTGCATAAATTTGATCCTGAAGCACTTAGGAGAGTTTTTGCTGAGATGATTATGGAAGATGAGCTTCCCTTTGCACTTACTGAAAATGACGGTTTTAGAAAAGTGATTATGGAAGATGAGCTTCCCTTGCATTTACTGAAAAAGCTAGTTTTAGAAAAGTGATGCCAATTGCATGTCCACGTTTCTCGTCTTCAAGAAGAACAATCACTAGGGATATTGTGAAGGTTTATTTTGAAGAGAGAGCCAAACATTGTCCGTGGTAAGATAATTACGTTGCGGCCAAGTTACCTTGTTACTTTTTTGATTCAAAATTTGTAATCTCCTATGATTCTAATGGATCCAGTTTTATTTTTGATGAGCGTGTGCACAATATAAGTTTAGGTGGCTGCTATGCGTCGGCCGACGGATCTCTCTAAAAGATCTGCCGCATGTTGCACAAGTGCCTTTGTGACACAACCTTTGTTGTAATTATTTACAACTGGGACGTTGTTGCGAAGCCTACATATGACTTGCGAAGTCCTCTACAATAGGTATGTTGTTGCAAAAGCCCCTTTGTAACATGATTATTTTTGAAAAAAAACATCTCTGTCAGTGCCCCCATCACCATTGCAACCCTTGTTGCAATCGCAACAAAGGTCTTGTTACAAAACCGTGTTCGGCATCACAAGGGGCGCATGGTGCAAAGGGGAGGCGGTCAATGCCTCACCGTTATCCGTCGGCTGAACCATATGGTTTTTCGTAAGTCTATTCATAATCTGTCTGGACCAACAACAACAACAACAACAACAAAGCCTTTAGTCCCAAACAAGTTGGGGTAGGCTAGAGGTGAAACCCATAAGATCTCGCGACCCACTCATGGTTCTGGCACATGGATAGCAAGCTTCCACGCACCCCTGTCCATGGCTAGTTCTTCGGTGATGCTCCAATCCTTCAGATCTCTCTTTACGGACTCTTCCCATGTCAAGTTCGGTCTACCCCGGCCTCTTTGATATTTTCAACATGCTTTAGCCGTCCGCTATGCACTGGGGCTTCTGGGGGCCTGCGCTGAATATGTCCAAACCATCTCAGACGATGTTGGACAAGCTTCTCTTCAATTGGCGCTACCCCAACTCTATCTCGTATATCATCATTCCGGATTCGGTCCTTCCTTGTGTGGCCACCCATCCATCTCAACATGCGCATCTCCGCCACACCTAACTATTGCACATGTCGCCTTTTAGTCGGCCAACACTCAGCGCCATACAACATTGCGGGTCGAACCGCCGTCCTATAGAACTTGCCTTTTAGCTTTTGTGGCACCCTCTTGTCAGAGAGAATGCCAGAAGCTTGGCGCCACTTCATCCATCCGGCTTTAATTCGATGGTTCACATCTTCATCGATATCCCCATCCTTCTGCAACATTGACCCCAAATATCGAAAGGTGTCCTTCTGCGGCACCACCTGCCCATCAAGGCTAACATCCTCCTCCTCCTCGTTCCTAGTAGTACTGAAAGTGCACCTCATGTACTCGGTTTTAGTCCTACTAAGTCTAAAACCTTTCGATTCCAAGGTTTGCCTTCATAACTCCAACTTCCCGTTGACCCCCGCCCGACTCTCATCGACTAGCACCACATCGTCCGCAAAGAGCATACACCATGGGATATCTCCTTGTATATCCCTTGTGACCTCATCCATCACCAAGGCAAAAAGATAAGGGCTCAAAGCTGACCCTTGATGCAGTCCTATCTTAATCGGGAAGTCATCAGTGTCGCCATCACTTGTTCGAACACTTGTCACAACATTATCGTACATGTCCTTGATGAGGGTAATGTACTTTGCTGGGACTTTGTGTTTCTCCAAGGCCCACCACATAACATTCCGCGGTATCTTATCATAGGCCTTTTCCAAGTCAATGAACACCATATGCAGGTCCTTCTTTTGCTGCCTATATCTCTCCATAAGTTGTCGTACCAAGAACATGGCTTCCATGGTCGACCTCCCAGGCATGAAGCCAAACTGATTTTTGGTCACGCTTGTCATTCTTCTTAAGCGGTGCTCAATGACTCTCTCCCATAGCTTCATTGTATGGCTCATCAGTTTAATTCCACGGTAATTAGTACAACTCTGAACATCCCCCTTGTTCTTGAAGATTGGTACTAATATACTCCGTCTCCATTCTTCTGGCATCTTGTTTGCCCAAAAAATGAGGTTGAAAAGTTTGGTTAGCCATACTATCGCTATGTCCCCAAGGCCTCTCCACACCTCAATGGGGATACAATCAGGGCCCATCGCCTTGCCTCCTTTCATCCTCTTTAAAGCCTCCTTGACCTCCGACTTCTGGATTCGCCGCACAAAATGCCTGCTAGTATCATCAAAGGAGTCGTCCAAATCAATGGTAGAGCTCTCACTCTCCCCATTGAACAGCTTGTCAAAGTACTCCCGCCATCTATGTTTAATCTCCTCGTTCTTCACCAGGAGTTGATCTGCTCCGTCCTTGATGCACTTGATTTGGTCAACATCCCTCGTCTTCCTCTCTCGGATCTTGACCATCTTATAGATGTCCCTTTCGCCTTCTTTCATGTATAACCGTTGGTAGAGGTCCTCATACGCCCGACCCCTTGCTTCACTCACAGCTCGCTTTGCGGCCTTCTTTGCCATCTTGTACTTCTCTATGTTGTCTGCACTCCTATCCAGATATAGGCGTCTGAAACAATCTTTCTTCTTCTTAATTGCCTTCTGGACATCATCGTTCCACCATCAGGTATCTTTAGCTTCTCTTCTACTTCCCTTGGACACTCCAAACTCCTCTGAGGCCACCTTACGAATGCAAGTCGCCATCTTCATCCACATGTTGTCTACATCACCTCCTTCCTCCCAAGGGCCCTCCTTAATGACCCTCTCCTTGAACGCCTGAGCTACCTCCCCCTTGAGCTTCCACCACTTCGTTCTAGCGACTTTGGCACGCTTGTCCCGCTGGACACGAATCCGAAAGCGGAGGTCAGCAACCACAAGCTTATGCTGAGGGACAACACTCTCTCCAGGTATCACCTTACAGTCTAGGCATGCACGCCTGTCTTCTCTTCTCGAGAGGATGAAATCAATCTGGCTAGAGCGTTGCCCACTACTATAAGTCACTAGATGTGATTCTCTCTTCTTAAAGAGAGTGTTAGCTACGATCATGTCGTAGACTAGCGCAAAGCTTAAGACATCTTCTCCTTCTTGGTTCCTGATGCCATAGCCAAATCCCCCATGCACTCCTTCAAAACCTGTGTTAGATGTGCCCACGTGGCCATTGAGGTCTCCTCCTATGAAGAGCCTCTCGCCAATCGGTACACTCCTAACCATGTCCTCTAGGCCTTCCCAGAACTCCCTCTTGGTGTTCTCATTGAGGCCTACTTGCGGAGCATACGCGCTGATAACGTTGAGAACTAAGTCCCCAACTACTAGCTTGACCAGGATAATCCGGTCCCCATGTCTCTTGACGTCTACCACTCCATCCTTGAGGCTCTTGCTGATCAAGATGCCTACTCCATTTCTGTTTGCCACCGTCCCCGTGTACCACAGCTTGAAGCCGGTACCCTCCACCTCCTTCGCCTTTTATCCCCTCCATTTGGTCTCTTGGACGCAAAGGATATCAACGCCTCTCCTCACCGCTGTATCAACTACCTCCCGAAGCTTACCTGTCAGAGAACCTACGTTCCAGCTACCTAAGCGAATCCTCCTAGGCTCGGCTAGCTTCCTTACCCTTCGCACTCGTCGAGTCAAATGCGAAGACCCTAGCTCAATTTCCACTATACCTGGGCGCCGATGTAGCGCGCCACTAAGGATGCGACGACTCGATCCTCGCTCACTTGCCACCGTATCCAGATCACGATACGGCGCGCCACCTGGGGGGTGACGGCCCGGCCCTTGTCCATTTTCCACCACACCCGGGTTCCGATGTGGCGCGTCGCTGAGAGGGTTACGCCCCAACGAAAATCTATTGGGTTTCATCTCCATAAGAGTTGCTGAGTTTTGACGTTGACTCGCCAAGCCTATCACAACCCTCCTCCTTTATCCGGGCTTGGGACCGGCTATGTTGAGACAACATAGGCGGAGTTATAATCTGTCTGGACCCATATAAAAAAACACTTGCGTAGGATACTTCAAAAACAATCTACGCCTAACACATCTAATCACTCCCGTAATGTTTGCTTTCCATGCCTCCCTCCCTCCAACTGTTACTATTTTGATTTTGATCATTTAATGAAGTTGCAGACGCTCTCGCATTATTTGGGTCAAAGATGGAGCATCATCCCCAAGCCGTATGGCCAGGTGATGCTCCTACTTTTGCTCAGTTCTTGGTTGCCAGCGATCGTGTCGGGCAAGCCGTTTAGAGCATAAGTAGTGTTTGGAGGCGATGTTGCCTGGGTCCAAACCTATAATGTGTAATTTTTGTACAATCTCGCAGTAGAAAGTATATTATTTTAAGTTTCTATGTGTACACCCCGGTACGATCATGCCATTATTTTAGCCCAAGAAAAGGCTTAGAGGCTGCCTCTTACCTTAGATGCGACGTCAAGCATTTTTGTTTAGAGGCTCGTCCATGCAATGTATAGAGTGAGCTCTAAATAGCTTATAGGCAAGGACAGAGGCAGCAAAATACCACACCCTGGATGCCCTTAAAGGAATGAGAGGTCCAGTTTCCAAAAAACTAGTAAGCATGCACGTGCAACGCACGTCTCTGCTTGACCTGTCGGGGCGACGATCCGAGAAGTGATACCAGTTTGTGCGCAAGGAGCGGCGGCCCCAAGAGCTTTCCAAATTCAACGATATGGACCTCGTGTTGTGTGGGTTGCAGCTACTGCAGGCATGTGAAATGCTTGTCTCTTCATTGCCGCGGGAGAGTGCCTGATGACTTATTTCTGACAGGTGATGGAAGAGCGGCTTGTTCAGTGGAGCAAGTCTCCCAGCTATTGTATGTTTGTGTGGTTGGCATATGTTGTGGCATTCGGCATGCTGTCGAGAGTGGGATTAGCCCTGTGTGGGTGTTCTGGCATGGGCTTGGCCTTTTTATTTTGGTTTTAGCCTGGTTTTCCATGCTTAACTGGACAATCTTCTGCTTAATCAATGAAACGTCAAAGCTTTTGCTTCGTGTTTGAATTTATTTGTACTCATACTCATTTACTCAACTAAAATTCGGATATTCTAATGTGTTTTTTCACCAGTAAAGAAGGCATGCTAAACACAAAGGATAACACCCATGTGTTCTTTGAAAATCCACCCAAGATAAAATAAGCAAGACCATAGAGAAATAGACCTACAAAGTACAATTTCCTATACTTACGAATTCATGACATCCTTCTGCCAATTTCAGTGAATCATGTTCACAACTTTAATCCAAATTCATTGCCAAGCCTTCGGAGTAATATAAAGGAATCATCTACTGAACTGATGGTTATACATCATACCAAATTCTATATCAGATCGTCAATAACACCAAAGAAATAATCCTATAATCTGGCTTCAAATAACACCATCCGCTGAATTTAGTTGCATTTTTACTAACCAAAGAACATAAGTGAAGATAGAAGGGAAAACGTTATTTCTGTGGCCAAAAGAAGCGGTGGCAAAGGGAAGCAGTGGCCAAACGAAGGAGATGCCCCTGGTGGCCGTGCCTCCACTGGGAGCCCATCCCATTCGCCGCTCGCTGTGTCGAACAGTCGAGGAATTGCACAGGGCGCTCCTAATAATCTTCCACGCGGACAGGGCCCTAAACAGTCGAGAAATCACACAGGGTAACTTGTTAGTATATCAACAGAAACTAATGATGCTACACCAACTCTGCTCTGCTGTAGCAAACGTGCAAGCTTACACCAGTGCAAATGTTATTCACATATTACTCTGTGATTCACATTAAAAATATAGAGACAAGGCCCTAAACAAGCATGATAGCCGTCCAGTAAGTAAGAAAGTTGGCTCCGTCCCACAAGCTCGGACGATTTAAAGATGGAACATTACCTTCTTATGCAAACCTTGTGGAGATCTTTGTATATTTAATGCTTTCTTCGATGAATATGTTTAATCATTGTTTGCGGGATGCATTCTTCTGCTTTTATTCTCAAACTGATCAGGTGAAAGTTGTCAGAACAAATATTCAGAATCTCCTGTTGCTTCTTGAGCAACTATAAGTCTATAACCTTCAAGGTGGACGATCAACAATTCAGATCAGTCAATTGCAGTAACTTCAACAGAATTGACAAAACAAACAACATAAATGAAGTAAATAGCTAGTCACACACCATAAAATCAGAGAAGAACCTTTAGGTAAAATCCCTGGAGTTGAGAGGAAAGGCCCCACAAAACATTGAAAGTTGCAAATTTGGCAAAGCATATAGAACCATGCTTTATATTGTCTGAGAGAACACAACAGCCATACATCTTTTAAGAAATATCACAGTCAGATTGTAAACAGAGTACCTTGCTAGTTGCAAAGCCACCATCTTTATACTATTATTTAGTAAGGCTCCCTAATTTAAATTATCCTAACAGATAGCTCATCATTGCATGCATAATATGCACATAAATTAGAAGAAGAAATAAATAAATATTAGAGATGACTAATATGTCCTATAATATAATAAGGTGGATTGGCATGTATGGGAAACAAACATGTGTTGTCCCTCCAAGACATCTCTGCACACAACATTCTTGGTGCTTTTTCCAGTGGGATGAATAAACTGTGTAGACATGCACAAATTATTATCACCTTCCAACCGTCGGCACGTTAAAATACAAAGCAATAATTGACTCATTGGCAATAAGAAGTACAACCTTGATCCTGAGCGCATAGTTATTTAGCAACACCAACATTTATTAAGAAAAAAAAAATCACCCAGTGGAACGCACCTGAGTTGATCAGAATATCTTGCATTTGGTACATATGCATGTGCTCTTTATGTAGATAAAGAAAAGGCTTGGATCGGCGGTTCATATGTACTGCATGCTTTTGGTACATATACAGTTTATTATCTTAGTTATACACCGCTGGGCATGAGCGGTTCCCTATCTCGAAAAGAAAACATTATCTTAGTCCCACCTAAGAAACTTATGTACTGCATGCTTTTGGTACATATGCATGTGCTCTTTATGTAGATAAGCCCCACACACCTAGAGAAGCATGCATAATAAAGGTAATTTTATATGTCAATGATATGAGTAATTGTTCGTGGTGAAATTCTATATGAAGTGGTATGAGTAATTGCAGAATAAAGTAAATTTCATTATCTTCAGATAAATTTAAGCAACAATTTCTCAACATTGGAAATCCCAATAATGTCATCATTCATAAACCTGTTAATAAATCATATAACTGACATAATTAGCCTGCTATTCAGAGCTTAGGGTCACCATTGTATCCAAATTGAACAAAATTTGAGGTATACTACAATTTCCAATCACGGAAATAAATCTTCAATCTTATGTTCTTCTCTTTTTACCTATGAATGGTCATCCTTCCATGGCCAGGTCCAGACCAATGAAGGTATATATTTGCAATCTACTCATTCAAATAGCATGCTTGTCTTGTAAAATTCACAATATGTACAGGTATGTCATGTGCTCACATAAAGCACATACAATGTTTTTTAATCATTTTGAAAATTACAACAATTTTCATATAACAGCAATGTTCAATTGAACAAGCTCAGGGGCATCAAAACTCCAAATACAACACATGATCCCATATAATTAGAGGGATCCAGTTTAACAACATGCATTGTGATATTGAGGAAAATCATTTCAAGATTGGATGACAAATCCTATTTTTCGTATTTCCAAAATTTGAGACTACTCTTATTTGGTTCCTCTCCCAAAATCAACGAAATAAAATCTCAAGTATGAACAAAGGACTCATCACATGCATCATCTCAACTCCAACGTGGAAGATGAATAAAACCTCAAGGGCAAATCCACCTCCAGCATGGCCATTCAAAAACAATTTTTTCACCAATATTGATAAGACATGAGCACATTTGCTCATCTCTTGAACAACAAATCCATAAACACTTTGGGATCTGGGTATTTGGGGTCGAAACATCATTATGACAAACTGATGAATAAACAACACGCACCGATTATAATCTAAACACAAATTTTTAGTTATCCATCTTCAAGCATATAACTTTAGACATAAATACTTGCTAATGGTTGTGATGAAAGACAATGGTTACTTACAGGAAAGGATATGGCTGTCCTTGGTGCTCCAATTGGTGATGAGGTATTCTCCCAGGAAGAGCGGCTAGGAGGGCGACTTCCCAGCCAATCCGCACCCCATGGCGTTGCTACGGAAAACAAATATCAAAATGAATGCGCCCACAAATTAGAGAAGACACCTCCTCAAACTCATCAAGCATTTACCTTTGTTTATCAAGTTACTGCCAGATTCTTCAACACATATGCATCATAAGTGCTAAATTGTATTAGGGAGAAAATAATTAATGGCCTAGTATGCATTCTCCTATAAGATGATTTGAGAACCGAGAACAAGATTAGCTACTTCAGAATTCCATACTGAAGCTTTATACATGTTCTATGTCACGTATCTGTTCTATCCTTTCCATATTCCAAAAAGAAGAAGCACGCCGAAACTCTGCAGCACACAATCTCATGTATCTGTCATATATGTTCCATTGCCCATTTACTTTTTACATGGCCTTGTGTTCATCACAATAAATAAATCATGCCCGCAACAACTGAATCATGTCAATTCACAACTTGGTAATCCCACATAAAGCTTTAATAGTGAGATTAAAAAGTAAGTGATCGAGCACAGAAACTAAGCAAGAACCTACGTCCAAACGATGAGGAGTGGCGGCCGCCGCCGCCGTTCTGTCTGTTCAGCGACATCATGCGTGGGGTAGCAGAAGAGGAGCGGCGGGGCGGCGGCCCGATTTCGCATCCATCGAGGAGCGGCAGGGCGGCGGTCTGCTCTCACATCTGTCGGAGGAGGAGCGGCGGGTGCGGTGGCCTGCAGATCACAACAAATCACTCTGTGCTCAAAATTCTAAGAAAAAATAAAAATACAAAATAGTTGCTTTTTGGAAATTGTATATTTAGTGGTAATACTATATGAGTTACAATGTATGAAAAATATAGCTTTGATCCTCATTAGAATGCATGCAACATAACATCTGCCGGCAGTTTACGACCAATCAGTGGTACCTAATGAATTTGAGAAAACAACACAATGAACAACATAATGTTAGACAGTCGGTTGGTGTACTGTCAGCTCAAAATGGCAATGGCACGCCTATATAGTAATATTGCAGAGGCAAATTATTAATGGTGATTCCCAACAAAAGCACATCTCGCACGCCCTGGGCCAACATCACTCAGCAAAACCACGAAGGAAAGCAAGGAGAAGAGAAGCCTGCTGCTAAGTTCACTAAGGCAAGGGTAGTAAATACTCTCGGCACTGGCAAGAGATTAAACAATTTATATTCTTCCCAACATATAAATGACCATCGATTGCTCACGGTCGCAGCACATGAATAAGCATATGGATCAAACAAATGGATCGGCGAATGGAGGACAAATCCGTGCATCAAACAATCGATTGCTGTAGATGCTAAAATAAATCCATGAAGCAGCTGGAGCTCAGGCGGAGACTAAATTTATATCTAATGGTATGCGGAAGTTGAAAAGATTATTACATAAGCAAATAAATAATTGATTGGTTGCAAATTATAGTAACTCCAAACAAAAGAACAAATTAAGTACGAAGAAGCATGTTTATCTCAAAATAATTAGGTAGACAGTGGTGTTGGGACCTACCAAAAGGATAAAACAAAGTATTAACATATTCTGAAAATTCAAAAAGGAAATGTCTAATGCATACAAATATGTGCCTCTTCTATAATGCTTTACTATATTGATTTGCCAAAAAATTGTGAATTTTGGGGTGAAGGGAGATCCAACCATTATAGAAGAGGCACATTATCGAGGAATTTCTCGCATATAACACCCAGGTAAGACCGCAAACATGATTCGAGATTGAGTCAATCTTCAAGTATACATGTTTAGGATATAAATTTGAATCCTAGAATCCTTTCATTAATTATTAGTACAAATACAACCGCTAGCCTTCGATCCTATGATATTTAAAATTATAGTTCCAATTGTTAGATGGAAGACGTATAATAATCTCCTCCAATCCTCTCAATTCCAAATGTATGCTTTCCAACCCACTATTACTAAAGAAATATCTATGCATTCAAGGAAGCAAGAAGTACACATATGTTAGTATGTACCGGCACCATATAGAGTCCAGAATCACACCCTTGCTCTGGCATCACACCGTCGCTGCCGGCGCTGTGCAGAACAATTGAGAGGCATTGTGCTTAATTGCAGTTTGTACTCAATCTTGTATAGATGAAGAAAAAAGAGACAACAAGGTGGCTCACCGGATGATTCAGTTTGCGTATGCAGTAGGGACCAACATCTGGGCAGGAGGTGTCGGCGTCGCCAGTCAGCAACCTCAACCCCAGGACAGCCAGGCCGAGGCGTCGGGGGCGTGTGCAGCCTCTGCTCACCGCGGCGTCGCCATTGCATTCGCTGTGTGCCTCCTCGGCGTCGCCGTAGTCCCCCGGCGAGCAAAAAATCGGAGGGCTCCAACCCCTGGTCTGGTACGCCGGCGTCGGAGGCCGAGCAGTTGCGGCGAGAAGGGCGGCGGGGCTGAGCAGCAGAGGGAAGGGGCGGGGGCTGAGAGACGGTGGGAAGGGGCGGCCGGCTGAGCGGCGGCGAGAAGGACCGGCGGGACGGAGCGGCGACGAGAAGGGGCGGCGGGCTGAGCAGTTGGCGGCGTGCGTGCGTGCGCGCGCGGCGGGGAGAGCGCGGGGCGGCGGCGGGGAGCGTCTGCGAGGGGAGGTGGTTTTCGTCCGATCTGCGGGAGCGGTTCGACACGGGGAGTTTTTTTTTTTAGGAATCGATACTGGGGAGTAGCGAGGGAAACAGCCGAGCGCGTTTTCGTTAGCAAGGGAGTTTCCTTAACGGCGTAGTTAGTCCGTTGATTATACGGTCCTGATTTTAAGTTGGATTAGCCCTCTTTTCCTTTTATAAGGATAGTATAGATGAAAATAAAATGCCACGATTCAACTGAGCCACGATCCACATTTTAAAAATAAGAAAAAAAATACTGCCACGATCCCCTCTCCGACGCCCTCCCAGAAGCGCCGCCTGCGCTTTACCTCGCCTGGCGCGGCGGACGAGTCTTCCATTCCGGCGGTGGATCCATTCGGCCGGCTCTCCCACCTCAATTGAAGACTCGCCTCCGCGCTCCTCGGCGCGGCGCCATCTGTGGCATCACACCGCCTCCCGTGCTCGCCGCGACCAGCATCTGTACTGGTCGTCGTTGCCGCTACTCTTCTCCCGTTGGGAAGCAAGGTCTAGCAATGGAGCAACGTATCTCATCCTCCCTCCCCTAAACCTGTTTGTTGTTGCTATTGATGTTGTGCCGCTGCTGTTGATTTTCCCGTGGCTGCTGTTCTAAATTAGTTTGTTCACATGCTGCTGATTAGGAAGGGACCATGGCACCTGATTAGGGGAGACACGATTAATGGATGCTTGGCTCTTTTGTTTATTACACGATTAATGGAGTACTTTAGAAGAAAGGGGTCAGTAGTACTCTAGCGCCTATCGATTAAGCTGGGTGTCAGCTTCTGACAGAGCATCTCCACCTTGACTGCTACTGCTATCTTTTACTCTTTTTTGGCAGCTTCGTTTCATGGTAGTTAATTTCAGAGATTTACATAGACTGACTTATCACTAATGGAATCCTAGAAATAGTTTGTATGGAAGCTTGCTTTGCTTTTTCCTCCAAAAAGACTGGTTTTACAAATTTTTTCTGAGGGATAGTAGAACACTCTTTTCTCAAAAAAAAAATCTCATCCATTGTCTGTGGATGACCAGCAATTTGATAATGACACACACAAAAACAATGGAAGCAAGCCCCTTTTGTTGATATCACAAATTTTGTGCCACAGCCCAAAATCCACGGAAGCTGGAGCAAATGAATATATGTCCTATTTTCAAAAGAAAACGGTAGCAGTGATATTGTGCTTTCGTTTTATGTGTTAGGCATACAAGGCTGCATCCTCCCTCAACAAGTGTACCATCTGTAAGACTGTAACCTGTTGGTGTGGAAGTAGCCTGATCCAGTAGTATCAAGGAGGAATCGTTGATGACAAAGCATCACTGAGAAAGCACTTTGTGTAGCTGTTTGAGTACATCTTGTGTAGTTGTTTGTGTCACTTCTACAGACATCCCGTCTTTTTATTTTTCTAACATGTGATTGTTCATCGTCAAATTGTAATTGAAAAAACATTCTGCACCTTGGCTGAAAACTTTAGGCATGGTTTACTAACTTTAGACGAAAGTGTACCAAAATAACTCTGCCTTTCAAATTTCTTATGATTGGAGTACTTGATTTTGTTTAGATTAGCCTTGGTATGCATTACAATTTACAAGTAAGGTCATCTAAATTTTACATTTAACTTTAAGATTTATATTGTTGATGAAACGTGCCTTGGACGTGCGCGAATAAAGCGCGCCAGAGGGCTTTCCCGTCGAAAATAAATAAAAATAAAACGAAAAGTACTCAGAAGAGACTGAGCCGTCCAGCACGACTGCACGAGGTCTCAGGCGCCGGCCACCCTTCACCCGCCCCTCCGCCTCCCTCCCCACAAGGCACACTTACCTGCAGACGGGGCCATCCGGGCCATATCGGAGGAGTCGGAGGGGTGGTTTTTGTGATTCCCCTCTGGGTTTTGTGCGGCGCCGCCGCAGACGGCGGTTGCGGTGCGCGCCCCCGCACCGGCTTCGAGTCTAGATGAGAGACAGAGAGGTCACCAGGAACGGCTGTTTTGTTTCCTGTTATTGCTGATGCTTGCTTGCTTTAGGGGATGATGCTTTGCTGTGCCTGTTGCTTGCGTGTTATTAACTTCTTAGCGTGAGAAAAAAAATGTATATCTCTTAGCTGCTGCATGGTTCAGTTTGGCAATAAGAGTTATTGCCAAATTTAAATTGGGAAGTGCCGAGAAGTAGAAGAGAAGCAACGTAAATTAGGGTCGGATCGCCGTTAGTCGCCGGGAAGAGCTAGGCCGAGCAGCCGAGGCGTGGTGAATGCCTCAGACCTCTGAGAAGTCGGGCTCAGCATATTTTTTTTTCCTTTATTGCTTCAAGTGATGAAATGCCATGATTTTTTTCCCTTGGTGTTTAGTTGGTCATTTGGCTTAAATCTTCTAAGTATAAATGTGTTCTTTTAGCAAGGTGATGAAGAAGAAAGTGGTATTTTAGGAAAGACAATGTAAGGTTTTATATGATAAAGTGACAAAGTACAAGGTGGCATTTTATCAAATTCCCCAAGAAAGTAGAAGTATTTATACCAGTGTTGCAAACAATACCATCCAAACAATGTCTTCTGAATCTTCTCGTTTGGACTGAACCAGCAGTATGTACATGCCATATGTCTGTATATCATCAATTCATCATTTAAAGGCACACCTGTGGGCTGTCTCTGCACTAGCCAAAATGTACGCAACAGGTTTATTATTATCCAAGGGCAAGTGATATTTAAATTTTGTTAAGCACTTGCACTTGCATAACTGGAGATATCGACTGCACACTTATAACTGACACCTCTTGCTTGCCTTGCTTCGGTATTTCAGTAACAAATCAGTACATGCCCACTGTCATTCTAAGTTCGATTCTTCTCTTACTATTTCCCATTTCACAATTAGTCAGTCATTATGTGTCATGTTATCTTGAGTTAAGCATTTGCTACAAAAGTTTGGCCACAGAGATTAACATTTCTACTATCTCAAAACACACTGTTTGCCCTAAATACAGGGTATGGGCATGCACTGCCTAACTTGGCTGATGACTTAAATGGTTGTTGCTTCTAAGATATAATAAAGGAAGCGGAGTAAAACAACAGGTGCAGTTTCAAGAAATCCTCCCTAGAAGTAACCTACTTCTCACTTTTGTAAGCAAGTACTCCCTCCGTTCCTAAATATAAGTCTTTTTAGAGATTCTAATTTGGACCACATACGGAGCAAAATGAGTGAATCTACAATCTAAAATATGTCTTTATACATCCGTATGTAGTCCATATTGAAATCTCTAAAAGGACATATATTTAGAAACGGAGGGAATAGTTATTTTATTTGCCTTCGGAAAATAAAATAGACTCACAAGTTGCAGTGTGGCATATTTTTTTGGCGAAATTTATCAATTTTCATGGTCTAATCATAGGGGCAAACATTTATTTATGCCCTACCATCAGTACAAATATTTATTCTCGGATACAAATAAAATAGCTGTTTTCAACAAGACTGAAATTGTGGTTCCACATAGCAGAGTAAGAGTTGTATTTTTACAAGTTCATCTGGGGGCTGAGAGAATTGATGCTGCAGGTGCAGCTGAAGAAGTGGAGCGACACACTGGAACAGAGATCGCAGGGCTTAGGTCAAAGAAGTTGTAATCCAAATTGGCTTCCACATCCCTCTCTCCTTCAAGGACCTTCACCACCAATGACATGGCAGGCCTTCTGTTTTTGTCACTCTGCAAACACCACATTGCAAGCTTCATCACCTCAACCGCTTCCTCCTTGTGTAAGTGCATGTCATCGCTGTTTTCATCGATCATGTCTTCCAGCTGGCCATTCTCTGCCTTCCCCTGAAGCAAGGTAATGAGTTGTACGCTCCCTTCTGGTCGAGAGTAGTCCAGGTTCTTTCTTCCGCTGATGATCTCCATGACCACAACACCAAAGCTGTAGACATCAACCTTCTCGGTGATTTGAGATGTCAACCACTCAGGTGCCATATACCCAGGTGTTCCCCTCATCCTGGTCATTACTTGACTATCGTCCCTGTCTATCAGCTTGGACAGCCCGAAATCGGACACCTTTGCATTGAAGTTGTCATCTAAGAGGATGTTTTGTGGTTTGATGTCCAGATGAGCAATCCTCTGCCTACAATCCTCATGAAGGTAGGAGAGGCCCTTGGCAATGTCAGTAACAATCTTGCGTCTTGTACACCAATCAAGGGGAGCATTGTTTTGTTTGTAATAGATCCACTTTTCTAGCGACCCTCTTGGCATATACTCATAAACTAAGAGCCTATGTGATTTCTCTGCACAGAAGCCAACCAGCTTGACCAGATTGATGTGCTGAACGCAACCAATTATCTGGACTTCTGCCAAGAATTCCTTCTTTCACTGACCAGCTCTATCCAACTGTTTTATGGCAACAGTCTCTTCGCCTAACTGCCCCTTGAAAACTGAGCCAAATCCTCCTTCACCTAGTTTGTCACTGAATTTGTTGGTTGCTACTTTTAGCTTCTCAAAGGTGAATCTCGTGGGCATTCCAGGTATGTTGGTGAACTCGTCCTCATCTTTTTCTTGATATCGCCTTCTTCTTATGATCCCCAAGGCAAAGATAAGCAGGATTAGTAAAGTAATTGATCCTGCAAGTAGGGGACCTAAAAGGACCCTGCGCTTTGCTGTCTGAGGTGTATGTGTCATCTGGATTTTCAGATATGCTGAAGCTGAATTACCCGGGTATGAATCATCTGCCTGTAGTGTAAAGACTTGTGTTACCAAGGAACATCCACCACCAGCATTTGGACCGTAGGAGCGAAACATGGCAGCTTTGCATGAGCAAGCCCTCAAGCAAGAGAGCTTACATGACTCCTCATCATTATATTTTGCTTCTATGGAGTGGTTCTGATAGAAGTAAGACAACCCAGGAAAAGCTACGAGTCGGTGATCTTGCATAGATTGGCAGGAAATTGGGGTTTCCATTACACAACCAAGATTGGGTATCTGGTTGTCGATCTGCCTAAAATATGTCGCATTATTTGAAGTTGGGCAGGAGCACTGGCCTCCCAAGCAGATGCCATACTCCCCACATGCGGTTGGGTAATCACAGTCTTTTTGTTGAAAGACATCGCGTGGTACCAAAATCATCTCTATGTCTCCATCTACACAGTCGTATAACCTGAGATGGCCGTCAGACTCAAACCTGATGAACTGAAAAAGTGAATCCCGTAGAGGATGCAAATCTAACAATATCTGTGGCGGGAAGGCTGCTTTAAATATGGTGAGACTACCGTTCACAAGGGTGATGTATGAGTTGTTTCCAATATATGCCGGAAGTGCATAGTATTCCTGAGGTTGGGCAGATCCAACATAAGCAGATTTTTTCGATAAAGGGTGGATTTTATTGCCTCAACGAGGAGCATCAAGAGGATACAAACCCAAAGAGTACACACCCGGCCTCTGCATAGCTAGGATGCACACACCCAACACAACACACACACACAAAACAAGGCGAAAAATAGCAAAGTCATATAAGACCAAAGCTATATGTAGCCGAGAAAAGAAAAGAAAAACCGAAAGCGATCTGATCCACGATCGGCAAACTATAGTAAACACCATATCTGCACCAATCATCTAATGACATCATAAAGACGACGAGGTTCTTCAACAGCAACGCCTTGAAGAAGGTAGCGACACTCAAGTGTCGCCGTCACTGGATCCAACCACCAAGGCCAGAATCTAGGTTTTCACCCTGAAGAATCAATCGAGACATATCCGAGCAATGCCTTCAACAAGGTAACGATGTGAAAATCACATCGACATTGCCAGGTATAACCAACTTGGGTTAGACCTAGGCTTTCACCCCGGACCTCGCAACCGGATGCTGAGTAGCACCACCATCGAAGTCATGCAAGTGTTGTCGCCACCACTTTTTCACGATCCCAACAGCTACATGCGATGTGACCATCACCACTGTACAACCATTCCTCTGCGTCAAGTCGTCGCCTATAATTTGCATCCCACTGCGGAAGTCAACCATTGAATCTTGAGATTAATGTTGATGAAGATCTTGCAATGACCATCATCGTCGTGGAGCCGTAGGAGGTCATTGCAGAAAAATGTGCAGTAACCCTCACTTGGCCGACCGAATCTGAATCACCATCACCAGGCCGTGGATAATAGCGCCGCCGGCAGTCACCACCGGATCCATGGTTGCCGACCGCAAACCTTGATTGGATCACGATGCACAGTAACCACGCCCGCGTAAGATGTCGTCGTAGATGACTACGCCCGTCATTACATCCGTACACGGACCATGGCGCCAACTGTAACGAGGAGTCACCGCACTTCAGGATCAAGCATGCCGCCAAGAGCCCACAAGGGCCATCAGACGGCTCCATGCACCAAGATCCAAGAGATGCCAGGTGAGCCACCGTGCATCCGTGTAAGCATGAATCTCGTACCTTTGTGCGTGCTTGACGCATGCGAAGTGATGCCTGTTCAGCCACGATCTGGAGTAGTCGGCTGTCGGAGACCCCGCACGAGAAGCTGCGCCGTGTAGCCACTGATCGACCACTTGATCCGGAGGGAAGACCCCGACAAGACCACAGGTCGCCGTGCAGCTCACATCGCCGGCGGCGCCGCCGGACAACCGCGCAACACATCTGCCACAACCGCCCGCATGCCACTACACCGCCGCCGCAGGACGAAGATGAGTCCTCGCCGTCGCCGTCGCCCGCACGGGCTTTGCCGGGTGACGTCCTCCGGCGACGGCGAGAGGATCAGACTTTGAGCCGGCCGGTGGAGGACTGAGGGATGGCTGCCGCCCGAGTCGCCTGGAGACGACGCGGGGGCGATCCGTTTTTTCAGGATCTCTTAAAGGCTTGTATTCTGGTGCGGAATGGAACCTGCCTGGAACATAAGACCTCTTCCAATGCAAAGGTGCTTAGATGAGATGCTAAGTGCATTAAATAGCTTAGCAACTCAACTCCCCAATGCATAGGTGGTTAGCTTGTTGTTGCTAAGCTTACCTTATTTAATGATTTAGCACCTTAACTCTTTCATGCATTGGCTAACTTTTCTCATTTAAATGGGTTGCCTAGGTTCACGTGCTTAGCATTGGTTCTTCCTAGGGTCACCAAAGTGCTCTCTCTCCTCTTTAATTGTTGTGCCATGTCATGTTTTTGCTTATGTGGCATGCTTAGCATCTGTCCACGGTGGAGCACTGGGAAGGGCCTAAGCAGATAGACCACCAGAAAGAAGAGTAAAGTAAAATTTGTTGCTGGCAGTCCGGTTGGTGAAGGAGGAGTTAGGCCTCAGGGTCATTCCCTCGAACATTGGCTGCATGGGAAGCAAAGTATCTCTCGGGTGATCAAATGACTGCCAGACTGACCTGTTATTTTGATCGAAGAGCACCAGATTGCCGAGATCAGTGATGGCCATCCCAGCAACAGACCGGGCTGATGTGTTGGTGGACCAAACGAGGCTGTTGTAGGCATCCGGAAGAACCAAATCACCACCGGAGGTGAAGTTGAGGGTGGCATTCCGCTGAACCTGGTGGTCGCGGTTTGCAGACCAGACAACCACTATTGGTTCGCCAATCAGCAACCCATATGACTCGTCTCTGAGAGCAGCTACATAGACTCCGAAGATACATGAGCTGTCGCAGTCTTTCTCGTAAAGACATGAGTGCTCCCAGTAGAAGCCAGCAGCGAAGATGAGATTGTCGTTGCCGTGGATGGGGCGTGTGATTAAAGGATCAACATTGCCAGAACCTTCTTGGTTGGGTTTTGTCGTCCAGACGGTGGACAAGTCCGCCGCAGAGGGACCCGGAGTGTAATAGCAGCGGCCTTGAATGGTTAGACCTGCGACGATGATGAGGACGAGCACGAGGGAGCTTACACGAGCCATGCATGCAGACTTGCAGCAGGGGGCGTCGGTAGGAAGGAAGGCGCAAAATTTCACACTTGGAATGACTGCTCTATGAATGTGGTTTCTTCTGTAGCATATAAACAAGAGGAGGCATATGATGGGTATTCACTGGCTCTTCTTATCAGACTAGGTGAGTATACAAGGACCAGACTGAATTCATGGAGCCATGGTCTCTAGCTCTTTATGATAGCAATGTGGGGAAAAAAATTTATACTTTCCGTTCGCAATCTGGAAGAGTGGTGCACATATGCAAGAACGTTGATTCGCTGACCTGTTGATGGGAGGTCTGTATTCATATATGCTAACTTGTGCGTTTTTTTTTCTCCAAATGGTCCAAATCATGTCAGCTTCAATTGAGACTTGAATTGGTCAAATTTGCCTGTACTACACGGCACCAGGAAAACGAAAACAGTAACCAATCACATCACATTTTATTCTTCTCTTGGATACGAAATTACCAATCTATTTCTAGGTGATGCGTCTATTTCAGATGTAGAGGGGAAGAGAAGAATATTATGATGCTCGTTAGCTTGTGGTCCCGAATGGTGGCGGGGCAACTCTCCCTTGGCAGAGCAGAGCAGAGCAGGTTGCAGAACAGCACATAAGATCACTTCATGCGCTGAACGGTAAATTCGAAGACAATATCAAAATAATCTGAATTTTTTTGGCACAAAAGCTGTTCTAGTTTTCTAGCCGCGTGCAAAATTTTGTGGCGATAAGACATTGGGTGAGTTTTGGAGTGAAAAATTCAGTTCTCAACAAAATTGAAGCTCTAAAAAGGTTTGAAATTTCCTTCAGAAACCTTCTCTTTTCAGGATCTCCTAAACCTGTGGCATTTAAGGAATCAACCATATAATTATATTTAACTTTGGCTTCACACTGAATCATTCAGTAGAAGCCTGTTTGTTTCAGGTCTGTGTAAAAATAAGCTAAAATCACCGTATCGTCTCTAAGCTCCTCAGCATCTTCCTCTGGTTCAGTCAGAAACCAAATATTTTACAGTATTTGGATCAGACCTCTTTAGTTTGATTCAGACCTAACCAGTCAATTTTCATCCTTTTTTCTTATTAGCAAGAAATAAACTACTTGTTATAGTCTTTGGATTGAACTACTTTTAATTCAGACCTAGTGTTTAGATTGTTCATAGTCCGAGTCCTTAATCTTCGTCCTAGCGTAATTCAAGCCATGGCTTGCTGAGTCTGTATATTTCGTTGTACTTTTCCCCCTTCCTTAACTGAAATAGCAGAACACCTGCTATTGCCCGTCAAAAAGGAATTAAACTACCTCTGGCCAGTTCAAAATCTTTTAATCATATCATAGAAATAGAATTATCTACTTCGTTGTGGTTTCTGCCTAAACCAACTCCTACTCATCTAGTGGCATGAGAAATAAAACTAGGGGCATTATTTAAAATATTACGGAAAGAATCTTAACATGGTTCATGTCCAGGTTTTCCTTCTTGGCCATTTCAGTAGCCTTGTCCATGATCTGGCCCTACTCATTCTGTTTGTTTTGTTCGCTCATTCTCCTAGCAACTTCATTCATAGCTGCCTTGCTGCTTTCTGAATCCTTGCCTCAGCTTCCAAGAGCTTCTGTTTTTTGATACCAGGATCTCCCAGATCTGGAGTTTCTGCCCCCGTCCCTTGTGCACTTCTCTAGGAGCATGCTTCTTCTGTCCCATATGCCTTTCAGGAATCTAGTAGATGTAACTACACCAGGGCGCGATATGGAGGATACTTGGGCTTGGCATCTGAAAAAGAACGGACAGTTTACAGTCTGATCGGCATATGGGGCCTTGATCTCGCAGCAACGACTAGTGATGTACCATTGGGCGCGGAGGAGAGACTAGGAAGCACTGGAAAAAATTATGGGGTCTAGCTTGATGTTCCTCCCAAGGTGAGAAACTTTTGGTGCCAAGTAATCGACGGTTTCATTCCTTGTCGGGGGGTACTGAGAGATCACCACAATGAAAGAGTTGGGTTCTGTGAACTGTGAAGGTTGTGGGCTGGAGGAGTCTATTTATCATGCCTTGTTCGAATGCATTCCCAAAAGAAAAAGAAAAAGATAGAGATACATGAAGCAATCCAAATCCCTCGATCCGATCACGAAACGTAGTTCAGGTCCCTTTACGAGTACGTTTCCGACCCCGACTCCCATAGGGGTTTAAGCCCGAAGGAGTAGTACCACAAACCATCTATAAATGCAGCCAAATCATGGCCGTATGCCACCATCAAATCCAATATCCTGCACAGCCCGGGATTTCGGGAACAAATCAAACAACGGAGAACCGACGGAGATCGTGAAGGCATGAAAGAACGGGGAGCCAACACCCCGGCCGTGAAGGCGACCGCCGGCGCCGGCGCCGGTGACCGAGAAGAGCAGCACAAGGCGACGTCCGAGACACAGGCGCAGAAGGTGGCCCGGCAGCAGGCTCTGGCGTTCCTCAAGGCGGGGTTCGAGGATTACAAGCTCTACAGGGACAGGGAGGAAGAGGACGAGGTGGAGGAGTACCGTCGGGCGGGTAAGCTCCACACCTACGACCCGGACAAGGAGCCGAAGAAGCGCCTGGCCAGGGTCGCCAAGCTCCATCTGGCGCCCGAGCACATGACCGAGAAGATCAAACTGTACACGTATTACCTCGAGGAAGACGAGGAAGACTTCAGGATTGGACTCCACTCGTTAATAGATGAATGAAATCAGAAATTCGTAGTGGTTAATGTTTGCATGGTATCCTCTCGTCGTATTTGTCACTGATGTTTTGTTATCTATTACTCTATGACCATAGCCTTCAGTATGGGTTATGTTACTGTGCATGTGTACAACTAATTATATCAATATAATGATGTTTGCTTTAGGAAATATCAAGATTCAGTTTATTTTAAAAAATGTTGAGCATGTTGGTAGTTTATCTTCTTTCTTTCCCCTTTCTCAACGTAAATAGGGCGAAACCTACATCTCTTCGATCGATCTGTACATGAGTCTCACCTCTTCTCCGCTAGTCGATGGCGGAGATGAGCCTTGTGCCTGGCTCCGACTAATAGATAGGTTAGGGTTAGTCCTTGCAGGGGCTATTCTTGGGCGGATCATGGTGTTTCATCTTCGATCCGGTCTCGGATTCAAATCTTTCTCAAGTTTGTCTGTCGGTACGGATTACACGGATCTCTGACATAGATTCATGTCGGTTCTACTGGCCAGTTCAAGATCCTTAATCATAGAAATAGAATTATCTACTTCCTTAGGGGTTCAAATATTGACAATAACTTCCTTATGGTTCTCCCTAAACTTACTCCTATGCATCCAGTGACATGGGAAATAAACTAGGGGCATCGTTTAAAATATGGGAAATGCTCTCGTTCAGCTGACCGATCTTCTCGCGCGCGTCGACCGCTTGCATCGTCGTCGGATCTGTTTGGATCGGATGGCTCGGGAGTGTTTCCATGACCTACTCCATTCTTACAACTGGGCAGTTGTTTCAAAACGCGGATCGCAATAAACGATCTGTTGCGGACCTGACGGACGGCACGCGTCCCCCTCACCACCTCCCCCGAGGCAAGAGCCTGGCCGGAGGTCCTCGTTGGCGACGGTTAAGCGGGTGCGGGACCAGCGTCTTGAAATCAAAGGCTCAGCCTCATGCGCGCAGAGGAATCCACCCATGCCTGCAAGGCCATGCGGCAACATGACCTTCTCCTCTACATTGTTGTTTTCCGGTGTTGTTTTCTGCAACATGACCTTTGTTGCAAAAATTTCTTCCGCAACAGTACCTATGTTGCAAAAAGACGGAAAAAAAAATCTGCAACCAGACCTATGTTGCAAAAGTTTCTTCGCAACAGTACCTATGTTGCAAAAAGACGGAAAAAAATTATGCAACCTGACCTATGTTGTAAAAGTTTTCTATAACATGACCTTTGTTGCAAAAGTTTTTGCGGCACGACTTCTGATGCAAATGTTTCCGCAACATTACCTCTGTTGCAAAAGTGAAGAACGCAGTTCGGCCGCTCGATGTCGGGGCCGGAACAGTGAGCTTGTTTCAGGATGTATTTGGTCAGGGAGGCGACCAAACGCGTACATCGGACGGCTAGTCGAGTGGTGGATAATTAATACGGATCCATCGGTGGACGCCTAGCAATCCCCTTAAAATATTAGGAAAAGAATCTTCACGTGGTCAGGGACGGAGCTAGGAATTTTATTTGAAGGGGGGCAATGAAACATCTAAAGTATTATGAGGGGTCATACATAAGAATTTAGTGGTCAAATTCATCAAATTCATCTACTATATAGGGGTAGTTTGAGAATTTTTCACAACATAGGGGAGCCACGGCCCCGACTCGCCCCCTGCTGGCTCCGTCCTTGCACGTGGTGCATGCCCAGGTTTTCATTTTCTTAGCCTTGTCCATAATATGTCATCCACCGCCTCCTTAGGAGCGCGTGCTACATCCGATGCCGAACCTCACACATACGCCACAACATTTAGTCATCACCAACCAGGATGGGAAGCAGGCAACCCCCCCCCCCCCCGACCCACGAGACCCTACCATGCCGGTAGAATGGAGAGGGGCGAATAGCTCACATGCGACATATTTCCTCGCTATTCACTGGAGAACGACGTCGTTCGATGAAATAGCTCAGAGACGACAGTTGGAACGGCCCAAATAGCCACGGCCCGATACGGCTCTTTTAAGCCCTCAAACGGAAGGAAACTGTTAACAAATTTGGATTACGTGAGCTGGGCTGTTTGAACGCGGGACCCACCAGTCGCCCGTTGCTACGCGGGACCCACTGCGTGCCACCTCAGACTGGGACCCATCACTTATCCACGTCAACCTTATCGATTTTATAAGAGGCAGACTGCCCCCGCTCCCGTGCTCGTGCCCTGCCCCCGACATAACCGTTGCCTCCCTTCCCCTGTTCTTCCGCGCACCTTCTTCTTCCTCTTCTCCGGCAACGGTCCACGGCGGCGGCGGTGAGGGATGTCCAGCTCCGCTTCTGGCTCCCAGAAGTCATGGCCGCGTTATGGAGAAGTCCCGATGACTAGATGCCCGGACTGCCCTCGCCTAGATCCATTGAAGCGCTTGACATGTGTGCGCTCGACGAGGGGCAATGTCGGTCGGGAATTTGTCAAATGCGAGAGCGCCCGGCATCGTGGGAAGGATGGGAAGGTAGGGTTTGTCCTGATTTGTCTCGATTTGGTGTGATTTTGATTTTGCAGTATGGATTTGGGAATTAGGGTTTTCGTTCCCCTTTTCAGGTTTTGGAGGAATGCGGCCATTTTGAGTGGATGGATAAGTACATTCAGGATCGAGGGTTTCAAGTTGAAGTGCTGCCCCCAATTCAGGCGGCTCCCATCTCATCTGCTGTGGAGGAGGAGATCTCAAACAGAGCCGATCGTCCATT
This sequence comes from Elymus sibiricus, assembly GCA_039707655.1. Lineage (NCBI taxonomy): Eukaryota > Viridiplantae > Streptophyta > Magnoliopsida > Poales > Poaceae > Elymus > Elymus sibiricus. The sequence goes on from CM077667.1 coordinate 117,956,507, forward strand.
GGAGGATTTTTTGGTGAATAGGGAGTTGCAGAAATTGAACAAGCAGTTGAGCCAGATTGTGGAATTGAAAAAGCAGTCAAACATGATGGCCGGAGCATTTTATGTGTGTTTATTTGGTGTCATTGCCATTTATTTGGTGTTTCTTAGTCGTTCGGATTAGGAATTTCGATTTAGGAGTTGTTTGTAAGATGAACTATGTTATGAATTCGAATAAATTAGCTATGAATGTTTCCAGTCGAAATCGAAAGCGTATAAATTCAGGTGGAAATTAGCTCTGAATTCAGTTAACACCTCGAACAGGTTCAGTTAGCCGTTTCCGAAGAAGACTAAGGACCTATGCCGACGGTCGCCGTCGGCATACATCCTAACTGAACTGAATTCAGATAACACCTCGAACAGGTTCAGTTAGCCGTTTCCGAAGAAGACTAAGGATCTATGCCGACGGTCGCCGTCGGCATACATCCTATGCCGACGGCTGCCGTCGGCATAGACACAAACTGAACTTTTCGACAGTCCATAACTGGATTTTCGACAGTAGCCGCGCCAGCCAATCAGATCGCATCTCGCGGATCGCCCTCCTCGTCCCCGCAGATTCCTTCTAGAAGGGTTAGATCGACGGTCCTTGTTCAGCGCTAGGGTTAGATCGACGGTCACTGTTCGGTTGGGTTTGGGCTGGGTTTGGAGTCAGTCAAAGTTAGGTTTGACCAGAAGTCAAATGGGCATAGCAAATTTTAAAAAAATCAGAAAAATGAAAAACCTGCGCACATAGTCTTCTTATGTCATATACTAACGAATTAAGTTGATAAACAATGTGTACATACATTCAAACGAAAAAATCATGTATCTCATGTGATATCAAGGGTATCTCAAACTCTATTGTATGAAGTGAAGAGAAGAGGTTTGGGGTTTGGAACATGAAATTTTCAAAAACATCACCAAAGCTCTATTTTGGAGTGACTAAGAAGGATCCAGGCTTAGTTTTTCATTTTCATGTTTTAAACTTGTTTAAATGTTGGTCAAAGTTAGGTTTGACCAGAATTCAAATGGGCATAGCAAATTTAAAAAAAAATCAGAAAAATGAAAAACCTACGCAGATAGTCTTCTTATGTCATATACTAACGAATTAAGTTGATAAACAATGTGTACATACATTTAAATGAAAAAATCATGTATCTCATGTGATATCAAGGGTATCTCAAACTCTATTGTATGAAGTGAAGAGAAGAGGTTTGGGGTTTGGAACATGAAATTTTCAAAAACATCACCAAAGCTCCATTTTGGAGTGACTAAGAAGGATCCAGGCTTAGTTTTTCATTTTCATGTTTTAAACTTGTTTAAATGTTGGTCAAAGTTAGGTTTGACCAGAATTCAAATGGGCATAACAAATTCAAAAAAAAAATGAAAAACCTTCTCACATAGTCTGTATATATAGAATAGATGTGTAGGAAAGTTATTTGGATGATTTAGACAATGTCGAAATAAACCTTGCTTAGAAATGAGGCTGTTTGGGCTACCTTTGGGGCTCTTTTTAAGCTCATTTTGGAGAACCGATTGCTTGTTCGAGATGTTTACCCTACCAAAAGGGCTAGGATTGTTCCCAAAACGAGCATAACAACTGAGAAATGACTTTGGGGTCACGGTTAAGCCAAAAGCCGATAAAAGTATCATGGTTAATCAACTGAGAAATTCAAAGTTGGTTCAAATTCAAATTTGAATTAAAAAGACACAAGTTAAAGCAATCATTCATGTTTACACCACAGCATTTCAAATATCACGCAAGTTTCACGCCTCAAACTACAAATAGCAATCGGTCACACAAGTTTTTTCTTTGCACTCGATTTTCTCTTCTTCTTCTTACCACTTGATTGTGCCGGCACACCACACAAAAACCTCATGCTCTTGGTTTTCTTCGCGTCAGTAGCACTAGGCCGCCGCACATCACGTCCTAGACAGACGACAGTGGCTATTTCTTGTTCATTTTCAGTTGACACCTCAACAGACGACAGATTCAGTTCGAGAACAGCTTCATTTTGCACCGCAACATCCAAAACTGAATCAGATGGCACAACATCATCGAAAACTGAATCAGTTTGCACCACAGCATCTAGAACTGATTCATTTTGCACCACATCATCCAAAACTGAATCAGATGGCACAACATCATCCAAAACTGAATCAGTTTGCACCACAACATCCAGAACTAATTCATTTTGCACCAAAACATCCAAAACTGAATCAGATGGCACCTCATCATCCAAAACTGAATCAGATGGCACACTTCTCTTTCTTCGGCCATTTAGTCTAGCCTTTTTTGTTGCCCAGCAATTTTCAACAACAAGGGGTTCAAAGGGCTCACTTCCATGCTTTCTTCTGAAAAAATAAAAGAGAGTATGAAAACAGAGTAGCAATTGCAGTAGAATTTAAATAAATGATCAAAAACTTGAACTTACTTTGGTTTTTCTGGAGTGTAACGGCATTTGGGAGATCCAGCTCGGTGACCAAGTACCTGACACAACTTGCATCTATTTTTGTTACCTTTCTGAGGCCGTTTTGGTTTATCATCCTTTTCCCCTCTTACTACTGCTACCTTTCTCAAACCAGGCCTTGAATCTGCTCATTTTAGGCCCGCCAGCCTTTCTTTTGGCAAGGGGGGGACACATAGAAAATTCGAAATCCACTTCAGGCCACTGCAACTGATCTGTAAGTGGTGGTATTGGAGTTGCATACGCAGCCTTGAATCTTGCTACTGAGTAATATTCATGCAGATAAGGGTGCATGTTTACCTTCGGTTTGGAAGCCAAGAAGAGTATGGCATGCTCACATGGTTTTCTAGTGTGTTGCCACTCGAGGCAAGTGCATTCATGTAGTTCAGTGTCAACCACATGCCTTCTTCCAGTCTTGGTATCTCTCACTTCAGCGCCCCACAATGAAGATTTCTCAACTGCCAAATGTGTAAGATTTCTGCTCCTATTAACCACCTGCTGTACCACTGCTGGAAGCTTATCCCCTTGCATAACATCACCTAATCTTCTTCTCAATTCCCACAACCGCATGATCATGATCCTGATTTGGTCAACCATGTCATGCACAGGCAAGTCTTTCAAATCCTTCACCTTGTTGTTAAAACTTTCTGCCAGATTGTTGTTGATATGATCACACTTGATGGCCGTATTAAATCCTGACCTATACCACAAAAGAGAATGGTATGCTTCTAGCCAGTGCTCAAACTCAGGATCTGATGCAATAACCTTGGCAAGGTGATAAGCATGTGTCTGTTTAGAGTAAGATCTTGCTGCAGGCCACAGTCGCCCAAAATCTTCTCCTCTATGTTTCTTGATCACATTCATCCACATATGGCCGAAGCACTCCCTCTGCTCAGCATGTGGAAATACATTCTTGACAGCATTTTCTAGCCCTTTACAAGCATCAGTGTGTATAGCCAGAGGTGCCACTGGCCCAATGCATCTTTTCAACTGCATCATGAACCATGTCCATGAAGTCTCTGTCTCAGATTGAAATAGGCCAATAGCAATAGGAAACATCCAGTTGTGTCCATCTAGAGCATTGCATGCTGCCAATTGACCATTCCACTTTCCAGTCAAAAAAGACGAGTCTATGCTCAAATATGGCCGACACCCTGATTTGAAGCCATCGATGCAAGGCTTTAAAGCCATAAAAAATTTGGAGAAAAAAACCTTGCCATCAGGTGCAACCTCGGTATCTATCTCCACAACACTGCTAGGTGACCTCTTCTCCACCTCTGCCTTGAAACTATACAGCATCCTGAAGGTATTTGCCCAATCACCATATAATTCTTTCATTGCCTTCTGTTTTGCCTTCCACACTGTGGTATATTTCAGCTTAATAGGGTACTGCTTTTCCATGTCTACTTTCAGTCTCTTTGTAGCAGTGTTTGGTGTTTTGGCTAAAATAGGAGTGATCTTTTGTGCAACCCAGGCCTGTGATGTCATGGTTGAGGGATTCTGTGAACTAGTAATACAAGTATGTTCATGTGGTATTTGATTAACCCTGACTGTACTTCCATCAGGTTGGCGTCTAGCAGAAATGTACCACTTGCAAGCCTTGGCACCCCCATCAAAGCCTCTGCACTTCGCATAAAATTTCTTTGTATCTGTCCACCAAGTCTTGGTGTCAAACTGCCTCTTCACTGCATAAGTCCTGAAACACATCCTAAACTCATCCATGGTTGGAAAAAACTTTCCTACTTCAATTACAGGGTTGTCTCTCTCATATACATTTACCATCTCATCATCATTGTCATCATCTACATCACCAGCAGCTTCCTTCATCAACTCTGGATCCACATCTTCAGAACCAGCAGCCGCATTAGCCTCATCCTTGTATTTATCATCTACCGGAATTCCAAACATTTCCGCCATCTCAGTGTCATCCATTGGTGCAATGACCAAATCAGTAAGGTCTTGCAGTTGTACTGAATTCCAGTCAACAACAGCCACATTTGCAGCACCATCACAGCCCCCTTGTGCATCATCAGCTAACACTGTCGGCTCGGTTACAATGGGCATTATCTGTCTACTTGCAGCCCAATCATCATCTTCCATCTGCATAGCCAACTTTGATGGCACATATCCTACCCTTGAATCTGATTTCAGATCAACCAGCTCGACACGAAATGTAGCACGTTTGCTTGTCCAGCCGTCTTGCCGATCGATTTCATCAACAAGCGCTTCGCCATCCTCCAGTCTCACATACTCTCCCTTCCATTCTTCGAACCGTAACAATGCCACTTCTTGCTCTGGACCCCAAGGAATACTCTCCCCTGTTTTCTCCACAACAGTCCTCACCGCTTTCTCTTCTTGGTTCACTAGTTCTTGTGGATCGATCTCTTCAAATGCAACCTCCCAACTAACTAATCTGTCGTGCTCTATGGTCCTCAAGCTACCATCAGCTAGCCTTAGATAGAAAAAAATTTGACAGACAATTCGAAGCTACGCCGGTCATCTCCCCTGTTTTGACAATGGTGCGGGAATGTGACGAATTGGAAGCGAACGAGCTCAAATCGGAAGCAAAATCAGCACGAGAGTGATGGATTACCTCGAATTTGACTCTGCCGCCTCCATTTAGCTCGTTCTTCGGGCGAGCGCGGCAAGCTGCGGCGGCGGTCACGGGCGGCCGAGCGCACAGGTGGGGGCTGGCAAGCGCGGCGAGCGGGGCAAGCTGTGGCGAGGCGGAGGGGCATGGGTGAGGTGTGGTAGCAGCGGTGAGGTGCGGCCACAGTGGCGAGGCAGAGGGGCGCGGGCGAGCGGGGCGAGCTGCATGGCATAGGCGAGGTCATCGTCGGCGACGGGGGTGAATTCTTGATCCGGGTGTTCTTCCGGGCCCCGTCCTTGGGCTTCTGCCGCCGCCCCAAATCTGGCTGCCGCCGCCCCAAATCTGGCTGGAAATCGGGCAAAATCGGGCGCGAATGGTCAGATTCGTGACTGAATTAGGAGGGGAAGGCGACGAGGATTTGATTCGACTCACCACAGATGCCGCCGAGAAGGAAAGCGACGCCCAGGAGTGTGGAGCTCCGCCGCCGGCGAGGGAGCTGCGGCACGCACAGTCGGGCTCAGATGGCGCGCTCGGGCACGGTCGGTCGTTGCGGTCGGTCGGTGCAGGTTGACTTGACCGAGAGAAACTGAGTGGGTCCCATGGCCGCTAAACCTAAGTCCACACTCCTTAACTAGCACAAATAAGTGACACGGCCGTTTCATCACCATGTGTGGGTCGTGGCTATTTTGCTGCTCACAAACGTCGCATGCGAGCTATTATCGTCAACTGTGTCGCTTCCCAGCCAATTCCCCTCAAAAACGTCGCATGTGAGCTATTCGCCCAATGGAGAGATGCTAAAGTTGATGCACCAACCGCCCGACAAAGACGCCCCAGGCCATGCACGAAGGTTACGCCAACTCCAGCGCACGACTCCAAATCGTCCGGTCGCGTTCATTTGGGGCTAGACGGACACAAAACGTGACCTAACGCGCGGGAGAAAATGGACAAATGTCTGTTTTCAGTCCACTTTCGACTCATTCCCGGTCCAAATTTGGGCGGTGTTTGCGTCCAAAAGGATACGTCCGAACGGGCGGGACGCGTGCCCTTGTCCTCCCCTGGCTCGTCCGTCAGGGACACAGACGCCCATTTTTCTCCCCCCCCGCCGCCCCTATGCACAAACCCTCCCCATAGTCGCCACCCATTTTCCCGACCGCCTCGCTCTCCAGCCCCCCACCCCCAAGCACAACCACCGGCTTGGTGCCTCCCTCGCCCCGACACGGACGACCAACCGGTAGATCCGCGGTGGCGGGATTTGACTCATCCTGCCGGCCAGATTTGCCGCATCCAACCGCCGACGACTGCCCCTTGCCATGGATTGACCAGGTACCGGACCGCACAGCTCCGACAACGCCTCGACGCCGCATGCAGGTATTGACTCCGTCTTTAACCGCTCGGATCTATCACGTCGTCGGTTCGCATGCAAAGACACGGCCACATATCCACATGGCCTCTGGCCATGTCACCCCTAACGCCCTCATGACGCGTCAACCACCAACGTCACCAGCCGTGGGCCGCCAGCTGGTCACCATCGTGAAGACTGCATGCCCACGGGAAGAGCACACACCACCACCCGTCCAACGACGCTCGAACTAGCCGAAACGAAGCCAACGGGCCAAGCCGCCATCGCACGGGAGCCACCACATCAAGCCGCCATCCCCGCCTTCCAATAGCCCATGTAGAGAGGCCGCCCGCGACCTAAGCCGCCGGTGGGCCGCCGCCGCCGGCAGCCCGCCGCCGCATAGGCCCACGCGACCTCGCCATCTCCACGCACCGCGCCGCAACGCCGCCGCGGCCTGAGACAGCGAGGCACCCCGATCCCGACGCACCGGAAGCCGAGCCCGTCCACGTCCCCACGGAGGCGCCATGGGAGAAGCAGGATATGCGATGGTGAAGCCGACGTGAGAGAGGAGGTCCTGGAAGTGCCGCGGCGGGTGGGGCGGGGAGGTAGATCGGAAGTTGACGGGCGGCAGGAGAGGGTATTGTCCAGGTCCGAGGAGAGGAGAAGACCACGCGGACGAGCGGAGGAACTCGGAGTCCGACTCCCTCAGCTCGTGCGTCTCCGAGGAACATGCCGCTGCGACAAAGTCGCCAGAGATTGAGGTAGGGCGATTATTTTCGTTCGGCTGAGGTGAGAGAGACGATGGCCTCTTTTTTTTGAATTGTTGACGATGGCCTTATGGAAAAGGGTCCCGATATTCACCACACGTGTGGCGTATTAGACATGCGTCTACACATCGTGTGTGGCATACATAGGAGGCAACCCACACGGGTCGTGTGTGGGCGAACAATAGAACTGCCCACACGTGTGGGCGCGGCTACTTCGTGCCACACGCTCAACAAGTACTAGTCATCCCCACCCGTCTGTGTGGCACGAAGCAAATCTGCCCACACATCCTCGCGCAGCTACGTTAGTTACCCGCGGGATAGCAACTCTAGTTACCCCCGGGGATGGCAACTCTAGTTATCCCGGATGGCAATTGTAGTTGTAAAAGCATGGCAACTCTCTCTGTTTTGGTTAACTATAGTTACCCGCAGGATAACACTTTAGTTACCCGGAGATAGTTGCCATGTGTGTTTACCTAGTTGTCGCGTGTGGTTTAACCATAGTTGCCATGTATGGTTAATCGTAGTTGCCATGTGTGTTTACCTCGTTGCCACGTGCGCGCAGCTGCAGTTGCCATCTAGCAACGAATCGTAGTTGCCATGTGTGTTTACGTAGTTGCCACGTACGCGAACTGCAGTTGCCATCTAGCAACGTACGAGTGATGTGTGGGCGAAGAGCAGTTCGCCCACACGCGGTGGACTAGGTGATGACTATATGGGCAGAAACCGGTTCGCCCACACAGCGCAGCTGGCAACCGCGCGTTGTGGGTCGTGTGGGCGAACTCTCCAACGCCCACACACACGATGATGCCTACGTGGCACAGAAATTCCAACAGATTCCTTTAAGATTCGTGCAAAATAGAATCAACGCGGATAGACGCGTGTGGGCGAAGTGCAAACTGCCACATCGTATGGGCGTTATCTTTTCCCTTTGGAAAAAAGTCGACGGTTGCATGAAAAAATCAGGAACGGTAGGATCGATGCTCCCCCTAGGGGCTAGAGATACGGGACGTGAAGCAATCCAAAATCCCCAGTCCAGGTCCATTTACGAGTACGATCCGACACCGACTCCCCATGGGATAAAGGAAACCTATTTAAATGCAGCCGAATCATGGGGTAAAAGCCAGCAGATCCAGCCTCTAGCCAGCCCTGAATTTTGGGACCAAATAAACAGCGAATCCATTGCCCTAACCTGCAGAGGAAGATCGTGGAGACATGCAAAAAAGGGGAGCGAAGACCCCCGCCGTGAAGCCCCTGGCCGCCGGCGCCCATGACGCAGAAGAGATTTTGAACGCGATGCCCGGGACAGAGGCGGAGAAGGTGGCCAGGCTGCAGGTTCTGCTCGCGCGTTCATGAAGGCGGGGTTCGAGGACTGCAAGCTGTACATAGCCATGGAGGAAGAGGAGGTGGTGGAGGAGTACCGCCGGGCGGGTAAGCTCCACACGTACGACCCGGATAGGGAGTGGAAGAAGCGCCTGGCCAGGGTCGCCAAGCTCCACCCGCCGCCCGATCACATGGTCGAGAAGATCAAACTGTACACGTATTACCTCGAGGAAGACGAGGACGACTTCAGGATTGGACTGCACTCATTAATAGATGAATGAATGAAATCAGAAACTTTATGTTGGTTCATTTTTGTATGGTACTCTCTCGTCGTATTTGCCACACTTGTTCAGGTTCCTAAGTGTGTTTATGTCGGTTAGTTGCCTTCTGTCAATATGCATTTTGAGAAGAATAAGCATATATATACAAGAATTAAAGCGGCTAAGCTAGCTCGCACCAGGGAGCTCCAGCGTTGTGGCCGGGCCGCTCCCCCACGACGACACGCGTCCCGTGTGAACAGCACACACCGGCGAACAGTAACCCCTGGCGAACAGTAACCTTCGATGAACAGTACCCCGATAAACAGTATCTCGGTGAACATCAACCCGATAAACAGTACCTCGGTAAACAGTAATCTTTGATAAACAGTAACCCCCTCCCCCCCCCGATGAACAGTCTTTCCTGTTTTCAAACCTTTTCCCCCGAGTTTTAAAACGAAATAGTGCCCTGTGTTTTCCCCCTTTTTCCGAAATTAAAATTAAAAAGTTAAAAATTACAAAAAAAATCTGTAATAAACAATAATTTCTTATTTTTTACCTTATTTATTTAAAACCCATTTTTAAAATAATTTAAAAAGTTAAAAATTACAAAAAAAAAACATTTCTCTGATTTGTGGCTGGGACTCTCCCCTGCACGATATCTTCTTTGAAATTAAAATTAAGAAGATAAAAATACAAGGAAAAAATGAACCCTGCGATGAACATTAACCCTTTTTTTTTCTTTTCCTTTCCAAATTCTCCTATTTTTTTGAAATTAAAATTTAGAAGTTAAAATTTACAAATATACATTTCCCCCAGTTCTAAAACAAATATTACACCACTTTTAAAAATTAGGGAGATAAAAATACCAAAAAAATAAAAATAAAAAACACATCATTTTTCTATAAACTAGTAATCGTGGTCAAACAATAACTACGAATACCATTCTCTTTTCCCCCTTCTCCTTCGAAATTAAAATTATTAGGATTATAAAATTACCAATTTTCCCCCCTTCTTCTTCAAAATTTAAATTAATAATATAAAATTACCAAAAAAAATATGAAAACTAACATTACAGCAGTTTTCCGTAAACAGTAATTGCGGGCAAACAATAAACTATGGTTTACAATGAACAGTGCCCACCCCAACAATACTTCCACATTTTCCTCTTCTTCTTTAAAATTAAACTTAAAAAGATAAATTTACAAAAAAAACCCAAATATTACATCACTTTTCTACAAATAATAATAGTGTGTAAACGGTAACCATAGCTAACTAATAATTATGACAAACAATTTTCCACGGTTTTTCCAAAACAAAAAGATAAAATTACCAAAAAAAAAATATGAAGACAAATATTACATAAAAAACAAATTTGCTAAATGACGAGCTTAAACTCGGATGCGGCGTGTCGCAAATTTCCCTTCTTCTTCAAAATTTAACTCAAGAATATAAAATTACCAAAAAAAATTTTAAAACAAACATTACACCACTTTTTTGTAAATAGTAATTGCGGCCAAACAATAAACTATGGTTTACAATGAACAGTGACTCCCCTGAACAATACTTCCACAATTTTTCCTTCTTATTTAAAATTAAAATTAAAAAGATATTTTTTTAAAAAAATTTTACAACAAATATTACATCACTTTCCTATAAATAATAATAGTGGGTAAACGGTAACTGTAGCTAACCAATAATTACGACGGACAATTTTCCACGATTTTTCCCAAATGAAAAGATAAAATTTCCAAAACAAATATTACATAAAAAATAAATTTGCTAAATCACGAGCTTAAACTCGGGCGCGGCGTGCCGCCGCGCCTTCTGCCCACTAGTAAGGGTTACAATTGGTTACACACTTTTTTTTTGTGCGTGGTTACACTCTTTTATGGCCAGTGCTAGGCGCCGGCGGACCGGCCCAAACTTTCGGCCGGTCGGCTGCCGAGCGTTCGATTAGGGACTACTTAACCGTTAGATCTCAGTCTTTCTTTTCTTATCTAGTCAACGCTATCAATCCCCCATAGGAATCACGTCATGGATTTCCCCCCCTGCAGCGCCGCCCTCATCCCAGCGTGTGAAAATTGCACGAGCAGCTCGCCCCATGCAGCGCTACCTCGTCCCGAAACGGTCGTAGCAGAGACGCCGCCCGAGCTCGCTGTAACTCGCCGGCGGTCACCATCCCATCTCCCGTTGCAGCTTTTTCGGATGCAGCTCCGCCCCTACTGGATGCCAATTGCAGAAATTCTACTCATCGGCCAACGGGGACAAATCAAGTTGAATGGCAACTCCATCGCCGTTGGTCGCCATCTCCGGCTCGCTGCCGTCGACTTGCATCATCATGTTTCATCGAACAAAAACTCCAGTGAATGGTTGAAGCAAAAATAGAAGTCGCTTCCAGCAAAATTTAACACCGGATCCAGCAAAACAAAATTCAGCAACAAAAAAGTTCAGTAGTTGTTGAAGCAAAAAATTAGCCAATTCCAGCAAAAAATTATGCCGGTTCCAGCAAAATCGTCGTCTCCGGCTTGCCCCGTCATCTGCTTGCACCACCGTGCTCCAGCAAACAAAAACTCCCTAGATGGTTGCAGCAAAAGAAGAAGCCGGTTCCAGCGAAAATTAACATAGCATCCAGCAAAATAAAAACCATCAACAAATATCATCATAGTCTATGCAGCAAATTAAAATGCTAGTTCCAGCAAAAATCAACAGAGGTTCCAGCAAAAACTTGATGTAGCAAAAAATCATGACGGAGACGGCGCCACCATCCTCTCAATTTGCAGCAAAATCAAAAGATGGTTCCAGCAAAAATCAACAGAGGTTCCAGGAAAAAATTGATGTAGCAAAAAAATCAAGGCGGTGACACACAATCCTCTCAATTTGATGCGGCAGCTATGGCTGCTGGTTCCAGCACCGCAACCCGCCGGTACCAGCTCTGCCCACGCCATAGTTGCAGCATCGTGGGTCGGTGTCCGCGAGGACGCATCTCAGCGTCGAACTGGTTAGACCATAGGGTAACAACACGGAGAAAGAAAAAGAGAGAAGCTTTGTGCAGCGGTGGTGGCGCTGGTGCTGCTGCTGCAGCCCAACGCCGCTGTGAGAAGGAGCGCATCATCTGGTGAATCTGAGGAAAAACAAGAGAGACAGGAGAAAGCAGCGACCTCAACGAGAAGGCCAGGAAGAAATGAATGGAACGCGCTGTGCGGTGGTGGAGATAAGGCAACACCGAAGCGGTCCATGTGGAGCCCACAGAAGCATGACGTGGCGCTAATCGGGTGCGTTTGATGGAGACGGATCCAGCGACGCACGCGCGACCGGCACAACGCTTCCGCCGGTCCGCCGGAAGCCAACGATTCCCCTCTTTTATCGCTCACCCAATCAAGTGCTTTTCTTTCCAAAAAGAGGGGAACGACCTCGGCCTTTACATCAAGTGATGCACGCAAACTTCTATATTGAAACAAAAAAGCAAACTTCAACATCCGAGTTCAATAAAGTTCAACAAATAAAATTCACAAATGGCACCCCAAGTAAAATAAAAAGACATAGGAAAATAAGCCTCACACATCACAAATCATATTAGTAGCTCGTCAACTAAATCGATTGAACAGATTCCAAGAAATCGTCTCCCACCAACTGCAGCCAAAGACCATAGGTGCCCACTCCTTCTTGTGAAGTGATGACCACGTATGAATCCAGCTGATGGCCTTGAAGATAACCTGCAATATTTTGGAGCTTTCATTCTGTTAAAAATACAACTTACGAGTGTTCCAGATGTCCCAAAGTAAAACACAAACTCCAACACGGATCTGAGACTTCAACATGGGATGCATCATCACTAACCAGTTTTCGAACATATTCGTAACACTTGTCGGTGAAGGTAGATTCAAAGCTACATGAGCCCGACAGCCACGACCTCCCCGCCTATTTTGGTCCCTGTTGCCGGCACCGGCGTTCGCGCCTCCCCCTTCCACCTCCTCAGACTCCGTCAGCGCCTCCGTCCACGCCGTCAGCCTCCTACACTCCATGGTGAGCGACGCCGCCCCTCTCTTTTTTTCTTTATATTCTGTTTTTATTTGCTACTAATCCACTAAGTGTCATGCATGTTTAATTCGGATGAATTGTTAGTTAAAAAGATAAATTTAAGTGTGTTGTTAGAAATTTGCTAGAAAATTTTAGGTGTTAGAAATTAGCTAAGTGTAGTTTTTAGTAGGAAAAAGAATTAGGTGTAGTTCAGTTAGTTCAATGCCCCTCAATCATTTCTCACCGATATTGGTTCAGCCGTTTGGGTATTTGCTGCATACAGAAAAATATTGATACAAGGATTGTTCCACATATCATTTTTCCTTTTTATTTGTATCTCGCCTTTTTATTTTTATTTTTATCTAAGTCTATTTGTATCTCGCCTTTTTATTCTTATTTTGTCGTTTGTGTGAGAGGACATTGATGTGCTGTGTGCATCTTAGTTATGTAGAGGCCGGGTGTAATGCTTAAATATTTTAAATAATAAAGCATTCTTTTTTAAAAAAAATATCATTTTCCTTCACATTTTTGTAAACATAAAAAATGAATGCTACACTAGTGTTGCAAACGTGTAACCAATTTGTTGCCCACAATTGTTTTTGTTGCAGTGGCCGGACGGCTCTCAAATGTTGGTTTCAACTGAGATTACGCTCGGATTTTAGTTTTAAGTGAGATCGATCAAAAGACTTGCACATGGCGATTTCATAAATCGGATAAGTGCAGCAATCGGTCTCAGACAAGAAACAATACAAGCTCTCAATCCGATACGGACACAAAGAGAAGAAAATTACGATACGTAGTGCAGACCCCTCCGCCGACTTCAGAGTCCCATAGGCAGTTTAGCCGAAGGCATCTTCATACCCACAAACCTCTTGCATCCGTTTGAACCGCGCGGTCCGGAACGCGGAAACCATCCAACGCGGTCCTGTATCGGTTCGGGCTGTTCGCACGTGATTTCTTCCATAAACCGGAGATAAAAATGAAGGAAATTTGTGGGAGTCCGGACACAAGAAACGTCGCTATCCGTCACCCGTGGCTTACCCAAAACCCTTTCCGGACCCCCGCGACTCCATCCTCCTCATTTTCTCCCCTTCCTTATTTCTCTATTGCCTTCGCCACCACTCCACCACCCTGTCGACCGCGCCACACACTTGTCGGAATTCTGCGTCTCCGTCACCCTCCGGCGCTCCAGCAGGGCTTCCCGTCACTTCTCCTCCGTCTCCGTTCACCTCATGTTCTCCGATCACCCCGCCAGGTACCATCCTCTACTGTTATTTTCATCATGCCCTGATGTGGAGCATCCTACGGTCATTCCCATGTACACTCAGACTACTCCCCAAGCAAGTGCCATCAGACATAAGGTGAACTCGCTCCTAAGTTCCTCTCCTTTCAATTGACTCAAGACATGGATGCTACCTCAAGCGGAAATACTATGCATGCTTAGCTACCATGAAGGTGATCAGAGACACTCGAAGTGAAGGCTAAGCCCCCACGGAGACGGACGACGAAGATAATCAAGTGGAGGCACGCGAAGTCTACAGCGGCCGGACATCAGGCCCAAGGCCCGGACATCCAGCGCCTGAAGAACCGCCAGTGCCAAGGCAGGGCTGGCCAAGCTACAGAGCCCGGACATCCGGCCCCGCCTCGGAAATCCGGCCTTCGCCCCGAAATCCGGCTCGAAGACACCAGAACCGGATGCTCTCTGATCAGCTGGAGCCCGGACATCCGGCCCAAGCCCGTACATCCGGTGACTCCAGAAGCCTCGGACTTCCGCCCTCCGCCCTAGACATCTGGCACGAGGCACCCGCATCCACGTCCCTCTGACCAGCTCTAGGTCGGACATCCGGCCCATGCCCCGGACATCCGGCATCCCCGCGACTGGCCGGACATCCGGCCTGTAACAGCCCGAGACCGACGCTCGAGAAGATTCCCCTTTTATTCCATTGTCGTCGTGCGATTCTTTTGTTTGTCACATTCATCATCGCATCATTCGCATCATATGCATAGCATCGTCACTCGTTTTTGAAAACTTGCATCCGTTAGTAGTTGCCGGTTCTCCTCGTTGACCGTTTCGAAACCAACCACACACACGCGCGCCCGCGGCATCGGTAAAAGCCCCAAAAATCAGCTAACCCTAGCCCCTTCCCTATATAAACCCCTCCCTGCCAAAAATGGGCAAAACCTAGCCTACCCTAGCCTCCCAGCCGCCCTGACCACCTCCTCCCTCGGATCCGGCGCCGCCAGCCTCAGCCCGCCACTTGGCGCCGCCGCCGCCGGCGTTTCAGCCAATTGTAGGGCGCCACGTCGCCCCCAAGCCGCCTCCCAGCCGCCGCTCCCGAGCACTCCGCTCGATCTGGTCGGGAGGGCCTCCCGAGCTCCTCCCGTTGCTTCCCCGCGCCGCCCGGAGGCCGCGCCGTGCCCCCTCCCGCCGGTGACCATGCCGCTCGTCGGAGCGCCGTCGGTCACCGCAGACCATGTCCCTGTCCTCGCCTCCCGTCGCGCCGCCCTCAAGCAGTCGGCCGGGGCCGCCCGCACCCTTGCACCGTCGCGGACGCCATGGGAGGCCCGAGGAGCTCGCCGCCCCGCTTTGCCTGCTCGCTGCCGGCCATGACCCGCTCGCCGCCGTCCAGATCCGGCCGGAGGAGCCCGGATCCGGCCACCTCGAAGCATCCCGTCGGCCTCTGCCCCCTCGCCCCCGGAACCATCGCTGCAGCCGCCGCCCTGCTCCCGCTCGGGCTCTGGGGCGAGGAGGAGGACGAACCCCCCTGCCTGCATCCGCTCGTGGGGCCAGCCCATCCGTCGCGTGGGCCTAGCTCTGCCTCGCCCTGGTGGGCCTCTCCACCGACCGGCCTTTTAGGCCCAAGGTGAGGCCACCGCGTCCAAGCTATATCGCGCCCGAGGGCGATTTATTATATGTTGCGCTCTGCATGTTTAGCCCGTTAGCAGATTCGGCCCTATATTGTTTTTTTCCTCTGCCGCGAATTATGTATTATCCGGGATTTGCACAATTTCAGAAAAAAAAACCATATTTTGCATTTGCTCATAGATAAATAACCGTGCATCGCATGTAATAATTGTATATATGTAAAACGTGTAGAATTTCGTGTAGATTCGCAATATTCCAATTTCATCCATGTTTAAAATGGTTAACATGATGTTTCTTGTGATTTGCATGAATGCCATGGTTTTTGCATCGCTCATAAATAATTAAGCGTGCATCCGAATTAAACAAACCATATATGTAAAATGTGTAGGTTATTTATATTCATTTTCCATGCATGAAAAAATAGGTGATGTGATGTTTGCAATTAATTTGCATAAATAACTTGCTAAAATGGTTTTTGTCCTAATCTCGCATAAATATTGTGTCATTTGTTTTATAATAAAAACCCGCATATTATATATGTTTTCGGGGTAGAAAAATCCATGGAATTTATCTGTGCATTTAGTTTTGTCTTTTGAGCAATTTTGTGTGCATATTAATTTGTTAGGATGCCCTTTTTTTGTGTGAATTAATCCATGCATGATATGAAATATTTTTAAACATGAGATATGCTCTTGGACATGTGTGTTAGGCCCTGGTATTTTTGGTTGCTATAGAAATCCATGTGTAGGTGTTATTTTTCGTGTTGCCAACATGATATAAAATACTGCTGTTTTGAGGGTCTAAAATATTTCTAAGTCTGAAAACTGCTATTTTGTTGCCATGTTGCCATGTGATTTGCTATTGATCTAGGAGTCTTTTGTGATTGTTCCAAAGGAGTCTTTTGTTAAGCATGTTGTTGTCTACCAGGTTGTGTCTTTTGATGCCATGCATAGGATTTACATCATAGTTATATTCATTGTCCAACATGTCAATCTGTTAAAAACTGATGCACATGTCTACTCTAATTTTCACGAAGTCTGAGAATCTGTTTTCTTCATAATGCCATATTGTGTTGAGGCTAGCCATGATTCTATGCATAACTAGACCTTGCCACCATGGAATGAATTGTAGGGCATCATGTCTACTACCATGCTGTTAAGTTTCATGCCAATATATGACCTGTACCATAAAGTTTTACTGCTGCCAATATGCCTCCAAGAAAATCTGCTATGCTAAAAACTGTTATTTTCACTAAGTCCCAATCTGCTATATTTTATTGCCATGTTTTGAGCTTCCTACCATGTGATCCATGACTCTTTTGAGTGCGAAATGTGAACATGAAATGGAGTGTGTGTTATATGCTACCGCCCCATGCTTAGTTTGTGCATTTTAGAATCTTTTAGCTTGTTGTTTTCATGTGTGCGATATGCTATGTTGCTGTTTTGGGCAGATTTTAAATAAAACTTGTGTTGGTTGTAGTGGTTGAACCGTAGCTCCGTTTAAAACATGCCATGTATGAAACTTGACTAGAATTCCATGTAGTTTCATAATATCTTCTTGCCTCCATGTTTTAACATGTTTATGGTTGATGTTTGCATGCATTTTGCATTCATGTCATGTTCATCTTGTGTGTGGCATATCTTTTAGGTTGTAGCTCCGTTTTAAATGATCTATATATGTAAATCGACTAGAAGAACGCGTAGAATCACATGGTCCTCTTTATTTCGCTGTTTAATAAATATAAAACATGATTAGTTCAGATCTGGACCAATTTCGAAATTAACACATGAGGTCGTTTCGGAAGTGCTATATGTTGTTTCCGACCTCATTTAAGATGCCTAGATAGTGTAGTTTATTTATGCTTTACCTCTTGCCATGTTTAATAACATTTAATATTGTCGTGTACCTAATGAGAGTGAACTTCGAATGTGGAGTTTCGATATGCAACTCGTTGCATATTGAGCTTCACTTAATGTGTAGTATTTGATTGTTGTGATTGCCATGCCTTGCATAATTAAACCGGACATGCATCATGTTTGTTCGCGCATCATGTCATGCATTTCTTGTGCTGTTTATCGTGTGTTGATTGTTGTTTCCGATTTGCTTCTTCTCGATAGAGTTCCGAAACCGCTTCAGAGTGTGAGGATTTGTTCGACTACGTTGGTTCGTCTTCTTCATGGACTCGATCTTCTTCCATGCGGGATCTCAGGCAAGATGATCATTTCCCTGGATACCACTATTATCATTGCCATGCTAGATGTCTCCTTTCTATCGCTTGTCTCGCTACCTACCACTTGTTTGTCAAGCCTCCCAAATGTCATGAAAAGCCTCTAACCCTCCACATCCCAGCACACCATTGTTTGGCTATGTTACCGCTTGCTCAGCCCTTCTTATAGCGTTGCTAGTTGCAGGTGCAATTGTTTCCATGTGCCAACATGGACATTTTTGATATATCACAATATTATTGCTATTTAATTTAATGCACATATATACTTGGTAAAAGGTGGAAGGCTTGGCCTTTTGCTCGGTGTTTTGTTCCACTTTTGCCGCCCTAGTTACTTGTGTACCGGTGTTATGTTCCATATTTTGCGCTCCTAACTTGCTCGGGGTTGTTATGGGGACCCCCTTGACTTTCGTTTTAGGATAAAGCTTGTCTGGCAAGGCCCAACATTGGTACTACATTTGCCTAATAACTAATAAAATTGCATAGGGACTTTCTGGACCCCGTGGATAATTAACCAACAACCCGGGCCAGTGCTCCCAATGAGTGTTGGTCCAAACCTGTCAACCGTCGGTGGACGCTAGGGGCAACTCTGTGATTGGCCTACCGGAAGTTTGGACAATCCGGTCGTGTCCTGAGAATGAGATACGCGGCTCCTATCGGGTTCGTCGACACGTCGGGCGGCCTTGCTGGATTTGTTTTACCTTTCTCGAACGTCTTGTGCGTGGGATTTCGACGACACTTCGGGCTATCTCGAAGTCAAGAGTTTCCATCGGGATTCCGCGAATACTACGGGTGATTCCGCGGTTGAGGAATTCCAACGCAGCTTGTGGTTAGTTTATGATGGATGAGTTGGAGCACCCCTGCAGGGTTAAATCTTTCGGAAAGCCGTGCCCGCGGTTACGTGGCAACTTGGAAACTTTGTTTAACACCCGGTCATAGCAAACTTGAAGTAAACTCAAATAAAATACACCAGCCGTGTGCGTAACCGTGACTGTCTCTTCTCTTGATTTTTGAATCGAGAGAGAACATGGTGGGGTTATGTTTGTTCGTAAGTAGGTGTTCAGGATCTCTTAGAGATCATTACTAGTTCACGTCCGTTTATGCGACGATCATCCCCCTTTATTCTTGTACTCGTATGTTAGCCACTCAAATAAATGCTTAGTGCTTGCTGCAACGTCACCACTTAACCATACCTCACCCATTAAGCTTTAGTAGTCTTGATGCCCTTGGAAATGAGATTGCTGAGTCCATGTGGCTCACAGATTACTACAACAACAGTTGCAGGTACAGGTAATGCGATGCTGTGACCTGAGAGCGATGCTTTGTTTGATTTGGAGTTCTTCTTCTTCTTCATCGATCTAGGGTGGGTTCCAGGCCGGCAGCCTGGGATAGCAAGGATGGATGTCATTTTATCATTTGATTTTGTGTGTAGTCGAACCCTGCTCTTCTGTATGATGATTGTATATGATGTTGTATTGCCGTTATCTTTTTTTAGCTTGTGGCGAGTGTAAGCCAATTCCAAATACTCATCTCTTCTTTACATGTACTTGTAATGATATCCATTCTTGCGAAACGACGAGATGCGCTTCTATCCCTGTCGAGGCCCTCGAGCCAAAATAAGGATAGGATCGCATCTTGGGCGTTACAAGTTGGAATTAGAGCCTGTACCGACCTAGGAGCCGCCTTGATTGATCGAACTTGGCCGAGTCGAGTCTAGTAAAAACAATTTTGAGTCTAGTTATATCGGATAGTAGGATTCTTTTTACTCCTCTTCTATGCTCTGGTGAGGAATTACAACTTAGGAATTTTAATTCTACCCTCTCCTCACTCAATTTTTTTAGGATCACGTGGGTATTTTGGAACCTCTATGATGTCGATGTGACCGGAACTCTGTTCTTGGTGCCTCCCGTACGTATGGATTGGACCCGGGGAGTTGAGATCCAAGGGGTTCTTGACACATCGTTATCATTCATTTTCCTTAGTATCTCAGGACGCGGATGTTCGAAATTGCTTCAATACTATTCGTGGTGCGAAGAGTGTGGCGGCACCCAGTACTGGGGAGCGGGATCACATGTACTGCCATCTTTAGTATCGTTGTGATTACGAGGGTCTAAGGTAGATGAGTTTCCGAGGTTTCTCTGGTTCTGTGTTGACGGATGTGAAACACGGTGGGTAGTATTATTGCTAGGAGTTGAGTGTTTTATTCAGTAATTTATCCGTGTATCCGTTGGACCAGATTGCATAACTAGAAAGATTTCGGAAGTTCTTAGGTGGGAATTCAAATAGTTACCTAGGATTATCCTTCCAACAAATGCAAATGGGTTATGTATTTGTTTCTGGCTTAATCCTCAAGCCTCATCTTGTGGTCTTGTTGGAGTTTAGTAATTCGAGTTGCTTCGATGTCAAGTGGTGATTGTTGGGGAACGTTCCATGGGAAACAAAATTTTTCCTACGCACACGCAAGATCTATCCATGGTGATGAGCATCTACGAGAGGGAGAGTGGATCTACATACCCTTGTAGATCGCTAAGCGGGAAGCGTTGAGAAACGCGGTTGATGTAGTCGAACGTCTTCGTGATCCAAATCGCTAAGCGTCCCGCGATCCAATCACGATCCGTCCCGATCTAGCGCCGAATGGACGGCACCTCCGCGTTCAGCACACGTACAGCTCGATGACGATCTCCGCCTTCTTGATCCAGCAAGAGGGAGCGGAGAGGTAGATGAGTTCTCCGGCAGCGCGACGGCGCGGCGGCGGTGGTGGTGGAACTATTCCAGGAGGGCTTCGCCTAAGCACTGCCAAAAACTAGAGGACTTGATCTATTGGGGAGAGAGGGCTGCACCGTGGCTTAGGGTTTTCTGGTGCGGCTGCCCTCTCTCCCCTCTAGTATATATAGGAGGGAGGGGAGGGGCTGGCCGGCCTAGGGCTCCTCCTAGGAGTCGGCCGCAAGGAGGAGGAGGTGGAGGAGTCCACCTCCAATCCTACTCCTAGTAGGATTCCTTCCCTTCCCCACTTGGACTTTCCTTTCCCACAATTCCAGCCGCATAGGCCCACTTAGGCTGGCCGCCCAGCCCACCAGGGGATGGTGCGCCACCCTAAGGCCCATGTGGCCCTCTTGGGGTGTGGTGGGTCCACTTGGTGGACCCCCGGAACCCATTCGTCACTCCCGGTACACTGCCGGAAATGCCCGAAACTTTTCCGGAGTTCAAACACCACTTTCCTATATATCAATCTTTACCTCTGGACCATTCCGGAGCTCCTCGTGATGTCCGGGATCTCATCCGGGACTCTGAACAACCTTCGGTCACCAACATACATAACTCAACTATACCGAAACGTCACCGAACCTTAAGTGTGCAGACCCTACGGGTTTGAGAACTATGTAGACATGACCGAGACACCTCTACGGTCAATAACAAGTAGCGGGACCTGGATACCCATATTGGTTCCTACATATTCTACGAAGATCTTCATCGGTTGAACCTCTATGTCAAGGATTCAGTTAATCCCGTATGCTGTTCCCTTTGTTCTTCGGTATGTTACTTGCCCGAGATTCGATCGTCGGTATCTCTATACCTAGTTCAATCTCGTTACCGGCAAGTCTCTTTACTCGTTCTGTAATACAAGATCCCGTGGCTAACACTTAGTCACATTGCTTGCAAGACTTATTGTGATGTTGTATTACCGAGTGGGCCCCGAGATACGTCTCCGTCACACGGAGTAACAAATCCCAGTCTTGATCCATGCCCACTCAACAGACACCCTCGGAGATACCTGTAGAGCATCTTACAGTCACCCAGTTACGTTGCGACGTTTGATACACACAAGGTACTCCTACGGTGTCAGTGAGTTGCATGATCTCATGGTCATAGGAACAGATACTTGACATGCAGAAAACAATAGCAATAAACTGACACGATCATATGCTGCGTTCATAGTTTGGGTCTTGTCCATCACATCATTATCCTAATGATGTGATCCCGTTATCAAATGACATCTCATGTCCATGGCTAGGAAACCTTGACCATCTTTGATCAACGAGCTAGTCTATTAGAGGCATACTAGGGACACAGTGTTGTCTATGTATCGACACATGCAATTGAGTTTCCAATCAATACAATTATAGCATGGATAATAAATGATTATCATGAACAAGGAAATATAATAATAACTACTTTTATTATTGCCTCTAGGGCATATTTCCAACAGTCTCCCACTTGCACTAGAGTCAATAATCTAGCTCACATCACTATGTGATTTACATTGTAATGAATCTAACACCCATACAGTTCTGGTGTTGATCATGTTTAGCCCTTGGAAGAGGTTTAGTCATCGGATCTGCAACATTCAGATCCGTGTGCACTTTGCAAATATTTATGTCGTCCTCTTTGATGTAATCGCGGATGGAATTGAAACGTCGCTTTATGTGTCTGGTCTTCTTGTGAAACATTGGTTCCTTGGCTAGAGCAATGGCACCAGTGTTGTCACAGAACAGAGTCATTGGGTTTAGTGCACTAGGCACTACTCCAAGATCTGTCATGAACTCCTTCATCCAGACACCTTCCTTCGCCGCCTCCGAGGCAGCGATGTACTCCGCTTCGCATGTAGAATCAGCTACCACGCTTTGCTTGGAATTGCACCAGCTTACCGCACCCCCATTAAGAATAAATACATATCTGGTTTGAGACTTAGAGTCATCTGGATCAGTGTCAAATCTTGCATCGACGTAACCCTTTACGACGAGCTCTTGATCACCTCCATAAACGAGAAACATGTTGTTAGTCCTTTTCAGGTACTTCAGGATATTCTTGACCGCCATCCAGTGTTCCATTCCTGGATCACTTTGAAACCTTCCGGCCATACTTATGGCAAGGCTGACATCGGGTCTTGTGCACAGCATTGCATACATGATAGAGCCTATGGCTGAAGCATAGGGGACGACACTCATCTTTTCTCTATCTTCTGCAGTCACTGGGCATTGAGTCTTACTCAAGTTCACACCTTGCAATACAGGCAAGAACCCCTTCTTGGACTGATCCATTCTGAACTTCTTCAAAACTTTGTCATGGTATGTGCTCTGTGAAAGTCCTATAAAGCGTCTTGATCTATCTCTATAGATCTTTATGCCTAATATGAAAGCAGCTTCTCCTAGGTCCTTCATTGAAAAACTCTTGTTCAAATATTCCTTCACGCTTTCCAACATTTCTATATTGTTTCCAATCAGCAATATGTCGTCCACATATAATATTAGAAATGCTATAGAGCTCCCACTCACTTTCTTGTAAATACAAGCATCTTCGTAAACTTGTATAAACCCGAACGCTTTGATCACCTCATCAAAGCGAAGATTCCAACTCCGAGATGCTTGCACCAGTCCATAAATGGATCGCTGGAGTTTGCAAACTTTGTCAGCATTCTCTGGATCGACAAAACCTTCTGGTTGCATCATATACAACTCTTCCTCGAGGAAACCGTTAAGGAACGCTGTTTTGACATCCATCTGCCAAATTTCATAATCGAAAAAGGCAGCTATTGCTAACATGATTCTGACGGACTTAAGCATCGCTACGAGTGAGAAGGTCTCATCGTAGTCAACTCCTTGAACTTGTGAAAAACCCTTTGCCACAAGTCGAGCTTTATAGACGGTGACATTACCGTCCGCGTCCGTCTTCCTCTTAAAGATCCATTTGTTCTGAATGGCCTTTCACCCTTCAGGTAATACTTCCAAAGCCCATACTTTGTTTTCATACATGGATCCCATCTCGGATTTCATGGCCTCTAACCATTTCTCGGAATCCGGGCCCATCATCGCTTATCCATAGCTCATAGGTTCATCGTTGTCCAACAACATTACCTCTAAGACAGGGTTGCCGTACCACTCAGGAGCAGTACGCGTCCTTGTCGACCTACGAGGTTCGATAGCAACTTGATCCGAAGCTTCATGATCATCATCATTAACTTCCTCTTCAACCGATGTAGGCTCTACACAAACATCTTTCTGCGCTGCGCTACTCTCTGGTTGAAGTAAAGGTTCAACAACCTCATCAAGTTCTATCTTCCTCCCACTCAATTCTTTCGAGAGAAACTCTTTCTCAAGAAATGTTCCGTTTTTAGCGACAAACACTTTGCCTTCGGATCTGAGATGGAAGGTATACCCAACTGTCTCTTTTGGGTATCCTATGAAGACGCATTTATCCGCTTTGGGTTCCAGCTTTTTAGGCTGAAGCTTTTTGTCATAAGCATCACATCCCCAAACTTTAAGAAATGACAACTTTGGCTTCTTGCCAAACCATAGTTCATATGGCGTCGTCTGAACGGATTTCGATGGTGCCCTATTTAAAGTGAATGCAGCTGTCTCTAATGCATAACCCCAAAACGATAGTGGCAAATCGGCAAGAGACATCATAGATCGCACCATATCCAATAAGGTTAGATTACGACGTTCAGACACACTATTACGCTGTGGTGTTCCAGGCGGTGTCAATTGTGAAACAATTCCACACTGTCTTAAGTGACAGCCAAACTCATAACTCAGATATTCTCCTCCTCGATCAGATCATAGGAATTTAATCTTCTTGTTACGATGATTCTCAACTTCACTCTGAAATTGTTTGAACTTTTCAAACATTTCAGACTTGTGTTTCACTAAGTAAATATACCCATATCTACTTAAGTCATCAGTGAAGGTGAGAAAATAACGATATCCACCGCGCGCCTCAATGCTCATCTGACCGCACACATTAGTATGTATGATTTCCAACAAGTCACTTGCCCGTTCCATTGTTCCAGAGAACGGGGTTTTAATCATCTTGCCCATGAGGCATGGTTCCCATGTGTCAAGTGATTCAAAATCAAGTGACTCCAAAAGTCCATCAGCATGGAGCTTCTTCATGCGTTTTACGCCAATATGACCTAAATGGCAGTGCCACAAGAAAGTGGTACTATCATTATCAACTCTACATCTTTTGGCATCAATGTTATGAACATGTGTATCATCACCATCGAGATTCACTAAGAATAAACCCCTCACATTGGGTGCATGACCATAAAAGATATTACTCATATAAATAGAACAACCATTATTCTCTGATTTAAATGAGTAACCGTCTCGCAATAAACAAGATCCAGATATAATGCTCATGCTTAACGCAGGCACTAAATAACAATTATTCAGGTTCATCACTAATCCCGATGGTAATCGAAGAGCGAGCGTGCCGACGACGATCACATCAACCTTGGAACCATTTCCCGCGTGCATCGTCACTTCGTCCTTTGCCAGCCTCCGTCTATTCCGCAGTTCCTGTTTTGAGTTGCAAATGTGAGCAACCGCACCGGTATCAAATACCCAGGTACTACAACGAGAGTTGGTAAGGTACACATCAATAACATGTATATCATATATACCTTGTTTGTTGTTGGCCGCCTTCTTGTCAGCCAAATACTTGGGGCAGTTCCGCTTCCAGTGACCAGTTCCCTTGCAATGAAAGCACTCAGTTTCTGGCTTGGGTCCAGCTTTGGGTTTCTTCACGGGAGGGGCAACTGCTTTGCCACTCTTCTTGGAGTTACCCTTCTTACCCTTGCCATTCTTCTTGAAACTAGTGGTTTTATTGACCATCAACACTTGATGCTCCTTCTGAATTTCAGACTCAGCGACTTTCAACATCGCAAATAGCTCGGCGACTGACTTGTTCATCTCGTGCATGTTATAGTTCAACACGAAGCTCTTGTAGCTAGGTGGCAATGATTGAAGAACTCTGTCAGTGATCACCTCTGGCGGAAGGGGCATACCCAATTCAGCCAGATGGGTGGAATACCCAGATATTCTGAGTATGTGTTCACTGATAGACCCGTTCTCCTCCATTTTGCAAGCATAGAACTTATCGGAGGTCTCATACCTCTCGATCCGGGCATTCTTCTGAAAGATAAACTTCAACTCAAGGAACATATCATATGCTCCATGATTTTCAAAACATCTTTGAAGTCCCGGTTCTAAGCCATACAACATTGCACATTGAACCATTGAGTAATCATCAGAACGCGCCTGCCAGGCGTTCACAATGTCTGGAGACTCTACTGGAGCGGGTGGATCACCAAGCGGTGCATCAAGGACATAAGCCTTTTGGGAAGCCGTAAGGATAATCCTTAGATTACGGGCCCAGTCCACAAAGTTACTTCCATCATCTTTCAACTTAGCTTTCTCTAGGAACACATTAAAATTCAGGGGTGCTACTGCGCGAGCCATAGATCTACAACATAAATTTTGCAAAGACAACTTAGACTATTGTTCAAGATAATGAGTTTAGTTAATCATATTACTTAAAAACTCCCACTCAAATTGACATCCCTCTGGTTATTCGAGTGTCACATGATCCAAATTCACCAACTCAAGTCCGATCATCACGTGAGTTGAGGTGGTTTCAATGGTGAACATCTTCATGTTGACCATATCTACTATATGACTCATGTTCGACCTTTCGGTCTCTTGTGTTCCGAGGCCATGTCTGTACATGCTAGGCTCGTCAAGTTTAACCCGAGTGTTCTGCATGTGCAACACTGGCTTGCACCCGTTGTATGCGAACGTAGAGTCTATCACACCCGATCATCACGTGGTGTCTCGAAACGACGAACTTTCGCAATGGTGCACACTCGGGGAGAACACAATTTTATCTTGAAATTTAAGTGAGGGATCACCTTATAATGCTACCGTCGTCCTAAGCAAAATAAGATGCATAAAAGGATTAACATCACATGCAAATCATAAGTGACATGAGATGGCCATGAACTTGTGCTTTTGATCTCCATCTCCAAAGCACCGGCATGATCTACATCGTCACCGGCATGACACCATGATCTCCATCATCTTGATCTCCATCAACGTGTCGCCATGAGGTTGTCACGCCAACTGTTGCTTCCACGACTATTGCTAACTCATAGCGATAAAGTAAAGCAAAACGGCGAAAATAATTAAAGACAACCCTATGGCTCCTGCCGGTTGCCGTACTCATCGACATGCAAGTCGTGATATTCTATACAATACATGATCATCTCATACATCACATATATCTCATCATGTAATTGGCCATATCACATCACAACATACCCTGCAAAATAAGTTAGACGTCCTCTAATTGTTGTTGCAAGTTTTACGTGGCTGCTATGGGTATCTAGCAAGAACAATTCTTACCTACACAAAAACCACAACGGTGATACACAAATTGCTATTCAACCTTCTCAAGGACCGCCTTTGTCGAATCCGATCCAACTAAAGTGGGAGAAACAGACACCCGCCAGCCATCTTTATGCAACAAAGTTACATGTCAGTTGATGGAACCGGTCTCTCGTAAGCGTACGAGAAATGTTGGTCCGGGCCGCTTCATCCCACAACACCGCCGAATCAAGAAAAGAGCAAGGGAGGAAGCAATCTGAATATCAACGCCCACAAACTCCTTTGTGTTCTTCTCGTGATCTCATCTACACATAGACCTATGTAGCGACCCGACCCGAAACGGTCGAATCTCCGGTGTTTCCGTACCATCCCAAGATCATGCTGGTACACACACGGTACATCAATGTATATATCAAGAGTTCAATCACAACTGCTTTATTAATCGAAATCTCATATCGAGTCCTTTATTACAATAAGGATTACAATAAAGTGGCTGAAGGCCAACTCATGAGATAAACTAATCAAAATCTTGCGGAAGCTTCAAAGGTAGTTGAGTCCATCTGACTCCAAGGGCATCTCACCGAGCGTAGAGCGTATCCTCACTCCTGGTCGGAAAAGTACTCTGCAACATGATACTCCCTCCGTTCCTTTATATAAGGTGTATTTGTTTTTTGATAAAATTCCAGAATGTAAGGTGCATTTCTTCTGATTCCTCATAATTCCCTTGTTAGCCCTCCTAAAAAAGGAAAGTATCTCTTTTCTGATTGTGTGTATCTCTCCTTATAGTAAAAGAAGGAAACTATCTCTTTGTCGATTGCATGTATCTCCTACTTTTCTGGACAAATTGATTCACTTTCCACTAACCAACAAATTTTCCAAGGGTAATTTAGTCATAACATGTCTATAATTATGTGCCTTGGTCACCGCGCCGAAAATAATACACCTTACATAAAGGAACGGAGGGAGTACGTTGCAGCCGTGTAGGTCAGCATATTGAATATGCCGGCAAGTCACAAAAGAGAGGGGGAAAATAATCATCTATTCTATATGCATATATGGCAGGTGGGGCTGAAAGTTAAGTTTAGCGTAAAGCAAATTTTCCTACAACAAGAGAGGGGCAAAGCGAAAATTATTACTACCATGTTGGTTGATTAATGAGAAGGTTCCACCAACCATTTCTCATACCCAATAATACCCACATCATTATAATTATTTGTGTTGAGAATTCCTGATAGTTTCAGTTCCTTTGGCTCAAGTTGTCCATGACCGTGGACACGGCTAATCGATTAGGTTTGGTACTCTGCAGAGTTTTGCACACGTTCCCCACAAGATTTGATTGCCTCCGTTGAAGTCCTCGCACTGCAGTGTGTTTGAGAACCGGATGATCAAAACATGGTCTTCTAAAGGGTTCCTCTGAGACACTGTCGGTGCCCATCCTTTCCTACCGTTCGTCTACCTCTCGTAGCACCGCCCGTCCAGAGTCGCCACGATGTCCAACCAAGCCAGAGCCCATAATGGCTTGTGGCTGTGCAGGTAAGCCTCGGGTCTTGAAATATCCATCCATCTCTTTGTGCCTGGGTGGACCTTTCCGCATGAATACTGGCGCTTCTCCAGCATCATCTAGGCAAATCCACTGGTTTCTCCAGGGTGCCGTTCATACCGTCATCCACCCAGAGGTGTATTGCATCTTGAGGTCTTGAAAATTCTTGGAGTCTTGAGTCTTTATCATTAAGTTCTCACAACACTCATGAAACACTCAACCACACCCCGTCTACTAAAAGCATAGCAAAATAAAATAATGTCCCGGGTCAAAGTAACAAGGGTGTTGGGGTACCTACCACATGATACTACTCAAGTAACCAAATTTCCAAGTACCTACTTTGCATGCAATGGGTGGAAGGGTAGAACTAATGCAATTTGAAAACATAGGTAATAACATGATCAATGTGAACTTGCCTTGCTGACGATCTTCGTACTCGAGTGACTCTAGATAACAAGCCTCGCACTCCGGATGATCTAACGAATCAAACAATTACACAATCAGCATAACTATAACACAACTTACACTAACAGCAAGGTAAACTAATAATACTAAAACAATCAATAGCACAATCAAAAGAAAAGAAAACCAAAACAAATAGAAAGCCTCTCAAATTTTGTGGCAAAGCTTCTACTAAAACAAAACAAGACAAGAATTGTTTTCAGCAACTAATATATAAATAACAGACAGGAAAAATAAAATTTTATTAGAAAACAGAAAGTATTTCACCATAAATCTTTTATGCAAAAAGAACTATTATAAACCTATTATAAAACACCACATAAAGTGGAAAAAATGTTTTCCTACAAAAACAATAAAAATATTTTTATTAACATAAAATAAATCACCTAATGCTAAACAACAGAAACTAAAAGAAATATGACAGAAAGTTAAAATAAAACAGAATCAAAACAAACTAGAACAAAATAAAACAAATTAACCCTAAAAGAAACTAAACAGAATCTGTTTTGCCAAAATCACTATTTTAAAATATACTAAAAATTCCCAAATGGAACAGGGTGATAAAACTAACTAATACAAAACAGTAGCAAAAAGAATCACTCAAAAATATATTTTTAAACTCAAGATATTCAGATTCTAGTGATTTGAACAAATTCAAAATAATTCAAATTTAAATGTCCAGAATTTGAAATCTAAAGCTACTGGCATAAACTACATACAATTTGTGAACTACTGCAAAAAGAATAAACTAAAAACTCCTAATATTCTAGGAGATATTCACAAAACAAAAACTGGTTGTATTCTGTTTCAGAAACTAAAAACAGAAATAAAAGAAAAACCTAAACTACGAACATGCTACGTGGCGGCTTCTGGTAGGCTAGAGGGGTGCGTTTGTTAACTAAACTAGTGAACGTTCACAGAATAGAACATAACGTTTTGGTTAAAATAAACTAAAAGAAAACCGGCTGGTTTATTTGGTTTAACCGAAGGGGTATGCTACTTCTAATCTAGGCCGTAGGGGTTAGATCGAACGGGCGAGAGAGGGTAGGGGGTGCTCACAGAGAATTCCGGCGAGGTCGTCGGCGGCCGAGGCGAAGAAGAGGTCGGGGAGGTGGCTCCGATGGTCTCCGACGATGGTGGAAGCGTCCAGAGGATGGCGGCGAAGCTCCGGCGTCGTCTGGCGTCGTCGGCGGTGGTCGGGGGCGAGGGGGGGTGAGCACCACGAGCTCCGAGAGCTTCGGCTGGGGCCGAACTCCGGCGATGGTGGGGCGGCGTTCTGGCGAGGGAAGCTCGGGATGTTGGGCAAAAACCGAACGAGGAGGAGCTCCTCTATTTATAGGGGGCCTCGGGAGCGAAGATTAGGCAAGGGAGAGGGAGATCTGGTCGGATCCGGTCTCGCCGGTGAGGGAAGGAAAGGGGAGGGAGGAAGGAAGGAGAGGGGCGACGGTGGGATCGAACGGGTGGTGGGGTCGGGGCGTCAGGGAGAGAAGAGAGGGGGCAGAACGATCGGGCGGCCGATCCGAATCAAATCGGATCTGGCGAAGGGATCCTGGGCCGGCTCCTATTCCAAATGGGCTGCGGGTACGTTTCCGTTTTAAAGTCTTTTTCCTTTTATTTAAAAACAGGAAAGAAAACAAAGAAAGGAAGGAGTAGATAGGGTAAAATATAGAGGTATTATATACCAAAATATTCAGAAAAATAAATGCTACACGATGGACATTTATCCACGGACAAATAAAATACTTTTTAAAACAGTATTTTTCAGAAATGCCCAAATTTGATTTATATCTTTTGCAAATATTTTTCAAATAACCCCCTGGTTATTATAGTTCAAAAGTTTCATACAAATACCCCTGGTGTGGAGGGTCAGGTTCCTCCTCTCCTATTTGAAATATTTCAGGGGTTTGCAAATTTTTGAAAAGCAAAAGCAAAAGAATAGAAATGAATTTCCATATTTCAAATAAGAACTCCAGATTTTTATTCACTCACAGATATTATGCAAACAATATGATGTGATGCTTAACTATATTACATAACATTCCAAAATGAAATTTTGGGATGTTACAACCTAGCTCTGATACCACTGTTGGGGAACGTTGCATGGGAAACAAAAATTTTCCTACACACATGCAAGATCTATCCATGGTGATGAGCATCTATGAGAGGGAGAGTGGATCTACATACCCTTGTAGATCGCTAAGCGGGAAGCGTTAAGAAACGCGGTTGATGTAGTCGAACGTCTTCGCGATCCAAATCGCTAAGCGTCCCGCGATCCAATCATGATCCGTCCCGATCTAGCGCTGAACGGACGGCACCTTCGCGTTCAGCACATGTACAGCTCGATCTCCGCCTTCTTGATCCAGCAAGAGGGAGCGGAGAGGTAGATGAGTTCTCCGGCAGCGCGACGGCGCAGCGGCGGCGGTGGTGGAACTATTCCAGCAGGGCTTCTCCTAAGCACTGCTAAAAACTAGAGGACTTGATCTATTGGGGAGAGAGGGCTGCACCGTGGCTTAGGGTTTTCTGGTGCGGCTGCCCTCTCTCCCCTCTAGTATATATAGGAGGGAGGGGAGGGGCTGGCCGGCCTAGGGCTCCTCCTAGGAGTCGGCCGCAAGGAGGAGGCGGTGGATGAGTCCACCTCCAATCCTACTCCTAGTAGGATTCCTTCCCTTCCCCACTTGGACTTTCCTTTCCCACAATTCTAGCCGCATAGGCCCACTTAGGCTGGCCGCCCAGCCCACCAGGGGCTGGTGCGCCACCCTAAGGCCCATGTGGCCCTCTTGGGGTGTGGTGGGTCCACTTGGTGGACCCCCGGAACCCATTCGTCACTCCTGGTACACTGCCGGAAATGCCTGAAACTTTTTCGGAGTTTAAACACCACTTTCCTATATATCAATCTTTAGCTCCGGACCATTCTGGAGCTCCTCGTGACGTCCGGGATCTCATCCGGGACTCCGAACAACCTTCGGTCACCAACATACATAACTCCACTATACCGAAACGTCACCGAACCTTAAGTGTGCAGACCCCGCGGGTTCGAGAACTATGTAGACATGACCGAGACACCTCTACGGTCAATAACCAATAGCGGGACCTGGATGCCCATATTGGTTCCTACATATTCTACGAAGATCTTCATTGGTTGAACCTCTATGTCAAGGATTCAGTTAATTCCGTATGCTGTTCCCTTTGTTCTTCGATATGTTACTTGCCCGAGATTCGATCGTCGGTATCTCTATACCTAGTTCAATCTCGTTACCGGAAAGTCTCTTTACTCGTTCTGTAATACAAGATCCCGTGGCTAACACTTAGTCACATTGCTTGCAAGGCTTATTGTGATGTTGTATTACCGAGTGGGCGCCGAGATACCTCTCCGTCACACGGAGTAACAAATCCCAGTCTTGATCCATGCCCACTCAACAGACACCCTCGGAGATACCTGTAGAGCATCTTTATAGTCACCCAGTTACGTTGCGACATTTGATACACACAAGGTACTCCTTCGGTGTCAGTGAGGTTCATGATCTCATGGTCATAGGAACAGATACTTGACATGCAGAAAACAATAGCAATAAACTGACACGATCATATGCTGCGTTCATAGTTTGGGTCTTGTCCATCACATCATTCTCCTAATGATGTGATCCCGTTATCAAATGACATCTCATGTCCATGGCTAGGAAACCTTGACCATCTTTGATCAACGAGCTAGTCTATTAGAGGCATACTAGGGACACAATGTTGTCTATGTATCCACACATGCAATTGAGTTTCCAATCAATACAATTATAGCATGGATAATAAACGATTATCATGAACAAGGAAATATAATAATAACTACTTTTATTATTGCCTCTAGGGCATATTTCCAATAGTGATTTCATATCGTATCCCTAACCGGTGTGCTTCTCTTCAAGATGATTCAATCCTCTCCAATATTTGCAAGATCATTCCTCATATTTATTTCCGGAGTTCGGCTCATCGGTCTCAAGTTGTCTTTGTTTTTTTCCCACCCTCCCGCCCTTTTCTTCAATGATTAAATTGTCATCCAAGTGCCTTTCTTTTCCTTGATACTTCCGCTATCTTTTCTTCCATTTTGTATCCGGTGATTCATTGTGAAGATCTTCAAATGCTAAAGTTCATCATTTCTTAGTCTTCATCTTTGTTTTCTTTTCCGGTTAATTCAATTCAAGCTTTCGGTGCTCATCATATCCTTTTCATTCTCCAAATGCTTTTCCGTGTTGGAAATTCTTATCCAAGCCTCTCTTGTTTAGTCATCTCTCTTTTATATATCCGGAGTGGCAAGATATCTCTGAATATTCATATTTATGTTCAAATCCTTTCATTTATCTCGAGGCTCTCAACCTCATCAAGTTTCAATTTGTACCGGTGCAATCTCTCTTCATAAGCAATCATTTCAATGGTGGTCTCTTTGAGTGGGCTCATAACCCACAAGTGTTCCCCAGGATCTTACCTGGCTCTTCTAATCTTTTTCGGAGATCTCAAGTTCTTTTCAATGTGGCGTAGGAATGAATCCCATCAGTCATATTCCTTCTTGAAGATCGCTTCAAATTATTTTAATAGTTGGCTCAACCTTTCTTTATCCATTGTTTCGGAGTATCTCAGTAATTCTTGATGTAGTTTCTCGTCATCATCCTCAGTGTTTAAGGCCGGAGGAGAGTTTCTCTTAAATCTTTATCCGTTCTTGTGAGGATTCGTGGTTCAAGCTTGTTGCTATCATCTTAAATTGCTTTCGATCATGAGAAATTCCTTCCATATCTATCCGGAGCATTTCAGTGTTGTTTTCATTTCTTGATCCTCCGAAGGCCATCATTTCAGAAGATTTCTTCATTCTCAGCTTTCAGCTTTCATTCTCTAATTCTTCCCAATTGTTGTCTCTTCGTTCATATCTCAATTATTCCGGTGCTTCGTTCAAGTTTCAGCAAGGCGGATCGTGATCTCTTCGTTCTCGTGTATATCCATTCATTCATGGTTCCCTCTTTCGTTTTCAATTCTTCCGGTGTCGTCATTCAAGACTTCTTCAAGTTTGTGCTGTTATATCTTTCTTATCTTTTCAAAAAGAATAAGTGGTATGCCAATCCATTGCTTGTCATCAATTTAGCTTGATGAAGGATAAACATAACATAATTCTTATTCTTGTTTCATCAAGGTGATTTCAATCCTTCTTTCGGAGTTGTTCATGATATCAATTCTCGGTTCTAAGTTGTTCATCTTTTCTTTTCCGGACTTCCAAGTTTTTTTCTCAAGTATCTCGTCGCGAAGCTCCATCTAAGTCTTTGGAAGACTTCAGCTCTTATTCTTTTCAACCTTTAATTCTTTTCTATCATCCTTTCATTCCGGTGTTCTCCAAGAAGTTCTTCATGGTGGTTCGTCAAGAATTTAATTCATTCTCCAAGTGTTCTTCAATATTCTTGTTGGAGTAGCTTAAGTGTTCTTATCTTGCGTTTCAAAGTGCAATTCTTTCTCCCTTATCTTTTGAGATGGTGTTATAGCATTCTTGATTTTGAGGAGTCTCGAAGAGAAGTTATCAAGAATGAGATAATTAAACCCATTTCTCTTCGTTGGAGTTATCTTGGATTGGATTTCACCTAAAGCATTCCCTAAGGATTGATTCTATCATGGTGCTTGTCGATGATCGAAGTATTCTCTTATCCTCTCGGTGTAAGAAGTTTTCATCTCTTTGTTGATCTCAATCAAGTCAATTGTTGCCATTAGTGGCTGGTTGTCACCTCATAATTTTGAGATGTTTTCCATAAGCCCACAACAAGCTTGTTCTTTCGCTGTGGATTTTTCTACAACTCCGTTTAATCTCTTCTTGTTAGGATGCTTTTCAAATTCAATTGTGGTAGAAGTTGTCATTCTCTTCTCCGTTCTTTCCTTCCATCGATCTAGTTTCTATTCTCTTGTTACGGAGGCGTTGTGATGTTGCTCTCTTCAATCTATCATCTTATTTTGTCAAGATCATGTTCCTTCTTTGCTTATTCAATAACCGGAGTGTTGTGACCTCTTCTCAAGTTCTTTCCATCTCATCATGTTTTGACTCTCTTTTCTACCGAAGTGCTGCCCAAATTTCTTTTGAATTCTTGCTTGTTTCTCATATCATTCTTCATATCTTTGTAACCTTCAAGTTTCATTGGTGTCACTCGTTTGTCAAAGAAGCAACAAAGTTTTACCTCTGTCTTTCCTCTTTCTCTTCCCCTTCTCATTCTAAGATGTCGGGTCGAGATCTCTTGTAAGTGGAGGAGAGTTGTAACAGCCCGAGACCGACGCTCCAGAAGATTCCCCTTTTATTCCGTTGTCATCGTGCGATTCTTTTGTTTGTCGCATTCATCATCGCATCATTCGCATCATATGCATAGCATCGTCACTCGTTTTTGAAAACTTGCATCCGTTAGTAGTTGCTGGTTCTCCTCGTTGACCGTTTCGAAACCAACCACACACACGCGCGCCCACAGCATCGGTATAATATTGTTTTTAAAAGTGCATATAAAACTTTCTTGGATTGGGTAAAAAGTTGGCATGCGGTCTTGTTATATTGTAGGTTGACCGCCTGCCAAATTTCGTCACAATCGGAGGTTGTTTGATACCCGAACGGTCGACCGTAGCGGCACTGTCATCGGTTTAATTATCGAACGTTTTCGGTGTTTTAAAACTCGGTGCCGGACCACATATTCCCTCTCATCTCAGCCCATGGACCTCTACACAACCGCCTAGCCCACCTACACCATCCATCCCGGCCGGAGCCGTCCGATCGCAATCGAATGGCTCCGAAAAGCCCCAAAAATCAGCTAACCCTAGCCCCTTCCCTATATAAACCCCTCCCTGCCAAAAATGGGCAAAACCTAGCCTACCCTAGCCTCCCAGCCGCCCTGACCACCTCCTCCCTCGCATCTGGCGCCGCCAGCCTCTGCCCGCCACTTGGCGCCGCCGCCGTCGTTTCAGCCAATTGTAGGGCGCCACGTCGCCCCCAAGCCGCCTCCCAGCCGCCATGGCCCGCTTGGCCCATCGCGGGCCCGCGCAAGCCCGTGCCGCCCGTTCGCTGCCGCTCCCGAGCACTCCGCTCGATCTGGTTGGGAGGGCCTCCCGAGCTCCTCCCGTTGCTTCCCCGCGCCGTCGGAGGCCGCGCCGTGCCCCCTCCCGCCGGCGACCATGCCGCTCGTCGAAGCGCCATCGGCCACCGCAGACCATGTCCCCGTCCTCGCCTCCCGTCACGCCGCTCTCAAGCAGTCGGCCGGGGCCGCCTGCGCCCTTGCACCGTCGCGACCGCCATGGGGGGCCCGAGGAGCTCGCCGCCTCGCATTGCCTGCTCGCTTCCGGCCACGACCCGGTCTCCGCCGTCCAGTATTGCACATACAATATTGCACATTGAACTATTGAGTAATCTTCAGAACGAGCCTGCCAGGCGTTCACAACGTCTAGAGACTCAACTAGAGCGGGTGGATCACCAAGCGGTGCATCAAGGACATAAGCCTTCTGGGAAGCCGTAAGGATAATCCTTAGATTACGTGCCCAGTCCACAAAGTTACTTCCATCATCTTTCAACTTAGCTTTCTCTAGGAACGCATTAAAATTCAGGGGTGCTACTGCGCGAGCCATGATCTACAACATAAATATTGCAAAGACAATTTAGACTATTGTTCAAGATAATGAGTTTAGTTAATCATATTACTTAAAACTCCCACTCAGATTGACATCCCTCCGGTCATTCGAGTGTAACATGATCCAAATCCACCAACTCAAGTCCGATCATCACGTGAGTTGAGGTGGTTTCAATGGTGAACATCTTCATGTTGATCATATCTACTATATGACTCATGTTCGACCTTTCGGTCTCTTGTGTTCCGAGGCCATGTCTGTACATGCTAGGCTCGTCAAGTTTAACCCGAGTGTTCCGCATGTGCAACACTGGTTTGCACCCGTTGTATGTGAACGTAGAGTCTATCACACCCGATCATCACGTGGTGTCTCGAAACGACGAACTTTCGCAACGGTGCACACTCGGGGAGAACACAATTTATCTTGAAATTTAAGTGAGGGATCACCTTATAATGCTACCGTCGTCCTAAGCAAAACAAGATGCATAAAAGGATTAACATCACATGCAAATCATAAGTGACATGATATGGCCATGAACTTGGGCTTTTGATCTCCATCTCCAAAGCACCGGCATTATCTCCATCGTCACCAGCATGACACCATGATCTCCATCATCTTGATCTCCATCAACGTGTCGCCATGAGGTTGTCGCGCCGACTGTTGCTTCCACGACTATTGCTAACTCATAGCGATAAAGTAAAGAAAAACGGCGAAAATAATTAAAGACAACTCTATGGCTCCTGCCAGTTGCCGTACTCATCGACATGCAAGTCGTGATATTCTATACAACACATGATCATCTCATACATCACATATATCTCATCATGTAATTGGCCATATCACATCACAACATACCCTGCAAAAACAAGTTAGACGTCCTCTAATTGTTGTTGTAAGTTTTACGTGGCTGCTACGGGTATCTAGCAAGAACGATTCTTACCTACGCAAAACCACAACGTGGTGTAGTGATTGCTTTTTGATCTTCTAAAAGAACCCTCTTCATTGAAATCGATTCAACTAAAGTGAGAGAGACAGACACCCGCCAGTCACCTTTATGCAACGAGTGCACGTAGCGGTGAAACCTGTCTCGCGTAAGCGTACGCGTAATGTCGGTCCGGGCCGCTTCATCTCACAATACCGCCGAATCAAGTATCAACTAGTAACGGCAAGCAATATGTATACACCCACGCCCACAACTCGTTTGTGTTCTACTCGAGATCTCATCTACACATAGACCTAGCTCAGATGCCACTGTTGGGTAACGTCGCATGGGAAACAAAAATTTTCCTACGCACACGCAAGATCTATCCATGGTGATGAGCATCTACGAGAGGTAGAGTGAATCTACATACCCTTGTAGATCGCTAAGCGGAAGCGTTAAGAAACGCGGTTGATGTAGTCGAAGGTCTTCGCGATCCAAATCGCAAGTTGTCCCTCGATCCAAACACGATCTAGCGCCGAACAGACGGCACCTCCGCGTTCAACACACGTACGGCTTGATGACGCCTTCACCTCCTCGATCCAGCGAGCGATGGTGAAGTAGTGGATGAGTTCCGGCAGCACGACGACGTGGTGATGGTGGTGAGGAACAATCTCTGCAGGGCTTCGCCAAACACTACGGAGATTATGACGGGAGGAACTAGAGGTTTAGGGTTGCCGGCACACGGCTTGGGAAATCTTGATGTGTCCCGTGTGCTAGCCCTGCCCCTCTATTTATATGTTGAGCCCTGGGGTCTAAACTTGGAGAGAAAGCCTCCACAAGCTTGGTTTTGCCCGCACAAGGTCGGTTTGGCCCGCACGGAAAGAGTCCAACTCGGATTCCAGCAGTACCGCGTACAAGCGGTAGTACCGCTCACGAGCGGTAGTACCGTTTCACACAAGCGGTAGTACCGCTTACGTGGTAGTACCGCTTCACACAAGCGGTAGTACCGCTTACGCGGTAGTACTGCCTTACCAGCGGTAGTACCGCTTAAGGCAGCAGCAAAACTTCCTTTTGCACTTTCCAATACCTCGTGGGCTTTACCCCTTTGGCCCATATAAAGTGTTGCTGCACCCGAACACTTCGGTAAACACCTGGAACCCCTTCCGGTGAATTCCGGAACCCTTCCGGAGATCAAAACACTATTATCACATATATCAATCTTTACCTCCGGACTCTTCCGGAGATCCTTGTCATGTCCGGGATCTTATCCGGGACTCCGAACAACCTTCGGTCCCCAACACAATAACTCAACTATACTAATCATCACCAAATGTTAAGTGTGTAGACCCTGCGGGTTCGAGAACTATGTAGACATGACTGAGACACCTCTACGGTCAATAACCAATAGCGGGACCTGGATGCCCATATTAGTTCCTACATATTCTACGAAGATCTATATCGGTCGAACCTCTATGTCAAGGATTCAGTTAATCCCATACGCTGTTCCCTTTGTTCTTCGGTATGTTACTTGCCCGAGATTCGATCATCGGTATCTCTATACCTAGTTCAATCTCGTTACCGGCAAGTCTCTTTACTCGTTCCATAATACAAGATCTCGTGGCTAACACTTTAGTCACATTGCTTGCAAGGCTCATTGTGATGTTGTATTACCGAGTGGGCCCTGAGATAACTCTCCGTCACACGGAGTAACAAATCCCAGTCTTGATCCATGCCAACCCAACAGACACCCTCGGAGATACCTGTAGAGCACCTTTATAGTCACCCAGTTATGTTGTGACATTTGATACACACAAGGCACTCCTACGGTGTCAGTGAATTGCATGATCTCATGGTCACAGGAACAGATACTTGACATGCAGAAAACAATAGCAATAAACTGACACGGTCATATGCTACGTTTATAGTTTGGGTCTTGTCCATCACATCATTCTCCTAATGATGTGATCCCATTATCAAATGACATCTCATGTCCATGGCTAGAAAACCTTCACCATCTTTTGATCAACGAGCTAGTTAACTAGAGGCTTACTTGGGACACAGTGTTGTCTATGTACCCACACATGTATTTGAGTTTCCAATCAATACAATTATAGAATGGATAATAAACGATTATCATGAACAAGGAAATATAATAATAACCAATTTATTATTGCCTCTAGGGCATATTTCCAACATATGGTTGATGTTTGCATGCATTTTGCATTCATGTCATGTTCATCTTGTGTGTGGCATATCTTTTAGGCCGTAGCTCCGTTTTAAATGATCTATATATGTAAATCGACTAGAAGAACGCGTAGAATCACATGGTCCTCTTTATTTTTCTGTTTAATAAATATAAAACATGATTAGTTCAGATCTGGACCAATTTCGAAATTAACACATGAGGTCGTTTCGGAAGTGCTATATGTTGTTTCCGACCTCATTTAAGATGCCTAGATAGTGTAGTTTATTTATGCTTTACCTCTTGCCATGTTTAATAACATTTAATATTGTCGTGTACCTAACGAGAGTGAACTAAGAAATTCGAATGTGGAGTTTTGTCAATATGCAACTCGTTGCATATTGAGCTTCACTTAATGTGTAGTATTTGATTGTTGTGGTTGCCATGCCTTGCATAATTAAACCGGACATGCATCATGTTTGTTCGTGCATCATGTCATGCATTTTTTGTGCTGTTTATCGTGTGTTGATTGTTGTTTACGATTTGCTTCTTCTTGATAGAGTTCCGAAACCTCTTCGGAGTGTGAGGATTCGTTCGACTACGTTGGTTCGTCTTCTTCATGGACTCGATCTTCTTCCATGCGGGATCTCAGGCAAGATGATAATTTCCCTGGATACCACTACTATCATTGCCATGCTAGATGTCTCGTTTCTAGCGCTTGTCTCACTACCTACCACTTGTTTGTCAAGCCTCCCAAATGCCATGAAAAGCCTCTAACCCTCCACATCCCAGCACACCATTGTTTGGCTATGTTACCGCTTGCTCAGCCCTTCTTATAGCATTGCTAGTTGCAGGTGCAATTGTTTCCATGTGCCAACATGGACATTTTTGATATATCACAATATTATTGCTATTTAATTTAATGCACATATATACTTGGTAAAAGGTGGAAGGTTTGGCCTTTTGCTCGGTGTTTTGTTCCACTTTTGCCGCCCTTGTTACTTGTGTACCGGTGTTATGTTCCATATTTTGCGCTCCTAACATGCTCGGGGTTGTTATCGGGACCCCCTTGAGGGATCACTAGAAGAGAGTCTAGATGGGGGGGGGGGGGATGAATAGACTACTAGCAGGAATTTAAAACCTAACCTTTTCCCAAGTTAATTGGTTGGCAGATTTTAACAATTATAGCAAGTCTAGCACACCCTACACATGCATGTCAACAAGTATGTCAGCGGAAAGAAAAGACATTACACATGGAAGTAAGGAGTTGAGATTGGAAGATCAAACGCATGAGGGACACGAAGATTTTTCCCGTGGTTCTGATAGGTGGTGCTATCGTACGTCCACGTTTATGGAGTCTTCAACCCACGGAGGGTAACGATCGCGAGAGTCCACGGAGGGCTCCACCCAAAAGGGTCCACGAAGTAGCAACTTTGATTATTCCATAACGGCTTCCGTCCACGAAGGACTAGCCTCACTATGGGTAGATCTTCACGAAGTAGGCGATCTCCTTGCCCGTACAAACTTCTTGGTTCAACTCCACAACACGAAGTAGGAGGCTCCCAAGCGACACCTAACCAATCTAGGAGGCACCACCCTCCAAAAGGTAATAGGCTCGGCAATGTCGATGAACTCCTTGCTCTTGTGCTTCAAGATGATAGACTCCTCAACACACAATCACTCTCTCACAGATTTGGCTATGGTGGAAGAGATTGATTTGGTGGAAAGCAACTTGGGGAGGCTAGAGATCAAGATTCATATGGTAGGAATGGAATAGCTTGATCTCAACACATGAGTAGATGGCTCTCTCTCAGAAAATAGGATGGGGTAAGTATGGAATAGTTCTGAGTGCTTCTCTTTCGAGTAGGTGGTGGTGAAGGGGTATATATAGACATCCCCAAAAATCCAACCGTTACACCTAAAATGATCAACTCGGTGACACCGAAGTGACCAAAAGGCAGTAACTTTTGAATCTCGGCGAGACCGATACATAACTCTTGGTGGTCCTGATTAGGTGACCAACGATCAGATTGCACAACTCGGTGACGCCGATTCTCAAATCTCGGTGGTACCAATTCTTGACAATGGCTAACCAGAGAGTTGGTCCAAAAACTCAGTGAGACCGATTCACAAAACTCGGTGGTACCGATTCTTGTGAATAGCTAACCAGGAAGTTGGTCCAAGTCTCGGTGAGACCGACTGGCAAAACTCGGTGGTACCGAAGCTTGAAAATAGCTAAACAGAAAGTTGCCAACTGAACTCGGTGGCACCGATGCAGAATCGGTTGCACCTAATGGCTAGGGTTTGGCATGGGTCTGTGTGAGTTTGGGAATCGGTGGGACCGAGTGGGAATTGTTGGTTGCACCGATTTTCATGAATGGCTTGGACAGACTTTTGTGGAGGAGTTTGTGGGTGTTTTTGGTGACTATCACTTGTGCACGTGGAGCAACTTGTTCACCAACAGTACCTTACCCCCTTTTAATAGTATTGGCTTTCCTATGGACTCAAGGTGATTTCTCACAAAGTAAAATGTAGAGTCCTCTTGCTTGAAGCTTTGCCAATCCATTTCCTTGCATCTTGGGGTTTCTCCACAATCCTTTTGCCAACCCATCTCTCTATGGACTTTCACCTGAAGTACACTAGGTAGAAATAGTAGTCCAAGAGACAATGTATGTTGTCATGAATTATCAAAACCACCAAGGGAGCATGTTGTGCTTTCAATCTCCCCCTTTTTGGTAATTGATGACAACATACAATCAAAGCTTCAAATAAAGATATGCATGGATATAATGAAGACTTTGAGAGACACATGACTTAGACTTGCTCCCCCTAAATGTGTGCAATCCATTTAAAGGATAGTTGCTTTGGAATGCATGGACACACATATAGTAGCAAGGATATAATGAGTCATGTGTATCTTGGCTATATGCATCAAATATATATGAATGAGGTGTATCCTTGTTCAATACTTCACTCTTGCAAACAATATGTGCAAGAAGCAAGAGATCATCTTGACCAAGGATATGATGCATATACTTACCTTGAGTTCTTGAGCATTCTAGTAGTAGAAACACACTTGAGAAAACAATGTTAGGAAACACAAGGGTATTCTACTAATCAAAAAGGCAATGGAACTCAATAGTGCCAAGATATGGAGAACATATGGAAGATAGTATTCCTTAAGATTAATATGTCTCCAATATCATTTTAGAACTTTCTCCCCTAGATATGAAATAGTAGGTCATCCTCTCCCTCTGAATTTTAGCATGTAGATATTGGGATTGGATAGGGTGAGAAAAGTCTAACATGAGTAGTCAAATGAAATAAACATAATTTTCTCCCAACATATTTTTCTCCCCCTACTTTGGTATTCTCCCCTTGTCTATTAAGTATAAACTCTGATATTCTCCCCCTTAATTGTTTCTCCCCCTTTGCATTGGCATGTATCCCCCCTTTAGCTATTTTAAGCTTTGGTATTTCTCCCCCTTTGACATTAATTTCCAAAAGAGGTCATTCACAGGGTCAGATACAGGGATCATCGATTAAGAAGGGATTCTTGAGAACAAGGGTCACTAAAATGTAGGGTTCACAGAAATGAATGAAAATCATAGAGAACATAGAGAATAATTTCTCCCTCTTTGACTGAGAGCTTGTAAGTCTTCTCCTCCTTTAAGTTAGGGATCCTAGAATAAAGTTTCTCCCCCCTTTTTAAAATAATAATAAGGGATCATTGAAGAAACAAAGATACCACTTGTAGGATCACTAATGAAATAAAAGTGAACACAGACTAGAGAAGAAATCAAATCGGTGGCTCTGAGACAAACAAGTCGGTGGAACCGAGATGTTGTTATGCAGCTCATCTGCTAAATCGGTAGAACCGAGTTATTTGTATCGGAGGCTCCGAGAGGTAAACAGAAACTTGGCAATGTTTGAGAAACTTGCAAATTAATTTGGAAAATTTGTAACAAAGTGTCAAAAGGATCTTCAAAGGAAATGCAAAAGGATTTACAAA
The DNA here is from genome assembly GCA_039707655.1 of Elymus sibiricus. Classification (NCBI taxonomy): domain Eukaryota; kingdom Viridiplantae; phylum Streptophyta; class Magnoliopsida; order Poales; family Poaceae; genus Elymus; species Elymus sibiricus. Next base: position 118,000,269 of record CM077667.1, read on the forward strand.
GAGATATCAACTAGGGAAGATTTGAGTGGTTCCAAGAAATCTTGCAAATAGAAATGAACCAAACAAGATACTTAACTAGATGATGGTCGGTGACTAGGTTACCTATATTAGAGTATATTGACTTAGGAGCCAAGTAAGAATACTTGATCATAGGTCATACTCATCGTTAAGCTCAAAATGGGGTTACCATTTTTTCGATTAAGCATTTTAATGTTTTCATATCGCTTGAGTTGCTTTAACTCATGACTTGGAGTAAAGCTTTTTCAAGGATATGAGTACATACCTTTGAGTGATGTTGATGATGTGGCTTGTAGGTGAACTCGTTGAGGATGCTAAAAGTTGACGAGGTTCATCTTGAGTTGGGAGCAATCCTTCTAGTTTTGGTTCTCTTTCCACCTACATAGGTTAGTCATGCAAGGAAGAACATGATATGACACGATACCAATTGTGAAATTCAAATATGTGTCAAGGATATGGTTGAGTTGTCTTCTTCCTTCCATCAACAAGAAGGGTTGTGGATGCTTGGTCATGACAAGATTGCTTATGATTGGAGTTGTTGGCAATCTTGTGGAATGAAAATCTTCCAAGTACCTACAACAGGTTAGATGCAATACAAGGGAGCATAGAATTCCAAGATATATGAAGTTCATGGTAAAGATGGCATGGAATGGTCAAGTAAGCACATTCCCTTGCATGCAATCGAGTGAGTCTAGCTCAAGTTTGAAGCATCAATGATGTTCAACTCACTCCTCAAGTAACAAAACACTTCCTCATCAAGTGGCTTAGTAAAGATATCGGCCAATTGCTTGTTAGTGTGAACATGCTTAAGATTAATATCTCCTTTGGCAACATGATCACAAATGAAATGATGTCGAACTTGAATATGCTTAGTTCGATAATGTTGCACATGATTATGACCAATCTTAATAGCACTTTCATTGTCACAAAGTAATGGAATATTTTTCACATGGATTCTATAATCCTTAAGCGTTTGTGTCATCCATAGTGATTGTGCACAACACGATCCGGCAGCAATATACTCAGCTTCGGTAGTAGATAGAGATACCGAGTTTTGTTTCTTGGAGGACCAAGACACAAGAGATCTTCCAAGAAATTGACATGTACCCGAGGTGGATTTTCTATCAACCTTGTCACCGGCATAGTCCGAATCGGAATAGCCAACAAGGTTAAAAGAAGATCCCTTGGGATACCAAATGCCAAAGTTTGGTGTTTGTATCAAATATCTCACAATGTGTTTCACGGCCAAAAGATGACACTCTTTAGGTGCAGCTTGATATCTAGCACACATGCAAACACTAAGCATAATATCGGGACGGGAGGCACATAGATATAGCAATGAACCAATCATGGATCGATAAACTTTTTGATCAACCGGTTCGTCCTCCTTGGTAAGATCAACATGTCCACTAGTAGGCATAGGAGTTTTCATACCTTTACACTCTTGCATATTGAACTTCTTGATCAAGTCCTTGGTATACTTGGTTTGAGAGATGAAAGTTCCTTCTCTCGTTTGCTTGATTTGCAAACCAAGAAAGAATTTTAGCTCACACATCATGGACATTTCATACTTCTCGGACATCAACCTTCCAAATCTTTCACTAAATTGTGGGTTAGTAGATCCAAAGATAATATCATCCACATAGATTTGGCACACAAATAATTCACCATTAACTCTCTTAGTGAATAAGGTTGCGTCAATTTTACCAATTTCAAAACCCTTTTCAATGAGAAACTTCGTTAAGCATTTATACCAAGCACGTGGGGCTTGCTTAAGACCATAAAGAGCTTTACGAAGCTTGTAGACATGATTAGGTTTCTTAGGATTCACAAAACCAGGGGGTTGTTTGACATAGACCTCTTCTTCAATCTCACCATTTAAAAATGCACTTTTAATGTCCATTTGATAAAGCGTGATATCATGGTGATTAGCATAAGCAAGAAGAATGCGAATAGCTTCAAGTCTAGTGACGGGGGCATAGGTATCACCGTAGTCCATACCTTCGACTTGCGTATATCCTTGGGCTACGAGACGCGCCTTGTTGCGCACAACTTGACCGTCTTCATCTTGCTTGTTCCGAAACACCCATTTGGTTCCGATGATGTTGTGCTCGTCCTTGGGCTTCTCCACGAGTGTCCACACTTCGTTCCTCTCTAAGTTGTGAAGCTCTTCATGCATTGCGTTCACCCAATCCGGGTCTTCAAGAGCTTGTTCTACCTTCAAGGGTTCAATGCTAGAGATAAAAGCATAATGCTCACAAAAGTTAGCTAAGCGAGTTTTAGAGCGAGTGATTCTCCCAGTTTGTATGTCACCAAATATTTGGTTTAGAGGATGGTTCTTGGTCACTCTTGCTCAAACTCGGGGTAGCTTCGGCTTGTTGGATGGTGGAGATTCTTCTTCATCATCATCTTCATCTTCGTTGTTGTTGAAGGTGTCGTTTCCTTGAGGTGGTGGTGAAGGAGGTTGTGGTGGATCTTCATGATGTACTTCCTCCTCTTCATCTTGCCATGTATCGCTTGTGGATGCCTTCATGTCATGTTGAGGATCACCTTGATGTGAAGTAGGGGCTTCCACTTGAGTTGACGAAGTACTTTCCTTCACCTCCATGGGATGAATCTTGCCGATGGACAAGTCTTGGATAGCTTCCGAAGGATCCTTATCTCCTACATCATTTGGCAATTGTTCGACTTGCGAACCATTAGATTCATCAAACTTCACATCTATCGTCTCTTCAACTTTTCGAGTGAAGTTGTTGTAGACACGGTAAGTGTGAGAGTTCGATCCATAACCAAGTAGGAATCCTTCATGAGATTCAGGAGCAAATTTAGTACGACGATGCTTATCAAGAATGTAGCACTTTGAGTCGAATACCCAAAAGTATCCAACTTGGGGTTTGTTACCGGTGAGTAGCTCGTATGCCGTTTTACCGAGAAGCTTGTGCAAGTAGAGTCGGTTTGTGGCATGACATGCTGTTTCCACGGCCTCTGCCCAAAAGTGTCTTGTCGTCTTGTATTCGTCAAGCATCGTTCTTGCCATCTCAATAAGAGTCCGGTTCTTCCTCTCAACAACTCCATTTTGTTGAGGCGTGTATGTAGCCGAGAACTCATGTGAAACACCTTCGTCAAGAAAGGTATCTACATGGGTGTTCTTGAACTCCGATCCGTTATCGCTCTGAACCTTCTTGATCTTCACTTCAAACTGATTTTGCGCTTTGCGAATGAAGTTCTTGAAGATCTTTTGTACCTGCGACTTATCATCAAGAAAGAATACCCACATAAATCTGGAAAAATCATCAACTATGACTAGACCATAGGAATTTCCACCGAGACTCTTGTAAGCATTGGGACCAAAGAGATCCATGTGAAGTAACTCAAGAGGTCTCGTAGTAGTCATGATATTCTTTACGGGATGACTTCCACCTACTTGCTTTCCAGCTTGACAAGCACTACAAAGTCTATCTTTGTCAAAGATAACATCTTTAACACCAAGTATATGATCACCTTTGATAAGCTTGTCTAGATTACGCATGCCAACATGTCCTAGTCTTCTATGCGAAAGCCAACCTTTAGAAGACTTTGCAATAAGACAAGTACGAGGTTTGGATCTCTTAGTGAAATCGACAATGTATAGATCACCTCTACGGAAACCGGTAAAGACCATGTTATGATTATCTTGACGAAACACTTGGCAATCTACTTTCGTGAATAGCACATTAAAACCGAAGTCGACAAGTCTAGATACGGAAAGAAGATTGTAGCCAAGGGATTCAACAAGCATGACGTTTTGAATAGAGCTATCATGGGATATGGCCACCTTACCAAGACCGAGTACCTTACCCTTGGAGTTGTCTCCAAAAGTTACATACCTTCACAGTCCATGGTTTGGTGTGATCTCTTCAAACATTTCTCTATCTCCGGTCATATGATCGGTGCATCCACTATCGAGAATCCACTCTTTTCCTCCGGACATGTAATCCTTGAAGTTTGCCATGAGACTCAGATTCTTGATGATCTTCTCATGCTCGATGTCAAACAACTCATCTTCATCATAGTAGCCATGTTCCACATTGTCACCATCAAGTGGGAAATCCTCGTCACAAGGAACAAGAGATTCGTTAGGGTTGTGATCATGACAATGTTCAAATTTATGAATTCGAATGGCTTCTACAATGATGTTGTTGATAGTTATGATATCTCCTTTAGCACACATAAGGTCTCTAAGCTCAAATAGATAGTCGTCAAACTTTGGATCACTAGGCATCATTTTGTGAAAGACAATAGTTTTATGAAGAATTTCATCAAGATTACTCAATGAATAACTTGGATATCGTTTCTCCAAGTCATTCCACAAAGTATAAGCACATTCAAAGTTCTTCATTTGATTAAGCACAATCCTAGGCAATCCTCTAACGATAAGATTAGCAGTTCTAAGATTGCATAGCATATCAATTTCCTCTTCGTGTGTGGGATGTAAAGGATCAATGGGAGGTACATAGGGGTTCTTAACATACTTGCTTAAAAGAAATTCATTGAATAGCTCAAGCATCTTATATTTCCATTGACTATAGTACTCCCCATCAAGAATAGGCACTCTACAACTCAAACTTCCCGAACTAGACACATCCATCTTCCTCCACGGTGATGAAACCGTTGCAATGAAGACCAAGGCTCCGATACCAATTGAGGGATCACTAGAAGAGTGTCTAGAGGGGGGCTGAATAGACTACTAGCAGGAATTTAAAACCTAACCTTTTCCCAAGTTAATTGGTTGGCAGATTTTAACAATTATAACAAGTCTAGCACACCCTACACATGCATGTCAACAAGTATGGCAGCGGAAAGTAAAGACATTGCACATGGAAGTAAGGAGTTGAGATCGGAAGATCAAACGCATGAGGGACACGAAGATTTTTCCCGTGGTTCCGATAGGTGGTGCTATCATACGCCCACGTTTATGGAGTCTTCAACCCACGGAGGGTAACGGTCGCGAGAGTCCACGGAGGGCTCCACCCAAAAGGGTCCATGAAGTAGCAACCTTGACTATTCCATAACGACTTCCGTCCATGAAGGACTAGCCTCACTATGGGTAGATCTTCATGAAGTAGGCGATCTCCTTGCCCGTACAAACTTCTTGGTTCAACTCCACAACACGAAGTAGGAGGCTCCCAAGCGACACCTAACCAATCTAGGAGGCACCACCCTCCAAAAGGTAATAGGCCCGGCAATGTCGATGAACTCCTTGCTCTTGTGCTTCAAGATGATAGACTCCTCAACACACAATCACTCTCTCACAGATTTGGCTATGGTGGAAGAGATTGATTTGGTGGAAAGCAACTTGGGGAGGCTAGAGATCAAGATTCATATGGTAGGAATGGAATGGCTTGATCTCAACACATGAGTAGGTGGCTCTTTCTCAGAAAATAGGATGGGGCAAGTATGGAATAGTTCTGAGTGCTTCTCTTTCGAGTAGGTGGTGGTGAAGGGGTATATATAGGCATCCCCAAAAATCCAACCGTTACACCTAAAATGATCAACTCGGTGACACCGAAGTGTAAAACTCGGTGGTACCGAAGTGACCAAAAGGCAGTAACTTTTGAATCTCGGTGAGACCGATACATAACTCTCGGTGGTACCGATTAGGTGACCAACGGTCAGATTGCACAACTCGGTGACGCCGATTCTCAAATCTCGGTGGTACCAATTCTTGACAATGGCTAACCAGAGAGTTGGTCCAAAAACTCGGTGAGACCGATTCACAAAACTCGGTGGTACCGATTCTTATGAATAGCTAACCAGGAAGTTGGTCCAAGTCTCGGTGAGACCGACTGGCAAAACTCAGTGGTACCGAAGCTTGAAAATAGCTAAACAGATAGTTGGCAACTGAACTCGGTGGCACCGATGCAGAATCGGTTGCACCGAATGGCTAGGGTTTGGCATGGGTCTGTGTGAGTTTGGGAATCGGTGGGACCGAGTGGGAATTGTTGGTTGCACCGATTTTCATGAATGGCTTGGACAGACTTTTGTGGAGGAGTTTGTGGGTGTTTTTGGTGACTATCACTTGTGCACGTGGGGCATCTTGTTCACCAACAGTACCTTACCCCCTTTTAATAGTATTGGCTTTCCTATGGACTCAAGGTGATTTGTCACAAAGTAAAATGTAGAGTCCTCTTGCTTGAAGCTTTGCCAATCCATTTCCTTGCATCTTGGGGTTTCTCCACAATCCTTTTGCCAACCCATCTCTTTATGGACTTTCACCTGAAGTACACTAGGTAGAAATATTAGTCCAAGAGACAATGTATGTTGTCATGAATTATCAAAACCACCAAGGGAGCATGTTGTGCTTTCACCCCTTGACTTTCGTTTTAGGATAAAGCTTGTCTGGCAAGGCCCAACATTGGTACTACATTTGCCTAATAACTAATAAAATTGCATAGGGACTTTCCAGACCTCGTGGATAATTAACCGACAACCCGGGCCAGTGCTCCTCATGAGTGTTGGTCCAAACCTGTCAGCCGCTGGTGGCCGCCAGGGGAAACTCTGTGATTGGCCTACTGGAAGTTTGGACAATCCGTTCGTGTCCTAAGAACGAGATACGCGGCTCCTATCGGGTTCGTCGACACGTCGGGCGGCCTTGCTGGATTTGTTTTACCTTTCTCGAACGTCTTGTGCGCGGGATTTCGAAGACACTTCGGGCTATCTCGAAGTTGAGATTTTCCATCAGGATTCCGCGAATACTACGGGTGATTCCGCGGTTGAGGAATTCCAACGCAGCTTGTGGTTAGTTTGTGATGGATGAGTTGGAGCACCCCTGCAGGGTTAAATCTTTCGGAAAGCCGTGCCACGGTTACATGGCAACTTGGAAACTTTGTTTAACACCTGGTCATAGCAAACTTGAAGTAAACTCTAATAAAATACACCAACCGTGTGTGTAACCGTGACTGTCTCTTCTCCTGATTTCTAAACCGAGAGAGAACACGGTGGGGTTATGTTTGTTCGTAAGTAGGTGTTCAGGATCTCTTAGAGATCATTACGAGTTCACGTCCGTTTATGCGACGATCATCCCCCTTTATTCTTGTACTCGTAAGTTAGCCACTCAAATAAATGCTTAGTGCTTGCTACAACCTCACCACTTAACCATACCTCACCCATTAAGCTTTAATAGTCTTGATGCCCTTGGAAATGAGATTGCTGAGTCCCTGTGGCTCACAGATTACTACAACAACAGTTGCAGGTACAGGTAATGCGATGCTGTGACGTGAGAGCGATGCTTTGTTTGATTTGGAGTTCTTCTTCTTCTTCTTCATCGATCTAGGGTGGGTTCCAGGCCGGCAGCCTGGGATAGCAAGGATGGATGTCATTTTATCATTTGATTTCGTCCGTAGTCGGACCCTGCTCTTCTGTATGATGATTGTATATGATGTTGTATTGCCGTGATCTTGTTTTAGCTTGTGGTGAGTGTAAGCCAATTCCATATACTCATCTCTTCATTACATGTACCTGTAATGATATCCATTCTTGCGAAACGACGAGATGCGCTTCTATCCCTGTCGAGGCCCTCGAGCCAAAATAAGGATAGGATCGCATCTTGGGCGTTACACGGCCCCTGGTCGGACATTCTGCGCGTGCCTGCGCGCATGTACCTCCCTCTCACTTACCCCTTCGTGGGCTAGCACTATGTATACTCCACCCCTCCTCCATTTTAGGGTTAGCAATAGTTTAGCTCATAGTTAGTTGAGCATTTCTCCTTCCATATCCTTCTACCTTGGAGTTGATACCTCTACATGAGAAGATCCTATGGATGCCAAGGCCCCTTCTTAGGGAAGATCCTCCGGGATTTCAAGGCCCCATCTCCCCATGGGATTTGGGATGAACTCTACCATGTATCCTCTTTCCCTTTGTTGTTCTTGTATCTTTGTGGATCTTGTGTGGATATAAGTCTAGTGGATGTGTGATTGGACTTGTTCTTGAGTGTTTCCTCTTGTGATTTCTCCTCGTTCTTCCCCGTGTTTTTCGTGGAACACCCCTCCAATTCATGAAAGATCGACACCCACGGGTATGCCCCGTATCATCTTGGTATCAACAGCCACATTTCTCGCGAATTTGGAGTCCTCCCCTTCGTTTTCTAGCCTAATTTTGTGTGTTTTTGTCCCAATTCAAAAATCCCCACCAAAAATAGCCATGCCAACATTTTTGTGATTTGTTGGTTCTTGTGAGATTTTGTTAATTTTGATCCATGGAATTCGTGTTTGGCAAGTAGATCTAGCTTTCCCACCACGAAATCCACACTAATTTTTCCTTTTCCCCATCAATTTTTACCCCCAAGATCAAAATTTCCGCCCAAATCGAGTTCCCGCAGCCCAGGTTGTGATCTGGAATCATCGGACCGTACATCCGGGCCATTGGGCCGGACATCTGGCTCCTGGAGCGCAATTCACGCTGCTCTCTGGATACAGTGTCCCGGATTTCCGGCCTAACCCCCGGATGTCCGATGCCTGGGAATTCAGCCTTTCGTGTTTCACCATTTTGACCATAACGATCACATCTGGAGTCCGATTTTGACGTTCTTTAGCTCGTTGGATAGCTATTGACATCCACCATCCATATAGATAGGTTCCATCATCATTTGAGTCCATAATATTTTTAATTTTTGGCATCTTTGCCTAGGCCTCCACCATAACTTCCACATAACCATCCCACCATACACTTTCGCCACCCTAACCCAATTTTGTTTGAGATTTTGAGTTGCGGTTTCCATTTCCTAAGGTGTTTCGGCTACTTAGGGACGGTTCGACATCAACAACACTGCCGCTCATCCTTGCCTCGGCCTCAACATCGACATCGGTCACTTTGCCTTTTGGCACCCCAACTGTAAGCAAGGATGGTAACCTCGACGACATCATTGTCTATTTCCTTGCCATTTCATTGATCACTTCGAGCCTATTGCGTACCTTACCCGTTGAGACTAGCGAGTTGAGAATTGCCGGGCCACGTTACTTGTGCACCGTAGTGATACTCTTATGCCGCATAACTAGTTTTAGCGTGCAAACATCTTGCTATCTACATTGTGCCATAAGTCTCTCCCGTGCATATCCATCATACTTGTCTCATATCTTGGTTCGAGCATCAAGCATAGCAAAAAAAAAAGAAAGAGCAAAATGCTTTTAAGAAAAAGTGGAGATACAAAAGAGCTTGTAAACAATAGAAATAGCATTGAACCATTTTGCATAGTTCATACACTTGGATCATACATACATAGCATACTTGGGATTGAAGATGGCACGTTTACTCTTTTAGGTTGGTGCACAAGCGCGTATCTAGCCCATTTGAGCAATCGAGTTATTGTATCTTCTAGTATCTGTGCAACACGAGCTTTTCCCGGGTCTCTCACATTTTGTGCTCATTCCTTGGTAGCGCGGATCCCATTTATCTATACATGTGTGTGTTCCTAGTGCCACCATAGCTATTGATCTTTTGCTTTGCATTGCAATTTTGTGAATCTTCCTCAACATTTTCGATATCTTGGATTAACATTTGCTTGAATTTTGTGCCACCTGTCCTAACCAAGCCACTTGATAAGCTTTACTTTGTTGGTGTGATTGAACAAATCCGGTACGAATTCCACTATTCTCTCAATTCACATTGAGTGAAACGGGATACATCCTCAACTTTGAGAACGGTATCTTGGTATTGTTTATGTCATTTCCCACTCACCTTTGCTCGAGTATTGTGATGGCTAGGCAAAGCACACCATCTTCGGTCTTCGACGACTACATCGGCATGAACAACTACATCACCCAAAAACTCGAGCGACTTGCCATCGACATACGACACTTCGAAGCTCGGAAAAGAGACTACATCGACAACAAGTTGGACGCACACATGGAGCAACTTCAACACATGTTGTCTAACTACAAGTCTTCTTCCCCTTCGTCATCTTCAAGGCGGAGACGCTCAAGTCGCACATCTTCGGAGCGCCCAACCGAAGCAAGCATCACGTGGCAATGTCCTCACCTTCGAGACGACGGCAAGAAACAAGCGCGCTAAGACGAAGAACACCGTCAACCACAAGCTTCGACGCCAACACCAAGGCGACCGACTACACGCATGGGTGACCCTTTCATCTTCGGAAGCACCCCAAGGAAGATGGCCGAGCATGGGAATTTTCCTTCAGTCATGAAGGCGAGTGATGATGTGTCATCTTCGGCCTTCATCCACGAGGACGGCGACATGACAGTCAAGCATGGGATTTTCCCTTCGACCACGGCGGCAAGCGTGACCCTCTTCGACAACTTGAAGATGGAGCCCACATGGGACTCATACTTGGAGTCGAGCACTGAGGCCGAGATTGGGATGTTCCCTTCGGTCTTGGAGGAGATTGATGTTTTGCCACACCCCATGTCATTCATCTTTGGAGGCGTAATGGACGAGTAGGTTGAGCATGGGACTATCCTTTCAACAGAGGTGGCGCAAGGAGTTGAGCATGGAGACGTTTGCACCTACATCTCTCCGAAACCCACATATGACGAGATGCCCCAGTTCCCATGTGAGGAGAGCCACCACCACATGAGTGAGATGAGTGACTCCACCATATGTGACTTTGAGTGCATTTCCTATGAGAGGGTGAGAGTGACCACCACTAGCCCCATACATGACGACATGCCAAAATTCCAATGTGAGGTTGAGAGCCATCACCACCCTTTGGGTGATTCAACCAACCATATGAGTGAGAGCATCCTAGAGGGAGTGAGTGAGCCACATCACTTGGGGAGTAAGGTAGTTGAGAGGGCAAGTGAGGCCACCATGATTTCTAACAACTTACCCTCTACTCTTATTGTGTCTTCTTCTTTGGTGCAAGGTCTCATACATGACGACGCGCCTACCCTCGACGATTCCATCCCTCTAATGGGAATGACGATGGCTGATACGTCTCCAACGTATCTACTTTTCCAAACTCTTTTGCCCTTGTTTTGGACTCTAATTTGCATGATTTGAATGGAACTAACCCGGACTGACGCTGTTTTCAGCAGAATTGCCTTGGTGTTATTTTTGTGCAGAAATAAAAGTTCTCGGATTGACCTGAAAATTTACGGAGAATATTTTTGGAATTAATAAAAAATACTGGCGAAAGAATCAACTGCAGGGGGCCCACCACCTGGCCACAAGCCAGGGGGGCGCGCCCAACCCCCTAGGGCGCGCCTCAGTGGCTTGTGGGCCCCCTGTTGCTCCTCCGACCTTGTTTCCACTCCTATATATTCCTATTTATGGAGAAAAAAAATCAGAGAGAAGAGTTCATCGCGTTTTACGATACGGAGCCGCCGCCACCTCCTGTTCTTCCTCGGGAGGGCAGATCTGGAGCCTGATTTGGGCTCCGGAGAGGGGAAATCGACGCCGTCGTCATCACCAACCATCCTTCATCACCAATTTCATGATGCTCTCCGCCGTTCGTGAGTAATTCCATCGTAGGCTTGCTGGACGGTGATGGTTTGGATGAGATTTACCATGTAATCGAGTTAGTTTGGTTAGGGTTTGATCCCTAGTATCCACTATGTTCTGAGATTGATGTTGCTATGACTTTGCTATGCTTAATGCTTGTCACTAGGGCCCGAGTGCCATGATTTCAGATCTGAACCTATTATGTTTTCATGAATATATATGTGTTCTTGATCCTATCTTGCAAGTTGTAGACACCTATTACGAGTTATGATCCGCATCCCCCAGGGTGACAATAACTGGGATTCTTTCCGGTGATTACCGTAGTTTGAGGAGTTCATGTATTCAATAAGTGCTAATGCTTTGGTCCAGTTCTCTATTAAAAGGAGGCCTTAATATCCCTTAGTTTCCATTAGGACCCCGCTGCCACGGGAGGGTAGGACAAAAGATGTCATGCAAGTTCTTTTCCATAAGCACGTATGACTATATATGGAATACATGCCTACATTACATTGATGAATTGGAGCTAGTTCTGTGTCACCCTATGTTATAACCGTTGCATGATGAATGACATCCGACATAATTATCCATCACTGCTCCATTGCCTACGAGCTTTTCCTATATTGATCTTTGCTAAGTTACTTTTCCGTTGCTACTGTTACAATCACCACAACACTGCTACTGCCTCTTTTGCCATCGTTACTGTTACTTCCATACTACTTTGCTACTAAATACTTTGCTGCAGATATTAAGTCTTTCAGGTGTGGTTGAATTGACAACTCAGCTGCTAATACTTGAGAATATTCTTTGGCTCCCCTTGTGTTGAATCAATAAATTTAGGTTGAATACTCTACCCTCGAAAACTGTTGCGATCCCCTATACTTGTGGGTTATCAAGACCTTTTTCTGGCGCCGTTGCCGGGGAGCATAGCTCTATTCTCTGAGTCACTTGGAATTTATATCTGTTAATCACTATGAAGAATCTGAAAGATGCTAAAACTAAGATCTACCCCTCAACTACGAGGACAGGTAAGGAACTGCCATCTAACTCTGCACTTGATTCACCTTCTGTTATGAGTAAATTTGCGACACCACCACCTGCTAGTAATTCTGATATGTCGCAAGTAATTGATGATGCTACTTCTGCTATGCATGATGCTTATGATGATACTTTGCTTGATAATACGGTGCCACTGGGTGAATGCTGAAACTGATGATATCTCTGAATCTGATGAAATTATTGAAACTGAACACTATGATACACCTGCTAGACCTAGCTCTCCTAGATATGAATTGCCTGATATCCCTGAAGGTTATGTTATGGAAGGAGAGGTAGCTAGGGACTTTCTTGCTTGTAAGGATAGAGATGATCTTAAGAAATTGCTTCGCAAGTGGAAAGAAAAATCTTTGAATGCTAGAATGCATTATGATCCTAAGTTTGCTACTTCACCTATCTTTGTTACTGATAAGGATTATGAATTCTCTGTCGATCCTGAGTTAATTACTTTGGTTGAATCTGATCCTTTCCATGGTTATGAATCTGAAACTGTTGTGGCACATCTTACTAAATTGAATGATATAGCCACCCTATTTACTCATGAGGAAAAAATTCGCTATTATTATATTCTTAAGTTGTTTCCTTTCTCATTAAAGGGTGATGCTAAGATATGATTTAATTCTCTTGCTCCTGGTTGTGTGCGTAGTCCCCAGGATATGATATATTACTTCTCTGAAAAAAAAATTCCTGCCCATAAGAACCAAGCTGCCTTGCAGGAAATATTTAACTTTGTGAAAATTGAAGAAGAGAGTCTCCCACAAGCTTGGGGGAGGCTTCTCCAATTACTTAATGCTTTGCCTGATCACCCTCTCAAGAAAAATGAAATACTTGATATCTTTTATAATGGACTAACCGATGCTTCTAGGGACCACCTAGATAGTTGTGCTGGTTGTGTTTTCAGGGAACGAACTGTTGAACAAGCTGAACTACTATTGAATAATATATTGAGCAATGATAATGATTGGACTATTCCCGAACCACCTCCAAAGCCAACTCCGAAGAAAAGAGGTATTCTATTTCTCAGTCCTGAAGATATGCAAGAGGCAAAGAAATCTATGAAAGAAAAAGGTATTAAAGCTGAAGATGTTAAGAATCTACCACCTATTGAAGAAATACATGGTCTTGATAACCCGACACAGGTAGTAGAGGTAAATTCTCTCCGTAGATTTGATGAAGGAGATATTCCCTATAATAAGTCTGCTAGCCAATGCTTGGATGAGTTTGATAATTTTATTGTGAAGCAAGAAAATTTCAATGCTTATATTAGTAGACAATTGAAACATAATGCTTATATGCTTGATCGCTTGGGTGATTATTTGAGTAGAACTGTCAATGATCTTAAGCTTATTAGTAAACATGCTTCCATGGTAACTACCCAAGTAGAACAAGTACTTAAGGCTCAAAATGATTTGCTTAATGAAATGAATAGTAAGAACAATGATCATTCTGTTAAAGTTGTGACTAGAGGTGGTAGAATGACTCAGGAACCTTTGTATCCTGAGGGCCATCCTAAGAGAATTGAGCAAGATTCTCAGAGAGTTAATACTAATGCACCTAGTCGTTCCAATAAGAGTAGGAAAAAGAATGATGATAGGACTTTGCATGTTGCTAGTGAACCTGTTATAGATACACCTGAGGATCCAAATGATATTTCTATTTCTGATGCTGAGACACAATCTGGTGATGAACATGAGCCTAGTGATAATATTAATGATGATGTTCATGTTGATGCTCAACCTAGTAATGATAATGATCTAGAGATTGAACCTGCTGTTGATCTTGATAACCCACAACCTAAGAATAAGAGATATGATAAAAGAGACTTTATTGCTTGGAAGCATGGTAGAGAAAGAGAACCATGGGTTCAAAAACCCATGCCCTTTCCTCCTAAGCCATCCAAGAAAAAGGATGATGAAGATTTTTGAGCGCTTTGTTGAAATGCTTAGACCTGTCTTTTTGCGTATGCGCTTGACTGATATTCTGAAAATGTCTCCTTATGCTAAGTATATGAAAGATATTGTGACAAATAAAAGAAAGATACCGGAAGCTGAGATTTCCACCATGCTTGCTAACTATACTTTTAAGGGTGGAATACCAAAGAAACTAGGAGATCCCGGAGTACCTACTATACCATGCTCTATTAAAGGAAATTATGTTCAAACTGCCTTATGTGACCTTGGAGCTGGTGTTAGTGTTATGCCTTTCTCTTTATATCGTAGACTTGATTTGAATAAGTTGACACCTACTGAAATCTCCTTGCAAATGGATCATAAATCAACTGCTTTACCCATCGGTATTTGCGAGGATGTGCTTGTTGTGGTTGCAAATGTTACTATTCTAACGGACTTTGTTATTCTTGATATTCCCGAGGACGATAGTATGTCGATCATCCTTGGTAGACCCTTTTTGAATACTTCAGGGGCTGTTATTGATTACAACAAGGGCAATGTCACTTTTCATGTTAATGGTAATGAGCATACGGTACACTTCCCGAAGAAACAACCTCAAGTTCATAGTATCAACTCCATTGAAAAGATTTCAACGATTATTATTGGAGACTTTGAATTCCCTCTTCCTACTGCCGCAAAGAAATATGATATACTTATTGTTGGGGACATGCATATCCCCATTGAGGTAACCTAGTGTTATTCGAAAATTCTCCGGTTCCATGTCCTTCGAAAAAAGTTTGTCAATAAGACTTGATCAACCTTATTGATGGATTCTTTTTGATGAGCATGAGATGGATGAATTTAGAAAGCACAACCTTATGTACCCAACTTTTATTTCCTGTTCCTTAGTTTCAATTAAGTGAAAATGCTATTATTTCTCTGTTTTCCATTTTATCCGTGCAATAGAAAAATGACCTGAAAATAAAAGTCCTCAGAATTCCCTGAAAATTTAGTATGATTTTTTCTGGAATATTTTAGAATTTTTGGCACTGAGTATGCATCAGGAGGCTGCACCAGTGGGCCACAAGCCTGCAGGGCGCGCCCCCCTGGCTTGTGGGGCCCCCTCACTTATTCCAGCCACCATCCACTTCGTCTTCACCCAGAAAAATTCCCACCATTGCTCAAACCCGTGTTCTAGCTCATTTTGCTGCCATTTTCGATCTCCTTGCTCAAAGCTCCATTTGCAAAACTATTTTAGGGATTGCTCATCGGTATGTGACTCCTCCAATGGTCCAATTAGTTTTTGTTCTAGTGCTTTATATATTGCAAATTTTGCTGCTGTGGTGACCTTGTTCTTGAGCTTGCATGTCAAATTAGTATGGTCCCAAGTAGTTCTGATGCATGAGATAGCTGCTAGGCACTTGTGGGAGTAGTTGCTATGAGTTTTGTTGAGTTTTGTTTACTTTTAATTAGGGTCACCAAAAATTTCAGAAATTTTTCAGAGAAAGAAAAGATGTTAAGGAGAATATACCAAGGTGGTTCCTCGAGCAAGAAGACCCCGAGGCTCGCGTTACGCGAGCCCGACTTTGAACCACCGAGGGAAGCTCAAGTGCGGCCTTGTGAATGGCCGTCGGATCAATTCATGGACAATGCCGGGTTCAAGGAAGAGATTTATGCATACATAAGGAATGCTGGCCTTGAGGATTTTATTTCAGACTGATGCAAGCAATATTATCAACTCACCGATTCTTTCGTGCGGAGGTTTGAATTTTCATCCAGGCGTAATTCTCATTCTGTTCTATTCGATCTTTATGATAAGTCCTATACCATGGACCTAGAGGATTTTAATGATGCATGCAAAATTCCACAATGGGGTAGCCATAGCGATCCTCATAAAAATGAATATAATGATTTCCTTGCTAGCATCATGGTGGGAGAAACTAGAACCATTACACAAGCTACTTTGGGGAGCATTCACTTTCCTGCCATACATTATTTTGCTCTCTTCATAGGTAGATGCATTAATGGTAAACATGACCATAGCCACCTTTGCGTACCTAATCTCAGTATTCTTAAAAGTGCGGTCATGGGAGATAGACGATATAACTTAGGGGCTATTATCGCTAGGAGATTACATCTTAACGCTAAGGATGGAGATTTCTTTGGTGGAATTTATGCCACTCGTGTAGCTAAGTATCTTGGGGTACCCATAAGAGAGAATGATATTGAATTACCCCCTGCTTTTCTTGATTATGAGGCTTTGGTGCGCTACCAGTTCCTTGCGAGGGACGAACAGTCCATCCTGTACCGACTAATTTTTGACAGACAGCGTGCTGTCCATATTACTCTTCCTGCTCCTGCCTTCTTTAACTTTCAAGAAAAACGAAGATGCTTTATAACCAGAGAGGAGGCAAATGAGTATGAGAGAGAGGCGGAAGCCGCTCGCCTCCACGCTGCAGCTGTTCAGGCAGTAGCCGCCGCAGTCCAGTACCACCCCAATTATGACTTCGGATATTATCCGGGCCAGCCGTGGCCCTAGACCAACTTAGGCCAAAAGCCTAAGCTTGGGGGAGTACGTATTTCTCACCGACATTACATTCACGTTCACACACTCATCTCAGTTGTCGGTGTTCATACTTTTTCATTGTATCATCCATGGTAGTTTATTTCTTCTTTATGCTTTCTTCTTGTGTGTTTGATTAATCTTGAAAAAATCCAAAAAATTAGTTCTAGCTTTACCTTTTAGTTTGTTTAGTTGTAGTATTAAAAGAAAACCCAAAAATATTTCTCGTTCTTCTTTTGCTTGTTGGGAGTTTTCCGGTGTAAATAGTTTTCTTTTCTTCTTTGGGTCGTAAGGAGAAGACCACGATGAAAATATTGAGTGGCTCTCGTATGCACTATTGTTTATCTAACAGAGAGCCCATATTACCTTGCCTTCTCCCTTGAGTTATCATTTGCAGATTCCAGCTTAGTCCAATGCACGTGCACTCTTATTATTATTCACATCGTTCGGTCGTGCAAGTGAAAGGCAATAATGACGATATATGATGAAATGACTGAGATGGAGAAAAGCTGGTATGAACTCGACCTATTTTGTTTTTGTAAATATGATTAGCTCATCGTTCAGGATTCAGCTCATTATGGGTTGAACATGTTTGCAATGACAATTAGAGATTATAGTTACTCATGCCATGCTTAATTAGCTAAGAGTTAATAATGGTTTGTTTTGAGTGCCAACATGCATATTAAAATGGTTGTGATGTAGTATGATAGAATGGTATCCTCCTCTGAATGATTCGAGTGGCTTGACTTGGCACATGTTCACGCATGTAGTT
This sequence comes from Elymus sibiricus, assembly GCA_039707655.1. Classification (NCBI taxonomy): domain Eukaryota; kingdom Viridiplantae; phylum Streptophyta; class Magnoliopsida; order Poales; family Poaceae; genus Elymus; species Elymus sibiricus. Next base: position 118,017,997 of record CM077667.1, read on the forward strand.
GAAACAAAACCAACTTAGCCTCCACGATGTTTATGTTCATGGTGATTTATATCCTACTCATGCTTGTATTCAATGTTGGTTAATCTCAAAGCATGTCTATGACTGTTGTCGCTCTCTAGTTGGTCGCTACCCAGTCTTTTGCTAGCCTTCACTTGTACTAAGCGGGAATACTGCTTGTGCATCCATCTCCATAAACCCAAAGTTGTTCCATATGAGTCCACCATACATACCTATATGCGGTATTTACCTGCCGTTCCAAGTAAATTTGCATGTGCCACTCTCCAAACCTTCAAATAAATATTCCATTTTGTATGCCCAAATCGCTCATGTAGTGACTGGGGGCTGTCAGTATCTTCCATGCTAGGTGGGTTATTCTCATGAGATGTGTTTATTCACTATCATTCATGAGAAAGTGGCTGGTATTCGGGATGCCCAGTCCCACGCTCAAAATTCAAATCAATATATAATAAACAAAACTCCCCCAAGATTGTGTTTGTATGGACGGTACCCGTGGATTCGGCCCACCGTGGATTGTGACTAATTTGGTGGAGGGGGAGTAAAAACTTTACTATTCTGTTTGGGAACCGCCTATAATGTATCTAGCATGGAAGATATCGAGATCTCTTAGTTGTTATGTTGGCAATGAAAGCATACCGCTCAAAATTATTATTCTTCCCTGTTTTAAAAGTTCGAGCTCTGGCACCTCTACAAATCAATGCTTCCCTCTGTGAAGGGCCTATCTATTTTACTTTACTGTTGAGTCATCACCCTCTCACAAAAGGCACCAGTTAGAGAGCACTCCCGTCATTTGTATGCTTTGCTATTAATTGATTTTGGGTATGAGTATGAATGGATCTCTTTTACCATGAATTACAATGTCTAGTCAGTCCTTGTTCTTCAGAGGTGCTCTGCATTTATGTTTTGCGGTCTCAGAAAGGGCTAGCGAGATACCATTATATCATATTGTATCATGATTGTTTTGATAAAATTGTTGTCATCCGAGACTTATTATTATTGCTCGCTAGTTGATTATGCCATTGATATGAGTAAATGTGAGACCTAAATGTTATTGTGAATGTGGTTAGTTCATAATCTTTGCTGAAAATCTGCACATCAGTTAGACGTATTTACAACAGCAAGATCAAACAGAGTTTGTAAAAGTTTGTCTTTATCACTTTCAGTTTATCAACTGAATTGCTTGAGGACAAGCAAAGGTTTAAGCTTGGGGGAGTTGATACGTCTCCAACGTATCTACTTTTCCAAACTCTTTTGCCCTTGTTTTGGACTCTAATTTGCATGATTTGAATGGAACTAACCCGGACTGACGCTGTTTTCAGCAGAATTGCCTTGGTGTTATTTTTGTGCAGAAATAAAAGTTCTCGGATTGACCTGAAAATTTACGGAGAATATTTTTGGAATTAATAAAAAATACTGGCGAAAAAATCAACTGCAGGGGGCCCACCACCTGGCCACAAGCCAGGGGGGCGCGCCCACCCCCTAGGGCGCGTCCCTATGGCTTGTGGGCCCCCTGTTGTTCCTCCGACCTCGTTTCCACTCCTATATATTCCTATTTATGGAGAAAAAAATCAGAGAGAAGAGTTCATCGCGTTTTACGATACGGAGCCGCCGCCACCTCCTGTTCTTCCTCGGGAGGGCAGATCTGGAGCCTGATTTGGGCTCCGGAGAGGGGAAATCGACGCCGTCGTCATCACCAACCATCCTTCATCACCAATTTCATGATGCTCTCCGCCGTTCGTGAGTAATTCCATCGTAGGCTTGCTGGACGGTGATGGGTTGGATGAGATTTACCATGTAATCGAGTTAGTTTGATTAGGGTTTGATCCCTAGTATCCACTATGTTCTGAGATTGATGTTGCTATGACTTTGCTATGCTTAATGCTTGTCACTAGGGCCCGAGTGCCATGATTTCAGATCTGAACCTATTATGTTTTCATGAATATATATGTGTTCTTGATCCTATCTTGCAAGTTGTAGACACCTATTACGAGTTATGATCCGCATCCCCCGGGGTGACAATAACTGGGATTCTTTCCGGTGATTACCGTAGTTTGAGGAGTTCATGTATTCACTAAGTGCTAATGCTTTGGTCCGGTTCTCTATTAAAAGGAGGCCTTAATATCCCTTAGTTTCCATTAGGACCCCGCTGGCACGGGAGGGTAGGACAAAAGATGTCATGCAAGTTCTTTTCCATAAGCACGATGACTATATATGGAATACATGCCTACATTACATTGATGAATTGGAGCTAGTTCTGTGTCACCCTATGTTATAACCGTTGCATGATGAATGCCATTCGACATAATTATCCATCACTGCTCCATTGCCTATGAGCTTTTCCTATATTGATCTTTGCTAAGTTACTTTTTCGTTGCTACTGTTACAATCACCACAACACTGCTACTGTCGCTTTTGCCATCGTTACTGTTACTTCCATACTACTTTTCTACTAAATACTTTGCTGCAGATATTAAGTCTTTCAGGTGTGGTTGAATTGACAACTCAGCTGCTAATACTCGAGAATATTCTTTGGCTCCCCTTGTGTCGAATCAATAAATTTGGGTTGAATATTCTACCCTCGAAAACTGTTGCGATCCCCTATACTTGTGGGTTATCAATGGCCATGGTGGACGATGATGCCCCACCCACATGGTTCCATCATGATGTTGACAACGAGTTGGTCCTTCCCACCTCACGTACATCACATGAGTGGAGCTCTAAAGTTAACATAGGTGAAGGTTCTTCGCTTGTCCCACTAGTGGACTATCTTGCCATTGATTGCTTGAGTGATGTTGATCACCTTATGGATAATTCACATGCTATGTCTTCTTCATGCTTTGATGTGCCACCGATTTTTGATGAATATGATGATGAGCATCTCGAATTACCTAGTTGTGATGTGATGCGTCTCCAACGTATCTATAATTTTTTATTGTTCCATGCTGATATATTATCATTCTAGGATACTTTTTGGGTATTTATTTACCAATTTATAATATTTTTGAGCACTAACCTATTGACCCAGTGCCCAGTGCCAGTTCCTGTTTTCTACGTGTTTTTGCCTTTTCAGAGTTACAATACCAAACGGAGTCCAATTGCCACGAAACTTTTTGGTGATTTTTTTGGACCAATACAAGACCTAGAAGCTTCGGAGGAGGGCCAGGCGATGCACCAGGGGCCCACCACATATCCAGCCGTGCCCCCTAGGGGGGGCGCGGCCAGATATGTGGTGGCCCCCTGGAGCGTCCCCCGACGTCGTTCTCTGGCCTATAAATTCACATCTACCCTAAAAACACCAGAAGCGCTCCCGAAACACTTTTTCCGCCGCCGCAAGCCTCTGTTCCGACGGGAGGCCATCTACACCTTCGTTCTGGGACCCTGCCAGAGGGGAGATCGATCACGGAGGACCTCTTCATCAACCTTGGTGCCCTCACCATGCTGTGTGAGTAGTTCATCGCAGACCTACGGGTCCGTAGGTAGTACCTAGATGACAATCTCTCTCTCTCTCTCTCTCTCTCTCTGTCAATCTTCAAAACAATGTTCATCGCATCTTTGCCTTGATCTATCCGATGTAATCTAATTGTATGGTGTGTTTGTTGGGATCCGATGAATTGTGAGTTTATGTTCAGATTATTCATGAAAAGTATTTGAGTCAAACCTGATTACTATGATTCTTATTTGCATGATCATCATAGCTTCGTAATGCTCTCCGATCTATTGAGATACTTTGGCCAACTAGATTGATATTTCTTCGGTGGGAGTGGTGCGTTGTAGTAGGTTCAACCTGATTAGTTTCTATATTCCAGTGACAGAAGGGGACAAGTTGTGTCTTTGTGTTGTTGCTACTAAGGATAAAACGATGGGGTTTATTCATATTAGTTGAGTTTACTTTTTCTACATCATGTCATCGTTCTCCAAGCATTACTCCGTTTGTCATGAACTTAATAGGTACAGAGGCAAGCATAGAAGCGCTCTTGAAGTGGAGTAATAGTAGTAGGTGCAGGCATGAGTCGGCCTATTTGCTTATGGACGTGATGCCTATATACACATGATCATTTCCGTGAACATCGCATAATTATTCGCTTTTCTATCAATTGCCCAACAATAATTTGTTTACCCACCGTATGCTTTGCTTATGAGAGATGCCACTAGAGAACTCTACGGCCCCCGGGTCTATTCACTTATAAATTCACAAACGCTATCATTACCTTGCTGTTATTTATTACCTTTTATTTTATTTTGCACTTTACTATTATCTACAATTATCTACACAACACACTTGCTTGCAAATAACGAGGTCAAGGGGATTGACCACCCTCTTGCCGGCGTTGGGTGCAAGTTGTTTGTTCTTTTGTGTGTAGCCGCTGAAGACGGTTGAGGATTGGTATTCCTATTGGTTCGATAAACCTTGGTTTCATAACTGAGGGAAATACTTACCCACTTTGTGCTGCGATTACCCGTTTCTCTTCACGGAAAACCCAACGCAAATCATGAGTATCAGGAAGGATTTCTGGCGCCGGTGCCGGGGAATACTATCACCAACTATCAAGTAACTTCGCACAAAATTTCATTCACTTGTTCTTCTTTTTATTTGCTGTTATATTTAGTTTGTCTCATAAAAATAAAAAATAAAAAATATTTACCTTTTCTAGTTACTAGTTTGCTTTACTTGCTAGTTTGCTTGAGTTGCTATCATGTCTGATTTTGAGATTATTGGTGTCTCCGCCTCTAGTGTGGAAGTCGATGAGCTTCCAACTTCACCTTGTGCTAATAATGCTAAAATAAATTTTGATAAAGTTTCTAAGGAAAAACTTGATAACCTTGCGGATGATGATCCTTCTAAAAGTGAACCTATTATGCAAACTAAGAAACTCTGCATAGGTAGTGGGAATATTATTGGAAAAAGTGTTATTCAAGATTTTTTTCACTTGTGCGGGATCATTGCCATTGATAGGAGGTACCATTGTCACTAGAAATGCAAGTTATGCGGATGCTATATCTTTGCTCATAACACAATTGGAAAGACAATTTGTTCATATGCATCCTTTCATACAATGGTTATTCCTAGAATTCTCTAATATCGAGGAAGCATCTACTAAATGTCTAGCTACTATTTTTCTTGTTCAAGAATTTGACATTATCATACAAGAAGCTAGAAATATATTGGCTTATTATAGGATTAATTGTGAGTGTCCACCAATAGAAGGAATCCTTTGTGAGTTAGAAGTTATGAGGAAATTGAAGTCTACGAATTATGTTGCTTATGATGAAAATCTTAGAAAGAAGGTTCCACCAAATGTACTAGTTGATAAAATTTCTGAACACAATGATCAATTTGCTATACCAAAAGTTGGAATGGGTTATGAACATGAGAGAGCATTGAGGAAATATCTTTATCGAAACTTATATAATGAGGAGATAGCCATCACCTATCAGAAGCCAAAGGAGGAACCACCGATTCCTTCTGAAATAGACCCCTCGGACCCTTGTGTTGTGAAGTTTAGTCCCATCAATTATTTTTGTTTACCTATTAGGAAGCTTTCTGCTGAAATAAGGGAATATGATTTTATCATGACGGATCGTCTTCATGATTACTACAACACTTGAAACTATGCATTATGCCTAGCTAGGGGCATAAAACAATAGTGCTTGTTGGGAGGCAACCCAATATGTATCTTTATTTTTGTTTTTTACTTTCTATTTTTGTGTGATAACATGATTGTTGCCTCTGTAATGATTGTGTTTTTATGTTTTAATTAGTGTTTGTGCCAAGTAAAGCCTTTGGGATGACTCACAAGATGAGTAGAAACGATGCTGAATCTAAAACAAAAACTTTGACTCTAGTGCAGGAATTTTCCTTTTTTACTGGAGCATAATAATGAACTGAAATTTTAACACAGTATTTCTATACAAATTCTTTACGTTTTCCTAATTTTTCAGAATTTTTAGAGTTACGGAAGTATGGGCTCTTTACAGATTGCTACAGACTGTTCTGTTTTAAACAGATTCTGTTTTGCTTGCATAGTTTACTTGTTTTGATTATGCCATGGACTATATCAGGAGGGTGTAAGCCATGGGGAAGTTATAATACAGTACCTATTATGCAAAAATGAATTTGAATAAATTTATAACAGTACCTCAAGTATGCAATATGTTTCTTATACTAACGGATCTCACGAAGTTTTGTTGAGTTTTGTGTGATTGAAGTTTTCAAGTTTTGGGTGTGATCACGATGGACTATGGAATAAGGAGTAGAAATAGCCCAAGATTGGGGATGCCCAAGGCACCCCAAGTATAATTCTAAGGAGACTCAAGCGTCTAAGCTTGGGGATGCCCCGGAAGGCATCCCCTCTTTCGTCTCAATCCATCGGTATGTCACTTGGAGCTATTTTTATTCATCACATGATATGTGTTTTGCTTGGAGCGTCGTTTGCTTTTGTTTGCTTTTACTTTCAGTTTGTCACAATCATCATTTTCTGGACAAACCTATTTGAGAGAGACACACCTTCATGATAATTTGCTAGAATACTCTATGTGCTTCACTTATATCTTTTGAGCTAGGCAGTTGCTCTAGTACTTCACTTATATCTTTTTGAGCACGGTGGCGTGTAGATTTTATAGAAATAATATGCTCTCGTTCTTCACTTATATTTGTTTGAGAGCTGAGTAATAGTGACGGTAATTTGCATGGGTCGTAAGACTAGTCCAAGAATATTAGGTATTCAATGAAGGATAACCAAAACCATCGTGTAGCACATATATAGAAGTTGTGGGTTAATGACATTGATGTGGTAATATGAAAAAAGTGTGAGTCCAAAGTTGTTGATTCGTAGAAGTGTCGAGATTAAGAGGTGTTAACTTTTTATTCATCTAAAAATTAAAGATGCGTGGTGATGATGTGTGAGCATTTATATTCCTCGTTGAAATCCTAGTGTTGTTTTGAGTCGGGGGCGCGCGATGGTTAACTCCTACCAACCTCCTCCCTCGGGGCATGCAAGGAGTACTTTGATTTGTGATAAAACTAATAAAAATTTGCAATAAGTATGTGAGTTCTTTATGACTAATGTGACACCATGGACATACACATCTTCACCTTCTCATATTTGCTAGCCTCTTCGGTACCGTGCATAGCCCATTCTCACCTCGAGGATCGGTGCAAATATTCGCCGGTGCATCCAAACCCCATGACATGATACGCTCTGTTGCACATAAGCCTCATTATATCTTCCTCAAAACAGCCACCATACCTACCTATTATGGCATTTTCATAGCCATTCCGAGATATATTGCCATGCAAATTCCATCGTCACTTCATATGACTAGTTCGTTCATCATCATAATGCTTTGCATGATCATATGGAACTGACATAGTATTTGTGGGAAAGCCACCATTCTTCATATTTCGATACATGTCACGCTAGATCATTGCACATCCTGGTACACTGCCAGAGGCATTCATACAGAGTCATATCTTCCTATCAGTTCTTCATGTTGAGTTGTAAGTAAATAAAAGTGTGATGATCATCATTATTAGAGCATTGTCCCAGTGAGGAAAGGATGATGGAGACTATGATTCCCCCACAAGTCGGGATGAGACTCTGGACGAAAAAAGAAATAAAAATGGGGGAGGCCAAATGAGCCCACCATATAAAAAAAGAGAAAATGGGGGAGGCAAAAAAAAGAAGAGGCACCATAAAAAATAATAAAATGAGAGAAAAGAGAGAAGGGACTTTGCTACTATCCTTTACCACACTTGTGCCTCAGAGTGGCACCATGTTCTTCATATAGAGAGTCTCCTATGTTGACACTTCCATATGCTAGTGGGAATTACCTTTTCATATAATAAACTTGGCTTGTATATTCCCATGATGGGCTACCTCAATTGCCCGAGGTCTTCATGAGCAAGCAAGTTTGATGCACACCCCACTTAGCTTCAGTTGAGCTTTCATACACTTATAACTCTAGTGCATTTGCATGGCAATCCCTATTCCTCGCATTGATATCTATCGATGAGGATCTCCATAGCTTGTTGATACGCCTAGTTGATGCAAGACTATCTTCTCCACTTTTTACCCCTTTGATACCTACCACCATATTCTATTCCACCTATATGCTATGTCCAATGGTTTACGCTCATGTATTGCGTGAAGAATAAAAAGTTGATGCATATTGAAAAAGTACGATCCAATTGCCTGACTTGGACACTGTGGTGCTTAATATTTGTATCTATGTGGTGAAGACGGAGTCATGCCTTGCTAATATAATAAGATGAATAGGGGTAAAACATTCTTTTAGGATCGCATACTTTGAAAAATTAATGATTTTGTTTCTTATACTTATAAATATTACTATGTTGCTGTTTGTTAATTCATCATTTCTCAGTGAGCATACATACCAAAGATTACATAATGGGTAGCATGTCAAATCAAAAATTCTGTTTTTATCATTTACCTACTCGAGGACGAGCAGGAATTAAGCTTGGGGATGGTGATACGTCTCCAATGTATCTATAATTTTTGATTGTTCCATGTTGATATATTGTCATTCTAGGATACTTTTTGGGTATTTATTTACAGATTTATAATATTTTTGAGTACTAACCTATTGACCCAATGCCCAGTGCTAGTTCCTGTTTTCTGCGTGTTTTTGCCTTTTCAGAGTTACAATACCAAACGGAGTCCAATTGCCACGAAACTTTTTGGTGATTTTTTTGGGACCAATACAAGACCTAGAAGCTTCGGAGGACAGCCAGGCAATGCACCAGGGGCCCACCACATATCCAGCCGTGCCCCCTATGGGGGAGGGGGGGGGGTAGATATGTGGTGCCCCCTGGAGCGTCCCCCGACGTCGTTCTCTGGCCTATAAATTCACATCTACCCTAAAAACACCAGAAGTGCTCCCGAAACACTTTATCCGCCACCACAAGCCTTTGTTCCGACGGGAGGCCATCTACACCTCTGTTCCGGCACCCTGCCAGAGGGGAGATCGATCACGGAGGGCCTCTTCATCAACCTCGCTGCCCTCACCATGATGTGTGAGTAGTTCACCGCAGACCTACGGGTCTGTAGGTAGTACCTAGATGGTCTCTCGATCTTCAATACAATGTTCATCGCATCTTTCCCTTGATCTATCCTATGTAATCCCTTTGTATGGTGTGTTTGTTGGGATCTGATGAATTGTGAGTTTATGTATAGATTATTCATGAAAAGTATTTGAGTCAAACCTGATTACTATGATTCTTATTTGCATGATCATCTTAGCTTCGTAATGCTCTCCGATCTGTTGAGATAGTTTGGCCAACTAGATTGATATTTCTTCAGTGGGAGTGGTGCGTTGTAGTAGGTTCAACCTGACGAGTTTCTATATTCCAGTGATAGAAGGGGACAAGTTGCATCTTTGTGTTGTTGCTACTAAGGATAAAACGATGGGGTTTATTCATATTAGTTGAGTTTGCTTTGTCTACATCATGCCATCGTTCTCCAAGCATTACTCTGTTTGTCATGAACTTAATACGTAGAGAGGCAAGCATAGAAGCGCTCTTGAAGTGGAGTAATAGTAGTAGGTGCTGGTAGGGGTCGACCTATTTGCTTATGGACGTGATGCCTATATACACATGATCATTGCCGTGAACATCACATAATTATTCGCTTTTCTATCAATTGCCCAATAGTAATTTTTTTACCCACCGTATGCTTTGCTTATGAGATATGCCAATAGAGAACTCTACGCCCCCGGGTCTATTCACTTATAAATTCAAAAACGCGATCATTACCTTGCTATTATTTATTACCTTTTATTTTATTTTGCACTTTACTATTATCTACAATTATCTACACAACTCACTTGCTTGCAAATAACGAGATCAAGGGGATTGACAACCCTCTTGCCGGCGCTGGGTGCAAGTTGTTTGTTCTTTTGTGTGCAGCCGCTGAAGACGGTTGAGGATTGGTATTCCTATTGGTTCGATAAACCTTGGTATCATAACTGAGGGAAATACTTACCCACTTTGTGCTGCGATTACCCGTTCCTCTTCACGGAAAACCCAACGCAGCTTACGAGTATCATGATGCTATTCTCCATAGGGTAACATGTGAAAATTCTATTGGTAACATCATGTTCAACAATCCTCTAAACTTGTCATATGCTATGCGTGATATTTCCCATATTTCATCCTTGCAATCTCCCCGTAGTGACTATGCATATCCCATAAAAATTAATCCCATTTGCTGATATGGCTTAGACGACAAGCCCATGATTATTGGCATTTGTTTTTCTTATGATGATATTGCCATGCTTCCTTTGTATCATTTGCGCAATTATCCACATAGGCAATGCCATGATCACCATGATTTGGAAATGCATTGTTTTGGATGTTGTCCATATTCTCCGAATTATGCTTCCGCTATTGCACATGAGGAGACCCCAATAGTTTCCTCATACATGTTAGGAGATTTTGTTCCATCCCATCAATTGCATGATCCCTATAATTGTGTGCGCCATCCGCATTTCATGAATAACAATGCTTCTGATATTTCAAGTGATGCACTACACATTCCTAGTCTCCATTATATCATATATAACAACAAACCTTTCATGATGAATGACATGTTCCTATATCATGCATCTCACTTATTTGAGCATTGGATATTTTGTGCTAATGAACACATGCACATGCATATCCTAATGGACGATGTATACATATACCAGGCGCACACCATTTTTCCTTTGTCTTTGTTGTGTGTAGGTACTCATGATTACTCGTCACCCTCACAATCCCATGAGTTGACGAAAAGAGCTCTTGAGAGCAACGACGGTTTGGGATTCATCGAAATGCGTCTCAAACCATTCCCCTCACGCAAGGACTACGCGCACATCTTCTACTTGGTTCTCACACGACTATGGGCTATATACCACTTGTCATGTTATGCTCATTTTCTCAAGTTCACTTTGCATGGTATGCATCATTGTATGCTTTTGCCATGCGATTGTTACCCTTGTTTGCATTTACCCATGAGTCACCATTGTACTAATACTATGTGTATTTGCATGCTTGGTGGAGATCCTAGTTGTTATTGCCATGTTCACCGCATGTTCCATGCTATTGTTGCTTCTTGTGTTGGGAGAGTCATGATGTTCCATTGCTATTCACATAGGACTTCTTGCCAATGCAATGACGATACTTTGCTCATATCTCATTTTCATGCTTGTGATATGTCATGTGCACTATGTATGCCCACTATTTGCACATGTGACATGATTGCTATGATTAAATCTAGTATGTTGCATCTTCGCACTACCAGCTTCCATGCCTTGATTACTATGATCACTTGCTTTGTTGCATCACCCGTGTTACATACTTTCTCATTTCATTGGGTTGATGACATACATGGCTTGTGTTGATCATTGTAACTTGTCTCTCACATGATTTGTGTTGATCATTGTAACTTGTCTCCATTAGATGCCTCTCTCATATTCACTTGTAGTGAGGACAACCATGTTATGCTTCTTGATGATCTTAGAGACTTGGACATCTTACTTGTGACGCATGCTACTTTGATTGAGCTTCCTATATTTCGTTGTGCTCGCATCATATGTTTACATACCATGTCACATTCTCTTGTCCCTTCTTATGATAAGATTGATGATGACACTTATTGGGTCTTTCACCACATGAATGATAGGTTTTGCATTCACGCTAACCTCATTTGTTTTTCCGAGTGTTTGTCATGTTCTTTTGTTGTAAAAGCTTTGCAAGGTGATGCCGTCATGAGACATATTGGTCATGCGAAGGCACAAATGATGAGCTACAACACCATATTCGGGAACTTTCCTATGGTGAGCTCGTCCCTTTTGGGTTATTTTCCCATGCACTTATTGAATGGTCCACATTTCCATTGTTGTTTCCTCCTTGTTGTTTACATGATACATCTCATGGATGGAGAAGCACCATATCTTGTGCGTACGAGTAGCCTTGGGCACATTCTCATGCATTTGGACATTTGCATCAACACTTTCACATTTGTTGTCCAATATGCTCAATGGAAACACTCTTTCCACGACAAATTTGCTCATTATGACTGGATTGACTCACATTATGAATTGCTTGATACATCTTATCTTTCCATCTCATACATGATTGATGACCCACAAGTATAGGGGACCAATCGTAGTCCTTTCGATAAGTAAGAGTGTCGAACCCAACAAGGAGCAGAAGGAAATGATAAGCAGTTTTCAGCAAGGTATTCTCTGCAAATCTTGTAAGTAACGATAGTAGATAGTTTTGTAGCAAGATAAATCATAACAAGTGACAAGTAACAATAGTAGCAAAGGTGCAGCAAGGTAGCCCAATCCTTTTTGTAGCAAAGGACAGGCCTGAAAGTACTCTTATATTAAGCAAGCGCTCCCGAGGACACATTGGAATTCTATCTAATCATGTTCATCATGTTAGGTTGATTCGCGTTTGCTACTTTGATAATTTGATATTTGGGTGGACCGGTGCTAAGGTGTTGTTCTTACTTGAATTAACAACCTACTTATGATTACCCCCTCTCGCAAGCATCTGCAACTACGAAAGAAGAATTAAGATAAATCTAACCATAGCATGAAACTTGTGGATCCAAATCAGCCCCTTATGAAGCAACGCATAAACTGGGGTTTAAGCTTCTGTCACTCTAGCAACTCATCATCTACTTGTTACTCCACAATGACTTCCCTTAGGCACATAGCATGGTGAAGTGTCGTGTAGTCGACGTTCACACGACACCACTAAGAGAAGTAACAACATACACATCATCAAAATATCGAACGAATACCAACTTCACATGATAACTTATAACAAGACTCTTCCATGTCCTCAGGAACAATAGTAACTACTCACACCTCATCAACATGTTCAAGATCAGAGGTGCAATAATAATAATTAAGGATCTGAACATAATTTCTTCCACCAAGTAATCCAACAAGCATCAACTACAAGATGTAATCAACACAACTAGTAACCCACAGGTACCAATCTGAGGTTTTGGGACAAAGATTGAATACAAGAGATGAACTAGGGTTGGAGATGAGATGGTGCTGGTGAATATGTTGGTGAGGATTGGTAATCCCACGAAGGAGGAAGCGTTGGTGATGGTGATGGCTTTGATCTCCCCCTCCTGGAGAGGGATTCCCCCGGCAGAATCTGACTGCCGGAGTGCAAAAGGGCCTCTACCCAGGTTTCCGCCTCGAGACGGCAGCGCTTCATCCCGAAAGGTTGCTTATGATTTTTTCTGGGGTAAAACACACCATATAGGAGAAGATGGGCGTCGGGAGGCCGCGCCCTAATGGCTTGTGCCTGGCTGGTGGCCCCCTCTGATATATTTTTGGCCCATAAATTCACATATATTCAATACAAATTCCTCGTGAAGTTTCAGGTCATTTGGAGTCTGGTGATTTTTCTGCCTTTTTCTCGGTTTTCCGGTCCAGAATTCCAGTTTCTAGATAATTCCCTCTTTGTGATGTACCTTGCATATTCAGAGAGAAAGGTCATAAGAATTGTATGATAATAGGGAATAATGGAAAAGAATAATGTAAATATGAATAGGAAATCATCATGCAAAATGGACGTATCAATGATCTACGAGCTTGTGCACTTTCTTAGCAAATTTGTTGTGATCTACCTTGATGGACTATTTATACACGATGCACATTTTGTCCAACATCAATTGCATGATAACACAATCATTTTGAGCCACATTTGCCATATTCATGCTTTTGGTAAATCTCCTCTCTATGACATTATGCTACATAATGGTAGAATTTGTGACTTGGTGCACATAGAGCTTGATCCCATGAATGCTTTGCATATCATTCTCATTCCTTCTATAAAGCTTCATGATACTTGTGACGAACATTCTTGCCAGACGAACTCATGCTTAATTGATGGAAACCTTGTGTGCGCAAACCAATGTATTTGCAAGTGTACTTTGTGTTTGCTCGTTTTGCATGTACACCATCACGGAGTAATCTTGGAGTACATTGGGCGCACCATGACTTCCACTCCGTCCAACTACAAGTTCGTCCACGACTGCCGTTCCCATACTGGTGAGGATTTTGATACGAGGACGGATCTTTCCCAAGGGGGGGATGATGCAAAGCATCCTACGGTCATCCCCATGTACACTCAGACTACTCCCCAAGCCCCAAGTGCCATTGGACATAAGGTGAACTCGCTCCTAAGTCCCTATACTTTCAATTCACTTGAGACATGGAAGCTACCTCAAGCGGAAATACTATGCATGCTTAGGTACCATGAAGGTGACCTCAGAGACACTCGGAGTGAATGCCAAGCCCTGACGTGGCTTGAGACTGCGCTGGTATTTCCCCAAAGAGGAAGGGATGATGCATCACAACGACGGTAAGTATTTCCCTCAGTTATGAAACCAAGGTATCAAACCAGTAGGAGGATCACCACCACCTAATAAACATCACCTGCACACAAAGAACAAATACTTGCAACCCGATGCGAAAGAGAGGTTGTCAATCTCTCTACGGTAAAAAGATAGATTAGGATATGATAGATTGGAGAGATAGACCTCTCAAGAACACAAAATAAGAAGAGCAAATAAAAGGTGCAGCAATATATTTTTGGGTTTTTGGAATAATAGATCTGAAAACAAAAGCGGCAAAAAGATATATCGAAAAGCAATATGTTGGAAAAGTAGACCCGGGGGCCGTAGGTTTCACTAGTGGCTTCTCTCATGAGAATAGTACACGGTGGGTGAACAAATTACTATTGGGCAATTGATAGAAGATAAAATAATCATGACAATATCCAAGGCGATGATTATTATATAGGCATCACGTCCAATATAAGTAGACCGACTCCTGCCTGCATCTACCACTATTACTCCACACATCGACCGCTATCCAACATGCATCTAGTGTATTAAGTTCATGGAAAAATGGAGTAATGCAATAAGAACAATGACATGATGTAGACAAGATCTATTCATGTAGGAATAGACCCCATCTTGTTATCCTTAATAGCAACGATACATGCGTGCCTTGCTGCCCCTTCTGTCACTGGGAGAGGACACCGCAAGATCGAACCCATCACAAAGCACCTCTTCCCATGCAAAGAAAAATCGATCTAGTTGGCCTAACTAAACCATAGACTCTAAGAAGAAATACGAGGCTATAAGTAATCATGCATATAAGAGATCAAAGAAGACTCAAATAATATTCATGGATAGAAACTGATCATGAACTCAAAATTCATCGGATCCTAACAAACACACCGCAAAAGTTTACATCAAATAGATCTCCAAGAGACCATTGTATTGAGAATCAAAAGAGAGAGAGAGGAAGCCATCTAGCTACTGCCTACGGACCCGTGTGTATATGGTGGACTACTCACGCATCATCGGAGAGGCACCAATGAGGATGATGAACCCCTCCGTGATGGTGTTAGATTGGATCTCGAGTCTCTAGAACTTACGGCGGCTGGATGTGTTTTTTGTCGACCCCCCTAGGGTTTCTGCAATATTTGGGAATTTACACTGGTGCAGCGACGTGCTATACAAATGGTTTTTAACCCCTTTCTGCGATGTACTTTGAAATCGTCGCCTTGCATGTGTGGGCGATAGGGGGGGTCCATCCCACACGACACGGCAAACCCGTCGGTGATGGTGGCCAACGAACGCAAACGTTTGCCAAAACTATGCATATGGGATATCCGCATCTATCACAAACGAGGGTCACCGGATAATCGTTTGAGATATGTGTATTTCCCATACGGTTCATCCTTGCAACTCGTGTGAGATCACACAACATCGCACGCGCTATTCTTTGAAGCGCCGTTTACGATGTGCACCGAATCGCAAACAGTTCACGATTATAAAGCGTGTACGATAAGGAGACAATCACACACAGTTAGTTCCACTTTGACCGTCTGTGATATGATATAAGAGTGCATATGTTTATCATTGTAAAACCGTATGCGAAGGTTGAATATATCCCACACACGGGGTTTCTGATAAATGTTTGTGGTTTATAAAACGTCCCAAACGTGTGATCCATACTTCCCAAACGTGTCATCCAGAATAACTGTGTCGGATGAAGGCATATCGCACGCGTTCTTCTTTGACCAACGTTTACGATGGTACACAGTTCAAAATACGAAATCGTGTGTGATAAGGAGACTAGCACAAACGCTGGTGTTGTTAATCTCACACGTTCTTTCTCTTCTGACCGTGCGCGAAGACGAGATTCATCGCACACGCCTCGAATGGAGAAACGTGTGTGATGTTGGAGTTGATCGCAGACGTTTTGCTTTCTCAAACTGTATGCATTGTAATGGCCTGCAGAGCAGGATTTGCCCCTAATTAAATACCTTTGTTCATAATTCACATAATTTAAATTTGGAAGTAGGAATTCATGTATTTCAATCGAATCATATTTAGGTTTAAGAATGAATGCATAATTCGATTAACATGTACATATACTCAAGAACTACATAAGCATGAATTCTTAAAAAAAGGAAAGTACAGAAGGGACAAATAAAGAATGATGGAAGCACGGTTGTACTAAAGACGGTAAAGAGAGAGCCAATAGACATTTTGTATGCTGGAGAAGGTGAAGCGGAATGCCCATATTGTGCCCTCCTCCATGCCTAACGCACAAACGACTCTAGGCCAGCCCCTAGTGATGGCCGCCCGCCCATCCTTCACTGTCTTCATTACAACTTCTCGATGCTCATTGTAGTCTCGATGATATATTTTAACCTTCATTGCATGTCTAGCAATCATGTACTTTGTGAGGTAATCTTGAGTAAACTGCTTTGGGAACCACTGCAAAAGAAACAGATTCAGACATTGTTGTGTGACAACTCATTATGGGCAGTAGTAATAGAAGCCTACGGAGTTCGTAGTTACCATCCTACAGCTCACTGTTGTGTTGGATAGAGCGTAAACAAATAGCCTAATTGGCATTGTTCGTCTCTTTTCCATAACAATCATTTTCAGTTTCCTCACTTGATGCTGGTTCATGAATATTTCATTACCCCACACGCAAAAAGGGTCCAGGAATGGATCTTTACCTAAGACATATGTACCTACAAGCAAGAAGCCAATATTAGAAGCTAAAATGCAGTTGCAGAATGGTGTAATATATTACTCCATTAGTTCCACAATGTGTTGCATATAAATTTTTTGAGAAGTCAACATTTACTTACTTTGACCAAGTTTGTAGAGAAAAAACATTTACATCTAGAATTGCAATTCCATTTCATTAGATACATCACAAAATTTTATATTGTATACATTTTAGATGGTATATGTAGATACATCACAAAATTCTAAATGCACTACATGAGGGAACGGATGGGGTATAAGTAGGGGGATGAAAAGAACCTCGGTGGAAAACGTTGGCCACTCCCATTGTTGTCCTGTGCAAGTACATGTAAGGTCATGATAAATACATCAGGCTTAACATCAACCAAGTATACGAGGTATCTGCTTGAAATAAACAAGGCATATATGCTCACTATAACAACCAAATATAGCCATTTGATACTGGACAAATGCTCAATGGAACCAACCTTACAACCAGATAACGAAAAGCAAGGCGTCTGCTTGAAAACTAGACAAATGCTCATTGCAATCAACCTAACAACCAGATACAGAAAAGCAAGGCATCTGCTTGAAAACTAGACAAATGCTCACTGCAACCAACCTAGCAACCAAATTCAGAGAAACAAGGCATAAATGTTTAAAGCGGGAGTTAAGGGCACAAGTTAACAATACCAGGCATAACAGGTGGTATTAATGAAATTGAACTGCACAGTTCATACTTGCACATAATGAACATCACATTGTGAATAACTGAAAGAAACAAGGCATTCATGCTCACTGTAACAACCAACTATAGCCATTGAAAACTGGACAAATACTCAATGTAACCAACCTAACAACCAGATACAGAAAAGCAAGGCATCTTCTTGACAACTGGACAAATGCTCAATTAAACACTGCATGATTATCGCATGGCAAAAGCTACTACAACAATGGGTACGAGATGACTAGCTACAAAAGGTATGATTTGCTCACAGGATGTTGCCTCACTTGTCATGGATGGGCTCCTTCCACTTGGGATATGAGGTGCCCAGGGTGTGCTCCCTGATGTCGCAGATGGCATGTTTCCCCTTGTAACAGCCGTAGTGCGTGCCATTATCTTGGTGGATGAGATCTGACTTTGAAGCTAAGGATCCCAAGCCACCACCGTAGAAATTTCCTTCAGAAATGACAAAAGAGGCTCGATGGCGTAGAAGGATCGCAAATCCATGACCGCGAGGCAGAGGAGATCAACGGCGGGGCCTTTGGAGAGATCAACGGCGGTTGAACCAGAGGCGTTGCCGGTGGACCACTTAACTTGTGACATGGCCCGGGTGAAGCCGGTGATGTTGATGAGCTTGATGTCATAGCCGGCTCTCCTGAGATACAGGAACACGCGTTCCCGCAGACTTGAAGCCTTCGGCATGGCAACATAGGCAGCGTCCTCACCGGCTCCCGCGGCGAGGTGTTCGTCCGGGATCGAAAGGTCGGCGCGAACGGCGCCCACCTCGTCAGCGTACGGCGGAGAGGCCATGATAGACCTCTTTTTGCTCGTACACTCCTCGAGGTCCACGGGAGATGTGGTCGGGCTGATTAGGCTGCGACTCTCTGGAGTACGGGATGGGGATCTGGGGGAAAGGGACACCGCCGGCCTCATCTAAAAACTCAGGGCGGCGATGGTGTATGTGGATCGGTGGGGACCCTGAACTTGTTTAGCTATGAGGCACGGGCAGACCGGCTGAGGTTGGTGGTGGGAGGCGGCGGCGGGGGCGAGCTAGGGTTCAAGCGGGGGAGGAAGCGGGAGGGGGGGTGTTGTGCGGACGGGGGGGGGGGGTGTTTGCGGATGTGCCGCTGTTCCTGAAAAATTTAGTAGTAATGGTGTGGGTTGAGATGGTGGTGGACGAGGGATGGCGACGGTTCAAATGCCTCGGCAGCTGAAATTTTACTATAGGGTCGGTGCGGTGGACGAGGAAAGGCGGCATGCAGTTGAAATACCGCTTCTAATTAAATTTTGGCAAACGAACTAGGCGGGAGCAACCAAGATCGCACACGGTCCAAACATAATAAAGTGTGTACGCTCTACGCTGTAACGAAATGCCATGCCGCGAAAGCATGAATTTTTGCATCGCTCGAGGCGGGTAGCTCTTTATGAGATTTCGCAAGGCGGGTTCATCTCACACGGTTCATCCTCAATTTCAGTTGCAGACGTCAACTTCATCCTAAATTTCCACATGCCCACAAACAGATGACACAAACATTTGGCAAATTTTCAACACAAAATGCCTTATTTTGCAGCGGATTAGTTGACATTAGTTCATAAGCTCAGTAATTTACAAACAGTTCATCAATTTACATGAAGATGAACTACACAAAATATTCACTACGACATGGATGCATACAAACGCTGCGCCTCCACCGTCGTCATGACCTTCCTCACCTCAGAACGAGTATTCAGAGGAGCTCGTCAAGTCAATGAGCTCCACTGGTTCCACGACGGAGACCGGCGAGGCTACCTCGGCCGGAGTGACCGCGGCGCCTCTCGCCAGGTCTTACGCTGTTGACGAAGATGTCGTGGCGTCCAGGTGGGCCATCGGGATACAGATGAGCACCGATCTCGCTAGAGCTGCTTCCCTGGTCGCCATGGCCGCTGTTGCTAGGGCTGCCGCCGCAGCTGCAAGGCCTACACTGGCCTCCAACGCGGCTGAGAGGCATGCGGCGGCCTGCTCCGCTGCCTTGTGGTCCTGCTCCCACCTCTTTTTGCCCTCTGCATCTGAGTTTCGCTTCCTCTTTGCACTCTCCCGCCATTTCTGCCGATTCAGATCCCTAGCCGCGTTGCGGATGGCATCCGCAGATGCGATAGATTGTTCCACACCAACACTGAGACGACGCTCGTCCTCGTTGTGCAGGAACGCATCGAGGCCCGATTCTTGGACGGACAGAGTGATGGCCATCTGCATCCGATGCTGAAACTCGGGGTCGTCGTCGTCGGCGGCGGCGGCCGTGGCATATGACGATTGACCGTTGACCGACATGGAGGACAGCGCATCGGAATCCTCTATCCCGTCGTCGTCGGCCGCGGAAGCTGGCTGTTTGCCGTTGCCCACCATGGCGGCCAACACGTCGGAATCCTCTATCACGTCGTCGTCCAACACTATTAGGACGGCGCCATGCACATCCCCATGGTTGAGCAACGGTTCCAGTTGGTGTGTGTGGTGGTGGTGGCGAGCTATCAGCGAAAAAATTAGTTGTTAGCCGCCGCCGGCGAGATCTTTTATAGGTCGCTGTCGGGTTTGGGTTTGTACTGTGTACATTACCCCTTTGCACTGGCTGACGCTGTGGTTGGCACCACTAGGCAAGGCCGATTTTGCTGTGTACAGGCATCGCACACGGTTAGGGTAGCACACTCGTGTCTGCTCGGGGTACAATCGCATACGGTTGTTTCATCAGTTTCGTTTGCTATTTTACATAATACTAGCATCTTTGAGATAAACGAGAAAAAAAACGCAAGAGAGGGTCAAAACACAACCACACCCGCTAGTGAACCAAATATATACTCCCTCCGTTCCTAAATATATATGTAGTTCATAGTGAAATCTGTAAAAAAGACTTGTAATTAGGTTCAGATGAAGTATATATATGTACGAACATGGTGTTGTCATGTTTAAATTCGCAATGCGCAACTTTAATGTGTGGCACATGCTGCATATGTGCATGCCTAAAAGTGTCTAATGTGACACCAAAGGGTTTCATGACAAACATAATATAGGGTGTTGCCCCCTACACTATGTGCCGGAGGATATATGGGGTCCTATGAACACATGACCTGGTTCAAACTTTGTCACACATTTATCCATGTCTGAATTTTCATAAGATAACCAGGAGAATTTATACCTTAATATGGCCAAACCATCACATATTGTTGTTGGACAATAGGGATATATAGATCACGCGGTCCCACGACTTGGCGCGTCGTCGAAGATCAGTTGAGCGGGGCTAGAAGAACACCATCCCCCTGCATATGGCCAAATGTATATGCTAAAATGGTGTGGTCCGGTGTTTCAACAATTAATACACAATGGTACACTATCTATGATGTGGCATGCACCTAGCTGAGATAATTGGACATATATATATATATATATATATATATATATATATATATACATATATACCCAGCTTAAGATTGGTTATATATATCATTCCCCTCCCCCACCCCCACACACACATGACACGTAGCGAGGTGACGTTCCAGCGTTGTCACTCTTTGCCTTGATCTATCCGATGTAATCCAATTGTATGGTGTGTTTGTTGGGATCCAATGAATTGTGAGTTTATGTTCAGATTATTCATGAAAAGTATTTGAGTCAAACCTGATTACTATGATTCTTATTTGCATGATCATCATAGCTTCGTAATGCTCTCCGATCTATTGAGATACTTTGGCCAACTAGATTGATATTTCTTTGGTGGGAGTGGTGCGTTGTAGTAGGTTCAACCTGACGAGTTTCTATATTCCAGTGACAGAAGGGGACAAGTTGTGTCTTTGTGTTGTTGCTACTAAGGATAAAACGATGGGGTTTATTCATATTAGTTGAGTTTACTTTGTCTACATCATGTCATCGTTCTCCAAGCATTACTCCGTTTGTCATGAACTTAATAGGTACAGAGGCAAGCATAGAAGTGCTCTTGAAGTGGAGTAATAGTAGTAGGTGCAGGCATGAGTCGGCGTATTTGCTTATGGACGTGATGCCAATATACACATGATCATTGCCGTGAACATCGCATAATTACTCGCTTTTCTATCAATTGCCCAACAATAATTTGTATACCCACCGTATGCTTTGCTAATGAGAGATGCCACTAGAGAACTCTACGGCCCCCGGGTCTATTCACTTATAAATTCACAAACGCTACCATTACCTTGCTGTTATTTATTACCTTTTATTTTATTTCGCACTGATCTATTATCTACAATTATCTACACAACTCAATTGCTTGCAAATAACGAGGTCAAGGGGATTGACCACCCTCTTGCCGGCGTTGGGTGCAAGTTGTTTGTTCTTTTGTGTGCAATCGCTGAAGACGGTTGAGGATTGGTATTCCTATTGGTTCGATAAACCTTGGTTTCATAACTGAGGGAAATACTTACTCACTTTGTGCTGCGATTGCCCGTTTCTCTTCACGGAAAACCCAACGCAGATCATGAGTATCAGGAAGGATTTCTGGCGCCGGTGCCGGGGAATACCATCACCAACTATCAAGTAACTTCGCACAAAATTTCATTCACTTCTTCTTTTTATTTGCTGTTATATTTAGTTTGTCTCATAAAAAGAAAAAATAAAAAATATTTACCTTTTCTAGTTACTAGTTTGCTTGAGTTGCTATCTTGTCTGATTTTGAGATTATTGGTGTCTCCGCCTCTAGTGTGGAAGTCCTTGAGCTTCCAACTTCACCTTGTGCTAATAATGCTAAAAGAAATTTTGATAAAGTTTCTAAGGAAAAACTTGATAACCTTGCGGATGATGATCCTTCTAAAAGTGAACCTATTATGCAAACTAAGAAACTCTGCATAGGTAGTGGGAATATTATTGGAAAAAGTGTTATTGAAGATTTTTTTCAGTTGTGCGGGATCATTGCCATTGATAGGAGGTACCATTGTCACTAGAACTACAAGTTATGCGGATGCTATATCTTTGCTCATAACACAATTGGAAAGACAATTTGTTCATATGCATCATTTCATACAATGGTTATTCCTAGAATTCTCTAATATTGAGGAAGCTTCTACTAAATGTCTAGCTACTATTTTTATTGTTCAAGAATTTGACATTATCATACAAGAAGCTAGAAATATATTGGCTTATTATTGGATT
Organism: Elymus sibiricus; assembly: GCA_039707655.1. Classification (NCBI taxonomy): domain Eukaryota; kingdom Viridiplantae; phylum Streptophyta; class Magnoliopsida; order Poales; family Poaceae; genus Elymus; species Elymus sibiricus. The sequence goes on from CM077667.1 coordinate 118,040,978, forward strand.
AATTGTGAGTGTTCACCAATAGAAGGAATCCTTTGTGAGTTAGAAGTTATGAGGAAATTGAAGTCTACGAATTATGTTGCTTATGATGAAAATCTTAGAAAGAAGGTTCCACCAAATGTACTAGTTGATAAAATTTCTGAACACAATGATCAATTTGATATACCAAAACTTGGAATGGGTTATGAACTTGAGAGATCATTGAGGAAATATCTTTATCGAAACTTATATAATGAGGAGATAGCCATCACCTATGAGAAACCAAAGGAGGAACCACCTATTCCTTCCGAAATAGACCCCTCGGACCCTTGTGTTGTGAAGTTTAGTCTCGTCAATTATTTTTGTTTACCTATTAGGAAGCTTGCTGCTGAAAGAAGGGAATATGATTTTATCATGACGGATCGTCTTCATGATTACTACAACACTTGAAACTATGCATTATGCCTAGCTAGGGGCATAAAACAATAGTGCTTGTTGGGAGGCAACCCAATATGTATCTTTATTTTTGTTTTTTTACTTTATGTTTTTGTGTGATAACATGATTGTTGCCTCTGTAATGATTGTGTTTTTATGTTTTAATTAGTGTTTGTGCCAAGTAAAGCCTTTGGGATGACTCACAAGATGAGTAGAAACGATGCTGAATCTGAAACAGAAACCTTGACTCTAGTGCAGGAATTTTCCTTTTTTACTGGAGCGTGAAAATTAACTGAAATTTTAACACAGTATTTATATACAAATTCTTTACGTTGTCCTAATTTTTCAGAACTTTTAGAGTTACAGAAGTATGGGCTCTTTACAGATTGCTACAGACTGTTCTGTTTTAAACAGATTCTGTTTTGCTTGCATAGTTTGCTTGTTTTGATTATGCCATGGACTATATCAGGAGGGTGTAAGCCATGGGGAAGTTATAATACAGTACCTATTATGAAAAAATGAATTTGAATAAATTTATCACAGTACCTCAAGTATGCAATATGTTTCTTATACTAACGGATCTCACGAAGTTTTGTTGAGTTTTGTGTGATTGAAGTTTTCAAGTTTTGGGTGTGATCACGATGGACTATGGAATAAGGAGTAGAAATAGCCCAAGATTGGGGATGCCCAAGGCACCCCAAGTATAATTCTAAGGAGACTCAAGCGTCTAAGCTTGGGGATGCCCCGGAAGGCATCCCCTCTTTCGTCTCAATCCATCGGTATGTCACTTGGAGCTATTTTTATTCATCACATGATATGTGTTTTGCTTGGAGCGTCGTTTGCTTTTGTTTGCTTTTACTTTCAGTTTGTCACAATCATCATTTTCTGGACAAACCTATTTGAGAGAGACACACCTTCATGATAATTTGCTAGAATACTCTATGTGCTTCACTTATATCTTTTGAGCTAGGCAGTTGCTCGAGTACTTCACTTATATCTTTTTGAGCACGGTGGCGTGTAGATTTTATAGAAATAATATGCTCTCGTTCTTCACTTATATTTGTTTGAGAGCTGAGTAATAGTGATGGTAATTTGCATGGGTCATAAGACTAGTCCAAGAATATTAGGTATTCAGTGAATGATAACCAAAACCATCGTGTAGCACATATAGAGAAGTTGTGGGTTAATGACATTGATGTGGTAATATGAAAAAAGTGTGAGTCCAAAGTTGTTGATTCGTAGAAGTGTCAAGATTAAGAGGTGTTAACTTTTTATTCATGTAAAAATTAAAGATGCGTGGTGATGATGTGTGAGCATTTATATTCCTCGTTGAAATCCTAGTGTTGTTTTGAGTCGGGGGCGCGCGATGGTTAACTCCTACCAACCTCCTCCCTCGGGGCATGCGAGGCGTACTTTGATTTGTGATAAAACTAATAAAAATTTGCAATAAGTATGTGAGTTCTTTATGACTAATGTGACATCATGGACATACACATCTTCACCTTTTCATATTTGCTAGCCTCTTCGGTACCGTGCATAGCCCATTCTCACCTCGAGGATCGGTGCAAATATTCGCCGGTGCATCCAAACCCCATGACATGATACGCTCTGTTGCACATAAGCCTCATTATATCTTCCTCAAAACAGCCATCATACCTACCTATTATGGCATTTTCATAGCCATTCCGAGATATATTGCCATGCAAATTCCATCGTCACTTCATATGACTAGTTCGTTCATCATCATAATGCTTTGCATGATCATATGGAACTGACATAGTATTTGTGGCAAAGCCACCGTTCTTCATATTTTCGATACATGTCACGCTAGATCATTGCACATGCTGGTACACTGCCAGAGGCATTCATACAGAGTCATATCTTCCTATCAGTTCTTCATGTTGAGTTGTAAGTAAATAAAAGTGTGATGATCATCATTATTAGAGCATTGTCCCAGTGAGGAAACGATGATGGAGACTATGATTCCCCCACAAGTCGGGATGAGACTCCGGACGAAAAAAGAAATAAAAATGGGGGAGGCCAAATGAGCCCACCATATAAAAAAAAGAAAATGGGGGAGGCAAAAAAAGAAGAAGAGGCACCATAAAAAATAATAAAATGAGAGAAAAGAGAGAAGGGACTTTGCTACTATCCTTTACCACACTTGTGCCTCAGAGTGGCACCATGTTCTTCATATAGAGAGTCTCCTATGTTGACACTTCCATATGCTAGTGGGAATTACCTTTTCATATAATAAACTTGGCTTGTATATTCCTATGACAGGCTTCCTCAATTACCCAAGGTCTTCATGAGCAAGCAAGTTTGATGCACACCCCACTTAGCTTCAGTTGAGCTTTCATACACTTATAACTCTAGTGCATTTGCATGGCAATCCCTATTCCTCGCATTGATATCTATCGATGAGCATCTCCATATCTCGTTAATACGCCTAGTTGATGCGAGACTATCTTCTCCACTTTTTACCCCTTTGATACCTACCACCATATTCTATTCCACCTATATGCTATGTCCAATGGTTTACGCTCATGTATTGCGTGAAGAATAAAAAGTTGATGCATATTGAAAAAGTACGATCCAATTGCCTGACTTGGACACCGTGGTGCTTAATATTTGTATCTATGTGGTGAAGACGGAGTCATGCCTTGCTAATATAATAAGATGAATAGGGGTAAAACATTCTTTTAGGATCGCATACTTTGAAAAATTAATGATTTTGTTTCTTATACTTATAAATATTACTATGTTGCTGTTTGTTAATTCATCATTTCTCAGTGAGCATACATACCAATGATTACATAATGGGTAGCATGTCAAATCAAAAATTCTGTTTTTATCATTTACCTACTCGAGGACGAGCAGGAATTAAGCTTGGGGATGGTGATACGTCTCCAACGTATCTATAATTTTTGATTGTTGCATGTTGACATATTGTCATTCTAGGATACTTTTTGGGTATTTATTTACCAATTTATAATATTTTTGAGCACTAACCTATTGACCCAATGCCCAGTGCTAGTTCCTGTTTTCTGCGTGTTTTTGCCTTTTCAGAGTTACCATACCAAACGGGGTCCAATTGCCACGAAACTTTTTGGTGATTTTTTTTGGACCAATAAAAGACCTAGAAGCTTCGGAGGAGGGCTAGGCGATGCACCAGGGGCCCACCACATATCCAGCCGTGCCCCCTATGGGGGGGTAGATATGTGGTGCCCCCTGGAGCGTCCCCCGACGTCGTTCTCTGGCCTATAAATTCACATCTACCCTAAAAACACCAGAAGCGCTCAAGAAACACTTTATCCGCCACCACAAGCCTCTGTTCCGACGGGAGGCCATCTACACCTCTGTTCCGGCACCCCGCCGGAGGGGAGATCGATCACGGAGGGCCTCTTCATCAACCTCGCTGCCCTCACCATGATGTGTGAGTAGTTCACCGCAGACCTACGGGTCCGTAGGTAGTACCTAGATGGTCTCTCGATCTTCAATACAATGTTCATCGCATCTTTCCCTTGATCTATCCGATGTAATCCCTTTGTATGGTGTGTTTGTTGGGATCCGATGAATTGTGAGTTTATGTATAGATTATTCATGAAAAGTATTTGAGTCAAACCTGATTACTATGATTCTTATTTGCATGATCATGATAGCTTCGTAATGCTCTCCGATCTATTGAGATAGTTTGGCCAACTAGATTGATATTTCTTCAGTGGGAGTGGTGCGTTGTAGTAGGTTCAACCTGACGAGTTTCTATATTCCAGTGATAGAAGGGGACAAGTTGCATCTTTGTGTTGTTGCTACTAAGGATAAAACGATGGGGTTTATTTATATTAGTTGAGTTTGCTTTGTCTACATCATGCCATCGTTCTCCAAGCATTACTCTGTTTGTCATGAACTTAATACGTAGAGAGGCAAGCATAGAAGCGCTCTTGAAGTGGAGTAATAGTAGTAGGTGCTGGTAGGGGTCGACCTATTTGCTTATGGACGTGATGCCTATATACACATGATCATTGCCGTGAACATCGCATAATTATTCGCTTTTCTATCAATTGCCCAATAGTAATTTTTTTACCCACCGTATGCTTTGCTTATGAGATATGCCAATAGAGAACTCTAAGCCCCCGGGTCTATTCACTTATAAATTCAAAAACGCTATCATTACCTTGCTGTTATTTATTACCTTTTATTTTATTTTGCACTTTACTATTATCTACAATTATCTACACAACTCACTTGCTTGCAAATAACAAGATCAAGGGGATTGATAACCCTCTTGCCGGCGCTGGGTGCATGTTGTTTGTTCTTTTGTGTTCAGCCGCTAAAGACGGTTGAGGATTGGTATTCCTATTGGTTCGATAAACCTTGGTATCATAACTGAGGGAAACACTTACCCACTTTGTGCTGCGATTACCTGTTCCTCTTCACGGAAAACCCAACGCAGCTTTCGAGTATCATGATGCTATACTCCATAGGGTAACATGTGAAAATTCTATTGGTAACATCATGTTCGACAATCCTCTAAACTTGTCATATGTTATGCGTGATATTTCCCATATTTCAACCTTGCAATCTCCCCGTAGTGACTATGCATATCCCATAAAAATTAATCCCATTTGCTGATATGGCATAGACGACAGGCCCATGATTATTTGCATTTGTTTTTCTTATGATGATATTGCCATGCTTCCTTTGTATCATTTGCGCAATTATCCACATAGGCAATGCCATGATCACCATGATTTGGAAATGCATTGTTTTGGATGTTGTCCATATTCTCCGAATTATGCTTCCGCTATTGCACATGAGGAGACCCCAATAGTTTCCTCATACATGTTAGGAGATTTTGTTCCATCCCATCAATTGCATGATCCCTATAATTGTGTGCACCATCCGCATTTCATGAATAACAATGCTTCTGATATTTCAAGTGATGCACTACACATTCCTTGTCTCCATTATATCATATATAACAACAAACCTTTCATGATGAATGACATGTTCCTATATCATGCATCTCACTTATTTGAGCATTGGATATTTTGTGCCAATGAACACATGCACATGCATATCCTAATGGATGATGTATACATATACCACGCGCACACCATTTTCCTTTGTCTTTGTTGTGTGTAGGTACTGATGAGTACTCGTCACCCTCACAATCCCATGAGTTGACGAAAAGAGCTCTCGAGAGCAACGACGATTTGGGATTCATCGAAATGCGTCTCCAACCATTCCCCTCACGCAAGGACTACGCGCACCTCTTCTACTTGGTTCTCACACGACTATGGGCTATATACCACTTGTCATGTTATGCTCATTTTCTCATGTTCACTTTGCATGTTATGCATCATTCTATGCTTTTGCCATGCGATTGTTACCCTTGTTTGCATTTACCATGAGTCACCATTGTACTAATACTATGTGTATTTGGATGCTTGGTGGAGATCCTAGTTGTTATTGCCATGTTCACCGCATGTTCCATGCTATTGTTGCTTCTTGTGTTGGGAGAGTCATGATGTTCCATTGGTATTCACATAGGACTTCTTGCCAATGCAATGACGATACTTTGCTCATATCTCATTTTCATGCTTGTGATATGTCATGTGCACTATGTATGCCCACTATTTGCACACGTGACATGATTGCTATGATTAAATCTAGTATGTTGCATCTTCGCACTACCAGCTTCCATGCCTTGATTACTATGATCACTTGCTTTGTTGCATCACCCGTGTTACATACTTTCTCATTTCATTGGGTTGATGACATACATGGCTTGTGTTGATCATTGTAACTTGTCTCTCACATGATTTGTGTTGATCATTGTAACTTGTCTCCATTAGATGCCTCTCTCATCTTCACTTGTAGTGAGGACAACCATGTTATGCTTCTTGATGAGCTTAGAGACTTGGACATCTTACTTGTGACGCATGCTACTTTGATTGAGCTTCCTATATTTCGTTGTGCTCGCATCATATGTTTACATACCATGTCACATTCTCTTGTCCCTTCTTATGATAAGATTGATGATGACACTTATTGGGTCTTTCACCACATGAATGATAGGTTTTGCATTCACGCTAACCTCATTTGTTTTTCCGAGTGTTTGTCATGTTCTTTTGTTGTAAAAGCTTTGCAAGCTGATGCCGTCATGAGACATATTGGTCATGCGAAGGCACAAATGATGTTCCATGTCCTCAGGAACAATAGTAACTACTCACACCTCATCAACATGTTCAAGATCAGAGGTGCAATAATAATAATTAAGGATCTGAACATAATTTCTTCCACCAAGTAATCCAACAAGCATCAACTACAAGATGTAATCAACACAACTAGTAACCCACAGGTACCAATCTGAGGTTTTGGGACAAAGATTGAATACAAGAGATGAACTAGGGTTGGAGATGAGATGGTGCTGGTGAATATGTTGGTGAGGATTGGTCCTCCCACGAAGGAGGAAGCATTGGTGATGGTGATGGCTTTGATCTCCCCCTCCCGGAGAGGGATTCCCCCGGCAGAATCTGACTGCCGGAGTGCAAAAGGGCCTCTGCCCAGGTTTCCGCCTCGAGACGGCAGCGCTTCATCCCGAAAGGTTGCTTATGATTTTTTCTGGGGTAAAACACACCATATAGGAGAAGATGGGCGTCGGGAGGCCGCGCCCTGATGGCTTGTGCCTAGATGGTGGCCCCCTCTGATATATTTTTGGCCCATAAATTCACATATATTCAATACAAATTCCTCGTGAAGTTTCAGGTCATTTGGAGTCTGGTGATTTTTCTGCCTTTTTCTCGGTTTTCCGGTCCAGAATTCCAAATTCTAGATAATTCCTTCTTTGTGATGTACCTTGCATATTCAGAGAGAAAGGTCATAAGAATTGTATGATAATAGCGAATAATGGAAAAGAATAATGTAAATATGAATAGGAAATCATGATGCAAAATGGACGTATCAATGATCTACGAGCTTGTGCACTTTCTTAGCAAATTTGTTGTGATCTACCTTGATGGACTATTTATACACGATGCACATTTTGTCCAACATCAATTGCATGATAACACAATCATTTTGAGCCACATTTGCCATATTCATGCTTTTGGTAAATCTCCTCTCTATGACATTATGCTACATAATGGTAGAATTTGTGACTTGGTGCAAATAGAGCTTGATCCCATGAATGCTTTTCATATCATTCTCATTCCTTCTATAAAGCTTCATGATACTTGTGACGAACATTCTTGCCAGACGAACTCATGCTTAATTGATGGAAACCTTGTGTGTGCAAACCAATGTATTTGCAAGTGTACTTTGTGTTTGCTCGTTTTGCATGTACACCATCACAGAGTAATCTTGGAGTACATTGGGCGCACCATGACTTCCACTCCGTCCAACTACAAGTTCGTCCACGACTACCGTTCCCATGGTGATGAGGATTTTGATCCGAGGACGGATCTTTCCCAAGGGGGGGATGATGCGAAGCATCCTACGGTCATCCCCATGTACACTCAGACTACTCCCCAAGCCCCAAGTGCCATTGGACATAAGGTGAACTCGCTCCTAAGTCCCTATACTTTCAATTCACTTGAGACATGGAAGCTACCTCAAGTGGAAATACTATGCATGCTTAGGTACCATGAAAGTGAACTCAGAGACACTCGGAGTGAATGCCAAGCCCTGACGTGGTTTGAGACTGCGCTGATATTTCCCCAAACAGGAAGGGATGATGCAGCACAATGACGGTAAGTATTTCCCTCAGTTATGAAACCAAGGTATCGAACCAGTAGGAGGATCACCACCACCTAATAAACATCACCTGCACACAAAGAACAAATACTTGCAACCCGACGCGAAAGAGAGGTTGTCAATCTCTCTACGGTAAAAAGATAGATTAGGATATGATAGATTGGAGAGATAGACCTCTCAAGAACACAAAATAAGAAGAGCAAATAAAAGGTGCAGCAATATATTTTTGGGTTTTTGGAATAATAGATCTGAAAACAGAAGAGGCAAAAAGATATATCGGAAAGCAATATGTTGGAAAAGTAGACCCGGGGGCCGTAGGTTTCACTAGTGGCTTCTCTCATGAAAATAGCACACGGTGGGTGAACAAATTACTATTGGGCAATTGATAGAAGATCAAATAATCATGACGATATCCAAGGCGATGATTATTATATAGGCATCACGTCCAATATAAGTAGACCGACTCCTGCCTGCATCTACCACTATTACTCCACACATCGACCGCTATCTAGCATGCATCTAGTGTATTAAGTTCATGGAAAAATGGAGTAATGCAATAAGAACAATGACAAGATGTAGACAAGATCTATTCATGTAGGAATAGACCCCATCTTGTTATCCTTAATAGCAACGATACATGCGTGCCTTGCTGCCCCTTCTGTCACTGGGAGAGGACACCGCAAGATCGAAGCCATCACAAAGCACCTCTTCCCATGCAAAGAAAAATCGATCTAGTTGGCCTAACTAAACCATAGACTCGAAGAAGAAATACGAGGCTATAAGTAATCATGCATATAAGAGATCAAAGAAGACTCAAATAATATTCATGGATAGAAACTGATCATGAACTCAAAATTCATCGGATCCCAACAAACACACCGCAAAAGTTTACATCAAATAGATCTCCAAGAGACCATTGTATTGAGAATCAAAAGAGAGAGAGAGCAAGCCATCTAGCTACTGCCTACGGACCCGTATGTATATGGTGGACTACTCATGCATCATCGGAGAGGCACCAATGAGGATGATGAACCCCTCCGTGATGGTGTTAGATTGGATCTCGAGACTCTAGAACTTACGGCGGCTGGATGTGTTTTTCGTCGCCCCCCTAGGGTTTCTGCAATATTTGGGAATTTACACAGGTGCAGCGACGTGCTATACAAAAGGTTTTTAACCCCTTTCTGCGACGTACTTTGAAATCGTCACCTTGCATGTGTGGGCGATAGGGGGGTCCATCCCACACGACACGGCAAACCCGACGGCGATGGTAGCCAATGAACGCAAACGGTTGCCAAAACTAAGCATATGGTATGTCCGCATCTATCACAAACGAGGGTCACCGGATAATCGTTTGAGATATGTGTATTTCCCATACGGTTCATCCTTGCAACTCGTGTGAGATCACACAACATCGCACGCGCTATTCTGTGAAGCGCCGTTTATGATGTGCACCGAATCGCAAACAGTTCACGATTATAAAGCGTGTACGATAAGGAGACAATCACACACAGTTAGTTCCACTTTGACCGTCTGTGATATGATATAAGAGTGCATATGTTTATCATTGTAAAACCGTATGCGAAGGTTGAATATATCCCACACGCGGGGTTTCTGATAAACGTTTGTGGTTTATAAAACGTCCCAAACGTGTGATCCATACTTCCCAAACGTGTCATCCAGAATAACTGTGTCGGATGAAGGCATATAGCACACGTTCTTCTTTGACCAACGTTTACGATGGTACACAGTTCAAAATACGAAATCGTGTGTGATAAGGAGACTAGCACAAACGCTGGTGTTGTTAATCTCACACGTTCTTTCTCTTCTGACCGTGCACGAAGACGAGATTCATCGCACACGCCTCGAATGGAGAAACGTGTGTGATGTTGGAGTTGATCGCAGACGTTTTGCTTTCTCAAACTGTGTGCATTGTAATGGCCTGCAGAGCAGGATTTGCCCCTAATTAAATACCTTAGTTCATAATTCACATAATTTAAATTTGTAAGTAGGAATTCATGTATTTCAATCGAATCATATTTAGGTTTAAGAACGAATGCATAATTCGATTAACATGTACATATACTCAAGAACTACATAAGCATCAATTCTTAAGAAAAGGAAAGTACAGAAGGGACAAATAAAGAATGATGGAAGCACGGTTGTACTAAAGACGGTAAAGAGAGAGCCGAAAGACATTTTGTATGCTGGAGAAGGTGAAGCAGAATGCCCATATTGTGCCCTCCTCCATGCCTAACGCACAAACGACTCTAGGCCAGCCCCTAGTGACGGCCGCCCGCCCATCCTTCACTGTCTTCATTACGACTTCTCAATGCTCATTGTAGTCTCGATGATATATTTTAACCTTCATTGCATGTCTAGCAATCATGTACTTTGTGAGGTAATCTTGAGTAAACTACTTTGGGAACCACTACAAAAGAAACAGATTCAGACATTGTTGTGTGACAACTCATTATGGGCAGTAGTAATAGAAGCCTACGGAGTTCGTAGTTACCATCCTACAGCTCACTGTTGTGTTGGATAGAGCGTAAACAAATAGCCTAATTGGTGTAGGAGATATGCCCTAGAGGCAATAATAAATGATATTATTTATCTCCAAGTTCATAATTATGTTTATGTTCCATGCTATAACTGCTATGGTTCTCGAGTCTGCAATAACCACGAGGCTCGAAGGAAGACTCATATGCACATGTGGTATAATAAACGGTAAAATGTATTCCTAGTCTTGCCTCTAAGACTGGCTCAAGTATTGCATGATGATCCTGTTTTCCTGATCATGGGCATGGCTATGTCGGCAATTTTGAGGGCACAATGTTAGAAGAACATTTGTGTTGAATCGACCCGAATTGATGTTATGCTATGAGATACATTCGTCACAAGTTAATGGTTAATAACACAGAGATGGTTTACATTTGCATGATTCCTTAGACCATGAGAGTATCGAGTTTCTTCATGCTTGCTTCATGAACTTTGGGGTTTGTTAAACGTCATCCGTAAATGGGTGGCTATTACGGCGGCTTACGGGTTCATGGAAAAGTATGTCAAGTAACTTGATAGCTCAAGATTGGGATTTGCTCCTCCGACGATGGAGAGATATCTCTGGGCCCTCTCGGTGTTACGGTATCCATCATCGTCTGGCCATACACTTTGTGATTTGATCACGGGGATGCCGGAACACGGGAACGAGAAAAGAGAACAATACCGGTAACGAGGTAACTGGCATAGTGGACAAGTTGTTGATCCACGGGGATGCCAACATGTCTCACCTCGGGTATTTGTAACATATCGCGAAGCAACAGGAATAGCACGTGGCAACTGGAGGTTCACTCGAATATTCATTCGTGTGGGTATAGGGGTCAATATGGGTGTCCACGGCTCCGATGTTGATCATTGATCGGAAAGGGTTCCGGGTCATGTCTATGCTTCACCGAACCTATAGGGTCACACGCTTAAGGGTCATCTATCTGTTGAATACTAGACAGGGAGTCTGAGAAAAATTCACCGAAAAAGTTTCGGAGACAACGGAAGAGTTCCGGAGAGAGAACACCGGAAGAGTTTCGGTAAAACCGAAAAGTTGTTTCGGAGTGTACCATAAAGTCAAATTGGTTTTGGCACATGCCTGGAAATTATTGGAAGGTACCAGAATTGTTCCGGTAACTTCTGAGATTTTTCAAAGACAAAAACCGGAAATGTTCCGGACTGCCGGAACCGCTTTAGTTGCTTTTCACAGATGAAAATCACTAAACCGAAAAGTTGTTTCGGAGTACACCATAAAGTCAAATTGGTTTCGGCACATGCCTGATAATTCTTGGAGGGTTCCATAATCGTTCTGGAAACTTTCTGGAATTTTCCGGGATGAAAACCGGAAATGTTCCGGAGCTGCCGGAACCGCTTCAGATGCTTTTCGCAGATGAAAATCACTAAACCGGAATTGTTTCGGAACGCGTTGAAAATTATTTTAGTGGGTACTGGAAATGTTCTAAGCCCACATAAATATTTTCAGTTCGAACGGACGCTGAAATATGTCATCGTAAATAGTGAAAGTGCTTTTTGGATTACTTTATGGAAAGCCACCTTTTGGGGCTTTACTCACAAATATCTCTAGGGATGACATGGAAGGATATGGGCTGCCCACTTGCTTTTACCTTTGTGCCCTTGTGAAGGGCATTTTGGGTATTTCAAGTGTCACCCTACCCCTTGGGTTTTCCTATAAATAGAGGTGGAGATGCACTCTCCACACTCATTCTTTCTCACATACAAGTGTCATCTGATGTTATCTGGCTTCTCTCTCCCTCCCAGCGAAATAGTTTCGTAGAGCCGAAAGGCTGTCTGCGTTCCGGTGGGAACTAGTTCTGGACGGCGAAGCCCTGCCGGATAGATAACATCGTATGTGTGCAACTCTGTAGAGAGATCGTAGTTTCGGTCTTAGTTCGAGAGTGCCTCCCGAAGGGCTGTCCGAGTGACTGTCCGAGTTTCGAGGGTCCTCCCGAAGGGCTGTCCGAGTGACCGTCCGAGTTTCGAAGGTCCTCCCGAAGGGCTGTCCGCGACACCGTCCGGGGGATTGTCCGACCGCCTCCCGGAGGGCTGTCCGAGGGGAAGATGAGCGTATACATCCTCACGGTTGGGAGGTTGTAAATCCTAGCTGCGGGGATCTGCACCGCCGATCGTCATCGACTCTACTTTCGCTGCGCTACGAGTCGGTAACGAAAAAGATCAAACCTTGTATGCAGTCTCCATAGTGGTCCTGGGCTGGTGCGTAGGTCGGAAATTTTTGTTTTCTGCTGCGTTACCCAACAGTGGCATCATGAGCCAGGCTATGCGTAGATGCAGGTTGCGATCTAGAATACATAGAGATGTATGGGTGTTGCACAATATAATTAGGTAGTAGATGATTTCTATTACTGAAAATTATTTGTGCGGGTAGCAGATGAAATCTGTTACCCGATGTTCTTGTTGCTTCCCTGGAATTTGCATATTTCTGATCTTGATAACAGCATGGTGGAGTTTCAATGTTCTGGCAATCCGCGATCCTGATTGATCAACAAAGTGCTAACAGTTCATTGAATTCCACCATAATTAAAAAGAAAGATGAAATTTCGTAGACGAAAGGGCAATGCAGATATGATCTGCACGGGGGTCATGCGTATGACGAAGTTTAGTATGGGGCTTGAGATTTTATTATCTCGTGTTTCATACACCCCGTAATGTTAATCTAGCGACTTGGATTATCATGCTTGATGATGGACGTTGGTAGCTTCGGTTTGTTTTGAAACCTTAGAAGCCACGTAAAACAAGTTTTTGCATGAACCTTTTAGAGACGTCTAACTTGGTTTTGCAGGATGGTTTGCATGTGCATATGATGTGGTATAGCAGTGCTCATATTAATTTGATTATGTATGAGATGACTATATGATGTAATATTAACATGACCTGCGTGTCATGATTCGGCATGATGGCTGGAGCCATATGATTGTCACTTTAATGACCTACGTGTCAACCTTAAGTAATGCACTTATTTTATTCGCTATAGAGATAGCAATATTATCTGGTGCATCGACAAGGTGGTGGCAATCTTCGCAAAGGTGAACACGAACGCGAATGCCGAAGACGAAGAAATGTTTGACTTCTCCGTCAGAAGGGGCTATACCATGTCATGCTAATTATGAATTGCCTGAGATGTTTATCCCTTATGATGCATCCTTCTTGATTGCGCGGTAGTCACTTTTTATTAGGGTGATCTCTCACAAAAATATCAAGTAGTTAGTGTTCTCCCAAGTGTAGCACCGTCACGGCACCTAACTTTTCGGGGTACGACATGTACACATGAGTACGAACGATTAGGGATGTGTGAGGCGGGTGAGGTCAGACCTCGCAGGGAGATCACTTGGTTGTCTTGATTTTCAGGCAGGACAGTCCTGAGCTCGGAACACATGCATCGAAAGAAGGACAAGAGTCACATAGAGATGTGATTGGCAAGTTGGCCTCCGATTGAAGTTCACGTCATCAGTGATGAACCCGTCAATGGCGTCGAATTGAAATGCGGATCTTGAATCACTCACAATCAATTATGAGAGATATTGATTTGAGTTGGAGCGCACTGTTGAATTAACTTCTTTTAATTCTCAGTGCAATTAATTTTGAACACTGTCTAAGTGTGATTTGCAAAATAGTTGTAGAATAATGGCTCGCATTTCCACCTTCCCTGTTAAAATTGAATAGCTGTTAAATATCTGGTTTAAACTTTACGGTTGGTAACGTAATGTGAGGATTGTCCTCAAGAGTGCCGAGAAGGACTTTGTCCTATCGCATACTTTCGGTATTCTCCCGCTAATGCTATGGATGATATGACTCTCGTCCTTCGATCCAAAAGCTAAAATTCCGTTACGGTCAAGTGAAATATGTTTGCTTCCATGAGACCCGAAAAGTTTGGATAGTTATGTGATATTCATGGAATCTGAAAATCATTTTTAGAGACAGACAAAGGCTAAAAGATATGAAATATCCAAAGCAATGTTTGTTTGCAAAACATTAGTAAAGTGTTTACTATGCATTTGACTGATAAGAGAGGGATCCAGAAGAACGCCTGTCATATAATGAAGGTGAATAAAACAACAGCTTAAAGAGAAAGGAAGTGTCCGAAGGGTGTTAGTGAAACTTTCACGCCTAGAAAGTCCGGGGCTAAGGCCACTCTCAAGTTGGGTGCTTCTTCTGAGAGTAGGAGAAATACTAAAAGTTAAACTGTTAGAAGTATAAAGGTAAAAAGAGAGAAGACTGGAATATCCAGCTCATGTATGAATGTCATACAAGTTTTTGATGTATAGAAGGCTGGTCAAAGATATAGTTCTTGGGAATTATGGTTAAACATGTTAATCACTAATTCTTGGGTATTGTGAGTTGATCACAAAGATACCCGCTCGATTGCATTCTGTTGCAACTCGATGTAAGAACTACTATGGCCTGAAAGACTAGCTAGGGATGAGGTTTTGATACGCGCTGGAAACATAGTAAAAGTTACTATTCCTTCCATTGGTGTATTCCCTATGTATTTAGTTTCATAATTCATTTTAGAGTTTCATATACTCTAGCCCTTTGCATAAGGTATCTTGCAAGAAGGTTGTTCATAAGAGAACTTTTGATGTTCGGTGATATGAATAACATAAGGGCCATACTTTCATTATGAATGAGATGTATGTTATGAATATTGATAATAATACATTACCTCTATATTTACTTTTATAATTCATTTAGAGTTTCATATACTCTAGCCCTTTGCATAAGGTATCTTGCAAGAAGGTTATTCATAAGAGAACTTTTGATGTTCGGTGTTATGAATAACATGAAGGGCCATGCTTCCATCCAGGATGGGATGTATGTTGTGAATATTGATGGTAATATGATACACCCATAACACTGACGCTAAATGTCGCAAGACTAAAAGAATACCACATATGTGTGGCACTGCATTTGGTCACATTGGAGAAACCCGCATGGAAAATTCCATTATGATGGATTTTGATGTCGTTTGATTTTGAATCATCTGATACTTGCAACTTTCGTCCGAAAAGTGAAGTGTCTGAAATACCGTTCACATGCCATAAGGAACGAGCAACAAACTTATTGGTGATCATACATTTTGATGTGTGTAGTTCAATAAATGTTGTTGCAAGTAGTGGATTTATCTCTCTTCAGAAATGACTCAAGTAGATATATGGATATTTACTTGATGAGACGTAAGTCAGGATCTTTTGAAATCATTCGAAAGATTTTCAAAAATGAAGTAGAAGTTGTTATAACAAGAAAATTATGTTTCTACAATTCGATTGCAGAAAGGAATATTTGAGTTACAAGTTTAGCGAATGTCTGATGAGTTGTGAAAAGAGTTTCATAACTTGCACCTCCCGGAACACCACTGCAAGTGGATAGTCCGTGAAGATGTAATCGAACCCTTTATGACATGGTAAGATCAAAGATGACATAAATAAATTTGCCATTATCCCTTTTAAGGTGATGCTTTAGAGACTGTGGCTTTTACACTGAAAAGAGCTCCATCGGGTCTGTTGAAATGACGCCATGGTATGGTACGCCCAACCATGCTATATCTTTTCTTAACATTTGGAATATGGGGCTTGTGTAAAAGGTTACAAACCTATTCCAAATCAGACAAGTGCTACTTTGTAGGTTATCCCAAGTCATTGGGTATTCCCCCACCACTATACCGAGGCAAAGGATTTTGCCACAAAACGGTATACTTTTAAAGAGAATAGTTCTTACAAAAGGTGATTGGGAGGACAGTGCAACTCGATGAGATAACCAGTATCTTCATCATCAGATCAAAGGAAAGAAACCTTGGAAGTGATGCCGGAGTTTCCTACTGCGACTGATACGGAAGTCTCTACAATGAAATGTATGGACTTCGGTCGAACTTGCAGCTGAACCACGTAGGCAAAGCTCGTGCAAACCTATCAGGTGCGCAAACAAGATATTGTTGTTAGACAACAGTATACCTACAATACACAAGGAAGCGTTGATGGGCCCTGTCTCCGGAATTGGCCAAATGCCAATACAATCCGAGATAGTTTCCATATAAGTGATTCAAGATTAAAATCTTGATACACCTTTCGGAAGACTTAGAGTCTAACGAATATTTATGGAACTAAAACTGATACGGAAAAAAATGTTTTATCCATAAAGCTCGACTTGTTGCAATAACAAGTTCAAGGAGTTGACTACGATAAGATTGTCTCACCGTAGCGATGCTTAAAGTCGGTTCGGGTTGAACTAGCAATTAATACATATTTCAATCATGAGATATGAAACATGGATGACAAAAGGATTTCCATCTGATGGAAATGAAACCTAGGACTTGTATGTGATACAGTCCAAAGTAATTTGTCGATCCAGAGGATGCTAGTAGGTATGCAAACTTCAGAGTTCTAGCGATGGACAGAAGAGAGCAAAGAGGAGTTGGATTCTTCGTGTTTTGATGAAATGGTCAAAGGGGTTTGACTATATCAATGGATAACGAAGATGCTTGTGATTCAAGAAA
Organism: Elymus sibiricus; assembly: GCA_039707655.1. Classification (NCBI taxonomy): domain Eukaryota; kingdom Viridiplantae; phylum Streptophyta; class Magnoliopsida; order Poales; family Poaceae; genus Elymus; species Elymus sibiricus. Next base: position 118,058,211 of record CM077667.1, read on the forward strand.
GTAAGTGGGAGCATAATAATATTTCTAAAAACCTTGTGTGCTTGACACATTGTTAATTGGAAATAAAATTTCTTGACACGAATTATTACTTCATTTGAAAATAGTTTTTCGATGAAGTACTTAGGCTAAATAGCCTCAATATTAGGCATGATGATCTATGGAGATAGATTTACCTAATGGGGCTAAGCAATGAATACATATTGACAAGGTGCTAAAACCTTTTAGCATTACAACGCCAAGGAGTGATTCTTGCCGAAGTCACATGGAAAGAGTTTTGCAAGACTCGGTGTCTCAAAACACAGATGAGCAAAATACATGATGGTGATTCCACACACTCTTGTGTTTGGATTAATCATGTATTCCATGGTATGTAAAAACAACCAGATATGTCCAATACTCCAAAGTTGTTGCGAGTATAGATACCAAAGTGATCAAAAGTACTGATCATAGGACAACAGTGAAAGAGGTCATTGAGTACTAGAGTAGTACCGATGACATGTTTTCTCGCAAGCAGAGATTATGAAGTGCTCATTGTAAGTAATTACATCGATACAGTCTTCATCAATGCTCCATGCGATTTTTGATTTAAGTTAAGGGTTTTTGTGTAATACACAATATGGTGGCACGGTAGTTGGAAATTGTTACAAAGAAGATACTGTGGCGAATTCTATAATAAAGGCTAAGTATGTTGACACTTTAGAAGCGACAAAGAAGTTGTTGAATCATATAGTTCATTCATGAACTTAGTAAGGTTCCAAGATGGCTTTGGTCTATGGGACACTATTGCAGATAGTTGCTCCATAGCTTAGTCTGAGGAATCAGGTTTTGACCAATGATTCACACATATACAAAGCCAAGTCCACACAAAATATGAATTTTGTGAAAACGTGAAAACGCAAGGATATGCAAAGTTACACACGGAGCCGAAGTCGTCAGATCCGTTGGACATCAGGCTATACCACATGCGAAGCATATTTTACACCAGTGTGCCATAGGTGTAAAGTGCATTAGCATTGACTAGATTATTGACTCTAGTGCAAGTGGGAGTCTCCAGGAGATATGCCCTAGAGGCAATAATAAATGATATTATTTATCTCCAAGTTCATAATTATGTTTATGTTCCATGCTATAACTGCTATGGTTCTCGAGTCTGCAATAACCACGAGGCTCGAAGGAAGACTCATATGCACGTGTGGTATAATAAACGGTAAAATGTATTCCTAGTCTTGCCTCTAAGACTGGCTCAAGTATTGCATGATGATCCTGTTTTCCTGATCATGGGCATGGCTATGCCGGCAATTTTGAGGGCACAATGTTAGAAGAACATTTGTGTTGAATCGACCCGAATTGATGTTATGCTATGAGATACATTCGTCACAAGTTAATGGTTAATAACACAAAGATGGTTTACGTTTGCATGATTCCTTAGACCATGAGAGTATCGAGTTTCTTCATGCTTGCTTCATAAACTTTGGGGTTTGTTAAACGTCATCCGTAAATGGGTGGCTATTACGGCGGCTTACGGGTTCATGGAAAAGTATGTCAAGTAACTTGATAGATCAAGATTGGGATTTGCTCCTCCGACGATGGAGAGATATCTCTGGGCCCTCTTGGTGTTACGGTATCCATCATCGTCTGGCCAGACACTTTGTGATTTGATCACGGGGATGCCGGAACACGGGAACGAGAAAAGAGAACAATACCGGTAACGAGGTAACTGGCATAGTGGACAAGTTTTTGATCCACGGGGATGCCAACATGTCTCACCTCGGGTATTTGTAACATATCGCGAAGCAACAGGAATAGCACACAGCAACTGGAGGTTCACTCGAATATTCATTCGTGTGGGTATAGGGGTCAATATGGGTGTCCACGGCTCCGATGTTGATCATTGATCGGAAGGGGTTCCGGGTCATGTCTATGCTTCACCGAACCTATAGGGTCACACGCTTAAGGGTCATCTATCTGTTGAATACTAGACAGGGAGTCTGAGAGAAATTCACCGAAAAAGTTTCGGAGACAACGGAAGAGTTCCGGAGAGAGAATACCGGAAGAGTTTTGGTAAAACCGAAAAGTTGTTTCGGAGTGTACCATAAAGTCAAATTGGTTTCGGCACATGCCTGGAAATTATTGGAAGGTACCAGAATTGTTCCGGTAACTTCTGAGATTTTTCAGAGACAAAAACCGGAACCGCTTTAGTTGCTTTTCACACATGAAAATCACTAAACCGAAAAGTTGTTTCGGAGTACACCATAAATTCAAATTGGTTTCGGCACATGCCTGATAATTCTTGGAGGGTGCCAAAATCGTTCTGGAAACTTTCTGGAATTTTCCGAGATGAAAACCGGAAATGTTCCGGAGCTGCCAGAACCGCTTCAGATGCTTTTCGCAGATGAAAATCACTAAACCGGAATTGTTTCGGAACGCGTTGAAAATTATTTTAGTGGGTACTGGAAATGTTCTAAGCCCACATAAATATTTTCAGTTCGAACGGACGCTGAAATATGTCGTCGTGAATAGTGAAAGTGCTTTTTGGATTACTTTATGGAAAGCCAGCTTTTGGGGCTTTACTCACAAATATCTCTAGGGATGACATGGAAGGATATGGGCTGCCCACTTGCTTTTACCTTTGTGCCCTTGTGAAGGGCATTTTGGGTATTTCAAGTGTCACCCTACCCCTTGGGTTTTCCTATAAATAGAGGTGGAGATGCACTCTCCACACTCACTCTTTCTCACATACAAGTGCCATATGATGTTATCTGGCTTCCCTCTCCCTCCCAGCGAAATAGTTTTGTAGAGCCGAAAGGTTGTCTGGGTTCCGGTGGGAACTAGTTCTGGACGGCGAAGCCCTGCCGGATAGATGACATCGTATGTGTGCAACTCTGTAGAGAGATCGTACTTTCGGTCTTAGTTCGAGAGTGCCTCCCGAAGGGATGTCCGAGTTTCGAGGGTCCTCCCGAAGGGCTGTCCGAGTGACCGTCCGAGTTTTGAAGGTCCTCCCGAAGGGCTGTCCGCGACACCGTCCGGGGGACTGTCTGACCGCCTCCCGGAGGGCTGTCCGAGGGGAAGATGAGGGTATACATCCTCGCGGTTGGGAGGTTGTAAATCCTAGCTGCGGGGATCTGCTCCGCCGATCGTCATCAACTCTACTTCCGCTGCGCTACGAGTCGGTAACGAAAAAGATCAAACCTTGTATGTAGTCTCCATAGTGGTCCTGGGCTGGTGCGTAGATTGGAAATTTTTGTTTTCTGCTGCGTTACCCAACAATTGGCATTGTTCGTCTCTTTTCCATAACAATCATTTTCAGTTTCCTCACTTGATGCTGCTTCATGAATATTTCATTACCCCACACGCAAAAAGGGTCCAGGAATGGATCTTTACCTAAGACATATGTACCTACAAGCAAGAAGCCAATATTAGAAGCTAAAATGCAGTTGCAGAATGGTGTAATATATTACTCCATCAGTTCCACAATGTGTTGCATATAAACATTTTGAGAAGTCAACATTTACTTACTTTGATCAAGTTTGTAGAGAAAAAACAATTACATCTAGAATTGCAATTCCATTTCATTAGATACATCACAAAATTTTATATTGTATACATTTTAGATGGTATATGTAGATACATCACAAAAATCTAAATGCACTACATGATGGAACGGATGGGGTATAAGCAGAGGGATGAAAAGAACCTCGGTGGAAAACGTTGGCCACTCCCATTGTTGTCCTGTGCAAGTACATGTAAGGTCATGATAAGTACATCAGGCTTAAAATCAACCAAGTATACGAGGTATCTGCTTGAAATAAACAAGGCATATATGCTCACTATAACAACCAAATATAGCCATTTGATACTGGACAAATGCTCAATGGAACCAACCTTACAACCAGATAACGAAAAGCAAGGCGTCTGCTTGAAAACTAGACAAATGCTCATTGCAATCAACCTAACAACCAGATACAGAAAAGCAAGACATCTGCTTGAACACTAGACAAATGCTCACTGCAACCAACCTGGCAACCAAATTAAGAGAAACAAGGCATAAATGTTTAAAGCGGGAGTTAAGGGCACAGGTTAACAATACCAGGCATAACAGGTGGTATTAATGAAATTGAACTGCACAGTTCATACTTCCACATAATGAACATCACATTGTGAATAACTGAAAGAAACAAGGCATTCATGCTCACCATAACAACCAACTATAGCCATTGAAAACTGGACAAATACTCAATGCAACCAACCTAACAACCAGATACAGAAAAGCAAGGCATCTTCTTGACAACTGGACAAATGCTCAATTAAACACTGCATGATTATCGCATGGCAAAAGCTACTACAACAATGGGTACGAGATGGCTAGCTACAAAAGGTATGATTTGCTCATAGGATGTTGCCTCACTTGTCATGGATGGGCTCCTTCCACTTGGGATATGAGGTGCCCAGGGTGCGCTCCCTGATGTCACAGATGGCACGTTTCCCCTTGTAACAGCCGTAGTGCGTGCCATTATCTTGGTGGATGAGATGTGACTTTGAAGCTAAGGATCCCAAGCCACCGCCGTAGAACGTTTCCTTCAGAAATGACAAAAGGGGCTCGATGGCATAGAAGGATCGCAAATCCATGACCGCGAGGCGGAGGAGATCAACGGCGGGGCCTTTGGATAGATCAACGGCGGTTGAACCAGAGGCGTTGCCGGTGGACCACTTAACTTGTGACATGGCCCGGGTGAAGCCGGTGATGTTGACGAGCTTGATGTCATAGTCGGCTCTCCTGAGATACAGGAACACGCGTTCCCGCAGATTTGAAGCCTTCGTCATGGCAACGTAGGCAGCGTCCTCACCGGCTCCCGCGGCGAGGTGTTCGTCCGGGACTGAAGGGTCGGCGCGAACGGCGCCCACCTCGTCAGCGTACGGCGGAGAGGCCATGGTAGACCTCTTTTTGGTCGTACACTCCTCGAGGTCCATGGGAGATGTGGTCGGGCTGATTAGGCTGCGACTCTCTGGAGTACGGGATGGGGATCTGGGGGAAAGGGACACCGCCGGCCTCATCTAAAAACTCAGGGCGGCGATGGTGTATGTGGATCGGTGGGGACCCTGAACTTGTTTAGCTATGAGGCACGGGCAGACCGGCTGAGGTTGGTGGTGGGAGGCGGCGGCGGGGACGAGCTAGGGTTCAAGCGGGGGAGGAAGGGGGAGGGAGGGGGTGTTGTGCGGACGGGGGGGGGGGTGTTTGCGGATGTGCCGCTGTTGCTGAAAATTTTAGTAGTAAAAATGGTGTGGGTGGACATGGTGGTGGACGAGGGATGGCGACGGTTCAAATGCCTCGGCAGCTGAAATTTTACTATAGGGTCGGTGCGGTGGACGAGGAAAGGCGGCATGTAGTTGAAATACCGCTTCTAATTAAATTTTGGCAAACGAACTGGGCGGGAGCAACCAAGATCGCACACGGTCCAAACATAATAAAGTGTGTACGCTCTACGCTGTAACGAAATGCCATGCCGCGAAAGCACGAATTTTTGCATCGCTCGAGGCGGGTAGCTCTTTCTGAGATTTCGCAAGGCGGGTTCATCTCACACGGTTCATCCTCAATTTCAGTCGCAGACGTCAACTTCATCCTAAATTTCCACATGCCCACAAACAGATGACACAAACATTTGGCAAATTTTCAACACAAAATGCCTTATTTTGCAGCGGATTAGTTGACATTAGTTCATACGCTCAGTAATTTACAAACAGTTCGTCAATTTACATGAAGATGAACTGCACAAAATATTCACTATGCCATGGATGCATACAAACGCCGCGCCTCCACCGTCGTCATGACCTTCCTCGCCTCACAACGAGTATTCAGAGGAGCTCGTCAAGTCGATGAGCTCCACTGGTTCCACAGCGGAGACCGGCGAGGCTACCTCGGCCGGAGCGACCGTGGCGCCTCTCGCCAGGTCTTCCGCTGTCGACGAAGATGTCGTGGCGTCCAGGTGGGCCATCGAGATACAGACGAGCACCGATCTCGCTAGAGCTGCTTCCCTGGTCACCATGGCCGCTGTTGCTAGGGCTGCCGCCGCAGCTGCAAGGCCTGCACTGGCCTCCAACGCGGCTGAGAGGCATGCGGCGGCCTGCTCCGCTGCCTTGTGGTCCTGCTCCCGCCTCTTTTTTCTCTCTGCATCTGAGTTTCGCTTCCTCTTTGCACTCTCCCGCCATTTCTGCCACTTCAGATCCCTAGCCGCGTTGCGGATGGCATCCGCAAATGTGATAGATTGTTCCACACCAACACTGAGACAACGCTCTTCCTCGTTGCGCAGGAACGCATCGAGGCCTGATTCCTGGACGGACAGAGTGATGGCCATCTGCATCCGACGCTGAAACTCGGGGTCGTCGTCGGCGGCGGCGGCGGCCGTGGCAGATGACGGTTGACCGTTGACCGACATGGAGGACAGCGCGTCGGAATCCTCTATCCCGTTGTCGTCGGCCGCGGAAGCTGGCTGTTTGCCGTTGCCCACCATGGCGGCCAACACGTCTGAATCCTCTATCATGTCGTCATCCAACACTATTAGGACAGCGCCATGCACATCCCCATGGTTGAGCAACGGTTCCATTTGGTGTGTGTGGTGGTGGTGGCGAGCTATCAGCGAAAAAATTAGTTGTTAGCCGCCGCCGGCGAGATCTTTTATAGGTCGCTGTCGGGTTTGGGTTTGTACTGTGTACATTACCCCTTTGCACTGGTTGACGCTGCGGTTGGCACCACTAGGCAAGGCCGATTTTGCTGTGTACAGGCATCGCACACGGTTAGGGTAGCACACTCGTGTCTGCTCGGGGTACAATCGCATACGGTTGTTTCGTCAGTTTCGTTTGCTATTTTACATAATACTAGCATCTTTGAGATAAACGAGAGAAAAAACGCAAGAGAGGGTCAAAACACAACCACACCCGCTAGTGAACCAAATATATACTCTCTCCGTTCCGAAATATATATGTAGTTCGTAGTGAAATCTGTAAAAAAGACTTGTAATTAGGTTCAGATGAAGTATATATATGTACGAACATGGTGTTGTCATGTTTAAATTCGCAATGCGCAACTTTAATGTGTGGCACATGCTGCATATGTGCATGCCTAAAAGTGTCCAATGTGACACCAAAGGGTTTCATGACAAACATAATATAGGGTGTTGCCCCCTACACTATGTGCCGGAGGATATATGGGGTCCTATGAACACATGACCTGGTTCAAACTTTGTCACACATTTATCCATGTCTGAATTTTCGTAAGACAACCAGGAGAATTTATACCTTAATATGGCCAAACCATCACATATTGTTGTTGGACAATAGGGATATATAGATCACGCGGTCCCACGACTTGGCGCGTCGTCGAAGATCAGTTGAGCGGGGCTAGAAGAACACCATCCCCCTGCATATGGCCAAATGTATATGCTAAAATGGTGTGGTCCGGTGTTTCAACAATTAATACACAATGGTACACTATCTATGATGTGGCATGCACCTAGCTGAGATAATTGGACATATATATATATACATATATACCCCCCTTAAGATTGGTTATATATATCGTTCCGCTCCCCCACCCCCACCCCCCCACACACACATGACACGTAGCGAGGTGATGTTCCAGCGTTGTCACTCAAATGGATGATATATAGCGGCCCATCGGTATATAAGTGTGTCATCAAAAACCGCACAATGGACGCTTGCATGGTCCAAACACACACACACACACACACACACACAGAAAGAGAGAGACGCACACACGCACACGCACACACCGTAACACATCCTTGGCCTTCCAGCGTTGTCAGTAAAAGGCATGACAAACCCTAAGGGCCCGCCGATAGGTTTGTCGTTGGAAACCAAACAATGTAGGCACATGGTCCACACACATGCATGGGTTCACACACGCGCACGCGCGCACCCCCCCCCCCCCACACACACACGCACACACCGTCACCCATCCTTTGCCTTCCAGCATTGTCAATAAAAGGCATGACACACCCTAAGGGCCCACTAATAGGTTTGTCGTCGGAAACTGCACAATGTACACATGGTCCACACACAAGCATATGGGTTTACACACACACACACACACACACACACACATCGTCACCCATCGTTGGCCTTCCAGCGTTGTCAGTAAAAGGCATGGTAGATCCTAAGGGCCCACCGATAGGTTTGTCATCAGAAACCGCACAATGTAGGCACATGGTCCACACACAGGCATTGGTACACACACACACACACACACACACACTCGATCCTTGACATTTTCACAACAGCAAAGAAGCAAAAGAAAATCATGGATATTTTCGAAACAAGGATCAGATTTATTTAGCGGTAATGACACACACACACACACACACTCGATCCTTGACATTTTCAAAATAGCAAAAGAAGCAAAAAAAATCATGGATATTTTCAAAACAAGGATCTCAAGATTTATTTAGCCGGAATGACATATCACTACAGGCATTTTTATTTATGCCTATAGTGATCATATCACACCGCCTAAATGAACCTTGAAATCTAGCAACTTCCCAACCGGTCACCCATCCTTGACTACTCCACCGAAAGCACGCTTAACTTCTGAGTTCCATTCGAATGGGTTACGGGCTGGAAAGCCGCGTCTTGCTGGTAACGGTTGCCTCCTATCATATGCAAGGCATGCCCTGATGGGCACCTGGTGGGACTAGCCACGCATCGCAGACGTTTCTGGTAGTACTGGAAACCGTGTGCGATGGTGGCATGGGGGCTGATGATGACGTCTTGCTGATGCTCGATGGCGTGATGCCGCTTTTGCCTGCTCTCCGGCATGCTCCGTCTCATCCTCCTCGTCTAGTTGGTTGATGACGGGGCCGGCGCTTCGGCGGGAAACCGATTGGGGGAGTGGCGGGAGATCGATTGGGGGAGTGGCGGGAGAAGCGTGTTTGGATAGAACATCATTTTAATACAAATTGGATAACTTCTGAAAGAAGGAAGCTCGAGCTAGCACAACACGTGCACACCGTGCTTACACACGCACTAGCTTCAGACGGGCGTATAGAACTGCTTTAAATTATTCATGGTTCGTTTAGCTTATTGTATACTACACTAATCAAGTTTGTAGACATTTAATGTGCATAATTCAAATTTGAACTAAAGGAACATGCTTCATGTCACCAAAATGGGTTGAAAAAAGGTATTTGTGTCCTTGGGTTCCTTGTTTAGGTCCCATGCAAATGAACATGAATGGATTGCAAACATCTCCAAGTCATGACGAGGCCACAAACATTGAGAAACTTGGCTATTAAATCATCATAAATCCACAACTCGTCTAAAATTCTTGAAACTTAATTACCCCGGTGTCATGACACGACACTTGTACGACATGATAATTTTTTGTCCAATGTGGGACAAGTCTCTTGCACACCAAAACTTCTCTCAAGAATCATCGTGGTTTCGATACGGAACATGCCACCTCTGTGGAGGGAACGGCATTCGATATCTCATCTTGCGTTGATATTTTTTCTACATGCAACATAGGCTAATACAAGTGCAATGCTAAAATGTGAAATTATTGAAACTGGTGTCTCGACATGACACTTATAGGACATGGTATATAAGTTTTGGGACAAACCTCTTACAAATTGGAGCTTCCCATGACAAGCATGGTGGTTTCGATATGGAACATGTCACCTTTGTGGTCGAAACGACATATGAGTTTTCTAGGCATGCATTTCATGTGAAGAACTTAAGTTTGAATTGCAAGCATGGACTCCAGCGCACCAAAATGGATTAAAAACCATTTTGTGTCATTGGGTCCATGTTTAGATCCCATGCACTGATGGTCACTGAATTACAAACATCTCGGTGTCGTGACTAGACCGCAAACATTGATAATCTTGGTTTCAAAGTCCGAGAGAACCCAAAGCTCGCCATGAATTCACGAAACTTACACAGTGTCATGCCACGGCACATCTACTTTGTGCATTTTGTTTTCTGACGAATTTGGGACAAATATTGTAACATGCATCTTATGAGCCAAAGCTTATTCAAGAAGCCTTGTGATTTCGATAGGGAACATGTCACCTTTGTTGGTGAAACTACATTCAATGAGTCGTTAGTCCACCGATTCGGCCCCTTTTATACATTAATTGAGTTTTCTAGGGATTTAATATGCGTAGTTCAAATTTTGAACTAGAGGCACATGCTCTGACCTTGTGGTTTCGATAGGAAACATGACACCTTTTGTGACGAAACTACATTCAACGTGTCATCTAGTGCACCAATTCGGCCCTTTCTATAAATCAATTGAGTTTTCTAGGGCCCTTTTCATTCGAATGTGAATGAATTAGAAACATTTAGGCATGATAGCTCGGCTGCAATCATTGATAATATTTGTTTATTGAATTCCTGTACATACAAAACTTGCATGATAACCATTTGGTGCCACACGTCAATTTTTTACTCCCTCCATTTGTTTTTGAATTTGACCAAATTTTATATGCTAACTAAAAAGAAACGGAGTGAGTACTTGATATGGGGGAGCCGTGTGTGTAGCTGCAGGTTGATGATAGGATGCATGTGAGCTTTCCGCCGCGCAGGCTCGACGGGACGCGTGCGAGCTGTCCGCCGCGTAGGCTTGACGAGACGCATGAGAGTCTACTGCGCATGCTCATCGGGAAGCGATAGTTTGACCTCCACCCCCCGCTCGCCTCGCTCCCAACTTCTGAATTAATGGCGTCCTACCCGCTGTTTTATCATGTGGTTAATCGCCTGGATGGAGGGACTAGTTTGCTTGTGATCACTGTTCTGTTCGTGCCTAGCCGAGAACTTTGACGTTTTGTCTGTTTTCGACTCCTATACATGTACAAACGAACAAAATAATATAACAACAAATTAGCACCGGCAAAGATTATAATTTTCTTACATATGCATGATAATAAAAAATGCCACATGTGGCAACTCCCCAAAGACACAGGGGCAAAAGAAGAAGGAAGAGGTTGAAGAAGGAAAACAAAGAAAACAATCTGGCCTGCTGCTATCTAATTCTTCATGGATTGCTGGGCGCGGAGTTCCTCAATCTCCTTCTTCATCGCCACCACGACCTCCATCTCCTGTCGCCTCTCATCCGACATCTTCCGCATTGCGGCCATGGTGTGGGCTCTTTGCTCGAAAGCGTCGATGGCCTGCGTCACGTACGCATGAAGTTCCTTCACACGCTCCACGGATTCCTTCAACAGCCCCTCCCGCTCGATGTAGAGCTTCGCCAAGTCTTTCAAAAGTTCCTCGGAGAGTTCTTTCAGCCTTCCCTCCGAGGCACTTTTCTTCTCGAGGATTTTTTTCCAGGCGTCGTTCTCCTCCATAAGTTTCTCCACGAGGCCGGTCACCCTGTCAACCGAGGCGTCGCTCTTCTCCAGCAGCTTCACCAGGTCATCGATCATGGCGTCCTTCCTATCGAGCTCAGCGCACATGTCATCGCTGGCCTCGGAGAGTTCTTCCAGCCTCCCCCCCGAGGCACTTTTCTTCTTGAGGAGTTTCTTCCAGGCGTCCTTCTCCTCCATAAGTTTCTCCACGAGACCGGTCGCCCTGTCAACCGAGGCGTCGCTCTTCTCCAGCAACTTCACCAGGTCATCAATCATGGCGTCCTTCCTATCAAGCTCAGCGCGCATGTCGTCGCTGGCTGAGGAATCAAAGACTGCCAAATCGTCCAGTTCGCCTCCGAGGCGAATGCGCTTGTGACTGTGAGAGCCGTCGCCTCTCCGCGAAAGATCCTCCCGGGCGTCCGCGGCGCCACCGGATATCTCTGCTGCGGCCAAAGTGGTGTGGCCGGAGCTCTCTCGCGCTTCCGCGGCGCGGCGGCGGGACCTCTCGGTTGCTTCCGCGGCTTTGGTCTTTCTTCCCTGGTATCTCGACCCAGAAACCCCCTACCGGCCATGGCAGACGGAATGAAGGACTAGCAAAGAAAGGCCTTTTTTTGGTGGCAGGGGAGAAGAATGTGCGGTAATTTTCGAGTATGAGTTTGTGTTTTTATAGCCTACTACAGTAAACAGCTGCTAAGTGAGAACATGTTTAGGTTTGGTCGGTGTGAACTGATTTGCGAAAAAAATTAGCGCGTGGTAATTTTGAATGTGAAAGGAAACAAGCTCAATATTTATTGATGGTTTTAGTTCCCAAGAACGGAACGCTTTATGGTTTTTAGAAACCGTTTGGGAACGGGCTCATCGAGTAGACGCGTGGCCCTGCCTCTATGAGAGGTGGGCCCCGCCTGTGTTTTGGGTGCAGGTTTGATTAGATGGGACGCATGCGAGGAGTCCGCCGTGCAGGCTCAAAGGGATGCGTGCGAGCAGTCCGCCGCGTAGGCGCAGCTGGCTCATCGGGAATCAAGACCTTTGACCTCAGACTACCACCCACAGCCCTATTCTCTCCCAAGTTCTCCATTAGTGCTACACCTTCTCCTCCGGTCTTATCTATTTGGGCCGCCGCCGCGGATCGCCTCCTTTTTCGATGGACGACGAGGTGGCCAACAAGCGGGGGCGGGTGGAGGCCGAACCACACGAGCCTCCGGCGAGCGTGGACTTCATCAGCAGCATCCCCGACGAGATGTTGGTAACCATCATGTCTCTCCTCCCCATCAAATCTGCCGTGCAGACCACCATCCTCTCTAGGTGGTGGTGCCCCCTATGGCACTCCACCCCCATTGACCTCCTCAACGACGATGAGCTCTGCAATGGGGATCGCAAATGCTTGGACGCATTGTCCCACATCCTCGCCACGCACACTGCGCCCGTCAGACGCTTTGCCATCGGCACTTTCTGTTCAAACTGCAAGGCCGAATCCAAGTTTCACGACTAGTTCTTATCCCCCGCCCTAGATCAGCTCGAGGAGCTCAACTTTGATGTTGGACACTGGCGCTCGCTGCCTCCATCCGTCCTCCCCCTCGCGCCCACGCTGCGCCGTGCTAAGTTCATGCGGTGCCTTTTCCCCAAGATTAATGCCACGCACGCTCTTCATCTCCCTAAACTGAAGCACCTCGAGCTCATTGGCGTCAGCATCTCAAAGTCGGATTTGGAGCGCTTGCTCAGCGGCTGTACAATGCTCGAGTACCTTCGTCTTTAGATGATGTTTGGGTTCAGTAGCCTCCACATTGCTACGACGAATCTCCGTACGATTTATGTGCATGGCTGGTGCCGCAACACGCTGTCAGTTGGGGAGTTTCATGATCTGGTCATTGAGAATGCGCCTTTCCTAGAGAGATTGTTCGTACTTGATAAAGAAGGTCGAACAAGAATCAGGGTCATTGGCGCACCGAAATTGACAGTGTTGGGGTATTCGTGTGCTGAATTCTCTGAACTTGTTACAGTTGGATCCATACCCGTTCAGGTACAACAATCTTCTTCTCATTCTTATTATTGTACATCACATTTTATCTAGTTTTTGTTGATCTATGTTCGGTTGTCATCCGGAAAATGATTCCCACAAGCCTCGCATTGTCTCTGCGCACAGTGAAGATCTTGGCACTACAATCTATCGGCCCCAATCTAGATGAAGTTGTTAAGTTCCTTATATGCTTTCCGTGCACGGAGAAGCTATACGTCCAGGTGATGTTCCTTTCCTGTTAATTCTTAACCACAACGGAGTTCAATTTGTTGGTACTTTTACCCATGATTAAAATGAAATGTGTACTATACATTTTTTTGAGATGTTAATCATGAACGATCGAAGATGGCATGTCAATCTATTAGTGTATTTTATAAATCATGCAAATCCAAGAGGCCCGTAGTGTTTGATACTGCATCTAAGCACTGATATGTTGTCTTCATTTACAGATACAAGCAGGAGTTGGAGTGGAAAAGGCGGCGCAATATAACAATCCCATCGAATGCCTTGAATTCCATCTGACGGAAATTACTTTGAACGAGTACCGAGGAACCAATCCAGAGATTCAATTTGCCAGTTTCTTTGTTCAGAAAGCAAGGGTGCTCAAGGTAATGAGTTTTGCACTATATTTAGTGCGCCACAATGGATGGTTTACTGACCAGCGGAGGCATCTACATCGGAATGGAAAAGGCTCTGCAGAAGCTGATTTTCACTTTGGAAGTTCATGTGACAGATTATTCCGAAGCGATTCTATCGAGCCGATATATGACTTCTCGGTGGATGATCCCTTCGCAGAAATATTTCATCCCATGGATCCTGAAGATTGGATTTGATTTCTAATGTCAGTTTACACCTTGTAATCTTTGAATTTGGGCCTCGTTATGCTGGAATTTGAACCTTGTAATATTGTTGGTATTTGTGATACAATATTTGAAATTGCATTGTGTTCTTTTTTGTTTATGCAATAATGTTATTATAAGTACATATGTTGTTGTTCTGTAGGCGGAGCATTGATGTTGTGAAGACCGAGCAAATCACAGGACACACGGACTAAACTACGAAACCCGTAGGTGATGATTTCATCAATCGCTGACAGTTGTATACCAGCAAACGTTTCCCTGAAACACACACAGGTTATTAGCACCAATCGTCTGTGTTATATATGGTGTTCGCACGCGATTCTCATTACTCACCTGTTTGCTGTATATTGCACACATCTTGTTATGCCGAATCGTTTGTGTTCTGCTGTATCAGCGCACACAGTTTATCCGAGTGAACTGTATGCCGTACTTCGCACATGTATGTAGTTTTGGTAACCATTTCTGTTATGAGAACAAACGGTTCATAAGAGCAAACTGTCTGCCGTAGATCGCACACGCAACTACTTTCTGAATCGTATTTGATGGATCCACCTTCGCACACAGTTTGTTCCATTAGCGATGGAGCTTGAACTATACCGTTTGCGATTCATGCATTGCACATAGTTTCGTCGAAGGGTCTCTGATTGATGTGTCGTGTTTGGACCATGCATGCCGTAGCGACACGCCCTGTCCGTTCGTGGTGTACACCAAACATCCGATCTGGATGGAGAACTCCAACATCATGGACCTGTTACTTGACGAGGACAAGTACATAGTGGTCTGGTTTGACCTCGCGCCCCACCGCGTGCTCTGCTCTCGCGTCCCTACACGTGCTCTGCTCTCGCGCCCCTGCACGTGCTCTGCTCTCGCGCCCCTCCGCGCGCGCTCTGCCAGCGGTTGGGGCCGGCCCACGATCACATTCAGGGCTTCATATGCATGAGGTTGCGCTGCGTGTGTCGCCCTATGCTGTTACATGCTCCACGACTGAATCACGCACTGCAAAAACTGCCATCCGGACGTGCCGGTTTTCCAGGACGTCCGGCCCCCATTTATACCCACGGCCATTAACCATAGTCTCTTCACGCTTTCGATCGCGCCCCACAACACAATAAGCGCACCCTGGATGACGCATACAGAGAGGATGTCCAGCGGCGCTCCAATGGAGTTCGGCGTGCATCATGTGGAGACCCACATGAGGAAGACGGACCTCACGGTGGTGTACACCAACGACCCGGGCATGGTGGAGGACTCCATCGACAGCATGGAGTGGCTGCTTGATGAGGATGACAAGTACAAAGTGGTGGGCTTTGACCTTGCTTACACCGGCGGTCGTGCCGGGCATGATCAGAAGGTTGTCGTCGCCCAGTTGTGCGTCGGCCATCACGTCCTCCTCTACCACTACTGCCTGGCCACAGTGCCTTGCGAGCGTTTCACCAGGTTTGTCAATAGCCCCAACTACAGGTTCGCTATGGTGGACACCACCAATGATCCAAAGGTGCTCAAGACTTCGGGCTTGGCCTGCTAGAAGCTTGTCGACATCCGCAACCACTACAGGGTCTGGGGCCGCAAGAAGGACATGGACTCTCATGTTGACCTGGCCGAGGCCATCATCGACCCCTACTACGCTGACACGAGGGCTGAGTGCAACAAGAACAAGCCTGTCTGGCACAGGGGCTGAGTGAAGAAACTGGATGAATATCACCTCCAGACCGCGGCCAAGCAAGCGTACACATGCTACGAGATGTTCAGGCGGATCGTTGACATGAGGGAGTGCCTCCTACCTGAAGACAACGAGGGATCGAGCCACAAGCAGAGCGCTGGTGGCAAGCGTCACAAGAAGTAGATGATTTGATGATCGTTTCTCAATTCTCATACTCCCTCTATGCAGAAATATTCGTAGTTTTAGAGTGATAAGTTTATTATACATGTAATAGTTTATTAAGGTGTGCGCCAATGTTATGTGTGTATTGGATGCTTAATTTGGTTATGCAATCATGTTCTTCTAAACAGAGCATAGATGTTTGTGGGCAGATTGAGCAAATCACAGCGCATACGGAATAAACAACCAAAACCGTCGGTGATGATTTCATCAGTCTCTGACAGTTCTTTATCCGGAACCGTTTGCCCACAACACATCCGAGTGGCCTGCGTACATCACACACATCTTGATCTGAGAAACCATTTGTGTTATTTTTTGCTTATCGCACACAGTTCATCCCAGTGGCCTGTATGCCGTCTATCACACACATCTTGATCTATGTAACCGTTTATGTTATTTTACCTCATCACAAACAGTTCATCCGAGTGACCTCTATGCCGTCTATCGCACACGTGATCATCTGGATAATCGTTTGTGTTCTGCTTGATCAGCGCAAACAGTTTATCGGGGTGAACTATATGCCGTACATCGCACACACCTGTATTTTTATAAGTGTTTGTGTTATATTATCCAATCTCAAACAATTTATCTAGGCCAACTGTTTGCCAAACATCACACACACAACTATTTTTTAGATCGTATTTGATGGATACGCCATAGCACACAGTTTATGTCATTAGCGACGGAGCTATAACTATACCGTTTGCGATTTGGTCATCACACACAGTTTTGTCGAAGGGTCTCTGATTGATGTGTCGCGTTAGCAGCATCCTGCAGTAGTGTTATAGGCATCAGAGGCGGTGGAGAGGGGCCCCGTGGAGGGCACAACCCATCAGGGCGCGCCGGAGGCCTCTGGCGCGCCCTGGTGGGTTGTGGTCTCCACAGCCCACCTCTCTGGCACTTCTTTGGCCCACTGGGTGTCTTCTGGTCCAAAAAAAATCTCAAAAAAGTTTTTTCGCGATTGGACTCCGTTTGGTACTTGTTGGGGATATAACCCCAGGGTGAGACCCGCCCAGGTGGGGCCGAGTCATGCGGTTGGCGGCTCACGACAAGATTAGAAGTAAGCTAATCCAATGGGCCAAGAGGCCCAGAGCCAGAAGACAGGATGTAACTCGGCGGGCTTGAGCCGCCGGGGGCGACTTGTTAGATAAGGCATGTATAGTTAGAGGCGGGGTCGGTGGTCAAGTATAACCCGGCCCGGACTCTTGTAAGCCCAGGGCCTTGACCCGTGTATATAAGGGCGGGTTACCTGGGCGGCTTAGGGCACGAAAGAATTCATCGATAGCTAGGTCAAGCGAACTCGCTCCCTTGTAATCGATACCCAATCAATACAACACAAAGCAGGATGTAGGCTTTTACCTCTTTCCGAGGGGCCGAACCTGTGTAACTCTTGTCTCTCAATTCCGATCAACCCCTTCGAGCCCAGCCTAGCGATGGCCTCGAACCTAAGTCCTTTCACGAGGACATCTGCCGTGACAAAACCACGACAGTTGGCGCCCACCGTGGGGCTAGCGCTTGGTGGTGTGGAGTTCTCGAAGGGCTCTCTCCCAGGGATCGAGGGATACGCCGTTGGCAGGATGACCAAGAGTCGCCGCGTCAAGCTCTACATCGACGACGCCGGCTGGGGCCCCGAGGCCGACTCAATCGAGTACGGGTACCGGATCCCCTTCGGTGGAATTCACGTCTTCATTGGCAAGATCGGCGGATCTAAACCCGGGCCGGACATCTACGCCGACATCGTCGAGCCGGCCCGGCGCGTGCAACCCGCTCGTGTTAACCCGGGCAGGAAGCATGTCTTCGTCGGCTTCACCCAGGGCATGGAGCTTGAAGGTTCTATGTCGTGGGAAGAAACCCTCATCTGCTCAGAGGATGGATCCTCGAGCGGAGAGACGGAATGGATCTATCAGCTTCACAATGGCGGGCTTGGGGGCTACGTCGAGCATTACCCCGAGTCAGAATATCATGAGCCGGAAGATTATGAGCCGCCGAACCGCGCTGCCGTCTTCATGGCGGGTTCAGCGCTGGCCCCTAGCAGCACAGCCGCCGGTGCGACCGGATCTGGGGCTGGCAGGCTGCCAGCTCAAGTTCTTCTGGATCTGATGAACGAGCTTACAACCCTGATGGAAACTGAGGTCACTGCTGAAAACCAAGCGGCCCGTAATACGGAGATCACGAGGTTGAAGAACCAGATGGCCGGAGTCCAACAGGAAATCAATGCGCTGAAGGCTCAGATGGATGCTGAGGTGGAGTGCCTTAGGGCGGATGCTTTTCGCCTTGAGCTAGAACAGCAGTCTGCAGCGGCGGTTCATCGGATGAGGCATCAATCTCGTTTGCCGGATCAGTATGAAGCCAGAAATCTTTTTAACACGCCAGGGACGGGATAGAATATGCCTTTGACCGTAACCCGAACGGCGGAAGTACCTGGAAGACGGGCGGCGGTTCAGCATCAGCAGCCAGACCCGCCCCGCCGGAACCAGACCCCACCATAGTCTTTTCTGACGCCACCGGGTCATTATTCTAACCCGGCAGAGAACATGGTGGCAGCGGCAACCAGGCTTGGTACAATCCCCGTCCCCGACGAGGCGCCTTTCGCAGAGGAGGTGCGGAACGCCATCGGATACCTGCAGACGGCGGTGGCCCAGCAGGAGAAGTATACTTATAGCCGGAGTCGCGTGCACTCAACCCCCATCCCAAGCCGCAGCTACAGCCGGCGTTATGAGTCGCCGGCGGTTTCTAGCAGTGATCAACATCAAAACCCGCCGAGAGCTGATCGGGCGGCTCTTGATGCTCAGGCACTAGTGGATCGGGCAAGAGCGCAGCGAGAGGCGGTGGCTCTAGCAGCTGCGGCGGCTTATTAGGGACCCACAGTTGCACCTTCCATTTCAGTAGGAGCCGGAGTAACCTCCAGGGCTGTGGGAGTGCCGTGCTTGGCGCCGACTTTACGGAATGAGCGTCTGCCGAAGGATTTTAAGGGTCCTCGCAAGGTGCCCAATTATACAGCTGACCTGCCTCCAGAAGCTTGGATTGAAAGCTATGAGCTGGCCATGGAGATTAGACGTTAGCGATGCAGTATGTGCCAAGTACTTCATCATGATGCTGGAAGGGCCGGCTCGCACGTGGTTGAAGGGTTTGCCACCCAACACCATTAATTCCTGGGCCGAGTTGAAAGCGAAGTTCATCAAAAATTTCCAGGGAACATGCAAGCAGCCTATGACGATTGTGGATTTGGACCATTGTGTGCAGCGTGAGGATGAGTCGGCTCATCACTGGGTCCGGCTGGTTTCAACCATCATCCACTCTTCTGAACACATTACGGCGGCTCAAGCGGTCTTGATTCTAGAGAAGAATTGCCACTTTACGCCCTTGAAGCAGAAGCTTGGCCGGCTCAAACGCTCATGCCAAGACATGGGGGAACTCATGGCGGCTCTCACCAAGTATGCAGACTCCGATAGCATGAAGGACCCTGGCTCCGATGATGAGAAATCGGCCAACGGTAAGAAGAATAACAATGGCAAGGGTCAACAGCAGAACGGGGGAGGAAATGGCAATAATGGCAACGGCGGAAAGCAGAAGAACCAGGACAGCGGGTCAGATCTAGTGGCCAACACCAACACTGGGAATAACCGTGGCAAGGGGAACGGCAAGCCGCCTTTTAAACGCAAGCCTGCAGACATGGAAGCGATTCTGAGTGCTCCTTGCCCGAAACATAGCCTTCCGGGTTAGCCATCTACTCATGCTTGGAGGGACTGTTGGATCATGCGCGAGTATCAAAACCTCAACGCTGACCAGCACCAAGGCGGCGGCGGTGGACCATCCGGCGGATCAGGATCCGGTCCTTCCGGGTCTGGCTTTGGTCCGGGCGGCTCAGGCTCAGGCCATCAGGGCCAAGGGAACCATGGTGGTCATAATCAACAGTCTGGCGGTGGAGGCCAGCAGCAAAATAACCAATCTGGGTATCAGAGTAACCCCAAGCAGCTTAATGGAGGGCAGTACCATGTTTTTACAACCAGCCTCGACAAGCGAGATCGGAAGGTGCGCAAGCGGGCGGTTAATGCGGTCATGCCGACTCTCCCACAATATCTGAAGTGGTCTGAGTATGACATAACTTGGAGCAGGGAGGATCACCCGCCGCGTGTTGATAATCCGGGGCAATTGGCTTTGGTAGTCGCCCACCAAGTGGGAGGATATGTGTTCACCAAGGTACTTATGGATGGTGGTAGCAGCATCAACATCCTGTATTATGACACTTTCCGCCGGATGAATTTGCTTGACAAGGATCTTAAGCCCTCTTCAACAGTTTTTCACGGTGTGGTGCCCGGAAAGTCGGCTTATCCAGTGGGAAAGATCTCTTTGGAGGTAGCTTTTGGTGATGAGTTCAACTACAGGGTGGAGTCTTTGTGGTTTGAAGTGGTTAAAATCAGGAGCCCATATCACGCTATGTTTGGAAGGCCGGCTTACACCAAATTCATGGCTAGACCTTGCTATGTTTACTTACAGCTCAAGATGCCCGGGTTAAAGGGGATGATTACGGTGCATGGTGATCGGAAGACGGCTCTTGAGTGTGAGGAAGGTGATGCAGCTTATGCAGAGTCAAGTTGTGCTGAGGCGGAGCTCAAGTTTTATAAAGAAAATGTTGACCCGACAGATATGACTCCACTGAAGAAACCCAACACGGAATCTGAGCCGCCCCTCTAGTTTGTGGCAGAAGATACCAAGATGGTGGACTTTACGCCGGGTGACTCATCACAGCAGTTCACTATTGGGGCTAATATGGATCCCGCATAGGAAAGCGTGCTCATCGAATTCATCCGTGAGAATCGGGACATCTTTGCATGGAAGCCTTCTGACATGCCGGGTGTACCGAGAGAATTCGCTGAGCACCACCTTAATGTGGATCCTAAATTTAAGCCGGTCAAGCAGTTCCTTCGTCGATTTAATGAAGAGAGGCGTAAGGCTATTGGAGAAGAGGTGGCCCGGCTCTTGGCAGCAGGGTTTATTATTGAAGTTTTTCACCCGGAGTGGCTCGCTAACCCGGTGTTGGTACTCAAGAAGAATGGCACGTGGCATATGTGCGTGGATTACACGGATCTTAACAAGGCGTGTCCAATTGACCCGTTTGCTCTCCCCCGTATTGATCAAATCATTGACGCGACGGCGGGTTGTGAGAGTCTGTGCTTCCTGGATGCTTATTCAGGGTATCATCAGATCAAGATGGCAGTTAAAGACCAAGAGAAGACAACTTTTATTACGCCTTTTGGTGCTTTCTGCTATGTGTCTATGCCTTTAGGGCTCAAGAGTTCCCAGGCGACTTACCAGCGTTGTGTGCAGAACTGTCTTCATGGTCAAATTGGGCGCAATGTTCATGCCTATGTGGATGATATTGTGGTCAAGTCCAGGAAGAAGGAGACTTTACTGGCTGATTTGAAGGAAACCTTTGACAATTTGCGGGTTTACAAGATGATGCTTAACCCGGAAAAATGTGTTTTCTGTGTACCTGCAGGCAAACTCTTGGGATTTTTAGTCTCTGAGCGTGGCATTGAAGCTAACCCGGACAAGATAAAGGCTATCACTTCCCTGTCTGAGCCGGCATGCATCAATGATGTTCAGCGCCTGGCGGGTCGTATCGCTGCACTAAGCCAATTCATAAGCCGCCTGGGTGAGAAGGCTATTCCTCTGTATCAGATGATGAAGAAAACAGACAATTTTGTATGGAGTGATGCGGCTAATGAGGCATTTGAGGCGCTCAAGAAGCAATTGGCTGAGCCGCCTGTTCTGGCTGCTCCCACGGAAAAGGAACCTCTGCTCTTATATGTGGCTGCTAATAATAAGGCTGTCAGTGCTGCAGTTGTGGTGGAGCGCAAGGAGGCGGGTAAGGAGTATCCAGTCCAGCGGCCGGTTTATTATGTCAGTGACGTCCTGACGGAGTCTAAGCAAAGGTACCCTCATTGGCAAAATTTGGTGCTTGGGGTGTTCATGGCCAATCGCAAGCTGAAGCATTATTTCCTTGGTCATCCGATCACAGTGGTTAGTTCTGCTCCTTTGGGAGATATAATTCAAAACAGAGAAGCCACTGGAAGGATTTCTAAGTGGGCAATTGAGCTTGGACCTCTCAATCTGAAATATGTGCACCGGACGGCTATCAAATCTCAAGCCTTAGTGGATTTCATCAATGATTGGACAGAGTGTCAGATTCCTGAGGAGAAGCCGGACAATACTTATTGGACGATTCACTTCGATGGATCCAGGCAATTGGAAGGCTCGGGGGCTGGAGTTGTTTTAACTTCCCCGCGAGGTGACAAGTTCTGTTATGTTTTAAGGTTAGTGTTTCCTTGTACTAACAATACAGCGGAGTATGAGGCTTTGCTTCATGGGCTCCGGGTTGCCAAGGAGATGAACTTGAGCCGGGTCAGATGTCTTGGCGACTCAGACCTGGTGGCTCAGCAAGTCTCTGGCACCTGGGATTCTAAGGATCCTCGCATGGTGGCTTATCGTCAGGCGGTTGATGTTATTGCTGGCCACTTTAAAGGTTATCGGGTGGATCATATTGACCGCCGGAAGAACAAGGCGGCTGACGCTTTATCAAGGCTGGGGTCTCAGCGTAAGCCGGTGCCACCTAATGTGTTCTTGGACGTCTTGCATCACCCGTCAGTCAAGTTACCGTCGGAGGAGGACTTGGCTATACCTGACCCGAAGGAGCAATTGGTGGCGGCTCTTCGCGCGATTCCTAACTGGACGTTGCCTTATTTGACGTACCTAACTCGCAGCGAGTTACCTCAAGACGAGACTCTGGCACGGCAGATCACAAGGCGGTCTAAGTCTATGACTATTATCAACGGCGAGTTACATCGACGAAGTGTGACTGGTGTTTTTCCAGCGCTGTGTTTCTCCTGATGAGGACCGTGAGATCTTACAAGAAATTCATGCTGGTGATTGTGGTCATCACGCCGGGTCAAAATCATTGGTGGACAAAGCCTTTCGACACGGGTTTTACTGGTTAACAGCTCATAAGGATGCAGAGGATCTGGTCACTAAATGCGGCGGGTGTCAAAAATTTGGGCGACGTTCCCATGTGCCGGCTCAAGAACTACGGATGATTCCAATCACCTGGCTGTTCGCGGTCTGGGGGCTTGATATGGTAGGACCTTTTAAGAGGTCTAAGGACAAGAAGACCCACCTCTTGGTGGCGGTTGATAAGTTTACTAAGTGGATTGAGGCTGAGCCGGTCAGCAAGTGTGATGCAGCAACAGCAGTTCAGTTCATCAAAAAGGTGATCTTTCGTTTTGGCTATCCGCATAGTATCATCACTGATAATGGTACAAATCTGTCCAAGGGGGCTATGAAGGATTTCTGTGATGAGGAGCATATACGTCTTGATGTATCTTCGGTGGCTCACCCACAGTCTAATGGTCAAGCTAAGCGTGCTAACCAGGAAATTTTGAGAGGTATCAAACCCCGGCTTATGGTCCCTTTGGAGCGCACGCCGGGTTGTTGGGTGGAGGAGTTGCCGTCTATTCTTTGGAGCATAAGGACCACCCCCAACAGGTCTACAGGCTATATGCCTTTCTTCATGGTTTATGGCGCAGAAGCTGTTCTCCCTAGTGATATACGTCATGACTCGCCCAGAGTGGCGGCTTACGTGGAAACTGATAATGAGGTGGCGCGTCAGGATGCTTTGGATGCCTTGGACGAGGCGCGTGATCTCGCCGCTGCTCGATCGGCGATTTATCAACAAGACCTGCGTCGCTATCATAGCCGCAGGGTCAAGACCCGGACGTTCCAAGAAGGCGACTTAGTACTCCGGCTGATTCAAGACCAGTCAGATATGCATAAGTTGTCACCTCCCTGGGAAGGGCCGTTTGTGATCAGCAGAAATCTCAACAATGGCTCTTATTATCTCCTGGATATACGGGAAAGTGACAAGTCTCGCACTTCTGGTGAGGAGACCAAGAGGCCGTGGAATATTGCTCACCTTCGGCCATACTATACTTAAGCCGACAGCCGGTTCTCATCAATGTACATATCCCTGTCATTGTATAAACCATCTTTTATGATATAATAAAGTTGGCATCCCCATGATTAGGGGCCTCTGCCGTTTTTCTCCACACTGAGTGTCATACAAAGGAGTTGATCCTTTCCATCAGGTTACCTGGGGGCTTTTAAACCCTCTTGACCCGGCTTTCCGCCATGAAATTACATACAAAGGAGTTGATCCTTAATCCGGTCTCCTGGGGGCTTTTAAACCCTCTTGGCCAGGTTTATATTACAAAGGATTTGATCCTTAAATTGGTCACTTGGGGGCTTCCAACCCTATGGGTTTATCTTACTTACCCTCTTGACCTGGCTTTCCGCCATGTCCGAGTTAAACCTCCCAGTTTGCAACTTGCTACTCCGCCATGTGACCCGCCGAACTCTTGACAATTATTCTTGATAAGAGACCCTAAACTTTTCTAAGTTATTCTCGCACAAAGACACTAAAATGGTCAAGGTTTAAACGGCGGCTTTTGTCACGAGAGAGCCGGCTTACAGTGAGCGAGGACAAACTCGTCTTGTCTAGCGTACCCCCTCCGCTATGTGGCCCGTTGTACTCTTAGCAATGTCAATCTTTTAAAGACCCTGAACTTGCTAAGGTTTAAACAAACGATTTATGTCACGTGAGGCCCGGTTTACAAATTTTCAGGCTTGCCGCCTAGTTTCTTCGGAAACAAAATGTTTTCATAAAAACAAGAGTTATCTTATCCTGCCGTGCCTTTAAAGCCGACTTAGAGGATGAGACATACAAGTGCTTGTTCTTGCAGGTACTTTCATGGTAAGATTCTAAGTTTTGGAAAAATTCCGGCTTGGTCCATGGAGTATAAGCTGCCCGGCGAGTTAAAACAGTCAAAATGATTGCATATCAAAAGATGAGTCGCCAGCAGAGCTTTCAACCATAGCATCAAACATGCAGTTAAGAGTTTTCTACAACTATTACAAGGCTGCTCAAAAGCCCCAAGCATTGAAGACTTCAAGTTTTTTAACAAATCTTAACCCAGTGAAATAAACCAGGCCAGGTTACATGATGCAAGGTTTTTCTTTAGCTCGCCGCCGGGTCATCCTGCGCCGGGTCTTCGATTTCTTCGATCTGGAGGTTGTCCACATCCCAATTGCAATTTGTCAAAGCTTCAAACGTAGCTTCATCATGCATGATTGGATACGGGTCAACATCGGGAGCGAAAAGATGCTTACGGCATTGAGGAACTAGGCTCTTGGCTTCAAAAGTCGGCCCTCGAATACGCTTGTTGTCTGCAGAATAAGCCGCCTGGTAGACTGATAGATCAGCTTCTGCAGCCAGCCGGCTTGCCAGGATCCGGGACGCCTTATGACAGCGAGTATAGTCCTCTTGTGTAAACTGCGAGCCGTCGTCCTTCAGCTGAGGGAAGTCATCCATCATCTCTTCCGGGTTAAGCTTCGGGGCGTAAGCCAATGACCGGCTCAAAGCAGCCATTGCGCCCTTACAGGTGGCTGATATCTTTAATTCTTGAAGCTGCATAGGGATAGTTGACATGGTCTCCAGCATGCCCTTCATAAACTTCGGGATGCCCCTCTCAGACATGACAGCCTTGATGGTGATCAGAGACCCGGCATATAATTGCTCTGTTAGAGAGTATAAGGCCTTGAGCTTCAGCAGGCTGTCGCTGGGCAGTTGGCGGCTCCGTTCACCTGCAGACAAGTCAGAAATTTTATAAGCCGCCAGGGAAGAATATTAAACAGTGTTTATAGTTGACGGATAAAAGTACTTACCAAACACGGCTCCAATCATACGGGTGATGTGGCCCTTCAGGGTGTTCAGCTCATCAGTCATAGTTTTGAGCCGGCCCTCTGCATCTTCAGCACGGTTGGCAAGGGCAGTTTGGCTTGATTCAACATTCTGTTTGAAAGTCTCAAACTCTGTCTTGACCTTCTAAAGCTCTATGGAGTAGAGCCGCCACTTTTCTTCCGTTTTTGCTCGGCCTGTCTGTTGCTGTGCTAGGCTCTTCTTCAAATTGGTCACAACCAACTCAGCGGCGTTCAAAGATTCCTGCATTGGTCAAGTCATGACAGAGCAAAATTGTCAGTTTTAAGCCACCAGTCCGGCGCACACAGTTTTACAGTACAATCCGGTGCAATGATTACAAGTCCCAAGCATATTGCAAGCAATTTACTTGACACTTGGGGGCTAGTGTGCCTCAGTTCTTTTTTCAAGAACCGGCTCATTACTTAGGTAATGACCCGGCCCTTGGGCGCTACAATCGGTGCTTATTCTATGATGGAGCGCTGGCTCATTACTTAGGTAATGACTCGGCCCTTGGGGGCTACGATCGGCGCTTACTCTATGATGGAGTGCCGACTCATTACTTAGGTAATGACCCGGCCCTTGGGGGCTACGATTGGCTCTTATTTTATCTCAGCCCTATTCTTGAGTGCCAGCTCATTACTTAGGTAATGACCCGGCCCTTGGGGGCTACAAGTTGGATTTTACTCTATTTTTGAGTGCCGACTCATTACTTAGGTAATGACCCGGCCCTTGGGGGCTACATAAGTATATGCATGAAGAGGCAAGGGAGATGAAGTACCTCATATTTTGCCTTCATCTTGGCAACCAAGCTGGCCTCCATGTCTCGGCTGGCAAATAGGCGGCTCAGATAGCCGGAGTGTAATTCATCAGCAGTGAGTTTATCCAAGTTTGATAGATCAGAAGGAGTCTTTTCTTCCTTGGAGGGAGCTGCTTCGTCTTCCTTGACGTGTTTTGATAGCACATGTGAAGGAGCTGGAGGTTCGTAAGCCGCCCCGGTAACAATGACTTCTTCATGAGAAGCCATGGGTTCAGTTGACAGCCGGGGACTGGGCGGCTTAGGAGCGGATTCCGGCTGAACTTCAGGAGTCTCAATATCCATAGCAGTCGGCTCAAGCTGTGGAGGACCATCTTCAGGGGCGTCTTTAGCAGCCTCAGTAGGCTCAATATGAGAATCCGGAATATTGGGTGTCGGGATTTCCGGGTCTTGGACATCAGGAGTTGAGGATGACCCGGCCCCTTTCCTTCATTTGGCTTGAGCCCTGTGAACAAAGACAATGTTGGATATGCCATGATAAGGTATGAGACATTAAAACACATTTTGGGGTATAGAAGTACTTACCCCGGGTTAATAATGAGAGGGGGCAGCTTCGAGGCGGTTGAATCGCCAGAAGAAGGAGGCGAGTCCTAGAAAAATTTAGCGTTATGTAACAAACAATAAGCTGCAAGGGTAAATGTACGGACAAAGTAAAACAAGGAAGTACCTCGGTGCGTTGTTTCTGAGGGGCCGGCTCATTTGGTAAGCCGGCTAAAAGGTCTCCAGAGCCGGTGCTCTGGGTCTGACGTCTGCTATTATCTTGCTGTTTCTTCAAAAGAAAGTTATGACTCAAGTAAGCAAAAGGACGGGAACTCTTTACCTTCCATACATCTCGCCGTATTCTCTTTATTGGTGAAAGATCCGAGTCAGAGGAGACAATGGTTACCTCGGCGACGTCGGCATGACTTGTTTCAGCTTCTTCCTGTGAGTGATCGCCGTCAATAAGTTGCATAAAGAGAAGGCCAAGAGAGTCAAGTTCTACCTCTGAATCATCTAAGTCAAACAGCTCTTCTGCTGACTGTTTCCTCTTGCGGGTCAGTGCCTTAGGCTTTGATGCCTTTGGGACCTTGCTCTTCTTTTTGAGAGTCGGGGGCAGTAGTTTCTTCCAGAATGAAGAGCCGGCCTATAAAAGGCAAAGCATATTGGTAGAAAAAGGTTAACCAAAGTATGGAGTTAAAAAATTGGATGAGGGTTAAGATGACAAGAATTACATCCGGAGCCGGGTTGAGTGCAGAGAAGGGGCTTAGGCTAGTCTGGCTGCAGGCGGCTAAGGTTTCCCCTAGCAGAGACTTGACGATGGTGTTAATATCCTGGTCCTTTAGAGGGGTCCGGGTGAAGCGTTGAGGGTCATCCAATCTGCCGGTGTACTGGCACATTAAAGCGCCACGGCGGCTTAGCAGCAGAATCCTCCAGGAGACCCAGCAGCGGGTTAGATCAAGACCCGTCAGTCCGTTGGCTAGCTGAACCCTGACCTTTGAAAAAGTAGAAGCATATTGAGCACGCCCGGCGGCTGACATCCGGTCTGGAAGTTCTGTATCTGTGCTAAGCCGGTAAGAACGGTAACCCGGCAGAGGATTGTCCCCCTTTGGTGAAGTGTCTCGGCAATAAAACCAAGTCTTGTTCCACTCCTTGGGGTGACTTGGCAGAGTCGCCGCTGGAAAGAGAATGTCTCTCCGCCTCTAAAGAGTGACACCCCCGAGCTCAAGGCTTAACCCGTCTACCATTTCCGTCTGGCGGTTGATATAAAAGTATTCCTTGAAAAGATCAACTGACGGTTCTTCCTGAAGGTAGGTTTCACAGAAGGTTTGGAATTGGCACATGTTGGTCATAGAATTTGGGCCGATGTGTTGGGGGAGCAGATTGAACGCGTGTAAGACGTCCCTGAAGAATTTTGACCCGGGTGGGGAAAAGCCCCGAAGAAGGTGATCTGTAAAGATAATAACCTCCCCGTCTTTGGGCTTAGGGGTGGTCTCATTGCCTGGAACCCGCCAGTGAATAACCTCCTGAGCCGGCAGGACCCCCATGGTGACGAACTCCTTGAGAGACTCTTCGGTCACTCCAGACTTTACCCAGTTGCAGGTGGATGGAGTCTTCGACATGGTGGCGGCTTAGGAAGCTGCGGGAAGGCATGAGTATTTGGCGGCTTAAAAATACCTTTTGACCAAGATTGCTACAGCTATAAATGGTGATAACATTGGGTGGCAAGACAAAGTAAGCCGGCAGCATTTTTGGCGGGTCAAAGTTTATCCACGCAAATTGAGAAAATTGCTAAGTGTTGAGAAACCGATCCTACAACTACAGCTACGGATTCAAGATCTACAGGTAAGAGAAAAAGAAAAATATTCTAGCCCTAAAAAGCTGACGGAAGAACAGATGGCCGTTGTTTGGATGAGTGCGGTTTGAGCATGGAGCGGACGGCCGCGGTACTTCGGCGTCATTACGAGGTCTAAAAGAGGGTGATTTTTATCCAATCAGTGAAGAGCGCTCCCGCGAATGGTGATGAACATCGAAGAACTCCATGGATTTAAGAAAACCCTAATGCAGATCTAACAAGGGGCAGATTTGAAACCTTGAAGATGCGGCGAGCGCGCGAAAACTCTGGATCGTTTCAGGTTGATGCAGCGGCCGGTGTTGATGAAAACGGCGAGGACCAAACGGAGCGGCTGGCTTCAGCGGCGCGGGAGTTCGGAGGAAGAAGAAGAAGCTGGAGGCGGGGGAAAATGAAAACGATAACCCCCCGTGCCTATTTATAAGGGCATGATGGTCTTTCAAACGGCCCGGTGCGGGAATCGAGGGAGCACGGTGATGATTAAACTAAGAAGACGCCTCGATTTTCGGGCTGGTCATATTAATGACGAAAGATCCGCTCTGGCGTCAGAGGAATCTTTTTTGATTTTTCTGATGACGTCACGGCGGGTCATGAAAGCTTGTCAGATGCAACGATCGCCCGTTTTTGGCGGGTCGTGAAGATTAGAAGAGAAAGCAAGACTCGCCAACCAGAAGACTTGAAGATTGACATGAACCGGTTCAAATCAATCTGGGGCCTAATGTTGGGGATATAACCCCAGGGTGAGACCCGCCCAGGTGGGGCCGAGTCATGCGGTTGGCGGCTCACGACAAGATTAGAAGTAAGCTTATCCAATGGGCCAGGAGTCCCAGAGCCAGAAGACATGATGTAACCCGGCGGGCTTGAGTCGCCGCGGGCGACTTGTTAGATAAGGCATGTATAGTTAGAGGCGGGGTCGGTGGTCAAGTATAACCCGGCCCAGACTCTTGTAAGCCCAGGGCCTTGACCCGTGTATATAAGGGCGGGTTACCTGGGTGGCTTAGGGCACGAAAGAACTCATCGATAGCTAGGTCAAACGAACTCGCTCCCTTGTAATCGATACCCAATCAATACAACACAAAGCAGGACGTAGGCTTTTACCTCTTTCCGAGGGGCCGAACCTGGGTAACTCTTGTCTCTCGATTCCGATCAACCCCTTCGAGCCCAGCCTAGCGATGGCCTCAAACCTAAGTCCTTTCACGAGGACATCTGCCGTGACAAAACCACGACAGTACTGATATTCTGCGAAGTAAAAAAACAAGCAAAAACAACTGGCAGTTTGGCACTATGTCAATAGGTTAGTCCCAAAAAATGATATAAAATTGCTATAAAGTGATTGTAAAACATCCAAGAATGATAATATAATAGCATGGAACAAGCAAAAATTATAGATACGTTGGAGATGTATCAGCATCCCCAAGCTTAATTCCTACTCGTCCTCGAGTAGGTAAATGATAAAAACAGAATTTTTGATGTGGAATGCTGCCTAACATGTTCATCTCATATTCTTTTCTTTGTAGCATGGACATTTGGACTTTAGATGATTCAAAGCAATAGTGTAGTTTTAACATAATGACTTCAATACTCAAGCATGCCAACAAGCAACCATGTCTTTCAAAATATCAACACTAAAGAAAGTTATCCCTAGCCCATCATGCTCAATCATTGATCCATTCATGAAACACACTCAAATATTAGCTATACCCAATGCTCAAGTACGATCATAGTGCCCCCTAGTTGGTGCTTTGTAAGAGAAGATGGAGACTAAAAGTAAAAATAAAGATTGCATAGAGTAAATAGATAGGCCTTTCGCAGAGAGAAGTAGGGATTTGTAGAGGTGCCAGAGCTCAAATTGAAATTGAGAGAGAAAAATATTTTGAGTGGCATGCCTTTCCTGTCAACGAAAACGACAAAGTAGTTCACAATACTTTCCATGCTAGATATATCATAGGTGGTTCCCAAACAGAAAATAAAGTTTATTCCTTTTTCCACCATTCTTTCACATTCCATGGCTGGCCGTATCCACGGTTGCCTTCTATACCAACACTTTCCAAGGAATTTATTATTTGACAAAATAAAGTAAAAAAATCCTTTCTCATTTCAGGAATGGGCATCCCTATTACCGCCGCACTCTGGTGCAATGACAAGTGAATAAACACTCATCTTGAGAATAACACATCTAGCATGGAAAAATATTGGATATCCCCTACCGTTTCATGAGCGGTACGAGCACACAAAAAGGAATTTTATTTTGAAGATTAGAGATGGCACATACAAATTTGCTTAGAACGGCATGGAAATACCGCATGTAGGTAGGTATGGTGGACTCATAAGGCAAAACTAGGTTTAAGGATTTTGGATGCACAAGTAGTATTTCTACTTAGTACAAGTGGAGGCTAGCGAATAGGTTGAGAAGCAACCAACCAGGAAACGAAAATTCACATAAGCGAGCATTGAGCATAACTAACACCGAATGATGCACCATAAGTAGGATATAATTTAATTGCATAACTATTGACTTTCGTGCATCCATAGGGAATCACAAACCTTAACACCAATATTCCTACTAAAGCATAATTACTCGCTAACATGACTCACATATTACTATCATCATGTCTCAAAACTATTACAAAGAATCAAGTTTAATTTTTCCAATGATCTTCATGAAATTTTTTATTATATCCTCCTTGGATATCTATCACTTTGGGACTAGTTTCATATATTGCCATTGCTTTTGACAAGCTCAAAAAAAATTAAGTGAAGCACATGAGCACAAAAATTTCATCTCTCAAAATAGTATAAGTGAAGCATGAGAGGATTTCTTCAAAATTTACTAACTCTAAAATTAATCTAAGTGAAGCATGAGAGTATTTCTACAAAAATTTCCAAGCAACACCGTGCTCAAGAAGATATAAGTGAAGCACTAGAGCAATTCTATAGCTCAAAAGGTTTAAGTGAAGCATATAGAGCAATTCTAACAAATCATAGCATAATTTTGGCTCTATCAAATAGGTGTGTCCAGCAAGGATACAAGTGACAAACTAACAAGCAAAGAATCAAATGATACAAGACGCTCCAAGCAAAACTCATGATATGTGACGAATAAAAATATAGCTCCAAGTAAAATACCGATGGTCGTTAGAAGAAAGAGGGGATGCCACTCGGGGCATCCCCAAGTTTAGTTGCTTGTTTATCTTTGGATATATCTTGGGGGTGCTGTAGCATCCCCAAGCTTAGGCTCTTTTCACTCCTTATTCCTTCATCCATCGTGATCTCACCCAAAACTTGAAAACTTGAATCACACAAAACTCAACAAAATCTTCGTGAGATCCATTAGTATAATAAAGCAAATCACTACTTTAGGTGCTGTTGCAAACCCATTCATATTTTATTATTGCATTATACCTACTGTATTTTAACTTTACCATGGCTCATACCCTTCAATATAACCCATAGATTCATCAAAACAAGCACACAATGCAACGAAAACAGAATCTGTCTTAAACAGAACAGTCTGTAGTAATATGTACTCTAACCATACTTCTATAACTCTACAAATTCTGAAACATTAGGACAACGTAAAGAATTTGTATAGCAACATTGTGTTAAAATTTCAGCTCGATATCACGTTCCTGTAAAAAATGAAAATTCGAACACTGGACGCAAAGTTTCTGTTTCAGATTCAGCATTGTTTCTACTCATCTTATGAATCATCCTAAAGGCTCTACTTGGAACAAACACTAAATAAAACATAAAAACACAATCATAACAGAGGCATAATTGTGTCAACACTCAAAAACAAAAAGAAAAATATGAAAATAAATTTATTCATTGGGTTGCCTCCCCACAAGCGCTATCGTTTTACGCCCCTAGCTAGGCATGATGATTTCAATGATGCTCACAAAAAAGTAGTAATTGAAATATGCAAGAGAGCATCATGAATCTCATGACAAGCACATTTAAGTCTAACCCACTTCCTATGCATAGGGATTTTGTGAGCAAACAATTTATGGGAACAAGAATCAACTAGCATAGGAAGGCAAAACAAGCATAACTTCAAAACTTTGAACACATAGAGAGGAAACTTGATATTATTGCAATTCCTACAAGCATATGTTCCTCCCTCATAATAAATTTCAGTAGCATCATGAAGGAATTCAATAATATAACTATCACATAAATCATTCTTTTCATGATGCACAAGCATAGAATTTTCATTACTCTCCACATAAGCAAATTCCTTATCATCCATGGTAGTGAGAGAAAACTCAACAAAATAACTATCATGAGACACTTGATTGTCATAACCACATTGCAAATTAAAACTATGATGATAAGTTTCATGGTTATAATTAGTCATTATAGCATACGTGTCATCACCATCATCATAAATAGGAGGCATGCAATCATCATAATAAATTTGCTCATCAAACATAGCATCCCTAAGCTTGTGGCTTTGCATATCATTAGCATCATGGATATTTAGAGAATTCATACTAGCAACATTGCAATCATGCTCATCATTCAAGGAACTATCATGAATCACGTTATAAATTTCTTCTTTCAACACTTCATCAAAATTTTCAGATTCATGATTTTCAAACAAAACTTCATAGAGATAATCAAGTGCACTCAACTCACTAGCAATTGGTTCATCATAATTTTGTCTTTTGAAAAGATGAGCAAGTGGATGAGGATCCATATCAATAGATTTTTAGCAAGCAAAGATGCAAGCAAATAGAAGGCACATGGCAACACAAGAGAAGATAGCAAACAAGCAAAAAGGCAAACGGAAAAAGAGGGCGAATAAAACGGCAACTTTTTGTGAAGTGGGGGAGAGAAAAACGAGAGGCAAATGGCAAATAATGTAATTGCAAGGAGATGAGATTTGTGATAGGAACCTGGTAGATGATGATGGTGTCTCCTCGGCGCCAGAGATTGGCACGTAGAAGAGACCGCTTCCTCCCCGGCAACGACGCCAGAAATTCCTTTGACGTGGCTTGAGACTGCGTTGGTATTTCCCCAAAGAGGAAGGGATGATGCAGCATAGCGACGGTAAGTATTTCCCTCAGTTATGAAACCAAGGTATCGAACCAGTAGGAGGATCACCACCACCTAATAAATAGCACCTGCACACACAGAACAATTGCTTGCAACCCGACGTGAAAGAGAGGTTGTCAATCTCTCTACGGTAAAAAGATAGATTAGGATATGATAGATTGGAGAGATAGATCTCTCAAGAACACAAAATAAGAAGAGGAAATAAAAGGTGCAGCAATATATTTTTGGGTTTTTGGAATAATAGATTTGAAAACAAAAGCGGAAAAAAGATAGATCGGAAAGCAATATGTTGGAAAAGTAGACTCGGGGGCCATAGGTTTCACTAGTGGCTTCTCTCATGAGCATAGCACACGGTGGGTGAACAAATTACTGTTGGGCAATTGATAGAAGATCAAATAATCATGACGATATCCAAGGCGATGATCATTATATAGGCATCACGTCCAAGATAAGTAGACCGACTCCTCACATCGACCACTATTACTCCACACATCGACCGCTATCTAGCATGCATCTAGTGTATTAAGTTCATGGAAAAACGGAGTAATGCAATAAGAACGATGACATGATGTAGACAAGATCTATTCATGTAGGAATAGACCCCATCTTGTTATCCTTAATAGCAACGATACATGCGTGCCTCGCTGCCCCTTCTGTCACTGGGAGAGGACACCATAAGATCAAACCCATCACAAAGCACCTCTTCCCATGGCAAGAAAAATCGATCTAGTTGGCCTAACTAAACCAAACATTCGAAGAAGAAATACGAGGCTATAAGTAATCATGCATATAAGAGATCAAAGAAGACTCAAATAATATTCATGGATAGAAACTGATCATGAACTCAAAATTCATCGGATCCCAACAAACACACCGCAAAAGTTTACATCAAATAGATCTCCAAGAGACCATTGTATTGAAAATCAAGAGAAAGAGAGAGAGGAAGCCATCTAGCTACTGCCTACGGACCCGTAGGTCTTTGGTGGACTACTCACGCATCATCGGAGAGGCACCAATGAGGATGATGAACCCCTCCGTGATGGTGTTAGATTGGATCTCGAGGTTATGGAACTTGCGGCGGCTGGATGTGTTTTTCGTCGACTCCCCTAGGGTTTCTGGAATATTTGGGAATTTATAGGCATCAGAGGTGGTGGAGAGGGCCCCGTGGAGGGCACAACCCATCAGGGCGCGCCGGGGGCCTCTAGCGCGCCCTGGTGGGTTGTGGTCTCCACAGCCCACCTCTCTGGCACTTCTTTGGCCCACTGGGTGTCTTCTGGTCCAAAAAAATCTCCAAAAAGTTTCGTCTCGATTGGACTCCGTTTGGTACTGATATTCTGCGAAGTAGAAAACAAGCAAAAACAGCAACTGGCACTTTGGCACTATGTCAATAGGTTAGTCCCAAAAAATGATATAAAGTTGCTATAAAGTGATTGTAAAACATCCAAGAATGATAATATAACAGCATGGAACAAGCAAAAATTATAGATACGTTGGAGACGTATCAAGCCCCCACGAAGACGGACGACGAAGATCATCAAGTGGAGGCGCGCAAAGTCTACAGCGGCCGGACATCCGACGCCTGAAGACCCACCAGTGCCAAGGCAGGGCTGGCCAAGCTACACGGCCCGGACATACGGCCCCGCCCCAGAAATCTGGCTCGAAGACACCAGAACCGGATGCTGTCTGATCAGCTCGAGCCCGGATATCTGGCCCAAGCCCGGACATCCGGCGACTCCCGAAGCCCCGGACTTCCGGCCTCCGCCCTAGACATCTAGCGCGAGGCACCCGCATCCACGACCCTCTGACCAGCTCCATGCCGTACATCCGGCGCCTGCGTGCGTGCATGGACGGGCCCGAGGCCCATGTACCTCCCTCTCACTTACCCCTTCGTGGGCTAGCACCATATATACTCCACCCCCTCCTCCATTTTAGGGTTAGCAATGGTTTAGCTCATAGTTAGTTGAGCATTGCTCCTTCCATATCCTTCTCCCTTGGAGTTGATACCTCTACGTGAGAAGATCCTATGGATGCCAAGGCCCCTTATTAGGGAAGATCCTCCGGGATTTCAAGGCTCCATCTCCCCATGGGATTTGGGATGAACTCTACCATGTATCCTCTTTCCCTTTGTTGTTCTTCTACCTTTGTGGATCTTGTGTGGATATGAGTCTAGTGGATGTGTGATTGGACTTGTTCTTGAGTGTTTCCTCTTGTGATTTCTCCTCGTTCTTCCCCGTGTTCTTCGTGTTCTTCGTGGAATCCCCCTCCAATTCGTGAAAGATCGACACCCACGGGTTTGCCCCGTACCCGACAACTGTTCGATGAATCATCGGGAGCTGAAAACAGTTATCCCTTCTTCTTTCTAGCAATGGATTTCGATTTGGAGTATATATACGAGCACTATGTTGAGTCGTCTGATGGCTCATCGGATGAGGAGGACTACTCCGATGAGGCGACGATGATGCAGGTCCTTGAAGACGTGAAGCATGCGGAGGAGCATGATCTCAATTTCAAGGGCTCGGTCAAGGGTCATCGAGTGCTCAACCCTAACAGGGTGCGTATGCATTTGACACTGATGGCTGACTACTTTGCTCCCGATGCACTATTCGTTGACCACTTTCGCCGCCATTTTCGGATGCGCAGGACTGTCCTCGATTGTTTGTATCATGGCATCCAGTCATACGATGACTACTTCATCCAGAAGAAGGATTCCGTGGGAACGATTGGCTTCTTTTACCAGAAGTGCATGGCCGCACTTTGGATGCTTCCATATGGCACGACCGCCAATTCGTGGGATGAGTACCTACAG
The DNA here is from genome assembly GCA_039707655.1 of Elymus sibiricus. Taxonomy (NCBI): domain Eukaryota; kingdom Viridiplantae; phylum Streptophyta; class Magnoliopsida; order Poales; family Poaceae; genus Elymus; species Elymus sibiricus. The sequence goes on from CM077667.1 coordinate 118,095,139, forward strand.
ATGTCTGGGAGCACCTGCGGAGATGCCATGGTAAGATTTGCAACTGCCGTGGTCGAGGTATTCGGACCTCAATACCCAAGAGAACCAATTGTGGCAGACACCGAGAGGCTCTTGGCAACCTCAGAAGCAAGTGGATGGCCAGGTTTGCTTGGATCTCTTGACTGCATGCATTGGAAGTGGAAGAACTGTCCGAAGGCTTTGCAAGGGCAATATCAGGGTCATGTTAAGAAGCCCACCATCATTCTTGAAGCAGTTATATCACAAGATGTTTGAATTTGGCACACTTTCTTTGACATGCCCGGGTCTCACAGTGACATCAGTGTGCTATAACGATCGCCCTTGTTTGGGAGGCTGACTGAAGGAAAAGCTCCTCCTTACCACTATACTGTCAATGGACATGAGTACAACATGGGTTATTATTTGGTTGACGGTATTTATGTTGCACGGGCTACCTTTGTCAGCACCATCTCTAACCCAAAAGGCCAAAAAAAGTCTCACTTTGCCCAAAGACAGGAAGCAACTAGAAAAGATGTCGAGAGCGCATTGATCCGGAGACCTTATGGGAGGTGATGACATGTTGTGTGATCATGCACAACATGATCGTTGAGGATGAGGGAAACGATGCTGCCGCGGCTCTGGAATTCGAGAACATGGGTGATCCTATCCAACTTTCGAAACAGAATCCGACCACATTTGAAGAGTTCATTCAAATGCATCAACAAATTCGGCATCGACTAACTGACGAGCAGCTGAAAAAAGATTTGATTGAGCATCAATGGATGTTGAAAGGGGACAACATTGTTGGAATCTAATATTTGAACTTTTTCAAATTTGAACTAGATTTGCATGCGGCTATTTTAACGTTTGTACCCTTTGCATGCGGTTGTTTGATTGTGCGAACTTGAAAAAACCCTGGAAAAAAAACCGAATGTATGTGGCTACGATTGAATTGTGTCCTCATGCATCCGTGTGTACGAATTGGTCCCTTGTCCGCGAACGAATGCGGAAGAAAATTTACGGATCCGTCTTGAAAATGCCTTAAAGAAAGCAACCTACCGTGAACGGTAGAACAAAAGGGACACGACCAAACCCAGCCACAACAAGTCCACAACAACACATTCAGGTGGCGGGGATTTTGGGAAGCAAACAATCCATCTCATTTTTTATTCTAAACGCTAGAGAAGGAGTGAGGGCCGGGTGTACGAACCATGGACAAAGGAACCATCTCTAACGTGGACGCCTTCATCAGCGCAGGTGACGAAGAAAAGCAGCTCGAGGAAATGAAAGAGACAGAGGCGCAGAAGGTGGCCCGGCTGCAGGCGCTGCTTGTGTTCGGGAAGGCGGCGCACGCGGAAGCCATGCAGTACAACGACATGGAGGAGGAGGAGGTGGTGGAGGAGTACCGGCGGGCGAGGAGGCTGCACACGTACGACATGGACAAGGAGTGGAAGAAGTGCTTTGCCAGGGTCACCAAGCTCCATCTGTGGCCGTGGGGCAAGCAGACGGCCGCAGAGGTCGCAGAGTACTCGTATTACCTCGAGGAAGACGAGGACGACAATGTCGTGATGGTTATAATTTTTTCTGAAAAAGTGTGTTTTTCTCACGAATACGCATGTTGCGTATCATTTCAGAGAGAGAGAAAGAGAAAGCACAAGGGTTGCAAGCCAAGAGCCACGTACGCTAGCAAGCGTGGCCAAGGCTGCGGTTGAACAGAAGATTGGGAGATTGCTCAGCCCCAAATTACACACGTTCTACGTTATACTTGCATTGTTCAGTCCTTGGGCCTCGGCGTGCGCCCAGATGCGAGCCTCGCCCATGATAGTTCGAAGGATATGAGTGTCGGTGGCGATGCTCCATCAAAATGATCGAGTTATGCTGCTTTCACAATGACCAAGCGACAAGGGCGATGAGAGTGCCCAAGCCCTTGCGCATTGTGGCCGGTGCTATGGCCATGGCCGAAGACCACCAGTTGGCAAAAATATGTTTTTCGTCCCTCAAGTTTATGAAAAGTAGACATTTGGTCCCTTAAAAAAATTTGAGCTACATTTCACCTCTCATGTTTTCAAACCGGACAAGGTTAGTGCAAAACCAGACCTAAAGCGGCTTCAACGCTAATGTGGCATGGTATTTGACCCATATTGACATCTCACGGTCTAAGTCGACTCTCTCTCTCTCTCTCTCTCTCTCTCTCTCTCTCGTCCTAATCATCCAAAACCAAAGAGATTCAGCCGTTGCAGTGCCTCTTCCCCCTCCTCTACCGTTGGCTTGCCAGTGATACTCGTCTCAGAGGCCACCACCGCCTGCCAGCCGACTGGAGTCCTCCACGATTTGGCCATCATCGGGAAGATCAGGCTCAATATCTTACCATCACCGTGCACGCAGTGCTCCACCTAGATCTCGAGGCCGACGGTCATCCCCACCACCTACCTCCTTGGCCCTCCACTGGACCCGGTTGAGGAGCACTCCTACCCTTCTGCAGTCGTCGCCTAGGGTCACCGGATTTGGTGCCCCTTCTCACCATCCTCCGCACCACCTCCAACATGTGCTTGAGAACCTCCTCCACCGCCATAAACCATGCCCCACCATGGATCGATCCTAATTGTTGTCGTTGTTGCCGGGCTCCCTCTCATCCACTCATCACCGACTGATGTGGAGGGAAATAATTATAGTGACCTTTGGTAGGATCCAACAATCTTCAGTGAGTAGGGGCATGGCTGATGAGGCGGTGGACATGGTTGCAACGTCTTTGACACTGTGCTTGAGGCGACAGAGCATGAGCTATTATGGGATGAGGTACACGAGGCGCGCGTCTCCGGCGACGGCGGCAAACACAGGCAAGTCCGGCAAAACAATGTTGCAGGACTTGATACATGGATTCTTCCACATATCATTTTTTCCTTTCTATTTTTATCTTGCCTTTTTATTTATATTTTTATCTAAGTCTATTTGTATCTCGTCTTTTTATTTTTATTTTTTCGTTTGTGTGAGAGGACATTGATGGACTATGTGCATCTTAGTTATTCAGAGGCCGAGTGTAATGCTTAAATCTTTTAAATAATAAAGCGTCCTTTTTCGAAAAAATATCATTTTTCCTTCACATTTTTGTATACATAAAAAATAAATGGTACACTAGTGTTGCAAACGTGTAGCCAATTTGTTGCCCACAAATGTTTTTGTTGCAGTGACCGGACAGCTCTCAGATGTTGGTTTCAACTGAGATTACGCTCGGATTTTAGTTTTAAGTGAGATAGATCAAAAGACTTGCACATGTCGATTTCATAAATTGGATAAGTGCAGCAATCGGTGTTAGACGGGAAACAATACAAGCTCTCAATCCGATACGAACACAAAGAGAAGAAAATTACGGTACGTAGTGCAGACCCTTGCGCCGACTTCAGAGTCCCATAGGCAGTTTAGCCGAAGGCATCTTTAAGGTGGACCCACAAACCCTCCGCATCCGTCTAGACTGCGCAGTCCGAAACGCGGAAACCATCCAACGCGGTCCTGCATCGGTTCGGGGGCGGTCCACACGTGATTTCTTCCGTAAATTGGTGATAAAAGTGGAGGAGATTTGCGGGAGTCCGGACAGAAGAAACGTCGCTATCCGTCACGCGTGGCTCACCCAAAACCCTTTCCGGACCCCCATGACTCCATCCTCCTCTTTTTCTCTCCTTCCTTCTTTCTCTCTTGCCTTCGCTGTCACTCCACCACCCTGTCGACCGCGCCACATCCCTGCCGGAATTCTGCATCTCCATCACCCTTCGGCGCTCCAGCAGGGCTTCCGGCCACTTCTCCTGCATCTCCATTCAGCTCCTATTCTCCGATCGCCCCGCCAGGTACCATCCTCTAATGTTATTCTCATCATGCCCGGCAATTGTTCGATGAATTGTCGGGAGCTGAAAATAGTAGTCCCTTCTTCTTTCTAGCAATGAATTTCGATTTGGATTATATATACGAGTACTATGTTGAGTCGTGTGACGGCTTGTCGGACGAGGAGGACTACTCTGATGAGGCGACGATGATCCAGGTGGTCCTTGAAGACACGAAGCATGTGGATGAGCATGATCTCAATTTCAAGGGCTCGATCAAAGGTCATTGAGTGCTCAACTATAATAGCGCGCGGGGGCATTTAGCACTCATGGCTGGCAAGTTTGCTCCCGATGCACTATTCATTCACCATTTTCACCAGTATTTTCGGATGCGCAGGACTGTTATCTTCGATCGTTTCTATCATGGCGTCCGATCATACGATGACTACTTCATCCTAAAGAAGGATGACGTGGGAACAATTGGCTTCTCTTACCAGAAGTGCACGACCGCACTCCGGATGCTTTCATATGGCATGGCCGCTGATTCGTGGGACGAGTACCTACAGATGTCTGAGAGCACCTGCGGAGATGCCATGGTCAGGTTTGCAACCGCCTTGGTCGAGGTTTTCGGACCTCAATACATGAGAGAACCAACCGTGGCAGATACCGGATCAAAGATGGTCAAGGTTTCCTAGCCATAGACATGAGATGTCATTTGATAACAGGATCACATCATTAGGAGAATGATGTGATGGACAAGACCCAAACTATGAACATAGCATATGATCGTGTCAGTTTATTGCTATTGTTTTCTGCATGTCAAGTATCTGTTCCTATGACCATGAGATCATGCAACTCACTAACACTGGAGGAATACTTTCTGTGTATCAAAAGTCGCAACGTAACTGGGTGACTATAAAGATGCTCTACAGGTATCTCCGAGGGTGTCTATTGAGTTGGCATGGATCAAGACTGGGATTTGTTACTCCGTGTGACGGAGAGGTATCTCAGGGCCCACTCGGTAATACAACATCACAATAAGCCTTGCAAGCAAAGTGACTAAAGAGTTAGCCACGGGATCTTGTATTACGGAACGAGTAAAGAGCCTTGTCGGTAACGAGATTGAACTAGGTATAGAGATACCGACGATCGAATCTCGGGCAAGTAACATACCGAAGAACAAAGGGAACAGCATACGGGATTAACTGAATCCTTGACATAGAGGTTCAACCGATGAAGATCTTCGTAGAATATGTAGGAACCAATATGGGCATCTAGGTCCCGCTATTGTTTATTGACCGTAGAGGTGTCTCGGTCATGTCTACATAGTTCTCAAACTCGCAGGGTCTGCACACTTAACGTTCGGTGACGTTTCAGTAGTATTGAGTTACGTATGGTGGTGACCGAAGGTTGTTCGGAGTCCTGGATGAGATCCACGACGTCACGAGGAGCTCCGAAATGGTCCGGAGGTAAAGATTGATATATAGGAACTCCCGTTTTGGTCACCGAAAAAGTTTCGGGTACTTCGGTAGTGTACCGGGAGTGCCGGGAGGGTACCGGGGGACCATCGGGAGGGGCCTCTCGCCCCAAAGGGCCTAATGGGCTGTGGGAGGAGGTAAACCATCCCCTAGTGGGCTGGCCGAACCCCCCCCCCCCCCAACAAGGCCCATGCGGCTAGGGTGGAATGTCCAAGTGGAGGAAAGGAAAACCAAGTGGGGGAGGAATCCTACTCCTAGTAGGATTGGAGTTGGACTCCTCCACCTCCCCACTTCGGCCAACCCTAGGGGAGGATCCCTAGGGCGCCGGCCTCCCTCCCCTTCCTCCTATATATACTAGAGGGGAGAGAGGGCAGCCAACACCAGAAAACCCTAATTGCCACGTGTTGCCCACTTCTTTCTCTAGATCGTTTTCTCCTTTATTCTAGTTTCGGCAGTGCTTAGGCGAAGCCCTGCCGGAATAGTTCCACCACCACCGTCGCCGTGCCGTCGCGCTGCCAGAGAACTCATCTACCTCTCTGCTCCCTCTTGTTGGATCAAGAAGGCGGAGATCGTCATCGAGCTGTACGTGTGCTGAACGCGGAGGTGCCGTCCGTTCGGCACTAGATTGGAAGGACCGTGATTGGATCACGGGACGGATCGTGATTGGATTGCGAGACGGATCGTGATGGGATCGCGGGACGGCTTGCGATTTGGATCGCGAAGACGTTCGACTACGCCAACCGCGTTTCTTAACGCTTCCCGCTTAGCGATCTACAAGGGTATGTAGATCCACTCTCCCTCTCGTAGATGCTCCTCACCATGGATAGATCTTGCGTGTGCATAGGAAAAATTTTGTTTCCCATGCAACGTTCCCCAACAGTGGTATCAAATCCAGGTTTATGTGTAGATGAGATCACGAGTAGAACACAAAGAAGTTTGTGGGCGTTGATATTCAGATTGCTTCCTCCCTTGGTCTTTTCTTGATTCGGCGGTATTGTGGGATGAAGCGGCCCGGACCAACCTTACTCGAACGCTTACAAGAGACCGGTTCCATCAACTGACATGTAACTTCATTGCATAAAGATGGTTGGCGGGTGTCTGTCTCTCCTACTTTAGTTGGATCGGATTCGACAAAGGCGGTGCTTGAGAAGGTTGAATAGCAATTTGTGTATCACCGTTGTGGTTTTTGCGTAGGTAAGAATCGTTCTTGCTAGATACCCGTAGCAGCCACGTAAAACACGCAACAACAATTAGAGGACGTCTAACTTGTTTTTGCAGGGTATGTTGTGATGTGATATGGCCAATTACATGATGAGATATATGTGATGTATGAGATGACCATGTTTTGTATAGAATATCACGACTTTCATGTCGATGAGTACGGCAACCGGCAGGAGCCATAGGGTTGTCTTTAATTTATTTTCGCCGTTTTTGCTTTACTTTATCGCTATAAGTTAGCAATAGTCGTAGAAGCAATAGTTGACGCGACAACCTCATGGCGACACGTTGATGGAGATCAAGATGATGGAGATCATGGTGTCATGCCGGTGACGATGGAGATCATGCCGGTGCTTTGGAGATGGAGATCAAAAGGACAAGTTCATGGCCATATCATGTCACTTATGATTTGCATGTGATGTTAATCCTTTTATGCATCTTATTTTGCTTAGGACGACGGTAGCATTATAAGGTGATCCCTCACTAAAATTTCAAGATAAAATTGTGTTCTCCCCGAGTGAGCACCGTTGCGAAATTTCGTCGTTTCGAGACACCACGTGATGATCGGGTGTGATAGACTCTACGTTCACATACAACGGGTGCAAGCCAGTGTTGCACGTGCGGAACACTCGGGTTAAACTTGACGAGCCTAGCATGTATAGACATGGCCTCAGAACACAAGAGACCGAAAGGTCGAACATGAGTCATATAGTAGATATGATCAACATGAAGATGTTCACCATTGAAACCATCTCATCTCACGTGATGATCGGACTTGGGTTGGTGAATTTGGATCATGTAACACTCGGATGACTTGAGGGATGTCAATTTGAGTGGGAGTTCTTTAGTAATATGATTAACTGAACTCATTATCATGAACATAGTCAAAATGTCTTTGCAAATTATGTTGTAGATCAATCGCTCGCGCTGTAGCTCCCCTGTGTTTTTTATACGTTCCTAGAGAAAATAGAGTTGAAAGATGATGGTAGCAATAATGCGGACTAGGTCCGTGATCTGAGGATTGTCCTCATTGCTGCACAGAAGGTTATGTCCTTAATGCACCGCTCGGTGCGCCACCCCCTCAAGCGTCGTCTGTAGATGTTGTGAATATCTGACAGGCACATTCTGATAACTACTTGATAGTTCAGTGCGTCATGCATTACGGCTTAGAATTGAGGCTCCAAAACGTTTTGAAGGTCACGGAACATATGAGATGTTCTAAGAGCTGAAATTGGGATTTCAGGCTCGTGCCCGTGTTGAGAGGTATGAGACCTCCAACAAGATTCTTTGCCTGCAAGATGAAGGAGAATAGCTCAATCGGTGAGCATGTGCTCAGATTGTCTGGGTGCTACAATCGCTTGAATCGAGTGGGAGTTGATCTTCCAGATAAGATAGTGATTGATATAGTTCTCCAAGTCACTGTCACTAAGCTACTAGAGCTTCGTGATGAACTATAAAATGCCAAGGATGGAAATAATGATCCCTGAGCTATTCACGATGTTTGACACCGCGAAGGTAGAAATCAAGAAGGAGCATCAAGTGTTGATGGTTAGTAAAACCACTAGTTTCGAGAAGGGAAAGGGCAAGGAGGGAAACTTCATGGATGTCAAGTCAGTTGCTGCTCCAGTGAAGAAACCCAAGGTTGAACCCAAACCCGAGACTAAGTGCTTCTATTATGAGGAGAACGGTCGCTGAAGCGGAACAACCCTAGATACTTGGTAGATAAGAAGGCTGGCAACCTCGACAGAAGTATATTTGATATACGTGTTATTGATGTGTACCTTACTAGTACTCCTAGTAGCACATGGGTATTGGATACCGGTTCGGTTGCTAAATGTTAGTAACTCGAAATAAAAGCTACGGAATAAACGGAGGCTAACTAAGGGTGAGGTGATGATGAGTGTTGGAAGTGTTTCCAAGGTTGATGTGATCACCATCGCACGCTCTCTCTACCTTCGGGATTAGTGATGAACCTAAATAAATGTTATTTGGTGTTTGCGTTGAGCATGAACGTGATTAGATCATGTTTATTGCAATACGGTTATTCATTCAAGTTAGAGAATAATGGTTATTCTGTTTACATGAATAATACCTTCAATGGTCATGCACCCAATGAGAATGGTTTATTGAATGTCGATCGTAGTAATACATATGTTCATAATATTGATGCCAAAAGATGCAAAGTTAATAATGATAGTACCACTTACTTGTGGCACTGCCGCCAAGGTCATATTGGTGTAAAGCGCATGAAGAAACTCCATGCTGATGGATCTTTTGACTCACTCGATTTCGAATCGGTTGAGACATGCGGACCATGCCTCTTGGGCAAGATGACTAAAGACCCCGTTTTCTGATATGATGGAGCGGGCAAGTGACTTATTGGAAATGATACATGTTGATGTAAGCGATCCAATGAGTGTTGAAGCGTGCGGTGGATATCGCTATTTTCTTACCTTCACTGATGATTTGAGTAGATATGGGGATATTTACTTAATGAAACACAAGTCTGAAATGTTTGAAAGGTTCAAACAAATTCAGAGTGAAGTTTGTGATCATCGCGAAAGAAGATAAAATGTCTATGATATGATCGTGGAGGTAAATATCTGAGTTGCGAGTTTGGTATACAACTTAAGACAATGTGGAAGTTGTTTCACAACTCATGCCACCTGGAACACCATAGTGTAATGGTGTGTCCGAACGTCGTAGTCGTGCTCTGTTGGATATGGTGTGTACTATGATGTCTCTTATTGTTTTGCCACTATCGTTTTGGGGTTATGCATTAGAGACAACTACATTCACTTTAAAATAGGGCACCATCTAAGTCCGTTGAGATGACACCATATGAATTTTGGTTTGACAGAAACTTAAGCTGTCATTTCTTAATGTTTCAGGCTGCGACGCTTATGTGAAAAAGGTTTTCAACCTGATAAGCTCGAACCCAAAGCGGACAAAAGCATCTTCATAGAATACCCTAACGTAACAGTTGGGTAAACCTTCTATCTCAGATCCAAGCACAAAGTATTTGTTGCTAAAAATGGGTCCTTTCTCGGGAAAGAGTTTCTCTCGAAAGAATTGAGTGGGAGGAAGGTAGAACTTGATGAGGTTGTTGAACCTTTGTTTCAACTAGAGAGTAGTACAGCGCAGAAAGTTGTTTCTGTGGAGCTTACATTAGTTGAAAAGGAAGTTAATGATGATGATCATGAAGCTTCGGATCAAGTTACTATCGAACCTCGTAGGTCGACAAGGACGCGTAATGCTCCTGAGTGGTACGTCAACCCTATCTTAGAGGTCATGTTGTTGGACAACGATGAACCTATGAGCTATGGAGAAGCGATGATGGGCCCGGATTCCAACAAATGGCTAGGAGCCATGAAATCCGAGATAGGATCCATGTATGAAAACCAAGTATGGACTTTGGTAGACTTGCCCATTAAACGGCAGGCCGTTGAGTACAAATGGACCTTTAAGAAGAAGACAGACGCTGATGGTAAATGTCACCATTTATGAAGCTCGACTTGTCGCAAAAAGTTTTCCGACAAGTTCAAAGGAGTTTACTACGATGAGACCTTCTCACCCGTAGCAATGCTAAAGTCTGTTGGAATTATGTTAGGAGTTGCTGCATTTTTCAATTATGAAATCTGGCAGATGGATGTCAAAACATCGTTTCCTTAACGGTTTCCTTGAGGAAAGGTTGTATGTGATACAACCAGAAGGTTTCGTCAGTCCTAAGGATGCTAAAAGGTGTGCAAGCTCAAGCAATCCTTCTATGGGCTGGAGCAAGCATCTCGGAGTTGGAATATATGCTTTGATGAGGTGATCAAAGTTTTTGGGTCTATACAAAGTTTATGAGAAACTTGTATTTACAATAAAGTGAGTGGGAGCACTATAGAATTTCTGATAAGTATATGTGGTTGACATATTGTTGATCGGAAATGATGTAGAATTTCTGTAAAGCATAAAGGGTTGTTTGAGAAGGAGTTTTTCAAAGGAAAACCTGGAAAGAAGCTACTTAAATATTGGGCATCAGGATCTGTATAGATAGATCAAGACGTCTGATAAAACTTTCAATGAGTGCATACCTTGACAAGATTTTGAAAGAGTTCAAAATGGATCAGTCAAAGAAAGAGTTCTTGCCTGATTTGTAAGGTGTGGAGGTGAGTGAGACTCAAAGCTCGACCACGGTAGAAGAAAGAGAAAGGACGAAGATCGTCCCCTGTGCCTTATCCATAGGCTCTGTATAGTATGCCATGCTGTGTACCGCACCTGGTGTGTGCCTTGTCATGAGTCTGTCAAGGGGTACAAGAGTGGTCCAGGAGAGGATCACTAGACAGTGGTCAAGATTATCCTTAGTAACTAGAGGACTAAGGAAATGTTTCTCGATTATGGAGGTGATGAAGAGTTTGTCGTAAAGGGTTATGTCGATGCAAGCTTTAACACCTATCCGGATGACTCTGAGTAGCAATCCGAATACGTATAGTGGAGCAGTCATTTGGAATAGCTCCAAGTGGAGCGTGGTAGCATCTGCAGAATGACATATAGATTTCCAAAGAACACATGGATCTGAATGTTGCAGACCGTTGACTAAGACCTCTCTCACATGCAAAACATGATCGAACCCCAGAACTCATTGTGTGTTAGATTCATTACAATGTTAATCACATGGTGATGTGAGCTAGATTATTGACTCTAGTGCAAGTGGGAGACTGTTGGAAATATGCCCTAGAGGCAATAATAATTTAGTTATTATCATATTTCCTTGTTCATGATAATCGTTTATTATCCATGCTATAATTGTATTGATTGGAAACTCAAATACATGTGTGGGTACATAGACAACACTGTGTCCCTAGTATGCCTCTAATAGACTAGCTCGTTGATCAAAGATGGTCAAAGTTTCCTAGCCATAGACATGAGATGTCATTTGATAATGGGATCACATCATTAGGAGAATGATGTGATGGACAAGACCCAAACTATGAACATAGCATATGATCGTGTCAGTTTATTGCTATTGTTTTCTGCATGTCAAGTATCTGTTCCTATGACCATGAGATCATGCAACTCACTGACACTGGAGGAATACCTTGTGTGTATCAAACGTCGCAACGTAACTGGGTGACTATAAAGATGCTCTACAGGTATCTCCGAGGGTGTCTGTTGAGTTGGCATGGATCAAGACTGGGATTTGTTACTCCGTGTGACGGAGAGGTATCTCAGGGCCCACTCGGTAATACAACATCACAATAAGCCTTGCAAGCAAAGTGAATAAAGAGTTAGCCACAGGATCTTGTATTACGGAACGAGTAAAGAGACTTGCCGGTAACGAGATTGAACTAGGTATAGAGATACCGACGATCAAATCTCGGGCAAGTAACATACCGAAGAACAAAGGGAACATCATATGGGATTAACTGAATCCTTGACATAGAGGTTCAACCGATGAAGATCTTCGTAGAATATGGAGTAAACAATATGGGCATCTAGGTCCCACTATTGGTTATTGACCGTAGAGGTGTCTCGGTCATGTCTACATAGTTCTCGAACCCGCAGGGTCTGCACACTTAATGTTTGGTGACGTTTCAATAGTATTGAGTTACGTATGGTGGTGACCGAAGGTTGTTCGCAGTCCCAGATGAGATCCATGACGTCACAAGGAGCTATGGAATGGTCCGGAGGTAAAGATTAATATATAGGAACGTTTTGGTCACCGAAAAAGTTTCGGGTACTTCGGTGGTGTACCGGGAGTGCCGGGAGGGTACCGGGGGACCATCGGGAGGGGCCTCTCGCCCCAAAGGGCCTTATGGGCTGTGGGAGGAGGTAAACCAGCCCCTAGTGGGCTGGCCTAACCCCCCCCCCAACAAGGCCCATGCGGCTAGGGGTGGAAAGTCCAAGTGGAGGAAAGGAAAACCAAGTGGGGGAGGAATCCTACTTCTAGTAGGATTGGAGTTGGACTCCTCCACCTCCCTACTTCGGCCGACCCTAGGGGAGGATCCCTAGGGAGCCGGCCTCCCTCCCCTTCCTCCTATATATACTAGAGGGGAGAGAGGGCAGACAACACCAGAAAACCCTAATTGCCACGTGTTGCCCTCTTCTTTCTCTAGATCGTTTTCTCCTTTAGTCTAGTTTCGGCGGTGCTTAGGCGAAGCCCTGCCGGAATAGTTCCACCACCACCGTCGCCGTGCCATCGCACTACCGGAGAACTCATCTACCTCTCCGCTCCCTCTTGCTGGATCAAGAAGGTGGAGATCGTCATCGAGCTGTACGTGTGCTGAACGCGGAGGTGTCGACCGTTCGGCACTAGATTGGAAGGACCGTGATTGGATCGCGGGACGGATCGTGATTGGATTGCGAGACGAATCATGATGGGATCGCGGGACGGCTTGCGATTTGGATCGCAGAGACATTCGACTACACCAACCGCATTTCTTAACGCTTCCCGCTTAGCGATCTACAAGGGTATGTAGATCCACTCTCCCTCTCGTAGATGCTCATCACCATGGATAGATCTTGCGTGTGCGTAGGAAATTTTTTGTTTCCATGCAACATTCCCCAACATAAGAAGCCCACCATCATTCTTGAAGCACTTGCATCACAAGATCTTTGGATTTGGCATGCTTTCTTTGACATGCCTAGGTCTCACAGTGACATCAATGTGCTGCAACGATCGCCCTTGTTTGCGAGTCTGACTGAAGGAAAAGCTCCTGATTACCACTATACTATCAATGGACATGAGTACAACATCGGTTACTATCTGGTTGATGGTATCTATCCTTCACGGGCTACCTTTGTCAGCACCATCTCTAACCCAAAGGCCAAAAAAAGTATCACTTTGCCCAAAGACAAGAAGCAGCTAGAAAAGATGTCGAGAGCGCATTTGGAGTTATGCACGCCGGTTTTACAATTGTTCATGGTCCTGCAAAACAATGGGATCTAGAGACCTCGTGGGAGGTGATGACATGTTGTGTGATTATGCACAACATGATCGTCGAGGATGAGGGAAACGATGTTGCCGCGGCTCTGGAATTTGAGAACATGGGTGATCCTATCCAACTTCCGGAATAGAATCCGACCACATTTGAAGAGTTTACTCAAATGCATTAACAAATTCGGCATCGACAAACTCATGAGCAGCTGAAAAAAGATTTGATTGAGCATCAGTGGGTGTTAAAAGGGGACAACATTGTTAGAATGTAATATTTGAACTTTTTAAATTTTGAACTAGTGTTGCATGCGGCTATTTTAACGTTTGTACCCTTTGCATGCAGTTGTTTGATCATGCGAACTTGAAAAAATATATGAAAAAGACCGGATATATGCAACTACGGTTGGATGACGTCCTTCCGCATGCGTGTCCATGAATTGATCCCTTGTCCGCAAATGAATGCGGAAGCAAATTTACGGATCCGTCTTGAAAATGCCTTAAAGAAAGCAACCTACCGTGAACGGTAGAACAAAAGGGACACGACCAAACCCAGCCACAACAAGTCCACAATAGCACATTCAGGTGGCGGGGATTTTGGGAAGCAAACAATCCATCTCATTTTTTATTCTAAACGCTAGAGAAGGAGTGAGGGCCGGGTGTACGAACCATGGACAAAGGAGCCAGCTCGAACGCGGCCGCCTTCGTCGGCGCCAGTGACAAAGAAAAGCAGCTCGAGGAAATGCACGAGACAGAGGCACGGAAGGTGGCCCGACTGCAGGCGCTGCTGGTGTTCGGCAAGGCGGAGCACGTGGAAGCCATGCAGTACAACGACATGGAGGAGGAGGAGGTGGTGGAGGAGTACCGGCGGTCGAGGAGGCTGCAGACCTACGACATGGACTAGGAGTGGAAGAAGCACTTTGCCAGGGTCGCCAAGCTCCATCTATGGCCGTGGGGCAAGCAGATGGCCGCGGAGGTCACAGAGTACTCGTATTAGCTCGAGGAGGACGAGGACGACTTCAAGATAGGGCTCTGCTCATTTATTTCGGAGTGAAATTAAAGGCTGCCCCGTATGTTCCACCCTATGTTCGACGACGACAATGTCGTGATGGTTATAATTTTTTTCTTAAAAAAATATGTTTTTTTTCGCGAATATGCATGTTGCGTATCATTTCATCGAGAGAGAAAGAGAAAGCACAACGGTTGCAAGCCAAGAGCCACGTACGGTAGCAGGCGTGGCCAAGGCTACGGTTGAACAGAAGATTGGGAGATTGCTCAGCCCCAAATTACACACGTTCTACGTTATACTTACATTGTTCAGTCCCTGGGCCTCGGCGCGCACCCAAATGCGAGCTTCGTCCTTAATGGTTTGAAGGATATGAGCATCGGATGTCGATGGTTCATCAAAGATGATCGAGTTATGGTGCTTCCACAATGACCAAGCGACGAGGGTGATGAGAGTGCCCAAGCCCTTGCGCATTGTTGTCGGTACTATGGCCATGGCTAAAGACCACTAGTCGGCAAAAATATATTTTTCGTCCCTCAAGTTTATGAAAAGTACACATTTGGTCCTTCAAAAATTTGAGCTACATTTCACCTCTCATGTTTTGAAACCGGACAAGGTTAGTGCAAAACCAGACCTAAAGTGGCTTCAACGCTAACGTGACATGGTATTTGACCCATATTGACATCTCACAGTCTAAGTCGACTCTCTCTCTCCCGTCCTAATCATCCAAAACCAAAGAGATGCAGCTGTTGCAGTACCTCTTCGCCCCATCCTCTGCCATGGGCTCACCAGTGATAACCTGCTCGTCTCACCATCCATCACCGCCTGCCAGCCGACTAGATTCCTCCACGATTTGGCCGTCATCGGGCAGATCTGGCTCAATATCTGATACGTCTCCAACGTATCTATAATTTTTGCTTGTTCCATGCTGTTATATTATCATTCTTGGATGTTTTACAATCATTTTACTACAATTTTATACTATTTTTGGGACTAACCTATTAACCTAGAGCCTAGTGCCAGTTTCTGTTTTTTCCGTGTTTTTGAGTTTTACAGAAAAAGAATATCAAACGGAGTCCAAACGGAATAAAAACCTACAGTGATTTTTTATGGACCAGAAGAAGCCCAGGGAGCGTTGGAGTTGGGCCAGAGGAGCCACGAGGCCACCACAAGCCTGGGGGCGCACCCCCTAGGGCGCGCCCCCCCTGGCTTGTCGCCGCCTCGTGGCCCACCTTGACTTGTTTCCGACGCCAAAAATTCTTATAAATATAGAACCCCCAGAAAAAAACCTAGATTGGGAGTTCCGCCACCGCAAGCCTCCAGAGCCACGAAAAACCAATCGGGAGCCCGTTCTGGCACCCTGCCGGGGGGGGGGGGGGGGGAAACCATCACCGGAGGCCATCTTCATCATCCCAGCGGTCTCCATGATGAGGACGGAGTAGTTCACCCTCGGGGCTGAGGGTATGTACTAGTAGCTATGTGTTTGACCTCTCTCTCTCTCGTGTTCTTGAGATGACACGATCTTGATGTACCGCGAGCTTTATTAATATAGATGAATCATACGGAGTTTTCCCCTCTCTATCTTCTTGTGATGAGTTGAGTTTTCCCTTTGAAGTTTTCTTATCGGATTGAGTCTTTAAGGATTTGAGAACACTTGATGTATGTCTTGCGATGGGATATCCGTGGTGACAATGGGATGTTCTATTGATCCACTTGATGTATGTTTTGGTGATCAACTTGCGGGTTCCGTGATCTTGGGAATCTATGCATAGGTGTTGGCACATGTTTTCGTCTTGACTCTCCGGTAGAAACTTTGGCGCACTCTTTGAAGTTCTTTGTGTTGGATTGAACATGATGAATCTGAAATTGTGTGATGCATATCGTATAATCAAGCCCATGGGTACTCGTGGTGACATTGGAGTATCTAGGTGACATTAGGGTTTTGGTTGATGTGTATCTTAAGGTGCTATTTTAGTACGAACTCTAGGGCTGTTCATGACACTTATAGGGATAGCTCATACGATTGATCGGAAAAGATAACTTTGAGGTGGTTTCGTACCCTACAATAATTTCTTCGTTTGTTCTCCGCTATTTGTGACTTTGGAGTGAAATCTTTGTCGCACGTGAGGGATTTACATATGATTCAACTATGTCAGTATTGTTGAGAGAACTTGCACTAGTGAAAGTATGAACCCTAGGCCTTGTTTTCAAGCATTGCAATACCGTTTGTGTTCACTTTTATCATTAGTTACCTTGCTGTTTTATATTTTCAGATTACAAAAACCTATATCTACCATCCATATTACACTTGTATCACCATCTCTTCGCCGAACTAGTGGCGGCGGCTCCGTATCGTAAAACGCGATGAACTCCTCTCTGATTTTTTTCTCCACGAATAGGAATATATAGAAGTGGAAACGAGGTCGGAGGAGCTCCAGGGGCCCCACAAGACAGGGGGCGCGCCCCCTGGCTTGTGACCAGGTGGTGGCCCCTCTCCGGTTGATTATTTCGCCAGTATTTTTTATTAATTCCAAAAATATTCTCCGTAAATTTTCAGGTCAATCCGAGAACTTTTATTTCTGTACAAAAATAACACCAAGGCAATTCTGCTGAAAACAGCGTCAGTCCGGGTTAGTTCCATTCAAATCATGCAAATTAGAGTCCAAAACCAGGGCAAAAGAGTTTGGAAAAGTAGATACGTTGGAGACGTATCAACTCCCCCAAGCTTAAACCTTTGCTTGTCCTCAAGCAATTCAGTTGACAAACTGAAAGTGATAAAGAAAAACTTTTACAAACTCTGTTTGATCTTGCTGTTGTAAATACGTCTAACTGATGTTCAGATTTTCAGCAAAGATTATAAACCAACCACGTTCACAATAACATTTAGGTCTCACATTTACTCATATCAATGGCATAATCAACTAGCGAGCAATAATAATAAGTCTCGAATGACAACAATTTTATCAAAACAATCATGATACAATATGACATAATGGTATCTCGCTAGCCCTTTCTGAGACCGCAAAACATAAATGCAGAGCACCTCTAAAGAACAAGGACTGACTAGACATTGTAATTCATGGTAAAAGAGATCCAGTCACAATCATACTCAATATCAATTAAGGACAAAGCATACAAATGACGGTGGTGCTCTCTAACTGGTGCCTTTTTATAAGAGGACGATGACTCAACAGTAAAGTAAAATAGATAGGCCCTTCGTAGAGGGAAGCATTGATTTGCAGAGGTGCCAGAGCTCGAGCTTTTAAAACAGGGATGGATAATGATTTTGAGCGGTATGCTTTCATTGCCAACAAAACAACCAAGAGATTTCGGTATCTTCCATGCTAGATACATTATAGGCGGTTCCCAAACAGAATAGTAAAGTTTTTACTCCCCCTCCACCAATCAATCACACTCCATGGCGGGCCGAATCCACGGGTACCGTCCATACAAACACAGTCCTGGGGGAGTTTTGTTTTATTATACTTTGATTTAAATTTTGATCATGGAACTGGGCATCCCGAATACCAGCCACTTTCTCGTGAATGATAGTGAATCAACACATATCGTGAGAATAACCCACCTAGCATGGAAGATACTGACAGCCCCCAGTCACCACATGAGCGATTTGGGCATACAAAACGGAATATTATTTGAAGGTTTAGAGTATGGCACGTGCAAATTTACTTGGAACGGCAGGTAAATACCGCATATAGGTAGGTATGGTGGACTCATATGGAACAACTTTGGGTTTATGGAAATGGATGCACAAGCAGTATTCCCGCTTAGTACAAGTGAAGGCTAGCAAGAGACTGGGAAGCGACCAACTAGAGAGCGACAACAGTCATAAACATGCTTTGAGATTAACCAACATTGAATGCAATCATGAGTTGGATATAAATCACCATGAACATAAATATCATGGAGGCTATGTTGATTTTGTTTCAACTACATGCGTGAACATGTGCCAAGTCAAGCCACTTGAATCATTCAGAGGAGGATACCATCCTATCATACTACATCACAACCATTTTAAAATGCATGTTGGCACTCAAGACAAACCATTATACACTCTTAGCTAATTAAGCATGGCATGAGTAACTATAATCTCTAATTGTCATTGCAAACATGTTTCATCTATAATGAGCTGAATTCAGAACGATGAGGTAATCATATTTACAAAAACAAGATAGGTCGAGTTCATACCAGCTTTTCTCCATCTCAATCATTTCATCATATATCGTCATTATTGCCTTTCACTTGCATGACCGAACGGTGTGAATAATAATAAGAGTGCACGTGCATTGGACTAAGCTGGAATCTGCAAACGATAACTCAAAGGAGAAGGCAAGGTAATATGGGCTCTCTATAAGATAAACAATAATGAATATGAGAGTCACTCAACATTTTCATTGTGGTC
The DNA here is from genome assembly GCA_039707655.1 of Elymus sibiricus. Taxonomy (NCBI): domain Eukaryota; kingdom Viridiplantae; phylum Streptophyta; class Magnoliopsida; order Poales; family Poaceae; genus Elymus; species Elymus sibiricus. Next base: position 118,113,989 of record CM077667.1, read on the forward strand.
TTCTCCTTGCGACCCAAAGGAAAGAAATTACAAAACAAGAACGAGAAAAACTATTTACACGGAAAAGCTCCCAACAAGCAAAAGAAGAACGAGAAATCTTTTTGGATTTTCTTTTAATGAAACAGCTAAACAGACTGAAAGGTAAAGCTAGAACTTTTTTTTTTTGGATTTTTCTCAAGATTAATTAAACACACAAGAAGAAAGCGAGAAAAAGAAATAAGCTACCATGGATGATACAATGAAAAAGTATGAACACCGACAACTGAAATGAGTGTGTGAACATGAATGTAATGTCGGTGAGAAATACATACTCCCCCAAGCTTAGGCTTTTGGCCTAAGTTGGTCTAGGGCCATGGCTGAAAATAACCATCTCTGGGATACTCTGGAGAGTACTGAGGGTTCCACTGATTGGCAAGCTCTTGTGGCTCCCATTGAAAAACCGGAGCCTAATATGGATCAAGGGTTGGTGCCGGCTCAGGTGCTGGGGTTGCGACAAACCCCAATATCTGTAGATGTGATCGGGCATAATAGTGTACCTGCCTGAACGAATATCGAACAAAGAAGAGGCAGGCAGAGTAATAATCTCACAAGTACCCTGACTAAATACTAAGTTGTAAAGTAGCCTCTTATCATTATCTTTCCTAATAAAATCATGCGCTACAATGTGTCATAATCTAAATATCTCGTAGGTAGTAACATTTCATCTTCCTCGTCTAGCCTAATGGGTATCTTAAAATGTTTGGCTAAACGAGATGCATAGATACCTCCAAATATGGGACCCTTTGAACGGTTTAAGTTCAACCGTTGGGCTACTATAGCGCCCAGACTAAAAGTTCTATCAGCAAGTAAAGCGTGGCGCAGAATGGCGAGGTCAGGTGCACTAAGGCTTCCACTCTCCCCATGACCAACTAAACATCTCCCCGCGAATAATGAATAATAGCGTAGCACAGGAAAATGTAAACTAGCCGCTCTTGCCTTTGACACCCCTCTCTCTTCCCCCACAGTGATTGAGGCAATAAAGTCCTCCATGTCTCTAGGACGTGGTTCACTGATGCTGCCCTCATAAGGTATTTTGCAAACTTGGCAGAAATCATAAAGCAACATCTCCTTAGGCACATCATATAAGTAAAATTCTACCATGGGAGGATTCTTCCTAGGATAAAAGTGAAAATTTTGCACGAAGGTATTAGTGAGTAAGAGGTATTGGTCACACTTATCGTTGAGGAAGTCGTTGATGACCGCATTCTCAACCAAATAATAAAAATCTTCATAAATTCCGGCCGCCCTCAAGAATACATCACTTGGCCATTCACATGGTCGAACCTCTGCACCGCGAGGAAGATTATATCTATGCTTCTTCTTCACCTCATTTTCATCTTCTTTAGAGCACCGGCTTGAAGAGCCTCTTAATAATCTCCTCATCATTTTTCTGAATTTTTTTTGAAATTTTTAGTGACTCATAATAGAGATGAATAAAACTCAACAAAACTTATAGCAACTACTCCCACAAGTGCCTAGAAGCTATATCATGCATCAAAACTACTTGGGACCATACAAATTTGACATGAAAGCTCAAGAACAAGGTCACCACGGCAACAAAAATTTGCAATATATAAAGCACTAGAACAAAAACTAATTGGACCATTGGAGGAGTCACATACCGATGAACAATCCCCTAAAACAGTTTTGCAAATGGAGCTTTGAGCAAGGAGATCGAAAATGGCAGCAAAATGAGCTAGAACATGAGTTTGAGCAATGGTGGGATTTTTTCTGGAGGAAGACGAAGTGGATGGTGGCTGGAATAAGTGAGGGGGCCCCACGTGGGACCCACAAGCCAGGGGGCGCGCCCAGGGGGGGTGGGCGTGCCCTGCAGGCTTGTGGCCCACTGGTGAAGCCCCCTGATGTGTTCTCAGTGCCAAAAATTCTTAAATATTCCAGAAAAAATCATACTAAATTTTCAGGGCATTCTGAGGACTTTTATTTTCAGGTCATTTTTCTATTGCACGGATAAATCAGAAAACAGAAGAATAATAGCATTTTTACTCTATTTAACTCTAAATAACAGAAAGTAAAAGTTAGGTACAGAAGATTGTGCTTTCTAAATTCATCCATATCATGCTCATCAAAGAGAATCCATCAATAAGGTTGATCAAGTCTTATTGACGAACTTTTTTTGAATGACATGAAACCGGAGAATTTTCGAATAACACTAGGTTACCTCAATGGGGATATGCATGTCCCCAACAATAAGTATATCATATTTCTTCTTGGCAGTAGGGAGAGGGAATTCAAAACCTCCAATAATAATCGTTGGAATTTTTTCAATGGAGTTGATACTATGAACTTGAGGTTGTTTCTTAGGGAAGTGTACCGTATGCTCATTACCATTAACATGAAAAGTGACATTGCCTTTGTTGCAATCAATAACAGCCACTGCAGTATTCAAAAAGGGTCAACCAAGGATGATCGACATACTGTCGCCCTCGGGAATATCAAGAATAACAAAGTCCGTTAATATAGTAACGTTTGCAACCACAACAGGCACATCCTCACAAATACCGATAGGTAAAGCAGTTGATTTATCAGCCATTTGTAAAGAGATTTCAGTAGGTGTCAATTTATTTAAATCAAGTCTACGATATAAGGAGAAAGGCATAACACTAACACCAGCTCCAAGATCACATAAAGTAGTTTTAACATAATTTCCTTTAATAGAGCATGGTATAGTAGGTACTCCGGGATCTCCTAGTTTCTTTGGTATTCCACCCTTAAAAGTGTAATTAGCAAGCATGGTGGAAATCTCAGCTTCCGGTATCTTTCTTTTATTTGTCACAATATATTTCATATACTTAGCATAAGGAGACATTTTCAGAATATCAGTCAAGCGCATACGCAAAAAGACAGGTCTAAGCATTTCACCAAAGCGCTCAAAATCCTCATCATCCTTTTTCTTGGATGTCTTAGGAGGAAAGGGCATGGGTTTCTGAACCCATGGTTCTCTTTCTCTACCATGCTTCCTAGCAACAAAGTCTCTTTTATCATATCTTTTGTTCTTAGGTTGTGGGTTATCAAGATCAACAGCAGGTTCAATCTCCACATCATTATCATTACTAGGTTGAGCATCATCATGAACATCATCATTAATATTATCACTAGGCTCATGCTCATTACCAGATTGTGTCTCAGCATCAGAAATAGAAATATCGTTTGGGTTTTCATGTGTATCTATAACAGGTTCACTAGCAGCATGCAAAGTCCTATCATCATTCTTTTTCCTTCTATTGCTAGAATGATTAGGTGCATCAGTATTAACTCTCTGAGAATCTTGCTCAATTTTCTTAGGATGGCCCTCAGGATACAAAGGTTCCTCAGTCATTCTACCACCTCTAGTCACAACTTTAACAGAATGATCATTGTTCTTACTATTCATCTCATTAAGCAAGTCATTTTGTGCCTTAAGTACTTGTTCTACTTGAGTTGTTACCATAGAAGCATGTTTACTAATAAGCTTAAGATCATTGACAGTTCTACTCATATAATCACCGAAGCAATAAAGCATGTAAGCATTGTGTTTCAATTGTCTACTGACATAAGCATTGAAATTTTCTTGCTTGACTACAAAGTTATCAAATTCATCCAAGCATTGGCTAGCAGACTTATTATAAGGAATATCACCTTCATCAAATCTACGGAGAGAATTTACCTCTACTACCTGTGTCGGGTTATCAAGACCATGTATTTCTTCAATAGGTGGTAGATTCTTAACATCTTCAGCTTTAATACCTTTTTCCTTCATAGATTTCTTTGCCTCTTGCATATCTTCAGGACTGAGAAATAGACTACCTCTTTTCTTCGGAGTTTGCTTTGGAGGTGGTTCGGGAATAGTCCAATCATTATCATTGCTCAATATATTATTCAATAGGAGTTCAGCTTGTTCAACAGTTCGTTCCCTGAAAACACAACCAGCACAACTATCTAGGTGGTCCCTAGAAGCATCGGTTAGTCCATTATAAAAGATATCAAGTATTTCGTTTTTCTTGAGAGAGTGATCAGGAAAAGCATTAAGTAATTGGAGAAGCCTCCCCCAAGCTTGTGGGAGACTCTCTTCTTCAATTTGCACAAAGTTAAATATTTCCTGCAAGGCAGCTTGTTTCTTATGGGCAGGAAAATATTTTTCAGAGAAGTAATATATCATATCCTGGGGACTACGCACACAACCAGGAGCAAGAGAATTAAACCATGTCTTAGCATCACCCTTTAGTGAGAAAGGAAACAACTTAAGGATATAGTAATAACGAATTTTTTCCTCATGAGTAAATAGGGTGGCTATATCATTCAATTTAGTAAGATGTGCCACAACAGTTTCAGATTCATAACCATGGAAAGGATCAGATTCAACCAAAGTAATTAACTCAGGATCGAAAGAGAATTCATAATCCTTATCAGTAACAAAGATAGGTGAAGTAGCAAACTTAGTATCATATTGCATGATAGCATTCAAAGATTTTTCTTTCCACTTGCGTAGCAATTTCTTAAGATCATCTCTATCTTTACAAGCAAGAAAGTCCCTAGCTACCTCTCCTTCCATAACATAACCTTCAGGTATATCAGGAAATTCATATCTAGGAGAGCTAGGTCTAGCAGGCGTCTCATAGTGTTCAGTTTCAATAATTTCATCAGATTCAGAAATACCATCATTTTCAGCATTCACTCTAGCAATTTGTTCATCAAGAAATTCACCCAGTGGCACAGTAGTATCAAGCAGCGTATCATCATAAGTATCATGCATAGCAGAAGTAGCATCATCAATTACTTGCGACATATCAGAATTACCAGCAGGTGGTGGTGTCGCAAGTTTACTCATAACAGAAGGTGAATCAAGTGCAGAGCTAGATGGCAGTTCCTTACCTGTCCTCGTAGTTGAGGGGTAGATCTTGGTTTTAGCATCTTTCAAATTCTTCATAGTGATCAACAGATATAAATCCCAAGTGACTCAGTGAATAGAGCTATGCTCCCCGGCAACGGCGCCAGAAAAAGGTCTTGATAACCCACAAGTATAGGGGATCGCAATAGTTTTCGAGGGTAGAGTATTCAACCCAAATTTATTGATTCGACACAAGGGGAGCCAAAGAATATTCTCGAGTATCAGCAGTTGAGTTGTCAATTCAACCACACCTGAAAGAGTTAATATCTGCAGCAAAGTATTCAGTAGCAAAGTAGCGTGGAAGTAACGGTAACAATAGCAAAGTGACAGTAGCAGTTTTGTAGTGATTGTAACAGTAGCAACGGAAAATTAACTTAGCAAAGATCAATATGTGAAAAGCTCGTAGGCAATGGATCAGTAATGGATAATTATGTCGGATGGTATTCATCATGCAACGGTTATAACATAGGGTGATATAGAACTAGCTCCAATTCATCAATGTAATATAGGCATGTATTCCATATATAGTCATACGTGCTTATGGAAAAGAACTTGCATGACATCTTTTGTCCTACCCTCCCGTGGCAGTGGAGTCCTAATGGAAACTAAGGGATATTAAGGCCTCCTTTTAATAGAGAACCGGACCAAAGCATTAGCACTTAGTGAATACATGAACTCCTCAAACTACGGTAATCACCGGAAAGAATCCCAGTTATTGTCACCCTGGGGGATGCGGATCATAACTCGTAATAGGTGTCTACAGCTTGCAAGATAGGATCAAGAACACATATATATTCATGAAAACATAATAGGTTCAGATCTGAAATCATGGCACTCGGGCCCTAGTGAGAAGCATTAAGCATAGCAAAGTCATAGCAACATCAATCTCAGAACATAGTGGATACTAGGGATCAAACCCTAACAAAACTAACTCGATTACATGGTAAATCTCATCCAACCCATCGCCGTCCAGCAAGCCTACGATGGACTTACTCACGAACGGCGGAGAGCATCATGAAATTGGTGATGAAGGATGGTTGGTGATGACGACGGCGTCGATTTCCCCTCTCCGAAGCCCAAATCAGACTCCAGATCTGCCCTCCCAAAGAAGAACAGGAGGTGGCGGCGGCTCCGTATCGTAAAACGTGATGAACTCTTCTCTCTGATTTTTTTTCTCCACGAATACGAATATATAGAAGTGGAAACGAGGTCGGAGGAGCTCCAGGGGCCCCACAAGACAGGGGGCGCGCCCTAGGGGGGCGCCCCCTGGCTTGTGACCAGGTGGTGGCCCCTCTCCGGTTGATTCTTTCGCCAGTATTTTTTATTAATTCCAAAAATATTCTCCGTAAATTTTCAGGTCAATCCGAGAACTTTTATTTCTGCACAAAAATAACACCAAGGCAATTCTGCTGAAAACAGCTTCAGTCCGGGTTAGTTCCATTCAAATCATGCAAATTAGAGTCCAAAACAAGGGCAAAAAAGTTTGGAAAAGTAGATACGTTGGAGACGTATCAGTGATCAACTTGCGGGTTCCGTGACCTTGGGAATCTATGCATAGGGGTTGGCACATGTTTTCGTCTTGACTCTCCGATAGAAACTTTGGGGCACTCTTTGAAGTTCTTTGTGTTGGATTGAACATGATGAATCTAAAATTGTGTGATGCATATCGTATAATCAAGCCCATTGGTACTCGTGGTGACATTGGAGTATCTAGGTGACATTAGGGTTTTGGTTGATGTGTATCTTAAGGTGTTATTTTAGTATGAACTCTAGGGCTATTGGTGACACTTATAGGGATAGCTCATACGATTGATCAGAAAAGATAACTTTGAGGTGGTTTCGTACCCTACAATAATTTCTTCGTTTGTTCTCTGCTATTTGTGACTTTGGAGTGAACTCTATGTCGCACGTGAGGGATTTACATATGATTCAACTATGTCAGTATTGTTGAGAGAACTTGCACTAGTGAAAGTATGAACCCTAGGCCTTGTTTTCAAGCATTGCAATACCATTTGTGCTCACTTTTATCATTAGTTACCTTGCTGTTTTTATATTTTCAGATTACAAAAACCTATATCTACCATCCATATTACACTTGTATCACCATCTCTTCGCCGAACTAGTGCACCTATACAATTTACCATTGTATTGGGTGTGTTGGGGACACAAGCGACTCTTTGTTATTTGGTTGCAGGGTTGTTTGAGAGAGACCATCTTCATCCTACACCTCCCACGGATTGATAAACCTTAGGTCATCCACTTGAGGGAAATTTGCTACTGTCCTACAAAACTCTGCGCTTGGAGGCCCAACACGAGTCTACAAGAAGAAGGTTGCGTAGTAGACATCAATATCTTACCATCACCGTGCACCCAATGCTCCACCTAGATCTCGAGGCCGCCGGTCATCCCCACCACCTACCTCCTTGGCCATCCACTAGACCCGGTTGAGGGGCATTCCTACACTGGCGTAGCCGTCGCCTAGGGTCGCCGAATTTGGTGCCCCATCTCACCATCCTCCGCACCACCTCCAACGCGTGCTTGAGAACCTCCTTCACCGCCATAAGCCATGCCCCGCCATGGATTGTTCCTAATTGTTGTCGTTGTTGCCAGGTTCCCTCTCATCCACTCACCGCCGGCCGATGTGGAGGGAAATGATGATAGTGACCTTCAGTAGGATCCAACAATCTTCAGTGAGTAGGGGCATGGCTAATGAGGCGGTGGACATGGTTGATGAGGTGGTGGACATGGCTGTAACGTCTTTGACACTGTGCTTGAGGCGACGGAGCATGAGCTATCATGGGATGAGGTACAGGAGGCACGTGTCTCCGACGACGGCGGCGAACACAGGCGAGTCCGGCGGGCAATGACTAGGCGGTCGGGACAAAGTCACGGAGATAGAAGGAGGAGAGAGGGATGCATCGGGACATGGAGAGATGTAAGGAAGAGAGAGGAACATTTATTTTGATTGACAAGTCGTCCTACATAAAAGTGGGGGTGAGAGGAAACCTCTCCACGTGTCCATTTTCCTCAAAAACCAATATTAGGATGAAACTTACCCGGTTTTGAGACTTGAAGGACCAAATATGCACCAAAAATTCTTAAGAGACCAAGTGTATACTTTGAGTAACTTAAGGGACGACAAACATACTTTTGTCATTTTTCTAAGACTAGGATAGTGCTAACATTCTAGTACTTTAACTTGTAATTTACCTGTCCATATTAATGTGACTATGTAAATAAATGTTTATCAAATCATGCACATAATTTATAAGTATTTTAATGAAATTTTGGTAAATAAATTAAAATGGAATTGATTCATAATATAATTAAATTAAGGTGACTGGTTATCATGTAAAGTAGGTTGGACGAAGGGATGGTAGAAAAAAAACATTCTTCTTAAACAATATAAATTAAGATATAAAAGATAGAGATGTCGTGAAAGTTTTATTAAATTATGTATATACATGTTATTAAGCTAATACTTTTAAGTTTTCCACTGAATTTAGTATCAGTCTGGTCAGCAAGGCCATCTCCAACGCCGACCTACAAATATATCTGATATATGCCCGTTTTTATGTCTGGACGTGGTCCATGGACATGATGCGAGGGGAGACATCCAATACTAATTACAAAGTATCTGGTTGGGAGGAGAAAAAATATGTAGACACCAAGCATGTGGTAGGATATTTGTTTTTTAGGGCAACTCCAACGCACGACCCCAAACGGACGTTCGTTTTGTCCGGATTTCATCCATTTAGATATGACAATGAGGTCGTGCGTCCAACGCGCGGACACATCTTGTACGCCAAGGCCAAGGAAAAGCTCTAGGAATATGACCACTATAAATCAAACATTGCAAATAGTTTTACAAAAAAAAATAGTTCAATGTTCAAATAAAGACACAATCAAATAGTTTTACAGACAAAATAGTTCCATATTCAAATAAAAACACAATCAAATAGTTTTACAACCTAATCGAAATTTTCTTGAATAGATGAAACGTAAATGAATCGATACATCTATTGGTTGCCAATGTGAGTCCACATGTGCTCAACTAAGTCATCCTAGAGCTGGATATGAGTATGTCAATCACACATTTCACTGTGAAATTAGGTAAAGTGTTCAATGGTTATCGGTTGTTGGTACTTTGGCTCAACCTTTTCACCCTGAAAATCAAATCCCTGGTCGTAGATGCTGTCTGGGTGCTCATCTTCCACGATTATGTTGTGCATGATCACACAAGCAGTCATCAACTCCCAATGCTTCTCGGTGCTCCATGTGAGTGCAGGGTTTTGAAAGATACCCCATCGTGATTGAAGCACACCAAAAGCACGCTCCACATCCATCCTAGAACTCTCTTGCATTTGGACAAATCACTGTCTCTTCTCTCTTTGTGTATTGGGTATTGTCTACACAAGGGTTTACATGATAGATACCATCATAGGTAGTATCTTTTGTTGTAATGGTTGCCATTGATCTCAAAGTTGACCTCTAGGGAGCGGCCTTCTGCAAGCCTTGCGAACACTGAAGAACGCTGAAGGGCGTTGATATCATTGTGAGAACCAGCCATGCCGAAGAAAGCATGCCATATCCACAGATCTTGTGAAGCCATCGCTTCTACTATGACAATGAAACTTTTCACATGCCCCTTGTACTGCCCCTGCCAAGCAAATAGACTGTTCTTTCACTTCCAGTGCATACAATCTATACAACCAAGCAAGCCCGAAAAAACCCTCTTGGCATTGATCGCCAACAACCTCTCTATAACAACGACAGTTGGCTCTCTCAGGTACTCAGGGCCAAACACTGCCACCACAACCTTGCATAAATTGTATATAGATTGGAGGCATGTGGACTCACTCATACGCATGTACTCATCCATAAGATCGCCTGGAATTCCATACGCAAGCATGTTGATAGACCCAGTGCATTTCTGATAAAATGAGAACCCAAGCTTGCCAAGGGCATCCCGTTTGCACTCAAAGTATGGGTCATATTCTACCACTTTCTCCCTAATACGATTATGTTGGAAATATGCCCTAGAGGCAATAATAAATTGGTTATTATCATATTTCCTTGTTCATGATAATTGTTTATTATCCATGATAGAATTGTATTAATTGGAAACTGAAATACATGTGTGGATACATAGACAGCAATGTGTCCCTAGTGAGCCTCTACAGGACTAGCTCGTTGATCAAAGATGGTCAAGGTTTCCTGGCCATAAACATGAGTTGTCATTTGATAACAGGATCACATCATTGGGAGAATGATGTGATGGACAAGACCCAAACTATGAACGTAGCATATGATCGTGTCAAGTTTATTGCTATTGTTTTCTACATGTCAAGTATATGTTCCTATGACCATGAGATCATGCAACTCACTGACACCGGAGGAATACCATGTGTGTATGACTATAAAGGTACTCTATTGGTATCTCCGAGGGTGTCTGTTGGGTTGGCATGGATCAAGACTGGGATTTGTTACTCCGTGTGACGGAGAGGTATCTTAGGACCCACTCGGTAATACAACATCATATTGAGCTTGCAAGCAAAGTGACTAAAGAGTTAGCCACATGATCTTGTATTACGAAACGAGTAAAGAGACTTGCTGGTAACGAGATTGAACTAGGTATGGAGATACCGACGATCGAATCTCAGGCAAGTAACATACCGATGATCAAAGGGAACGGAGTACGGGATTAATTGAATCCTTGAGATCGTGGTTCGACCGATAAAGATCTTCGTAGAATGTGTGGGAACCAATATGGGCATCAAGGTCCCGCTATTGGTTATTAACCGTAGAGGTGTCTCGGTCATGTCTGCATAGTTCTCGAACCCGCAGGTCTGCACACTTAACGTTCGGTGATGATTTGGTATTGTTGAGTTATGTATGTTGGTGACCGAAAGTTGTTCGGAGCCCCGGATGAGATCCCGGACGTCACGAGGAGTTCCGGAATGGTCCGGAGGTAAAGATTGATATATAGGAAGTTCATGTTCGGGCACCGGAATAGTTTCGGGGTTCGCCCGGGTTTCATCAGGAGTGCCAGAAAGGTTACGGGGGTCCACTGGGAGGGTCCACCTGTCCCGGAGGGCCCCATGGGCTGTGAGAGGGTGCGCACCATCCCCTGGTGGGCTGGCCGCACCTCCCACCAAGGCCCATGCGGCCGAAGGGCTGGGGGGGAAACCCTAAGGGGGCTGGCCACCAAACTTGGTGGCCAAGCCACCTCCTTGGCCGCCGCACCCCACTAGGGGAAACCCTAGACCGGCCCCTCCTCCACCCCTCCCTCTATATATACTAGAGGGGAGAGAGGGCAGCCGCAGCTTAAGCTACGGCGCAGCCCTCTCTCTCCCTCTAGATCAACTTATCCACTAGATCGGTCTCGGTATTGCTTAGCGAAGCTCTCCCGGATCAGCTCCACCACCACCGCCGCCATGCCGTCATGCTGCTGGAGAACTCATCTACCTCTCCGCCCTTGCTTCCTAGATCAAGGAGGTGGAGAACGTCATCGAGTTGTACGTGTGTTGAACGCGGAGGTGCCGTCCGTTCGGCACTAGATCGTGATTCGATAGCGGGACGGATTGCGATTTGGATCGCAAAGACGTTCGACTACATCAACCGTGTTTCTTAACGCTTCCCGCTTACCGATCTACAAGGGTATGTAGATCCAATCTCTCCTATCGTAGATGCTCATCTCCTAGATTGATCTTGGTGAAGCGTAGGAAATTTTTTGTTTCCCATGCAACGTTCCCCAACAGTGGCATCATGAGCTAGGTCTATGCGTAGATGACATCACGAGTAGAACACAAAGGAGTTTGTGGGTGTTGATATTCATATTGCTTCCTTCCTTAGTCTTATTTTGATTCAGCGGTATTGTGGGATGAAGCAGCCCGGGCCAACTTTACATGTCCATGTACATGAGACCGGTTCCATCGAATGACATGTAACTTTGTTGCATAAGATGGCTGGCGGGTGTCTGTCTCTCCCACCTTAGTTGAATCGGATTCGACAAAGTCGGTCCTTGTAGAAGGTTAAATAGCAACTTGTATATCACCGTTGTGGTTTTGCGTAGGTAAGAATCGTTCTTGCTAGATACCCATAGCAGCCACGTAAAACATGCAATAACAAATTAGAGGACGTCTAACTTGTTTTTGCAGGGTATGGTGTGATATGATATGGCCAGAGACATGATGATATATATTTGATGTATGAGATGATCATGTTTTGTAATAGTTTACATCAACTTGCATGTTGATACGGCAACCAGCAGGAGCCATAGGGTTGTCTTTAATTATTATGTGGCCTGCGAGTCACTCATTAAGCGCTATGTAATGATTTACTTTATTGCTAAGTGGTAGCAATAGTAGTAGAAGCATGGTGGGCACGACAACCCCGATGGCAACACGATGATGGATATCATGATGATGGGGATCATGGTGTTATGCCGGTGACGATGGAGATCATGCCGGTGCTTTGGAGATGGAGATCAAAAGCACAAGTTCATGGCCATATCATGTCACTTATGATTTGCATGTGATGTTAATCCTTTTATGCATCTTAATTTGCTTAGGACGACGATAGCATTATAAGGTGATCCCTCACTAAAATTTTAAGATAAAATTGTGTTCTCCCCGAGTGTGCACCATTGCGAAAGTTTGTCGTTTCGAGGCACCACGTGATGATCGGGTGTGATAGACTCTACGTTCGCATACAACGGGTGCAAGACAGTTTTGCACATGCGGAACACTCGGGTTAAACTTGACGAGCCTAGCATGTACAGACATGGCCTCGGAACACAAGAGACAGAAAGGTCGAACATGAGTCATATAGTAGATATGATCAACATGGAGATGTTCACCATTGAAACCACCTCATCTCACGTGATGATCGGACTTGGGTTGGTGAATTTGGACCATGTAACACTTGGATGACCGGAGGGATGTCAATTTGAGTGGGAGTTTTGAGTAATATGATTAACTAAACTCATTATCTTGAATAATAGTCTAAGTAATCTTTGCAAATTTATGTTGTAGATCAATGGCTCGCGCAGTAGCTCCCCTGAATTTCAATGCATTCCTAGAGAAAGCCAAGCTGAAAATGATGGAAGTAACTTTGTAGACTGGTCCCGTAATCTGAGGATTATCCTCATGGCTTCCCAAAAGACTTATGTCCTTGATGCACCGCTCCGTGCGCCACCTGCTCCAGTGTCGTCTGCAAACGTTCCGAACGCCTGGCAGGCACGTTCAGATGATTACTCAATAGTTCAGTGTGCTATGTTGTATGGCTTAGAACCGGGACTTCAAAGACGCTTTGAACGTCATGGAGCATATGAGATGTTCCAGGAGTTGAAGTTTATTTTTGAGAAAAATGCCCGGATCGAGAGGTATAAGACCTCCGATAAGTTCTATGCTTGCAAGATGGAGGAGAACGGGTCTGTCAGTGAGCATATACTCAAAATGTCTGGGTATTCCAACCGTCTCGCTGAGTTGGGAATTACTCTCCCGCCAGAGGCGATCACTGACAGAGTTCTTCAATCACTGCCACCTAGCTACAAAGGCTTTGTGTTGAACTATAACATGCAAGGGATGAACAAATCAGTCGCCGAGTGATACGTCCATTTTGCATCATGATTTCCAACTGTTATTTATTATGTTTTGTTGAATAATAATGCTTTAGGGAGTGATTCTAATGCCTTTTCTCTCATAATATGCAAGGTTTACACAAAGAGGGAGAATACCGGTAGCTGGAATTCTGGACCTGAAAAAGCACATCAGAGATACCTATTGTGCACAACTCCAATGAAGCTGAAATTTTATGGACATTATTTTTGGAATAAATAAAAATTACTGGAGCAAAAACTACTGGAGGGGGCTGCCCTGGTGGGTTGTGCCCTCCTCGGCCCACCTCTGGTGCCCATCTTCTGGTATACATTCACTTTTAACCTAGAAAAAATAAGAGGAGGACTTTCGGGACAAACCGCCGCCGCCTCGAGGCGGAACTTGGGCAGGAGCACTTTTGCCTTCCGGCGGAGCGATTCCACCGGGGGAACTTCCCTCCCGGAGGGGGAAATCGAAGCCATCGTCATCACCAACACCCCTCTCATCTTTGGGAGGCCAATCTTCATCAACATCTTCAACAGCACCATCTCCTCTCAAACCCTAGTTCATCTCTTGTGTTCAATCTTTGTACCGGAACCTCAGATTGGTACATGTGGGTGACTAGTAGTGTTGATTACCTTGCGTAGTTGATTACTATATGGTTTATTTGGTGGCAGATTATATGTTCAGATCAATTATGCTATTCAATACCTCTCTGATCTTGAGCATGATTATTATTTTTGAGTAGTTACCTTTGTTCTTGAAGTCACGGGAGAAGTCATGTTGCAAGTAATCATGTGAATTTGATATGTGTTCGATATTTTGATGATATGTATGTTGTGATTCCCTTAGTGGTGTCATGTGAACGTCGACTACATGACACTTCACCATTCATGGGCCTAAGGGAATGCATTGTGGAGTAGTTATTAGATGATGGGTTGCTAGAGTGACAGAAGCTTAAACCCTAGATTATGCGCTACTTCGTAAGGGGCTGATTTGGATCCAAACATTTAATGCTATGCTTAGATTTTATCTTAATACTTTTCTCATAGTTGCGGATGCTTGCAAGGGGGTTAATCATAAGTGGGAGGTTGTTCAAGTAAGAACAGCACCCAAGGACCGGTCCACCCACATATCAAATTATCAAAGTAGCGAACATGAATCAAACCAACATGATAAAAGTGACTAGATGAAATTCCCGTGTACCCTCAAGAACACTTTGCCTATTATTAGAGATTGTTCTGGCCTGTCCTTTGCCACAAAAGGATTGGGCTACCTTGCTGCACCTTATTTACCGTTACCGTTACTTGCTATTTACCAATTATCTTGCTATCAAACTATCTGTTACCTACAATTTCAGTGCTTGTAGAAATTACCTTGCTGAAAACCGCTTGTCATTTCCTTCTGCTCCTCGTTGGGTTCGACACTCTTACTTATCGAAAAGACTACGATTGATCCCCTATACTTGTGGGTCATCAAGACTCTTTTCTGGCGCCGTTGCCGGGGAGTGAAGCGCTCTTGGTAAGTGGAAATCGGTAAGGAAAAACTTATACTACGTGCTGAAATTTATTGCTACTTGCTACTATGGAAAACAATCCTTTGAGGGGTTTTTTTAGGGTATCTTCACCTCGACCGGAACCACAATTAGTTGCCCCTCAACCTACTGCACCTACAGAAAATATTGGTTATGAAATTCCTTCGGGTATGGTAGAACAACTGTGATCGGAATTATATATATAATTTTTGGCCTCGTGAAGGAGAAAGCATCGCTCTAGCTTGGGGGAGGCTTAAGTCAATGTTATATTCATGCCCCAATCATGACATTCCGAGAGAAGTTATCATTCAGAATTTTTATGCTCGGCTTTCTCATAATGATCAATCCATGCTTGATACTTCTTGTGCTTGTTCTTATATGAAGAAGACTATTGAATTCAAGTGGGATCTCTTAGAAACAATTAAATGCAACTCTTAAGATTGGGAACTCGACAAAGGTAATGAGTCAGGTATAAAGCTTGAGTTTGATTGTGTTAAATCTTTTATGAATACCCATACTTTTCGCAAGTTTAGCACTAAATATGGACTTGACTCTGAGATAGTAGCCTCTTTCTGCGAAGCATTTGCTACTCACGTTGATCTCCCTAAGGAGAAGTGGTTTAAATATCATCCCCCTATTAAAGAAGAAATTAAAGAACCGGTCATAGCTAAAGAATAAACCATCATATACAATGTTGATCCAGTTGTGCCTACCGCTTATATTGAAAAACCACCTTTCCCTGTTAGGATAAAAGAGCATACTAAGGTATCAACTGTGGTTCGTAAGAGTAATATAAGAACATCTAAGCCCTCTGAGCAAATTAAAGTAGAATCTAGTGTTGCTATGGTTAAATATCTCTTGGTAGAAAATATTGATGGGCATGTTATCTACTTCTGTGATGAAGCTGCTAGAATTGCTAAACCCGATGAAAAAGATAAACATAGACCCATAGAAGGCATGCATGTTGTCTCAGTCAAAATAAGAGATCATTGCTATCATGGTTGATGTGATTTGGGTGCTAGTGTGAGTGTTATCCCTTTTACCTTACACCAAGAAATTATGGATGAAATAGCGCCTGCTGAAATAGAAGACATTGATGTTACTATTAAACTTGCTAATAGGGACACCATCACACCACTTGGGATTGTTAGAGATGTTGAAGTCTTGTGTGGGAAAGTAAAATACCCTACTGATTTTCTAGTTCTTGGTTCCCCACAAGATGACTTTTGTCCCATTATCTATGGTAGACCTTTCATGAGCACCATCAATGCTAAGATAGATTGCGAAAACAAACTGTCGGTGTTAGTTTTGGTGGTGTGTCTCATGAGTTTAATTTTTCTAAGTTTAGTAGACAACCACGTGATAAAGCGTTATCTAGTAAATATAAAATAATTGGTCTTGCTTCTATTGTTGTGCCTCCTACTGGTCCATTAGAACAATATTTGCTTGACCATGAAAATGATATGCACTTGCGTGAGAGAAATGAAATAGATCAAATTTTCTTTGAAAAACAACCTCTCCCGAAACACAATTTGCCTATTGAAACTCTTGGAGGTCCTCCTCCACCTAAAGGTGATCCTGTGTTTGAATTGAAACAATTGCCTGACACTTTGAAGCATGCTTATCTTGATGAGGAAAAGATATATCCTGTTATTATTAGTGCCAACCTTTCAGAACATGAAGAAGAAAGATTATTAAAAGTTCTAAGGAAGCACCGGGCTGCTATTGGATACACTCTTGATGATCTTAAGGGCATTAGTCCCACTCTATGTCAGCACAAGATTAATATGGAACCTGATGCTAAATCCGTTGTTGATCACCAACGACGACTGAATCCTAAGATGAAGGAAGTGGTAAGAACTAAAATATTAAAACTTCTGGAAGCAAGTATAATCTATCCTATTGCTAATAGTAGATGGGTAAGTCCCGTTGATTGTGTTCCTAAGAAAGGAGGTATTACTGTTGTTCCTAATGATAAAAATGAACTCATTCCACAAAGAATTGTTACTGGCTATAGAATGATATGTATGTTGTGATTCCCTTAGTGGTGTCATGTGAACGTCGACTACATGACACTTCGCCATTCATGGGCCTAAGGGAATGCCTTGTGGAGTAGTTATTAGATGATGGGTTGCTAGAGTGACAGAAGCTTAAACCCTAGTTTATGCGCTACTTCGTAAGGGGCTGATTTGGATCCAAACGTTTAATGCTATGGTTAGATTTTATCTTAATATTTTTCTCGTAGTTGCGGATGCTTGCGAGGGGGTTAATCATAAGTGGGAGGTTGTTCAAGTAAGAACAGCACCCAAGCACCGGTCCACCAACATATCAAATTATCAAAGTAGCGAACACGAAACAAACCAACATGATAAAAGTGACTAGACAAAATTCCTGTGTACCCTCAAGAACACTTTGCCTATTATTAGAGATTGTTCTGGCCTGTCCTTTGCCACAAAAGGATTGGGCTACCTTGCTGCACCTTATTTACCATTACCGTTACTTGATCTTTACCAATTATCTTGCTATCAAACTATCTGTTACCTACAATTTCAGTGCTTGCAGAAATTACCTTGCTGAAAATCGCTTGTCATTTCCTTCTGCTCCTCGTTGGGTTCGACACTCTTACTTATCGAAAGGACTATGATTGATCCCCTATACTTGTGGGTCATTACCGAGCTGTTTGCGATGCTGAGAGTTGCTGAGTCAGAAATCCAGAAGGAGCATCAAGTGTTGATGGTCAATAAAACCTCCTGTGAAGAGTGGCAAAGCAGTTGCCCCTCCTGTGAAGAAACCCAACGCTGGACCCAAGCCGGAAATTGAGTGCTTTCATTGCAAGGGAACTGGCCACTGGAAGCGGAATTGCCACAAGTATCTGTCCGACAAGAAGGCGGCCAACACCAAACAACGTATATATGATATACATGTTATTGATGTGTACCTTACCAACTCTCGTTGTAGCGCCTGGGTATTTGATATTTGTTCAGTTGCTCACATTTGCAACTCAAAACAGGAACTACGGAATAGACGGAGGCTGGCAAAGGACGAAGTGACGATGCGCGTGGGAAATGGTTCCAAGGTTGATGTGATCGCCGTCGGCACTCTCGGTCTTCGATTACCATCAAGATTAGTGATGAACCTGAATAATTGTTATTTAGTGCCTGCGTTGAGCATGAACATTATATCTAGATCTTGTTTAATGCGAGACGGTTACTCATTTAAATCAGAGAATAATGGTTGTTCTATTTATATGAGTAATATCATTTATGGTCATGCACCCATTGTGAGGGGTTTATTCTTATCGAATCTTGATAGTGATGATACACATGTTCATAACATTGATGCCAAAAGATGTAGAGTTGATAATGATAGTACCACTTTCTTGTGGGACTGCCGCTTAGGTCATATTGGTGTAAAACGCATGAAGAAGCTCCATGCTGATGGACTTTTGGGGTCACTTGATTTTGAATCACTTAGCACATGTGAACCATGCCTCATGGGCAAGATGACTAAGACCCCGTTCTCTGGAACAATTGAACGGACAAGTGACTTGTTGGAAATCATACATACTGATGTGTGCGGTCCGATGAGCATTGAGATGCGCGGTGGATATTGTTACTTTCTCACCTTCACCGATGACTTAAGTAGATATGGGTATATTTACTTAATGAAACACAAGTCTAAAACGTTTGAAAAGTTCAAACAATTTCAGAGTGAAGTCGAGAATCATCGTAACAAGAAGATTAAATTCCTACGATCTGATCGAGGGGGAGAATATCTGAGTTATGAGTTTGGCAATCACTTAAGACAATGCGGAATTGTTTCACAGTTGACGCCACCTGGAACACCACAGCGTAATGGTGTGTCCGAACGTCGTAATCGAACCTTATTAGATATGGTGCGTTCTATGATGTCTCTTGCCGATTTGCCACTATCATTTTGGGGTTATGCATTAGAGACAGCTCCATTCACTTTAAATAGGGCACCATCTAAATCCGTTGAGACGACGCCGTATGAACTGTGGTTTGGCAAGAAACCAAAGTTGTCGTTTCTTAAAGTTTGGGGATGCGATGCTTATGTCAAAAGGCTTCAGCCAGAAAATCTCGAACCCAAAGCGGACAAATGCGTCTTCATAGGATATCCAAAAGAGACGGTTGGGTACACCTTCTATCTCAGATCCGAAGGCAAAGTGTTTGTCGCTAAGAACGGGTCATTTCCCGAGAAAGAGTTTCTCTCAAAAAAATTGAGTGGGAGGAAGATAGAACTTGATGAGGTTGTTGAACCTTTGCTTCAACCAGAGAGTAGCGCAGCGCAGAAAGATGTTTCTGTGGAACCTACGTCGGTTGAAGAGGAAGCTAATGATGGTGATCATGAAACTTCGGATCAAGTTACTATCGAACCTCGTAGGTCGACAAGGACACGTACTGCTCCTGAATGGTACGGTAACCCTGTCTTAGAGGTCATGTTGTTGGACAACGATGAACCTACGAGCTATGGAGAAGCGATGGTGGGCCCGGATTCCAACAAATGGTTAGAGGCCATGAAATTCGAGATAGGATCCATGTATGAAAACAAAGTGTGGACTTTGGAAGTATTACCTGAAGGGCGAAAGGCCATTTAGAATAAATGGATCTTTAAGAAGAAGACAGACGCGGACGGTAATGTCACCGTCTATAAAGCTTGACTTGTGGCAAAGGGTTTTTCACAAGTTCAAGGAGTTGACTACAATGAGACTTTCTCACCCGTAGCGATGCTTAAGTCTGTCAGAATCATGTTAGCAATAGCTGCATTTTTCGATTATGAAATTTGGCAGATGGATGTCAAAACAGCGTTCCTTAACAGTTCCTTAAGGAAGAGTTGTATATGATGCAACCAGAAGGTTTTGTCGATCCAGAGAATGCTGACAAAGTTTGCAAGCTCCAGCGATCCATTTATGGGCTGGTGCAAGCATCTCGAAGTTGGAATCTTCGCTTTGATGAGGTGATCAAAGCGTTTGGGTTTATATAAGTTTACGGAGAAGCTTGTATTTACAAGAAAGTGAGTGGGAGATCTATAGCATTTCTAATATTATATGTGGATGAAATATTGCTGATTGGAAACAATGTAGAATTTTTGGAAAGCGTGAAGGAATATTTGAACAAGAGTTTTTCAATGAAGGACCTAGGAGAAGCCGCTTTCATATTAGGCATCAAGATCTATAGAGATAGATCAAGACGCTTAATAGGACTTTCACAGAGCACATACCTTGATAAAGTTTTGAAGAAGTTCAAAATGGATCAGTCCAAGAAGGGGTTCTTGCCTGTATTACAAGGTGTGAAGTTGAGTAAGACTCAATGCATAGTGAGTCAGTGACTGCAGAGGATAGAGAAAATATGAGTGTCATCCCCTATGCTTCTGCCATAGACTCTATCATGTATGCAATGTTGTGCACAGGACTAGATGTCAGCCTTGCCATAAGTATGGCCGGAAGGTTTCAAAGTGATCCAGGAGTGGAACACTGGACGGCGGTCAAGAATATCCTTAAGTACCTGAAAAGGACTAAGGAAATGTTTCTCGTTTATGGAGGTGATCAAGAGCTCGTCATAAAGGGTACGTCGATGCAAGCTTTGACACTGATCCGGATGACTCTAAGTCTCAAACTGGATACGTATTTATTCTCAATGGAGGAGCGGTAAGCTGGTGCAGTTCCAAGCAAAGCGTGGTAGCTGATTCTACATGCGAAGCGGAGTACATAGCTGCCTCGGAGGCGGCAAAGGAAGGTGTATGGATAAAGCAGTTCATGACAGATCTTGGAGTTATGCCCAGTGCACTGGACCCAATGACTCTGTTCTGTGACAACACTGGTGCCATTGCTCTAGCCAAGGAACCAAGGTTTCACAAGAGGACCAGACACATAAAGCGACGTTTCAATTCCATCTGCGATTACATCAAGGAGGAGGACATAAATATTTGCAAAGTGCACACGGATCTGAATGTCGCAAACCGTTGACTAAGCCTCTTCCAGGAGCAAAACATGATAAACACCAGAACTATATGGGTGTTAGATTCATTACAATGTAAATCACATAGTGATGTGAGCTAGATTATTGACTCTAGTGCAAGTGGGAGACTGTTGGAAATATGCCCTAGAGGCAATAATAAATTGGTTATTATCATATTTCCTTGTTCATGATAATTGTTTATTATCCATGCTAGTATTGTATTGATTGGAAACTGAAATACATGTGTGGATACATAGACAGCACTGTGTCCCTAGTGAGCCTCTACAGGACTAGCTCGTTGATCAAAGATGGTTAAGGTTTCCTGGCCATAGACATGAGTTGTCATTTGATAACGGGATCACATCATTGGGAGAATGATGTGATGGACAAGACCCAAACTATGAACATAGCATATGATCATGTCAAGTTTATTGCTATTGTTTTTTGCATGTCAAGTATCTATTCCTATGACCATGAGATCATGCAACTCACTGACACCGGAGGAATACCTTGTGTGTATCAAACGTCGCAACATAACTGGGTGACTATAAAGGTGCTCTACATGTATCTCCGAGGGTGTCTGTTGGGTTGGCATGGATCAAGACCAGGGTTTGTTACTCCGTGTGACGGAGAGGTATCTCAGGGCCCACTGGGTAATACAACATCATATTGAGCTTGCAAGCAAAGTGACTAAATAGTTAGCCACATGATCTTGTATTACGGAACGAGTAAAGACACTTGCCGGTAACGAGATTGAACTAGGTATGGAGATACCGACGATCGAATCTCGGGCAAGTAACATAACGATGAACAAAGGGAACAGAGTACGGGATTAACTGAATCCTTGACATCGTGGTTTGACCGATAAAGATCTTCGTAGAATGTGTGGGAACTAATATGGGCATCCAGGTCCCGCTATTGGTTATTGACCGTAGAGGTGTCTTGGTCATGTCTGCATAGTTCTCAAACCCGCAGGGTCTGCACACTTAACGTTCAGTGACGATTTGGTATTGTTGAGTTATGTATGTTGGTGACCGAAAGTTGTTCGGAGTCCCGAATGAGATCCCGGACGTCACGAGGAGTTTCGAAATGGTCCGGAGGTAAAGATTGATATATAGGAAGTTGATGTTCGGGCACCAGAATAGTTTCGGGGTTCGCCCGGGTTTCATCAGGAGTGCCGGAAAGGTTCCGGGGGTCCACCGGGAGGCTCCACCTGTCCTGGAAGGCCCCATAGGCTGTGAGAGGGTGCGCACCAGCCCCTGGTGGGCTGGCCGCACCTCCCACCAAGGCCCATGTGGTCGAAGGGCTAGGGGGAAACCCTAAGGGGGGCCGGCCACCAAACTTGGTGGCCAAGCCACCTCCTTGGCCGCCGCGCCCCACTAGGGGAAACCCTAGGCCGACCCTGATGTCTACTACGCAACCTTCTTCTTGTAGACTCGTATTGGGCCTCCAAGCGCACAGTTTTGTAGGACAGTAGCAAATTTCCCTCAAGTGGATGACCTAAGGTTTATCAATCCGTGGGAGGCGTAGGATGAAGATGGTCTCTCTCAAAAAACCCTGCAACCAAATAACAAAGAGTCTCTTGTGTCCCCAACACACCCAATACAATGGTAAATTGTATAGGTGCACTAGTTCGGCGAAGAGATGGTGATACAAGTGTAATATGGATGATAGATATAGGTTTTTGTAATCTGAAAATATAAAAACAGCAAGGTAACTAATGATAAAAGTGAGCACAAACGGTATTGCAATGCTTGAAATACAAGGCCTAGGGTTCATACTTTCACTAGTGCAAGTTCTCTCAACAATACTGACATAGTTGAATCATATGTAAATCCCTCACGTGCGACAAAGAGTTCACTCCAAAGTAACTCATAGCGGAGAACAAACGAAGAAATTATTGTAAGGTACGAAACCACCTCAAAGTTATCTTTTCCGATCAATCATATGAGCCATCCCTATAAGTGTCACGAACAGCCCTAGAGTTCATACTAAAATAACACCTTAAGATACACATCAACCAAAACCCTAATGTCACCTAGATACTCCAATGTCACCACGAGTACCCATGGGCTTGATTATACCATATGCATCACACAATTTCAGATTCATCATGTTCAATCCAACACAAAGAACTTCAAAGAGTGCCCCAAAGTTTCTACCGGAGAGTCAAGACGAAAACATGTGCCAACCCCTATGCATATATTCCCAAGGTCACGGAACCCGCAAGTTGATCACCAAAACAAACATCAAGTGGATCAATAGAACATCCCATTGTCACCACGGATATCCCTTCGCAAGACATACATCAAGTGTTCTCAAATCCTTAAAGACTCAATCCGATAAGAAAACTTCAAAGGGAAAACTCAATTCATCACAAGAAGATAGAGAGGGGAAAACTCCATATGATTTATCTATATTAATAAAGCTTGCGGTACATCAAGATCGTGCCATCTCAAGAACATGAGAGAGAGAGATCAAACACATAGCTACTGGTACATACCCTCAGCCCCGAGGGTGAACTACTCCCTCCTCGTCACGGAGACCGCCGGGATGATGAGGATGGCCTCCGGTGATGGTTTCTCCCTCCGGCAGGGTGCCGGAACGGGCTTCCGATTGGTTTTTTGTGGCTACAGAGGCTTGCGGCGGCGGAACTCCCATCTAGGTTTCTTTCTGGAGGTTTCCGTATTTATAAGAAATTTGGGCGTCGGAAACAAGTCAAGGGGGCCCACGAGGCGACAACAAGCCAGGGGGGCACGCCCTAGGGGGGCGCCCCCTAGGCTTGTGGCTGCCTCGTGGCTCTTCTGGCCCAACTCCGATGCCCCGTGGGTCTCTTTTGGTCCATAAAAAATCACCGTAAATTTTTATTCCATTTGGACTCCGTTTGATATTCCTTTTCTGTAAAACTCAAAAACAAGGAAAAAATAGAAACTGGCACTGGGCTCTAGGTTAATAGGTTAGTCCCAAAAAATAGTATAAAATATCATATTAATGCATATAAAACATCCAAAACTGATAATATAATAGCATGGAACAATCAAAAATTATAGATACGTTGGAGACGTATCAAGCATCCCCAAGCTTAATTCATGCTCGTCCTCGAGTAGGTAAATGATAAAAACAGAATTTTTGATGTGGAATGCTACCTAACATATTCATCCATGTAATTTTCTTTATTGTGGCATGAATATTCAGATCCATAAGATTCAAAACAAAATTTAATGTTGACATAAAAACAATAATACTTCAAGCATACTAATAATGCAATCATGTCTTCTCAAAATAACATGGCCAAAGAAAGTTATCCCTACAAAATCATATAGTCTGGCCATGCTCCATCTTCATCACACAAAGTATTAAATCATGCACAACCCCAGTTTTAGCCAAGCAATTGTTTCATACTTTAGTGTTCTCAAACTTTTTCAACTCTCACGCAATACATGAGCGTGAGCCATGGACATAGCACTATAGGTGGAATAGAATATGGTGGTTGTGGAGAAGACAAAAAAGAAGGAGATAATCTCACACCAACTAGGCGTATCAACGGGCTATGGAGATGCCCATCAATAGATATCAATGTGAGTGAGTAGGGATTGCCATGCAACGGATGCACTAGAGCTATAAGTGTATGAAAGCTCAAAAAGAAGCTAAGTGGGTGTGCATCCAACTCGCTTGCTCACGAAGACTTAGGGCAATTTGAGGAAGCCCATCATTGGAATATACAAGCCAAGTTCTATAATGAAAAATTCCCACTAGTATATGAAAGTGACAATATAGGAGACTCTCTATCATGAAGATCATGGTACTACTTTGAAGCACAAGTGTGGAAAAATGATAGTAGCATTGCCCATTCTCTCGTTTCTCTCATTTTTTTCATTTTTTTCATTTTTTTCTTCTTTTGGTGGGCATCTTTGGCCTCCTTTTTTATTTATTTGGGCTTCTCTGGCCTCTTTTATTTTTTGTAAAGTCCGGAGACTCATCCCGACTTGTGAGGGAATCATAGTCTCCATCATCCTTTCCTCACATGGGACAATGCTCTATAATGATGATCATCACACTTTTATTTACTTACAACTCAAGAATTACAACTCGATACTAGGACAAGATATGACTCTATATGAATGCCTCCGGCGGTGTACCGGGATATGCAATGATCTAGCGTAAGCCATGAAAACAGCATGCTAGCTATCTTACGATCATGCTAAGCAATATGACAATGATGGTGCGTGTTATGATAAACGGAACGGTGGAAGTTGCATGGCAATATATCTCGGAATGGCTATGGAAATGCCATAATAGGTAGGTATGGTGGCTGTTTTGAGGAAGGTGGGTTTAATGCACCGGTAAAAGTTGCGCGGTACTAGAGAGGCTAGCAAAGGTGGAAGGGTGAGAGTGCGTATAATCCATGGACTCAACATTAGTCATAAAGAACTCACATACTTATTGCAAAAGTCTATTAGTTATCAAAACAAAGTACTACACGCATGCTCCTAGGGGAAGGGTTGGTAGGAGTTAACCATCGCGCGATCCCGACCTCCACACAAAGGATGGCAATCAATAAATAAATCATGCTCCGACTTCGTCACATAACGGTTCACCATGCGTGCATGCTACGGGAATCACAACCTTTAACACAAGTATTTCTACCAATCCACAATTACTCACTAGCATGTCTCTAATATTACCATCTTTATATCTCAAAACAATCATAAGGAATCAAACTTCTCATAGTATTCAATGCACTTTATATGAAAGTTTTTATTATATTCCTCTTGGATGCCCATTATATTAGGACTAAATTCATAACCTAAGCAAATTACCATGCTGTTTAGAGACTCTCAAAATAATATAAGTGAAGCATGAGAGTTCAACAATTTCTATAAAATAAAACCACCGCCGTGCTCTAAAAAGATATAAGTGAAGCACTAGAGCATATTGCCTAGCTAAAAAGATATAAGTGAACCACATAGAGTATTTTAATAAATTCACGATTCATGCGTGTCCCTCTCAAAAAGTGTGTACAGCAAGGATAATTGTGGCAAACTAAAAAGCAAAGACTCATATCATACAAGACGCTCCAAGCAAAACACATATCATGTGGTGAATAAAAATATAGCCTCAAGTAAATTTACCGATGGATTGCAGACGAAAGAGGGGATGCCTTCTGGGGCATCCCCAAGCTTAGGCTCTTGGTTGTACTTGAATATTACCTTGGGGTGACTTGCGCATCCCCAAGCTTAGGCTCTTTCCACTCCTTATTCCGTAGTCCATCAAAACTTTACCCAAAACTTGAAAACTTCACAACACAAAACTTAACGGAATTTCGTGAGATCCGTTAGTACAAGAAAATAAAATCACCACTTTAGGTACTGTTGTGAACTCATTCTTTATTTATATTGGTGTAATATCTACTGTATTCCAACTTCTCCATGGTTCATACCCCCCGATACTACCCATAGTTTCATCAAAATAAGCGAACAACACATAGAAAACAGAATCTGTCTAAAACAGAACAGTCTGTAGCAATCTGTAAAATTAGAATACTTATGTAACTCTCAAAATTCTAAAAAATTGGTACTATCTGGGAAATTTGTATATCAATATTGTGTAAAAAATTCAGATCCAATCGACGCTTCTGTGAATTTATAAAATTCCTGGACTGGGCATCAAAGTTTCTGTTTTTCAGCAAGATCAAATCAACTATCACCGTAGACCATCCCAAAGGTCTTACTTGGCACAAACACTAATTAAAACACTAAAACACAATTACTACAGAGGTAATAATGTGTAATTTATTCAAGAACAGAAACAAAACAAAAAAACATAAAAATAAAATTGGGTTGCCTCCGAACAAGCGCTATTGTTTAACGCCCCTAGCTAGGCATAATGATTTCAATGATGCTCGTATAAGAAATAGTATTTGAGACATGCAAAAGAGCATCATGAATCACATGACAAGCACATTTAAGTCTAACCCACTTCCTATGCATAGGGATTTTGTGAGCAAACAATTCATGAGAACAAGAATCAACTTGCATAGGAAGGCAAAACAAGAATATCTTCGAAAATTTGAACACATAGAGAGGAAACTTGATATTATTGCAATTCCTACAAGCATAAGTTCCTCCCTCATAATAATTTTCAGTAGCATCATGAATGAATTCAACAATATAACTATCACATAAAGCATTCTTTTCATGATCTACAAGCATAGAACATTTATTACTCTCCACATAAGCAATTTTCTTCTCATTCATTGTACTGGGAGCAAACTCAACAAAATAACTATCATGAGATACATGATTGACATAACCACATTCAATATTAAAATCATGATGACAAGTTTCATGGTTACTATCACTCTTTATAGCATACATGTCATCATCATAATCATCATAGATAGGAAGCATGCCATCATCATAATAAATTTGCTCATCAAAACTTGGGGGACTAAAAATATCATCTTCATCAAACATAGCATCACCAAGCTTGTGGCTTTGCATATCATTAGCATCATGGATATTTAGAGAATTCATACTAGCCACATTGCAATCATGCTCGTCATTCAAGGAATTCTCATTAAGTATTTTCATAATTTCTTCCTCTACCAATTGAGCACAATTTTTTGAATCCTTATTTTCACGAAAGACATTATAAAGACGATACAAATGATGCAACCTAAACTCCATTTTTTGTAGTTTTCTTTTATAAAAACCAAACTAGTGAAAAACAAGAAACTAAAAGATTCAATTGCAAGATCTAAAGATATACCTTCAAGCACTCACCTCCCCGGCAACGGCGCCAGAAAAGAGCTTGATGTCTACTACGCAACCTTCTTCTTGTAGACTCGTGTTGGGCCTCCAAGCGCAGAGTTTTGTAGGACAGTAGCAAATCTCCCTCAAGTGGATGACCTAAGGTTTATCAATCCGTGGGAGGCGTAGGATGAAGATGGTCTCTCTCAAACAACCCTGCAACCAAATAACAAAGAGTATCTTGTGTCCCCAACACACCCAATACAATGGTAAATTGTATAGGTGCACTAGTTCGGCGAAGAGCTGGTGATACAAGTGTAATATGGATGGTAGATATATGTTTTTGTAATCTGAAAATATAAAAACAGCAAGTTAACTAATGATAAAAGTGAGCACAAACGGTATTGCAATGCTTAGAAACAAGGCCTAGGGTTCATACTTTCACTAGTGCAAGTTCTCTCAACAATACTATCATAGTTGAATCATATGTAAATCCCTCACGTGCGACAAAGAGTTCACTCCAAAGTAACTCATAGCGGAGAACAAACGAAGAAATTATTGTAGGGTACGAAACCACCTCAAAGTTATCTTTTCCGATCAATCATATGAGCCATCCCTATAAGTGTCACGAACAGCCCTAGAGTTCGTACTAAAATAACACCTTAAGATACACATCAACCAAAACCCTAATGTCACCTAGATACTCCAGTGTCACCACGAGTACCCATGGGCTTGATTATACGATATGCATCACACAATTTCAGATTCATCATGTTCAATCCAACACAAAGAACTTCAAAGAGTGCCCCAAAGTTTCTACCAGAGAGTCAAGACAAAAACATGTGCCAACCCCTATGCATAGATTCCCAAGGTCACGGAACCCGCAAGTTGATCACCAAAACATACATCAAGTGGATCAATAGAACATCCCATTGTCACCACAGATATCCCATCGCAAGACATACATCAAGTGTTCTCAAATCCTTAAAGACTCAATCCGATAAGAAAACTTCAAAGGGGAAACTCAATTCATCACAAGAAGATAGAGAGGGGAAAACTCCATATGATTTATCTATATTAATAAAGCTCGCGGTACATCAAGATCGTGCCATTTCAAGAACACGAGAGAGAGATCAAACACATAGCTACTGGTACATACCCTCAGCCCCGAGGGTGAACTACTCCCTTCTCGTCATGGAGACCGCCGGGATGATGAGGATGGCCTCCGATGATGGTTTCCCCCTCCGGCAGGGTGCCGGAACGGGCTTCCGATTGGTTTTTCATGGCTACAGAGGGTTGCGGCGGCGGAACTCCCCATCTAGGTTTCTTTCTGGAGGTTTCCGTATTTATAAGAAATTTGGGCGTTGGAAACAAGTCAAGGAGGGCCACGAGGCGACGACAAGCCAGGGGGGCGCGCCCCCTAGGCTTGTGGCTGCCTCGTGGCTCTTCTGGCCCAACTCCGATGCCCCATGGTCTCTTCTGGTCCATAAAAAATCACCGTAAATTTTTATTCCGTTTGGACTCCGTTTGATATTCCTTTTCTGTAAAACTCAAAAACAAGGAAAAAACAGAAACTGGCACTGGGCTCTAGGTTAATAGGTTAGTCCCAAAAAATAGTATAAAATAGCATATTAATGCATATAAAACATCCAAAACCGATAATATAATAGCATGGAACAATCAAAAATTAGAGATACGTTGGAGACGTATCAGGCCCGTCCTCCACCCCTCCCCCTATATATACTAGAGGGGAGAGAGGGCAGCCGCAGCTTAAGACACCACGCAGCCCTCTCTCTCCCTCTAGATCAACTTCTCCACTAGATCGGTCTCGGTATTGCTTAGCGAAGCTCTGCCGGATCAGCTCCACCACCACCGCCGCCACGCCGTCGTGCTGCCGGAGAACTCATCTACCTCTCCTCCCTCGCTTGCTGGATTAAGGAGGTGGAGAATGTCATCGAGATGTACGTGTGCTGAACGCGGAGGTGCTGTCCGTTCGGCACTAGATCGTGATTGGATCGCGAGACGGATTGCGATTTGGATCGCGAAGACGTTCGACTACATCAACCGCGTTTCTTAACGCTTCCCGCTTAGCGATCTACAAGGGTATGTAGATCCAATCTCTCCTCTCGTAGATGCTCATCTCCTAGATTGATCTTGGTGAAGCGTAGGAATTTTTTTGTTTCCCATGCAACGTTCCCCAACAGATTACACATGTCTCTCCATACGGAATTGGCAGCGAAATTGATGTGGTTTGTAGAGTAGCCCATTCTCGAAGTAATCGACATAGAGCAGGGTGTGGCCGCTCTCCCTATTACGGTTCAAGGCTGGAGCATGACCCGGGACTGATCCCCTAAATCGAGGTCGTTGCCTAGCAATGTGGTCTTTGATGACCAATCAGCCGCCACAATGTCTTCGTCGTCCGAGGATGAATCATCCGATGAACAAATGAAGTTGCGGAAAAAATATACTCATCCCCACTATCCATGGTACCTTGTGAGGAAAGTGTCGAACACCTTACGGTCGTGGTGGAGACGCGGGAGGAGCACCTCGAGCTCCCCCTCACAGGCAGCAGGCAAGGTTGGCGTTCACGGGAGGCGCCATGCGGCTATGCAACGCCTGCCGGAAGGTGTTGTGGTTGATGGGCGTCGGCGGCGGTCGTAGCTTCTCTCTGCACCGGAAGAGCCACGAACACCGGCAAAAACTCCTCCGAAACACTTTGAGTGGGTCGTCTATGGCATGGGGTGGTGGTGGTTTGGGCGGCCTGGCAAGAAAGCAAGGAACGCGACCGGAGAAAATGGGTGCGGGCGGCGGCGATGGCGATGGCGCGGGAGGGGGGGCGAAACAAGGAGCACTGGAAGAGAAAAGGAGCGACGGTGTCCACCCCTCCCCCCGGGCGGGCCAGGGGAGGACAGGGGCACGCGCCCCGCCCGTCCGCGAGCTATCCGTTTCGACGCAAACGCGGCCCAAATTTGGATCGAGGATGGGTCGAAAGCGGACAGAAAATGGACAAAAGTCCGTTTGCTCGTTGCGCGTTGGAGTTGGCCTTAGTGTCCGGTTAGGAGGAGAGAGAGAAAAAAAGAGGACCATACATGTGCGGTTGGGAGGAGAAAGAAGAAAGAGACGTACATGTGATTGGTCAAGTGCATGTCCGGACTCCGGCCCCTGCTTTTGTCTTTTGGATACCGGAATTTGTATATCCGAACTACTAAACGGACATATACATGTTCACTTTAAATGATAGAAACGATACAGACAAGATGGTCAAGAAGTATGCGGAGGGTTTGGAGGTCGACGTTGAAGATGCCCTAAGCTAATATTTCTCCGTAGCCGGAAATGTCCATGAGTTTTAAACGTCAGTTGGACACTAAGGTAATGAACGACCATAATTGTGTTCCAATCTTCGGATTCAAAATTTCAAAACTGGTAGCAGTGTACCCCGACATGCTGACTCGGCGACTTTTCTCTACGTCCACATGATGGCACGAAAAATATTGACGCATGCATCACGTCAGCCAAAGCCACCGTACAAATAGGCGCTCCGAAATCTTAATTCTGATCCCACGGATCATGCGGATGGGCTGGACGTTGTGTTCAGATTGACATCTGCTATGATCATCAGTAGACACGATAGGCCTGAAGATATGCTCAACAAACTACGCATTAACCAGCACTAATTCAAGCGATCCTCATATCTGTCAGAATAATTCCTTTCCAATCACGTTGATGGCAGCGATCCCTCCATTCGATACTCCGCTATAAGACCGCCATTCCATTGTCTCCCAAGACGCAGCAAACCAGCCATTTCGCTTCGATTCCTACACCACCTTCTTCCTCGCAGCGATCGGCATCGGCGTCGTCCATGGCTCGCAAGAAGGTGGCCATCGAGTACATCGCGAGCGACCCAACCCGGAAGGCGACGGCGAGGAAGCGCGACATGGGGATAAAGAAGAAGGCCGGCGAGCTGTCCGTGCTGTGCGGCGTGGACACGTGCTACATCATGTACCGCGAGGGCGGGGCCTCCCCGCCGGAGGTATACCCGTCGGTGCCGGAGGCGATGCGCGTCATCGACCGCTTCAGGGCCATGCCGGAGCTCGACCAGTGCAAGAAGAAGATGGACGGGGAGGACTACGTCCGGGAGCGCATCGCCAAGATCCAGGAGCAGCTGCGCAGGACGCAGCGCGACAACCGCCAGCTCGAGACCACGCTGCTCCTCCACGACGCCCTCGTCAGCCGCCGCCAGGGCCTCGCCGGCGTCGCCATCGAGCAGCTCGTCAGCCTGGGCTGGATGGCGGAGAACTACGTCAAGAAGGTGAGCGACTGCATCGCGTACAGGAGCATGCAGCAGCAGCAGCAGGCGCAGGTCGGCGTGCAGGCTGAGCCGCCGCATTACGCCGCTACCGTCGCCAGCGTGGAGGCGCCGCCACACCAGCAGCTATAAATAAGACACACGCCCTCTAGTCGGAAGTCCTTCCTGATTAGTATCTTTAGGTTTGATCGTGATCTATTTCCCTGTTCCTCGAACAAGAAAGAAAATCCTGTGTTTTTTGTTAAAGGGTGTGACTAGGTCTCAGTCGACTGAGATTTAACTAAGTCTCAATCAAGTGACATAGTATATAAAAACAAAAAGGAAAAATATAAAAAAAATGTATGGATCTCCGTGCAAAATAAATGGCATATAGCATCGACTGGGACATAACAAAGTTTCAATCGACTGAGACTTAGCAAGACCGTTTATTAAAATGTTTACACGATCAAATTCAGTACAAACTGCATGCAGCTGGACGGGACAATCTTTGTTGAAATGTTTGCACGATCAAATTCACACAGCTTAATCAAGCTCACAACACACCACATTAACACATCAGAACACTGACGGTTTCTTTTACTGTAGGACGGAAGGGTGCCACACCAACCATCTCTTTAGAAGGTGGTCAGTTCCTTCTGTCTGCCACATCGAAGCAGCCTGAAAATCACACATACACCTGGTGTCATTTATGTCCAACAATGAACATGATCGCATAATTGCCGGCTGAATATATAAAGTTACGAGTAATCGGACTGAAACTACTCAAATCAACTGTCTGAACCATAGGCACAATGATGAAACAGTTGCTTACTGCAGAATAGGTCGAGAAACCAACGCTTGAATGGATTGGTTTGTGCTCTGCTTACATTGTTGCCTTGGTTTGCCTACCAAAAGACGCCAGTGTAAGACGTGGGTAAAGCGTAAACGCCGGTCCCATGATTTATTTAAAAAGTACTCCCCCCGTTTCTAAATATAAGTCTTTTTAGACATTCCAATAGGGGACTGCATACGGAGCAAAATGAGTGAATCTACACTCTAAAATATGTCTATATACATCCGTATGTAGTTCAATAGTGAAATCTCTAAAAAGACAAATATTTAGGAACGGAGGGAGTAATAATTATAAGATGCAACAATGAGTATAACCTGAGTGTTTAGTTGCGCGAAGATGGCCTTCACGTCTTCGAACACCATGTCTAGCTGCCTGGTACCATCAACCTGAGGGGGCAGGACACAACCAGCAAAGATTCACTATTTTTCTCATAAAACCCACATGATGTCACCGAAACAAAAAAAAAATCTGATGATTGCATGTACATTATCATAATCTTCAGAGTGTACGAACTTTGTATAATTATGTCGCTATTGAAAACTTCAAATTTTGAAAAATCGAAGCTGAAAAATCAACCCATAACTATTTCTCCGAAATAAGATGAGATTCAGTTTTGTAGATTCTTGAATAACGGATATACATATTGGCTTCGAATCCAGGAAGGCAACATATATTCTTGAGCTTATAGGCAAGCATGAGATTCAGTTTGCTATATTCTATTTACTCTACTATATGTATGGAATTATAACTTAAGCTATTAAACTACCCTTCGAATCTTCCCCATTTTCTCATAGTGCTGAATAACAGGCAGAGTTGATTGCTGAAAAACTTCGAACCGCCGCCTAATGGTTTCCATGTTATCATCATCTCTTCCCTGAAGAAAACCAAATTGAGTGACACGTGTTAATCAAATGAGACAAGTTGGGCATAAGGAAACGCAAGCACAAAACCTGATTTCGATGTAGAATGCGCCGCTCCATCTCTTCCCTTGAGCAGTCAATCAGTAATACGAACTCAGGTTCTATCTTAATCTGAATACACAAATGCATATGTGTGAAGCATGCAACAAGGGATTAACTGCTTTTGGCGCAATCATAAATACATAGAAGCATTCTTACAATCTTCTCGTACGCTTCGCGGTTCTCTTCATTTCGCGGGAATCCATCAATAAGAAACTTATCGTTTCCACTTGCAAGCATGGCCTTTAATAGTAGCCTGACGATGATCTCAGAAGGCACTAGTTTTCCTTCATGCATGAGATTCTTTATCATCGTCCTAATTGAAAAGGGCAGACATTACAAGGAGATCAAGACAATGATTACAATATAGGAGTTTATCTGCACAAATCTGGACTAGGCTGTTACCCTTGCTCTGTATCAGATTTAACTTCTTCGCGAAGAAGATCGCCAGCACTCAGATGGGTAAACCCAAACTGGCTCACAATCTTAGCACACTGAGTTCCTTTGCCACTGCCTGGCCCTCCTGCACCAGCAGTATAAGCAATGGACTGATGAGCTCAAAGAGTTAAGCAGGGCATATCATGGACTACTGTATTAGTCTGTCTAGGAGAAGTAATACCTATGACAAACACAACCGTTATCTTTTTCCCGGAGGGGAATGACCCAATCCAATCCTGCATCCAACCGAATTAGTAAAACAGTAAGTCATGAACGCATAGTTATTGACTGATATCCATTCAGTTTTTTCTTTTTTTTTTAAATGAATATCCATTCAGTTTAATCAGAGAACATTGGGAAACATAAAAGTAACAGCTTGAGAGGACACACTTTCTGGGCACAAATGAGAATAAACTCTCTACGACAAATCAAGTCATTTATGTAGCGAGGCGAATGATTTCCATTTAAACCAAAGGCATAGCTAGCCATAGATACGAGTTCTGAACAAAACGATATCATAACTTTGTTATGACCTGCAGTTATTGGAAAAATGACAGTCAAGCTGGTCAGGTTATTTACTTGTGAAGCATACAATTCCCCTGAAAACTAGTGCTTAGCTTAGCAGTGAAATATCGACGACATGCAGGTGCAGCTACACCGTAGCAGCACATAAACATGATTGATTGATCAAATGTACTGAGATGGTGCTGAACTTAGTTAGATTTACCTTGTGTACTTCTACTACTTCTGCCATCTAGCTGGGCCGAGGAAACTGGTCAGCAGCAACACCAATCCAACTCTGAGTGCAACAGGTAGGTAGTTGAGTTTACAGACAAGGGACACAAATGAACCAAAGAAATCATACAGGAGACGATTCAGATGTAACTGCAGTTGAACATTCTACAAGTCCGTTCCCGCTATGCGAGTGCGACCACACATGCAGTTATTTCCAAAATCCTTTTAGGCGCTTCCAGACAGGCGTACGGTTCCACTAGAGGCTTCAGGAAGAGACACCTAGTATATACTACTAGTAGATTATATAAGGTTCGTCCAGAAATTTCATCGCAGTAGTTACTAGAGACTTCAGGAAAATGACAGCTCCGGTGGCGCCGATCGATGGTGTTGTCTGAACTGGCGCTGCTTGAATTAATTGGACGAGATTCCTATACTCTCTCTACTCCTTCTGGTCTAGTGCATATCCAAGAACAGTACTGACGGACCGATATTCAACAAAATCCAGGTCGAGTAAAACAAGATTTTCTCCAATAATCCAAGGCTGGAGTATAAATATATCTAAAAACCACCGAAGATTCCGGAGGAAAACGCCATGTTAAAAAGGTGAA
Source organism: Elymus sibiricus (assembly GCA_039707655.1). Taxonomy (NCBI): domain Eukaryota; kingdom Viridiplantae; phylum Streptophyta; class Magnoliopsida; order Poales; family Poaceae; genus Elymus; species Elymus sibiricus. Next base: position 118,149,655 of record CM077667.1, read on the forward strand.
TGGAGATTTTGCTGCTATGCGCTACGCAGAGATGAGTACAGAGATAGCTAGGCTGACGAAAATAGGCAGGACAGGTGAGGAAGAGGAGGAGGAAGATTACCGGAGAGAGCTTGCCGTTCTTGGCAACGCCGGAGCGACGGCGACGGTGACGTACGGGGGAGGAATTCGATTCTGCTGGCTGGTAGCCTCGAGAAGAAGTAAAGGTAGCTGGCGAACGATTTGCGCAAAGAAGAAGAGACGAGAGGGTAGTACGTAGAGAGAGGAGAGCAGAGCAAAGCAAAGCAAAAGGAGGCCGGCAAAGGAGACGCGTGTGGAAAGAGATTCTTGACACGTACTGTTGCATATGCATGCATGCTGGCTTTTATTTTCTCGTAGTAGATAAAAGTTACTCCCTCCGTCCCAAAATAAGTGTCGATGCTCTAATACAAAAATTATACTAGTTTAGTACAAAATCTGCGACACTTATTTTGGGACGGAGGGAGTACTATCCATCGAGAGAGGCGTTTTGCCTCCCACGCTCAGATGAGTCCGGGAGTGAACAAATAAATTGTTAAAAATGCTAAATAAATTTAAAAAGGTCCAATTTTTTTTGGAGAAAGATGACTAAATGCGTGATGTCCATGTCAAATTTCAGAGCATTTGAATGTGCGAGTAGTTTTCAGTAAAGAAGACAAATTTAAGGTCTGTGAAAAAGTTTACTGTTTGTGCACTGTTTGGATCCGATTTTTTTATTTTTGCTGAAAGCTATTCATATAACCAAATGCTTTGAAATTTGGCACGCACCTCACGTACTAAAATATCTTCCACGTAAAAAAAAGTTGAATTTTTTTGAATTTTTCTAGTATTTGTTTTGATTTTACTGTTCACCGGGTGCAGATGAGCCCGGGCTCAGAATTAGACATTCCCTATCCATTTATTTGCTGCTGTTATTATTTGTTGGAGTATATATTTTTGACATTTGCTATATGTAAGTGGAGTCAAATACACGAGAGGACAACTCTACGGAAGAGTTGTCTGGAATTTCCCTTTACTTTTTGGTATAAGTCGTTTTTTCTAGAGAAGAAGATGAGGGGAAGGCGCGAGCAGACCTCGTGGACGAGGCAGAAACGCTCGAATCGATCGTTTCCCACGAGTTAGGTTGAGTCGAGCGCAAAAGGGGTACGACTAATGCGGCGGTCTAGGGGGGATCGGTGTGGATGTAGCAGGAGACCAAAATCTTCTGGCGCGGGCTGGCATGAAATATAGCCTCATCCCTCATTTACTCGCTCATCGCTAGCGGTAGGAGAAATTCAGCCTCAGTTCTCGGCACCAATTGCGACAACGACTCATGTGGAAGCGGTGGCGGTGACGGCTTGGGCCAGCACCTAAACAAACCGTCTGTTTGACTGTTAACTGATGTATGAGGCCCACATGTCAGTGTCTCTTTCTTATTTATTCTTCTCCCTTATGCCTTCATTCTCCTCTTTCTTAGAACCAGAGACCGCCATGGTCAACGGCCACCTGCTGGCCCACGCCACCGTCCAAAGCGACATCCGGCCGCCTCTCTTTCTGCACCCATCAGACCTCGCCTCCGTGCCTGCCAAGCCACCACCACCTCCAGCCAGCGCGCACTTGTACCAAGTACGTCAAGCTGCTCGGCTGCTCCACCCACCTTGAGCTGGCGCGAGGAGGAGGGAAGAGGAAGAAGCCGCACGATGAGGAGCACACTACGACTGCGGACGTGGCGCCGGGCGGAGGAGGCGGCTGCGGGCACGCACGCTCCACCATGGATTGGTTGGGGCCGGACGGGAGGTCTACCCCGCGCGCATTGGATGACGACAGGCAACGGAAGGGATCTCTGCGGCAACGACATAGCTTCTGGCCAGCGAGCTCCTCACGGCGGGGCTGCTGGCGAGCTCATCCGGCGAGGCTGCTGGCTGGCGCAACTCCGGTCGTTCTCGGGCACGGGAACGGGAGGACCCGATTGCTTTTTTTTAATACAGAGATCTAATTGCGTTTTTAAAAGTTTACAGGACCCGATTTCTTTTGATACAAAATTGTAGGGACCTAATTGTTTTAAAAAAAATGCAGGGTCCCAATTGCTTGTTTTAGAAAAAAAAGACATTGACATGTGGGTCCCAAATGTCAGTTAATGGTCGAACAAACGGTCAAACAATCAGTTCTCTTACCTGCGGGCCCCAACTATCATAATCACGATCAATTGTAAAGCACCCGGCTATTTGGGTCTTTTGAAACAGCCAACCCCGGACTTGGTAGTTATCAGCTAAAAAATTCGATAGTTTTTTGGAACCCTTGCCTGAATTATAGTAGTTTTATGATATTTACTCAAATATAGGTGATGTTTTTTTTTTAATATTCTGATATATTATTTGCATTTTTCGGACTTCATATGATTTTTTATGAATTTTCAAACGACTTTGGCCATTATTTTGAAAATTCATAACAAGTTGATATGAATTCAGAAAAATGCAAATAAGATATCATGAGAAGGATGACACGCTCGAGAAGGAGGGAGGCACTGATACGTCGACAACGTATCTATATTTTTTGCTTGTTCCATGTTGTTATATTATCATTTTTGGATGTTTTACAATCACTTTATAGCAATTTTATATCATTTTTTGGGACTAACCTATTGACATAGTGCAAAAGTGCCAGTTGCTATTTTTGCTTATTTTTTACTTCGCAGAATATCAGTACCAAAACGGAGTTCAATCATGACGAAACTTATTGGAGATTTTTTCTGGACCAGAAGACACCCAGTGAGCCAAAGAAGTGCCAGAGAGGTGGGCTGTGGAGGCCACAACCCACCAGGGCGCGCCAGGAGGCCCCTGGCGCGCCCTGATGGGTTGTGCCCTCCACGGGGCCCCCCTCCACCGCCTCTGATGCCTATAAATACCCAAATATTCAGAAAACCCTAAGGGAGTCGACGAAAAACACATCCAGCCGCCGCAAGTTCCAGAACCTCAAGATCCAATCTAACACCATCACGGAGGGGTTCATCTTCTTCATAGGTGCCTCTCCGATGATGCGTGAGTAGTCCACCATAGACCTACGGGTCCGTAGGCAGTAGCTAGATGGTTTCCTCTCTCTCTCTTTTGATTCTCAATACAATGGTCTCTTGGAGATTTTTTTGATGTAAACTTTTGCGGTGTGTTTGTTGGGATCCGATGAATTTTGAGTTCATGATCAGTTTCTATCTATGAATATTATTTGAGTCTTCTTTGATCTCTTATATGCATGATTACATATAGCCTCTTATTTATTCTTCGAATCTTTGATTTAGTTAGGCCGACTAGATCGATTTTTGTTGCCATGGGAAGAGGTGCTTTGTGATGGGTTCAATCTTGCGGTGTCCTTTCCCAGTGACAGAAGGGGCAATAAGGCACGCATGTATCGTTGCCATTAAGGATAACAAGCTGGGGTCTATTCCTACATGAATAGATCTTGTCTACATCATGTCATCGTTCTTATTGCATTACTCTGTTTCTCCATGAACTTAATACACTAGATGCATGCTGGATAGCGGTCGATGTGTGGAGTAATAGTGGTAGATGCAGGCAGGAGTCGGTCTACTTATCTTGGACGTGATGCCTATATAATGATCATCGCCTTGGATATCGTCATGATTATTTGATTTTCTATTAATTGCCCAACAGTAATTTGTTCACCCACCGTGTGCTATACTCATGAGAGAAGCCACTAGTGAATCCTACGGCCCCCGGGTCTACTTTTCCAACATATTGCTTTCCAATCTATCTTTTTGCCTCTTTGTTTTCAGATCTACTAAACCAAAAACCCAAAAATATATTGCTGCACTTTTTATTTTCCCTTTTTATTTTGTGTTCTTGAGAGATCTATCTCTCCTATCTATCATTACCTAATCTATCTTTTTACCGTAGAGAGATTGACAACCTCACTTACACGTCGGGTTGCAAGTATTTGTTTAATTGTGTGTAAGTGCTGCTTATTAGGTTGTGGTGATCCTCCTACTGGTTCGATACCTTGGTTTCATAACTGAGGAAAATACTTACCGTCGCTGTGCTGCATCATCCCTTCCTCTTTGGGGAAATACCGATGCAGTCTCAAGCCGCGTCAAAGGAATTTCTGGTGCCGTTGCCAGGGAGGAAGCGGTCTCTTCTACGTGCCAATCTCAGGCGTCGAGGAGACACCATCATCATCTACCAGGTTCCTAATCACAAATCTCGTCTCCTTGCAATTACATTATTTGCCATTTGCCTCTCGTTTTCCTCTCACCCACTTCACCAATTTGCCGTTTTATTCGCCCTTTTTTTCGTTTGCCTTTTTCTCGTCAGATCTCTTGCTTGCTTGCAATCTTGTTTGTGTAGTCACAATGACTTAAGAAAACACCAAATCGTGTGATTTTTCCAATACTAATAACAATGATTTTATTAGTACTCCGACCCGCCACTAGTGCGGAGTCTTGTGATATTAATGCCGCTTTGTTGAATCTTGTCATGAAAGATCAATTTGCCGGTACTCCTAATGAGGATGCCGCGTCACATCTAAACACATTCGTAGAATTGTGTGATATGCAAAAGAAAAAAGATGTGGACAATGATACTGTGAAGTTGAAATTATTTCCTTTTTCCTTGCGGGATCGTGCAAAAATTTGGTTTTCCTCTTTGCCTCACAATAGTATCGATTCTTGGAATAAGTGCAAGGATGCTTTTATCACTAAGTATTTTCCGCCCGGGAAAATTATTTCCCTTAGGACACAAATCATGAATTTTAAGCAACTTGAGCATGAACATGTTGCACAATCTTGGGAAAGAATGAAATTGATGCTAAGAAATTGTCCTACTCATGGTTTAAATCTTTGGATGATCATACAAAAAATTTATGTGGGATTGAATTTTGTCTCTAGAAATCTTTTAGATTCCGCCGCAGGTGGTACTTTTATGGAAAATACTTTGGGTGAAGCTACTAAATTGCTAGACAATATTATGTCAAATTATTCGCAATGGCATACCGAAAGAGCACCTACTAGTAAAAAAGTTAATTCGGTTGAAGAAATTAGTACTTTGAGTGATAAGGTTGATGCTTTGATGAAATTGGTTGCTAGTAAAAATGCTCCTATTGATCTCAATTATGTGCCTTTGTCTACTTTGATTGAGCAAAATAGTGATTCCGTAGATGTGAACTTTGTCTCGCGAAACAATTTCAATAACAATGCTTATAGAGGTAATTTTAATCCTAGGCCTTTTCCTGAAAATTCCTCTAATACTTATGGTAATTCCTATGGTAATTCCTCTTACAATAATAATAGGAACACCTCTGATCTTGAGAGTAATATTAAAGAATTTATCAATGCGCAAAAGGCTTTCAATACTACGATAGAAGAAAAGTTGAATAAGATTGATGATATGTCTAGGAGCATTGATAGAATTTCTCATGATGTTGAAAATCTCAAGTTGAAAGCTTTTGTTCCTAAGATTGATGAATCAATTAAAGATTTATATGTCTCTATGGATGAAAGTAAGAAAAGAACCGCTATGCTTAGAGCTAAAAGAGAAATCTTAGAAAAATCGTTTTCTAGTGATTGTCTTCATAAAAATGATGAAGATCTTAAAGTGATTGGTGTTTCTACTATTGATTCCTTGTTTAGTAATATTAAGATTGATGATAAAGGGACTGAAGTAGAGTCAACTTTAGCTAGAAGGCGTCCCAATAATTTGGAGGATGAAAATCTTGATGAAAAATTTGATAAAAGTGGGTTTGAAGAGGTCAAAACTTTAACTAGTGATGTGCCCACTATTTTGGATTGCAAAGACTTTAATTATGATAGTTGCTCTTTGATTGAATGTATTTCTTTGCTGCAATCCATGTGGAATTCACCCCATGCTTATGAGCAAAATAAAGCTTTTACTAAACATATCTTTGATGCCATGATGAAATCTTTTGAAGAAAAGTTGGAGTTGGAGATTTCTATTCCTAGAAAATTACATGATGAGTGGGAACCTACTATTAAAGTCAAAATCAAAAATTATGAGTGCTTTTCTTTATGTGATTTGGGTGCTAGTGTTTCCACGATTCCGAAATATTTATGTGATGTGCTTGGTCTCACCATGTTGAAGAATGTTCTCTTAATTTACACTTGGCGGATTCTACTATTAAAAAACCTTTGGGAAGAATTAATGATGTTCTTATTCTTGAAAATAGGAATTATGTGCCCATAGATTTTATTGTGCTTGATATTGATTGCAATCCATCTTGTCCCATTATACTTGGTAGACCGTTTTTACGCACTATAGGTGCCGTGATTGATATGAAAGAAGGCAATATTCGTTTTCAATTTACACTAAGGAAGGGTATGGAACACTTCCCTAGAAGAAGAATTAAGCCACCATATGAATCAATCATGAGAGCATCCTATGGATCCAAAACTAAAGATGACAATACTTGAAACTATGTGTTATGCCTAGCTAGGGGCGTAAAACGATAGCGCTTGTTGGGAGGCAACCCAATGAATAAATTTATTTTTGCCTTTTCCTTTCTGTTTTTGAGTGTTGACACATTTATGCCTCTGTTTTGATTGTGTTTTTATGGTTTATTTAGTGTTTGTGACAAGTAGAGCCTTTAGGATGATTCATAAGATGAGTAGAAGCGATGCTGAATCTGAAACAGAAACTTTGCATCCAGTGTTCAAATTTTATTTTTTTACTGGAACGTTATCTTGAGCTGAAATTTTAACACAGTATTGCTATACAAATTATTTACATTTTCCTAATTTTTCAGAATTTTTAGAATTAGGTTAGAGTGTAGATTACTACAGACTGTTCTGTTTAAGACAGATTTTGTTTTCATTGCATTGTGTGCTTATTTTGATGAACTATGGGTTATATTGAAGGGTATGAGCCATGGTAAAGTTAAAATACAGTAGTTATAATGCAATAACAAAATATGAATGGGTTTGCAACAACACCTAAAGTAGTGATTTGCTTTATTATACTAACGGATCTCACGAAGATTTTGTTGAGTTTTGTGTGATTGAAGTTTTCAAGTTTTGGGTGAGATCACGATGGATGAAGGAATAAGGAGTGAAAAGTGCCTAATCTTGGGTATGCTACAGAACCCCCAAGATAATATCCAAAGAGAAACAAGCAACTAAGCTTGGGGATGCCCCGAGTGGCATCCCCTCTTTCTTCTAACGACCATCGGTATTTTACTTGGAGCTATATTTTTATTCGTCACATTTCATGAGTTTTTCTTGGAGCATCTTGTATTATTTGAGTCTTTGCTTGCTTTGCTTTTTAGTTTGTCACTAGTATCCTTGCTGGACACACCTATTTGAGAGAGCCAAAATTATGCTATGATTTGTTAGAATTGCTATTTATGCTTCACTTAAATTTTTTGAGCTATGGAATTGCTCTAGTGCTTCACTTATATCTTTTTGAGCATGGTGTGCTTGGAAATTTTTGAAGAAATACTATCATGCTCCACTTAGATTAATTTGAGAGTTAGTAAGTTTTGAAGAAATCCTCTCATGCTTCACTTATATTATTTTGAGAGATGAAAACTCTATGCTCATGTGCTTCACTTAAATTTGTTTGAGCTTGTCAAAAAGCAATGGCAATATATGAAACTAGTCCCAAAGTGATAGATATCCAAGGAGGATATAATAAAAACTTTCATGAAGATCATTGGACAAATTAAACTTGATTCTTTGTAATAGTTTTGAAACATGATGATAGTAATATGCGAGTCATGATAGTGAGTAATTATGCTTTAGTAGGAATATTGATGTTAAGGTTTGTGATTCCCTATGAAAGTACGAAAGTCAATAGTTATGCAATGAAATTACATGCTACTTGTGGTGCATTATTCGGTGTTAGTTGTGCTCAATGCTCGCTTATGTGAATTTTTGTTTCTTGGTTTGGTTGTTTCTCAATCTTTTTGCTAGTCTCCGTTTTACTTAATAGAAATACTACTTGTGCATCCAAAACCCTAAAACCAAGTTTTTCCTTATGAGTCCACCATACCTACCTATATGCGGTATTTCCATGCCGTTCCAAGCAAATTTGTATGTGCCATCTCTAATTTTCAAAATAAACTTCTCTTTTGTGTGCTCGTACCGCTCATGAAACGGTGGGGAGTGTCCAATATTTTTCCATGCTAGATGTGTTATTCTCAAGATGAGTGTATATTCACTTGTCATTGCACGAGAGTGCGGCAGTAATAGGGATGCCCATTCTCGAAATGAAAAAGAAAAAAAATATTTACTTTATGTTGTCAAATAATAAATTCCTTGGAAAGTGTTGGTATGGAAGGCAACCGTGGATATGGCCCGCCATGGAATGTGAAAGAATGGTGGAAAAAGGAATAAACTTTATTTTCTGTTTGGGAACCGCCTATGATATATCTAGCATGGAAAGTATTGTGAGCTACTTTGTCGTTTTCGTTGACAGGAAAGGCATGCCACCCAAAATATTTTTCTCTCTCAATTCAAAACTTTGAGCTCTGGCACCTCTACAAATCCCTACTTCCCTCTGCGAAGGGCCTATCTATTTACTTTATGCAATTTTTATTTTTACTTTGAGTCTCCATCTTCTCTTATAAAGCACCAACTAGGGGGCACTATGATCGTACTTGAGCATTGGGTGTAGCTAATATTTGAGTGTGTTTCATGAATGGATCAATGATTGAGCATGATGGGCTAGGGATAACTTTCTTTAGTGTTGATATTTTGAAAGACATGGTTGCTTGTTGGCATGCTTAAGTATTGAAGTCATTATGTTAAAACTAGACTATTGCTTTGAATCATCTAAAAGTCCAAATGTCCATGCTACAAAAGAAAAGAATATGAGATAAACATGTTAGGCAACATTCCACATCGAAAATTCTATTTTTATCATTTACCTACTCGAGGACGAGTAGGAATTAAGCTTGGGGATGCTGATACGTCTCCAACGTATCTATATTTTTTTGCTTGTTCCATGCTGTTATATTATCATTCTTGGATGTTTTACAATCACTTTATAGCAATTTTATATCATTTTTTGGGACTAACCTATTGACATAGTGCCAAAGTGCCAGTTGCTATTTTTGCTTGTTTTTTACTCCGCGGAATATCAGTACCAAACGGAGTCCAATCGTGACGAATTTTTTTCGAGATTTTTCTGGACCAGAAGACACCCGGTGGGCCAAAGAAGTGCCAGAGAGGTGGGCTGTGGAGGCCACAACCCACCAGGGCATGCCAGGGGGCCCCCGGCGCGCCCTGATGGGTTGTGCCCTCCACGGGGCCCCCCTCCACTGCCTCTGATGCCTATAAATACCCAAATAATCAGAAAACCCTAAGGGAGTCGACGAAAAACACATCCAGCCGCCGCAAGTTCCAGAACCTCAAGATCCAATCTAACACCATCACGGAGGGGTTCATCTTCTTCATAGGTGCCTCTCTGATGATGCGTGAGTAGTCCACCATAGACCTACGGGTCCGTAGGCAATAGCTAGATGGCTTCCTCTCTCTCTTTTGATTCTCAATATAATGGTCTCTTGGAGATCTATTTGATGTAAACTTTTGCGGTGTGTTTATTGGGATCCGATGAATTTTGAGTTCATGATCAGTTTCTATCCATGAATATTATTTGAGTCTTCTTTGATCTCTTATATGCATGATTACTTATAGCCTCGTATTTCTTCTTTGAATCTTTGGTTTAATTAGGCCGACTAGATCGATTTTTCCTGCCATGGGAAGAGGTGCTTTGTGATGGGTTCGATCTTGCGGTGTCCTTTCCCAGTGACAGAAGGGGCAGCAAGGCACGCATGTATCGTTGCCATTAAGGATAACAAGATGGAGTCTATTCCTACATGAATAGATCTTGTCTACATCATGTCATCGTTCTTATTGCATTACTCTGTTTCTCCATGAACTTAATACACTAGATGCATGCTGGATAGCGGTCGATGTGTGGAGTAATAGTGGTAGATGCAGGCAGGAGTCAGTCTACTTATCTTGGACGTGATGCATATATAATGATCATCGCCTTGGATATCGTCATGATTATTTGATCTTCTATCAATTGCCCAATAGTAATTTGTTCACCCACCGTGTGCTATACTCATGAGAGAAGCCACTAGTGAATCCTACAGCCTCCGGGTCTACTTTTCCAACATATTGCTTTCTGATCTATCTTTTTGCCTCTTTGTTTTCAGATCTACTAAACCCAAAACCCAAAAATATATTGCTGCACTTTTTATTTGCCCTTTTTATTTTGTGTTCTTGAGAGATCTATCTCTCCTATCTATCATTACCTAATCTATCTTTTTACCGTAGAGAGATTGACAACCTCTCTTACGCGTCGGGTTGCAAGTATTTGTTATTTGTGTGCAGGTGCTACTTATTAGTCAGTGGTGATCCTCCTACTAGTTCAATACCTTGGTTTCATAACTGAGGGAAATACTTACCGTCGCTGTGCTGCATCATCCCTTCCTCTTTGGGGAAATACCAAGGCAGTCTCTAGCCACGTCAGGCACAGACAGAAAAACTTAGTAGCAACAAAGACATATTATTGTTGTAGATTTTTTCTGTTTGAAACCATCTCATGTGATAAGCTTAACTATGTTTTCCTCCTTATTATCACAGTTTATACATAAAACGGAGGATGTACAAAAAAACTTACCTTTGAAATTATGGTTGAACAGTCGGAGAGCATTGTTGTGCAAGCCACTATGTTCACTCTCTACATTCCCAAGGCACATGTGGTTGTTGCCTAGGGGGGATCCCGGTGTGGCTATTATGGTAGATTGTTTCTATGGATATTCAGAATCATAGTGTAATCATGTGGAACGTCACGGGTCTCATTACGACAGGTGTGCCATAGTTGTTAGGGTCGGCCGAGTTGAATGCAACAAGGATGCGCTTACTAGAATCCAAGCTGGAGGTGGTCAATTCTTTTGTAATTGATAACATTTTGAGCTCATAGTATGACATTTTTCTCTCGGCTGATAAAACAACGAGAGATATCACCATGGCGTGAAAATCTCACCCGGTCATTGATATGGGGCACGCCCGTGTGCGTCGATATTTCACGAATTGGAGGTGGATTTGTGATTGAACACGAAGAACACGATGGGAAAATCACAAGAGGAAAACACTCAAGGTCAAACTCCGATCACACCTCCACTAGAATCACACGAGTACATGAGTATCACGGTCCACAAACAACCAAAGGGTTACACATAACGGTAGTCTTCTCGCTCCGGAGGAGGAGGTCTTGAATCCCGAGGGGATCTTCCCTTAGAGGGGCCTTGGCATCACTCCGGATCTTCTCACATAGAGGGGAATCACTCCACGAGGGAAGGGAGATAATGGAGCTAAGCTCAACAAGTGTATTTGCTAAACCTAAGCTAACCCTAGGAAGAGGAGGGCAAGGTGTTTATATAGTCCTAGGCGAAACGAAGGGGTACATGGGCCAAAGCCCGCGGGCCTGTGCGCAGACAGGGTCCGGACGTCCGGACGCGGTCGGACGTCCGAGGCTTCACGGCGGTCCAGACGTCCGGAGGTGGCCGGTCGTCCGAGGTTTCGGCTCTGGATCGGGGTCTTCGGATTTCCGTGGCACGTCGGACGTCCGGGGCCCGGTTGTCCGGAGGTCTTCGGTCTTCCAAGGATTCGGTGCGGGTGCCGGGGCGTCGGATTTTCGGACCGGTCCGGTCGTCCGGGTGCTGGAGCGTGCCGGACGTCCGGGCGTGGTCGGTCGTCCGAGTGCTGGAGCGTCCTGGAGTTTCCTGGCGAGGTCGGTCTTCAGGCGCCGGACGTCCGAGGCTGTCCGGACGTCTGAGGGCTGGCCCTTGTCCGCGGCTTCTCCCCTTTCCTTCCAAGCTTGACGTCCTCCGCTCCGAGCATCTGCTAGACCATCTCCATTTCCATTGTACCTGATCAAGCAAAGGGTCTCCGATTGAGGTAGCATCCAAGTTCGATGAACATCAAAGAGAGAATCATATAGGAGAGATGTCACCTCGTGTTCAATAGCACGTGCCCGGGCTCTAGTCATGAGTCCCTTTGTAGCTTGATGTGATGGTGTAGAGTCCATGGGGATGATGGTGGGATGCTCCGCATCATCTCCCCCCCCCTTGGGGAAGATCCGTCCTTGGATCAAGATCTTCATCACCATGGTAAGGGGATAGATCTGTGACGTTGAAAGTGTCACTCACGTTGTACTTGTCGCGTGGTATGTCGATCTTGTAGGCATTGTTGTTGTAGCGTGCCAACACCTTGAAGGGGCCGTCAGCTCGAGGAAGTAGCTTCGACTTGCGTTCGTTGGGGAAGTGGTCCATGCGAAGGTGTAGCCAAACAAGATCACCGAGCTTGAACACCATGGGATGTTTGTTGAGGTTGCGCTTGTTGGTGACGCATTCCACTTGTCGTTCAATCATGCGCCTTGTATCTTCATGCATCCTCTTGATGTAGCTTGCCCTTGCACTTGCGTCCATGTTGACGCACTCTTGTAGAGGTAGAGGTAGGATGTCCAATGGGGACAAAGGATTGAAGCCATAAACCACTTCGAACGGAGACTTGCCGGTGGTGGAGTGACTTGCGCGGTTGTAGGCGTACTCGGCGATGGGGAGGCAATCTTCCCATTCCTTGATGTTCTTCTTGATCAATACGCGAAGTAGGGTAGAAAGCATCCGGTTCGTCACCTCCGTTTGTCCATCGGTTTGAGGATGGTATGCCGAGGAGAAAAGAAGCTTGATTCCGAGCTTGGCGCATAGGGTCTTCCAAAAGTAGCTCAAAAACTTGACGTCGTGATCCGAGACAATGGTCTTGGGGACGCCATGTAGTCGTAAGATGTCCCTACAAAAGAGATTGGCAATATGTGAAGCATCGTCTATCTTGTGACATGGAATGAAATGAGCCATCTTGGAAAAACGGTCCACAACGACAAAAACGGAATCATGGCCATTTTTAGTTCGTGGTAAGCCGAGCACAAAGTCCATACTAATGTCTTCCCATGGTTGGAATGGTATAGGAAGAGGCATGTAAAGACCATGGGATTGAGCTTTTGACTTAGCTTTGCGGCATGTAGAGCATCGGTTGGTGAAGCGTGCAACATCACGAAACATCTTGTGCCAAAAGTACTTGTTGGAGAGTGTGGCATACGTCTTGTCGCGTCCAAAGTGACCCATAAGTCCTCCACCATGGGCCTCTTGCAAAAGCAACAAACGAAGAGAAGACTCGGGTATACAAAGTTTGTTAGCACGCATAAGATAGCCATCTTTCATACAGTAGCTCTCCCAACAAGATTTCACTTGACATTTAGCATATGGGGTGGCAAAAGAAACATCATGCTCATACAAGTCTTTTATATGTTCAAAACCAATAACATTCAATTCAAGTTGAGTAACTAGCATGCATTTGCGGGAAAGAGCATCCGCCACAACGTTTTCCTTACCCTTAATGTATTTGATGACATAAGGGAAAGACTCAATAAATTCACTCCATTTAGCATGCCGTTTGTTCAACTTGGTTTGACCCTTTAAGTACTTAAGCGTTTCATGGTCGGTATGGATAACAAACTCATGTGGGCGCAAATAGTGTTCCCACACATGTAAAACTCTCACCAAAGCATACAATTCTTTGTCATATATGGGGTAGTTAAGTTGTGCGCCGGAAAGTTTCTCGCTAAAGTACGCAATTGGGCGCTTCTCTTGCATAAGCACACCACCTATTCCATTACCACTAGCATCACAATGCACTTCAAATGTTTTATCAAAGTTGGGAAAAGCAAGCAAAGGTGCATGAGTGAGCAAATTTTTAAGTTCATGGAAAGCGGTGTCTTGTGTAGGACCCCAAATGAATGGTGCATTCTTCTTGCTCAAAGCATGGAGAGGAGATGCAATAGTGCTAAAGTCTTTCACAAAACGGCGATAGAAACCCGCTAGTCCTAGGAAGCTACGCACTTGTTGCAAATTCGTTGGTATGGGCCAAGTTTTAATAGCATCAATCTTAGTTTCATCTATATGAACGCCCTTAGAAGATACTACAAAACCTAAGAAAACTACTTTCTCAACACCAAATGTGCATTTCTCCATGTTTGCATAGAGTTGTTCCTTTCTAAGGATTTGCAAAACATCACGAACATGTGTAGCATGCTCCTCAAGAGACTTGATAAAGACAAGAATATCATCAAAATAGACCACAACACAATATCCTATGAGGGGTCGCAAAACATAGTGCATAACACGCATGAAAGTACCTGGTGCTTCGGATAAGCCCATGGGCATAACCAACCCTTCATAGAGACCAAATTTAGTCTTTAATGCGGTTTTCCACACATCACCCTCTTGTATGCGAATTTGGTAGTAACCACTTTTTAAGTCAATCTTAGAAAATATAGTGGCACCACTAAGTTCATCTAGCATATCATCTAAGCGAGGAATGGGATGACGATATCGAATGGTGATAGCATTGATAGGACGGCAATCGGAACACATTCGCATACTACCAGCTTGCTTAGGCACTAGTATCACCGGAACCGCACAAGGACTCAAACTCTCACGTACATGTCCTTTATCTAGGAGTTTTTGTACTTGCCTTTGTATTTCCTTTGTTTCGTCGGGGTTGACGCGGTAGGGAGCCTTGTTAGGAAGCGGTGCTCCGGGGATGAGGTCGATGTGGTGTTCGATCCCTCGTTTTGGTGGTAGTCCCGGAGGTAGCTCATCGGGGAAAACATCCTTGAATTCCTGCAACAACTTAGATAACACAAGAGGAAGATGTTGTGAAGGGTTAGTCCGAACGACGTCATCTTTGCACAGAAGTACATAGTGAAGAACGGTCGATGGGCTCTCACTCACATCCCTCAAATCTCGTTTGGTGGCTAAAAGAACTATATCTCTCATGTCCCTCATTGTGGAGTCGCTCATTTTTGGCTTGTGGTACTCACTCTCTTTGAGGTGGATCACTCTCTCACTTTTATCTCCACGATGGTATGAAGCTTGTTTGTCGGCGATGACTTGACTTGGAGTCATTGGTCGGAGCACATATTGCTTGCCCTTCATCTTGAAGCTATATTGATTTGTCCGACCGTTGTGTGTGACGCCACGGTCGAATTGCCAAGGTCTACCAAGTAGGAGATGGCAAACGGACATGGGAACCACATCACACACCAAAGTGTCTTCATAAGCGCCTATCTTGAAGGAAACTTCCACGGTATGATCAACTTGGAGGGTTCCGGAGTCACTTAACCATTGGACCTTGTAGGGGCGAGGGTGCTTTTTCTTGACCAATTGTTGCTTGTTACAAAGGTCCTCGCTTGCCAAGTTGTGGCAACTCCCTCCATCTATGATGACCTTGACGGATTTTCCTTGGATGCTCGCCTTGGTGGGGAAGATGTGGCAACGTTGGTCCTTGTCTTCTTGTTGTTGGAGCGTCAAAACTTTAGAGACAACGAAAGCGGGGCTCGAATCGTTGTCGCAAAAGATTTGCGAATCTTCATCTTCATTTACTTGGCGGTGTATGGCCACTTGCTCCAAAGCTTGCATCTCGTCGTCACTCATAGAGTCATAGGTGCCATCGTCGAGGAGGATCATGTTGCGTTTGGTTGGGCATTCGAAGGTCTTGTGGCCTCGCCCTTGGCACGTGAAACACTTGATGGAGCTTGTTTTGGCAGTAGCATCCGGTGTTGGGGTAGAGGATGAAGCTCTCGGCTTGTAGGTGCTTGAGGTTGGTCGGCTTGACGAAGTCGTCTTGTCCTTGTAGCTTGAATTGTCGCCGGTAGGTGTTGTAGATTTTGTAGTTGAAGGTCTCGTTGTCGTAGTAGCTTGAGCACTTGAGCCATAGGTCTTGGGGGAGAACTTGGAGTACTTGTAGTCATCTTGCACTTGCCGTTCCGCCTTGGTTGCTTGATGCACAAGTTCGAGAAGGTTGGAGTATGGTTGGAAGTCGGCAATTTTCTTGACTTGGTAGTTGAGGCCATTCAAGAAACGTGCCATTGTTTGCTCGTCATCTTTCTTGACATTGGCTCGGATCATATCGATCTCCATCTCTTGATAGTACTCTACTACCGACTTGGTGCCTTGCTTGAGTTGTTGGAGCTTCTTGAAGAGATCCCGGTTGTAGTGTGTAGGCACAAAACGGGCTCGCATGAGGTCCTTCATTTGGGCCCAAGTGTTGATAGAAGGTTCGCCTCTTTCTCTTCTCCGCTCAATCACTTGTTCCCACCAAATTAGGACGTAGTCTTGGAACTCGAGTGAAGCCATGGCGATCTTCTTCGCTTCATCATAGTTGTGTAGGCGAAAGATCTTGTCAACCTTGAGGGCCCATGACAAGTAGTCTTCGGGATCATTGCTTCCGAAAAACTTTGGCATTGTGAATTTGAGCTTGCCGAAGCGTTGTTCGTCATTGTGGTTGGGATGCCAAAGTCTTTGTCTTGGAGGAGGATCCTCATTGACATTGCCTTGTGCGTGTCGACGTTGATCGTGTCCTTGCTCATCTTCATGGTCGGGTTCGTCGCGATGATCTTGAGATGGCGACGAAGTGGACGCACTCGGTTGCGCCTTTCTTGGTGCTCCTCTTGGCGATGAGCTTCTTCTTGTCGTTGTCGACGAAGTTCTTCTTGTTGTGCTTGGCGACGTGCTTCTTGCTCGTGATGAGCTTGGCGGTTGCGCTCCTCCAAGGCACGAGTAGCCTCTTGCAAAGCGCGATGTGCCTCAAGCGCTCGTTCATGGCGGCGATGTTGTTCTTCTTCTCGGCGTTGTTGTTCTTGGTCTTGGCGTTGTTGTTCGTGCTCCAACGCATCTTGATCTTGTTGACGGCGACATTCTCGAGCGCGAACGTGATCTTGCAATCCATTGACATGAAATGGATTGTCTTGACAGTGACGACCTTGTGGAGAACTTGGGCCGGAGTGTTCGTCGCGATGGTAATGACGCGCTTGTGGACTTGCGTCGAAAGAGTGCGTCGATGAGTTGCGACTTGTGTGACGACTCCTTGTTGATGTAGATGAGGAAGTTGCTCGAGTGACCATCAAGGACCGGAGCTCCTTCATTTGGCTTGAGAGCTTGGTGTCGAGGTATTCCCTTGTGCGCAATTCGGATTCACGCAAGTTGGAGGCGAGGTGGTCAATGCGGTCATTCAAGACATCTTGAGCTTGAGTAATTGCCTTGTGTGCGCCGAAGAAGTGCAACTTGGTGACGTGGTTGTTCACGTCGTCTTCATTCTCCTCGAAGGCCGGGTTTGACATGATGTTCCTATCCATAGCACTCAACAAGATATAAGTGGAAGAGTGAGAAGACAATACCAATTACCGTTCCAAAAGTTGAAAGTGGATCAAGATCACTCAATGTGCAAGTATGAAAATAGTAGAATTGGTACCGAAGATCGTCCTTCTCACACCTACACAAATAAGGCTTATGGAGTAGCTTGGTTAGGATAGTGGCACAAATTTCAAGCAATTCGAAATATAAGATTCAATAATGTTGAAAGAGATTCGTAGAATTCTCAAATGAGACAATGTAGATCAATCGCAATCGGTATACATGGAAACACACGCACGGAAGAAAATTGGGGTCATGCAACCAAGGATGAGCCAAACTGTGGAATCCACGGAAAATGATCTTGTTGCACAACACTAGAGAGACGGTAGCACGATTGCTCCAATGGGCATGATACGCACTTGTGCACACCCTAAAATGAACCAAAAGTGTCGTCTTCCTATGCCCGACTTGCTATGTGTGTATGCGGCACGTGTCACTTGCTCAAGTGATCCAAGATGATCAAGTATGCTATGGGAATCTTGTGATGCTATTGCTCTTTCGCTCTTTTGCTCTTGCTTAAAAGCTTTGCTTCTCTTTTCTTTTGCAATGATGTTTAGTATGGTCACAATGCGGGACGTACACACCGAGATAGCAATTATGTATGTGGGTACTATGTTGTAACACAAAAGATGATACTAAGATATATGCACGCAAATGAAGCTATGCGGAGTATGTATCACTAAAGTGCACAAGTAGCGTAGCCCGGCAATACTCAAAGGCTAGTCTCGATAGGCAGGTAACGCGAATAGGCTCGAGGTAACAATGCAATGGCAAGGGTATATAGCGGGAGAGAGAGTTGTCACGGTTACCGTCCTTGCTTACGGTATGGTTTGAACGAAGAGGTGCTTGCGACAATCCGGGGCGATGATGAGCGGCGATGTCGATGAAGAACCCCTCCTAATTAGCCGAAACACCTTAGGAAGTGGCGAGGCTCGTTGCTCAAAATCTCAACTGCAAAAAGGTTGCGGAAGAAATGGTGGAGGAACAATGCGGAAGAAATGGCGGAGAAAGAAAAAATTTCAGGGGAAAGTTCAGTTTCGTCAGGGTTGCTCGGACGTCCGGACCGAATCGGTCGTCCGGCGTCCGGTCGTCCGGCTGCTCTCGGTCGTCCGGAACCTGCGGGTTCAATGGGATGAACACGAACCAAAGAAAAATTTCGGGCAAAATTACGGCGATTTTGTGGATGGAATTGATGGGGAAGATGGGGGAAAGGTAGATCCACTTGTTCACAACGAAATCCACGGATCAAAATCAACAAAATCTCCTGAAATCCAACGGATCCAAGAAATTTGGGTATGGCTATTTTTTGTGGGGACTTTCAAAATTAGGTCAAAACAAAACAAAATTGGCTAGAAATCGGGGGAGGGGAGACTCCAAATTCATGATCAACCTGGCTCTCGATACCAATATGATACGGGGCACGCCCATGTGCGTCGATCTTTCATGAATTGGAGGTGGATTTGTGATTGAACACGAAGAACACGAGGGGAAAATCACAAGAGGAAAACACTCAAGGACAAACTCCGATCACACATCCACTAGAATAACACGAGTAAATGAATATCACGGTCCACAAACAACCAAAGGGATACACGTAACGGTAGTCTTCTCGCTCCGGAGGAGGAGGTCTTGAATCCCGAGGGGATCTTCCCTTAGGGGGGCCTTTGCATCACTCCGGATCTTCTCACGTAGAGGGGAATCACTCCACGAGGGAAGGGAGATAATGGAGCTAAGCTCAACAAGTGTATTTGCTAAACCTAAGCTAACCCTAGTAAGAGGAGGGTAAGGAGTTTATATAGTCCTAGGCAAAACGAAGGGGTACATGGGCCAAAGCCCGCGGGCCTGTGCGCAGACAGGGTCCGGATGTCCGGACGCGGTCGGACATCCGAGGCTTCACGGCGGTCCGGACGTCCAGAGGTGGCCGGTCGTCCGGGGTTTCGGCTCTGGATCGGGGTCTTCGGATTTCAGTGGCACGTCGGACATCCTGGGCCCAGTCGTCCGGAGGTCTTCGGTCTTCCAAGGATTCTGTGCGGGTGCCGGGGCGTCGGATTTCCGGACGGGTCCGGTCGTCCGGAGGTCTTCGGTCTTCCAAGGATTCGGTGCGGGTGCCGGGGCGTCGGATTTCCGGACGGGTCCGGTCGTCCGGGTGCTGGAGCGTGCCGGACGTCCGGGCCTGGTCGGTCGTCTGAGCGCTGGAGCGTCCTGGAGTTTCCTGGCGAGGTCGGTCTTCAGGCGCCGGACTTCTGAGGCTGTCCGGACGTCCGAGGGCTGGGCCTTGTCCGCAGCTTCTCCCTTTTCCTTCCAAGCTTGGCGTCCTCCGCTCCGAGCATCTTCTAGACCATCTCCATTTCCATTGTACCTGATCATGCAAAGGGTCTCCGATTGAGGTAGCATCCAAGTTCCATGAACATCAAAGAGAGAATCATATAGGAGAGATGTCACCTCATGTTCAATAGCACGTGCCCGGGCTCTAGTAATGGGTCCCTTTGTAGCTTGATGTGATGGTGTAGAGTCCATGGGGATGATGGTGGGATGCTCCACATGAGTCATGTTCACAAATCTTCATGTGGGTGAAATATGTTTAATGACTTCTCTTGTTCACTGATGGAAGAGAATGGTGGCTTTTGTACGGGCCTGCAGTGAATTACCTCAAGCCCATTTTATTGGACGAGCTCAGAGATGTTAGGCCGACACGCCCTAGATAGTTTGTGAGTTGTGGCTAGTGAGTTTAACATTATAGTAGAGGCTAGTGAAAAGAATAATGATCACATTACCAGATGTCTGATGGGCAAGTTAAGGTGTTTCCTTGTTTATTTGGAACTGGCGGATGCTCGCCTCTCGATGCGTAGATTCACTTGGTAGAATGATCCCTCAAGGCCTATACTTTCGAAGATTGGTCCTTGGTTCTTCTTGCCAGATTGGGACAATGATCGTCGGGCTTTTCTTCTCCATGCGTTATCCACCTTCATGTTTGACCACTGCCCAATCCAGATGGGTACAAATGTCAATTTGCACTCTCACAGGTAGTTTCATTTTGAAGCTTTCTGGCCTAAATTTTTGGGCTTTTATGTGGCGGTGAATTTGACATGGAAGATGTAGGCCTCCTCTAACAATACAATCTTGGTGCTGGACAACAAGTTGAGAGTGGTGGCCAAGGTGCTCTGGAGTTGGTGCAAAAATATGTCAGTAACATGAAAGAGCAACTTGCTCGAGCCGAGGAAATCATTTTTGGTTTGACATTGCTCAAGAATCATACTCGTTATCCCTTTGGGACCTTGGCTGCATCGAGAACTTAAGAAGAAGATTCTTGGGCTGCCCCCCCTTCAACGTACTATCTCTCGCGCATCCTTTGGATGAAGGAAGAGGATGCAAATAGATCCTTCCTCCTGAAATTAGCGAGTAAATGGCAGAGGAATAACCACATTTCAAAATAAAACATGGGAATCCGGTGGTATCAGATCAAGAGGCCATGGAGGATTTGGCGGTGGAATTTTTTCACTGACTTGATTGGTGTGCCCATGTGATAGGGAGCATATACGATCAGTTTGTTGGTGCTTGCTTTGCTCACCTTGGGCATCTTTATTCTCGAGGTGAACTTCTCTGAGGATGAGATTTGGATTTTCATTAAAGCAATGCTGGTGAATAAGGCACGTGGTCCTCATGGCCTAACTGGTCGCTTTTATCCATCTTTTGGGGGGTTGTGAAGGAAGATATCTTTTTGGTGCGTGTTCTCAATCAGGCCTACTCTATTGCCCAAGAAGGATGGGGTGATAGATATTTAGGACTTCCGCCCCATCAGTTTGATTCATGGATTCACAAAAAACTTCGAGAAAACTTTGGTGGAAAGGGTGGGCCCTTCCATGGATAAATTGATCATTGCCAATCAAAGTGGATTTATGCGTGGGTGTGCAATTCAAGATAATTTACATGCTAGTAAATCAATTTGTCAAGACTGTTACCAGAAGGTGCCCTCTATTGTCCTCATAGTTGGATATTGGCCAGGGCATTTGATTTAGTCTCTTGGCCATTAGTTTTGCAAATTTTGAGGATGAGGGTTTTGGGCCTCTCTAGTGTCAGTGGATTTCCCTATTGTTGTCATCGGCTAGTTCCAAAATGTTGATTAATGGCCACCCTTGTCGACCTCTGTATGGCAGGCTAGAGGTCTCATGTAAGGGCAATCTGTTGTGCGGTCCCCATATGGAATATGGAGTGTGCTCCATATGGATGTGGAGGTTGCGGCGGTTGTGCGCAAACACATAGTCTCCATATGCGGTCTCCGTATCTTTCTTTTCTCTTCTATTTCCTGTTGCATCAACTAAAAAAATGCACAAACTCAATTTCAGTGATTAGAACACTAATCGAAGATAACATTGCATTAAAAAGTGGTTACATAGGGATTGGAAATTCGCTTAGCATTTTTTTACTAAATTACTCACTTTTTTACGTCTTGGGAGAAGCACTAGCTACTCCTCACCACGACGATGGTGAATGCAGTGCACGAGGCACACACATATCTCACGAGTCATCTCGTCCTCTACGCGTGGTGGTATGATGATGTGGCGACCTCCTCTTCATTTCGTTCTTACCGGCGGTCATCGACACGGGAGGGGAAAATCACATATTTCGTGATCCATCTCGGTCCATAACATCATCTCCGTGTCAAATTTGCGCCATATGATGCGCTCCCTCTCCTATGCTAAGTCCACCTACTTCTCTTAATGGAGCTAGGTGCCGCAATCCCTCTAAAAGGATCGATATGGTTTACTAGAGGGGGTGAATAGGTAACTACCAATTTTTAGCTTTTCTTTAACAAATTAGGTTTAGCAACAAATAGGTTGTCTCGATATGCAACTAGGTGAGCAACCTATATGATGCTAACAATGATAACAACACAAGCAAGCAAAGGATACAATATAAGTAAAGCTTGCACAAAGTAAAGGTAAGAAGTAATCACAAGTGGAACCGATGGAGACGAGGATGTGTTACCGAAGTTCCTTCCCTTTGGGGGAAGTACGTCTCCGTTAGAGTGGTGTGGAGGCACAATGTTCCCCAAGAAGCCACTAAGGCCACCGTATTCTCCTCATGCCCTCACACAATGCGAGATGTCGTGATTCCACTAGAGGTGCTCTTCAAGGCGGCAACCGGACCTTTACAAACAAGGTTGGGGCAATCTCCACAACTTAATTGGAGGCTCCCAACACCACCACAAAGCTTCACCACAATGGAATATGGCTTCGAGGTGACCTCTTCCATCTAGGGTGCTCAAACACCCACGAGTAACAAGATCTGCAAGGGATTTGTGGGGGGAATCAAATTTCTCTTGGTGGAAGTGTAGATCGGGGCCCTCTCACCCAAACCCTAGAATCTCAACAAGTTTTGTTGGCTAGAGAGAGAGATCCGGAGAAAATGAGATTAGGAGCAACAATGGAGCTTTTGGGAGGATAAGAGATGAGTCTCTTTGGGGAAGAAGACCCACTTATATAGTGGGGAGAAATCTGCCCGTTACCTGCCCACCAGCCGCACACAAGCGGTAGTACCGATCCGGGGACCGATACTACCGCCCGCATGGAAGATCTACTCGCTGGCCACAGCTGACTCTGTCAGAGAGGCGGTAGTGCCGCCGGAGCGGTAGTAGTACTACCGCTGGCACTGTAGGAGCAGGTCTTTGCAGTAGTTAGGGGGCAACGGTACTACCGCTTGTTATTACCGCCCCTACTACCGCTCCAGTGGCGCGGGTCATCAGACACCAGACGCGAAGGCGTATGGTGCCCCTCGCCGGGTGCCCAAGCCACCACAGCGGTACTACCGTTGACCAGGGCAGTAGTACCGGCTATAAGCGGTACTACCGCGCTGATCCGAGTGGTACTTGGCTTAGGCGATTTAAGACAGCCAAGGGCACAGGACAGAAGCTCCATTTTACCGGGGAAAGGACAGGGGTGCAAATGTGTACGTGTTGATTCCACCCTACCTTCACAAATGCGGACCCCCTCTTGATAGTACGGATTTTCGTATGACTCAAGTCCACCAACACTAAATCGTCGGAAAATAACTGTCATCTCTTTTACCCATTGGAGGGGAAAATAACCGTCATGTGCCACCTGATAATCTCTGAAAGCTTAATGCACACAGTTAGTCCGCAAATGCATTGTCATCAATCACCAAAACAACTAGGGTAGAAATATGCCCTTACAATCTCCCTCTTTTTGGTGGATTGATGACAACGCGGGATTTGCACAGAGGATATCATAAGAAGTAAAAGCAAACCCCAAAATCTAGAAAATATAGACGGGCTCCCCCTAGATGTGTGCACTATTCTTAGATATGCTTTTGGAATGCAAAGTGCACACGCTAGGATCAACACTCCCCCTATATTTTATAGACCGACCACTACTTGCATTAATAGAATGAGTGAAGCATGAATGCAAGATAAGATATGTGAGTATAAGTAGAGGGCACAAGATAAGTATTAACTTACATAATAAGACATAAAAGGATAATAGTAGGGTAGCATATGTCTCACACCATATGTCTTGGTCTTTTAAAGTCTCACAAACACAAACCAAAGCAAAGAAAATGATAAAAGAGTTCACTAGCGAATAAACACAAGTAACTCAACCAAACATTCGTGACTCCGCAAATCCCTACACTCTCTCCCCCTTTGGCATCGAGACACCAAAAGGGCAAAGAGGACTAAAACGATTCAAGGTAGTAGCAGCTCATTTGATCATCTTCAATACTCTCTAGACTTTGAACTGTAAGCAGTGGTGCCAGGCGAAGCAAAAGAGCCAGGTGGAGAAGAAGAGCCAGGCAGATCATCTTCAGAATCCCACTTGCAGTGTCGTGATATTCAGACATCTTCATCGGTGATGCAGTCCTCAGACCCACTCCGAATCTCCATCCACACATGCGTGTCAAGCGCCTTGTGGCGACTGATAGCTTTCTTCTCAACAACATGAGCTTCGTACTGGCCATGAGCTTGCATGCAAAATAGTTTCTTCATCTTCTCCTTGAGATTCTTAGCCCAAGATGGCTCAGCACGAGAGGGCGTAGAACTAGGAGCAGCGCCACCCTCGGCCTAAAAATCCTCATCATCCTCGTCATCCTTCTCTGAGGTGCGATGGCGCTTTGAGCCACCATCACGGCTGGGGTTCACCCTACGCTCCTGACGAGCAGAATTGCTACCACCTGGAACCCAAAAACACCAAGCGAGAAAAAACAAGGTAAAAAGTTGCATAAGCCAAAAGAAAAGAACGAGCAATTCTGGAGTGGAAGTGAGAAAACATGGGCATTTGCCAGCACAAGCGGTAGTGCCGCTCCAGGAGGAGCGGTAGTACCGCGCGGGCGGAGCCCATGGGGGCAACTACTACCGCCGGTCAAATCCGGTACTACCGGTGACCTCAAATGCACATATTTACCACTAGAACTACAAATCTACTCCCTATCCATCTTCCACAACGAACTCATGCCTCGATTTGACTAAAAATCGATGAATGCATCTCGTATTGTCCAAAACCTAGATTCAAAAAGGAGAACCACAGGAGAGAAGACAGGGACAATACCGGCATCCATGGAAAGAGGAGAGGGTGGGGATCGATTCCACCGGTCGGAATCGCGGAAGAATGGCCAGAAACAGAGGTCCGGCGGCGGCCTCCGGAGCCCTGGAGTCGCCTGGAGAGAGAGCACCACGAGAGAGAGAGGGGATGAATGTGTATGGGGAAGTGGAAACTTCTCCTGCCCCACCCCATAACCCATCGTGGGCACTCACAAACGGTAGTACCGCCCAGAGGGCGGCAGTACCTCTCGGGTACTACAGCGCAGCAGAAGGCTGGGTAGTACCGCTAGTGGCAGCGGTAGTACCGCATAGAAGCGGTAGTACCACCCTTGCCACCGGTCGTACCGCCTTGGGAAAACACAGGACTAAAAGGAGCTACAAAGGTTGGCTTATGCAAAACTTTGAAAGGATTTTTAAAAGACAAGGACCAGTAAATGGAAGTGGGCACTCCAAGCATAAGGAAAACTAAGATGGAAAAAACGACTTGGAGTGACAGGAAACACGAACAAGCTCTTCCAAAGCAAATACCTCCTTGGGGGGGGGGGCGGTGGCCAGAGCCACCTATGTTTGAGTCACTTGGTATGGCACCGCGAAGATTTTAACCTTGGGCTCATGACCAAAACTCGTCTTTGAAGCACAAGTACCATCAGAAATGGTGAATGTGAAAGATTTGATCACTTTATGCATAATAAGGGGAGGGATAGCCCATTGAGAGAACTATACTCCCCCTATGTACATGCCTACATCTAAACAAGACATAATGAAGAGTGTGGTGGGGTGTGCAATACGTCAAGCCACATTGCTCGAATCAATGATATTTAGCTCATGCCTTAACTCACGAAATCTTGCTTCATCCAATGGCTTTGTGAAGATATATGCAAGTTGTTCATGAGTGTTGAGATGAATAAGGTCAATCTCCCCATGCTTTATATGGTCTCGGATGAAGTGATGACGAATCTCAATATGCTTCGTCTTGCAATGTTGCACTGGGTTGTTGGAGATCTTGGTAACACCTCTCGTTGTCACAGTAGAGGGGCACTTTGTCACAAGTGTGTTGGAAATATGCCCTAGAGGCAATAATAAAATGGTTATTATTATATTTCCTTGTTCACGATAATCGTTTATCATCCATGCTATAATTGTATTCATTGGAAACTCAATTGCATGTGTGGATACATAGACAACACTGTGTCCCTAGTATGCCTCTAATAGACTAGCTTGTTGATCAAAGATGGTCAAGGTTTCCTAGCCATAGACATGAGATGTCATTTGATAACGGGATCACATCATTAGGAGAATGATGTGATGGACAAGACCCAAACTATAAACGTAGCATATGATCGTGTTAGTTTATTGCTATAGTTTTTTGCATGTCAAGTATCTGTTCCTATGACCATGAGATCATGCAACTCACTGACACCGGAGGAATACCTTGTGTGTATCAAACATCACAACGTAACTGCGTGACTATAAAGATGCTCTACAGGTATCTCCGAAAGTGTCTGTTGAGTTGGCATGGATCGAGACTGGGATTTGTTACTCCGTATGACGGAGAGGTATCTCAGGGCCCACTCGGTAATACAACATCACAATAAGCCTTGCAAGCAATGTGACTAAAGTGTTAGCCATGGGATCTTGTATTACGGAACGAGTAAAGAGACTTGCAGGTAACGAGATTGAACTAGGTATAGAGATACCGACGATCGAATCTCGGGCAAGTAACATACCGAAGAACAAAGGGAACAGCATACGGGATTAACTGAATCCTTGAGATAGAGGTTCAACCGATAAAGATCTTCGTAGAATATGTAGGAACCAATATGGGAATCCTGGTCCCATTATTGGTTATTGACCGTAGAGGTGTCTCGGTCATGTCTACATACTTCTCGAACCCGTAGGGTCTGCACACTTAACGTTCGGTGACGTTTCGGTAGTATTGAGTTATGTATGGTGGTGACCGAAGGTTGTTCGGAGTCCCGGATGAGATCCCGGATGTCACGAGGAGCTCCGGAATGGTCCGGAGGTAAAGATTGATATATAGGAAGTCCCGTTTTGGTCACCGGAAAAGTTTCGGCTATTTTCGGTAATGTACCAGGAGTGCCGGGAGGGTTCCGGGGGTCCATCGGGAGGGGCCACCCACGTCGGAAGGCCACATGGGCCTTAGGGGTGGCACACCAGCCCTTAGTGGGCTGGGCAAGCCAGCCCTAAGGGCCCATGTGGCTAGGAGGTGGAAATAGGAAAAAGCCCAAGAGGAGGAAGGGTTTCCAAGTGGGGGAGGAATCCTACTAGGAGTAGGATTGGAGTTGGACTCCTCCACCTCCCCACTTCGGCCGACTCCTAGGGGGAGCCCTAGGGGCACCGGCCCCTCCCCTCCCTCCTGTATATACTAGAGGGAGAGAGGGCCAAAGACACCCAACCCTAAAGGCCACGGTGTAGCCCTCTCTCCCAATAGATCGTCTCCTCTAGTTTTCGGCGGTGCTTAGGCGAAGCCCTGCCGGAATAGTTCCACCTCCACCGCCGCCGCGCCGTCGCGCTGCCGGAGAACTCATCTACCTCTCCGCTCCCTCTTGCTGGATCAAGAAGGCGGAGATCGTCATCGAGCTGTACGTCTGCTGAACGCGGAGGTGCCGTTCGTTCGGCGCTATATCATGATTGGATCGCGGGACGGCTAGCGATTTGGATCGTGAAGACGTTCGACTACATCAACCGCGTTTCTTAACGCTTCCCGCTTAGCGATCTACAAGGGTATGTAGATCCACTCTCCCTCTCGTAGATGCTCATCACCATGGATAGATCTTGCGTGTGCGTAGGAAATATTTTGTTTCCCATGCAACGTTCCCCAACAAAGTGACACCGTAATCCTTTAAAGTTTGCCTCATCCAGTGCAACTATGCACAACAACTTGCTGCAGCTACATACTCGGCTTCGATGGACGAGAGAGAAACACCGTTTTGTTTCTTCAAAGACCAACTTACCAAAGAGCGACCAAGGAATTGGCAACCTTCGGAAGTTGACTTCCTCTCCACACGGTCTCCCGCCCAATCCGAGTCCGAATATCCTATGAGATCAAATGAAGCACCTTTGGGGTACCGCCAAAGTTTGGGGTATGAGCCAAATATAGAAAGATTCGCTTGTCAGCCTAGATGCACAAATTTCCACACTCAACATGATATCCGGCCTAGATGCACAAAGATAAAGCAGGGATCCAATCATGAAGCGATATACCTTTTGATCCATGGATTTACCATTGGGATCAGTGTCAAGTTGGCATTTGAGCGGCATGGGAGTATTGGCCTTGGCCAGCTTGAGATCATCCAACTTGAACCTCTTGAGCATGTCTTGAGTGTATTTAGCTTGGTTGATGAAGGTTCCTTGACTTTGTTGTTTGACTTTGAATCCAAGGAAGAACTTCAACTCTCCCATCATGGACATCTCAAACTCTTTCATCATTAGTGCGGCAAACTCATCATTGAAAACTTTGTTAGAAGAACCAAAGATAATATCATAAACATATAGTTGGCATACGAACAAGTTCCCGTTAACCCTCTTCGTGAAAAGAGTGGGATCGATTTTCCCAATTTCAAACCCACGGTCTTGTAACATCTCGGTAAGGTGCGCATACCACGCACGTGGGGCTTGTTTAAGGCCATAGAGTGCCTTATCGAGAACGTATACATGAATGGGGAACTTAGGATCCTCAAACCCCGGGGGTTGCTTGACATATACCAACTCCTTACGTGGACCATTAAGAAAATCACTCTTCACATCCATTTGATATAATTTAAAATCACGATGAGATGCATATGCAAGCAACATGCAAATAGATTCAAGGCGAGCAACGGGAGCAAAAGTTTCACCATAGTCAATTCCCTCGACTTGGGAGTAGCCTTGTGCCACTGATCTTGCCTTGTTGCGAATGACAACACCGTTTGCATCTTGCTTGTTCTTAAAGATCCATTTGGTTCTAATGACATTGTGATTCTCCTTTGGTCTTGGCACCAATCGCCACACTTTGTTGCGCTCGACGTTGTTGAGTTCATCGTGCATGGCTTCAAGCCATTCCGTGTCCTCGAGCGCTTCTTGTACCTTGAGGGGTTCAATACAAGAAACAAACACGTGATGCTCACAAAAGTTTGTTAATTGTCTACGAGTGGTTACTCCTTTACTTAATCTTCCGTAAACGTTAGCCAACACATGTTGATGAGTTCGAAGCTTGTTAGCAATCTTGGCAGCACAACGCTCTAATATTTCCTCCATAGTAGGATGGGGAGGACTGTCTTGAGAACTTGGAGCGCCGTCATGAGATTTCTCTTGACCTTGAGTTTCCTCGTGGGAGGGAACTTGATCTTGGGCATCACTTGGTGCATCACCATTGATGTCTACTACGCAACCTTCTTCTTGTAGACTCGTGTTGGGCCTCCAAGCGCAGAGTTTTGTAGGACAGTAGCAAATTTCCCTCAAGTGGATGACCTAAGGTTTATCAATCCGTGGGAGGCGTAGGATGAAGATGGTCTCTCTCAAGCAACCCTGCAATCAAATAAGAAAGAGTCTCTTGTGTCCCCAACACACCCAATACAATGGCAAATTGTATAGGTGCACTAGTTCGGCGAAGAGATGGTGATAAAAGTGTAATATGGATGGTAGATATAGGTTTTTGTAATCTGAAAATATAAAAACAGCAAGGTAACTAATGATAAAAGTGAGCACAAACGGTATTGCAATGCTTGAAAACAAGGCCTAGGGTTCACACTTTCACTAGTGCAAGTTCTCTCAACAATACTGACATAGTTGAATCATATGTAAATCCCTCACGTGCGACAAAGAGTTCACTCCAAAGTCACAAATAACGGAGAACAAACGAAGAAATTATTGTCGGGTATGAAACCACCTCAAAGTTATCTTTTCCGATCAATCTTATGAGCTATCCCTATAAGTGTCACGAACAGCCCTAGAGTTCGTACTAAAATAACACCTTAAGATACACATCAACCAAAACCCTAATGTCACCTAGATACTCCAATGCCACCACAAGTACCCATGGGCTTGATTGTACGATATGCATCACACAATTTCAGATTCATCATGTTCAATCCAACACAAAGAACTTCAAAGAGTGCCCCAAAGTTTCTACCGGAGAGTCAAGACGAAAACGTGTGCCAACCCCTATGCGTAGATTCCCAAGGTCACGGAACCCGCAAGTTGATCACCAAAACATACATCAAGTGGATCAATAAAACATCTCATTGTCACCACGGATATCCCATCGCAAGGCATACATCAAGTGTTCTCAAATCCTTTAAAGACTCAATCCGATAAGTAAACTTCAAAGGGAAAACTCAATTCATCACAAGAAGATAGAGAGGGGAAAACTCCATATGA
Source organism: Elymus sibiricus (assembly GCA_039707655.1). Lineage (NCBI taxonomy): Eukaryota > Viridiplantae > Streptophyta > Magnoliopsida > Poales > Poaceae > Elymus > Elymus sibiricus. The sequence goes on from CM077667.1 coordinate 118,179,860, forward strand.
TTCATCTATATCAATAAAGATCGCGGTACATCAAGATCGTGTCATCTCAAGAACACGAGAGAGAGGGATCAAACACATAGCTACTGGTACATACCCTCAGCCCCGAGGGTGAACAACTCCCTCCTCGTCATGGAGACCGCCGGGATGATGAAGATGGCCTCCGGTGATGGTTTCCCCCTCCGGTTGGGTGACGGAACGGGCTCCCGATTGGTTTTTCGTGGCTCTGGAGGCTTGCGGCGGCGGAACTCCTGATCTAGGTTTCTGTTCGGAGATTTCTATATTTATAAGAGTTTTTGGCGTTGGTCCCACGTCCAGAAGGTTCCCGAGGAAGTCACAAGCCAGGGGGCGCGCCCTAGGGGGGGGCGTGCCCCCCACCCTTGTGGCTTCCTCGGCCTTCCTCTCCAGTGACTTTTCGCTCCAGTATTTTTTTATATTTTCCAAAAATATTCTCCGTAAATTTTCAGCTCATTCCGAGAACTTTTATTTCTGCACAAAAACAACACCACGGTAGTTCTGCTGAAAACAGCGTCAGTCCGGGTTAGTTCTAATAAAATCATACCAAAATCATATAGAATTATTGTAAACATGGCATGAATACTTCATAAATTATAGATACGTTGGAGACGTATCAGCATCCCCAAGCTTAATTCCTGCTCGTCCTCGAGTAGGTAAATGATAAAAGAAATAATTTATGAAGTGTGAATGCTACCCAACATGTTCATCATATTCTTTCCTTTTTTGTATAGCAAGGACATTTGGACTTGTAAATGATTCAAAGCAATAGTCTAGTTTTAACATAACGACTTCAATACTCAAGCATGTCAACAAGCAACCATGTCTTTCAAAATATCAACAGTAAATAAAGTTATCCCTAGCCCATCATGCTCAATCATTGATCCATTCATGAAACACACTCAAATATTAGCTATGCCCAATGCTGAAGTATGATCATAGTTCCCCCTAGTTGGTGCTTATAAGAGAAGATGGAGACTCAAAGCAAAAATAAAAATTGCATAAAGTAAATACATAGGCCCTTCGCAGATGGAAGTAGGGATTTGTAGAGGTGCCAGAGCTCAAGGTTTAAATTGAGAGAGAAAAATATTTTGAGTGGCATGCTTTTCCTGTCAACGAAAACGACAAAGTAGCTCACAATACTTTCCTTGCTAGATACATTATAGGCGGTTCCCAAACAGAATGGTAAAGTTTTTACTCCCCCTCCACCAATCAATCACACTCCATCGCGAGCTGAATCCACGGGTACCGTCCATACAAACAACAATCCTGGGGGAGTTTTGTTTCATTATATTTTGATTTGATTTTTGAGCATGGAACTGGGCATCCGAATACCAGCCACTTTTTCGTGAATGATAGTGAATCAACACATATCGTGAGAATAACACACCTAGCATGGAAAAATATTGGATACTCCCCACCGTTTCATGAGCGGTACGGGCACACAAAAGAGAAAATTTATTTTGAAAATTTAGAGATGGCACATACAAATTTGCTTGGAACGGCATGGAAATACCGCATATAGGTAGGTATGGTGGACTCATAAGGCAAAACTTGGTTTAAGGATTTTGGATGCACAAGTAGTATTTCTACTTAGTACAAATGAAGGCTAGCAAATAGATTGGGAAGCAACCAAACCAAGGAACGAAAAATCACATAAGTGAGCATTGAGTCATAACTAACACCGAATAATGCACCACAAGTAGGATGTAACTTCATTGCATAACTATTGACTTTCGTGCATGCATAGGGAATCACAAACCTTAACACCAATATTCCTACTAAGCATAATTACTCACTAACATGACTCACATATTACTATCATCATGTTTCAAAACTATTACAAAGAATCAAGTTTAATTTGTCCCATGATTTTCATGAAAGTTTTTATTATATCCTCCTTGGATATCTATCACTTTGGGACTAGTTTCATATATTGCTTTTTTTGACAAGCTCAAACTATTTTAAATGAAGCACATGAGCAAATGACAAGCTACTCTCAAAAGATATAAGTGAAGATCAATGAGTAGTCAAACAATCAAGTAGCTATGTGAGGGCTCTCTCTCAATAAATATTTTCAGATCTTAAGTATTTTATTAAACAGAAAGCAAAAGAAAAATATCACTCCCAGAATAGCACACGTCATGTGAACGAATAAAAATTTAGGCTCAGCATAGGCTAACCGATAATTGTTGCTGAAGAGAGGTGGGATGCATAGCATCCCCAAGCTTAGATGCTTGAGACTTCTTGAAATATTTACTTGGGGTGCCTTGGGCATCCCCAAGCTTGAGCTTTTGTATCTCGTTCAATCCTCTCATATCATGGTTTCACCTATTCTCAAAAACTTCGTCTGCACAAAACTTGAAAAGAACTCGTGAGATAGGTTAGTACACATAATAATAAATCAACTCTTTATGTACTGCCAAGACAAGTTGCACAATAATTTTCAAACATCATCTACTGTTTACTATCATCTCCACAATTTATATCTACCAATATAGGCTATGGAAACTAGAGGATAAGTAGATAACAAAACTATGACAGCAATCTGTCCAAACAGAACAGTCTGTAGCAATCTATTAAACCAGTGTACTTCTGTAACTCAAACAATTATGAAAATTTAGGACATGCTATAAAATTTATATGAAAATACTGTGTAAAAATTTCAGAAACTTTCCACGTTCCAGTAAAAATATGAAAATTCAAACACTACAGAAAAAGTTTCTGTTCTTACACAGCACACATCAAAACATGCAATGCAAGCATCCTAAGGCAATTCTTGGAACTTTTTATTGAAAAACAAGATTATAAATAACACCTAACAGAGAACAACAAAATAATATGATGCTCCAAGCAAAAACTCATATTATGTGACGAATAAAAATATAGCTCCAAGTAAGATATACCGATAGTGTTGGAGACGAAAGAGGGTTGCCTTCCGGGGCATCCCCAAGCTTAGGCGCTTGAGTCTTCCTTGGATATTACCTTGTGGGGTGCCTTGGGCATCCCCAAGCTTAGGTTCTTTTCACTCCTTATTCTCCTCATATCGGTGTCTCACCCAAAACTTGAAAACTTCAATCACACAAAACTTAACGGAACTTCGTGAGAAGGGTTAGTGTAATAAAGATAGATCATTCACTTAAGTACTGTCAATACAAGATTCATAATTGTTATCACATGATACCTACTGTATTATACCATTCCCATAATTTATATCACTGAATATAAGCTATGGAAACACTAAAACAAGCAAACTATGCATGCAAAACAGAATCTGTCAAAAACAGAACAGTCTGTGAAGATCTGTAGTGTAACCATACTTCCCTGTCTCTAAAAATTCTGAAACATTAGGACAACCTGAAGAATTTGTATATCAAGACTGTGTAAAAATTTCAGATCAAAATCACATTCCAGTGAATTTACAAAATTCCTGGACTGAGAGCAAAAGTTTCTGTTTTTGCACAGAATCAAGTCAACTATCATCCACACTATCCCAAAGCCTTTACTTGGCACTTTATTGAAACAAAAGCTATAAAACATGATTATACAGTAGCTTAATCATGTGGACACACAAAAACATAAAGGAAAAGTGTTGGGTTGTCTCCCAACAAGCGCTTTTCTTTAATGCCTTTTTAGCTAGGCATGATGATTTCAATGATGCTCAGAAAAAGATAAGAATTGAAACACAAAGAGAGCATCATGAAGCATATGACTAGAAAATTTAAGCCTAACCCACTTCCTATGCATAGGGATTTTTTGAGCAAACAACTTATGGGAACAAGAATCAACTAGCATAGGAAGGTAAAACAAGCATAACTTCAAAACTTTGAACACATAGAGAGGAAACTTGACATTATTGCAATTCCTACAAGCATATGTTCCTCCCTCATAATAATTTTCAATAGCATCATGAAGGAATTTCACAACATAACCAGCACATAAAGCATTCTTTACATGATCTACAAGCATAGAAAATTTGTCACTCTCCACATAAGCTATTTTCTTCTCATTCATAATAGTGGGAGCAAACTCAACAAAATAACTATCATGTGAAGCATAATCCAATTGAAAATTAATATCATGATGACAAGTTTCATGGTTATCATTATTATTTATAGCATACATGTCATCATCATAATCATCATAGATAGGAGACATGCTTTCATCATAATAAATTTGCTCATCAAAACTTGGGGGACTAAACATATCATCTTCATCAAACATAGCATCCCCAAGCTTGTAGCTTTGCACATCATTAGCATCATGAATATTCAAGGAATTCATACTAACAACATTGCAATCATGCTCATCACTCAAATATATAGTGCCAAACATTTTAATAACTTCTTCTTCTAACACTTGAGCACAATTTTCTTTTCCATCATTTTCACGAAAGACATTAAAAAGATGAAGCATATGAGGCAACCTCAATTCCATTTTTTTGTAGTTTTCTTTTATAAAACCAAACTAGTGATAAAACAAGAAACTAAAAGATTCAATTGCAAGATCTAAAGATATACCTTCAAGCACTCACCTCCCCGGCAACGGCGCCAGAAAAGAGCTTGATGTCTACTACGCAACCATCTTCTTGTAGACTCGTGTTGGGCCTCCAAGCGCAGAGTTTTGTAGGACAGTAGCAAATTTCCCTCAAGTGGATGACCTAAGGTTTATCAATCCGTGGGAGGCGTAGGATGAAGATGGTCTCTCTCAAGAAACCCTGCAATCAAATAACAAAGAGTCTCTTGTGTCCCCAACACACCCAATACAATGGCAAATTGTATAGGTGCACTAGTTCGGCGAAGAGATGGTGATACAAGTGTAATATGGATGGTAGATATAGGTTTTTGTAATCTGAAAATATAAAAACAGCAAGGTAACTAATGATAAAAGTGAGCACAAGCGGTATTGCAATGCTTGAAAACAAGGCCTAGGGTTCACACTTTCACTAGTGCAAGTTCTCTCAACAATACTGACATAGTTGAATCATATGTAAATCCCTCACGTGCGACAAAGAGTTCACTCCAAAGTCACAAATAGCGGAGAACAAACGAAGAAATTATTGTAGGGTACGAAACCACCTCAAAGTTATCTTTTCTGATCAATCTTATGAGCTATCCCTATAAGTGTCACGAACAACCCTAGAGTTCATACTAAAATAACACCTTAAGATACACATCAACCAAAACCCTAATGTCACCTAGATACTCCAATGTTACCACAAGTACCCATGGGCTTGATTGTACGATATGCATCACACAATTTCAGATTCATCATGTTCAATCCAACACAAAGAACTTCAAAGAGTGCCCCAAAGTTTCTATCGGAGAGTCAAGACGAAAATGTGTGCCAACCCCTATGCGTAAATTCCCAAGGTCACGGAACCCGCAAGTTGATCACCAAAACATACATCAAGTGGATCAATAAAACATCCCATTGTCACCACGGATATCCCATCGCAAGACATACATCAAGTGTTCTCAAATCCTTTAAAGACTCAATCCGATAAGTAAACTTCAAAGGGAAAACTCAATTCATCACAAGAAGATAGAGAGGGGAAAACTCCATATGATTCATCTATATCAATAAAGCTCGCGGTATATCAAGATCGTGTCATCTCAAGAACACGAGAGAGAGAGATCAAACACATAGCTACTGGTACATACCCTCAGCCCCGAGGGTGAACTACTCCCTCCTCGTCATGGAGACCGTCGGGATGATGAAGATGGCCTCCGGTGATGGTTTCCCCCTCCGGTAGGGTGCCGGAACGGGATCCCGATTGGTTTTTCATGGCTCTGGAGGCTTGCAGTGGCGGAACTCCCGATCTAGGTTTCTTTTCGAAGATTTCTATATTTATAAGAGTTTTTGGCGTTGGTCCCACATCCAGAAGGTTCCCGAGGAAGTCACAAGCCAGGGGGGCGCGCCCTAGGGGGGGGGGGGCGCCCCCCACCCTTGTGGCTTCCTCGGCCTTCCTCTCCGGTGACTTTTTGCTCCAGTATATTTTATATTTTCCAAAAATATTCTCCGTAAATTTTCAGCTCATTCCGAGAACTTTTATTTTTGCACAAAAACAACACCACAGTAGTTCTGCTGAAAACAGCGTCAGTCCGGGTTAGTTCTAATAAAATCATACCAAAATCATATAGAATTATTGTAAACATGGCATGAATACTTCATAAATTATAGATACGTTGGAGACGTATCAACCATCATCATGAGGTTGATCTTGGGGATTTCTATTCTTGTGCCCCTGGTTCCTTAGTTGTACTCATTCATCCCCACGCTCTTAACTTTTGCTCACTTTTCCCCACTTCCTTGTCCAAAACCCTAAGAAATGGTCACAACGGAGGATGCCGTCGGGTCAATGGTTTGACCGTTAACTCTAACGTGTGGGGCCGTGCTGGACTGTGTCGCCCGTTGGACCTGCCAAGTGGGGCCGCGTTGGACTCTGTCGCCCTCCTTTGACCATTTTGACGTGTGGGGCCACGCTGGACTGTGTTGCTCGTTGGATGGTGGCGCTGATTGGACCGTTGGGCCGTGGTTACATTTGGGTCATTGCATTAAACGCCCGCGTGCATGCGTTGATGCACGCCGCCACAATAAGCCTGCTATGCATGCGCGACATGATCCATCTAGCATGCCTGCATGCGCCGATGCGCGCCGCCACGGACGCAGCCTTCCTGTGAGCCGCCACGGACGCAGCGACTGTCGCTGCTTCCGGTTCATCTCTTCTCGCACGTGCCTCCTCGATCGATTCACAGTTCACACCGTCTCAGCCTTTGACCTCCGCAGCATCAACTCAGCGTGGCAATTAAAGTCTAGGGCATACCGATCAACGTGCGCCGCCACGATACAGAAGCCTGCTATGCATGCCACGTGATCCAGCTAGCCTACCGCTGGTTCCTCTCTTCTCGCACATGTCTCCACCTTCCAGGTGCCACAGACCGAGGCCAGGGTGCAGTACTACATGCGGGCTTCGCCCACCTTTTTTACCCACCCATATGTCACTCCCTCCATGTACAAAAGCATGCAATATAATTTTTGAAGCATCAGCAAAAACAAAATAGTTCAGGTCGACCCTATTACAATCATCTAGCACACTAGAGAATAGAACCAGCAACCAGAGTCAGCTAAACATACCTCAGAGAGCATAATAGCGAAAGTATGCAATATATATCCTACGTACTACCTAGTGCACTACGCGTCTTCGTTGTAGGAGATGGCCTGATCCGCCTGCGCCGGAGCCTGATCCACCATCGCCGGAGTCTGATCCGCCTGTGCTGGAGCCTGGTCCGCCTGCGCCTCCTCCTGCACCGCCCGCACTGCCTCCATCTGCTGCTAATGAAGACGCAGGGCCTACGCAGCTGATTCCGAGCGGATGGAATTGAGGATCGCCATCTGGCCGGCCCACAGATAGTAGACCGGCGGTGCCTCCACTTCTGGCTCCTCCGGCGGCGCCTCCTCCTCCGGCTCCTGCGGCTCCTCCTCTGGCTCCTCCTCCACCATCTCCGACCCCTCCTCAAAATCATCCTCCGGTTTCATAGGTAGCCTCGCTTGCCTCCGGATTTGGACCTGCCGAAGGAGGAAGAGACGGTGTTAGATTGTGTAGTACTGGTGGCGTGGTGGCATGGCTGATGGGCTCGGAGAGGGGAGTGCTCGGGTGCTGTAAGACCCCAAGATTTTTAATTTTTATTTGACAAGTATTTTATTCCTTTGAGATGGAACTTTTAAAACTTTTTGATTTTTCCTCTTCAACTCAAAGGATGAAAAACTTTTTATAAAACTTTTTGACCAACTTTGGTTCTGACCTCCAACAATTTCTGTTGAAGTTTCTCCCCTACAAAATTTACCTTGGCTTATTCTTAAAATTTTGGTGACAATATCTTTGGAGTTTTAGTTCTACAAATCCTAATTGGTGATCATATTCACTCTTGACTTGCTCTATATTTCTTAATCCCCTCTCTAAAATTTCCTCTCTGATCCAAGGGTTTCAACCCATCTTTTCTCAAGGGACCAACCTCGAAAAATAATTTTTTATTATTAATAGAGCCCAAAAGCTATTTCTGCTTTTTATTTTGAGGTCTCAAGATTTACAAAGGAAGTACCATATTCCTTTTGAGTTTGACCTCAAATAAATTACCACCAGTACTCCTTAGTACCCTCAACCCAATTGTGCAAAAACCTTCTGGTCCACAGTTCAAAATTTTCAAACCACATTCGAAAGCAATTTGGACCAGAAATCTATTTCTTGCAGGTTACCTCTCCTCCCTTGCTTCAAAAATTCTGAGAAAAATCAGGGAGCCTCTAGAAGTCCCAATGTATAAGCCCTCCAAGTTTCAGCCCAAGATATTTTCATTTGAGCCCTCTGGCAATCAGTCGAACACCTGGCGTGCACTGTTGCATACAGGTTCAGACTTTTTTAGTTTCGTCAGAGAGAAGCTTTGTCAATCTCAGCAGTAGCAGCAGTGGCACCTTGTGCACTGTGGCTAGCGCTTATCCACCGCGCCGCACGGTCGGTTGGCCGCTTGTGGGCGTCGGTGGTGAGCTGGCTCGCTGGCCCCGCCCCCTCCCGCGGCAACAGGGCCGTCGGCCGCCATCGCCAGAAGCATCCCCTGCAGAACGCCGTTGCGTAGCGCCGCCCAAACCTCCAGAGGCCTCCGCGTGGCCGTCCCCCACCTGCACGCACGCTGCAGAGCCATTGGCGTGGCCTGGGCAGCGCAGAGCGCGCTCTCTGCACCCGCCACGGCCGTAAGCCGCCGTTCCGTCGAGCGGCCCCTCCCCTGCGTAATTGTCGTGTGTTAGAGCAAAAATGGAAACTAGGATGACGCAGCAGCCTGCACCACAGCCGTCAACCCCTGCTAACCGTGCCGTCCGCCGTGATCTGTGCCGGAGTAAATCTCCGTCACGGCAACCGCCTCGGGCCGGCTATAAATAGGAGCCCCGAGCCTCAGCGCAGTCCAGCACCTCATCACCACTCCTCCTCGCCACGCCACGCTCATCAGAGGACCTCGGGGTGGTCTTCTTCCCCGACTCCGGCTGCCTCGATCCGCTTCGGGCTCCGGTGAAATTACCCCTGGTGAGTGAGCCCACGTGCCCCTAGTCCTATTAGTAGCTTCTTAGTGCACCTATAGCCATAACCCCCGCTCCAATTTGACGCTAGGTTCCCCCTGCGGTGAGATCCATCATCACCCGACGCCGTCGTCCGCCGGAGTAGGAGCCGCCATCGACGCGGTGCACATCGACGACCATCTCCACCACCCACCGACGCGGGGAAGTCTGGTGAGTGCGTAGGTGCCCCTAGCTCCCCTTGCCTCGCCGTGGATCATCGCCGGCGACCACCGCGGGCCTCTGTCGCCGGTGGCATTTTCAAACCTGACGAGTGGGACCCCCTCGTCAGGGTTCTATTCTTTTCTGAAGCATTTTCTGAAAGCGCACTCTGTCAAATACGCTTTCTCCTTTTAACTGGCGTATTGCCTGAAAAGCGTTTTCTGCTTTTCTCAGTCTAACCCCTGGAAAGTTTTCTGTTTATAACAGATAGGTCCCTGGGCTTATTTTCTTTATATCTTTTAAACAGAAAATGATTTTGAGTTGATTCTTTTTCTGTCACTCTTATTTTGCTGTCTAGTTTTTTATAGTATTTATTCAAAAATACTTTGAGACAACTTTTATACGCGCACGGATTTACGTAGAACTCAGTATTTTATGTGGAGTAGATACCGAAGGAGGAGACGCTGCCGTCAACTTCGCCGAGCTAGACTCCGACTACGTTGATCCAGGCAAGCATGTTTGAACCTTTGATATGATGAGTGTTTTTCATGTTTGCTTGAATGGTTATTCTCATGGCATGTTTATATAAGCATATGATGAATGTTATATTTCATGGATGATAAGTTGCAAGTGAGCTAAAAACTTGATGTGATCATGAAATATTGGACAACCTAGTCATGTGGTGACATGATAGGTTGTATGCTGGTATTTTTGGAGCATGCCGGTATTATCAAAGAAACTGTTTAACTCCAGTGTTGACATAGATCGAGTCTTGTTCCCGTTCGCCTTATTTTCGTGCTACCACATGCTTTCTACAAGGAATGCGGTTTAGTAAGTTGTAAACCTCTTTCCATGTACACACCAAATAGAGGGGTCGTGATGAGGGTTCCATGGCCCTGGATTAAAGCCCGTCATCCGGTCAGGGGGCATGGGTGTTTCCGGTTGGGACCGAGAAGGGGGCACCCCTTAGTAGCGTGCGATATAAATTTGATCCCATGCTATTCTAGGTGTTGGCCTCCTCGTCTTAAAGTTTTTCTTGAACGTTGCTAGGGTGATACCTGGCATCGGGATGTGAAATGGGTGTGTACTGGTTAGGTGTGTTTTCTTCTAAAATAACGTAGACGGAACTAGTCCTTCGGGATTACTGAAATCCGTTGGCTGTGGGTAAAGAGTACAACCTCTGCAGAGTCAAAACTATTCGAATAGCCGTGTCCACGGTTGAAAGGACGTGGATGTCGCCTAGAGGGGGGGGTGAATAGGCGCTTTAAAATAATTACGGTTTAGGCTTGAACAAATGCGGAATAAAATTATCGTTTAATTAGTCAAGCACAAAACCTAAAACAACTAGGCTCACTGATAACCCACAAGTATAGGGGATCGCAACAGTTTTCGAGGGTAGAGTATTCAACCCAAATTTATTGATTCGACACAAGGGGAGCAAAAGAATATTCTCGAGTATTAGCAGTTGAGTTGTCAATTCAACCACACCTGAAAGACTTAATATCTGCAGCAAAGTATTCAGTAGCAAAGTAGTATGGAAGTAATGGTAACGATGGCAAAGTGACAGTAGCAGTTTTGTAGTGATTGTAACAGTAGCAACGGAAAAGTAACTTAGCAAAGATCAATATATGAAAAGCTCGTAGGCAATGGATCAGTGATGGATAATTATGTCGGATGTCATTCATCATGAAACGGTTATAACATAGGGTGACGCAGAACTAGCTCCAATTCATCAATATAATGTAAGCATGTATTCCATATATAGTCATACGTGCTTATGGAAAAGAACTTGCATGACATCTTTTGTCCTACCCTCCCGTGGCAGCGGGGTCCTAATGGAAACTAAGGGATATTAAGGCCTCCTTTTAATATAGAACCGGACCAAAGCATTAGCACTTAGTGAATACATGAACTCCTCAAACTACGGTAATCACCGGAAAGAATCCTAGTTATTGTCACCCTGGGGGATGCGGATCATAACTCGTAATAGGTGTCTACAACCTGCAAGATAGGATCAAGAACACACATATATTCATGAAAACATAATAGGTTCAGATCTGAAATCATGGCACTCGGGCCCTAGTGACAAGCATTAATCATAGCAAAGTCATAGCAACATCAATCTCAAAACATAGTGGATACTAGGGATCAAACCCTAACAAAACTAACTCGATTACATGGTAAATCTCATCCAACCCATCACCGTCCAACAAGCCTACGATGGAATTACTCACGAACGGCAGAGAGCATCATGAAATTGGTGATGAAGGATGGTTGGTGATGACGACGGCGTCGATTTCCCCTCGCCGGAGCCCAAATCAGGCTCCAGATCTGCCCTCCCGAGGAAGAACAGTAGGTGGCGGTGGCTCCGTATCGTAAAACGCGATGAACTCTTCTCTCCGATTTTGCTCTCCACGGATGTGAATATATAGAAGTGGAATCGAGGTCGGAGGAGCAACATCGGGCCCACAAGCCACTAGGGCGCGCCCTAGGGGGGGGCGCCCTGCTGGCTTGTGGCCAACAGGTGGACCCCCCTGGCTTGATTCTTTCGCCAATATTTTTTATTAATTCCAAAAATATTCTTCGTAAATTTTCAGGTCAATCCGAGAACTTTTATTTCTGCACAAAAATAACACCAAGGCAATTCTGCTGAAAACAACGTCAGTCCGGGTTAGTTCCATTCAAATCATGCAAATTAGAGTCCAAAACATGGGCAAAAGAGTTTGGAAAAGTAGATACGTTGGAGACGTATCAACTCCCCCAAGCTTAACCCATTGCTTGTCCTCAAGCAATTCAGTTGACAAACTAAAAGTGATAAAGAAAAACTTTTACAAACTCTGTTTGATCTTGCTGTTGTAAATATGTCTAACTGATGTTCAGATTTTCCGCAAAGATTATAGACTAACCACATTCACAATAACACTTAGGTCTCACATTTACTCATATCAATGGTATAACCAACTAGCGAGCAATAATAATAAGTCTCGGATGACAACAATTTTATCTAAACAATCATGATACAATATGACATAATGGTATCTCGCTAGCCCTTTCTGAGACCGCAAAACATAAATGCAGAGCACCTCTAAAGAACAAGGACTGACTAAACATTGTAATTCATGGTAAAAGAGATCCAGTCACAATCATACTCAATATCAATTAATAACAAAGCATACAAATGACGGTGGTGCTCTCTAACTGGTGCCTTTTTATAAGAGGATGACGACTCAACAGTAAGTAAAATAGATAGGCCCTTCGCAGAGGGAAGCATTGATTTGCAGAGGTGCCAGAGCTCGAGCTTTTAAAACAGGGATGAATAATGATTTTGAGTGGTATGCTTTCATTGCCAACATAACAACCAAGAGATCTCGGTATCTTCCATGCTAGATACATTATAGGCGGTTCCCAAACAGAATAGTAAAGTTTTTACTCCCCCTCCACCAAATCAATCACACTCCACGGCAGGCCGAATTCACAGGTACCGTCCATACAAACACAATCCTGGGGGAGTTTTGTTTTATTATATTTTGATTTCAATTTTTGAGCATGGAACTGGGCATCCCGAATACCAGCCACTTTCTCGTGAATGATAGTGAATCAACACATATCGTGAGAATAACCCACCTAGCATGGAAGATACTAACAGCCCCTAGTCACTACATGAGCGATTTGGGCATACAAAACGGAATATTATTTGAAGGTTTAGAGTATGGCACATGCAAATTTACTTGGAACGGCAGGTAAATACCGCATATAGGTAGATATGGTGGACTCATATGGAACAACTTTGGGTTTATGGAAATGGATGCACAAGCAGTATTCCCGCTTAGTACAAGTGAAAGCTAGCAAGAGACTGGGAAGCGACCAGCTAGAGAGCGACAACAGTCATAAACATGCTTTGAGATTAACCAACATTGAATACAATCATGAGTAGGATATAAATCACCATGAACATAAATATCGTGGAGGCTATGTTGATTTTGTTTCAACTATATGCGTGAACATGTGCCAAGTCAAGCCACTTGAATCATTCAGAGGAGGATACCATCCTATCATACTACATCACAACCATTTTAAAATGCATGTTGGCACTCAAGACAAACCATTATACACTCTTAGCTAATTAAGCATGGCATGAGTAACTATAATCTCTAATTGTCATTGCAAACATGTTTCATCTATAATGAGCTGAATTCAGAACGATGAGCTAATCATATTTACAAAAACAAGATAGGTCGAGTTCATATCAGATTTTCTCCATCTCAGTCATTTCATCATATATTGTCATTATTGCCCTTCACTTGCACGACCGAACGGTGTGAATAATAATAAGAGTGCACGTGCATTGGACTAAGCTGGAATCTGCAAACGATAACTCAAAGGAGAAGGCAAGGTAATATGGGCTCTGTGTAAGGTAAACAATAACGCATATGAGAGCCACTCAATATTTTCATTGTGGTCTTCTCCTTACGACCCAAAGGAACGAAATTTCAAAACAAGAACGAGAAAAACTATTTACACGGGAAAGCTCCCAACAAGCAAAAGAAGAACGAGAAATCTTTTTGGGTTTTCTCTTAAAACTACAACTAGACAAAATAAAAGGTAAATCTAAACTAATTTTTTTTGCATTTTCTTAAAGTTTATTAAACTCACAAGAAGAAAACGAAAATAAGAAATAAACTACCATGGATGGTACAATCAAAAAGTATGAACACCGACAACTGAAATGAGTGTGTGAACATGAATGTAATGTCGGTGAGAAATACGTACTCCCCCAAGCTTAGGCTTTTGGCCTAAGTTGGTCTAGGGCCATGGCTGAAAATAACCATCTCCGGTATACTCCGGAGGATACTGAGGGTTCCACTGATTGGCGAGCTCCTGTGGCTCCCATTGAAAACCGAAGCCTGATATGGATCGAGGGCTGGTGCCGGCTCAGGTGCTGGGGGTTGCGACAAACCCCAATATCTGTAGATGTCATCGGGCATAATAGTGTACCTGCCTGAATGAATATCGAACAAAGAAGTAGCAGGCAGAGCAATAATCTCACAAGTACCCTGACTAAAAACTAGGCTGTAAAGCAGCCTTCTATTTTTAACCTTTCTAATAAAATCATGTGCTACCATACTATTATAGTCCAAATATCTCGTAGGTAGTAACATTTCATCTTCCTCATCAAGCCTAATGGGTATTTCAAAGTGTTTGGCTAGACGAGATGCGTAAATACCTCTGAACATGGGGCCCTTTGAACGGTTTAAATTCAACCGTTGGGCCACTATAGCGCCCAGACTAAAAGTTCTATCAGCAAGTAAAGCGTGGCGCAAAATGGCGAGGTCAGGTGCACTAAGGCTTCCACTCTCCCCACGACAAACTAAACATCTCCCCGTGAATAATGAATAATAGCGTAGAACAGGAAAATGTAAACTAGCCGCTCTTGCCTTTGACACCCCTCTCTCTTCCCCTACATTGATTAAGGCAATAAAATCCTCCATGTCTCTAGGACGTGGTTCGATGATGCTGCCCTCATAAGGTATTTTGCAAACTTGGCAAAAATCATTAAGCGACATCTCCTTAGGCTCATCATATAAGTAAAATTCTACCATGGGAGGATTCTTCCTAGGATAAAAGTGAAAAATTTGCACAAAGGTATTAGTGAGTAAGAGGTACTGGTCACACTTATCGTTGAGGAAGTCTGTGATGCCTGCATTCCTTGCCAAATAGTAGAAATCTTCATAAATTCCGGCCGCCCTCAAGAATGCATCACTTGTCCATTCACATGGTCGAACCTCCAGGGCGCGAGGAAGATTGTATTTGGGCCTCTTCTTCACCTCATTTTCATCTTCTTTAGAGCCCCGGCTTGAAGAGCGTCTTAACAATCTCCTCATCATTTTTTCTGAAAAATTACTGAAATTTTTAGTGACTCCAAGTAAAGGTGAACGAAACTCAACAAAACTCATAGCAAGTACTCCCACAAGTGCCTAGAGGCTATATCATGCATCAAAACTATTTGGGACCATACAAATTTGACATGCAAGCTCAAGAACAAGGTCACCACAGCAGCAAAAATTTGCAATATATAAAGCACTAGAACAAAAACTAATTGGACCATTGGAGGAGTCACATACCGATGAGCAATCCCCTAAAAAAGTTTTGCAAATGGGGCTTTGAGCAAGGAGATCGAAAATGGCAGCAAAATGAGCTAGACCACGGGTTTGAGCAATGGTGGGATTTTTTTCTGGAGGAAGACGAAGTGGATGGTGGCTGGAATAAGTGAGGGGGGCCCACGTGGGACCCACAAGCCACCAGGGCGCGCTCAGGGGGGTGGGCGCGCCCTGCAGGCTTGTGGCCCACTGGTGCAGCCCCCTGATGTGCTTTTAATGCCAAAAATTCTAAAATATTCCAGAAAAAATCATGCTAAATTTTCAGGGCATTCTGAGAACTTTTATTTTCAGGTCAATTTTCTATTGCACGGATAAGTCAGAAAACAGGAGAATAATAGCATTTTTACTCTATTTAATCTAAATAACAGAAAGTAAAAGTTGGGTACAGAAAGTTGTGCCTCCTAAATTCATCCATCTCATGCTTATCAAAAAGAATCTATCAATAAGGTTGATCAAGTCTTATTGACAAACTTTTTTTGAATAACACAGAACCGAAGAATTTTTGAATGACACTAGGTTACCTCAATGGGGATATGCATGTCCCCAACAATAAGTATATCATATTTCTTCTTGGCAGTAGGAAGAGGGAATTCAAAACCTCCAATAATAATCGTTGGAATTTTTTCAATGGAGTTGATACTATGAACTTCAGGTTGTTTCTTCGGAAAGTGTACCGTATGCTTATTACCATTAACGTGAAAAGTGACATTGCCCTTGTTGTAATCAATAACAGCCCCTGCAGTATTCAAAAAGGGTCTACCAACGATGATCGACATACTGTCGTCCTCGGGAATATCAAGAATAACAAAGTCCGTTAAGATAGTAACGTTTGCAACTACGACAGGCACATCCTCACAAATACCGATGGGTAAAGCAGTTGATTTATCAGCCATTTGCAGAGAGATTTCAGTAGGTGTCAACTTATTCAAATCAAGTCTACGATATAAAGAGAAAGGCATAACACTAACACCAACTCCAAGATCACATAAAGCAGTTTTAACATAATTTCCTTTAATAGAGCTTGGTATAGTAGGTACTCCGGGATCTCCTAGTTTCTTTGGTATTCCACCCTTAAAAGTATAATTAGCAAGCATGGTGGAAATCTCAGCTTCCGGTATCTTTCTTTTATTTGTCACAATATCCTTCATATACTTAGCATAAGGAGACATTTTCAGAATATCAGTCAAGCACATACGCAAAAAGACAGGTCTAAGCATTTCAACAAAGCGCTCAAAATCCTCATCATCCTTTTTCTTGGATGGCTTAGGAGGGAAGGGCATGGGTTTCTGAACCCATGGTTCTCTTTCTCTACCATGCTTCCTAGCAACAAAGTCTCTCTTATCATATCTTTTATTCTTAGGTTGTGGGTTATCAAGATCAACAGCAGGTTCAATCTCCACATCATTATCATTACTAGGTTGAGCATCATCATGCATATCATCATTAATATTATCACTGGGCTCATGTTCATTACCAGATTGTGTCTCAGCATCAGAAATAGAAGTATCATTTGGGTTTTCATGTGTATCTATAACAGGTTCACTAGCAGCATGCAAAGTCCTATCATCATTCTTTTTTCTACTATTACTGGGACGACTAGGTGCATCAGTATTAACTCTCTGAGAATCCTGCTCAATTCTCTTAGGATGGCCCTCAGGATACGAAGGTTCCTGAGTCATTCTACCACCTCTAGTCACAACTTTAACAGAATGATCATTGTTCTTACTATTCATCTCACTAAGCAAATCATTTTGTGCCTTAAGTACTTGTTCTACCTGAGTAGTTACCATGGAAGCATGTTTACTAATAAGCTTAAGATCATTGATAGTTCTACTCAAATAATCACCCAAACGATCAAGCATGTAAGCATTGTGTTTCAATTGTCTACTAACATAAGCATTGAAATTTTCTTGCTTGACTACAAAGTTATCAAATTCATCCAAGCATTGGCTAGCCGACTTATTATAAGGAATATCACCTTCATCAAATCTACGGAGCGAATTTACCTCTACTACCTGTGTCGGGTTATCAGGACCATGTATTTCTTCAATAGGTGGTAGATTCTTAACATCTTCAGCTTTAATACCTTTTTCCTTCATAGATTTCTTTGCCTCTTGCATATCTTCAGGACTGAGAAATAGAATACCTCTTTTTTCGGAGTTGGCCTTGGAGGTGGCTCGGGAATAGTCCAATCATTTTCATTGCTCAATATATTATTCAATAGTAGTTCAGCTTGTTCAACAGTTTGTTCCCTGAAAACACAACCAGCACAACTATCTAGGTGGTCCCTAGAAGCATCGGTTAGTCCATTATAAAAGATATCAAGTATTTCGTTTTTCTTGAGAGGATGATCGGGCAAAGCATTATGTAATTGGAGAAGCCTCCCCCAAGCTTGTGGGAGACTCTCTTCTTCAATTTGCACAAAGTTAAATATTTCCTGCAAGGCAGCTTGTTTCTTATGGGCAGGAAAATATTTTTCAGAGAAGTAATATATCATATCCTGGGGACTACGCACACAACCAGGAGCAAGAGAATTAAACCATATCTTAGCATCACCCTTTAATGAGAAAGGAAACAACTTAAGAATATAGTAATAGCGAATTTTTCCCTCATGAGTAAATAGGGCGGCTATATCATTCAGTTTAGTAAGATGTACCACAACAGTTTCAGATTCATATCCATGGAATGGATCAGATTCAACCAAAGTAATTAACTCAGGATCGACAGAGAATTCATAATCCTTATCAGTAACAAAGATAGGTGAAGTAGCAAACTTAGGATCATATTGCATTCTAGCATTCAAAGATTTTCTTTCCACTTGCGTAGCAATTTCTTAAGATCATCTCTATCCTTACAAGCAAGAAAGTCCCTAGCTACCACTCCTTCCATAACATAACCCTCATGTATATCAGGCAATTCATATCTACGAGAGCTATGTCTAGCAGGTGTGTCATAATGTTCAGTTTCAGTAATTTCATCAGATTCAGAAATATCATCAGTTTCAGCATTGACTCTAGCAATTTGTTCATCAAGAAATTCACCCAGTGGCACAGTAGTATCAAGCAAAGTATCATCATAAGCATCATGCATAGCAGAAGTAGCATCATCAATTACTTGCGACATATCAGAATTACTAGCAGGTGGTGGTGTCGCAAGTTCACTTATAACAGAAGGTGAATCAAGTGCAGAGCTAGATGGCAGTTCCTTACCTGTCCTCGTAGTTGAGGGGTAGATCTTGGTTTTAGCATCTTTCAAATTCTTCATACTGATCAACAGATATAAATCCCAAGTGACTCAGTGAATAGACCTATGCTCCCCGGCAACGGCGCCAGAAAAAGGTCTTGATAACCCACAAGTATAGGGGATCGCAACAGTTTTCGAGGGTAGAGTATTCAACCGAAATTTATTGATTCGACACAAGGGGAGCCAAAGAATATTCTCGAGTATCAGCAGTTGAGTTATCAATTCAACCACACCTGAAAGACTTAATATCTGCAGCAAAGTATTCAGTAGCAAAGTAGCGTGGAAGTAACGGTAACAATAGCAAAGTGACAGTAGCAGTTTTGTAGTGATTGTAACAGTAGTAACGGAAAAGTAACTTAGCAAAGATCAATATATGAAAAGCTCGTAGGCAATGGATCAGTGATGGATAATTATGTCGGATGTCATTCATCATGCAACGGTTATAACATAGGGTGACGCAGAACTAGCTCCAATTCATCAATATAATGTAAGCATGTATTCCATATATAGTCATACGTGCTTATGGAAAAGAACTTGCATGACATCTTTTGTCCTACCCTCCCGTGGCAGCGGGGTCCTAATGGAAACTAAGGGATATTAAGGCCTCCTTTTAATAGAGAACCGGACCAAAGCATTAGCACTTAGTGAATACATGAACTCCTCAAACTACGGTAATCACCGGAAAGAATCCCAGATATTGTCACCCTGGGGGATGCGGATCATAACTCGTAATAGGTGTCTACAACTTGCAAGATAGGATCAAGAACACACATATATTCATGAAAACATAATAGGTTCAGATCTGAAATCATGGCACTCGGGCCCTAGTGAGAAGCATTAAGCATAGCAAAGTCATAGCAACATCAATCTCAGAACATAGTGGATACTAGGGATAAATCCCTAACAAAACTAACTCGATTACATGGTAAATCTCATCCAACCCATCACCGTCCAGCAAGCCTACGATGCAATTACTCACGAACGGCGGAGAGCATCATGAAATTGGTGATGAAGGATGGTTGGTGATGACGACGGCGTCGATTTCCCCTCTCCGGAGCCCAAATCAGGCTCCAGATCTGCCCTCCCGAGGAAGAACAGGAGGTGGCGGCAGCTCCATATTGTAAAACGTGATGAACTCTTCTCTTCGATTTTTTTTCCACGGATGTGAATATATAGAAGTGGAATCGAGGTCGGAGGAGCAACAGGGGGCCCACAAGCCACCAGGGCGCGCCCTAGGGGGGTGCGCCCTGCTGGCTTGTGGCCAACAGGTGGACCCCCCCTGGCTTGATTCTTTCGCCAATATTTTTTATTAATTCCAAAAATATTGTCCGTAAATTTTCAGGTCAATCTGAGAACTTTTATTTCTGCACAAAAATAACACCAAGGCAATTCTGCTGAAAACAGCGTCAGTCCGGGTTAGTTCCATTCAAATCATGCAAATTAGAGTCCAAAACAAGGGCAAAAGAGTTTGGAAAAGTAGATACGTTGGAGACGTATCACTCACCTATGTGCACCAACAACTTATGCTAAGCAAGATAGACAACTAAGTCATAGCAAGATATATAACAAGAAACAATATGGTTATCACAAAGTAAAGTGCATAAGTAAAGGGCTCGGGTAAGAGATAACCGAGGCATGCGGAGACGACGATGTATCCCGAAGTTCACACCCTTGCGAATGCTAATCTCCGTTCGGAGCGGTGTGGAGGCACAATGCTCCCCAAGAAGCCACTAGGGCCACCGTAATCTCCTCACGCCCTCGCACAATGCAAGATGTCGTGATTCCACTAAGGGACCCTTGAGGGCGGTCACCGAACCCGTACAAACAAGGTTGGGGCAAACTCCACAACTTAATTGGAGGCTCCCAACAACACCACGAAGCATCATCACAATGGATTGTGGCTCCGAGGTGACCTCAAATGCTCGGGGCAATCTCCACAACCTAATTGGAGACCCCGAAGCTTGCCCGGAGCTTTGCACCACAATGATTGAGCTCCGAGGCACCACCAACCGTCTAGGGCGCCAAAGCACCCAAGAGCAACAAGCTCAAGGGTGCTCAAACACCCAAGAGTAATAAGCTTCTCAAACTTCACTTCCACGTATCACCGTGGAGAACTCAAACCTATGCACCAAATGCAATGGCAAGGGCACACGAAGTGCCCAAGTCCTTCTCTCCCAAATCCCACCAAAGCAACTAATGCTAGGGAGGAAAATGAGAGGAAGAACAAAGAGGAACACGAAAAACTCCAAAATCTAGATCCAAGGGGTTCCCCTCACATAGAGGAGAAAGTGATTGGTGGAAATGTGGATCTAGATCTCCTCTCCCTTTTCCCTCAAGAACTAGCAAGAATCATTGGAGGGATTGAGAGTTTGCAAGCTCGAAGAAGGTCAACAATGGGGGGCAAACTCGAGCTCAAAGGATAAGGTTCAATGGGGAAGAAGACCCCCTTTTATAGGTGGGGAAAAATCCAACCATTATGCTCACAGCCCGCACAGAGCGGTACTACCTCTCATGGGAGCGGTACTACCGCTAGGGCGGTGGAAGCCCTTTGAAAAACAACAGCGAGGAGGCAAAAGGCCAGTAGAACCGCCGGAGCGGTACTACCGCTCGTCCTCACGGTACTACCGCTAGGGATAGATGTATAACCGCTAAGGGTAGCGGTACTACTGCTTGCGAGCGGTACTAAAAAAATACATCCGTGCCTACCACCGCTGGACTTAACACGAGATTTTGGTCCGGAGCGGAAGTAGCCACGGTAGTAGCCGCGGTAGTACCGCTCTGGAGCGGTAGTAAAAAATTACATCCGCTCCAAGCGGTAGTAGCCGCGGTAGTACCGCTGTAGCCTTTTAAGAACACCAAAACTGCCACAACTTCTGCAAACGGACTCCGAATTCAACGAAACCAAGTTTGTTGGAAAGCTAACGACATGGGCTAACACAATCTTGATAGAAATATCAATAAGAAGCAAATGAGAAAAGGCTCATAAGGAAATGGTGAGAACCCTTCCTCGGTTAAGACCGGTAAAACCTCCAACACCGAAAATGCAATAGAAGAAGCATATGAAATCCGTTTTCGATGTACTAGAGCTTGTCACGAAGATAACCACAAGCTCTAAAACCTCAGAAAGAGAAAATACAAATAAGAATCAAGAAAGATGATGCAAGGATGCAATGGTTTGAGCTCTCGACGAACGATACGATGAAGCTACTCACTTGAGAGCCCCCCCTTGATAGTACGGCTATCGATCCTATAACCCGGTCTCCAAACTATCACCATGAGACCGCTAAAATAGAAAACCTATCAAGGGCAAACCTTTGCCTTGCACGAAGTCTACTTGAGCTAGATGATGACGATCTTGACTCCCTCAAGTTGGACCACCTTTCGTGATTGCGTTGGCTCGATGAAGGCTAGTTGATTGCTCCCCCATACTCCACTATGGGTGAGTCACTCTTCGGCACACCTTCACAAGTCCATTGTCACCATAATGGACGGCAAGCTACAAGCATGATTTCTTCGTGATGCTTCACTTGAACTTGCACACCGCAACCTTGATGACGATCACCACTTGATGTCATCTTCCATGGGTTGTATGGGATCTCCCTCTCGATGCAATCCCATGGAAATATACCTAACCCTACAAAGAACACTCACGTAGACCATGGGTTAGTACACAAACCGTAATGGACAATGCTTACCATACCATGGGATCACTTGATCCTTCTCGGTACATCTTGTACGCTTTGTGTGTTGATCAACTTGGTTCACTCTTTGACTTAGTCTTGATCAACCTTGTATCTTATCTTCTCTCTTCATAAAGATGATGTCTTGAAGGTAAACATGAATGCTCACACAGTCTTCTTCTTCAAGACATGCTTGTAGTAAGCTCAACTGTTACATGACCAATATTTGGATAACACCTTGAATACCACCTTGGTCACCATATAAACTCCTTGAAACCAATAGATGGACTTCAAGAAGTACCTACGGACAAATCCTTCGAATATAACTCAAGGCAACCATTAGTCTATAGGGGTGTCATCAATTACCAAAACCACACATGGAGAAATATGCTCTTACAATCTCCCCCATTTTGGTAATTGATGACAACCAATTTCAAGAGAGTTTATATAAGGAAAGAAGCACCTAACCCTACAAAAAACACTCACGTAGACCATGGGTTAGTACACAAAGCGTAATGGACAATGCTTACCATACCATGGGATCATTTGATCCTTCTCGGTACATCTTGTACGCTTTGTGTGTTGATCAACTTGGTTCACTCTTTGACTTAGTCTTGATCAACCTTGTATCTTATCTTCTTTCTTCATAAAGATGATGTCTTGAAGGTAAACATGAATGCTCACACAGTCTTCTTCTTCAAGACATGCTTGTAGTAAGCTCAACTCTTACATGACCAATCTTTGGATAACACCTTGAATACCACCTTGGTCACCATATAAACTCCTTGAAACCAACAGATGGACTTCAAGAAGTACCTACGGACAAATCCTTCGAATATAACTCAAGGCAACCATTAGTCCATAGGGGTGTCATCAATTACCAAAACCACACATAGAGAAATATGCTCTTACAATCTCCCCCATTTTGGTAATTGATGACAACCACTTTCAAGAGAGTTTATATAAGGAAAGAAGCACAACCAAGAACACACACATGCAGAGCAATGCATGGGTGTGAGATGCAACTGCTTAAGCAATAAAAGCAAAACTTTCTAAGCTTTCCAAACTAAACTCTCTAAACTTCTCCCCCATTGGCATCGATTGCTAAAATGGGCGAAAAGCTTAGAAAGTTAATATAATAGGTGTTCCTCCAAAAGGTTTGTATTTCTCAAAATATGAGTGCAATGAAATACACATATCCAATGATAAGTAGTTGGAGGAAAACAAACTATATTGAGGATCCAAAGATTGCAAAAAGGATCGTATGGCACAAAGACATACACCAGAGTGAAGAAAGCAATCAAAAGATACCAATTGGAACAATCAATCACATGGTCCTACCAGCCACATGAATAAAAGATAATATGATATGGGCAAAAGAGTGTTTATAAAGAAACTAGAGGAGCTCCCCATGATTTGTGCACAAATAAGAATTTTTGTATTTGACTACAAGTGCACAAATTAGGATCATGACTCCCCCAAAATCAATATAAACACACAACAAGTGCAAGGAAGTAGATAAGACAATGAGCATAGTACTTGCACTAAACATATGGTTGAGCAACATGTAAAAGAGGCAATCTTAAGAATAGGCTCAACCAAAATGATGTGTGTGAGTCATGGCAAAGCACTTGAGAAGACTAGTATAAGGATGAGCATTAAGCATCACCATAGTCTTGATGAAATGAGACACAAAGTGCAAGCCATATCCTTCCCACATACACAAACCACTGGCAAATGGGTCCACAAGCTTACTAATAAGTGAATTAAAAACCAACGCTTGTGACAACCCCTGGTGAAGATAGGAAATAATAGCATTGTCAGGAGGAGGGATACCAATCGAAATGGCAAAACCATCATGAAGACAAGCATGAGGAAAATAATCTTCCCCACCAAAGAGTGCATCAAGATGCAAGGATATAAGATGTGCACTCAAGACAGATTCTTTCACGAAACCACCAAGTAAATAAAAAGGAAATGCAACGGTGGACGTGAAAGAAAAGAGGATATCAACTAGAGATGTAACTTCTCTCATGTGTATAAGATTCTAGGTAGAGGACAATCATGATGATATATCCACAAAGAATGATGTACACACGAAATAGTTACAAGAAGGAACAAACAAGATATCCAAAAGGAAGTCATAAATATACCAATAAGATCTTTGCTTGAAAGCATAGCACATAGCCTAATATTTTCTTATTATACATAAATGAACTCCCAATACACGAACATCAAAGACATCACAACTAGCAATATGACATCATCGTTGAGACGCTTTGAGAAAGGAAACAAGTACCACAAGAATGACTCAAGAAATTCATGCCATGATGCAACCTGTAAAAGGTTGAATGCGAGAAATTTATGCATGAAGTAGATACTTGTTACCGAGATAGCATTGGATTGATGTAGTAGACAATGGTTGTTCGATCATCCTAGCATGGCTCCAATAAGCACATGGTGTCAACACCTTCCTTGTAAGTGAGCCGAGTGTCCAATGTATCTCCAATTGTTCCTAGAACAACACCACAAACAAAGTGGTACCCAAACTTATTGGGACCAAAGAGTTAGAGGACCAACAACACATAGGACAAACTCCACATAAATATGTGCATATAGATATGAAATTGAATTTCATGCACACTTTAGCCAATTTATGTCATAGTGGAGTTTCCACTATATATTGGGTCAAGGAAAGAGAACATGCCAACGAAAGTACATGTAGTAAATATGCATGCTCAAGGCTTTCAAGAATCAAATCAACACACAGTTGATAAGATACCGAAAGATAAGGTATCAAGCGAAAATAAGATACCAAACGAAAAATTATCACTTGACGGATACCAACTAAAAGATACATCAAGGAATGAGATATCCATTGACACATGCCAAATAGAAGGAAATAAGATATCAATTGAAGGAAAAAAGAGCTAGGTTCCAAACAAACCAAACCCTCCGCAAATTTTCATGATGGCACAAAGCACCATAAAGAAAAGGCTTGCCTCCCACCAACACACACTTGATGAAGATCGAAAGATTTTATGATAAAAACATAAAGAGAGTGTTCTAAAGAAAATAGGATAGCTCCCCCAAGAGATGTGCATTATATAGAATTTGCATTTGAATACAAAATGCACACGATGGGATCATCACTTCCCTAAATCTATAGAAACACTAGAAATGCTCAAAAAGATCCACAAGAGGCAAGGAAGACAAACGATAAATAAAAACCTATGTAAAGATGATTAGCAAATTCTACCACTTAAAAGGAATACCAATTGTCAAAGGACAAGAAGTATTTGGAAATAATTCCCATTGGTAGATTGCAAATAGATCCAACATCATCTTTACTCCTAAATCACAAGCAAATGACACTTGTAGAGCTAGCATGCCACCTAGGAACATAGCATATTACTCCCCCATAATGTGGTAACCCAGCGTTAATAACAAGTGGCAAATGAAATCCAACAACAGATGATTAATGGACCATTTAGAATTTGAATTTCTCATGAGAAGACATACCACATAGAAGCTAGATAATCTTGTAATATCAATACTAAGTGGTATTCCTCATGTACACACATTTTTAGGGTCGTGAAGTGCCCAAAGCACATCACTCCCCCAAAATGGGATAATCCATTAATCTCTCAAAAGAGCCAACTAAGATACAGCCAAAAAGCAAAAAGGCTCAACACAAGACTCACACATACATGATGTGCAACCCATCATACATACTTGATTACTCAAGATAAACAAATAGGAAGCACAACATATACAAACACATGCAAGGTACAAAACCACAACATGCGAAGGGGCAAGTAACTATCAATGTAAACAATTTAAGTACAAGTTACCGTAAGGAGGCACATTGGATATAAGATAGAAACTTGATAATCCAAATGACTTGGCTTGAGATAATATGAATGATGAAGATCCCTTAATTCTTCATGATGTAGCCAAGTCACCAATGCCCTCCAACAATACCTATTGATCAAGTTTGAGCATGTTGGTCCCCAACCAAGTTGGGTCCTAAGAGGTTAGTCACAATAGGCTTGGCTACCCAAATGGTTCTTTTCTTGACACCACTTTGAGTACCAACACACTTGGCAAACACATTGCCAACCTTATCCTTCCCAAGAGAATAGACATCATCAATGATTATTGGGTTGGATACTTTACCATTAGTGCATGAAGAAGCAAAGTGACCCTTCTCACGACATAAGTAGCAACATCTACCCTTTAATTTCTTCTCCATTGATTTCTCAACTTGAGGAGTGTTGACTTGGGTCTTCTTTGGAAGTGGTCTTTCTTCAACTTGACGTTGAGCATGAGATTGTGGTTGCTTCCCTTGTTGCTTGTCGCTATGGGGCTTCTTCTTCAATGGACAAGATCTAACATGGTGCCCTTCTATTTTGCACTTGAAGCAAATAATCTTGGCCGAAATCTTGACTTGTTCTTGGCCCTTCTTCTTGTAGCTTTTGGACTTCTTCTTCTTATTGGAGTTGAATCCAAGTCCACCCTTGTCATTTGGGGATTTTTGCACACTCATGATATTGTTGAGTGTGGACTTCCCTTCATGACTCTTTTCCAAGTCTTTCTTCAAAGAAGTGACTTGGGTCTTGAGCTCTTTGATTTCCTCTACATGGTTAGTATCAACACAAGTACTAGAGGAAGTAAAATCTTCATCGTTAGAGCAACAAGGCAATGGAAGTAATTCATCACAAGATGTAGCAACATTATGAGTAGATGAACTACGAGGACTAGCACATGGCAATAAATCATTTCTACTAGATGTAGTGCTAATGTCCACATGAGGCCCACTAGATGTTACCTTAGCAGTACTAGCCTCATGAGCTATTTTTAGCACATTATACAATACTAGAAGATCACCATGAGAGCTAGAAAGCTTTTCATGACTTTCTTCCAATATCCCATAATTGCTAGATAGCAACTCAAGTTGAGCCCTTAGCTCAACATTCTCCTTCAAAATGGATGCTTCACAAGAAATAGAGTTAGTAGCACAAGCATCATCATTAACAACAAAAGGAGAAGGCAACTTGGCAAGCTCTTTAGCATATGAAGCTTCAAGTTGAGCATGAGACTCGGTGAGTTCAATGAGCGAACTCTTAATGACCCTTGAGCCATTTTCGAGGTGCTCAAAGTCCTCAAGGAGTTTAGCATGTGCAACTGCAAGCTTATCATTTTTAGTTCTAAAATCATTAGCCACCTCGAGAGCTCTATCATGGGATTCCTTTAATCTAGATAATTCTAGAGCAAAGGTCTCCTCAAGAGATTCCTTGGTGGTTTGTTCATTTTCAAGAGCTTGAGATAGCTCCGCGATCTCATTAGCATAATCACGCTCATGACCTTCCATTTTGTCAATGGTGGCCTCATGCTCCTCGAGATGAGCTTCCAACTCCTCAATATATTTCTTTCCCTCAATTGCAATAGACATGATTTCCATGAAGTTGGAACAAGCAATTTTATTCTTATGAAGAGCTTTAAAAACCATTTCTCCCTTAATTTTTAAGGAAGCAATACTATCACTCTCTTCATCATCATCAACATCATCATCATGGGATATATTGGGATTCAAAGTAGGAGATACCTTTGAAGCCTTAGCCATAAGGCAAAGTGAGAAATAATAGCTGATGATGTAGGATCCCTTGACGCACCATTCAAGACCACATCTTGTTCCATGGAGTGTTGGGTTTCCTCTACATTGTTAGCACAACAACTCGAGGAAAGCAATGCATTTTTATCACGATAACAAGACATGGCAAGCATATCATCATGAGATTTAGTCAAGCAATTTCTTCATGATATGCAAGGACTATCAACACAAGCATGTGAAACATTTAGAGTGCTCGAAGTGTTGAAGTCCAAAGATGAAGCATTGCAATAAGATAGTGATGAAGAATCATCAACAATAAGCCCACTATCATCATTACAATGAACACCACTACTCACCATAACATTACTTTGTGGCAATCCACATGTAGGTGAAGTAGATTAAGTTGAGAAGGCAACACGACCGGAGGTGGAGGGAGAACAATCATCCCTAGAAATCTTGGACACACCATATTATCTTGAAGCTTTGTCCACAACTCATGAGCATCCCGGAATGGCATGAGTTGAAATATAACTACATTGCTCAAAGCATCAAAAAGCACATTAGAAGCTTGAGCATTGAGATAAGAGTTTTTCTCATCCTCTAAAGATATGTGTTGAGAATCCTTTGGAGGAGAAAAACCCATATCTACAATTCGCTCCAAATTTGGGTCCATGACCCTAAAGAGATTAAGCATGCGAATTACCCAAACATCAAAATTTGTGCCATCGAAACAAAGAGTGTCAGAGATTCCTAATCCCCTAGTCGACATCCTTACTCTCTAGGTGGTTAAACCTAATAATGAGAGACCTAGCTCTGATACCAATTGAAAGGACATGGATGTCGCCTAGAGGGGGGTGAATAGGCGCTTTAAAATAATTACGGTTTAGGCTTGAACAAATGCGGAATAAAACTATCGTTTAATTAGTCAAGCACAAAACCTAAAACAGCTAGGCTCACCTATGTGCACCAACAACTTATGCTAAGCAAGATAGACAACCAAGTGATAGCAAGATATATAACAAGAAACAATATGGCTATCACAAAGTAAAGGGCTCGGGTAAGAGATAACCGAGGCACGCGGAGACGACGATGTATCCCGAAGTTCACACCCTTGCGGATGCTAATCTCCGTTCGGAGCGGTGTGGAGGCACAATGCTCCCCAAGAAGCCACTAGGGCCACCGTAATCTCGTCACGCCCTCGCACAATGCAAGATGTCGTGATTCCACTAAGGGACCCTTGAGGGCGGTCACCGAACCCGTATAAACAAGGTTGGGGCAAACTCCACAACTTAATTGGAGGCTCCCAACACCACCACGAAGCTTCATCACAATGGATTGTGGCTCCGAGGTGACCTCAAATGCTCGGGGCAATCTCCACAACCTAATTGGAGACCCCGAAGCTTGCCCGGAGCTTTGCACCACAATGATTGAGCTCCGAGGCACCACCAACCGTCTAGGGCGCCAAAGCACCCAAGAGGAACAAGCTCAAGGGTGCTCAAACACACAAGAGTAATAAGCTTCTCAAACTTCACTTCCACGTATCACCATGGAGAACTCAAACCTATGCACCAAATGCAATGGCAAGGGCACACGAAGTGCCCAAGTCCTTCTCTCCCAAATCCCACCAAAGCAACTAATTCTAGGGAGGAAAATCAGAGGAAGAACAAAGAAGAACACGAAGAACTCCAAGATCTAGATCCAAGGGGTTCCCCTCACATAGAGGAGAAAGTGATTGGTGGAAATGTGGATCTAGATCTCCTCTCCCTTTTCCCTCAAGAACTAGTAAGAATCATTGGAGGGATTGAGAGTTTGCAAGCTCGAAGAACGTCAACAATGGGGGGCAAACTCGAGCTCAAAGGATAAGGTTCAATGGGGAAGAAGACCTCCTTTTATAGGTGGGGGAAAATCCAACCGTTATGCTCACAGCCCGCACAGAGCGGTACTACCGCTCATGGGAGCGGTACTACCACTAGGGCGGTGGAAGCCCTTTGAAAAACAACAGCGAGGAGGCAAAAGGCCAGTAGAACCGCCGGAACGGTACTACCGCTCGTCCTCACGATACTACCGCTAGGGATAGCGGTACTACCGCTAAGGGTAGCGGTACTACTGCTTGCGAGCGGTACTAAAAAAATACATCCGTGCCTACCACCGCTGGACTTAACACGAGATTTTGGTCCGGAGCGGAAGTAGCCACGGTAGTAGCCGTGGTAGTACCGCTCTGGAGCGGTAGTAAAAAATTACATCCGCTCTAAGCGGTAGTAGCCGCGGTAGTACTGCTGCAGCCTTTTAAGAACACCAAAACTGCCACAACTTCTGCAAATGGACTCCGAATTCAACGAAACCAAGTTTGTTGGAAAGCTAACGACATGGGCTAACACAATCTTGATAGAAATATCAATAAGAAGCAAATGATAAAAGACCCATAAGAAAATGGTGAGAACCCTTCCTCGGATAAGACCGGTAAAACCTCCAACACCGAAAACGCAATAGAAGAAGCATATGAAATCCGTTTTCGATGTACTAGAGCTTGTCACGAAGATAACCACAAGCTCTAAAACCAAAAAAAGAGAAAATATAAATAAGAATCAAGGAAGATGATGCAAGGATGCAACGGTTTGAGCTCTCGACGAACGATACGATCAAGCTACTCACTTGAGAGCCCCCCTTGATAGTACGGCTATCGATCCTATAACCCGGTCTCCAAACTATCACCATGAGACCGGTAAAATAGAAAACCTATCAAGGGCAAACGTTTGCCTTGCACGAAGTCCACTTGAGCTATATGATGACGATCTTGACTCCCTCAAGTTGGACCACCTTTCGTGATTGCGTTGGCTCGATGAAGGCTAGTTGATTGCTCCCCCATACTCCACTATGGGTGAGTCACTCTTCGGCACACCTTCACAAGTCCATTGTCACCACAATGGACGGCAAGCTACAAGCATGATTTCTTCGTGATGCTTCACTTGAACTTGCACACCGCAACCTTGATGACGATCACCACTTGATGTCGTCTTCCATGGGTTGTATGGGATCTCCCTCTCAATGCGATCCCATGGAAATATACCTAACCCTACAAAGAACACTCACGTAGACCATGGATTAGTACACAAAGCGTAATGGACAATGCTTACCATACCATGGGATCACTTGATCCTTCTCGGTACATCTTGTACGCTTTGTGTGTTGATCAACTTGGTTCACTCTTTGACTTAGTCTTGATCAACCTTGTATATTATCTTCTCTCTTCATAAAGATGATGTCTTGAAGGTAAACATGAATGCTCACACAGTCTTTTTCTTCAAGACATGCTTGTAGTAAGCTCAACTCTTACATGACCAATCTTTTGATAACACCTTGAATACCACCTTGGTCACCATATAAACTCCTTGAAACCAACAGATGGACTTCGAGAAGTACCTACGGACAAATCCTTCGAATATAACTCAAGGCAACCATTAGTCCATAAGGGTGTCATCAATTACCAAAACCACACATGGAGAAATATGCTCTTACAATGGTAAAGGACGTTGGTTGACAGGTCAAGTGTCGGTCTCCGTGTCAGTCTCTGGAGAACTAATATGTTAAAGGACAGAAGTGAACTTGGCTGAATATTATTTCCGTGAATGAACTAACCAGGTTATTATTGTGATGTGCTTAGTATTCCTTGGGATGGTGCTACCTCCTGGATACTCATAATTAAATATGAAATATAAGCCCTTTATGTGATGTCGCTCAGACGTCCGACTGTGGCATTCTTGTTGTTTACTTTCCTTATAAGCCCTTTACGTGATGTCGCTTAGACGTCCGACTGTGGCATTCTTGTTATTTATTTTCAGTACAAGCCCTTTACGTGATGTCGCTCAGACATTCGACTGTGGCATTCTTGTTATTCATTTTCAGTACAAGCCCTTTATGTGATGTCGCTCAGACGTCCGACTGTGGCATTCTGTTGTTTACTTTCATTATAAGCCCTTTATGCGATGTCGCTCAGACGTCCGACTGTGGCACGTACTGTTATTTATTTCCAGTATAAGCCCTTTATGTGGTGTTGCCCCGACGCCCGACTGAGGCATGTTTATTTATTTGTACCTTTCGAGGCATCGCTTCAGACACCCGATCGGTCTTCCTTTATTTTATTGGGATTTCGGGAGGACTACCGCCCGACTTCCTTTTTATTTATCTTGCTGTGCAAATTTATTACCTGGGTGTGTATTACTAATCTGCTCATGTGCATCATGTTTGCATTTGTTATATCTTATGTCCAAACTGTCTTGCGAGTACATTCAAAGTACTCACCTGGCTTGTTGATTTGGCCAGATGTTAACGAAGGCGATCTTATGGATGAAGAGTACGATAGCGAGTCCGACGCCTAGAGGAGTCCCAGTTAGTCTCTTGCGATCCTGGAGTCTGCCACTTGTATTATTCACGCTTCCGCTACACAAATAAAATCGTCGAGCCTCACTCCGACGCTTGATGAGTTGTAAGTTATTAGAGTCATGTCACCCACTCCACTGTGACATATCCACCACCACTATATATTGCGAGTCAGTAGTACTGCCACCATTTTCCATTGTGTCATATCCGCCTTTATACTTAATATTGGCGTGCTTGTAATAAATTGTTGAGCAGCCTCAGCTCAACCCTGTATAATATTAAGTACTACTGGATTTCTGTATCAAGGATTTGTCTACCAGTACGAATTATTTTCTGTGCTGGTCTGACTGAAGGGGCGATTTTTCAATAATTATTTTATTGAAAAACCGGTCCTGACAACCTTGGTACCAGAGGCAGGCTGACTGTAGGAAGCCACTAGGTGCGATCGCTAATCGGTTATTAGCGTAATAATATTTTTAGCATTATCTAAATTGTAGCAATTTTTCTGTTAGTCGTCATAAATTTATGATTTGACTATCTGGAATTTTTGTCTACTTTTGTAGATGGCTGGCAGCGACTGTGAATCACAGGTGTTTGCCAATGTACCTGAGGGGTTTTCCAAGCTCCTCGTCTCTATCGCCAAGATCACGATCGGGCCATCGACTCGTCCGGAGTTCACACTCTACCAGCACAAGCTCAGCGACAGCGTGACTATGCACCAGGCCTCGGTGCAGTTCAAGGGAGGGCGTGCTGAATCACGCCGCTTCCGATTTGTTGGGAGGGCCATGCCTACGGAGAGGCATGCTGTGCAGATGGCTTCCCGTGAGGCAATTGCCCATCTCCGGGATGCTCTTCCTTCGATGAAGGCTCGTCGCTACCGCTACCTCCCATGCCACGTGCCATATACTTGTCACTATGCATTTGCTTGCTCTAGGGGAGAGAGAGATGAAGCCATTGAGATGCTTGTTGAATATCTCAAGGCTCTTGAGGCAGCTTTTGATAACCTCGTGGACGACTTTGTGGCTGTTTGTATGGACTCAGTTCAGGCCTGTGTCCTCAACAGGAGGGAGCTTCTCCATACAGCACCACCACTGTCGTACATCTCGTCTGCAGCATCATATTCACCTGCCGTCATGGCCACCGCACGTCGCCTGCCTACCACTGAGGAGTTTGACCAAGTTATTGCTCCTACCTCAGTTAGAACTGCACCACCTGCCGCACCCGCACCAGCTCCACAGCCCCGTACTCCCCGCCTAGAGCCTATTCTTGAGGAGGAGGTTGAGTCTCCAGCACCTCGTCTGGGACTTACCCTCGGCAGGCCAAGCGACGTTCTTACCATTTCAGACTGAGTACGCTGAGCAGCAGTGTGATGAGGCAGCATGTGATATATGTTTATATGTACATATAGGCTTGGTGAGAAGTAGTCTGTGTGCGCATCATGTAGGAATTCGGAGAAGTGCACTAGCTTAAATAACATGTCAGGAATGTGTACGTGCATCCTGAGTGATGTATTGTATAATTATGGCTTGCTTGTAAGATATGTACCTTGCGGTCCTTCCCCGTACGCAATCAAATATTTTCGTGAAAAATCTTGGAGTATTTAAATTTTTGCCTTTGCAAAATTATTTATTGTTGCCACACAGATTTTTCTCATGTGTTTTCCAAAAATACCCCAGAGTGAAAAATGCATCGTACCTGGACTCGTTCCATGCCAAGTCCGCCAGAAGAAAATCATGGTACACAGACAGGTAACAATTTCACACAGGGACAGTCAAGTCAACAGGACAGTGAAGCCGCATTTTCTCAAGTATGCCGCCTTTATGAGCAAAGCCAGCACAGCATCAAGAGATGATGAATCATATTATCAATATGGGAAATCACTGCAAACCATACCAGCAGCGTTCCAAATTATCTGAACTGCAGAAGAACCGTCCCACAACTTTCTCTCCACCGATCAGCCCCTGGAAGCAGATGATTGGCTTCACGATATTTAGAGGAAATTAATTACGGCTCAGTGTTCAGACCATGAAAAAGTATTGTATGCACCACATTATTTGACTGGAGCCGCTGCATCATGGTGGGAAAATTTCCTACGCATGCACAACAATGAGAACAACATTACCTGGGAAGAATTCAAGGAAAGCTTTCGTGGGGCGCACATCCCCAACAGTGTGATGAAACTCAAGAAGAGGGAATTTGAAGATCTCAAGCAGCGCAGCATGACTGTAACAGACTACCTCAGTCAGTTTACCCAGTTATCCCGATATGCCAATAATGAATATATGACTGAAGACAAGAAGATGGAAAATTTCCTCGATGGGCTCGCACCAGCACTTAAATGCCAGCTGGTCGTACACACCTTCCCGGATTTCAAAACACTTGTGGACAAGGCCATTGTATTGGAAAATGAGCGCCGCAGCTTGGATGACATTCGCAAGCGCAAGAGAGACAAGTCTGCTCACCCTCGCAACAACCAGCTCAAGAATGATTTCCAGAGAAATGGGACGAATAAATCTTCAACTGCAGTTCCTCGCCCAAACAATAATTTTCATGCCAGGGACAAGGAATTCACATATCGCCCAGGCATTACTTGCTTCGCATGTGGAGAAGAAGGACACTATGCCAAGCAGTGCCCAAAGCCAAGAAACTCGGCTCCCAAGCCGAACAACAATGGGAATAATTCAGCTCCTAAGCGCAATAATTTCAACCCCAATAACAATCACAGGAAGGGTCACGTGAACCATGTGGCCAAGGATGAAGCACAGAATGCTCCTGACATCGTACTCGGTATATTCCCTGTCAACACAATTCCTGCCACGGTTTTGTTTGATTCTGGAGCGTCTCACTCGTTCATTTCCAAGAAATTTGCTTTGCAACATGATTTTCCGATTTCTCCTTTGGAAAATTCTATGACCATACAGTCCCCGGGAGTTAAGCATATCACTCAAAGTTACTGCCAAGGTGTGATTATCAAGATTGAAGGATTAAAGTTTTGGGCAAATCTCATTGTGTTGGAGCACAATGGACTGGATGTTATTCTCGAAATGGATTGGTTAACAACCAACAAGGGTTTTATTGACTATTTCAATCGGACTGTGACTCTCACTCATCACCATGGGAAGACAATAAGAATTTCAGCCATAGAAAGACCAGCCCCACCACACGTAAGGCTGAACAAGGTGGATATTTCAGAATTAAGCAAAGTTCCAGTGGTGTGTGAATTTCCAGATGTATTTCCTGAAGAGCTACCAGGTATGCCTCCAGACCGGGAGATAGAGTTCATCATTGAACTAGCACCTGGCACCACTCCCATTTACAAGAAACCATACAGGATGGCACCCTCTGAGCTGGTAGAATTAAAGAAGCAAATAAAAGAATTACTGGACAAGGGTTATATCAGACTCAGCTCATCACCATGGGGTTCACCAGTATTATTTGCCAAGAAAAGAGATGGAACTCTGAGATTATGTGTGGACTATCGAGCTCTCAACATGGTCACCATTAAAAATAAATATCCGTTGCCACGGATAAATGATTTGTTTGACCAGCTCGCACAAGCCAAAGTTTTCTCAAAAATTGATCTGAGGTCAGGATACCATCAATTAAAAATAAGGACCGAAGACATTCCTAAGACGGCATTCACCTCCAGATACGGGTTATATGAATTTACAGTGATGCCGTTCGGACTGACAAATGCCCCCGCATATTTTGTGCATCTCATGAACAAGGTGTTTATGAAATATATGGACAAATTTGTTGTGGTGTTCAATGATGATATTTTGGTATATTCCAAGACACCAGAAGAACATGCTCAACATCTCAGGATTGTACTGGGAGAATTAAGGAAACATCAATTGTACGCCAAATTCAGCAAATGTGAATTCTGGTTAAAACAAGTTGGTTTTCTAGGCCACGTACTAACCCAAGAAGGTGTTGCCGTGGACCCTGAAAAAGTCAAGGCTGTACTTGAGTGGAAACAACCAGCCAACGCAACTGATATCCGAAGTTTTCTAGGAAAGGCTGGATATTATAGAAGACTTATTGAAGGATTTTCCACCATCGCAAAACCCATGACACAGTTACTCAAGAAAGATAAGAAGTTTGTGTGGACTGAAGCCTGTGAGAAAAGTTTCCAAGTATTAAAGAAGAAATTAACAACAGCACCGGTATTAATCGTGCCGGACATACACAAAAAATTTTGAAGTGTATTGCGACGCGTCCAGGAAAGGTCTTGGGTGTGTATTAATGCAAGAAGGTAAAGTGGTCGCCTATGCTTCAAGGCAGCTCCGACGGCTTGAGGAAAATTATCCTACTCATGACTTGGAGTTGGCAGCAGTAATTCATGCACTCAAAGAATGGCAACATTTCCTCCTTGGAAATCGTTGTGAAATATATACGGACCATAAAAGCCTCAAATATATTTTCACACAGCCAGAACTCAATTTACAACAACGACGCTGGTTGGAATTAGTGAAGGACTATGATGTAGGAATTCACTACCATCCACGCAAGGCAAATGTCGTGGCAGATGCTCTCAGTCGAAACCCAAGCTCAGACAGTGGCAGCCTACAAAGTTTGCGACCTGAATTCCAACAGGAGTTTGCCAAGCTCAACATGATTTTAGTCACGGAAGGCACTGTGGCAAATTTGGAACTTCAACCCACCTTAGTGGAACAAATTAAAGAATCTCAGCATGGACACCCCAGCATCGAAGGAATAAAGAGAAAAATAAGTATGGGCAAGGCCTCAGAATTTGTCGTGGACGACAAAGGAATATTATGGTACGGAGAAAGGCTATGCGTACCAAATATAGAGGATCTCAAACAGCAGATTTTGACTAAAGCCCACGCCGCTCCTTATTCCATCCACCCAGGAGGAACCAAAATGTACAAGGACATTCAGAAAAAAATTTGGTGGCACGGTATGAAGAGAGATATAGCCACATTTATCGCATGTTGTGACTCCTGCCAGCGCATTAAGGCCGAACATCAAAAACCAACAGGACTATTACAGCCAAACAGGATACCTGAATGGAAATGGGACGAAATTGGAATGGATTTTATTGTCGGACTACCTCGGTTACGACACGGAAATGATGCCATATGGGTCATCACCAATAGATTAACCAAAGTGGCACATTTTATTCCAGTAAAGACAACCCACACCACACAGAAGCTTGCCAGACTTTATCTCGCCCGTATTGTTTGTTTACATGGAGTTCCAAAGACTATAATATCAGACAGAGGCACTCAATTTGTCTCCCGATTTTGGGATCACCTACAACAAGCTCTGGGGACTCAACTAGTATTCAGCACAGCGTATCACCCTCAGACTGGAGGACAGACTGAGCGCGTGAACCAAATCCTAGAGGATATGCTAAGAGCATGTGTTCTCACCTATGGAACCAGTTGGGAAGAAAGCCTGCAATATGCCAAGTTCGCGTACAACAATAGTTACCAGGCAAGTCTACAAATGGCACCTTTCGAAGCCTTGTATGGACGAAGATGTCGTACCCCGCTTAATTGGTCCAGGACAGGAGATAGCCGTATATTCGGCCCAGACGTGCTCAAGGAAGCCGAGGAAAAGGTTAAAATAATCAGAGATCGACTCAAGGCAGCCCAGAGTCGACAAAAGAGCTATTATGATCAAAAACATCGTGAAATCAATTTTGAGCCAAATGAATATGTATACCTCCGAGTATCCCCGATGAGGGGTCTGCAAAGATTTAAGGTCAAGGGAAAATTGGCACCACGATTTATTGGACCTTTCAGGATAATTGCACGAAGAGGCAGAGTGGCCTACCAGCTAGACCTACCCGCAGAACTGTCACACGTCCATGACGTGTTCCACATCTCACAGTTAAGGAAATGTGTGAGCAACCCAGAGAAGCATGTATCTCATGAGATCATTGACGTTCAACCAGACCTCACATACAGGGAACGCCCAATAAAAATATTGGAGGAGTCTGAAAGAAGGACCCGTGAGAATACAATCAAATTTTTCAAGGTTCAGTGGAGCAATCACACTGAGGATGAGGCAACATGGGAAAGAGAGGATTTTCTTCGGGCAGAGCACCCACACCTATTTGAGGATCAGCTTAAATCTCGGGGACGAGATTTTTCCTAAGGGGGTAGGTGTTGTATGTAACACCTTGGATTTTGCCCATTTCTTTTTCTTTTGATTTTGGTCTGGTTTTGCTCTTCTGTGGCTCGGTAGTCTTGGAACCTGGAAGGATCACCCTTGATTCCTCTTCCCTAGTGGCTTGCCAACCTCTAAACCATCTCAAGACCTTGTCATCTCCATCTTGAAACAAACTCAATATTCTTTTCTTGGGAATATTCCTTTTTCCTATTAAAGGAATAACCCTGTTTGCTCTGGGTTGTGAAGCAACCCACATTTCCATCATTCCAAAAATTTCCAAATAATTCTCATAAATTTTTTGCGTCCTATCTTACTCAGATATGTCAAAATCCTTCCTTGTCATGTTCAAAAGTATTTCACAAATATTCCTTTTCTGATTCTGCCCCAGCTGGCAGTTTGAGAAGCAAGTACCCTTTATATTTGCTTTCTTGCTCTCAAACTTTTTGTGAACTCTTTGCTATCCATATCATTGCCACATGACAAAATTCAACTCAATTTGTCTAGTAAATATTTCTTGGCAAATTTCCAAAGTTTTTGATCCAGAGGAAGCTTTGTGAAGCAAGTGCTAGCTAAGAGTATGCAAATGAGTTGAAATTTTGCCAGCATCTTCATATGCTCAAATCATGACTCTCCACCAAATTTGAGAATCATCCCAGAAACTATGTGACCACAGCATCAAATCTTGGTTTCTGGTCATATTTTCCTGTTGTGAAGTAACTATATTTTATATTGCTTCATAATTGCTGGAAATTTACCAGAGCATTCTCCTACCCATATAATCTATCTCCACAAGATTTGGGCTCATTTTCATCTACCCAATAGTTCCCTAGATTTTTCCTAAGATTCTAGTCAGAGAGGTCCATTATGAAGGAAGTACCATTTTGGCTTGCCCAAATGGCATGAAATTTTTATGGCACTCTCATATGACCAAATCATCATCCTATGCCCATTTTGAGCCCAAGGTAACACTATATGTGAGTGCCACATCAAGATCTGCTTTCTGGACCAGATTGGTCAATTGCAAAGCAACTATATTAAACCTTGGTCTAAACCCTTTCAAACTTAACAGGATTATAGTCCTTCTTAACCTAAGCCTCCCAGACATCTCATTTGGCTCTTATCACCTTCCTGTTGATCACAGATGTGCAGACAAGTTTGCTACAGCAAACTTCAGGTGATCACTCCCATCTAACCACAGTTCCCCTGGTCGAGCCATCACCTCTCTAGGACTATTCCTTGGAAGGACTCTCTGCTAGACACCAAATTGGGTGCCAGAGTGCACCGCATGCGCCAGTTCACGCGGTGACCACGCGGCCGGCATGCCGTGCGTGCGCTCTGGCAGTTGGGGCCCTCGGCCTCGTCGGTTTCCTCCTTTCTCTCATCACCTCGTCGTGTCCAGCAGCTTCGTCTTGTCGTCGCCCTTCTCCTGGACCCCTCTCCCCCTCTCGCGTCCCCTCCTACACGGTGCAGCAGCCATGTCCGTGACCGGCAGCAGCTATCGCCGTCGTATCCGGTCGTCTGCGAACTCCCGAGCCTTCCCGACCTCGCCTGAGCTCTCTCTCCCCCTCCATGAGTCCTCTGGACGCCTCTCCCCTCCTCACCGCGTGTTCCCGAAGCTCCGGCGCGCGGCGCACGCATCGCCACGGCCGTGCTCGGCAACCCGCGTCGCCGCGGCTATTTCAAGCCGTCCCGAGCGCTCCCGTCCTCACCAAGCTCTTCTCCTCGCTCTCCTGGTCCTCTCTGTCCACTCGCTGGAGCTCCAGCTCCTCTCCTCACTCCAATCGCCGCCATGGCCGCCAAAGAGCCTCGGCTAAATTCCGGCGAGCCTCGCCTCTTCTCCCTCTCCCACCACCACCAGAAGCTCCCCAGTGCTCCGGCGTGCCTCCCCAACCTCTCGCTCTGTCACCGGAGACCCTGTGGCCGCATCCCCATAGAACGGCCGCCGCCTCCTTCCGTCGGCCACCGTGAGCTGCCGTTGCTCTGCCCCTCCCCGGCGTTCGTAAGGTCTCTGGACGGAGGCTGCATCATCCCCTGAATGCGCCGGTGGCCTCCCCATGGCCGGAGCTGCCCGCGCCCTTCGCCGGAACCCGCCACCGCTCGCCGCCGTAGTTGGCGTCACATCTTTCCCCAGCCGCTCCAGAGGCTCCCCCTGGATGCGGCACTCGCTGGCGCACCTGCCGGTACCAGCGCCCTCGCCGGGGGTGGCCGGAGTCGGCCGGGCCGGCGCCAGGGTCGCTGCTGCCTCTCGCCCTCTTCACTGTTCGCTGTCGGGCACGAGGAGAAAGAAAGCAGGGGAGCAGAGAAAGAGAGTCAGTGCGGGACCCGCTAGTCAGCCTCACCGCGCTGACCCCACCCGGGCCCAGCTGACTTAAGTGGAGACATACTCTGCAGAGTACGCTTTCCCTGTTCTGAAAGCGTATTTCTGGAAGTGCGCTTTCTACTTAAACTCAGCCGCCGCCGAAACCACTATATTGCGGACGCTTGCCAGTTAGCAGATAAAACGGACACTATTTTGTTTGTTTTTATGCTAACGAACAAACGACCATATCTTTTCATCCGTAACTCCAAATGACGTTATTCCAAAGCCTACTTCTTCGTCTCTTCGAGCCCGTCATATCAGTATCATTTTCATAATGTTTTGACACTATGGAAATAACCATTTTGCCCTTGCCCATAAACAGCCCCTCCGAGAGAGAACTGTTTCCGGCAACTCCTTCCGCGACCTTTTCGCACTTCTTCCCGGTGGATCCCTCATCCCAGGCAAGCCAAGACACCCACTTCATGAAGCATTTCAATAGCATTGCATATTTTAATGCATTATGTTTATTTATTTGCTATAGAATAATTCATAGTAATTAATTTAAATACTTAGTTGCCTATTGTGATAACCACTATACTTAGTCACCTGTCCGGGCTTACCCGTGCAACCACATTTGCTGGTATGGGACGGCCTTGACTTGGTCTGATCGCGTGCTCTTTCACCGGTACCTCCAAAGAGGGAGGGTTATGCGCGCGTGCTACCCTGATCAGGTAGGCGGCGATAACCCTGTGAGCCCAGTTGAGTTTTGTGCCGGCGTCCCCGTTTGGGACAGTTTAGTTTGGCCACGACGGTGGCAGGTGTCGTGAGGACACAGGGGCCACCCAGGGCAGGACTCCGGGGGAGGATGAATGCCGGTGGTACGATGGAGGAGTCACGGGTCAGACGGGTTTCGTTGGAGCAACACTGGTCCACCCGAATGGGATCGCGAGGTCAGGTGCTCCATGGTGTGGGTAAAGTGCGCAACCTCTGCAGAGTGAAAAATCTATTCGAATAGCCACGTCCACGGTATTAGACAGCCCGTCCAGACCTCACTAGGTGGTCAACCGTAACCGTGATAATAACGATGGAAGAACTTGTCGTATGATCGGAAGTACTCGATGGCTTATGAGTATTCAGAGGGTTGTGCGACAACCCGGAAAAGAGTAAGTTGATGATCGGTAACAGTAAGTGAACTACTTAAGCATTTAATATGATAATTGCCATG
This sequence comes from Elymus sibiricus, assembly GCA_039707655.1. Classification (NCBI taxonomy): domain Eukaryota; kingdom Viridiplantae; phylum Streptophyta; class Magnoliopsida; order Poales; family Poaceae; genus Elymus; species Elymus sibiricus. Next base: position 118,221,873 of record CM077667.1, read on the forward strand.
CTATTGTTTGCTGCATTGTTTGGTTGTCGTGAGCTTGCGAGTACATTCAAAGTACTCACCTGGCGTGTCATGCCAGTTTGCAGGTCCTGCCAGGTTTGCTTGCTTGTCGTGGATGTCGAGTTTGCGAGCTAGGATGCGCGTTCCAGCCAGAGTCCCTGCGGAGTGAAGTCCATCACCGCAGTCGTTGTTCCGCTGCCGAGAGTTACTCCGCTTCCTCGGGCCATTCTGCTGTTAGCATAGAGCTACCCTGGGCAGGCGTAGTAGTGTCGTGCCGATGTAATCCATGTATCCCTGTAACCTTATCCATAGCAATAAAGAGCTGATTTGTTCTATGCCAACAGTGTCGTATTCCAGAAGACTTCTCTCTGGGCTGGAATACGGGGCGTTTCGGTTCCCTCTGAGCCGGGGTGCCACATTGTAACACCCCAAGATTTTTACTTTTTATTTGACAAGTATTTTATTCCTTTGAGATGGAACTTTTAAAACTTTTTGATTTTTCCTCTTCAACTCAAAGGATGAAAAACTTTTTATAAAACTTTGTGAACAACTTTGGTTCTGACCTCCAACAATTTCTGTTGAAGTTTCTCCCCTACAAAATTTACCTTGGCTTATTCTTAATTTTTTGGTGACAATATCTTTGGAGTTTTAGTTCTACAAATCCTACTTGGTGATCATATTCACTCTTGACTTGCTCTATATTTCTTAATCCCCTCTCTAATATTTCCTCTCTGATCCAAGGGTTTCAACCCATCTTTTCTCAAGGGACCAACCTGGAAAAATAATTTTTTATTATTAATAGAGCCCAAAAGCTATTTCTGCTTTTTATTTTGAGGTCTCAAGATTTACAAAGGAAGTGCCATATTCCTTTTGAGTTTGACCTCAAATAAATTACCACCGGTACTCCTTAGTACCCTCAACCCAATTGTGCAAAAACCTTCTGGTCCACAGTTCAAAATTTTCAAACCACATTCAAAAGCAATTTGGACCAGAAATCTATTTCTCGTTGGTTACCTCTCCTCCCTTGCTTCAAAAATTCTGAGAAAAATCAGGGAGCCTCTAGAAGTCCCAATGGATAAGCCCTCCAAGTTTCAGCCCAAGATTTTTTCATTTGAGCCCTCTGGCAATCAGTCGAACACCTGGCGTGCACTGTTGCATACAGGTTCAGACTTTTTCAGTTTCGTCAGAGAGAAGCTTCGTCAATCTCAGCAGTAGCAGTAGTGGCACCTTGTGCACTGTGGCTAGCACTTATCCACCGCGCCGCACGGTCGGTTGGCCGCTTGTGGGCGTCGGTGGTGAGCTGGCTCGCTGGCCCCGCCCCCTCCCGCGGCAACAAGGCCGTCGCCCGCCATCGCCAGAAGCATCCCCTGCAGAACGCCATTGCGTAGCGCCGCCCAAACCTGCAGAGGCCTCCGCGTGGCCGTCCCCCACCTGCACGCGCGCTGCAGAGCCATTGGCGTGGCCTGGGCAGTGCAGAGCGCGCTCTCTGCACCCGCCACGGCCGTAAGCCGCCGTTCCGTCGAGCGGCCCCTCCCCTGCGTAATTGTCGTGTGTTAGAGCAAAAATGGAAACTAGGATGACGCAGTGATACGTCTCCAACGTATCTATAATTTTTGATTGTTCCATGTTATTATATTATCTATTTTGGATGTTTTATATGCATTAATATGCTATTTTATATTATTTTTGGGACTAACCTATTAATCTAGAGCCTAGTGCCAGTTTCTGTTTTTTCCTTGATTTTGAGTACTGCATATAAGGAATATTAAACGGAGTCCAAACGGAATAAAATCTTCAGAATGATTTTTCTTGGACCAAAAGAAACCTGCCAGACTTGGAGACGAAACCAGGAGATCTGCCGGGAAGTCACAAGCCAGCAGGGCGCACCCTGGGGGGGGCGCCCCCTGGCTTGTGGCCCCCCAGCAGGTCTCCTAACCCTATTCTTCGGCCTATAAATTCCCAAATATTCCCCCAATACCAAAAAGAGCCAAGAAAATACTTTTCCGCCGCCGGAAGCCTCTGTTCCCGTGAGATCCTGTCTTGGAGCCTTTTCCGGTAATCTGTCGGAGGGGGATTCGATCACGGAGGGCATCTACATCAACTCCATTGCCCCTCCGATGATGCGTGAGTAGTTCACCACAGACCTTCGGGTCCATAGTTAGTAGCTAGATGGCTTATTCTCTCTCTTTGTTCTTCAATACCATGTTCTTCATGATCTTCATGGAGATCTATCCGATGTAATACTCTTTTGTGGTGTGTTTGTCGAGATCCGATGAATTGTGGGTTTATGTTCAGATTATCTATGAATATTATTTGAATCTTCTCTGAATTCTTATATGCATGATTTCATATCTTTGCAAGTCTCTTCGAGTTATTGGTTTGGTTTGGCCAACTAGATTGGTAATTCTTGCAATGGGAGAAGTGCTTAGTTTTGGGTTCAATCTTGCGGTGTCCTCACCCAGTGACAAAGTAGGGGTAGCGAGGCACGTATTTGTATTGTTGCCATCGAGGATAAAAAGATGGGGTTTTCATCATATTGCTTGAGTTTATCCCTCTACATCATGTCATCTTACCTAATGCGTTACTCTGTTCTTCATGAACTTAATACTCTAGATGCAGGCAGGAGTCGGTCGATGTGTGGAGTAATAGTAGTAGATGCAGAATCGTTTCGGTCTACTTGACACGGACGTGATGCCTATATGCATAATCATTGCCTTGGATATCTTCATAATTATTCGCTTTTCTATCAATTGCTCGACAGTAATTTGTTCACCCACCGTATTATTTTCCTTCATGAGAGAAGCCTCTAGTGAAACCAAAAATACCAAAAATACTTTACTGCAATCTTTTTACTTTTGTTTTACTTTTCGTTTTAGCAATCCTTTATATCTATCTCTATCAGATCTCATCCTTGCAAATAACCGTGAAGGGATTGACAACCCTTTTCCGCGTTGGGTGCAAGTGTTTGATTATTTGTGTAGGTACATCTATTGGGGACTTGCTTGTATCTCCTACTGGATTGATACCTTGGTTCTCAACAACTGAGGGAAATACTTATCTACTTTGCTGCATCACCCTTTCCTCTTCAAGGGAAAACCAACGCAAGCTCATGAAGTAGCAAGAAGGATTTCTGGCGCCGTTGCCGAGGAGATCTACATCAAGCCTACCAAGTACCCATCACAAACTCATCTCTTGCATTTACATTATTTGCCATTTGCCTCTCATTTTCCTCTCCCCCACTTCTAAAACGATTTTCAGAAAATACCAAAAAGATTTGCCCTTTTTATTCGCCTTTCTTTCGTTCGTCTTTTCGTTTGCTTTTGTTTGCTTGTGTGCTAGATTGCTTGCTTTGTCACGATGACTCAAGAGAATACTAAGTTGTGTGACTTTTCCAATACTAATAATAATGATTTTATTAGTACTCCGATTGCTCCCGCCACTAGTGCGGAATCTTATGAAATTAATGTCGCTTTGCTTAATCTTGTTATGAAAGAACAATTTTCCGGCCTTCCTAATGAAGATGCCGCATCCCATCTAAATACTTTCGTTGAGTTGTGTGATATGCAAAAGAAGAAAGATGTGGATAATGATATTGTTAAATTGACGCTATTTTCGTTCTCACTACGAGATCGTGCTAAAACTTGGTTTTCATCTTTGCCTAAAAATAGTATTGATTCATGGAATAAGTGTAAAGATGCTTTTATTTCCAAGTACTTTCCGCCCGCTAAGATCATCTCCCTTAGGAACGATATAATGAATTTTAAGCAACATGATCATGAGCATGTTTCACAATCTTGGGAGAGGATGAAATTAATGATTAGAAATTGCCCCGCACATGGTTTGAGTTTATGGATGATTATACAAAAAAATTATGCGGGATTGAATTTTGCATCTAGGAATCTTTTAGATTCCGCCGCGGGTGGCACTTTTATGGAAATCACATTAGGAGAAGCTACTAAACTCCTAGATAATATTATGGCAAATTACTCTCAATGGCATACCGAAAGATCTCCTACTAGTAAAAAAGTGCATGCTATTGAAGAAATAAATACTTTGAGTGAAAAGATGGATGAATTAATGAAATTGTTTACTAGTAAGAGTGCTCCTATTGATCCTAATGATATGACTTTGTCTTCTTTGATTGGAAATAATAATGAATCTATGGATGTGAATTTTGTTGGTAGGAACAATTTTGGTAATAACGCGTATAGAGGTAATTTCAATCCTAGGCCGTTTCCTAGTAATTCCTCTAATAATTATGGTAATTCCTACAACAACTCTTATGGAAATTATAATAAGATGCCCTCTGATCTTGACAATAATATTAAAGAATTTATTAGTTCACAAAAGGGTTTCAATGCTATGATTGAAGAAAAATTGCTCAAGATTGATGATTTGGCTAGGAACGTTGATAGAATTTCTCTTGAGATTGATTCTTTGAGAATTAGATCTACTCCACCCAAGCATTTTATTAATGAGTCTTTAAAAGCTATGAGAATTTCTATTGATGAGTGTAAGGAAAGAACCGCTAGAATGCGTGCTAAGCGTGAATGGCTTGAAAAAGTGTGTTCTCGTGAGAATAATGATGAAGATCTTAAAGTGATTGATGTGACTCCTATTGAATCTTTGTTTTCTAATATAAATCTTGATAAAGATGGGACTGGAGATAAGTCAACTTTAGTTAAAAGGCGTCCCAATGATTCGGAGTTTATAGATCTTAATGCTAAGATTGATAAAAGTGGGATTGAAGAGGTCAAAACTTTAAATAGCAATGAACCCACTCTTTTGGATTTCAAGGACTTTAATTATGATAGCTGTTCTTTGATTGATTGTATTTCCTTGTTGCAATCCATGTTGAATTCTCCACATGCTTATGATCAAAATAAAGCTTTTACTAAACATATCGTGGATGCTATGATGAAATCTTTTGAAGAAAAACTTGAGTTGGAAGTTTCTATACCTAGGAAGCTTTATGATGAGTGGGAACCTACTATTAAGATTAAAATTAAAAATTATGAGTGCCATGCTTTGTGTGATTTGGGTGCTAGCGTTTCCACGATTCCGAAAACTTTATGTGATGTGCTAGGTTTCCATGAATTTGATGATTGCTCTTTAAATTTGCATCTAGCGGATTCCACCATTAAGAAACCTATGGAAAGGATTAATGATGTTCTTATTATTGCAAATAGGAATTATGTGCCCATAGATTTCATTGTTCTTGATGTAGATTGCAATCCTACATGTCCTATTATTCTTGGTAGACCTTTCCTTAGAACGATTGGTGCAATTATTGATATGAAAGAAGGAAACATTAGATTCCAATTTCCATTAAGGAAAGGCATGGAACACTTTCCTAGAAAGAAAATAAAATTTCCTTATGAATGTATTATGAGAGCCACTTATGGATTGCATACCAAAGATGACAATACCTAGATCTATTGCGTTATGCCTAGCTAGGGGCATTAAACAATAGCGTTTGTTGGGAGGCAACCCAATTTTATTTTATGTTCCTGTTTTTGTTTGTTTTTGCTTCTGTTTTTAAGTGCTTTACACATTATTACCTCTGTAGTAATTTTGTTTTCTTGTTTTAATTAGTGTTTGAGTCAAGTAAGACCTTTGGGATGGTCTACGGTGATTGTGATTTGATTCTGCTGAAAAACAGAAACTTTTGCGCTCAGTACAGGAATTTTGAAAATTCACCAGAGTGTCAATTGGATCTGAATTTTTTACACAAGATTTATATACAAATTTCCCTGATTTTCCTAATTGTTCAGAATTTTTGGAGTTACAGAACTATTCTAACTCTACAGATTGCTACAGACTGTTCTGTTTTGACAGATTCTGTTTTCTTTGTGTTGTTTGCTTATTTTGATGTATCTATGGGTTGTATCGGGGGGTATGAACCATGGAGAAGTTAGAATACAGTAGATATTACACCAATATAAATAAATAATGAGTTCAAAACAGTACCTAAAGTGGTGATTTATTTTTCCTATACTAACGGATCTCACGAGTTTTCTGTTGAGTTTTGTGTTGTGAAGTTTTCAAGTTTTGGGTAAAGATTTGATGGACTATGGAATAAGGAGTCGCAAGAGCCTAAGCTTGGGGATGCCCAAGGAACCCCAAGACATATTCAAGGATACCAAAGATCCTAAGCTTGGGGATGCCCTGGAAGGCATCCCCTCTTTCGTCTTCAATCCATCGGTAAATTTACTTGAGGCTATATTTTTATTCACCACATGATATGTGTTTTGCTTGGAGCGTCTTGTATGATATGAGTCTTTACTTTTTAGTTTGCCACAATCATCCTTGCTGTACACATATTTTTGAGAGAGACACGCGTTAATCGTGAATTTATTAGAATACTCTATGTGCTTCACTTATATCTTTTGAGCTAGGCAATGTTGCTCTAGTGCTTCACTTATATCTTTTTAGAGCACGGTGGTGTTTTTTTTTATAAAAATAATTGAACTCTCGTACCTCACTTATATTATTTTGAGAATCTTTAAACAGCATGGTAATTGGTTTAGTTTATGAATTTAGTCCTAATATAATGGGCATCCAAGAGGGATATAATAAAAACTTTCATATAAAGTGCATTGAATACTATGAGAAGTTTGATTCCTTGCATATAGTTTTGAGATATAAAGATGGTGATATTAGAGTCATGCTAGTGAGTAATTGTGGATTGGTAGAAATACTTGTGTTAAAGTTTGTGATTCCCGTAGCATGCACGTATGGTGAACCGTTATGTAACGAAGTCGGAGCATGATTTGTTTAATGATTGTCATCCTTTGTGTGAGGGTCGGGAGCGCGCGATGGTTAACTCCTACCAACCTCTCCCCTAGGAGCATGCGTCTAATACTTTGCTTCGATAACTAATAGACTTTTGCAATAAGTATGTGAGTTCTTTATAACTAATGTTGAGTCCATGGATTATACGCACTCTTACCCTTCCACCTTTGCTAGCCTCTCTAGTACCGCGCAACTTTCGCCGGTGCATTAAACCCACCTTCCTCAAAACATCCACCATATACTTTGCTCAAAACAACCACCATACCTACCTATTATGGCATTCCATAGCCATTCCGAGATATATTGCCATGCAACTTCCACCGTTCCGTTTATTATGACACGCACCATCATTTTCATATTGCTTTGCATGATCGTAAAACAGCTAGCATGATGTTTTCATGGCTTGCCCGTTTTTTGATGTCATTTGCTATGCTAGATCGTTGCACATCCCGGTACACCACCGGAAGCATTCATAGAGTCATATTTTGTTCTAGGTATCGAGTTGTAAGTAAATAAAAGTGTGATGATCTTCATTATTAGAGCATTGTCCCGTGAGAGAAAAGGATGATGGAAGCTATGATTCCCTCATAAGTTGGGATGAGTCTCCAGACTTTACAAGTAATAAAAGAGGCCAATGAAGCCCAAATAAAAAAAAGAGGCCAAAGATGCCCACCAAAATAAAAAAAAGAGAAAAAAAAGAAAAAAAGAGAGAGAAAGAGAGAAAGGACAATGCTACTATCTATTTCCACACTTGTGCTTCAAAGTAGCACCATGATCCTCATGATAGAGAGTCTCCTATTTTGTCACTTTCATATAACTAGTGGAATTGCACAACCACTTAGTTTCTTTTTGAGCTTTCATACACTTATAGCTCTAGTGCATTCGTTGCATGGCAATCCCTACTCACTCACATTGATATCTATTGATGGGCATCTCCATAGCCCATTGATACGCCTAGTTGATGTGAGACTATCTTCTCATTTTTCCTCACAACCTCCACCATATTCTATTCCACCTATAGTGCTATATCCATGGCTCACGCTGATGTATTGCATGAGAGTTGAAAAGGTTTGAGAACATAAAAAGTGTGAAACAATTGCTTGACTTGTCATCGGGGTTGTGCATGATTTAAATACTTTGTGCGGGGAAGATGGAGCATAGCCAGACCATATGATTTTGTAGGGATAGCTTTCTAAGGCCATGTTATTTTGAAAGGACACAATTGCCTTGTTGGTATGCTTGAAGTATTACTGTTTTTATGTCAATATTAAACTTTTGTTTTGAATCTTATGGATCTGAATATTCATGCCACAATAAAGAATATTACATGGATAAATATGTTAGGTAGCATTCCACATCAAAAATTCTGTTTTTACCATTTACCTACTCGAGGACGAGTAGGAATTAAGCTTGGGGATGCTTGATACGTCTCCAACGTATCTATAATTTTTTATTGTTCCATGCTATTATATTATCTGTTTTGGATGTTTTATATGCATTAATATGCTATTTTATATTATTTTTGGGACTAACCTACTAATCTAGAGCCTAGTGCCAGTTTCTGTTTTTCCTTGATTTTGAGTATTGCAGATAAGGAATATTAAACGGAGTCCAAACGGAATAAAATCTTCGGAATGATTTTTCTTGGACCAGAAGAAACCTGTCAGACTTGGAGACGAAGGCAGGAGATCTGCCGGGAAGTCACAAGTCAGCAGGGCGCGCCCTAGGGGGGCGCTCCCCTGGCTTGTGGCCCCCCAGCAGGTCTCCTAACCCTATTCTTCGGCCTATAAATTCCCATATGTTCCCCCAATACCAAAAAGAGCCACGAAAATACTTTTCCGCCACCTGAAGCCTCTGTTCCCGTGAGATCCCATCTTGGAGCCTTTTCCGGTAATCTGCCGGAGGGGGATTCGATCACGGAGGGCATCTACATCAACTCCATTGCCCCTCCGATGATGCGTGAGTAGTTCACCACAGACCTTCGGGTCCATAGCTAGTAGCTAGATGGCTTCTTCTCTCTCTTTGTTCTTCAATACCATGTTCTTCATGATCTTCATGGAGATCTATCCGATGTAATACTCTTTTGCGGTGTGTTTGTCGAGATCCGATGAATTGTGGGTTTATGTTCAGATTATCTATGAATATTATTTGAATCTTCTCTGAATTCTTATATGCATGATTTCATATCTTTGCAAGTCTCTTCGAGTTATTGGTTTGGTTTGGCCAACTAGATTGGTAATTCTTGCAATGGGAGAAGTGCTTAGTTTTGGGTTCAATCTTGCGGTGTCCTCACCCAGTGACAAAGTAGGGGTAGCGAGGCACGTATTTGTATTGTTGCCATCGAGGATAAAAAGATGGGGTTTTCATCATATTGCTTGAGTTTATCCCTCTACATCATGTCATCTTACCTAATGCGTTACTCTGTTCTTCATGAACTTAATACTCTAGAAGCAGGCAGGAGTCGGTCGATGTGTGGAGTAATAGTAGTAGATGCAGAATCGTTTCGGTCTACTTGACACGGACGTGATGCCTATATGCATAATCATTGCCTTGGATATCTTCATAATTATTCGCTTTTCTATCAATTGCTCGACAATAATTTGTTCACCCACCGTATCATTTTCCTTCATGAGAGAAGCCTCAAGTGAAACCTATGGCCCCCGGATCTATTTTCCATATTATATTTTCAGATCTATAAACCAAAAATACCAAAAATTCTTTGCTGCAATCCTTTTACTTTTCTTTTACTTTTCGTTTTAGCAATCCTTTATATCTATCTCTATCAGATCTCATCCTTGCAAATAACCGTGAAGGGATTGACAACCCTTTTCCGCGTTGGGTGCACTTGTTTGATTATTTGTGTACGTACATCTATTGGGGACTTGCTTGTATCTCCTACTGGATTGATACCTTGGTTCTCAACAACTGAGGGAAATACTTATCTACTTTGCTGCATCACCCTTTCCTCTTCAAGGGAAAACCAACGCAAGCTCAAGAAGTAGCACACAGCAGCCTGCACCGCAGCCATAAACCCCTGCTAACCACGCCGTCCGCCGTGATCCGTGCCGGAGTAAATCTCCGTCACGGCAACCGCCTCGGGCCGGCTATAAATAGGAGCCCCGAGACTCAGCACAGTCCAGCACCTCATCACCACTCCTCCTCGCCACGCCACGCTCATCAGAGAACCTCGGGGAGGTCTTCTTCCCCGACTCCGGCCGCCTCGATCCGCTTCGGGCTCCGGTGAAATTCCCCCTGGTGAGTGAGCCCCCGTGCCCCTAGTCTTGTCAGTAGCTTCTTAGTGCACCTATAGCCATAACCCCCGCTCCAATTTGACGCTAGGTTCCCCCTACGGTGAGATCCATCATCACCCGACGCCGCCGTCCGCCGGAGTAGGAGCCGCCGTCGACGCGGTGCACATCGACGACCATCTCCACCACCCACCGACGCGGGGAAGTCTGGTGAGTGCATAGGTACCCCTAGCTCCCCTTGCCTCGCCGTGGATCATCGCCGGCGACCACCGCTGGCCTCTGTCGCCGGTGGCATTTTCAAACCTGACGAGTGGGACCCCCTCGTCAGGGTTCTATTCTTTTCTAAAGCGTTTTCTGAAAGCGCACTCTGTCAAATACGCTTTCTCCTTTTAACTGGCGTATTGCCTGAAAAGCGTTTTCTGCTTTTCTCAGTCTAACCCCTGGAAAGTTTTCTGTTTATAACAGATAGGTCCCTGGGCTTATTTTCTTTATATCTTTTAAACGGAAAATGATTTTGAGTTGATTCTTTTTCTGTCACTCTTATTTAGCTGTCTAGTTTTGTATAGTATTTATTAAAAATACTTTGAGACAACTTTTATACGTGCACGGATTTACGTAGAACTCGGTATTTATATGGAGTAGATACCGAAGGAGGAGACGCTGCCGTCAACTTCGCCGAGCTAGACTCCGACTATGTTGATCCAGGCAAGCATGTTTGAACCTTTGATATGATGAGTGTTTTTCATGTTTGCTTGAATGGTTATTCTCATGGCATGTTTATATAAGCATATGATGAATGTTATATTTCATGCATGATAAGTTGCAAGTGAGCTAAAAACTTGATGTGATCATGAAATATTGGACAACCTAGTCATGTGGTGACATGATAGGTTGTATGCTGGTATTGTTGGAGCATGCCGGTACTATCAAAGAAACTGTTTAACTCCAGTGTTGACATAGATCGAGTCTTGTTCCCGTTCACCTTATTTTCGTGCTACCACATGCTTTCTGCAAGGAATGCGGTTTAGTAATTGTAAACCTCTTTCCATGTACACACCAAATAGAGGGGCCATGATGAGGGTTTCATGGCCCTAGATTAAAGCCCGTCATCCGGTCAGGGGGCATGGGTGTTTCCGGTTGGGACCGAGAGGGGGGCACCCCTTAGTAGCGCGCGATATAAATTTGATCCCATGCTATTCGAGGTGTTGGCCTCCCCGTCTTAAAGTTTTTCTTGAACGTTGCTAGGGTGATACCTGGCATTGGGATGTGAAATGGGTGTGTACTGGTTAGGTGTGTTTTCTTCTAAAATGTCGTAGATGGAACTAGTCCTTCAGGATTACTGAAATCCGTTGGTTGTGAGTAAAGAGTACAACCTCTGCAGAGTCAAAACTATTCGAATAGCCGTGTCCACGGTCAAGGACATTGGTTGACAGGTCAAGTGTCGGTCTCCGTGTCAGTCTCTGGAGAACTAATATGTTAAATGACAGAAGTGAACTTGGCTGAATATTATTTCCGTGAATGAACTAACCAGGTTATTACTGTGATGTGCTGAGTATTCCTTGGGATGGTGCTACCTCCTGGATACTCGTAATTAAATATGAAATATAAGCCCTTTATGTGAAGTCGCTCAGACGTCCGACTGTGGCATTCTTGTTGTTTACTTTCCTTATAAGCCCTTTACGTGATGTCGCTCAGACGTCCGACTGTGGCATTCTTGTTATTTATTTTCAGTACAAGCCCTTTACGTGATGTCGCTCAGACGTCCGACTGTGGCATTCTTGTTATTCATTTTCAGTACAAGCCCTTTATGTGATGTCGCTCAGACGTCCTACTGTGGCATTCTGTTGTTTACTTTCATTATAAGCCCTTTATGCGATGTCGCTCAGACATCCGACTGTGGCATGTACTGTTATTTATTTCCAGTATAAGCCCTTTATGTGGTGTCGCCCCGACGCCCGACTGAGGCATGTTTATTTATTTGTACCTTTCGAGGCATCGCTTCAGACACCCGATCGGTCTTCCTTTATTTTATTGGGATTTCGGGAGGACTACCACCCGACTTCCTTTTTATTTATCTTGCTGTGCAAATTTATTACCTGGGTGTGTATTACTAATCTTCTCATGTGCATCATGTTTGCATTTGTTATATCTTATGTCCAAACTGTCTTGCGAGTACATTCAAAGTACTCACCTGGCTTGTTGATTTGGCCAGATGTTGATGAAGGCGATCTTATGGATGAAGAGTACGATAGCGAGTCCGATGCCTAGAGGAGTCCCAGTCAGTCCCTTGAGATCCTGGAGTCTGCCACTTGTATATTCACGCTTCCGCTACACAAATAAAATCGTCGAGCCTCACTCCGACGCTTGATGAGTTGTAAGTTATTAGAGTCATGTCACCCACTCCACTGTGACATATCCACCACCACTATATATTGTGAGTCAGTAGTACTGCCACCATTTTCCATTGTGTCATATCCGCCTTTATACCTAATATTGGCGTGCTTGTAATAAATTATTGAGCAGCCTCATCTCAACCCTGTATAATATTAAGTACTACTGGATTTCTGTATCAAGGATTTGTCTACCAGTACGAATTATTTTCTGTGATGGTCTGACAGAAGGGGCGATTTTTCAACAATTATTTTATTGAAAAACCGGTCCTGACAGGTGCCGGTGGGGAGAGGGAGCAGGCAGATGAGCTAGGGCTGGGGGACGCCGTCCGGCTTAAATAGCCGTCTATGGATAATGACAGGGAGCCGGAGCGGTGCCTCCTCCCTCGACAGTCAACGCCTAGCGAAGGACCAACCCGGAATTTTTTTTGCACGGACGAGTGGGCGAGCAAAACCAACCTCTCGTGGATCGCCCAACGATCCAACGATGCAAAGCCGTCCATGTGATCCAACGGCGCGCAGCCTGCACGCGGCCTGCCCTGTGAATTCCTTCTAGAAGACCAGATCTGAGGGCTGTCGCTTGGCGCTAGGGTATGATCGGACGGCTGCAGTTCGATGTTAGGGTTTGTAGAGATGCTGCGGGGTTTTGAGCCGGTCAGCGGGGTTATCTTAGGTTTGACCAACTTTCAAATGACCTTAACTAATTCAAAAAAATCAAAAAAATATGAAACCTTCCCTGTTCGTCGTTTTATAAGACATAGTTACCCTAAAAATATAAACCTGGTTTAGGGATTTTTTTTAAGAAAAACCTTCTTTTGAGATGAGCTACCGTTTCCAAGTTCAAATGAGCAGAACTAAATTCACAAAAATTCAAAAAAATGTAAAACCTGCTCACAATGCCTTTGTATGTGACATGGTTATGGCAAAAAAAATCTTGGTTTATGGACATTTCCATGAAAACTCCTTCACACATACGAGCTATCACATATGGGGTTGTATAGAGTTCGAGAGGAGAGCGACAGTGGGTTTATGTTTACAAAAAATAAAAAAATCACCAGAGCTCCATTTCAGTGTGAGTAAGAAGGGTCTGAACTTATTTTTCATTTTTGAAATTTTGAACTGTCTTTATAATAATGGGTTTTGCAATAAAGGGTTAGGGTTAGGGTTTAGGAGTCTATTTTTGTTTTCTTTGCTGTTAGATTATTTCAACATAGGGTAACATGATCATTACAACTTAGGATCAACTTAGGCCTCTTCCAATGCAAAGGTGCTAACTGGATTAAATAGTATTAACTTAGGCCTCTTTCAACATGTCGCTTATAATTCAAATGTAAGTTCAGATTCAAGTTTTGCCTTAATTAATCATCAAATCACATCATATTCAAACATCACATCACATCACATCATCATGCATTAGCTTTAATTAAACATTAATGCCGACCACAGAGGCTGGCGATAGTTCTAGTGCATTATACACAAGGCCAGTAGCAACTAATATAAAAACACAGATAAAAATATAAGACATATAAAATATAGACAATGCTGCCCGCCAGTGAAGCCGCCACCGTCTTTAGGAGCGCCGTCCTACTCGTCGTCGTCGCTGGTGAGGTCGACGTAGGGAGGCGGCTGCCAAAGGTGGGATGGCGGCCCCTGCCAGGCCGGAGGCGCTTGCGGTGTCTGCAACACCTCCTCCCGTGGCTCCTGCTCCGGTTCGGGTGACCACGGCGGCATGGGTGCCCACGGCTGGACAGCCAGCGCATCGGCCATCTCCGACGCAGTGGCCGACAACCCCCATGACTGGTCCACTAGCCGGGGGTTCCACGCCGCAAGGGGCGGCTCCTCCGCCACCTCTCCTTGATGACGGCGGTCATCTCCAGCTCAGAGATGGTCACGTCGCCGGCCGCAAAGAGGGCCATCGCCCTCTCCATGTCCGCCCATTGACGCTCGTCGTGCATGCGCGTGGATTCCTCCATGACACGCCTAATGAGCTCGGCCTCCTCCTCCTCGGCCATCGGAGGTGGTGGTGACGGGGACGGAGATGGTGTCGGGGTGAGGCCGCGGACACGCCTACGACCACGCACTTGGGGGCGGGCTAGCAGCACGTCGTCGCCGTGGGCTAGATGGACGACCGGCAAAAAAAGACTGCCGCCGCAGGTCGTGCTCATCGTGGAGCCACGTATCCCACAGCGACGAGTTGACGCCGTACCTTGGCTCGTGGAGGAGATCCGGAGGCAGGCGCGCACGGCGTCGGTCGATCTCCTCACGGCGAGCGCGGCCGCTCATCGGCACCGGGGGCATTGGCACCCGATCCGCGGAAAGGTGCCAGTTGTTGGGGAGGTGGGCATCTCCCCACGGCAATGGCATGGCCGTCTCCCAGTACCTTTGGCATATTTCCATGCCAACGTACGGGCGCGTGCGCTGCGGGGCGGCCGACAGACCGATTGCAAATGCGAGCGGAGCGGACAGAGCAAGCGGCGGCGGTGGTGGTGGTGGGGTCCTAGAACGACCAGAGCGGCGCCTACCAGAGGATGAGCCGGCCTCATGGCCGCGCTTCCCCTTCCCGGACCACGGCCAGGTCATGGTGACGGCGGCGGGCTAGGGTTTCTAGAAACTGCCGGGGGTGGAGGGGGCATGATTGGCTTTGGAAGCGGAAGCTACTATGTGGAGTGTGACTGGCCGGTCCACGGGTTTCCACTTAAAGAAGGATGACAACACGAAGGTGGGTGGCTGACGACCATGCCCCGCCATGCGTGCGCATTTACTTTGGGCGGTGAGGGTAGGTTGGACGCCGCCATGAGTGACGGCCCGTCTGTCCATTTTGCCCCAAGCGGACGTGGGCGTACGATTTGGCGTTGCCCTTACGATGCGGCCCCACTAGTCAGAGTTAACGGTCAAACCATTGACCCGACGACATCCTCCGTTGTGACCTTTCGTGAGGGTTTTGGACAAGAGAGTGGGGAAAAGTGAGCAAATTGTAAGAGTGTGGGGATCGATGAGTACAACTAAGGAACGAGGGGCACAAATGTAAAAATCCCTTGATCTTGCCCTTGATCTTGTTCACTGGGTTGAGGGCCTTCACTTTGTTCTTCAGAAGAGTGTGGGTCTTGCGTCGATGATGGTTCCACTTGCGTAGAACATTGTCCTTCTCCTTCGGCCACAAGGGGTTCCTCAACGGGTAGGAAGTGTCCCACACCCATTCTTCTTATGGCTTGGAGAGGAATTTCATCAGCTACATCACAAATACCACTTTTCTCCACATGGGAGCCGTTATTTTCATCAAACTCTATGTTACACGTCTCCTCAAGGAGTCCAGTGGACTTGTTGAGAACACAGTAAGCACGAGAGTTTATAGCATAAACAACAAATATGCCCTGTTGAGCTCTAGGTTCAAATTTAGACAAACGAACACCTTTCTTGAGAATGAAACACATACACCCGAACACCCGGAAGTACTTGAGGTTGGGCTTGTTGCCGGCAAGTATTTCATATGAAGTCTTGTTCAAGCCTTTGTGGAGGTAGAGCCGAGTAGATGCATGGCACGCGGTGTTGATGGCTTCGGCCCAAAAGTTGTACGGAGACTTGAATTCCGCCATCATGGTTCTTGTCACATCCATAAATGTCCGGCTCTTCCTCTCCGCAGCACCGTTTTGTTGAGGGATATATGGTGCAAAGTATTGATGCTTGATCCCCTCATCGCTCAGAAACTCGTCCAAGGTGTAGTTCTTGAACTCGGTGTCGTTGTCACTTCTGAGCATCAATATCTTTGCATCATGCTGGCGTTGAGCTTCATTTCCAAAGTCGATGACAGTTTGTTGGGTCTCACTCTTCCTCTTGAAGAAATATATCCAGGTGTATCTTGAGTAATCATCCACAATCACTAAGCAATACTTTCTTCCCCCAAGACTATCAAATGATGGAGGACTGAAGAGATCCATGTGAAGGAGCTCTAGGGGCCTCTTGAAGTAAATAGTAGTCGTGGGGCGGTGAGACATCTCATGTAGCTTTCCCTCGATACAAGCACTGCAAGCACGATCTTTGGCAAAACTCACATTTGTTAGTCCACGAACGTGATCCCCTTTGAGGAGACTTTGCAAAGATCTCATATTGACATGGGCTAACCGGTGATGCCAAAGCCATACCACATCAACTTTAGCCAATAGGCAAGTCACGGTCTTAGTGGGTCGCTCCGAGAAGTTGACCACATAGAGACCGTTTTCGACATGGCCAACAAAGGCTACTTTAAGAGTCTTGCTCCACAAAAGGGCCACAGAATCAATACCAAAGAAAGTACTAAAACCCATCAGTGCAAGTTGACGAACGGAAAGTAAATTGTATGCAAGGGTCTCCACAAGCATGACTCTCTCAATGGTTAAGTCCGGAGAGATAACCACCTTGCCAAGACCCAATACCTTTGAAATTGTGTCATCACCAAAGGAGACTTGAGTGGCCAAGGATGTGTCGGTTCGAACGTCCACCACCAAGTCCTTGCTTTTGGTCATATGATTTGTTGCTCCACTATCAAGCAACCATGACACCCCTCCGGAAGCAAACTCCTACAATAGATCAATGCTTGGATTTAGGTACCCATTCTTTAATGGGTCCTTTCATGTTAGTAACAAGGTTCTTAGTGTCGGTGTCAAAACCGGCGGATCTCGGGTAGGGGGTCCCGAACTGTGAGACTAGGATCGATGGTAACAGGAAACGAAGGGGACAAGGTTTTACCCAGGTTCGGGCCCTCCTATGGAGGTAATACCCTACGTCCTGCTTGATTATATTAATAGTATGAGGATTACAGAGTTGATCTACCTCGAGATCAAATAGCTAAACCCTAGATGAGTTCTCTTGGTCTACAACCTAAAACCCTCCGGCTTATATAGACGCCAGGGGTCCCTAGGGTTTACACATGGTCGGTTACACGCGAAGGGATAAACATGCCTATTCACTACTTTAAACGTGGAGGACACGCCACGCTTCTAGAAGCTTCCTTTCTGGAGTTTGGGTCTTCCATCAATCAAGTGTCCGGCATACGGCCCATATAGTTCGGCCTATAATAGATAGGTCGGCCTTCCGAGGACCCCTTAAACCAGGACTCCCTCAGTAGCCCCCGAACTAGCCTCTAATGCCAAGAGTCCTAGCTTTAGCTGCTTCATGTGATCAAAGTCTTCGGCTTGCGAGGAGAGTTCCTCCTTTCCAACTAATGATTGGCCGGGACAATTCGGCCTCCGACGACGTGTAATTTTTCCGATCATAGATCGTCCGAACACCATGAGTAACCGGCCCTGAAGGCCGAACGTCAGGGAGTAAATAGTCATTTCTGACAACCTTTTAGACGAAAGGTCACGGCCTACCACGACCACTGAACCAGTCGTAAAGACTCGATTTGCGGTTCGAGGCCGTTTCCACCAGCACGCTCCATCAATGCACAGATCGTGCCCCGTTTTACACGGGATATGTTTAATCATGCGCGTATAACGGCACGCATGCCTGGGGAAGCGGAGAGATTCACGGCGCCGTGAAGGGAGGCTAACCGGCTGCCAGCTCAATAAAAGGGGAAGAAAACCCCAAGGCTTTTCTGCACTTCCCATTCGCATCCCTGCTTCCCCCTTCTCCCGAGCTTCCAGAGCCCAGATCTAGGTTTTCCAACCCACTCCTCCTCCGAGCTCAGCCATGGCCGGCTCAGGTTCTAGCGGCAAGTGGGAGGCTTCCTCAGTCACCGACCAGGACATCCGAGACCTCAAGGAGCCCGGATACCTCCCCGCCAACGTCTTCCACCGCGCCGCAGAGGAGGGCCAGGTGATCCCCACCCCCAAACCAGGCGAGAGGGTGGTCTTCATCCCTCATTTCATCCGAGGATTAAGCTTCCCGCTCCACCCCTTCGTGAGGGGCCTCATGTACTTCTACGGGCTTGACTTCCACGACCTCCCGCCGAACTCGTTTATGCATATATCGGCCTTCATCATAGTCTGTGAGGCCTTCTTGCGGGTCGAGCCACACTTCGGACTGTGGCTCAAGATTTTCAACATCAAGCCGAAGTGTGTCGCAGGCGCCCATGCGGACTGCGGCGGGGCGGTCGTTAGCAAGCTTCCTCGCGCGGTATGGTCGTCCGGCACCTTCATTGATACCATCAAGACCTGGCAGAAAGAGTGGTTCTACATCACCGAGCAAAGGGAGGAGGGCGGAACTGTTCCTGCCGAATTCAGATCCGGCCCTCCGACCAGATTGACCTCATGGGTCCGAAAGGGCCTTGATTGGGGGTCGGATACCGAGGTGGAGGACCTGCAGAGGGGCATTGCCTCCCTGATAAAAGAAAACATCGATCTGACCAGCGTGGTCCAGATCATGCTCCGACGGCGTATCCTCCCCTGCCAGCGCCGGGCCTCTCCTATGTGGACTTACCGGACTGACGATGATCCTACGATCCGTCATCTCTTCCGCACCACTCAGGAGAAGCTATGGAAGGCGCTGTTCAAAGCGCAGGAGAAGTGGCCAGGCAAGAAGGAGGACAAGGGCCTGAGCGCCATCAAGCCCCCACCCGAGGTATAGCATAATTTTATTTGATCGGCTTTGTCTTCCTAAAGATAGTCTAAGCATTTTACGATCACCTTTCACAGGAATGGTTGAGCAAAGCAACGGGCATCAAGTGTCCGGCTCCATAGCCCGAAGACCCCAAGTCTCCGCTGCTGTTGGAGATGCTCGTCGTGGTGCCTTATAAGGCGCCAGAGAAGAAGGAGAAGAAGAAGCCAGGCCGAACAGGCCTGCGCAACAGGGACCAGCTAGGGGCTGTGTCCGAAGAGACCCATGCTTCCTCGAATCAAGAGGAGGAGCACGAGGCTGAGGGGGGAGGCGATTCCCCCCTCACAGGAAAGAGGGCGGCGTCATCGGACGCCTCGGAGGAGGTAGCTCCTCCTACCCAGAAGAAACCGCGCCGGACACTGGTAGTCCCGTCCGACGACAGTTCGGATTCGAATACCGAGTCCGAGGACTTCGAGAGGGTTCCGCGGAGGAACCTCAGGGTCAAGCCCCCACCTTGAAGGTACAGATCCGAAGACCCTTTCGAGCAATTAATGCTAAGTTTCGAATGTTACTAACATGTGAGCGTTTATTGACTTGTAGCCCACCACAAGTCCTTCCCACCGATCAAGTTTCGGACGGGGAGACCCCGCCCGCCGAGCTAGCGGAGAGCGGGACCACGCCGCACCCCTCTCCTCCGGGCGCCGCGAAGGATGCCGCGGAGGTGTCCTCCCAACAGGCTCCTCTGGAGCCAGACACTGGGGGTGATGACGTCATGGCCGAGGCCAACACCTCGGCCGCTGAAGACCCGGGGGAGAGGCCCCTCCCGGATACTGAGGAGACCAGACAAGAAGACGTCCAGTCACCTCCAAGGCGGTCTTCAGAGCACACCATGCCTCCGGAGGCACCGATTCAATCTCCGGTTGGAGATCGGGTCAGCCGATCCCCACCGGCGCCACCGACGAATGGGTGGCAGGTTATGGGGGAGACTCTATCAAGCGCCTCCATCTCCGGGGAGCACCTCACCCTTATGGGTGCGGTATTGCAGAGCATTCAGTCCGTAGACCACGGACTGAAGGAGGCCTTCAAAGGTCTCCTGACGGGCTTCCAGGTAAGCCATGTAATGCTCTATTTTATGAAGTATTGTTTCCTGTGAGTTATGATTATATACATGGCAGCCCCCGAGCCCTAGGTGAGTTTGAAAAACTTACCTGGGGGTCAAACATAGATCCTTATCCGAACTGTGCATAGGACAATATGTGTTCGGATCGTGCTATTAGCCCTTAAGAGGACCAGACACAGGATCATTTTAGGGATAGTTCGGAGGTTGTAAACTCCTATAACGTTATATGATTTTGTTTGTTACAGGCTTCGTCGTCGGCAGCGGCTACCAATGCTGCTGAGCCAGAGGAGCTAAATCGCAAGCTCAGGAGCTCCAAAGACGAGCTTGACGCCCTAAACAAAAGATTCGACGAGGCACAAGGTAAGTCGAATTAGAGTATTCAAAAACTCTTCATTACCGTACTGTCAACGCAGTGTTTTTTGTTATGATTGATGCTTGCACAGCCTCGGCGAAGGAGATTGAGAAGCTCAAGGCCGAGCTTGAGAAGGCCAAGCAGGAGGCTGCCGTGGAGAAGGCGGCGGCCAAAGAAGCGGCTACCGCGCTCTCTGCCCTAAGAGCCACCAGCGACAAGCACGAGGCTCGGGTGGAGGAAATCCAACAGGAGCTCAAGGACGCCGGGCAAAAGTGTGAGGACCTAGAGCGGAAGGGCAAGGAGCAGGCCGCCGAACTATCCACCCTTAAAACCAGTCTCCAAAAGGAGCGGGTGGATAGGCGGTCTTTTGAAGAGGAGCTCAGCCAAGCCAAAGCTATCATGGATGGTAAGTCGTATTCATTGCAGTGTATCTTCGGGGACAGCAAGTTCGAGTTTCTTACCCAAGTATGGCATTATTCAGGCACCTGCTCGGACCTTCAGAGGAGCTCTGCAGACGCGAAGCAGTTCTATGCTTCGCGGGGAGAAGGAGATGAAGCTCGGCTATTCTGGGCGCAATTCGAAGCCCCCGAGCGCTCTCCTCTCCTTGTGGAGCAGCTGAAGCAGGTGATGGAGCTACACCGGATGGCGGAACCGGCCATGAAGGATCTCTGTATCCGGCTATGGCCCAACAAGCCATTGCCGGGCAGTTACTTTGGCCTGGTGCAAAAGCTCAGTGATGCTACTCCTCGGATCGACGCACCGAGGCGGTCTTCCTGCATCGAAGGAGCTAGGATGACCTTCGCGAAGGCCAAGGTGCACTGGCCGGGGCTGGATCCGATGAAGGTAGCCACTGCCCCGCCGCCTCCTGGAAAAGAGCATAGGCGCCTCGAGTTGTACTTCTCCAGAGTTATGGAGGGTGCTCGGGCCATAGAATCACAGTGTTCGAGAGAGAACGAGGATGAATAGATTGCTGTACTATGTCCGAAGACTTGTCAGCGTGTATAAATTTAAAATGCATGGTTTTATCATGTCTTGTATGTTTTGCATCCTTTATAACTCCTTTGTGGCCGTTAAACCTGAAAGCTATGAGTCGTCGGCTTCAGCCC
The DNA here is from genome assembly GCA_039707655.1 of Elymus sibiricus. Classification (NCBI taxonomy): domain Eukaryota; kingdom Viridiplantae; phylum Streptophyta; class Magnoliopsida; order Poales; family Poaceae; genus Elymus; species Elymus sibiricus. Next base: position 118,243,394 of record CM077667.1, read on the forward strand.
TCGTGTAGATACTACGCGAGGTGTCTCTTCCAACCGCACTGTAACCCTTAGCTGAACTATCGGCACCCGAAGGCAGTAGTGTGGAACGGACAAGGCAATCGGACCATAATGCTTTATTGCTTTCACTTAGCCGTAGGGGCGCGAGAAAGGAGTGCGGGGGGCTGATGACTAGCCCCCAGGGTTCGTGATGTTCGGAATAACCGTGGCCGAAGCCTATATCACATGGTTTGTACGAATACAAAACCCCTCGTATGACACGAAGTAATCTCTGACGAGATTTATGTAAGCTCGGATTCGCAGACCAGTTCTCGCATACCATGACAGTCAGTTTTCGGCTTTCTCCGCTGAGGTGCTTGACCAGACTAGCCGGAAACACAATCGCAGCGGTTCTCCCTTTGCCCTTTTAGCCGAACGAGCGGAACATAAAGGGGCAAGCACAGGAGCCGGGCAACCCAACTATTGACCCAAGACATAGTTCGGAACCAATGCATATAAAGCGGAATCCCAAGACGCCGGACACGAAATCAGTTGTGCTTAGGGCGATTTTAAGGGCGAGCCCCCAGTCTATTAGCCGGTTGCATTGCAAAGGTATACCAGACAGGTTCGCAAGAAGAGAGGGAGAAATGTAGAGTATGCCAAAAACGGCGAAGCGATCATGCATGATACGTCTGTATTTTACTCAACAACTCTTATTATTCAAATTGTCGATACAACTGCTTACAGGTATTAAAGATGAAATATAAATCTTACAGGAGGGTGTTGTACCAAGGGTCTTCGATAGGTGACCTGACGTCCTCGATATGCCCTGTTGCTTGTCCGCTCCTGTGTCTACCAAGGAGTTGTATGCCTGGATGGGTGTACTGTTCGGCGAGTGGGCTTTGTCAAAAAGTCTTGAGAAGTCGCCGAAGTGTGAATGAGCTTTACGCCGCAGGAGGTACTTGATGGTACCTGTAGTGTGTCCGAAGACATGTTGACGGTGACAGTTCGGTCCAGCCGAACACTTACCCTTTAATACTTTTCCCCACCGCTGCCCATGGAATTTTGAGCTCAAAGTTGTGCCTCTTCGGCACGTACTTTGCCGGTTCTAGGGCCGTGCGATGGGGGGCGAATCCCTATTTATGGGGAGAAAAAGGTTCTGGTACTTCGGGTTGAGACCGAGCTCGCTTCCCAGCCTTGGATGCCTTTACGGCAGATGTCGGCGCTTGCCAATCATCGGTGTAATGGGATTCGGCCGCCAAGGCCAACGCATGTTCCTCAGTTCGGAGGGAGCGCTCTGTGTTGCCATTGACAGTAATGACCCCCCTAGGGCCAGGCATCTTGAGCTTGAGGTATGCGTAGTGCGGGACGGCGTTAAAGCGAGCGAACGCTGTATGGCCAAGCAGGGCGTGATAGCCACTGCGGAAGGGTACGATGTCGAAGATCAAGTCTTAGCTTCGAAAGTTATCGGGCAAGCCGAACACAACCTACAGGCTTACAGAGCCTGTGCACCGGGCTTCAACGTCTGGGATCACTCCTTTAAAGGTAGTGTTACTGGGCTTGATCCTTGACGGGTCTATGCCCATCTTTTTCACCGTATCTGTGTAGATCAGATTGAGGCTACTTCCACCATCCATGAGGACTTTAGTGAGGTGGTACCCTTCTATAATCGGGTCTAGGACGAGTACGGCCGAACCCCCGTGACGGATACTGGTCGGATGGTCACGTCGATTGAAGGTGATCGGGTATGCCGACCATGGGTTATACTTCGGGGCTACAGGCTCTATGGCGTAGACATCTCGAAGGGCGCGCTTCCTCTCCTTCTTGGGTATATGAGTGGCGTAGATCATGTTTACTGTCTTCACCTCTGGAGGGAATTTCTTTTGTCCGCCACCGATCGGACCACGAGGTTCATCCTCATCCTTGCTGCGTGGGCTCTTGCCTTGGTCCTCAGATGCGAGCTTGCCGGCCTGTTTGAAGACCCAACAGTTACGGTTGGTGTGGTTGGCAGGCTTCTCCTGAGTGTCGTGGATCTGGTAGGGCCTCTCCAGGATCTTGTCCAGCGGGGTGGGTCCGTCGTGTTTGCCCTTAGGAGGCTTCTTCCGCTGCCCAGATCGGGAATTGCGGAATCCGGCATTAACTGCCGTGTCATCGGCATCACTATTATTGTGCCGGCGCTTGTTTTTGTTGCGCTTGGGTTCCCGTTTCCATCCCGAACTTTAGAGGTTCCGGGTGAGGGAGTCCTGGTTTAAGGGGTCCTCGGGAGGTCGACCTATTGCTTATGGGCCGGACTATATGGGCCACTTGCCGAATATTGGAAGGATTGAAGATCTCATCTCCAAGGAGGAAGCTTCGAGAATCGTGGCTTGCCTTCCACGTTTGGAGTAGTGAATAGGCATGTTTATCCCTTCGACGTGTAACCGACCATGTGTAAACCCTAGGGACCCCTGGCGTCTATATAAGCCAGAGGGTTATAGGTGTTGGGGAACGTTGCATGGGAAACAAAAATTTTCCTACGCACACACAAGATCTATCCATGGTGATGAGCATCTACGAGAGGGAGAGTGAATCTACATACCCTTGTAGATCGCTAAGCGGAAGCGTTAAGAAACGCGGTTGATGTAGTCGAATGTCTCCGCGATCCAAATCGCAAGTCGTCCCTCGAACCGATCACGAACTAGTGCCGAACGGACGGCACCTCCGCGTTCAACACACGTACGGCTTGATGACGCCTTCACCTCCTCGATCCAGCGAGCGATGGTGAAGTAGTAGATGAGTTCCGGCAGCACGACCGCGTGGTGATGATGGTGAGGAACAATCTCTGCAGGGCTTCGCCAAGCGCTACGGAGATTATGACGTAGGAACTAGAGGGTTAGGGTTGCCGCACACGGCTTGGGGAAATCTTGATGTGTTCCGGGTGCTAGCCCTGCCCCTCTATTTATATGTTGAGCCCTGGGGTCGAAACTTGGAGAAAGAGCCTCCTCAAAGTCGGTTTGGCCCGCAAGGCAAGAGTCCTGCTCGGACTCCAGGACCAGACGCAAAACTTCCTTTTGCACCTTCCTAAAGCCTCGTGGGCTTTACCCCTTGGCCCAAATAAAGTGTTCTCGTACCCGAACATTTCGGGAAACATCCGGAACCCCTTCCGGTGAATTCCGGAACCCTTCCGGAGACCAAACACTATTATCCCATATATCAATCTTTACCTCCGGACTATTCCAGAGCTCCTCGTCATGTACGGGATCTCATCCGGGACTCCGAACAACTTTCGGTCACCAACATAACAACTCAACTATACTTATATCGTCACCAAACGTTAAGTGTGTAGACCCTGCGGGTTCGAGAACTATGTAGACATGACCGAGACACCTCTACGGTCAATAACCAATAGCGGGACCTGGATGCCCATATTGGCTCCTACATATTCTACGAAGATCTTTATCGGTCGAACCTCTATGTCAAGGATTCAGTTAATCCCGTATGTTGTTCCCTTTGTTCTTCGGTATGTTACTTGCCCGAGATTCGATCGTCAGTATCTCTATACCTAGTTCAATCTCGTTACCGGCAAGTCTCTTTACTCGTTCCGTAATACAAGATCTCGTGGCTAACACTTTAGTCACATTGCTTGCAAGGCTCATTGTGATGTTGTATTACCGAGTGGGCCCTGAGATACCTCTCCGTCACACGGAGTAACAAATCCCAGTCTTGATCCATGCCAACCCAACAGACATCCTTGGAGATACCTGTAGAGCACCTTTATAGTCACCCAGTTATGTTGCGACGTTTGATACACACAAGGTACTCCTCCGATGTCAGGGAGTTGCATGATCTCATGGTCATAGGAACAGATACTTGACATGCAGAAAACAATAGCAATAAACTGACACGATCATATGCTACGTTTACAGTTTGGGTCTTGTCCATCACATCATTCCCCTAATGATGTGATCCCGTTATCAAATGACATCTCATGTCCATGGCTAGGAAACCTTCACCATCTTTTGATCAACGAGCTAGTCAACTAGAGGCTTACTAGGGACACAGTGTTTGTCTATGTACCCACACATGTATTTTAGTTTCCAATCAATACAATTATAGCATGGATAATAAACGATTATCATGAACAAGGAAATATAATAATAACCAATTTATTATTGCCTCTAGGGCATATTTCCAACAGTCTCCCACTTGCACTAGAGTCAATAATCTAGTTCACATCACTATGTGATTTACATTGTTCTAACACCCAATGAGTTTCGGGGTTCGATCATGCTTTGCATGTGAGAGAGGTCTTTAGTCAACGGGTCTGCGACATTCAGATCCGTGTGTACTTTACAAATCTCTATGTCATACTGTAGACACTGCTACCACACTCCACTTGGAGCTATTCCAAATGGTTGTTCCACTATATGTATCCTGACTGCTACTCAGAGTCGTCCGGATAGGTGTCAAAGCTTGCATCGACGTAACCCTTTACGACGAACTCTTCATCACCTCCATAATTGAGAAATATTTCCTTAGTCCTCTAGTTACTAAGGACAATCTTGACCGCTGTCCAGTGATCCACTCCTGGATCACTCATGTACCCCTTGACAGAATCATGGCAAGGCACACATCAGGTGCGGTACACAGCATGGCATACTATACAGAGCCTATGGATAAGGCATAGGGGATGACCTTCGTCCTTTCTCTTTCTTCGACCGTGGTCGAGCTTTGAGTCTCACTCAACTCCACACCTTACAAATCAGGCAAGAACTCTTTCTTTGACTGGTCCATTTTGAACTCTTTCAAAATCTTGTCAAGGTATGTACTCATTGAAAGTCTTATCAGACGTCTTGATCTATCTCTATAGATCTTGATGCCCAATATTTAAGTAGCTTCATTCCAGGTCTTCCTTTGAAAAACTCCTTTCAAACGTCCCTTTATGCTTTCCAGAAATTCTACATCATTTCAGATCAACAATATGTCAACCACATATACTTATCAGAAATTCTATAGTGCTCCCACTCACTCTATTGTAAATACAAGTTTCTCATAAACTTTGTATAGACATAAAAACTTTGATCACCTCATCAAAGTGTATATTCCAACTCCGAGATGCTTGCTCCAGTCCATAGAAGGATCGCTGGAGTTTGCATACATTTTAGCATCCTTAGGACTGACAAAACCTTCCGGTTGTATCACATACAACCTTTCCTTACGGATACCATTAAGGAAACGATGTTTTGACATCCATCTGCCAGATTTCATAATTGAAAAATGCAGCAACTGCTAACATGATTCCAACAGACTTTAGCATCGCTACGGGTGAGAAAGTCTCATCGTAGTCAACTCCTTGAACTTGTGAAAAACCCTTTGCCACAAGTCGAGCTTTATAGACGGTGACATTACCGTCCACGTCCGTATTCCTCTTAAAAAATCCATTTGTTCTGAATGGCCTTACGCCCTTCAGGTAATACTTCCAAAGCCCATACTTTGTTTTCTTACATGGATCCCATCTCGGATTTCATGGCCTCTAACCATTTCTCGGAATCCGGGCCCATCATCGCTTCTCCATAGCTCGTAGGTTCATCGTTGTTCAACAACATGACCTCTAAGACAGGGTTTCCGTACCACTCAGGAGCAGTACGCGTCCTTGTCGACCCACGAGGTTCGATAGTAACTTGATCCGAAGTTTCATGATCATCATCATTAACTTCCTCTTCAACTAACGTAGGCTCCACAGAAACAACTTTCTGCGCTGCGCTACTCTTTGGTTGAAACAAAGGTTCAACAACCTCATCAAGTTCTATCTTCCTCCCACTCAATCTTTCGAAAGAAACTTTTTCTCGAGAAAGGACCCGTTTTAGCAACAAACACTTTGTGCTTGGATCTGAGATAGAAGGTTCACCCAACTGTTACGTTAGGGTATTCTATGAAGATGCATTTGTCCGCTTTGGGTTCGATCTCATTAGGTGAAAACCCTTTTTCACATAAGCGTCGCAGCCCCAAACATTAAAAAATGACAGCTTAGGTTTCCGCCAAACCAAAATTCATACGGTGTCATCTCAACGGACTTATGGTGCCCCTTTTAAAGTGAATGTGGTTGTCTCTAATGCATAACCCTAAAACGATAGTGGTAAATCGATAAGAGACATCATAGTTCGCACCATATCTAATAGAGCACAACTACGACGTTCGGACACACCATCACACTATGGTGTTCCAGGTGGCGTGAGTTGTGAAACAACTTCCACATTGTCTTAAGTTATATACCAAACTCGTAACTCAGATATTTACCTCCACGATCATATCGTAGACATTTTATCTTCTTGTCACGATGATCTCAAACTTCACTCTGAACTTTTCAAACGATTCAGACTTGTGTTTCATTAAGTAAATTTACACTATATCTACTCAAATCATCAGTGAAGGTAAGAAAATAACGATATCCACCGCCCACTACAAAACTCACTGGACCGCATACATCAACATGTATCATTTCCAATAAATCAATTGCCCGCTCCATCATACCGGAAAACGGGGTTTTAGTCATCTTGCCCATGAGGCATGGTCCGCATGTCTCAACCGATTCGAAATCGAATGAGTCCAAAGATCCATCAGCATGGAGTTTCTTCATGCGTTTTACACCAATATGACATTTAGCGGCAGTGCCACAAGTATGTGGTACTATCATTATTAACTTTGTATCTTTTGGCATCAATATTATGAACATGTGTATCACTACGATCAAGATTCAATAAACCACTCTTATTGGGTGCATGACCATTGAAGGTATTATTCATGTAAACAGAATAACCATTATTCTCTAACTGCAATGAATAACCGTATTGCAATAAACTTGATCTAATCACGTTCATGCTTAACGCAAACACCAAATAACATTTATTTAGGTTCATCACTAATCCCAAAGGTAGAGAGAGCGCGCGATGGTGATCACATCAACCTTGGAAACACTTCCAACACTCATCGTCACCTCACCCTTAGCCTCCGTTTATTCCGTAGCTTTTATTTCGAGTTACCAACACTTAGCAACCGAACCGGTATCTAATACCCAGGTGCTACTAGGAGTACTAGTAAGGTACACATCAATAACACGTATATCAAATATACTTCTGTCGACGTTGCCAACCTTCTTATCTACCAAGCATCTAGGGTTGTTCCACTTCAGCAACCGTTCTCCTCATAATAGAAGCACTCAGTCTCGGGTTTGGGTTCAACCTTGGGTTTCTTTACTGGAGCAGCAACTGGCTTGACATCCATGAAGTATCCCTCCTTGCCCTTGCCCTTTTTGAAACTAGTGGTTTTACTAACCATCAACACTTGATGCTCCTTCTTGATTTCTACCTTCGTGGGGTCAAACATCGCGAATAGCTCAGGGATCATTATTTCCATCTCTGGCCTTTTATAGTTCATCACGAAGCTCTAGTAGCTTAGTGACAGTGACTTGGAGAACTATACCAATCACTATCTTATCTGGAAGATCAACTTCCACTCGATTCAAGCGATTGTAGTACCCAGACAATCTGAGCACATGCTCAACGATTGAGCTATTCTCCATCATCTTGTAGGCAAAGAATCTTGTTGGAGGTCTCATACCTCTCAACACGGGCACGAGCCTGAGATCCCAATTTCAGCTCTTAGAACATTTCATATGTTCCGTGACGTTCAAAACGTTTTGGAGCCTCAATTCTAAGCCGTAATGCATGATGCACTGAACTATCAAGTAGTTATCAGAACGTGCCTGTCAGATGTTCACAACATCTACAGACGACGCTTGAGGGGGTGGCGCACCGAGCGGTGCATTAAGGACATAAGCCTTCTGTGCAGCATTGAGGACAATCCTCAGATCACGAACCCAGTCTGCATTATTGCTACCATCATCTTTCAAACCTATTTATCTAGGAACATATAAAAATTCAAGGGAGCTACAGCGCGAGCTAGTAATCTACAACATAATTTGCAAAGACATTTTGACTATGTTCATGATAATGAGTTTAGTTAATCATATTACTTAAAAACTCCCACTCAAATTGACATCCCTCCGGTCATTCGAGTGTCACATGATCCAAATCCACCAACTCAAGTCCGATCATCACGTGAGTTGAGGTGGTTTCAATGGTGAACATCTTCATGTTGATCATATCCACTATATGACTCATGTTCGACCTTTCGGTCTCTTGTGTTCCGAGGCCATGTCTGTACATGCTAGGCTCGTCAAGTTTAACCCGAGTGTTCCGCACGTGCAACATGGCTTACACCCGTTGTATGTGAACGTAGAGTCTATCACACCCGATCATCACGGCGTGTCTCGAAACGACGAACTTTCGCAACGGTGCACACTCGGGGAGAACACAATTTATCTTGAAATTTAAGTGAGGGATCACCTTATAATGCTACCGTCGTCCTAAGCAAAATAAGATGCATAAAAGGATTAACATCACATGCAAATCATAAGTGACATGATATGGCCATGAACTCGTGCTTTTGATCTCCATCTCTAAAGCACCGGCATGATCTCCATCGTCACCGGCATGACACCATGATCTCCATCATCTTGATCTCCATCAACGTGTCGCCATGAGGTTGTCGCGCCGACTGTTGCTTCCACGACTATTGCTAACGTTTAGCAATAAAGTAAAGCATTACATAGCGCTTAATGATTGACACACAGGTCATACAATAATTAAAGACAACTCTATGGCTCCTGCCAGTTGCCGTACTCATCGACATGCAAGTCGTGATATTCTATACAACACATGATCATCTCATACATCACATATATCTCATCATGTAATTGGCCATATCACATCACAACATACCCTGCAAAAACAAGTTAGACGTCCTCTAATTGTTGTTGCAAATTTTACGTGGCTGCTACGGGTTTGCAAGAACCGTTCTTACCTACGCAAAACCACAACGTGGTGTAGTGATTGCTTTTTGATCTTCTAAAAGAACCCTCTTCATTGAAATTGATTCAACTAAAATGTGAGAGACAGACACCCGCTAGCCATCTTTATGCAACGAAGTTACATGTCAGTTGAAGGAACCTGTCTCGCGTAAGCGTACGCGTAATGTCGGTCCGGGCCGCTTCATCTCACAATACCACCGAATCAAGTATCAACTAGTAACGGCAAGCAATATGTATACACCCACGCCCACAACTCATTTGTGTTCTACTCGAGATCTCATCTACGCATAGACCTAGCTCAGATGCCACTGTTGGGGAACGTTGCATGGGAAACAAAAAATTTCCTACGCACACACAAGATCTATCCATGGTGATGAGCATCTACGAGAGGGAGAGTGAATCTACATACCCTTGTAGATCGCTAAGCGGAAGCGTTAAGAAACGCGGTTGATGTAGTCGAACGTCTCCGCGATCCAAATCGCAAGTCGTCCCTCGAACCGATCACGAACTAGTGCCGAACGGACGGCACCTCCGCGTTCAACACATGTACGGCTTGATGACGCCTTCACCTCCTCGATCCAGCGAGCGATGGTGAAGTAGTAGATGAGTTCCGGCAGCACGACGGCGTGGTGATGATGGTGAGGAACAATCTCTGCAGAGCTTCGCCAAGCGCTACGGAGATTATGACGTAGGAACTAGAGGGTTAGGGTTGCCGCACACGGCTTGGGGAAATCTTGATGTGTTCTGGGTGCTAGCCCTGCCCCTCTATTTATATGCTGAGCCATGGGGTCGAAACTTGGAGAAAGAGCCTCCTCAAAGTCGATTTGGCCCGCAAGGCAAGAGTCCTGCTCGGACTCCAGGACCAGACGCCAGGGTCCTCGGCGTCTGGCCCCATACGCCAGGGTCCCTGGCGTCTGGCCCCTGGCCTCCACAAAACTTCCTTTTGCACCTTCCTAAAGCCTCGTGGGCTTTACCCCTTGGCCCAAATAAAGTGTTCTCGTACCCGAACATTTCGGGAAACATCCGGAACCCCTTCCGGTGAATTCCGGAACCCTTCCGGAGACCAAACACTATTATCCCATATATCAATCTTTACCTCCGGACTATTCCAGAGCTCCTCGTCATGTCCGGGATCTCATCCGGGACTCCGAACAACTTTCGGTCACCAACATAACAACTCAACTATACTTATATCGTCACCAAACGTTAAGTGTGTAGACCCTGCGGGTTCGAGAACTATGTAGACAAGACCGAGACACCTCTACGGTCAATAACCAATAGCGGGACCTGGATGCCCATATTGGCTCCTACATATTCTACGAAGATCTTTATCGGTCGAACCTCTATGTCAAGGATTCAGTTAATCCCGTATGCTGTTCCCTCTTTTCTTTGGTATGTTACTTGCCCGAGATTCGATCGTCAGTATCTCTATACCTAGTTCAATCTCGTTACCGGCAAGTCTCTTTACTCATTCCGTAATACAAGATCTCGTGGCTAACACTTTAGTCACATTGCTTGCAAGGCTCATTGTGATGTTGTATTACCGAGTGGGCCCTAAGATACCTCTCCGTCACACGGAGTAACAAATCCCAGTCTTGATCCATGCCAACCCAACAGACATCCTCGGAGATACCTGTAGAGCACCTTTATAGTCACCCAGTTATGTTGCGACGTTTGATACACACAAGGTACTCCTCCGATGTCAGGGAGTTGCATGATCTCATGGTCATAGGAACAGATACTTGACATGCAGAAAACAATAGCAATAAACTGACACGATCATATGCTACGTTTACAGTTTGGGTCTTGTCCATCACATCATTCTCCTAATGATGTGATCCCGTTATCAAATGACATCTCATGTCCATGGCTAGGAAACCTTCACCATCTTTTGATCAACGAGCTAGTCAACTAGAGGCTTACTAGGGACACAGTGTTTGTCTATGTACCCACACATGTATTTTAGTTTCCAATCAATACAATTATAGCATGGATAATAAACGATTATCATGAACAAGGAAATATAATAATAACCAATTTATTATTGCCTCTAGGGCATATTTCCAACAATAGGTAGTAGAACAACAGAACTCATCTCGGGTTTAGTTACTTGATCTCGAGGTAGATCAACTCTGTAATCTCCATACAATCAATATAATCAAGCAGGACGTAGGGTATTACCTCCATAGGAGGGCCCGAACCTAGGTAAAACCTTGTCCCCTTCGTCTCTTGTTACCATCGATCCAAGTCTCACAGTTCGGGACCCCCTACACGAGATCTGCCAATTTTGACACCGACATTGGTGCTTTCATTGAGAGTTCCGCTGTGATCGCCAGAAGGAATCGATGGCTCGCCTAGTCATCAACGAAGAGGTCCACAATCCGGGCAATTTTGTCCCCGGACAGATCTTCGCTTTCGGCAGCGTTGTGCTGCACGCCGACCCGACCGGCCATCTAGGCCGCGTCGGAAGTTTTGCCCCTGATCAAGAGGTCAGATTCGGGAACTTAGAGTTCTCCGTAGACTCTCGAGGTGATCTGTCACTAGCCGGGCTTGCAGTCTTGCCTGCCATGCACGAACACTCTGAGGCTTTAACCCCAGATCCATCTTTCGGCTCTGCCCACGGGATCTACCCCGGCGAGGGCCAGACTGTTAGTCCGGATCAGGTCATAGTGCCCGACGTCCGGGCATCAGTTCTTGCCGAACACTCTCCCTGCGCGGATGCATCGGAGGTTCACTCCAGAAGCTCTGCGCAGACCGGTCCGATCGAACTCTCAATACTCGATGAGGCTCTAGATCGGATCTTGTCGATGAAGATCAACGACGACCCAAACCCGATCTGTTCTCAGATCGGGCGCCAGACTAGTCAGGACGGATTTTTCGTCCCACCCACCACCCACTTGATAGCCACTGTCGAGGATCTAACCGACATGCTAGATTATGCCTCCGAGGAGGCAGAGTACATGGATGAGGAGGATCACGCCCTCACCCCCGCTAGGACCGGGCAGTGGACTGCCACCTCTACATACGACGTCTACATGGTGGACACTCCGAAAAACAATGGCGATAAATCGGACGAAGCACCGTCAAGACGCCGAAAGCCGCATAAACGGTCAAAAGGGAAAAAGGGGCGAAAGTCTACCGATGGCACCGGGGACGGAGATACCCCGAAAGACATCGGCGGCCCCGAAATCCCCGAACACCCGTTAGAGGGTCAGGAGAGGCCCGAAGACCGTCGCAACCCCGATGATCCAGATGATCCTGATGATGACGACTACCTCCACTCTATTGAGGGGGAGGACAATGCGGAAGCCAATGACTTCGCCATTCCCGACAATCCTGCAGATCAGGAACTATTCAGGCAACAGCTGTTATCTATGGCTCGCAGCCTGAGAGCAAAAGAACGGCAGCTCAAAGCCGAACAAGACGACCTCAACGACCGATGGACGAGAGTCCTCTCCGCTGAGGAAGGATGCGGCACCGGTCTATCGGACCGACCTAAGAGCTACCCACGCAGAAGGCTGCTACCACAATTCGACGACGAGCTCACCGATACGCCGTCTCCCAAGCATACCCCATATGACAGCCCAAACCGCCCTCCACGAGAACGAGACAGGACTGCTGACGATGCCGGCTATAGGCCGACGATACCCCGTAGACGGGGAAAGGAGCCACTAGAGCCCGATGACAAGTTCGACCTGCGACACGACCTGGATTACAGAGCAGGTCGTACGCGATCCATTTACGGATCCAGGGGATACTCACCCGATCGACGGGAAGGGTACCGTCCTCATTTCGACCACGACAATGAAGGTCGGGAACAACACCGAGCTCGGGTAGATGCCGATCACCGGCGTAACATAGCTCGGGTTAGGGGCGCTACACACCCACTGTGCTTCACAGATGAGGTAATGCGGCATCAGTTCCCGGAAGGGTTTAAACCCGTAAACATAGAGCAATACGATGGGACAACTGACCCAACCGTATGGATTGAGGATTTCCTCCTCCACATCCACATGGCACGAGGAGATGATCTCCACGCCATCAAATACTTACCCCTGAAGCTCAAGGGGCCAGCTCGTCACTGGTTAAATAGCCTCCCCGAAAACTCTATTGGATGCTGGGAAGACCTAGAAGAGGCATTTCGATCTAACTTCCAGGGCAATTATGTTCGGACGCCGGACTCCTCCAATCTAAGCAACGTCGTTCAGAAGCCAGGAGAGTCCGCGCGGCTATTCTGGAATCGTTTCCTGACCAAGAAGAATCAGATCGTAGACTGCCCGGACGCCGAAGCTATAGCCTCCTTCAGGCATAATATTCGGGATGAATGGCTGGCTCGATAGGTCGGACAGAACAAACCCAGGACAATGTCCGCCCTCACATCACTCATGACCCGATTTTGCGCGGGCGAGGATAACTGGCTAGCTAGACGTAGCCATAACCCCGAAGACCCCGGAACCTCTGAAGTTCGGGATGGCAACGGGAAACCGAAGTGCAACAAGAACAAGCGCCGGCACAATAATAGTGACGTCGATGACACGGCTGTTAATGCTGGTTTCCACAATTCCCGGCCTGGGCAGCGGAAGAAGCCTCCTAAAGGCAAACACGATGGACCAACCCCGCTGGACAAGATCCTAGAGAGGCCTTGCCAGATCCACGGCACTCAAGAGAAGCCCGCCAATCACACCAACCGTAACTGTTGGGTCTTCAAACAGGCCGGCAAGCTCGCATCCGAGGACCAAGGCAAGAGCCCACGCAGCGAGGACGAGGATGAGCCTCGTGGTCCGATCGGTGGTGGTCAAAAGAAATTCCCTCCAGAGGTAAAGACAGTAAACATGATCTACGCCACTCATATACCCAAAAAGGAGAGGAAGCGCGCCCTTCGAGATGTCTACGCCATAGAGCCTGTAGCCCCGAAGTATAACCCATGGTCGGCATATCCGATCACTTTCGATCGGCGCGACCATCCGACCAGTATTCGTCACAGGGGTTCGGCCGCACTCGTCCTAGACCCGATCATAGATGGGTACCACCTCACTAAAGTCCTCATGGACGGTGGAAGTAGCCTCAATCTGATTTACTCAGATACGGTGAAAAAGATGGGCATAGATCCGTCAAGGATCAAGCCCAGCAACACTACCTTCAAAGGAGTGATACCAGGCGTTGAAGCCCGGTGCACAGGCTCTGTAAACCTGGAGGTTGTGTTCGGCTCGCCCGATAACTTTCGAAGCGAAGACTTGATCTTCGACATCGTACCCTTCCGCAGTGGCTATCACGCCCTGCTCGGCCGTACAGCGTTCGCTCGCTTTAACGCCGTTCCACACTACGCATACCTCAAGCTCAAGATGCCTATCCCTAAGGGGGTCATTACCGTCAATGGCAACACAGAGCGCTCGCTCCGAACTGAGGAACATGCGTTGGCCCTGGCGGCCGAATTCCATTACACTGATTATTGGCAAGCGCCGACATCTGCCGCAAAGGCATCCAAGGCTGGGAAGCGAGCTCGGTCTCAACCCGAAGCACCAGAACCTTCTTCTCCCCATAAATAGGGATTCGCCCCCCATCGCACGGCCCTATTACCGGCAAAGTACGTGCCGTAGAGGCACAACTTCGCACTCAAAATTCCATGGGCAGCGGTGGGGAAAACTATTAGAGAGTAGGTGTTCGGCTGGACCGAACTATTACCGTCAACATGTCGTCGGACTTACTACACGTACCATAAAGTGCCTGCTAAAGGCGTCAAGCTTATCCATACCTCGGCGACTTCTCAAGACCCTTTCTTCAAGGTCCGTTCGCCGAACTAACAAAGCCCATAAAGGCATACACCTCCTTAGGAGATGCAGGAGCAGATAAGCGACAGGGCACATCAAGGACGTCAGGTCATCTATCGAAGGCCCTTGGTACAACCTCTCCTGTAAAATTTATTTTCATTTATCAAATACCTGTAAACAGTTGCGTCGGCAATTTGAATAATAAGAGTTGTTGAGTAAAATACAGATATATCATTTTCTCTTTGCTGTCCCTTTTCGGAACACTTTCTGTTTCTCCCTCTCCTTGCGAACCTGTTTGGTATACTGTACGATGCAACCGGCTAATAGACCGGGGGCTCGACCTTAAAAATCGCCCTAATCACAATTTCTTTAAGTGTTCGGCGTCTTGGAATTCCGCTTTATATGCATTAGTTCCGAACTATGTCTTGGGTCAATAGTTGGGTTACCCGGCTCCTATGCTTGCCCCTT
Source organism: Elymus sibiricus (assembly GCA_039707655.1). NCBI lineage: Eukaryota > Viridiplantae > Streptophyta > Magnoliopsida > Poales > Poaceae > Elymus > Elymus sibiricus. The sequence continues at coordinate 118,258,514 of CM077667.1, forward strand.
TATGTTCCGCTAGTTTGGCTAAAAGGGCAAAGGGAGCACCACTGCGATTGCGCTTCCGGCTAGTCTGGTTAAGCGCCTCAGCGGAGAAAGCCGAAAACTGACTGTCATGGTATGCGAGAACCGGTCTGCGAATCCGAGCTTAACTAAATCTCGTCAGAGGTTATTCCGTGTCATACGATGGGTTTGGTGTTAGTACAAACCAGGTGATATAGGCTTTGGCCGCGGTTTATCCGAACATCACAAACACCTGGGGGCTAGTCATCAGCCCCCGCACTCCTTTCTCGCACCCCTATGGCTAAGTGAAAGCAATAAAGCATTATGGTTCGATTGCCTTGTCCGCCCCACACTACCGCCTTCGGGTACCGATAGTTCGGCTAAGGGTCACAGTGCGTTGGTAGAGACACCCCACGTAGTATCTACATGGGGGCTGAAGCCGACGACTCGCCGCTTTCAGTTTTAACGGCCACACAGGAGTTATAAAGGATGCAAAGCATATAAGACATGATAAACCATGCGTCGTAAATATAAACGCGTTAAAGAGTCTTCAGACACATTACAACGCCTTTACTCATATACATCCTCTCTCGAACATTGCGCCTCTATTGCCCGAGCACCCTCCATTACGCTGGAGAAGTATAGCTCGGGGCGCCTATGCTCTTTTCTGGTAGGCGGAGGAGCAGTGGCTATCTTCATTGGATCCAGCCCCGGCCAGTGCACCTTGGCCTTCGCAAAGGTCATCCGAGCTCCCTCGATGCAGGAAGATCGCCTTAGCGCGTCGATCCGGGACGAGGCGTCGCTCAGCTTCCGCACCAGGCCGAAGTAGCTGCCCGGCAACGGCTCATTGGGCCATAGCCGGATGCAGAGATCCTTCATTGCCGGCTCCGCCATACGGTGTAGCTCCATCAGCTGCTTCAGCTACTCAAGAAGGAGAGGAGAGCGCTCGGGGGTTTCAAACTGTGCCCAGAGCAGCCGAGCTTCATCTCCTTCTCCCCGCGAACCATAGAACTGGTTCGCGTCCGCCGCGCTCTTCTGAAGGTCCAAACAGGCGCCTGAGGAACGCCATACTTGGGTGAGCAATTTGAACTTGCTATCCCCGTAGACACACTGCAATAAATATGGCTTACCATCCATGATAGCCTTGGCCTGGCTGATCTCCTCTTCATAGGACCGCCTATCCACCCGCTCCTTTTGGAGATTGGTTTTCAGGGTGGATAGTTCGGCGGCCTGCTCCTTGCCTTTCCGCTCAAGGTCCTCGCACTTTTTGCTTGCGTCCTTGAGCTCCTGTTGGATTTCCTCCACCCAAGCCTCATGCTTGTCGCTGGTGGCTCGTAGGGCGGATAGCGCGGTAGCCGTTTCTTTGGCCGCCGCCTTCTCAACCAAAGCTGCCTGCTTCGCTTTCTCAAGCTCGGTTTTGAGCTTCTCAACCTCCTTCGCCGAGGCTGCGTAAAAATAGAGTCATATGAAAAAACCGCGTTGATAGTACGGTAAAGAAGAGTTTTGATACTCTAAATCCGGCTTACCTTGCGCCTCGTCGAATCTCTTGTTCAGAGCGTCAAGCTCGTCGTTGGAGCTTTTGAGCTTCCGATTTAGCTCGTCCAGCTCGGCAGCGTTAGAAGAAGCCGCCGCAGACGAAGCCTGCAAAATACAAAACAACTATATCAAGTTACATGGGTTGAAAAGCTTCCGAACTGTTATAGATAAGATCCCGGGCCCGGTCCCTTTTTAAGGCTGCTAAAACATTCCGAACACACATCTGTCTTGTACATAGTTCGGCTAATGGTCTATTGTAGACCCCCAGGTAAGTTTTTTCCAAACTCACCTAGGACTCGGGGGCTGCCATGTATATAATTACTCAAAGAAATCAATATTTCACAAAATAGAGCATTACATGGCTTACCTGAAAGCCCGTCAGCAGACCGTTGAAGGCCTCCTTCAGTCCGATATCCACGGACTGAATGCTCTGCAATACCGCACCCATAAGGGTGCGGTGCTCACCGGAGATGGAGGCGCTTGATAGAGCCTCCCCCATAGCCGGCCACCCGTTGGTCGGTGGCGCCGATGGGGATCGGTTGATCCAATCTCCGACCGGAGATTGAATCGGTGCCTCCGGAGGCATGGTACGCTCCGGAGACCGCCTTGGAGACGACTGGACATCTTCTCGTCTGGCCTCCTCAGTATCCGGGAGGGGCCTCTCTCCCGGGTCTTCGGCGGCCGAGGTGTTGGCCTCGGCCATAACGTCGCCGCCCCCGCCTCCAGTGTTCGGCTCCAAAGGAGCCTGTTGGGAGGACACCTCCGAGGCATCCTTTGCGGCGCCCGGAGGAGAGAGGTGCAATGCGGTCCCGCTCTCCGCTAGCTCGGCGGGCGGGGTCTCCCCATCTGAAGCCTGATCGGTGGGGAGAACTTGTGGTGGGCTGCAAGTCACAAAGGCGCTCACATGATTAATCATATTCAAAACTTAGCACTAATAACTCGGAAAGCTCTTCGGATCCGTACCTTCGAGGTGGGGGCTTGACCCTGAGGTTCCTTCGCGGAACCCTCTCGAAGCCCTCGGACTCAGTATCCGAGTCCGAGCTGTCGTCGGACGAGATAACCTGTGTCCGGCGCGCTTTCTTTGGGGCGGGGGGATCTAAGTCCTCCGGGGCGTCCGATGACGCCGCCCTCTTTCCTGCGAGGGGGGAATCGCCTCCCTCCCCACCCTCATGCTCCTCCTCTTGATTTGAGGAGGCGTGGGTTTCTTCGGACGCAGCCTCCGACTGGTCCCTGATGCGCAGGCCTATTCGGCCTGGCTTCTTCTTCTCCTTCTTTTCTGGCGCCTTGTAAGGCGCCACGATGAGCATCTCCAATAGCAGCGGAGACTTGGGGTCTTCGGGCTATGGAGCCGGACACTTGATGCCCATGGCTTTGCTCAACCATTCCTGTGAAAGGTGATCGGAAAATGCTTAGACTATCTTTAGGAAGATAGAGCCGATCAGATAAAACCATGCTATACCTCGGGAGGGGGCTTGATAGCGCTCAAACCCTTGTCCTCCTTCTTGCCCGGCCACTTCTCCTGCGCTTTGAACAGTGCCTTCCATAGCTTCTCCCGCGTGGTGCGGAAGAGTTGACGGACTGTAGGATCGTCGTCAGTCCGGTAATCCCACATAGGAGAACTCCGGCGCTGGCAGGGGAGGATGCGCCGCCGAAGCATAACCTGGACCACATTGGTCAGGCCGACTCCCTCCCTGATTAAGGAGGCGATGCCCCTCTGCAGGTCCTCCACCTCTGTGTCCGACCCCCAGTCAAGGCCCTTTCGGACCCATGAGGTCAATCTGGTCGGAGGGCCTGATCTGAATTCGGCAGGAACAGTTCCGCCCTCCTCCCTTGGCTCGGTGATGTAAAACCACTCTTTTTGCCAGGTCTTGATGGTGTCGATGAAGGTACCGGATGGCCACACTGCGCGCGGAAGCTTGCCGATGACTGCCCCGCCGCAATCCGCATGTGCGCCGGCGACACACTTCGGCTTGATGTTAAAGATCTTGAGCCACAGTCCGAAGTGTGGCTCGACTCGCAGGAACACCTCGCAGACGATGATGAAGGCCGATATATGCATAAAAGAGTTCGGCGGGAGGTCGTGGAAGTCGAGGACGTAGAAGAACATGAGGCCCCTCACGAAGGGGTGAAGCGGGAAGCTTAACCCTCTGATGAAGTGAGGGATGAAGACCACCCTCTCACCTGGTTTGGGGGTGGGGATCACCTGACCCTCCTCTGCGGCATGGTGGAAGACGTTGGCGGGGAGGTATCCGGCCTCCTTGAGGTCTCGGATGTCCTGGTCGGTGACTGAAGAAGCCTCCCACTTGCCGCTAGAACCTGAGCCGGCCATGGCTGTGCTCGGAGGAGGAGTGGATTGGGAAACCTAGATCTGGGCTCTGGAAGCTCGGGAGAAGGGGGATAAGCCTTGGGGTTTTCTTCCCCTTTTATTAAAGCTTGCTGCCGGTTAGCCTCCCTTCACGGCGCCGTGAATCTCTTCGCTTCCCAAGGCATGAGTGCCGTTATACGCGCGTGATCAAACATATCCCGTGTAAAATGGGGCACGATCTGTGCATTGATGGGTCGTGCTAGTGGAAACAGCCTCGAACCACGAAGCAGGTCTTTTCGACTGGTTCAATGGTCGTGGTGGGCCGTGACTTTTCGTCTGAAAGGTTGTCAGAAGTCACTATTTACTCCCTGACGTTTGGCCTTCAGGGCCGGTTACTCATGGTGTTCGGACGATCTATGATCGGAGAAACTACACGTCGACGGGGGCCGAACTAACTCGGCCGAGCATTGTTCGGAGAAAGGAACTCGCCTCGCAAGCCGAAGACTCTAATCATTTGAAGCAGCTAGAGCTTGGACCCTTGGCGTTGGAGGCTAGTTCGGGGGCTACTGAGGGAGTCCTGGTTTAAGGGGTCCTCGGGAGGTCGACCTATTGCTTATGGGCCGGACTATATAGGCCACTTGCCGAATATTGGAAGGATTGAAGATCTCGTCTCCAAGGAGGAAGCTTCGAGAATCGTGGCTTGCCTTCCACGTTTGGAGTAGTGAATAGGCATGTTTATTCCTTCGACGTGTAACCGACCATGTGTAAACCTTAGGGACCCCTGGCGTCTATATAAGCCGGAGGGTTTTAGGTAGTAGAACAACAGAACTCATCTAGGGTTTAGTTACTTGATCTCGAGGTAGATCAACTCTGTAATCTCCATACAATCAATATAATCAAGCAGGACGTAGGGTATTACCTCCATAGGAGGGCCCGAACCTGGGTAAAACCTTGTCCCCTTCGTCTCTTGTTACCATCGATCCAAGTCTCACAGTTCGGGATCCCCTACCCGAGATCTGCCGGTTTTGACACCGACACCGGGGTCTTCAGGGTTGTGGCTTCGTCTAGCTAGCCAGTTATCCTCGCTCGCGCAGAAGCAGGTCATGAGTGATGTGAGGGCGGACATTGTCCTGGGTTTGTCCTGGCCGAGCTGTCGAGCCAGCCATTCATCCCGAATATTATGCCTGAAGGAGGCTATAGCTTCGGCGTCCGAGCAGTCTACGATCTGGTTTTCTTGGTCAAGAAGCGATTCCAGAATAGTCGCACGGACTCTCCTGGCTTCTGAACGACGTTGCTTAAATCGGAGGAGTCCGGCGGCCGAACATAGGTGCCCTGGAAGTTAGATCGGAATGCCTCTTCTAGGTCCTCCCAACACCCAATAGAGTTTTCGGGGAGGCTATTTAACCAGTGCCGAGCTGGCCCCTTGAGCTTCAAGGGTAGGTACTTGATGGCGTGGAGGTCATCTCCTCGTGCCATGTGGATGTGGAGGAGAAAATCCTCGATCCATATGGTTGGATCAGTTGTCCCATCGTATTGTTCTGTGTTTACGGGTTTAAACCCTTCCGGGAACTGATGCCGCATCACCTTGTCTGTGAAGCACAGTGGGTGTGCAGCGCCTCTAACCCGAGCTATGTTGCGCCGGTGATCGGCGTCTACCCGAGCTCAGTGTTGTTCCCGACCTTCATTGTCGTGGTCGAACTGAGGATGGTACCCTTCCCGTCGATCGGGTGAGTATCCCCTGGATCCGTAGATGGATCGCGTACGACCTGCTCTGTAATCCAGGTCGTGTCACAGGTCGAACCTGTCATCGGGCTCTAGTGGCTCCTTTCCCCGTCTACGGGGTATCGTCGGCCTATAGCCGGTATCGTCAGCCGTCTTGTCTCGTCCTCGAGGAGGGTGGCCTGGCTTGTCATATGGGGTATGCTTGGGAGACGGCGTATCAATGAGCTCGTCGTCGAATTGCGGCAGCAGCCTTCTGCGTGGATAGCTCTTAGGTTGGTCCGATAGACCGGTGCCGTATCCTTCCTCAGCTGAGAGGACTCTCGTCCATCGGTCATTGAGGTCATCTTGCTCGGCTTTAAGCTGCCGTTCTTTTGCTTTCAGGCAGCGGGCAGTGGATACGAGTTGTTGCCTGAACAGTTCCTGATCTGCAGGGTTGTCGGGAATGGCGAAGTCATCGGCCTCCGCATTGTCCTCCCCCTCGATAGAGCGGAGGTAGTCCTCGTCCTCGGGATCATCTGGATCATCGGGGTTGCGACGGTCTTCGGGTCTCTCCTGACCCTCTAACGGGTGTTCGGGGTTTTCATGATCGCCGATGTCTTCCGGGGTATCTCCGTCCCCGGTAGCATCGATAGACGTTCGCCCCTTTTTTCCTTTTGACCGTTTATGCGGCTTTCGGCGTCTTGACGGCGCTTCATCCGATTTATCACCGTTGTTTTTCGGAGTGTCCACCATGTAGACGTCGTATGTAGAGGTGGCAGTCCACTGCCCGGTCTTAGCGGGGGTGAGGGAGTGATCTTCCTCATCCATGTACTCTGCTTCCTCGGAAGCGTAGTCTAGCATGTCGGTTAAATCCTCGACAGTGGCTATCAAGTGGGTGGTGGGTGGGACGAAAAATCCGTCCTGACCCGTCTGACGCCCGATCTGAGAATAGATCGGGGTTGGGTCGTCGTTGATCTTCATCGACGAGATCCGATCTAGAGCCTCGTCGAGTATCGAGGGCTCCATCGGACCGGTCTGCCCAGAGCTTCCAGAGTGAACCTCCGATGCGTCCGTGCAGGGAGAGTGTTCGGCAAGAACTGATGTCCGGACGTCGGGCACTATGACCTGATCCGGACTGAAAGTCGGGCCCTCGCCGGGGTAGATCCCATGGGCGGAGCCGAAAGATGGGTCTGGGGTTAAAGCCTCAGAGTCTTCGGGCATGGCAGGCGAGACTGCGAGCCCGGTTAGTGATAGATCGCCTCGAGAGTCTACGGTGAACTCTAAGTTCCCGAATCTGACCTCTTGATCAGGGGCAAAACTTCCGACGCGGCCTAGATGGCCGGTTGGGTCGGCGTGCAACACAATGCTGCCAAAAGTGAAGATCTGTCCGGGGACAAAAGTGCCCGGATTGCGGACCTCTTCGTTGATGACTAGGCGAGCCATCGATTCCTTCTGGCGATCACAGCGGAACTCTCAATGAAAGCACCAATGTCGTTGTCAAAACCGGCGGATCTCGGGTAGGGGGTCCCGAACTGTGAGACTAGGATCGATGGTAACAGGAGACGAAGGGGACAAGGTTTTACCCAGGTTCGGGCCCTCCTATGGAGGTAATACCCTACGTCCTGCTTGATTATATTAATAGTATGAGGATTACAGAGTTGATCTACCTCGAGATCAAATAGCTAAACCCTAGATGAGTTCTCTTGGTCTACAACCTAAAACCCTCCGACTTATATAGACGCCAGGGGTCCCTAGGGTTTACACATGGTCGGTTACACGTCGAAGGGATAAACATGCCTATTCACTACTTTAAATGTGGAGGACACGCCACGCTTCTAGAAGCTTCCTTTCTGGAGTCTGGGTCTTCCATCAATCAAGTGCCCGGCGTACGGCCCATATAGTTCGGCCTATAGTAGATAGGTCGGCCTTCCGAGGACCCCTTAAACCAGGACTCCCTCACTTAGGAACCCAAATAGACCATTCAATGTACTCATAAGAAGAACCAACATATTTGGCATAAACATGCCCATCACTAGCACGACATAAAACGTAAGAGGGGTTAAAATCGCTGGCCTTGTTGGAGGGGGTGGTCTTGCCCTTCTTGGCATTACCACCCACACCATTGTTCTTCTTCTTCTCATGAGTAACCTTCCCCGCTTTGACAAAGGTTTCCTTGAGCGGGGGAGCTTGCTTGGTCTTCAACTTCTTTTTCTTCTTAGAATTGGGTGCAAACCCAATCCCTTCCTTTGCTACAACTTCCTTTTGATTGCTCAAAAGTTCATTGAGATTCTTCTCACCTTGGATACATGTCACAAGGCCTTTCTCAAGTTGCTCTTTCAACTTAGCATTTTCCTCCATGAGGTGCGCATGCTCACAACAAGGGTTAGTAGCAATGGCATTATCAATTAACACAAAAGGAGGACACGTGGCTATTTCTTTAGTGAGTTTTACTTGGAGTTGATCATGAGACTCCTTGAGAGAAGCATGAACACTTTTCAATGCCTTGTGAGCATTGTCAAGTGCGTCAAACTCTTCCTTGAGTCTATCATGGTCAACCCCAAGCGCAACCTTATCAGATTTGAGCACACGATTAAGAACAATAGCATGATCATGATCTTTACGTAATTTAGCGAGGTCATCATTTTGTGACTCCTCAAGAGTCAAACGAAAACCTCGCTCTTCCTCAAGAGCAATGGAAAGATCTGCTATCTAATCGGCATAATCATGACTATGCCCCTTCAACTCCTCGAGGGATTCCTCTTGAGACTCAGTGATATCATTAGCCTCACCAAGTTGTTCCAAAAGAGCAACAAAGTGCTTCTTGGATTCGCCTTTGAGTTTACACAAGAACTTGTCAAACTCATTCTCATCCTCCTTCGCCTCCTCATGTTCATCCACACAATCCAACAAAGAAGGTGTGGTAGAATGGGAAGTTTTAATTTTTGAGGTTTTGACGTTGGGGGTTACCTTGGTGATACCTTTTGCCATAAGGCACCTAGCAATGTGGTTCTCGCTGGGGGCGTCGAAGAGTGACACCTTGGTTGGGGTAGAGGATGCAATTGCCACTGTAGCCATTGCCATCCCTTTACCACTTGTATCTTCATCCTCTTCATCATCATCGGAGGCATACCCTTCTTGAGCCATCAACACCTTGTGAGGCGCCTTCTTGGTGAAGTTGTTCTTGTTGGGGAAGGACTTGGCTTTGTCTTTGTGAATGAGCTTGCCACCATTGTCTTCCCTCTTCTCATATGGGCAATCCACCACGAAGTGACTCAAGTTGCCACAATTGTAACACGCTCTCACACGTTTCTTGCCTTTGGGGCCACTTGAGTTGTTCTTGGAGAAGTTTGGCTTTGAATTTCTCTTGTTGCCCCAAAACTGCCTTGACGCAAGAGCCATGTGCTCGTGGTATGCATATTTGGTGTCTTCGGGGCAACACTCCTCTTCTTCATCTTCTTCTTCTTCTTCTTCTGGGATTGCCTTGGCTTTCAAAGCAAGGTTGGGTGAAGACTTCTTTGACCATTGAACACGATCTAGAGCGTTGTCGGCGGTCTTGTTCAAGATGTTCATTGCAATGAATTCATCCAACACATCACTCGAGGACAAGGAATGGAAGTCCGGTCTTTGACGGATAACGGAGGACATGGTCTTGTTGAATGGCATGATGGCCTTGAGAAACTTACGCTTGATCCAATTGTCATCCGTGTCCTTACTCCCATGATCTTGAAGAGCGATAGCAAGAGTTGTCACTCTCCGGTAAAGCTCACGTGGGTCCTCATCCTCAATCATCACAAACTCATCAGCCTCATCAAGCACTACCTCAAAGTTGTATCGTTGAATGCTTGAGCTTCCCTTGTATAAAGAGACCATGTGTTCCCAACAATCCTTAGCACGAGTGAAAGGATTCAAGTGAGCTAGATCTTCGGGAGGCACTGCAGCTTGAAGAATGAACAAGGCGGAGTGATTGAGTTGATTGTCGGCCTCTTCTCTTGGGGTGAGGTTGTTTGGATCATGCGGGTAGTATCCTTGCTCAATGATTCTCCAAAGATGAGTTGAGTTGTGATTCAAATGAGACTTGATACGAAAAACCCAATTAGCAAAATAATTCTTAACAAGTTTAGAAAGAGGACCAAGATTAACTATATGAGGTGGGTGCACCAGTCCTCCATAGACCACGGGAGGGGTACCGAGGCAAAGGTACCCGTCCCACTATTTCCTTGAGGTAGCTTGTTCTTATCAGCACTAGCCCTCTACTTATCAGTGTGGACATCCGATGTCGAGGTAGTGGGATTAACCACTTGCATCGGATCGGTAGAAAGTTTGAGACTATCAAGGAAATCTTTAAACATGGACTTGACCTCGGTCGTCATAGAAGATTTAAGTGAGGACATTGCCTCATTTAAATCCTCTCGGGAGACCGTGCTCACGCCCTCGGCCTCGGGTGATTCCACAACCCGATCCCCGTCGTTAACCATACTCTTCGGGTGGTAAAACCCTTAATAAAGAGACGTAGCTCTGATACCAATTGAAAGGATCGATATGGTTGACTAGAGGGGGGTGAATAGGCAACTACCAATTTTTAGCTTTTCTTTAGCAAATTAGGTTTAGCAACAAATAGGTTGTCTAGATATGCAACTAGGTGAGCAACCTATATGATGCTAACAATGATAACAACACAAGCAAGCAAAGGATACAATATAAGTAAAGCTTGCACAAAGTAAAGGTAAGAAGTAATCACAAGTGGAACCGATGGAGACGAGGATGTGTTACCGAAGTTCCTTCCCTTTGAGGGGAAGTACGTCTCCGTTAGAGCGGTGTGGAGGCACAATGCTCCCCAAGATGCCACTAAGGCCACCGTATTCTCCTCACGCCCTCACACAATGCGAGATGTTGTGATTCCACTAGTGGTGCTCTTCAAGGCGGCGACCGCACCTTTACAAACAAGGTTGGGGCAATCTCCACAACTTAATTGGAGGCTCCCAACACCACCATGAAGCTTCACCACAATGGAATATGGCTTCGAGGTGACCTCTTCCATCTAGGGTGCTCAAACACCCAAGAATATCAACAAGTTTTGTTGGCTAGAGAGAGAGAGATGGAGCGAAAATGAGCTTAGGAGCAACAATGGAGCTTTTGGGAGGATAAGAGGTGAGTCTCTTTGGGGAAGAACACCCACTTATATAATGGGGGGGGGATCTGCCCGTTACCTGCCCACCAGCCGCACACAAGCGGTAGTACCGCTCCGGGGAGCGACTACCGCCCGCACGGACGATCTACTCGCTGGCCACAGCTGATTCTGTCAGGGAGGTGGTAGTGCCGCCGGAGCGGTACTGCCGCTCCTGCCAGTGGTACTACCGCTGGCACTGTAGGAGGAGCAGATCTCTGCAGTAGTAAGGGGCAGCGATACTACCGCTTGTTAGTACTTCCCCTACTACCGCTCCAGTGGCGCGGGTCATCAGACACCAGACACGAAGGCGGCTGGTGCCCCGCGCCGGGTGCCCGAGCCACCACATCGGTACTACCGCTGACCAGGGCGGTAGTACCGGCTATAAGCGGTACTACCGCGCTGATTCGAGCGGTACTTCCGCTTAGGTGATTTACGACAGCCAAGGGCACAGGGCAAAAGCTTCATTTTGTCGGGGAAAGGACAGGGGTGCAAATGTGTACGTGTTGATTCCACCCTACCTTTCCAAATGCGGACCCCCTCTTGATAATACGAATTTTCCTATGACTCAAGTCCACCAACACTAAATCGTCGGAAAATAATCGTCTTCTCTTTTACCCATTGGAGGGGAAAATAACCGTTATGTGCCACCTGATAATCTCTGAAAGCTTAATGCACACGGTTAGTCCGCAAATGCATTGTCATCAATCACCAAAACCACTAGGGTAGAAATATGCCCTTACACCCTCTCCGCCCGCAACGCCTTCCCTACGGCGGTATGCTCGACGATTTTATCGAGGCGTAGGCCTCGTAGCGCTCATCTCATGCCTCCTTAACAATGAGGCGAAGGGGACACATGGTGGCCGATATTTTCTGCATGGGGAAGCTCTGTCTTGCTGATGCAGGATCAACTTGTAGCTATCATGCGATTCATACTCGATGGAGTGTGTTTTTGGGTTCCAATTTGGCCACTCATTGAGGGTGGGATCCTCCTTTGCGGCCTCCAACGCGTAAGGCGATCATACGCCTCCTCCTCGGCGATGAGGTTTGCCTCCTCCTTTGTTGTCGCCTTGTCTAGGATTTGCTTCTCCTCATTCGAGAGTGGCACTCAGTCCCGCCGCGGGGTAAGCGGCATGGTGACGGTGGGAGGGAAGTGGATGGTGTGTTTTGGGCTATTTGGCCATGGCTACGAGGAGGGAGGCGCGAACTGTAGGTGATGGTGTCTGAACTGGAGCTTATGAGGAGATGGGTCGCTCGGGAGGACGCAGAAGGTGTTGAAACTTCTCTCCCGCGCAAGCGGTTGGCGGATGGAGGCCACTCCATATCAACGCTCCCGGTCTCCAAATATGAAGTCTCGCGGATCCTATATGGAGCACACTCCATAAACTATGGCAGCCGAGGATCGGATGACAATTGGATAGAGTGGGTTTTTCAGTTATAATCATCATGTTGATGGTTATTATGTCGACTGGTCGATATGACTCCTCCATTATTGTTGCTCTAACAACATCTACAACACTGATCGCTTCCGACCTCAGACTTTGAAAAAGGAAATAAAGTTGAGAACAAGATACAGAGCAAATGTTCATTCCGCTCCTTTTCCCCGGTAGCTATTTCATTTGCACCACTAGCTGGTTCTGGTTCCTCAAGGCCGAAATACTCCAGGAGACGCGGGACCACTCTGCGACTCGGGCGAAGACCATCGAACCGGTCGAATCGGAACTAACCAGTTCCCTCGTCCCTGACCGGCCCGCAGTCCCCACCAGGCACCAGCCCTGAAGGCCCGAACCACCTCCGGCCCCGGAGCCCAGCGGACGGCGGACGGCGGCGAGGTGCTCTGCTCCCACCGGTTGATCCCCTCTACCCCCCCCCCCCCCCCCCCCCCCCCCTCTCCCCTCCCCCATTAGCGTGCGCTCATCCTTCTCCCGCACGACCAAGCAGGCCGCCGCCCCTAACCTCCCCCCGCACCCGCAGGCCGCAGGCAACCGGCGACCAGGGGCTGGAGTCCGCCCCTTGCTTCTCCCCCTAATCAACTCTCCCCTCGCCTAGAGTATGCACCAGTTGCTCCAGCCTGAGGTATGTAATCCAAATTCTTCGATTCCTCAGTTGATGGATAAATGACTTGGATTTGTGACTGTTCCTACATTGATGGATATGGTGGATAATGACTTGGATTTGTGACTATTGATGATAATGTGTATGTATACCCTCATACTGTTCACGACATTTCTGCATTGAACCATGAACTGTCAACTGCTGCTAGTCTATCTTTGGTTTGTAAACCTACCTCCTGTTCTTTCGAACCTGAAACCAACCTCTCCTGTATCGACTGTAGACGGCAACGCTTAAGTTACTGTTAACACTTACATTTTTCTGTATTTTTGCTGTTCTTTGCAATTCATAGCATGTTTTCTGCATTTTCCAAAATGCACTGTAGATGGACAAGGAGAGGTTCAGGAGAAGAAGGCTGATGCTCATAAAGGCCGCCGCATCCGTGGCTTCGTGTATGGTCATGTTGTATGTCCGGCCCAGACTACAGAGAAAGCGAGAGAGTATTTCCTATGGCCCAATCGAGGCAAGGGACGAGAAAAGGATTGCCTTTCTGAATAATCAGATTTACAAGGACGATATAACTTGTCTGACAACGCTGAGGCTTACGAGGGCTTCTTTCTTCGGGTTGTGCCAACTTTTGAGGGAACGCTCTTTGCTCCGTGATACTGTTCATATATGTGTTGAGGAGCAAGTCGCCATGTTCTTGATCACAGTAGGACACAACCTTCGGAATAGGGTTGTAGCTGCTGTTTTTAATAGGTCAGGTGAACCGGTTAGTCGCTATTTTGGTTTGGTCCTCCATGCTATAGTTCAGCTAAGGGATGAGTTTATTAGGCCACCATCATTGGAGACCCCAACCAGAATTACTGGCGACCCAAGATGGGACCCATACTTAAAGGTATGACCATGCACAGGTATATTAATTTTTGGCGTAGAAACTGTCTACTTACTAATTTTTTGGGGCGTTCTGATCATATAGGATTGTATTGGAGCCATTGATGCTACCCAGATACAGGCTTCTTCTTGTAAGAACGTGGAGACTGCCTTCCGTGGTAAGAAGTCATTTGCAAGCCAAAATGTGATGGCAGCAATTGATTTTGACCTTCGTTTCACACATGTGTTGGCTCGTTGGGAGGGATCTGCACATGATGATGCTGTTTTAGTGGATGCAATAGAGTGTGAGAATGGCCTATGTGTTCCTCAAGGTAATAAATTTGTTCTATCATGAGATATCCACATATAGTTAATACTAGTTATTACACAATACTACCTTAGCTGCTCATATGTATTCCTAACATGTAGGTAAATTCTACCTTGTGGATGCCGGATATAGAGCCAAATCTGGATTTTTGCCACCTTTCCACGGAATGAGATATCACTTGACTGAGTGGGGGAACAATCATGTGCGAGATGCAAGGGAATTGTTCAATCTTAGGCACTCATCTCTACGAGTACCTGTAGAACGTGCATTCTCATCACTCAAGCGAAGATTTAAAGGTCTTGATGATGCAAATCCATTCTTTCCCTCTGCTACTCAAGTGGATGTTGTGATAGCTTGTGTCATCCTCCACAACTGGGTTCTTTCCCAAGGCACTGATTGTTTCATTATACCGGAGATTAATTGGAAACCTAAACCCCCTAGTTCTCAGATAGAGCATACCCATGACCATAGACACATGGTTGAGTTCAGACAAACCCTTGCTGACAAAATGTGGGAAGACCATCAAAACTACCACCACAATGATGCTGACTTCTTTAACACATCAACTTACAGTCACGAGATGGCCACAATCTTCAGTGATGGTATTGCTTCTGATGTATACGCTAAGAGTGTGGATGAGCTTCTTGCTGCAGATGTGGCCAAGAATGAAATTGCCAATGCAGGAAATGACACTTTTGCTGCTAGTGTTGAAGAGTTTACACTGCCTTTTCCAATTCCTGAATGGGGGAAGAATGGTGATTCCTCTAGCAGTAAAGCATCGAAAAGGGCCAAGGTAAACAATGATGACGAGTTGATGCATTTGATGACCAGCCTTGATAACCTTGCGACAGCTATAGAGAAATCTGAATGCATAGATACAGATGTCCCTGAAGATCTTTGGGGTAACCTGATGGATCTCCCTGGATTTGAAGAGGCGCATCTTACCCATTACTATGCTCATCTAGTTGAGAATCCTGCAATTGCTAGAGCATTCAACAAACTTAGCATGTCCGACAAAACGACATGGGTAGCTAGATATATCAAGAACCACCTTTCCGAGTAGAACCTGATTTTATATTTGAACCTTGTGGTAACACTGCCTTTTGTTGCCAATAGAGAACCACTACGTGGTATGGCCGTGCTGTGTCCATGTGTGTTCTGTAACAGGCTATGTTATCTCTTACTAGTAGTGTGAAGGCGCGGCGGCACGCCGCGCCGTGAAAATGCCCATCGTCGGTGTAGTTGTGATTTTTGGGGCTTTTGTTTTTGTGAGAGCATCAAATCAATGCAGCATAGCAGTTTTCTTATATTGTACAGTAGAATATCAAAAGGAAGAGGAAGTTGATTGCTGTTGTTCACTGAAAAGTTTGTCTCTTAGAGTTCTGTCGATGGCCTCAAAATGGTGGCGGTGTAACATTGCAGCACCATTCCAAAGTAGCAGGCAAAATTGCATGAGCAAAGCCATAGTATCATAAAATCCAATGCTATAATCTCGTCCCACAAGTACCTTGCACTACTTACTATAGATCATATGTCTAAATTGGTTACAGTCGCTATCTTGAACAGAAGTGGTCACCTAACTCCCAGGCATTGTACTTACAACCTCTAAAATCAATATAGTTGTGTAGACTGAACTTATTCTTTGCATTGATAAGTCGAAATGTGGGACCATGTAATCTTTACTCTGGCTTAAAAGCTAGCCATAAGAAGTACACACATGCCTGAGTTAAAATTCGTTAATATGGTTTTAAATTTTACGAAATTGATAAGAATCATGCTGGCAATACATCCACCATATTAGGAGCTCGATGAATCTTAACAAATTCAGTTATATACGAAGAGACCTTAGTTTCCAAATCACTATTGTGAAGTCGAGATCTATTGTGCATTGAATTCTTCAAAGTGGAAATAACAGCCAATAATGATGGGAGGATTAGAAATATCGTCAGTGCTTTTAGGCCTTCAAGTCAGGCAATAATTTTGACTTCTTCAGCCTCGAGCCACAGCATGAGAGAACATACAGAAAATACGATAGACCCATCCAGATTACGGCAGCTGCACCAGTGCTTCCTTGCCCAGTATTAGCATCATAACCTGTATCCAATACAATTTATTTTCTACATATATACACCATAGTATGAAATAGCTATAAATCAATGTCGACAGGTTAACTCGCAAGAATTGATTGAACTCTTTGGAAAATATTTTGAGATGTTCTAGTGAGAAACAAATGCACTAAACTACAATGTTGATAAGATCTCAATTTTTATCAGCTTGTGTCTCCAATACGAAAATTATGTACTCTGCTTTCTAAAAATACTGCACACGAAGTGTTATTCGCCTCCTACCATACACCTGCAGAAGCAGTTGTAATTAACAACACCACCAGCATGTAATCTTTTGAAACAAATGACAAGTAGATTTGCATAATATCTCGTTCGGTGAATCAAGTGGATCAGAAAAAAAAAGCACAATTAGGAATGGAAACAATCATGAGCAGCAGTGTGGTGAAAAACAATGCATATGAAAGCAATCGAATTGAACATTCCCTTGACCGACTGAATGAGCTTCCAGTATAGAGCGAAGTGCAACACTATTAAAGGAAAATCATGAAATACGTTCTTCAGGGAGAACACAAATATAATTAAGGTGAGCTGTTGAGAATTCTGAAACTTCTTTGGAAACTAAAAAATGATAGAAAGAGGAACCAACCATGTCAAATCAGGCCAGCGCTGGATAATACCCAGGCTGAACTGAAACATGGAGGTAATAGGAGATGAATTTATCAGATAGATATTCATGGCAAGAAGAGAGTAGGACGTACCGTATATCATAATCCTAACTTTTTTCACTTTCAGATGTAAAACACAACATACTTTATCTTTTTTTATATAATCTACAACCTCTCCGGGCCACCCTGTAGATACATTAGCCAGCACATGAACGATCTTTTTTTTTTTTTTTTGCGGGGACACATGAACGATCTTTGACAAAGTAAACTTCAAATCAAGAAAATGACACAAAGCACATGAGTAAAGTCACTCCAGTTTCTCATAAGAGTCATGTTTAGAGCAAAAGATCCATCTATATAAAAGAAAGTCGTCATCTTTGAAACTTCATAACCGCCTAGCATCTGGAAGGAATGTAAAATCATAAGACAGTCAATTATTTACAAGCATTCAAAATGAGGAGAAAAACAATACGTTATTTAACTTCACATCAGAATATTGTACCAAACACCCTTCTCAAGTTGTGAAGAAGGGAACACGTCCAACACGGGAAAGTTTTCTGGTTGTGGAGTAAGTGATTCAGATATAGTTGTCTGAGTGAAACAAAGTATCCATGGGGTGATGAGATCCACTACTTTGTATTTTTCTCTAGGCTTCAATACCAAAACAGTCAATAGTAGACTAATCCTTCCTCAAACTTTATATCTTTAAAATCTGGACATTCTATTGAACAGCATTGATCCCTCTAGAGTACCATCCTGTAAAATTACACATGTGGTCAAAGCAATGCCTCGTCATGCCAAATATTAATCGCTGTGACCAACATTGTAGAACCTACTTTGCGGTTCACCATGAGGATAAATAAGTTCATGACACTGAAATGTGAAGAGTCTGACTCTTATGAAGCTACAAACTAAGTACAAACTGCCAACACAGTTTACACACGTCCTAGATTTTAAAGGCCAAAAAGATCCCATAAAGCTACAATGCAGCAGCACCTATATAAATAAATACGATTCAACCTAGTATATGGTATCCATATTTACCACTAAAACTGAAATTACCTAAAAGGTGCTAGTGAGCATGGCTGAATAAACTTATGGCATAGCTGAAGCACCGGAACCGAGGCCTGAGAGCAGCATAGTTTGGTTGTGTTGCAGCTGCCGCCGGCTGCAAAATAGAGACCAGATGGAGAGCCTCTGGCAGATAATTGCTGGCTGCTGCCTAACACGTGAAAAGAGTTGTGAGGGTCAGTGAGGAAGTAGGAAAGTTAAATAACAAATAAATCAAGCAAAGGACGAACCTAGCACAGATGCCCGATCCAACACCATCAAGGAACACAGAGAAGGTTTTCAAAAAAAAAAGGAACACAGAGAAGACCCCAACACACCAAGAAGACGACCAAGGCGGTGGCCCTATATAATGCCATGCGATCGACAAACAACAAAACGATGGCCGCTTCAACGGGCTCAGCAGGACATTCTTGGGAGAAGCGACGGGGCCAACCTCTTGGCGCAGCCGTCATCGGAGAGCCAGCGCTGCACCTTGTCGACAGGGGCTTCCAACGTTCTTCAGATCGTGATGGCGCGGCTAAAGGACGACCTGACACATGCATGTGTCACACGCAACCTCCAGATCGAGGTGCTCGCCAACCTCACCTCCATCCCCACCAAGTGAGTGCTTCTCCGGTGTCCTTAAGGTGACGGCGAGCATGATGACCCCAGATGGGGAGAGGAGGCGCGCCGCCGCGAGCGAGGTGTGGAGTCGGGACGTAAGATGAGGAGGGCGCCGCCTCCATTGAGGAGAGGAGAGGAGGCGCGCTGCCGTGAGAGAGATGTGGAGGCCGGAGGGAAGGTGAGGAGTGCGCCGCTTTCCATCGGGAAGAGGAGGGGTGGGAGGGGAGATCGAGAGAGAGAGAGAGACGGGCAGATTTTTCTTTTAGTAACTGGAGACGGGCCAGAATCCTCCAGATATGGCGAGATACACCGGACGGCTGGAAATATCTAGCCCAAGGCGGTGCAACCGTAAATCACGCTGAATCAAATCGAAAGGAAATTTCATTCCACAGTAAACCACGATGAAAATCAATTACACGTGTCAGTGAGGTAAAAGCAGTCACGCAACACTTCTAACGCACGGGAGGAGCTCCTCCTTAGCAGCTTTAATATAGTGTTATATGTTTGTTGTTCTAGAACGGAACTAGGGCTGATACTGACCTTGTAAATATTTCATGCATATGCTATGCACTGAGTCAGACTCTGGAGAGGACCTGATGGTCGCTGCAAATTATCCTCGATATATATCCAATTGGTTGATCTGAATTTCTGCCTTGTTTTTGCGGGCATGTTGTGACGGTTTTCGCCCGGTTTTCCGTTAATTAACTGGGCAACTCTCTTCGACCTTTTTTAATGAATCGGGCCCTAAGGGACCGCGTTTCAAAAAAAAAAACAGATAGTGATACTGTGAACTGAATTTTCAGTGCATGAGTCAGATATAAATTGTTGCCAGTGTTTGTTTATGTATTCGCATGAATATTTGGAAGCTTTTCCAAACCTGGCGAACCACATGCCGTACAGCTCCTGGTTTGGTTCAAGATACCAGGGCATGAAAACTGTCTTCAGCTTGACAGCAACAAACTGAACTGGTGGGTTTACTGGCCAAAGTATATTTCCATATACGTCCACGTCTCTGTAGTGCGTACACGAGGCCATCAGCATCGAGCAAAACTCGATCCAAAAACCCCTAATGTAGAGCCAAATAATAGTTCAAAACGCTATTTTTATTAAGTGCATATACCCAAGCAACAGAGCATTCAAATATGGGCGCCTTGAAAGGCGTAGGAACTGATAGCTGCTGCAGAAAAACACTTTGGGGCTGCACAACCACGATGAACAGCACAGGGCCAACGCTTACAGATACTTTACAGCAAAGGTACGCTGCAATCACGCATGCATGGCTAGGCATACAGCTCGGTGATGGCCATAAACCCCAAAACAGGCCTGGTCTTGTAGTGGCTGAACCCTGCGTCCATGAAAATCTTGCGCCACTCATGCTGGTCACGCTCCTTGCCTGCCGTGATCACCATCACCAGCAGATCAAACGAGACTTGGGCTTCGAGCATGGCTTTCAAAGGAGATCCGACCACTATGTCTATGATTATCACTTTCCCGCCTGATTTGGGGATCGCCTTCTTGCACTGCGTCAAGATCTTCACGCAGTCCTCGTCGTTCCAGTCATGCATGATGTACTGTAATATAATAAACATTTGAATTAATACCATAGAGCAATTGTTCACCCCAAAACAAGATCTAGATTCATGGCAAAAATAAATTGTACCATGAGGAACACACCATCGGTCGTTGGAATGGAGCTCATCATGTCACCTGAGATGTACTCGACCACGCCGTCGGGCGGGATGGAATTGACCACGTTGGGGAGGTCGAGCACGGAGCACTTGACGTGCGGGAAAGCCTTCGCGATGGCCCTCGACGCGGAGCCCGTCCCGCCGCCGACGTCGACCAGCGAGGTCACCCCGTCGAACACATCGCCGTAGTTGCCGATGACGAAGTCCATCGCGAACTGGGTGTCGGACCCCATGCCGGCGTTGAAGAGCTGGTTCATCTTCGGGTCACGGTCCATGACGCCCCACAGGTCCGTGCCGTGCGCCATCCTGAACGGCGTCTCTGCCGCGGCCGCGCCGTCGTCGCTCATGAACCACTCCGGCAGGTGCATGGCCGCTTCCACGTGGTACTTGGTTGTCAGGGAGAGCACGAACGGCGAGAGACTCCCGCATGACCCGTTGGCGCCGGCGTCGTCCACCAGCAGGCGGGACACCGGCGTGAGGCCGTAGACGACGACGCTCGCCTTCTCCCCATCCGCGCACTCCCCTGCAGCGGGTACACTGACAGTGAAGATACCAAACGCGGCGAGAAACCTCATGAGGCGAGGCAGGTGCGCCTTCTTGCTCTCCGGGACAGAAACGGCGTCGAGCAAGTCCGGCAGCGTGGCGGCGCCGCCGCATCGGTGGATGGCGTTTGGGAGACCAAGCTTGATGGCACACTCGAGCGCCATGGACTTGAGGTAGCCGAAGGTGAGGTTCCAGAGCTCGGTGTGCGCCTGCAGAAGCTCCTCGTTGGAGAAGGTCGCCATGGGCACAGACTGGTGGTGCTTTTGAGCTGCACGGTGTTGCAAGGTGGGTAGTTGCGTCCTTCTGTGATCAAGCATGGCCTGATATATAGGCTCCCCGCACACGCTCACATGAATCAAGAGGCTCGAGCTTCCCACGGCCAAGCATGCACAGCACCACTACGTTTTATCGAAAAAAAAGCACCACTACGTACCTAGTGTGCCACCTGTCACCATGCAGCGTTCCACTAGCTGCTATGCCACGTGGACAGATAATGACAACATTTGAGAAATAGAGCACTGTGACTGTGTCCCGGTGTCACCCATTGTGTGGGTAAGAGCATCTCCAACAAGCGCCAAAAAAACAGCCCGCGTTGCAAAATACACACTTTTAGCGTGCGCACAAGAAAACTTAGCGCTCCAGCGGCCGCGTTAAACAGCGCGCGCGGCATAAGTGGTTCCCCGCGCAGAGCGAAACGGCATCGCGCGCTCTAGATTTCGTGCGCCCGCTCCCGCGCGGGGAACCGCTCGAGCGCTCGGGCCTCTTTCCACCTCTTTCGCCGTCCGCGCCTCTCTCGCGCCGCCTCGCGTCGCCGCCGGCGCAACCGCCCGATGGACGACCGCGACGACATCCCCCTCACCCCCTCCTACGTCCGTGACCCCGCCGCCGCCGCCGCCGCCAACCCTAGCGCGGGGAGCTTTGGCTTCGCCTCCGCCGGTGCTCCTCCAAGCACCGGACTCGCCCGCGGGCTCGTCATGGCGCCAAGGACGACCTCGGCGGGTGGCGTCGCGCCGGCGCCGACCGTTGAAGCACGTGACCCCCTCACGAAGCTCTCAAATGCGGCGGCGGCAAAGGCGGAGAAGGTGGCCGGGAAGAAGAAGAAGGCGGCGGACGGCTCCTCTAGGCGGCCGAGGAAGAAGCTTGCAGGGCGCGTGGCCGACGCGCGGGCGAGCGAAGCGCCGGCGAGCTCACTTGTTGCGCCGGCGACCGATGCGCACAATGTGTTTGATGAAATGCCAACAAGGTTTGACTTCGTCAATTTTTTCTCATTGTTGTTTTTTCACATCAATGGATACATATGGATAGCTTATATTTGGTTTGTTGTATATACTTTGTAGTTTCAATGATGAGACCTATATGTCAACTATGGGTGTTGGCTCCAACAATTCTCATTGGTCTCAAACCAATAATGAATTTGAAGGAGACGTAGATGGTGAGGGTATCTTCGATGCACCGAAAGGAAGAGCGGGCAACTACACCACGGACGAAGACAGATTGATATGCAATACATGGTTGCAAGTGTCTAGGGATTCCATCGTTGGAGGGGATCAAACTAGAGATGCCTATTGGATCCGGATGAAGGAGCACTTTGATTTACGCAACAAGAGTGGAATGGAGCACACGGCAAGATCTCTTCGCTCCCGGTGGTCGACAATCAACAAAGATTATCAAAGATGGGCGGCCGCACTTAAGGCGGTTGACACGCTAAACCCAAGTGGAACTAATGATGATGATAGGGTAAGTGTCATTTCTTTCATGTTCATGTTTCTTTCGTGTCCATGCTCTTTCTTCGGTGTTTCAAGTGCTAACTTGTTCTTCCATGTCCATGCTTTTTGTGTAGCTCACTATCGCACAAAACTTATTTCAAGGAGAGGAGAAGAAGAACAAGAAGGGGAAGCTCAAGAAAGGGAGACCATTTACCTTGCCCCGTTGCTATGAAGAGTTGAAGGATGATGAGAAATGGAAGCCACGTGAAGGTGTCGATGAGGAGACCCACAAACGCAAGCGATCTATTGATTTGGATGATGATGAGGAGGAGGAGGCATCAACCGATGACGGCAAGAGAAGCCCTACACCAAATTCGGTTGCCTACTCGAAGCCAAGAAGACCAAATGGAGACAAAAAAGAAAGACAAGATAAGAAGAAGAGAAAAGGAGATGATGAATTAAAAAATGTTATGGAAGCTATTGTGAATGCAAGAAAGGAAGCGAACGAGCATAGGAAGATGGCAAGGAACCAAGATGCGGCGGCCGGGGAGAGGAGGTTGGTGGCCGAGGAGAGGAGGGTGGCGGCCGAGGAGAGGAAGGTGGCATTGGAGGAGAAGAAATTGGCCATAGAGGAGCGCACTAGAGTGTTGGAATGGGAGAAGAACTTGTTCGTAATGGACACATCTACACTCGATGAGAAGCAAAAGGAGTACATCAATCTTGCCCGTGAAGAAGTCTTGGTCCAAAAAAGAGCCATGGCCATGGGAGGCATGGGAGGCATGGGAGCTCCCATGGGAGGCATGGGAGCTACCATGGGAGGGATGGGTGGCATTGGAGCTACCATGAGAGGGATTGGTGGCATGGGAGCTACCATGGGAGGCATGGGTGGCTTTGAAGCTACCATGGGCGGCATGGGAGGTATGAGTGGCTACGGAGGAACCATGGGAAGCATGAGTTTTGCATCACTCATGGGAGGCATGGGAGCACCTCCGGGTGACATGGGTGGACGCATGGCTTCCGGTGTGCCTCACATACCTTCGGCATCTCCGGGAGACAATGATGATGAGGACGAAGATGAAACTTCGGATGAGGACGAAGGATCGGAGGAGGAGGAGGACGAAGACGAGGATGCGGCATGATTGATCATGTGCCATTTGTTTGTGTGAACTTGTTTCCTATATGTTAAACTTTGTTTGTGATCTTGAACTTGGTTGGATGATGAGATGATGGGATGATGTGAAATGCTTTTGAATTTTCTATGTTTTTTTGTGTTTTATTTTTGATCAAATATCCATCAAATTGTCTTTGAAATATGCATATTGCAAGCGCTGGCTGCTCGCGCGCGCTACAGTTTTACGCGTCTGCTGGAGCGCCGCGCGCGCTATATTATGCCGCGGCCGCTGGAGATGCTCTAACGTGGTCGAGGCCTTAGGCCTATGGCTTCTCTTTAAAGTTAATAAAGAATCATGGTCCACTTCGGTAATCAGGCGCAAAAGGCATTAAAAGAAATGCGATCGTACAAGCTTTTTCAGGCCCAAAAATGGATGCGGTAATCTCACAAGCTGCCTAAGACTTGGACACGGCTATATGCCGCTTACTGCGACCTGAAATCCAGCTCGCCTCCATTCAATCGTTCGTTTGTTTTGATTTTCTTTCTTTTTATTCTTTTCCTTTAAATTTTATTATAATTCGAAATATTCTAACCTATAATTATTTGCATTTAAAGTTTTTATGCATTGCTTAAAAATGTTTATGCAGTGCTCACAAATATGTCGACGCAATGTTTTATAAACTTTTGATGCCATTCAAAAAATAGATACATTAAAAAATGTTCACACGTTTCAAAACAATGTTTGTGACATTAATGTTTGCATAAATAAAAAAAGTACCATTCAAAAAAATGTATGTGACATTTAAGAAAATATTCACGCAATGCAGAAAAAATGTTTTTGATTTTTTTTTTCGAAAAATTATCATACAATGTAAAAAAATCACCTAGTTACAAGAATATTTATACATTGTTTTTTTATTTTTTATAAATATTTATATAATGTAAAAATGTTTCATATAGTTTTAAAAAATTGTATTTACATTAAAAATGTATAACATGTATTTGTAAAATATTATCGTGTATTTAAAAAAGCGTTCAAAAAAATGTACGTCGCTTATTTGAAAAATGTCCAACATCTATGAAAGAATGTTTCACGTGCGTGCTAAAAATGTACATTATGTATTAAGAAAATGTAGGTGTGTGTTGAACCCCCCCCCCCCCCCCCCCCACCTGTGCGCTAGAACTGACAAAGATACAGCAAGAAAAACAAAGAAGACCGAAGAGTATGAAGAAAACAAAAGTATAACGAAGAAAGAAGAAAAACAAAAAAAAATTAAAACAAAAAAAAACCGGAGTAAAAACTAAAGAAAGCAGTGGAAAAAACACAGGAAAAAACGAAAACGAGAAAGGAAAAAAGGAAATCAGAGCGAGCGAACCCTATAGAGACCGCTACAAGCCGAAACAAAGCGAGCCTACACGTGCAGCGAGCACCGACGCTAAAATGGGGGTCAGCCCACTAGTGTCACATATAGGCAATTTCTATTAGGAATCGGTATGGGCGACATATAGCTCTGGCGCTAAGGCTTCGTCAAAAAAGAAACTTGCCCCAAACAAAACCCTGTCACACATGGACATGTTTACAAGGAAAATGGAAAAAGAATACCGATAAGTATTATCTAAATGATACTATCTTGTGCATCATATCCGGCAAGTGTGGAACCTCTCCAATAATGAATGAACCCCTGGCACTAAGCTAGATGAAGGTCCATGGTAGAGCATCATCACCTCACCTCTGAATCTTCCTACCAAAACAAGGCGACCCAGAGAACCTCTTCCTGCAACATAGGACCGAGCATGTCAGTGCCACTCGCATCAGTCTCTCTTTGTCGTCACCTTGACAGCCCGCAAGCTTATTAAAGGTGCCATCTGCTTCCCTCCACCATGGGGGCAATGGTTTAAGTCACTTGCAGCCACCACGAGACACTGCTCGCAATCTGCATAGGCTGGAATCCCGACGGCATATCGCCGAACCACAACATAAAGCCGAGACTATCTAGGACTACCACTACCCTAATTGCACAAGGAGGACCCAGGCACCTCTCCATAGCCATCGTCGGACGGCGACGCCGTCGGACAAGGCATTAGACTGGGCAGGCAGCCCTGGACGGACCTAAAAAGAGTGGGTGGTAGAAGGGGGGAGGGCGAGGTGCTCACAAAAGAGCCACGCCACTAAGTAGTTCATTCTTACGGTGGATTGACCTGTACTGGACGTTGTAAAATTGTTATGAAGTTTTCAAACCGGTGGACAAAGCAAAAGAGGAGCAAACTCACTCGGGTACAACCGAGGGTTTTTCGAAACTAGGGGCAAATCAAACGGGTGGGATTCAACTAGGGCATATATATATATATATATATATATATATATATATATATATATATATATATATATATATATATATACACTAAAGCGGGAAGCTTTCTCTTTTTCTCTATTTTTTTTGCTTTTTTTTAATCTTCTATTGTTCATTACTAAAGCAGGAAGCTTTTTTTTTCAATTTTCTACTGTTCATCTACGTGTCCAACATGCGAATAGTAATCATGAATATTCAATCTTTTACTGTTTATTTATGTGTCCAACAGTGAATAGTAGCACGTGTAAACAGTACCCCGGTTGGGAACAATATTTCAGAAGAAAAGAAACCACCTTTTTATGTACAGAAAAAAACATAGGGTTTCAGATTTTCAAAAGGATATTTCTGAAAAATATTATTTATGAATAGTATTGCTTATTTTTTTAAATAAAAAGTATTATTTATGAATAGTATCCATTAAAAATGGCTTCTTTTTTACGTGTTGTATATCATCATATGTTTTTACATTTCCAAAAGAAGATTTTCATGTATATTTTATTGCCCTCTCACACGTACAAGTACTCCGATATTATTATTATTATTCCTGTTAAGTTATAGGTTTTCTCTAATACAATTATATCATGTCATCTTTTAGACTTACTTATAGATAATTACCTAAAGTAAAAAGCACACGGATCTAATAGATTACTTAAAACACAAAGGTAAAAACCCGCAAATAAATACCAGTTTAGTTTGATCTGATCAATATTTTTTTTGAGGGGCCAATGATAGTAGGGGTAATAACCCTACTGCCTTAGATTAAATTAAAGACAGGGACAAGTCTTACAGTTACAACATGTACAGAAAGAGGGGGGGGGGAGGGTTTTGTACAAAAGACCTAGAAAGACAACGGGCACAGCAAAATCAGAACCAGGAGGTAATCAGGGTAGAGATTCTCCCCTCTAGACTAGCTTTCCTGTGGATGAGGGATCTGAAATCCTCCTGAAACCTAGCAGCCCACCCCCCAAAGGAAGGATCGACCCCTCTGAAATGTTTATTATTCCTCTCCTTCCAAAGGCTCCACGCAGCCGTTGCAAAACATTCAGTGAAAAGTGTCCCCGACCAAGCAGCTCTCCCAGTTTGCATTTTCTGAAGTCTATCCCCACCGCCAATCCATGATATGTGCAACCTGTTCCAACATGAAACACTGAAGGGACAATCAAAAAATAAATGTTCCACTGTTTCCCGGGCTCCCCCACACAACAAACAGCTGAGGCCGGAGCCTATGTTATAGTGTCTTCTGTTTAGCATGTCTCTGGTATTCAATCTGTCCGCTAGCAGCAACCAAAGGAAGACCTTTATTTTCATGGTGCATTTTGATTTCCAGATCAGCTTGAACTCAGGGTGGGTTTGAACATCTCTGAAGCAAAACTCATAGTATTTTTTGGCGGAGTACTCCCCCCAGACACAAGACCACACGTCCCCACTGTCAGTGGTTAGGCAAACGGGTGTCGTGTTGAGCTGTAAGGCTCTAACCTCCTCTCTGGCCTGGATTGAGAGCGGCAAGTGAAAGAGTTGTTGCAGTGAGGGAGATGTGAGCATGTCGCGGACAGATATATCCGGTGAGATTGCGAACGACGCCGCCCTAGGATGCGACTCCTCCAAAATACTGTCCAACCAAAGATCTTTCCAGAAGAGGGTGTTTGTTCCGGATCGAACAGAGATTTTGGTTATCCCTCTATAAATCGGGCTGAGGCTCATGAGCTCTCTCCACCAGAACGAACCACACATATCGGAAGCATGGGGAATCGAGTCTGTATAATATGTATCCCAGACCAGGTCGACCCATGGCAGATCAGCGTGATTATAGAATTTGTGTAGCTGTTTCAGAAGTAGGGCGGTGTTCTGAATCTTAATGTCGATCACTCCCAGCCCACCACGATCCTTGGGCTTACAAACCATCGACCAAGCGGCAAGAGAATTGCATTTTATCTCATCTCCATGTTTCTTCCTCCACAAGCAACACCTCCTGATCTTGTCAAGATGTTCCACTATTTTTGGAGGCAATCTGATCGAGCACATGGCATAGATAGCTAAGGAGGACAGAACTGAGTTAACAAGCTGCAGTTTAGCCCCTTGAGAAACCATGCACAGTGTGGTGGAGAGCCTTCTTTCCATAGAGTCCACCAGGGGCATCATGTCCAAGACCGTGGGTTTAGTAGTGCCCAAAGGCAAGCCTAGGTAGGTGAAGGGCATAACTCCCACAGAGCATTGGAGGAGAGCAGCCAACTCCGAGGCCTTTTGCGCATCTATATTGATAGGAATTAACGTGGATTTCTGGAAGTTTATCTTAAGACCGATGGACACAGCGTAATCAACCAACAACTCCTTCATGAAGGTAACTTGTGTACTGTCCGCTGGCATAACAACAATGGTGTCGTCGGCGTACTGTACAACCGGGTAATCTGAACCGCCTCGGTTGGGGATCGGGAATTGTAGGTATTGTTTCCTGGCCGCATCGTTGATTGCTGCCTGCAAGAGGTCCGCAACAAGGACGAAAATCAGCGGCGAGAGTGGATCACCTTGACGCACACCCCGCTTACAATGAAACTGTCTCCCTGGTGACCCATTGAGGAGCACTGCTGATTTGCCAGACGAGAAGATACAATGCATCCATGACAACCACCTTTCATCAAACCCCATGTTCCTCATGATCTCAATCATAGCAGAGTGCTCGACCGTGTCAAATGCTTTGGCGAAGTCCAACTTGAGCAAGATTATCTCATTCCCAGAGCTCTGGCATTGGTGAATGTACTCGAAGGCCCATGCAATGCAGTCCTGTATGGATCTCCCCTTAAGGAACCCATACTGATTTCTGTGTACAATCTTCAGAATGAGCTTCTGAAGCCTATTGGCTAAGATTTTGGTGATCACCTTCAAGCAGCAGTTAAGAATGGTGATTGGTCTGTAATCGTTGGCTGTCTCCGGGGAGTTATTCTTGGGGATAAGGGTGATGTACCCGTCATTGATGCTTTCTATATTCAGCTTCCCATCATAGAAATCGAAACATAGCTGGTAGAAATCCTCTTTGACAATCTGCCAACAATTCTTCAGAAAAAGCCCATTAAACCCATTGGGTCCTGGTGCACGATCAGCTGGCATACTCTTGATCACGTCATCAATTTCCGGTTTAGTAAAGGGGACCGAAAGCTCCCCCAACCCCTGCACTTTCTTGATGATATCAGGTAAGCTGAATTTCATGTGCGGAGTGTTGGCCTGTCCAAGACTATCTCTGAATGTGTCGAAAAGAATTTTCTCCTTTCCTGCATGATCAGAGATAACTGAACCATCAGGATTTGTCAAGGTGGCAATGGAGTTTCTCCTATATCGCTCGGTGGCCATACGGTGGAAAAACTTTGTATTTTCATCCCCAAACCTGATTACTCGGACGGTACACCGTTTCTTCCAGTATTGTTGTTGATAAGACAGTAGATTCAGTAGATGAGCTTTTAGGATTTTTCTGAAGTTGGCTTCGGGAAGAGAAAGGGGACGTAAGTTTTCAAGTTCATCAATATTAGCCAGCACAGTATTGGAGTTGTCGATCAGTGTGCCCAGTCTGGATATCCCTCTACTCCATTTTTTCAGATCATACCGCAAGTTTTTAAATTTACGGCAGATACGAGCGGCACTAGAGGCTGCAAAACATGGTTTATTCCAACTACTTTGGACCGTATCCATGAATCCCTGATGTTGCACCCAGAAGTTTTCAAACCGGAACACTTTGCTAGCAGGAATGGCAGATTCTATTTGAACCGTGCATGGAGTATGATCAGAAATTGGCTTCCCCTGAGGTAGGACCATAGTGTTCGGATATGTAGAAGTCCAATTCTGTGAAGTGAAAAACCAATCAAGTTGTTCGAGGAGCGGATCTTGCTGCATATTGCTCCAAGAAAATCGACGGCCTTTAATTGGCAGATCTGATCAATATTCATATTAAGTGATAAATAATTTTACATATTGGCATTGCTCTTAGTGTTAAACATATGGGCCTAATAAATACCAACTTAGTTTGATCTGATATATATTCATATTATGTAATAATTAATTTTACCTATTGGCATTGCTCTCAGTGATAATAAAGTGACCGTCCTTCCACTCCAATTTTACTACAAAGTCAAAATCCAAGGAAAAGATAGCATCTTGGGTGCCAACTTTTTTTATTGATTAAAGGAGCATTGATCATTTTATTTTTCCTTGGATTCATTCTTACAGACTGTTGCCCCACGATTTTAATTTCCTCTAACAGTTTGAGTGAAATCTGAATTTAAGAGAACAATGTTTTCAAAATAGTAACTTTGTATGGAAACGGTGCTGCATGTGACATGTTTCCATGCCCACTGAATAAACTGGAATATATCCATGTCTTTCCAAAAAAACTTTGTACGAACAATACCTGGAATTTAAACCGGAATAGTACCAACACAGTGCATCCGCGTAAACAATAATTCGAGAAAATACAAAAAGAAAATCCATAGTTTTTCTATAAAATGATTAGTGATTATTTTCCTCCTTTTTTTTATTTTTGTTATGACCTACTGTTGAGTTACGATCTACAAAACCTCTACAACCATTATGATCGTCGTTCACCCCACCATCCTTTGCTCACCATGCAAGATAAGAAAAATCTCACTCTATCGGCAATACTCACACCTACAAAAAACACCTTTGATGCTACTGATTTTAAAATTGTTCGTCTACTAAAACTCCCAGATCGATGAAGGCATAGCAGGGCAAATACAAATATAATACACAAAGGTCATGCATGAATAAGTCCCTGTCACCATGATAAGAAACAATATAATTAAGAAATATTATAGCACTGGTTCTGCTTCTCTTATAGAATGTCGCCAGGCCTCACATGTTGAAGGAATTCCACAAGGACAAAAAGGAAAAACACTAATGATTTACCCACAGACAGACTAAAAAAAGATTTTCAATTTGGTGCATTGTATTTAAAATGATTTGTTCTGTATCGTACCTATAATACTTAACCCTTTGTCATAAATAAATCACGATTCGTTCAAAATTTCAATCGCATGATCCTTAAAACACTTTCGTTCTATTAGAAACATGAAATGGACACCACCGGCAACGGTCTTTGTCGCTCAATACAAAAAACAAGTTAGACATCTCTACACGCCAGGACAAAAAAAAAACTACGACAGATGTAAACGTTTTATAAATAACTTTATTGCACCAATGAACCGTGTCAAAACGAATCTACACCTTATTCCCGTCATATAAAACCTAAACAAAAAAAAACAATTCCAACCAGCTAAACATGAAAAAAACTGCATGCAATAAAAATAAAATTGAATTACTTATTCGAAATGTAAATGAGACTTCTGACGGGCGCGGCGTGCGCCGTGCATCTTCGCCGCTAGTAAAATAATTATTCCTAATTTTTAGCCATACTTTCCCTTGACTATGGGAATTTTGCCATATTTTTTGTGTGCATGATATGTGGGCCTTAATTTTAGCAACAAGAATCTTACTTGGTAAAAAAGAATGTAGGAAATACTAATTATGAACCAAATGTGTAGAGGCGTTCTTTCATGCATGCATCACGCTGGTACACGTTTCTCGTGATAGCACTTGCAACACTTGTGTCACCTTAGTGTTAATTATGCATGTGTGTTAATGATGTGCGTGTTAGTGGCAGCTAAAGAAACAAAATTTGGGTTAATATTTTTTTTCAGTCAACTGACTGTCCCTTAAAAACTTTAGCTACTTGTAAGTTGCCTGAATTTTGAATTTGGGTCAGCCGATTTTTTGTTTGTTGATTGTTGCACTGAGATTCATGTTGCGTTTGTTTCCTGCATTGTAAGAGCATCTCTAGCCGCGCCCCCAACAGGCCTCCCCGGGCGACTTTTTTACCGCCGGCGGGCGAAAATCGGCCCAGTCGCGCCTCCAGGACCCCGTTTTTCGCCGGTTAGAGCCCTTTTTTGGGCCGACGAACCCAAGCCGAACCTGGCGCGCTGGGGGGCTCTTGGGGGGCTCCGGCGGAAACAAACCGGCGTGTGGGACACCACTGTCAGGCGAATCTCGACCTTTTCCTCGCCCGAGCCACTCCCCTCGCGTTCTCTCCCATGCCGATTCCGGCGCCTCTCGCCTGTTCACGGCCACTGCGCCGCCGCTAGAAGGCCTCTTTTGACCGCCCCTTCATTCCCCCTCGCCGGATTTCGCTTCCCCGACTCTCGCCCATCGACGTCCTCCGGCCGCCACCACCCCGGCAGGACACCGGCGGCTGCTCGCCCGTCACGCCTACAAGGGGTTCGTCGTTTTGCCTGATCGGCCATGGACTCGGACGACGAGGAGGCGTTCGCGGCCCTGTTGGAGGAAGAAGCCGAGGCCGACACCGCCGACGAGGAGCACCTCATGATACTCGCCTCGCTGGCCGGCCTGTTCGTGAACAATGACAAGCCCCGACGAGGTGGCTCGGCGTCGGGCCGGCGCAAGAGCAAGCAGAGGCATCGGATGGAGGGGTATTGCATGCTCTATGCCGACTACTTCGCCGACTCTCCATTGCACGGTGAGAAAGTATTTCGGCGTCGTTACCGGATGAACCGGAAGCTCTTCCTCAGGATTGTTAATTCCGTCCGGGAGTTCGACAGCTATTTCGTTTGCAAGAAGGATTGCACCGGCACAGTTGGATTCTCCTCACTCCAAAAATGCACCCAAGCTATGAGGATGCTTGCATACGGAGCTCCCGCTGACATACAAGAAGACTATGGACGAATGGCCAAGTCCACCACCATTGAGTGTCTATACAAGTTCTGCAGGGCAGTGGTGGCAGTGTTTGGACCACAATATTTGCGATCACCCAATGCTGAAGACACTGCTCGAATCCTAGCACAGAATGCAGCAAGAGGATTTCCAGGGATGCTTGGAAGCATCGACTGCATGCATTGGGCATGGAAAAACTAACCATTTGCTTGGCAAGGGATGTACAAAGGCGCCAAAGGAGGTTGCAGTGTGGTACTTGAGGCAGTAGCCACACATGACCTATGGATTTGGCACTCCTTCTTTGGTATGCCAGGAACTCACAATGACATCAACGTCTTGCAGTGCTCGAATGTCTTCGCCAAGCTTGTTGAAGTTCATGCTCCTCCGATGAACTTTGAGGTCAATGGGCGCCACTACAACAAGGGATACTATCTAGCAGATGGTATCTATCCGAGATGGTCCACATTTGTGAAGACTATCTCAAAACCTGTGGCACCAAAGAAGGCACACTTTGCTAAGTGTCAGGAGGCTTGCAGGAAAGATGTCGAGTGAGCATTTGGTGTGCTCCAATCATGATTTGCTGTTGTCCGGTACCCCGCTCTGACCTGGTCGAAATCGCAGATGTGGGAGATCATGAATTGCTGTGTCTACTTGCACGACATGATCATTGAGAGCGAGCAGGAAGAGCCAGTGTTTGACACTGAACCATATCACAGGATGGGACCTCTTGCAGTCGTTGATCACCAGGTACCAGCAACATGGGCTGCCTACCTCAATATGCGCCAGGAGATCCGAGACCCACAAGTGCATCAAGAACTGCAGGACAATCTGGTGGAGCACCTATGGAGGCTCAAGGGCAACGCCTAGCTCGATTTGTTTTAATTTATGTTGGAACTTGCTTCATTGAACTATTTGATTTTTTGTATTAATTTCTATGATGAACTTTGGTACGAAACATTTAGTTTTTCGTTGAATTTATGCCAAAAGAGCGCCGAATTTGTTAAAGTTATGCCGAAATAGCGCCGAATCTGGGCCGAATCTGCGCCCATACTGGGCCAAAATCGCCGATTGGGGGGCGACCGTGGGGCGGCGGCTGGGAAGCCGAGCCCCCCCCCCCCCCAGGCCGATTTTACCGCCGGCTTGGCCCCAGGCGGCGCTATTTCGGCCCCCTGGGGGGGCGAACGGCTGGAGATGCTCTAATATTTGTTGTGTTGGGCCTGTTTTTATTGATTGACTGCATATTTGGGTTAGTCAAGTTGCTACTTGGGCGAAGCCTATTAACTATGCAATCCAGACCTCCTCTCCCTCCCTTTGTTTTTTCTGTTTTTTTTTCTGTTAGTATGTGTTTTTTCTTTTGTTTTTTTCTTCATTAGTTTGTTTTTATTTTTTATTTTGTGGGTGTTTTTGGTATGTTGGGTGAGTGTAACTGTATACACATAAATATTATGTAATATGTGCGAAACTTACACTATTATATGATCATTGTTTGCATACTACAAAAGGTGTAATTTAAGAACGAAGTTGTGCACAAGTTTTTTTTTAATATTTATCTTTCTTCTTTAAAGGGTAATACCATTGCTATTAATCAATTGCACCTTATTTTCAAAATTATAATTAGTGTTTCATCTTATTTATTTTTCAAGGGTAAAACCAATGCCATTAATTTATTCCTTATTAGGAGTTACTTTTGCGAAAATTCAACCTTTATATTTTTATTCTTGCATATTTATGAAAACCGCATTTTTTAAATATCGTGTGCAAAGTTTTTCTCTGTTTGATATAATTTTTCATTTTCTTTTTTCTTAAAGGGTAATACCAATGCGACCAATTTAATTTCCCTTCAAAAACCTATTTATTTTGTTTTTTTATTTTTTATTTTATCTTCTTCCGTTTTAAAATGGTAATACCAATTTCAATAATTCATTTTTTCCTTAGGAAACCTTTTTATTTTGATATTGTTTTAGTTTTTATTTTATTTTTTCTTGAAGAGACTAAAGCCACTAATTCATTCTTTCTTGAAAATTTCGGCATTTTGATTTTTTTTATTTCCTTTCTTCTTTAATGGTAATATCAATGCCACAAAATTATTTCTTCTTAGGAAAGTTCCTTTTTGTGAAAATCTGCTATTATAGTCTAAATCTTTCATATTATCAAAATGCTCATTTTCTATGTAAATTCT
Source organism: Elymus sibiricus (assembly GCA_039707655.1). Lineage (NCBI taxonomy): Eukaryota > Viridiplantae > Streptophyta > Magnoliopsida > Poales > Poaceae > Elymus > Elymus sibiricus. Next base: position 118,293,176 of record CM077667.1, read on the forward strand.
TTCCAATTTTTATTTCTTCTATTATTTTTCATTTTCTTTATTCTTGAAGGGTACCAATGACAATAATTCATTCTTCCTAGAAAACTTCATTATTTTGATTATATTTAAGGTTTTATTTCATTTTCTTTCTTCTTTAAGGCTAATACCAATGTGATTAATTCTTTTCTTCTTAGGAATGCTTTGTTGTGAATTTTCACTATTTATATCCTTATTCTTGCATATTGTAAAAAGCGCAATTTATGTGTAAACCGTGTGCAAATTTTATAATTATTTGTTTTTTATTTTCTTGTTAAAGGGTAATACATATGCCACTAATTCATTCTTTCTTAGAAAAAATATCCTTTTCATTTATTTGAATTTAAAATTTTATTTTGTTTCTAGAAGGGTAATAACAATGACACAAATTCATTCCTTATATGAAAGCTTCTTTTTTCCAAAATTCGACAGTTATATGCTTATGCTTGCATACTATAAAAAACATAATTTCGGCATTAATTGTGTGTAAATTGTTTCATTATTTTCTTTCTTTTAAAGGTTAATTCCATTACCGGTAGTTCATTTCTTTAAAGACATCATTATTTTTTATTTGTAGAAGTAGAGATGCGACACAAGAAATACTAATGTGGGTAATTCATTATTTATTTAGAAAAAATCATGTTTTTGCAAATTAATCCATTATTATATGTTTATTATTGCGTATTATAACAAAGCACAATTCTTGTGTAAATTGCATGCAAATTTTGTCATTATTTTTTTTCATTTTTATTTCATTTTCTTTCTTATGTAATGGTAATATGAATGCCACTAATTTGGTCTTCCTTGAAAAAACTTGTTTATTTCTGAAAGATCGTGGATGTCGCCTAGAGGGGTGGGGGGTGAATAGGCACTTTAAAATAATTACGGTTTAGGCTTGAACAAATGCGGAATAAAACTAGCGTTTAATTTGTCAAGCACAAAACCTAAAACAATTAGGGTCACCTATGTGCACCAACAATTTATGCTAAGCAAGATAAACAACTAAGTGATAGCAAGATATATAACATGAAACAATATGCCTATCACAAAGTAAAGTGCATAAGTAAAGGGCTCGGGTAAGAGATAACAGAGGCACAAGTTGCGGATGCTAATCTCCGTTTGGAGCGGTGTTGAGGCACAATGCTCCCCAATAAGCCACTAGGGCCACCGTAATCTCCTCACGTCCTCACACAATGCAAGATGTCGTGATTCCACTAAGGGACCCTTGAGGGCGGTCTCCAAACCCCTACAAATGGAAACCCATGGGGCGGTCACCAAACCCCTACAAATGGAAACCCATGGGGCGGTCACCGAACCCGTACACTTTGGTAACCTTTGGGGGCGGTCACCGGAACTCGTACAAATTGCTCGGGGCAATCTCCACAACCTAATTGGAGACCCCGACGCTTGCGCGGATATTTACACCACAATGATTGAGCTCTGAGACACCACCAACCGTCTAGGGCACCAAAGCACCCAAGAGGAACAAGCTCTAGGGTGCCCAAACACCCAAGAGTAATAAGTTTATCAAACTTCACTTCCACGTACCACCGTGAAGAAGTCAAACCTATGCACCAAATGCAATGGCAAGGGCACACAGGGTGCCCAAGTCCTTCTCTCCCAAATCCCACCAAAGCAACTAATGCTAGGGAGGAATATGAGAGGAAGAACGAAGAAGAGAACACGAAGAACTCAAAAATCTAGATCCAAAGGGTTCCCCTCACATAGAGGAGAAAGTGATTGGTGGAAACGTAGATCTAGATCTCCTCTCTCTTTTCCCTCAAGAACTAGCAAGAATCATTGGAGGGATTTAGAGTTAGCAAGATCGAAGAAGGTCAACAATGGGGAAAGCACGAGCTCAAGAGATAAGAACCATTGGGGAAGAAGACCCCCTTAAATAGGCTCTCCCAAATCCAACCGTTATGCTCACAGCTCACACATAAGCGGTACTACCGCTCCGGACAGCGGTACTACCGCTCGGATGGTAGTGCCCATAGAGCAGTGCAATGGCGAAGAGCCACAAGGCGGTAGTGCCGCCGGAGCGGTACTACCGCTCGCCCTAGCAGTACTACCATTGGGGTTGCAGCTCAGGGGCCTATGGAGGTAGGGCAGAGACAGAGATGTTTGGCAGTACCGCAAAAGCGGTACTACCGCTCAGGAGAGCGGTACTACGGCTTACAAGACGTAGTGCTGCGCTCCTACTACTGCCCTACAACCGCTGAGAGTGTGACGGGTCCAGAAGGAAGTGGAAGTGGGCGGGCGGTACTACCGCTCGTACTATCATTCCACTACCATGCAAACCTGACAGGAAAAATCGAGTCCCTAGAACCAGCAATAGTACTCATAGTACCGCACAACGGTAGTGCCGCTAATAAGTGGTACTACCACTGCCCTGAGCGGTACTACCGCTTGGGGCCTCCAGGACCTAGCACAGAAAACAGATGAATGCAGGAACACCAGAACTGTCATAACTTCTACAAATGAGCCCCGAATTGAGCAAACTCAAGCTTGTTAAAGAGCCGACATCGAGGTGCCAAACCTTCCCATTGATGTGGACTCTTGGGGAAGATTGCCCTGTTATCCCTACAGTAACTTTTATCCGTTGAGTGACGATCCTTCCACTCGGCACCGTCGGATCACTAAGGCCGACTTTCATCTTGGAGCATCGGGTGAGTCTTGCATTCAAGCTCCCTTCCGCCTTTGCACTCAAGGACCAATGTCCGTCTATCCTGAGGAAACCATTGCATGCCTCCATTACCTTTTGGGAGGCATACGCCCCATGGAAACTATCTACCTGATACTGTCCCTTGGACCGCGGTTCTAACACAAGGTTAGAATCCGAGCTCTTCCAGAGTGGTATCTCACTTATGGCTCGGGCCTCCCCTTCAGCACACAAAACAGATGAATGCAGGAACATCATAACTACCATAACTTCTGCAAATGAGCTCTGAATTGAGCAAACTCAAGCTTGTTGGATAGATGACGGGGGAGTATGCCTATGATATAGAGGAGAGAAACCTCTATGAACGAAGAACTGGCAAAAACCCCAACATCGAAAACATCTTGGAAGATGCATGTGAACTCCACTTTCGATTGAACTCGAGCTTGTCATGAAGATGACCATAAGCTCTAATACTCACAAAGAGAAACACCAAACAAGAACCAGGAAAGATGATGCAAAGAAGCAATGGTTTGAGATCTCTACGAACGATAGGATCAAGGTACTCACTCGAGAGCCCCCCTTGATAGTACGACAAACGATCCTATAACCGGTCTCCCAACTACCACCATGAGACCGGCAAAATAGAAAACCTATCAAGGGCAAACCTTTGCCTTGCACATAGTCCACTTGAGCTAGATGATGACGATCTTGACTTTATCAAGCTGGACCACCTTTCTTGATTGTGTTGGCTCGATGAAGACTAGTTAATTGCTCCCCATACTCCACTATGGGTGAGCCACTCTTCGTACATCTTCATAGGTCCATTGTCATCACAATGGACGGCAAGCTTCAGGGACGTGATCTCTTTGTGATGCTCCACCTAAACTTGCACACCGCAACCTAACCCCACATAGAACTCTCACGTAGACCAAGGGTTAGTACACAAAGCGTAATGGGCAATACTTACCATACCATGGGATCACTTGATCCCTTCCGGTATATCTTCTACGCTTTGCGTGTTGATCAACTTTATTCACACTTTGACTTAGTCTTGATCAACCTTGTATCATGTCTTCTACATGACCAATCTTTGGATAATTCCTTGAATAACACCTTGGTCAAAACATAATCTCCTTGAAACCAACAAATTGACTTCAAGAAATGCCTATGGACAAATCCTACGAATATAACTCAAGGCAACCATTAGTTCATAGATCATCAATTACCAAAACCACACATGGGGGCACCATGCTCTTTCAATTTCAATTTTGTTATAATTTTAATTTATTTCTTCCGAAAGGGTAGTACTAATGCCACTAATTTATTCTCCCTTAGAAACCTAATTATTTTGATTTATTTTTATTTTTTCTGACAGGGTAATACCAATGCAACTAATTCATTCTTTCTGAGAAAACTTTATTATTTTGATCTTGTTTTAGTTTTAATTTTCTTTTCTTTCTATTGAAAGGGTAATAAGAATTCCACTAATTCATTCTTCCTTAGAAAACTTCATTATTATTTTTGTTTTACTTTTTCTTATTTTTATTTCATCTTTAAGGTTAATATCAAGGGATTTCTATTCCTTTGCCCCTCGTTCCTTAGCTCTACTCATTCATCCCCACGCTCTTAACATTTGCTCACTTTTCCCCACTCCTTAGTCCGAAACACTCATAAATGGTCACACGGGGGGATGCCGTCGGGTCAATGGTTTGACCGTTAACTACTGACGAGTGGGGTCCTAGTTTCAGTGGACTGTTGGGCCGAAGCGCGCCACTCCCTCCATCCCGTTTTGTAGGCGTCTTTTCACAGGCGCCCGCCACATCGGGCTGACGGCATGGCCCCACGTGGACTCGTCGGGAAACCCGACGGTGCGACGGGCGCCTCGACTGTCGGCGCGGTGTGAACGCCGCATGGCACCGCTTCGAATCGTCGCCCGAGGCCATTAGCCGGCTATTTAAATCGGCCATCGTCCCCCAGCCCTTGCACAACCTCCTCCTCCCTCCACGCCGCCGCCGCCCAAGCCCATATGCCTCCTCTCGCACTTCCATCGCCATCAGGATGGTTCGGCGCCTCATCACCACATACGCGCAGCTCACTCCGGAGCGGTTCCTGTAAATCGAGGCAGAAATGCAGGCTCACCGCGCCGCCCGCATCACTTCGGGTCTCCCTCCGGATTCGCCGGAGACGGATGAGGAGGAGGAGGAGGAGTAGGAGGAGGAGCATCAACTGGTGCCCATGGAGGAGGACGACCCGTAGGCGGAGGCGGAGGTCGCCGTCAACCAGCCGGAGGAGATGGCGGAGCAGCAGGCCATCCTGGATTCCATCCGGGATGAGGCCGAGGTGGAGGCCAACTGCCGGCTCATCCGGCAGAGGCAGGCGGAGGCCGACGCCCTGTTCGGCGAACTGGAGGCGGAGATAGAGGCAGAGGAGGCGGCAGTGGAGTAGCCGCACGCGTCGGAGGGGGCGGAGCCGCAACAGGCGGCCATTTATCCACCGGAGGGCACGGAGATCATCGACATCTTCGACGAAGAGTAGATAGGTTTTATTATGTAGTACATAGGTTTTACATCTTGCATGCTTTTGTATGAGATGTCCGGTTGTGTAATGATGTTTTCAATCTAATATGAACCATGGTGATGTTGAAAAAGAAGAAGGAAAAGAAACTATTTTTTGCAGGATCAAACTAATTTGGTGCAATCAAATCAATAAAAAGAAACAAACGGTGCAATCAAATCAATAAAGAAAAGGGTGACGGTGCAATCAAATCGATAAAAAACAGAACCAGCGCATGCACCATTTTATAGGCCCCTATTATCCTTGTGGGCCTTCGACAGGTCAACGCCTTGCGAAGGCCCAACAAGAACTTGTTTGCATTTTGGGATAGACGAGTGGGCGAGCAGAACCAACCTCTCGCGGATCGCCCAACGACCCAACGGTGCGGAGCCGTCCATGTGATCCAACGGCGCGCAGCCTGCACGCGGCCCGCCCTGTGAATTCCTTCTAGAAGACCAGATCTGAGGGCTGTCGCTTGGCGCTAGAGTATGACCGGACGGCTGCAGTTCGACGCTAGGGTTTGGAGAGATGCTGCGGGGTTTTGAGCCGGTCATCGGGGTTATCTTAGGTTTGACTAACTTTCAAATGATGTTAACTAATTCAAAAAAAAATTCAAAAAAATAGCAAACCTTTGCGGTTCATCGTTTCATAAGACATAGTTACCATAAAAAATATAAACTTGGTTTAGGGATATTTTTATGGAAAATATTTTTTTGAGGTAAGCTACCATCTCCAAGTTCAAATGAGAAGAACAAATTCAAAAATAATCAAAAACATGGAAGACCTGCGCACAATGCCGTTGTATGTGACATGGTTATGACAAAAAATCATAATCTTGGTTTGTGGACATTTCCATGAAAAATCCTTCACACAAATGAGCTATCACGTACGAGATTGTATAGAGTCCAAGAAGAGAGTGATAGTGGGTTTGGGTTTATGAAAAATTAAAAAAATCACCATAGATTCATTTTAGTGTGAATAAGAAGGATCTAAACTTGTTTTTTTATTATTGAAATTTTACACTGTTTTTATAATGATTTATATTGGAAATGGTCTATTTACCCTAACTTCGGAGCTCACCAACATAGGCTAACATGATCATTTATTTGTATTTTTGTTTTATTTGTTGTTAGATCATTGCAACCTAGGCTAACATGATCATTGCAACATCACAGAGCAATGGATTTCAAATGTTGCTTATAATTCAAAGGCCAGTCCAAATTCAAATTCAAACATAACATCACAGTCAAAACATCATATCAAATCACATCAACCTGCATTAACTTTAATTATACATTAATGCCGGCCAAAAAGGCCGGCGAGAGTTCACAAGTCTGCCAGGCATTAACTAAAAACATTAAAATTAAAAATAAAAACGAGGAGGTGCGCTGCCCCCTAGGCGTCCTCGTCGTCGTCGGGGTCGGTGAGGTCGACGAGGGTCGGCGCCGGGCCAGCCCAAGGGAACGACATCACCCAGGCGGTGGCGACGTCGTCCGCCGGTGGCTGCACCGCCGCTGCCTGTGCTTCGGCACGATGCTCCTCCTCTGCCTCGGCGTCCTTCTCCAACTCCTCGAGCCGCTGACCCTCGCGACGCTCCGCCCACAGGTGCTGCTATCGCCAGAACTCCAGGTAGTCCCGCTCCTGCTTCGGCGTCGCCAGCATCCATATGGGTGGCGCGCTCACCCACTCCCGCACCAACCCTCCCAGACATACTCGTGGGGCGTGAAGGTGATCGGCGCCTGCTCGAGCCTGGCGGGGGACGGCGGGGCCAGCGGCGGCATGACGCAGTCGCCAGCAGCGGAGAGCGCAATGGCCTCCGCCATCCGCGCCTGGTAAGCCGCCTCCTCCTCCTCCTCCTTGCGCCGCTCTTCCTCCTCGCTTTCACGGAGGACAGCTGCCAGCGCCAGCGCCTCCTGGTCCTCATCGCACACGATGAGGGGCGGCGGGGTGCCAGCTCGCATGTCGCGGACGCCACGCCGGCGCTGTTCCTCGTGCTCAAACGCAAACCAGACCTCCCAATTGGCAGAGTCTACAGCATAGGCCGGATCGAGCCGATGTTCGGGCATGAGCTGCTGCCGCCGGCGCCTCACCTCCTCCGCATGCGCCCGCGCCGACCGTGGCACCGTCGGCACTGGGATCCTCTCCGGATCCAAGTGCCAGTAGTGTGGCAAGATCACGTCGGGGTAGGGGAGAGGGATGGTGTGCTCCCAGTGCCACCTCGCCTGGTGCACTGGGACGCTAATCCGCTGCCGAGGCGGACGGGAAGAGGACGACGAGGGTTTTAACACAGTGTTGCTATACAAATTCCTTACGTTGTCCTAATTTTTCAGAATTTTTAGAGTTACAAAAGTATGGTTAGAGTACAGATTGCTACAGACTGTTCTGTTTAAGACAGATTCTGTTTTCGTTGCATTGTGTGCTTGTTTTGATGAATCTATGGTTTGTATCTGGGGGTATAAGCCACAGTAAAGTTAAAATACAGTAGGTATAATGCAATAACAAAATATGAATGGGTTTGCAACAGTACCTAAAGTAGTGATTTGCTTTATTATACTAACGGATCTCACGAGGATTTTGTTGAGTTTCGTGTGATTGAAGTTTTCAAGTTTTGGGTGAGATCACTATGGATGAAGGAATAAGGGGTGACAAGAGAAAAGAAAAGAATATGATGAACATGTTAGGCAGCATTCCACATCAAAAATTCTATTTTTATCATTTACCTACTCGAGGACGAGTAGGAATTAAGCTTGGGGATGCTGATACGTCTCCAACGCATCTATAATTTTTGCTTGTTCCATGCTGTTATATTATCATTCTTGGATGTTTTACAATCATTTTATAACTACTTTATATAATTTTTTGGGACTAACCTATTGACATAGTGCCAAAGTGCCAGTTGCTGTTTTTGCTTGTTTTTTACTTCGCAGAATATCAATACCAAACGGAGTCCAATCGCGACGAAATTTTTTGGAGATTTTTTCTGGACCAGAAGACACCCAGTGGGCCAAAGAAGTACCGAAGAAGTGGGCCGAGGAGACCACAACCCACCAGGGCGCGCCAGGGGGGCCCCCACGCGCCCTGATGGGTTGTGCCCTCCTCGGGACCCCTCTCCACCGCCTCTGATGCCTATAAATTCCCAAATATTCCAAAAACCCTAGGGGAGTCGATGAAACACAATTCCAGCCGCCGCAAGTTCCAGAACCGCGAGATCCAATCTAAACACCATCACGGAGTGGTTCATCTTCCTCATAGGTGCCTCTCCGATGATGCGTGAGTAGTCCACCATAGACCTATGGGTCCGTAGGCAGTAGCTAGATGGCGTCATCTCTCTCTCTCTTATGATTCTCAATACAATGGTCTCTTGGAGATCTATTTGATGTAAACTTTTGCGGTGTGTTTGTTGGGATCCGATGAATTTTGAGTTCATGATCAGTTTCTATCCATGAATATTATTTGAGTCTTCTTTGATCTCTTATATGCATGATTACTTATAGCCTCGTATTTCTTCTTTGAATCTTTGGTTTAGTTAGGCCAACTAGATCTATTTTTCTTACCATGGGAAGAGGTGCTTTGTGATGGGTTCGATCTTGCGGTGTTCTTTCCCAGTGACAGAAGGGGCAGCAAGACACGCATGTATCGTTGCTATTAAGGATAACAAGATGGGGTCTATTCCTACATGAATAGATCTTGTCTACATCATGTCATCGTTCTTATTGCATTACTCCATTTTTCCATGAAATTAATACACTAGATGCATGCTGGATAGCGGTCGATGTGTGGAGTAATAGAGGTAGATGCAGGCAGGAGTCGGTCTATCTATCTTGGACGTGATGCCTATATAATGATCATCGCCTTGGATATCGTCATGACTATTCGATTTTCTATCAATTGCCCAACAGTAATTTGTTCACCCACCGTGCGCTATACTCATGAGATAAGCCACTAGTGAATCCTACGGCCCTGGGGTCTACTTTTCCAACATATTGCTTTCCGATCTATCTTTTTGCATCTTTGTTTTCAGATCTACAAAACCAAAAACCCAAAAATATATTGCTGCATATTTTATTTGCTCTTTTTATTTTGTGTTCCTGAGAGATCTATCTCTCCTATCTATCTCTCCTATCTATCACTAGCTAATCTATCTTTTTACCGTAGAGAGATTGACAACCTCTCTTTTGCGTCGGGTTGCAAGTATTTGTTGTTTGTGTGCATGTGCTGCTTATTGGGTGGTGGTGATCCTCCTACTGGTTCGATAACCTTGGTTTCATAACTGAGGGAAATACTTACCGTCGCTGTGCTGCATCATCCCTTCCTCTTTGGGGAAATACCGACGCAGTCTCAAGCCACGTCATTGCCACATTTTGCACTAGTCAGTGCCACCGAGTTTCTACTTTGGTTTCACCGAGTTGGGTAATAATGTTGTACCGGTTGGATTTTTGGAGATGCCTATATATACCCCTCCACCACATCCCACTCATAAGAGAAGCACTCAGAATAGACCCACGCGTCCCATATCCAAATTTCTGAGAGAGAACCACCTATTCTTGTGTTGAGGTCAAGATCATCCACTCCAACCATATGGATCTTGATTTCTAGCCTCCACAAGTTGCTTTCCACCCAATCAATCTCTTCTACCCAAGCCAAATCTGTGAGAGAGTGATTTATTGTTGAGGAGACTATCATTTGAAACACAAGAGCAAGGAGTTCATCGTTACTATCGAGCCTATTACATTATGGAGGGTGGTGCCTCATAGATTGGTTAGGTGTCGCTTGGGAGGCTCCTACTTCGTGTTGTGGAGTTGAACCAAGAAGTTTGTAAGGGAAAGGAGATCGCCTACTTCGTGAAGATCTACCCATAGTGAGGCTAGTCCTTCGTAGACGGAAGCCGGTATGGAATAGTCGAGGTTGCTACTTTGTGGACCCTTATGGATGGATCCCTCTCTCGACTCTCGCGACAGCTACCCTCCGTGGGTTGAAGACTCCATAAACGTGGACGTACGATAGCACCACCAATCGGAACCATGGGAAAAATCTTCGTGTCTCCAAATTGCGTTTGATCTTCCTACCCTTATCCTCTTACATATGCTTGTCTTTACTTTCCGCTGCAATACTCGTAGACATGCATGTGTAGGGTGAACTTGATAAGCTAGAATTGCTAAAATCTGCCAACCAATTAATTTGGGAAAATGTTAGGTTTTTATTTGGTCAAGTAGTCTAATCACCCCCCCTCTAGACCTACTTTTGATCCCTACAAGTGGTATCAGAGCTTTGGTCTGCATTGCATTGTTCTCACAACCAAGGAGAGTATGGCATCTAGTGAGGGAAACTATCACCGTAGAGGTCCATACTTTGATGGTAAAAAATTTGCTAGTTGGAAGCATAAGATGAAAATGCATATTCTTGGTCATAACCCCACCGTATGGGCTGTTGTTCGTGTTGGCTTGCAAGGTGAATTCTTTGGTGATGGAAAGTAACCGGATCGTGAAGCGGCCGCGGAAGAATTGAAGATGTTGGAATACAATGCTCATGCATGTGACATTCTATTCAACTGCCTGTGCCCCGAAGAATTCAACAAAAACAACCGTCTTGAGGATGCAAAGGAAATTTGGGACACTTTGGTTGATATGCACGACGGTACCGAATCCGTCAGGGAATCTAAGTTGGATGTGCTACAAAGTCAACTTGACAAGTTCAAGATGAAGGATGGTGAAGGAGTTGCGGAAATGTACTCTAGGCTTGCTCTCATCACAAATGAGATTGCCGGCTTAGGAAGCGAAGAAATGACCGACAAATTTATCATCAAGAAGATCCTTAGAGCCTTGGATGGAAAGTATGACACCATGTGCACATTGATCCAAATGATGCCAAACTACAAAGATCTCAAGCCTACGGAAGTGATTGGAAGGATTGTTGCTCATGAGATGTCACTCAAAGAAAAGGAAGAACTTCACACCAAGTCAAGCGATGCTTACGAAGCTACAAGTGACACTCCCGCTACATCAAGTGACAACCTTGTAACCAATGAATAGATAAGCCTCATGGTCAAGAAATTCAACAAGTTCTACAAGAGTAGAGGCAAATAGAGAAACTCCAACTCAAGATATGAAGATAAGCGTTCATCTAGTCATGACCGGAATTGTTACAATTGTGGAAGGCCCAGACACTACTCCAATGAGTGCACGCCCCCCCCACAAGATAAGAGAAGAGTCACCTAGAAGAAAGAGCTCGAGATATAAGTCACCTCGAACAGAGAGAGAAGGAGTAGAGATGATCGTTATGAACGAAGACCCTCAAGGAGAAGTAGGGACTCGGAGAAGAAGGACAAGTACACCAAGAGCTACACAAGAAGAAGACATCAAGCTCATGTTGGTGAATGGGTTTTCGGCTCCGAATTCGACAACCAATCCGAGAGAAGCTATCACTCCGACTCCGACTATAGTCAATATGAAGGTGTTCCCAGAGTTGCACTCGTTTCCTCCAACTCCTACGAGATATTTGATTCACCAAATGAAGGGAGTGGAAGTTGCTTCATGGCTAAAGGCCCCAAGGTATCACACCCCGAATACATTGACTTCAATAGTGATGAGGATGACTTGGAGATGATGACTTGCTATTTGATAAAACTAGTGATATTAGTCAAAATGAGCTATAAAATGATCATGGTAGTCAAGATAAGTCGTGTGATGATGATAATAAGGAAATAGAACGACTAACTAAAGAATTAAACCCTCTTAAGTTAGCCCATGAATCTACTTTAGAAGATCATAGAGAGCTTGTAAGAACTCATGAGAATCTACGCTTCGAGAAGCTCAATTTAGAACAAGAACATGAGTTTCTTAAAGCAATCAATGACGATCTCCGAAAGAAGACTTCTTCTTATCTAGCCAAATGACTACTTGTGTCTACATTTATTCCACAAGTTAAGACTAACCAATCTAGTAACAAAGGCAAGAACGGTTCTTCAACTCGTAGCAATAAAAATGATAAATCTAATGATATTGCTTCTAGTAGTTCTATTGATTCCACTAACGATTTTCTTAGCCAAGTTACACTTGAGCAAGAAAATGATCTATTGAAAGGGATTATAGAAAAAGGTGTCTACAAAAGTCTTGCCGGATGTAAGCAATTTGAGGAAATTGTACGCAAGCATGGAGGATACCGGAAGAACCATGGCATTAGCTACTTCAACGCCAATGGAGTTGAATGGGAAGAAGGTCAATGCCTCAAGCCCAAGTTTGTTCCTCAAAGGGAGAAGTATGAACATACTCTCCCCAAGGGAACAAAAGCTCAAGATGACCTTCCACCACAAGACCACAAGCTCAAGGGCAAGGACAAGCTTCAAGAGGAGATTGACTAATATGAAGATGAATCCCAAGCTTTGATCAAGTGGGTTCCCAAGGCTACCACAAGCTCAACTTCTACAAGCGCTACTTCAACTCCAAGGATTCCCATCAAGTTGGTGTGGATCCCAAAGGAGAAGAACTAGAGAAGTTCTTGAGGGGTGACTCCGCCAACAAAATTCACTCACATTCATTATTGGCAAGTACTATTTGCAATCAACTTCAACCTCATGCAATAGTTCAAGGAGTCACACATTTCCTCAAAGGTAAGCAAGAGACAAGGTAATGAAAGGATCCGATAATTTTGAACCGGTGTCACCGACAGCGAAGGGTATATATTCTGGTGGACCCGACTTTTGAAATCAAATCTTCAAACGTCCGACTCCTCCAAACCCTAGTTGCAGCTCATGGACCCCTGGTCGTCGCCCTTGACTGACCGTGTGCCCTCCTCGCTGGGATCTTTGCCATTGACGGAATCTTCACCACCGTCGTCGCCGTAGCGGACTCCTCTTTGAGTTAGGGTGAGATTCCGATTCCCTCTTGCACTCCACTATCAAATTCTTGCGCATTAGGGTTGTTCCATCTATATGCCACCGTTTAAGATTGATCCATCCTCGAAAAACCTCCATTAAAATAGGAGAACGAAAAAAATTTAGGGTTGAGTTTCCGCCAAGTGTGTCTCGGTGACACCGAGTTGGAAATATCGGTCGTACCAATATGTGGTTTAGGGCAACCGAGAACACTCTCGGTGAAACCGAGTACCTCTTTTTGGTCCCACCGAAAAGAGCTGCCAAGTTTCTGTAACATGAGAGTGTCAGTCTCGATGGCTCCGAATTTTCTAACTCGGTGGTACCGAAACCCACTTAGCAGAAATTCAAAACTAAGAATTTGAGTTCAAATTTGAGAAAATCTTCTACATTTTGTGATGCTCAACCTCTCTGCTCTTCTATGCTCTATTCACAGGGTCAGCATGTCAGGATCAGATGACAGTCAGAATAACTTCAAAGCGAGTAATGTGGACATGAGCTCTGGCTCTAGCCCTGAAGCTATATCATCTACATATGATGACATCCCCAGCTCACCTGATTTGCCCAAGGCTGCCACCAGGGCAAGGAAGAAGCTAATTTTTGATGAAGAAGATTCTGATTTTGTGCCAGAGGAAGAGATAGCCAAAAGGCAGAAAGAGAAGACTGCCAAGAGCACAACTACATATGCTACTACTTCCAAGAAACCTGTCAAGAAGGTCTATGCCAGTGCTGATGCTATGAGGGCACCTGAGAGTGCCAAGGCTAACAATTCAGTTTCTATTGAGCCATCAAAGTGTTCTATGCCTAAGAAGGCAGGTGACAAGAAGAGAGCCAGAAAGAGGATTGTCAAGGTCATTGGCAGACCCACCTCCATGTATGAGGATCTAGCTGATGATGTGAGGAAGTGGAGGAAGAGCAAGCTGCCCAAGCTCCTCCTTCCAAGAAGAAAAAGCTTCTTGCAGATGCTATGCCAGAGCAGGCTCCATCAAAGAGGAAAAAATCCTCACCCAAGAAACCAGTTGCTCCAAAGCCCAAGAGGACAACCAGAGACATCCCACTAGCTGCAAAGAACAAGGGTTCTACTTCCAGAGTTACCGAGGAAGAGAACATGCCAGTTTTGAGAAAACTGAGGCCACATATGCTAGGGCATGATGATGCTCATCCTATAGCTGAGGATATGAAGAAGAGAAAAGATTCAGGTCTGAGGTTGTGGAGAGAAAATGACCCCTATGCCTCCAGGAGAAGGACTGATGTGGATGCCAGATTTCACACCAAGGAACAGCAGGACTTTTATGAGACTATCCTATTGGACAAGTTCCCAACAGTCAGTGACATGAGATATGTTGACTGGGCCTTCATCAAGGAAAATGAAGATTATTTTCCAAGTGTGCAAGACAACTTCCAGTGCATTGATATTGCAAACATTGTTGGAAGAGAGTTCACTGCCTGGAATGATGAGATGATCATGCAGTTCTACTCTACTGCCCACTTCTATCCAAATGACAGGATTGTTTGGATGACTGAAGGTACGAGGTACCAATCCACTGTTGATGAGTGGGCTACCGTCTTAGGAGCCCCACATGTACAAGAAGGTGATTTGGATGTATATGCTGAAGCCAAAATGAATCACAACTCCATGGCAAATATGTATAAGGAGATCCCTGCTGATTATGTGCATTCACATAAGTTTGGTTTAGTTTATTATCTGCAAGCAGGATTGCCTACTACCAACACTATCTTGAGGCACACCTTGATGCCCAAGTCAGGAGATGACAAGATGATCCGAGGCTACTCCATCAACATGCTGCACCACATTGATACCCACACCAGATTCGAGGTGATGGATTTGATAGTTGAGACAGTGAAGAGGGCAGCTGCTGACCAGAAGAGATCTTGTGGATATGCACCGTACATTCAGATGCTCATCAACTCGAAGTTAGAGAAGAATGTATATCCACTCGATCACCCACATTTTCCACTCCATCCATATTTAGAGGATAATGTCATGGTGATGGATCCTAGTCATCCCACTTCATCTACTGCACAGGCAGAGGCTGAGGCAGCTAGAGCCACTAGTGCTCAGGCTCCTAGATCCAGGAGTGAGCAGATGGATCTTCTACTTAGTATAGTTCAGGGCATGCAGAAGGACATCAAGAACATATTGCTGAATCAGCAGAGTCTTGTGAGGATCATGGAGGATAAGTTTTCCACACTGAACAACAAAGTGGATGGGCTGACTAAAACTGTGGATGAACTTAAGAAGGAAGTGGATGAAGCTCCCATTCCCCACTCTTCAGATTCTGATGATGATGACAGTCCACCTCTCAGGACCAACACTCAGTTCAAGACTCAAGCCAGAACTCCTACAGTGTTTGCTCCAGAGTTGAGGCCATCTTCTTCAGCAGCTACCACAGCTCCATCAGCTCCATCAGCTCCAGTGTCTACACCACCACCTCACAGGACTTCAGCTGAAGCCTTCGTGGATGCTCTTCTCTTGACTCCATCGATAGCCACCGGAGACCATGCCCAGAGCAATGAGTAGCTCTATGGCTTTGAACTTTTTGGTAACTTGTTGCCAAAGGGGGAGAGGTCATAGATCATAGGGCTTTGAGAGAGAGAGAGAGTGTTGTTTTTTTGATCCCTCTCTGTTTTTCAAAAACATTTGGTTTATCGTTTGGTGTTGCAACCTTTTGTCGGTATTTGATCATATACTCTTGTCTGATGCTATTATCGCCTATCTTTGAGATATCTATGTGATGATCATTTACTTATGTTTAGTGTGATATGCTCATGTAATTCACTAATATAATTTTTCCACACCACCAAGTTGTATGTGACATGGAAGAGTGACCCATGATCCTAATCGATTGTGCATTTGCATTCAAACGCAAATTTAAAATAATGCACAAATTTAGGGGGAGCTCTTTCTTATCACATACTTCTCAAAGCGACGATGCTATTCATTGATTATATCTCTTATCGAAGCTTTGATCTATATGTTGTCATCAATTACCAAAAAGGGGGAGATTGAAAGCACAACTTCTCCCTAGGTGGTTTTGGTAATTAATAACAACATATATTTCATTGGACTAATGTTTCCACTGAGTATATTTCAGGAAAAGTTTCAATGTTTGATTGGCAAAGGATTGTGAGGAGACCCCAACATGGAAGGAATAGGATTGGCAAAGCTACAAGCATGAAGACTCTACATTTTGCTTTGTGAGAAATCACTTTGAGTCCATAGGAAAGCCAACACTATCAAAAGGGGGTGAGGTAATAATGGTGAATGAAATGCTCAAGATGATCAAGTGTTAGTCACCAAAAACACCCACAAGCTCTCCCACAAATATTCTGTCATAGAGCCTACCAATCAAAATCGGTGCCACCAACAATTCCATATCGGCTACACCGAGTCAAAAGCCCAAACAGAAACCCTAGCCAAGTCCCACTTCTCGGTACTACCAAGTTCCATATCGGTGCAACCGAGTTTCAGTGACCAACTTTCTGTTACCTCATTCACAAGAATCGGAACCTCTGAGAATTGTGAATCAGTCTCACCGAGTTGTGTAACTTCCCTGGGCCACTCATATCGGTACCACCGAGAATTCCATATTGGTCTCACCGAAAAGCCTAAAGTTGCCACATTTTGCACTAGTCGGTGCCACCGAGTTTCTACTTCGGTTTCACCGAGTTGGGCAATAATGTTGTAAGAGCATCTCTAGCAGACCCCGCATAACGCCGACCCGCAAAACGCGTTTGCAGTTCGCGGAAAAACGGCTTTGCAGGCCGGCGCGAACGGCCGCAGAGGCAGACTCCGCAAAACGGACCCGTATAAAAGGATATTCGCGAAATATACTCTTTTACGGGTCGGCTTTGCGGGGTCTGCTCTTGCACCGCTGCCGCCGGTCCGCAAATATCAATACCATACCACAAAAATACAACAATCATCCACACTACAAAATAATTATTCAGAAAAAATATGAATACCAGCACAATACAACAATCATCCACATTACAAATAATTATTCAAATCACCGAAGCAAACTAAATAATGCAATATAAAACTTGTCCCGAATACAAATAACACATGGATTAAATAAAAATGAATAGAAAAATGAGTTTTGTTACTGTCCAGCCCTTTGCCAATGGTGCTCAATGAGATCCTCCTGAAGCTGAAAGTGGGTGTTTGCATTTTCAATCTCCTTGTATGTCTGAAGAAAAGCTCTAATGCGGTTAGGGTCTCTAGCTGGTTTGACACGGCTACCCACATTGTCATAGAAGAACTCCAAGTTCATGCCTCTCTCATCTTCGAGAATCATATTGTGAAGGATAACACAACATGTCATGATGATTTTCAAGGTCCGCTTGTCCCAAAAACGAGACTTGCCACAATACAAATGAGACCGTTGCAACACATTGATATCATTGAGAGTGCCCGGCATACCAAAAAAGCAATGCCAAATCCATAAATCCTTGGATGCTACGACCTCTAGCACAATTGTTGCATCACGAGACTTGCCACAATACATTCCCTGCCATGCCTTCGGGCAATTTTTCCAATTCCAATGCATACAGTCAATGCTACCTAGCATGCCAGGTCAACCTCTCCTCTCATTAGATGCCATCAATTTTTTTGTGTCATCCTCGTTGGGTGCCAGAAGATATTCAGGACCAAAGACACGGATGATCACTTTGGCAAAACTACGCACTGACTCAATTGTGGTATCTTCACCAATGCGAAGGTACTCATCGTCATAGTCAGCCGGAACGCCATATGCAATCACCCGCATAGCTGCCGAGATTTTTTGATATTCACTAAATCCCTTCAAGCCCGCGGCATTTCTTCTTTGAGTAAAATACCGACAATTTGCCTCGCAAGCTTGAACAATTTTCACAAAGAGAGATCGGCGCATTCGGTACCTTCTCCGGAAGAGGTGCGGTGGATATGTTGGATTCTCCGCGAAGTAGTCTTGCATCAACATCTCGTTCCCGAGATGGCAATTTCGAGGAATGCAAAGATGGCCGACGGTCGATCCTCGCTGCCTCTTTTGGTTCTCGTCTTCGTGCTCCTTCACGGCAAGGGCCATCACCAATGTCTGCTGCCGATAGTTTGCAAGCAGCGTCTCAACATCCGAGTCGTTCGAATCGTCCGAATCGTCGAGCAAAAACTTCTCGCACGGGCTCAATTCCATCTACATGAACAGAAACCGCACACCGCGTCAACCAACTATGCATAGTGTTCGGCACAAAGCACAAGCAAACACTCACCGGCGGCTCGTGGGGCGGGCGATCCCGGGCAGCGACTAGGGGCGGCTCGAGGGCGGTCGATCCCCGGCGGCGACGGCAACCAGGGGCGGCTCGTCTCGCCGGATCCGGGAGGGGGGGGGCGGTGCAGCGTATCGGTGGTGGAGGGTGGGGGCGCCCCCGCGGCACGATTCCGCCCGCAGATTTGGCCGGAATCACCGGCGGCGGATGGGCAGAACCAATGGCGGGCGGCGGCGGAAGGAGGTGGGGAAAGGGCGCGGGCTGAAATGTCCCTCCCGCCAACCGCTTTCCTGGGCTACGGGGCACCGTAGGGGCGAGGCGGAAACCTGCGTATTCGCGGGTTGGGGCCGAGATTTTGCCGCGCCCCTCAGAAAATTTTACGGGCCGGCCGCGTTTGCGGGGTCTGTTCGGGCGGGATTTTCTGCGCCGACCCGCATTTTGGCGGTTATTTTGTGGGTCGGGGCTTTTTACGGGGTCTGCTAGAGATGCTCTAACGGTTGGATTTTTGGAGATGCCTATATATACCCCTCCACCACATCCCACTCGTAAGAGAAGCACTCAGAACAGACCCACACTTCCATTTCCAAATTTCTGAGAGAGAACCACTTATTCTTGTGTTGAGGTCAAGATCATCCACTCCAACCATATGGATCTTGATTTCTAGCCTCCCCAAGTTGCTTTCCACCCAATCAATCTCTTCTACCCAAGGCAAATCTGTGAGAGAGTGATTGATTGTTGAGGAGACTAACATTTGAAACTCAATTGTTCTCAAATCCATAAAAGTATTCAATCCGGTAACGAAATCTGCATGCAAGACATATGTCAAGTGTTCTCAAATCCATAAAAGTATTCAATCCGGTAACGAAATCTCAAAGGGAAAACTCAATTCATCACAACTAGATAGAGAGGGAAACACATCATATGATCCGACTATATTAACAAAGCCCGTGATACATCAAGATCGTGACATCTCAAGAACACGAGAGAGAGAGATTGAACACATAGCTACTGGTACATACCCTCAGCCCCGAGGGTGGACTAGTCCCTCCTCGTCATGGCCTCCACCGGGATGATGAAGACGGCCACCGGAGATGGATTCCCCTCTCCGACAGGGTACTGGAACGTCTCCAGATTGGTTTTTCATCGATACAGAAAGTTGCGGCGGTGGAGTGGAGAGTCTAGTGTTATTTTTGGGGGTTTCCGAATATTTGCGAATTTATAGGCATCGGAGGCGGTGGAGGGGGTGCCCGAGGTGCCCATCCTCCACCAGGCCGCGCCAGGAGGCCTCTGGCGCGCCTTGGTGTAGGATGGCCACCCTGGGCCCCCTCTTCTGGTGTTCTTTGGCCCAGCTTCTTTCTTCTGGTCCATAAATAATCCACAAAAATCCCCGCAGCGTTTGCGCTCCGTTTGGTTCTGATTTTTTGCGAAGTAAAAAACAAGCAAAAACAGCAACTGACACTTTGGCATTATGTCAATAGGTTAGTCCTAAAAATGATATAAAGTTGTAATAAAATGATTGTAAAACATCCAAGAATGATAATATAACAGCATGGAACAAGCAAAAATTATAGATACATTGGAGACGTATCAACATCCCCAAGCTTAATTCCTACTCGTCCTCGAGTAGGTAAATGATAAAAACAGAATTTTTGATGTGGAATGCTGCCTAACATGTTCATCTCATATTTTTTCTTTTGTATAGCATGGACATTTGGACTTGTATTGATTCAAAGCAATAGTCTAGTTTTAACATAATGACTTCAATACTCAAGCATGTCAACAAGTAACCACGTCTTTCAAAATATCAACACTAAAGAAAGTTATCCCTAGCCCATCATGCTCAATCATTGATCCATTCATGAAACACACTCAAATATTAGCTATGCCCAATGCTCAAGTACGATCATAGTGCCCCCTAGTTGGTGCTTATAAGAGAAGATGAGACTCAAAGTAAAAATAAAAATTGCATAAAGTAAATAGATAGGCCCTTCGCAGAGGGAAGTAGGGATTTGTAGAGGTGCCAGAGCTCAAGGTTTAAATTGAGAGAGAAAAATATTTTGGGTGGCATGCTTTTCCTGTCAACGAAAACGATAAAGTAGCTCACAATACATTCCATGCTAGATATATCATAGGCGGTTCCCAAACAGAAAATAAAGTTTATTCCTTTTTCCACCAAACTTTCACTTTCCATGGCGGGCCGTATCCACGGTTGCCTTCCATACCAACACTTTCCAAGGAATTTATTATTTGACATCATAAAGTAAATATTTTTTTCCCTTTTTCATTTCGGGAATGGGCATCCCTATTACCGCCGCACTATCGTGCAATGACAAGTGAATAAACACTCATATTGAGAATAACACATCTAGCATGGAAAAATATTGGACACTCCCCACCGTTTCATGAGCGGTACGGGCACACAAAAGAGAAAATTTATTTTGAAAATTTAGAGATGGCACATACAAATTTACTTGGAACGGCATGGAAATATCGCATATAGGTAGGTATGGTGGACTCATAAGGCAAAACTTGGTTTAAGGATTTTGGATGCACAAGTAGTATTTCTAGTTAGTACAAAATGAAGGCTAGGAAATAGATTGGGAAGCAACCAAACCAAAAAATGAAAAATCACATAAGTGAGCATTGAACATAACTAACACCGAATAATGCACCACAAGTAGGATGTAACTTCATTGCATAACTATTGACTTTCGTGCATGCATAGGGAATCACAAACCTTAACACCAATATTCCTACTAAGCATAATTACTCACTAACATGACTCACATATTACTATCATCATGTTTCAAAACTATTACAAGTAATCAAGTTTAATTTGTCCAATGATCTTCATGAAAGTGTTTATTATATCCTCCTTGGATATCTATCACTTTGGGACTAGTTTCATATATTGCCATTGCTTTTTTGACAAGCTCAAACAAATTTAAATGAAGCACATTAGCATAAATATTTCATCCCTCAAAAAGGTATAAGTGAAGCATGAGAGGAAATGACAAGCTACTCTCAAAAGATATAAGTGAAGATCAATGAGTAGTCAAACAATTAAGTAGCTATGTGAGGACTCTCTCTCTCTCTCTCTCAATAAATATTTTCTGATCTGAGTATTTTATTCAAACAGCAAACTAAACAAAAATAGAACTCCAAGAATAGCACGCATCATGTGAACGAATAAAAATTTAGGCTCAACATAGGCTAACCAATAGTTGACGAAGAGAGGTGGGATGCATAGCATCCCCAAGATTAGATGCTTGAGACTTCTTGAACTATTTAATTGGGGTTCCTTGGGAATCCCCAAGCTTGAGCTTTTTTATGTCGTTCAATCCTCTCATATCATGGTTTCACCTATTCTCAAAAACTTCATCCACACAAAACTCGAAAAGAACTCGTGAGATAGGTTAGTACACATAAGAATAAATCAACACCTCATGTACTGCCAAGACAAGTTGCATAATAATTTCAAACATCATCTACTTTTTACTATCATTTCCACAATTTATATCTACCAATATAGGCTATGGAAACTATAGGATAAGCAGATAACAAAACAATGATAGCCATCTGTCCAAACAGAACAGTCTACAGAAATTTATGAAAACAGTGTACTTCTGTAACTCAAAAAATTATGAAAATTTAGGACAAGCTAAAGGATTTATATGACAACACTTTGTAAAAATTGCAAAAACTTTCCACGTTCCAGTAAAATATGAAAATTCAAACACTACATCAAAAGTTTCTGTTTTTACACAGCACACATCAAAACATGCAGTGCAAGCATCCTAAGACAATTCTTGGAACTTTATATTTAAAAACAAGATTGTAAATAACACCTAACATAAAATAACAAAATATAATGATGATCCAAGCAAAGCACATATTATGTGGCGAATAAAAATATAGCTCTAAGTAAGATATACAAATAATGTTGAAGACAAAAGAGGGGAAGCCTTCCTGGGCATCCCCAAGCTTAGACGCTTGAGTCTTCCTTGAATATTACCTTGGGGGTGCCTTGGGCATCCCCAAGCTTAGGTTCATGTCACTCCTTATTCTCCTCATATCGGTGTCTCACCAAAAACTTGAAAACTTCAATCACACAAAACTTAACGGAACTTCGTGAGATGGGTTAGTATAATAAAGATAGATTATTCACTTAGGAACTGTCAAGACAAGATTCATAATTGTTCCCACATGATACCTACTATATTCTACCATTCCCATAATTTATACCACTAAATATAAGCTATGGAAACACTAAAACAAGCAAACTATGCATGCAAAACAGAATCTGTCAGAAACAGAACAGTCTGTGAAGATCTGTAGTGTAGCCATACTTCCCTGTCTCTAACAATTCTGAAAAATTAGGACAACCTGAAGAATTTGTATATGAAGACTGTGTAAAAAATTTCAGATCAGTATCACGCCCAGTAAGAAATGAAAATTCCTGTACTGGAGTCAAAAGTTTCTGTTTTGGTTCAGCATCAATTCTACTCATCTTGTGAGTCATCCCAAAGGCTTTACTTGGCACTTTATTGAAATAAAAGGCACAAAACATGATTACTACAGTAGATTAATCATGTGAACACACAAAAACATAAATTAAAAGTGTTGGGTTGTCTCCCAACAAGCGATTTTCTTGAATGCCTTTTAGCTAGGCATGATGATTTCAATGATGCTCACATAGGAATAGTATTGGAAACATGTAAGAGAGCATCATGAATCTCATGACAAGCACATTTAAGTCTAACCCACTTCCTATGCATAGGGATTTTGTGAGCAAACAATTTATGGGAACAAGAATCAACCAGCATAGGAAGGCAAAACAAGCATAACTTCAAAACTTCGAACACATAGAGAGGAAACTTGATATTATTGCAATTCCTAAAAGCATATGTTCCTCCCTCATAATAATTTTCAGTAGAATCAAGAAGGAATTTCACAATATAAATATCACATAAATCATTCTTTTCATGATCTAGAAGCATAGAAAATTTATTACTCTCCACATAAGCGTATTTCTTCTCATTCATAATAGTGGGAGCATCAAATGAAATTAGAATACTATAAATTGTTTCCACATTAAAAGAGTAATGTTTAGTAAAAGGATATTCAAAATTATGACAATAATTATCACTACTTTTTATAACATAAGTATCATCACAGTAATCATCATAAGTAGCAACTTTGTTCTCACCATAGTCAAGTGAAACCTCTTCCGAAATAGTGGAATCATTACTAAATAAAGTCATGACCTCTCCAAATCCACATTTATCTTTATAATAAAATTCAACACCCTCCAAAATAGTGGGATAATAATTATCTAAAGTTGACACTCTTCCAAACCCACTTTCATAAATATCACAATCATCATAAATAGGAGGCATGCAATCATCATAACAAATTTGATCATTCAAAGTAGGGGAACTAAAAAGATCATCTTCATTAAGCATAGCATCCCCAAGCTTGGGACAAACATTAATTGCAGCAAATAAATTCTCGAACATGTCATTCTCATCAAACATAGCATCCCCAAGCTTGTGGGTTGGCATATCATAAGCATAGTCACTCTCATCATTAATAGTATGAATAGCACCAATAGTATAACAATTATTATCATCATAATTTACCAAGTTGGTGCCAAAAAGATTTTCAAGATTATAAGTAGTATCATTTTCTTCCCAATCATAGTCATCACAACAAGCAATAGGCATAACAAAATCATCATCAAGTGTATCATCTTCCACAATTATTTTTGATTCATCCTCGTGAGGCACAACAATAATAGCAGCAACATCATTTGGGAGAGATACCTTTTTACCTCTACTCTTTCTTCTTTTCTTCTTCTTCACCACATCATGTGTGGGTTCTAAGTAATTTTTCCGAGCTTCTTATTGATGAGATTGGTTGAATAGGGAGCTCCTCCTCGTCACCTATTACATCATGAGAGACAATATGAGGGAAAGTGGAAATCTTTACCCTTTCATTAGTATTCCTTTTATATTCTATTGGTTTTCCCATCTTTCTACAGTTGGCAATATAAGCATTCTCATTGCAATTTACCATGCAAAACATATAGATATTTTTTAGATTAGTTTCAATGTCGTCCGTGAGAATGAATACTTCAAACCAACCTAGTGAAATTTTGTAGCAAATTCATCTATCACAATTTTGTAGCAAATTCATCTATCCCCTTGAGCAAAGAATTGGTTCTATCATGTTTATGCTTCTTACAAAATCTATCCTCCCTATAAGGCACATCTTCACAAACTTTATGCACTCCACAAAAATTGACATGCTTATAAGATTTTTTTTTAATCATGACTAGTGCAATCATCATTAGTACTTTGGATATTCATAGAATTCACACTAACAACATTTCAATCATGCTCACCATTCAAGAAATTCTCACTAAGTATTTTCTTAGTTTCTTCCTCTACTAATTGAGCACAATTTTCTGAATCCTTATTTTCACGAAAGACATTATAAAGACGAAACAAATGATGCAACCGAAACTCCATTTTTTTGTAGTTTTCTTTTATAAAACCAAACTAGTGAAAAACAAGAAACTGAAAGATTTAATTGCAAGATCTAAAGATATACCTTCAAGCACTCACCTCCCTGGCAATGGCGCCAGAAAAGAGCTAGATGTCTACTATGCAACTTTATTCTTGTAGACTTTGTTGGGCCTCCAAGCGCAGAGTTTCGTAGGACAGTAGCAATTTTCCCTCAAGTGGATGACCTAAGGTTTATCAATCCGTGGGAGGTGTGGGATGAAGATGGTCTCTCTCAAACAACCCTGCAATCAAATACAAGAAATCTCTTGTGTCCCCAACACACCCAATACAATGGCAAATTGTATAGATGCACTAGTTCGGCGAAGAGATGGTGATACAAGTGCAATATGGATGGTAGATATAGGTTTTTGTAATCTGAAAATATAAAAACAACAAGGTAGCAAGTGACAAAAGTGAGCACAAATAGTATTGCAATGCTTGAAAACAAGACCTAGGGTCCGTACTTTTGCTAGTGCAATCTCTCAACAATGCTAATATAATTGGATCACATAACCATACCTCAACGTGCAACGAAGAATCACTCCAAAGTTCTTATCTAGCGGAGGACATAAGAAGAAATTGTTTGTAGGGTATGAAACCACCTTAAAGTTATTCTTTCCGATCGATCTATCCAAGAGTTCATACTAAGATAGCATCAAGTTATCCTTTCCGTTCGATCCATCTAAGAGTTCGTACTAGAATAACACCATATGATACGCATCAACCAACTCTAATGTCACCTAGATACTCCAATGTCACCACTAGTATCCATGAGTTAATTATACGATACGAATCAAACAATTACAGATTCATAATACGGAATCCACACAAAGAACCTCAAAGAGTGCCCCAAGATTTCTATCGGAGAAAGTAGGACAAGAACGTGTATCAACCCCTATGCATAGATTACCCCAATGTCATCGCGGGAATCCGCAAGTTGAGTACCAAAACATATATCAAGTGAATCAATAGAACACCCCATTGTCACCACGGGTATCCGCATGCAAGACATATATCAAGTGTTCTCAAATCCATAAAAATATTCAATCCGGTAACGAAATCTCAAAGGGAAAACTCAATTCATCACAACTAGATAGAGAGGGAAACACATCATATGATCCGACTATATTACCAAAGCCCGTGCTACATCAAGATCGTGACATCTCAAGAACACGAGAGAGAGAGAGAGAGAGAGATTGAACACATAGCTACTGGTACATACCCTCAGCCCCGAGGGTAGACTACTCCCTCCTCGTCATGGCCTCCACCGGGATGGTGAAGATTGCCACCGGAGATGGATTCCCCTCTCCGGCAGGGTACTGGAACGTCTCCAGATTGGTTTTTCGTCGATACAGAGAGTTGCGGCGGCGGAGCGGAGAGTCTAGGGTTATTTTTGGGGGTTTACGAATATTTGGGAATTTATAGGCATCGGAGGCGGTGGAGGGGGTGCCCGAGGTGCCCATCCTCCACCAGGCCGCGCCAGGGGGCCTCTGACGCGCCCTGGTGGAGGATGGCCACCCTGGGCCCCCTCTTCTAGTGTTCTTTGGCCCATATTCTTTCTTCTGGTCCATAAAAAATCCACAAAAATCCCCGCAGCGTTTGGGCTCCGTTTGGTACTGATTTTCTGCGAAGTAAAAAACAAGCAAAAACAGCAACTGGCACTTTGGCACTATGTCAATAGGTTAGTCCTAAAAAATGATATAAAGTTGTAATAAAATGATTGTAAAACATCCAAAAATGATAAGATAACAACATGGAACAAGCAAAAATTATAGATACGTTGGAGATGTATCACCAACCCGGCGTAGATGCTATGGAGGAAGAAGGCGTAGGCGGATGCCCCCAGATCGCTCTGCGCCACTACACCACGGGAGATCACAGTTGTCTTCCCCTCATTCCAGTCGCCCTCTATCAGTGGGCGCACCGGGTCCAGGTCTTCTTCCTTGGTGACAGAGGAGCGCATGAGAGCTGCCTCGATTTCCCGGGGGCTCGCGGCTGGAGCCATGGCCTTCGCCTTCTTCCCGCCCGGGGCCATCCAAGCGACGGAGTGGCAACCGAGATGAGGAGAAGAGCGCTTCGCCTGAGATTGGATCTGGTGGAGTTTCAAGCGGAGAAGGGAGGCACAGTGAGACGGACGCTAGGCAAAGGAGGGGTAGTGATGGCCCCGTGGCGCGGACAGGCTTTATGCCAGCCTGGGCAGTTGCCGAGGCATCGCGTGGAGGTGGGGGCGCCCCATGCCCCGGCGTGCGCCACGCGTCGCGACTGGCCTGCAGGCGGTTGGAACCCGCACCGCTTCGCCCCTCCAGCTGGCAGAGTCGTGCGTGGTGCAAGCTCGGGGGCTACTGTAGGGTCACTGGGACAGGGGATACCTAGGCCCGTCTGCCTGAGGCCCATGTCACGACGCGAGGCCTGGGCCCAGTGCAGCCCGTCCAGAGGGCGTCGCAAAGAGGGCCCTCAGGGGGGCCCCACCTCATGAGGCAATCGGCCGGAGGCACCCCCGCCAGCCTCCGGAGACACCCTCGCGAGGTCGCCTCTCCGAGGACGCCCCTAGGGGCCTCACGGTATGCACAGGTCAAAGGCAGCTCGATGGGGTCGCGCAGCCCGTCCCGTTCCGAGGGCAGTGCGCGCCCTGCCAAGCGTCGTCCGGAGCCGCGGCAGGGGGGCTACGGCAGGAAGACTTTCCTCTTTGGTGCTAAGGGAGCAGGGCCAGCCCGCCGTTTCTTAAAGCGCCCCCCAAAGGATTCCCGTTTGGTGTTAGGCGGCCAAGGCTGGGAGCTCGCCAGGATGGAGGTCATCCCCGAGCCCACCAGCGCGTCACGAAGGGAGGCTTTGGCAGGCGAAGACCACTTTTGTCAGGATACGCTGCAGTCCTGTCCCCCTTCAAACTGGCGCTTGTGGCAACCCTTCTCGCTTGATATTTTGGGGGAAGAGGACCGAAGCCAGCATAAAAAGGGGCAAGGCTGCAACCGTAGAGGGGGGGTCGACCCCCACTATATTCACTCTCACCCTCTAAGCAATCCAGACAGGCAAGAGTAGGGTTTTACACCGCAAGGTGGCCCGAACCTGGGTAAACCGCTGTGTTCTTTCTTCTTCCTCCAAGCTCAAGCACGCCAGAGCATCGCCGTAGGTTAGCGAGAGATAGCGAGGTTGGAGAGCCGGCGCACCCTAGAGTTCGAACCTGTCTTGGGTCCCCGGAGCCCCGATTCTGACAACATTACTCTGTTTTTACTTAATACTCTAGATGTATGCTAGATAGCGGTCGATGGGTGGAGTAATAGTAGTAGATGCAGGCAGGAGTCGGTCTACTTGCTTATGGACGTGGTGCCTATATACATGATCTTTACCGTGAATAAATATTGCATAACTATGCGCTTTTCTATCAATTGCCCAACAATAATTTTTCTACCCACCGTATGCTTTCTTCGAGAGAGAAGCCTCTAGCGAACACTATGGGCCCCGGGTCTCTTCACTAATATATTTACAAAAACTCTAAATACCTTGCTGCCATTATTTACTTTCTTTTTGTTTTAAATTTATATTTATCAATTTATCTATCTATCACTACTTATTGCTTACAAGTAACGAGTTCAAGGGGATTGACAACCCTCTTGCCCGCGTTGGGTGCAAGTGTGTACTCTTTTGTGTGTAGGCGTTGAAGACGGGAGTTGCGTAGTTCTTCTATTGGTTCGATAACCTTGGTTCTCACGGAGTTAAATACTTACCTTTATTGTGCTGCATCATTCCCACCTCTTCGGGGAAAATCCCAACGCATTTTACAAGTATGAGGAAGGACTTTTGGCGCCGTTGCCGGGGAGCATCACCAAATTCCTATCAAGTACCTTCTCACAAATTATCATTAACTTGTTCTACTTTTTATTTGTTGTTATATTTTGCTTTATATAAAAATCAAAAATACAAAAATATTTTATCTTTGCTAGTTTGCTTGTTTGCTTGTTATACTTGCTTCGCTTGTTACTTTGCTTGTTTCGTCACCATGTCTCAAGATACTACTAAGTTGTGTGACTTATCAAATACTAATAATAATGATTTTATTAGTATCCATATACCACCCTCCACTAGTGCGGAGTTTTATAATATTCATGCCGCTTTGCTAAATCTTGTTATGAAAGAACAATTTTCGGGAAGTCCTAATGAGGTTCCCGCTTCTCATCTCAACACCTTTGTTGAGTTATGTGATATGCAAAAGAAAAAAGGACATGGATAATGATGTGGTTAAATTGAAATTATTTCCTTTATCACTAAGAGATAAAGCGAAAACTTGGTTTTCATCCTTGCCTCGGAATAGTATTGGAACATGGGATAAGTGTAAGGTTGCTTTTATCGCCAAGTATTTTCCTCCCGCTAAAATTATATCTCTTCGAAACCAAATTATGAATTTTAAACAACATGAGCAAGAACATGTTGCACAAGCATGGGAGAGAATGAAAATGATGATTAGAAATTGTCCCACTCATGGCTTAAACTTATGGATGATTATACAAAATTTCTATGCTAGACTGAACTTTGTGTCTAGAAACCTTCTAGATTCTGCTGTAGGTGGTGGTACCTTTATGGATGTGACATTAGGAGAGGCTACAAAAATTTTGGACAACATCACGACAAATTATTCTCAATGGCACACTGAGCTAGCTCCAATTGGTAAGAAGGTAAATTCCGTCGAAGAAGCTACTACTTTGAGTGATAAACTGGATGCTCTTATGAATATGATTGCAAAAAAAATGTTCAAGTGAATCCTAATGATATGCCATTGTCTACTTTGATTGAGCAAAATAGTGATGCTATTGATATGAACTTTGTCTCATGAAATAAATGCTTATAGAGGTAATTTCAATGCTAGGCCGTATCCGGTAATTCCTCTAATAATTATGGCGACTCTTATGATAATTCCTATGGAAATTCATCTAATAATAATAGGATAACTACTGATCTTGAGAACACCATTAAATAATTTATTAGTTCTCAAAAGATTTTCAACATTATGATAGAAGAAAAGTTGACGACATGGCTAGAAACATGGATATGATTGCTCATGATGCGGGAACTCTTAAAAATAAAACTTTGTCAGCCAAGCATGATATTAATGAGTCTATTAATTCCATCCAAATATCTATTAATGAAAGTAAGGAGAGGACCGTGAGGTTGAGAGCTAAGAAAAAAATTCTCCGAAAAGACTCTTCCACCCGGTTTTTACTGTAATCATGATGAAGATATTAAAATGATTGGTACGTCTCCCATTGAATCTTTGTTTACTAATCTGAAAATAGATGATAAAGGGACTGGAAATGAGTCTACTTTAAGTAGAAGGCGTCCCATTTGTTCGGAGGGTGATGATCTTAATGATAAAAATGAAAAAAGTCGGTTTGGAGAGGTCAAAACTTTAACTAGTGAGGTCAAAACTTTAAGTATCAGCCGTGTGGGATGCCATCTAGTAACCCCCCATGAGCTTGTTTCTCACTTAACAGATCACACATCCGCGACTTGAGACGTTGCACAACTAGAGGAGTTATGTCTCCTGATTGACGTACCGACTATCCTAAATACCCCTCTCTGCACAACTGATACTTGTAATAACTGCGCTTGGAACTTCAAGAAAAGCAGACCGTTTACAGTAAGGTTCACTTACAGAATGATGTTAGATACAAAGCAAAGAAGAGATGCTTGGTTGGATGGAACGTCAGGATCCTCCAGTACTAACCATCCTCCAGTACTAACCGTGACGCTGCATCATGGAAACTTTTCTGTAGAACTTCAGTGCCAGGCAAAGTTTGAACATTTTTGTGAAGATTAGCAAGACACTCATTGCCGAGAGAAGAGGCAAGAGCTCACAAAAATATGTCCTCAATGAGCACATGCAGCCTCTGCGGGGCTGAAGACTCATGGTGCCACTCTGTGTTGGAATGCTCAATGTCGAGGTGCATCTAGGCACTTGTGGATGGAGAGTTCGCCAAACACTTATGTCAAACAACCGAGCCAAGTGCTAAATAGTGGATATTCATAATGATAGACATGCTATCACATGATGTGTGTGTAAAACTTGCGCTGACACTTTGAGGAATTTGGTGGGCGAGGAGAAAGGCCATCTATGAAGAGATATTTCAGAGCCCATCGACCACTTATCAGTTCATACTTAGATTCATTGAGCATTTGGTAACGTTGCTAAAGAAGATAGCGAAAGCTCTTGTGATCCCGGGAAGATTGGTTCGGCTGAAAGCTCCTCCTCAAGGATATGCAAAAATTCATGTGGATGTTGCCATACCTCGGAATCACATTAAGGGCTCGGTAGCTGCAGTTTGTAGGGACGCAGAAGGGAATCACATGGGCAGCTCCTCTCTGGTGATCCATGATATAAGCGATGTCGCAACATTGGAGGCCATTGAATGCCAAGAAGCTTTTTCTCAGCGTGAGGATTTGAGGCTCCAAAATTTCATCATTTCTAGATGGGGCACGACATTGAGTATATGGTAACATTTTTACCGAAATCAAGCATAGGACGCTTTTTTTAAATTGTATATTTACTTTAGAAGGCCGAGCTGCTAATAGCCATGCTGATAGGTTAGCCAAGTTCTTTCATGCTCTTGATCAGGGCGGCATGTTTGGTTGATCCAACCCAATGATCCAATTTATATTCCACTTCATGTTGGTTTTGAATAATAAAACTTGGTGATACCCCTAAAAAAAACTAGCGTCACCTTGGTGTTTACGATGCATGTGTGTTAATGATGTGCACGTTAGTGGCAGCTGAACCAGGCTCGACTGACCCAAATTTCACTAGTGCAGAATCGGCCTATAGTGCCGGTTCATAAGGGCCTTTAGTGCCGGTTCTCCAACCGGCACTAAAGGGTGGGGACTAAAGCCCCCCCCTTTAGTCCCGGTTCAACACGGCCCGGCACTAAAGGCCCACCACGTGGCACCTGCCGGCGCTGTGGGCTGGGGGACCTTTAGTCCCGGTTGGTAACACCAACCGGCACTAAAGGCCCACCACGTGGCACCTGCCGGCGCCAGGGCTGGGGGACCTTTAGTCCCGGTTGGTAACACCAACCGGGACTAAAAGTATTTAATTCTTTTAATTTTGGTTTATTTTTTCTTTTAATCCTTTAGGGGTTTATGAATTAATTATGGTTTATTTTTCCTTTTAATTTTGTGTTTTCCATTTAATTATTTTTCATTTCAAACATATATTACGCTACTACATACTGTACACGTTGTGCATATATATATAAATAGAATTTCTCGTAGAACTGATCATATATATATATATATATATATCATCGAATTTCTCGTACGACGACCATTCACATACATATATATATATATATATATACAATTTGGTATATACAATTTCTCCTACAATTTGCGGATCATTACATATGCAGGGCATTACTGCTTGATCTTGTAATGGTATTCTCCTTTGGGATCTATGTCCTGGTCGAGCAGAAATCCAGCTATTTCCTCTTGAATTGCTCGTACGTGAGCCGTTGGTAGGAGCTGGCCCCGCATCTCCATCAGCTATAATCAGGAGATCAAGATGAATATATTAGTTGTGTGTATATATATTAGCTAGATCACGATAAAAAATTATGGATAGTGTTCTGGCAAACGTACCCAAAGATTTCTTTCATCTCTGCTCCTTTCAGACGTGATCATGCGAATGTTCTCGCAAACGTAGTATACGCATAAAGCATTCCCCTGCTCCTGCTTCATGCACTTTACGAGAATAAAATTCAATCAGGTAATAATTAATCAAGCATGATAATGGTATTGAAACTAGAATTAAAGAGATGCACGGACGTAGCTAGCTAGTACTACTTAATTACCTTGGGTCGCACCCATTTCAGCTGTTGTTTCCATTCGCCGGGGACCTCTTTGATGAACTTTTGCCAAGCCCTGCCCGCCGGCAAAGAAAATGAATAAAGGAGTTATTAACTAGTTGATATCAGGAAATGAAGTAAAGAGGCTGACATAGTGCGATAATGATTGAAATTACCTGTCGACCATCCCCCTAACGATTGCGTATTCGGATGGATTCTTATATAGTGAGTCCAGTACTTCAACTTTTCCCTTGTCAACTTCAATGATTAACAAGATCCAGTGGTAACTGCATGCGCACACGTTTTTTATAAATAAGCGGGCATGTGCATAACTCATCAACTACACTTATTAACATCTAGTAAGCAAAAAATAGAATTTCTGGTTGGGTGTTTAGTTGCTTCAAAAACTCTAGCAGGAATCTCTCTGTGTCTTTTCTCGAATATTGATCTTCCCATATCGCCTGATTAACCGTATTTGGGTCAATGAACCCAATGCCATAGCGTCCAGCTTTTTTCGTTTCATACATCTTCATTCTGCATAATACCACAGAAAAGAATATAGTGAGGATAATTACAGGTAATGAATGAGAGCACATCTAGCTAGCTAGCTAGAGACTTAAATTGCAGAAAGAAATCACTTACAGACAATAGCAACTGACGATAGATTTGTCGAGTGCATCTTGTTGGAATAACTGAAACAACTCTGAATAATGAATCCACAAATCTTTTTTATGGAAGTAATGCTTTCTCTTGACTTCCACCATGAGGGACTCTTGATTGGTATTTGCTGTTTCTTGCATGTACCACGTATGCAAATTGTACATTCTCGTTGGTAGAAGCTTGACATCGTCAGGCTTGACCAGAGGTTTGCCGCGGACATATTGGTATTTTACTTCCTCCTCTGTAATCCCGGGGATTTCCTCAAGGCCTAGGAGTTGTTCAACAGTGACACCGGCCTCTTTAGCCTGCCTTCTAAGATCGTTGGTTATTACCAGCCGACCGGCGGTACTCACAGGTGTTTGTACAATGAGCGGGGGGATCGATTGCACTGCCTATTCTCCCAGCTGGGGAACAGTTTTCCCGCTTTTTTTGCCAACTGCTTGGCTCGAGCTCGAGCTCGACTCCTTTTGCCTAGCTAAATATGACTTCTTGATAGACCACACATAGTCGGAGTCCTTCTGATTGTCAGCCGGTCGAGCCATATCAATAAAGTGTTGTGAGACATGCTCAGGTACTTTCTCCTTTGGCGGCGCGGGCGGTTTCGATGCAAAATGGGCCTTCAATTGGGCATCATATGCGTCGCCGAGTTCCTCCTGAGTCAGGTGGTAAGACAACTTCGGAAGAGGCTTGAGGCTTGGACCATATTTGAATTTCTTGTCTGTTGTACCGCTAGCCATCATAGCTGCTGCCTCTCTGTTCCGCTGTTGCTTAGGCTGACGCCGTGCCGGACTTGGAGGAGGAGTCGGCTGACGCGGTGCCGGCGGACTTGGAGGAGGAGGAGTTGCCTGACACCGTGCCGGACTTGGAGGAGGAGTCGGCTGACGCGGTGCCGGCGGACTTGGAGGAGGAGGAGTTGGCTGAGGCCATGCCGGACTTGGAGGAGGAGTCGGCTGACGCGGTGCCGGACTTGGAGGAGGAGGAGTCCACTGGCGCGGCGGTGGACTTGGAGGAGGTGGAGTCGGTGGCCTTGGAAAGACGATGCAATCCTTTTTCCATAGAATGATACGATGTATGGCCTCTCCTAGTGTTCTCTCCTCGTCTCCTCCAAGAATGTCAAGTTGTAGCTCGTTATATCCTGACATCACTTCATCAACCCCGACACGAGCATAGCCAGCTGGAATGGGATTGCAATGGAAGGTTGCTTCAGGGGGATTTGCTAAATCATAGCCGTCCGCCACCTTCATGGATAAGTTCTTCACTTTCATGTGTAGCTCACAGTTAGTCCTGTCTTTGATATCATCCATAGGGTAGCTAGCTAGCAATGCATTATCGATATCGGCCGGGGCGGAACCCACGCTGCTTCTCGGCATAGATGGGACGGTGCTATCCAATGCTGGATCGATCTGCTCATGCTGCCGCTGAGACGCCCTTTCCTGGCTGAGTGAGTCGATCTGCTCCTGCTGCCGCCTGACAAATCGTTCCAACTCCAGGTGCTTTGATTCTAGGCCTTCAAGGCGGAGTGCTTCCTCCTTCTTCTTCTTCTCCTCCTGCATCTTCTTTCTCGCACGGCTTCTATAGTCGTCGTTCCAATCCGCAAACCCCTCAAACCACGGAACAACGCCTTTGCCTCGTGTTCTTCCTGGGTGTTCACAATTCTTCAGGGCGCGCGTAAGCTCGTCGTTCTCTCTGTTGGGCGTGAACACCCCCGTTCAAGCTTCTTCTATTGCAATAAGTATTTCGTCTGTCGCTTCTTTAAGACTTGCCTTCACCATAACCAGCCCTGTCTCTGGGTCCAACTTCCCCCCATGCGCATAAAACCATGTCCTGCACCTGGAGGGCCATGTCAATGTAACTGGATTGACCCCTGCACTAATCATCTTTTGCTCAGATTGATCCCACTTAGGCAGGGCCACCTGGTAGCCACCTGGCCCCAGAGTATGGTGCCACTTCTTTTTCGCAGCATTAATCTTGTTTATTCTCGACCGTTCCTTAGCTTCTTCCGATTCCTTGAACTTCACGAAAGCATCCCAGTGATCTTTTGCCTTCACCAGTGCTCCCGTGAATCCTGGAGTCTTCTTTTTTGATTTGATGCACTTAGTCCATGCATTTTTCTTGAAGGTGTTGAATGCGATCGCCATCTTTTTAAGAGCATAGTTTCTGACTTTCTTCAGATCTGCATCTGTCAAATTATCTGGTAGGGTGAAATGTTCCATGAGCGTAGTCCAAAGCACATCTTTTGCTCTTTCGTCGACAAAAGTAACTCCTGCTCGATCTCCCTTTGCTGGCTTTTTCCATTCTTGAACGGAGATCGGGATTTGGTCCCTGACAATAACTCCGCATTGATTCTTGAACTTGGTCGCATTTTTCCTAGGTTCAAGCGGTTCGCCAGTTGATGTTTTGATGGAATTGATGTTGAACTTTACGCCTTTGTCCAACTTTTTGGCCGGGCCTCGAACAACCCTGTCGCTTGTAGAAGATTTGCTCGATCCGGAGGCCTAAAAGAAGAAAGATCGATTCGTTAATACATACAAATCAATTAAGACATTTAATGATCACCGGATGGCTTATATATTAAATATACCTCGCCGGTCTTTGTTATTTGAAGAACATTTTCTTCGTCAACATCGTTGTCGTCACCTTCATCTATTTGTTCGTCTTCATCAAATATCATACAACCCTCACCGGAATTGTTCAGATATTGCGAGCCGTCATCATCTTCAGGTTCATGCTCTGGGCTCGTGGAGCATATGATGTCGAACAGAGCCTCTTCTCCTTCTCTGTCGGTATTGTCCATAGCTTTTATTTAACTAATCTAGAAGAAAAACAATTTAGTATTCAAATTAGAATGCATGCAATCAATAAGGAAAAACTGAATCGTAGTACATAATATGCATCTCGAATAATTCATATAATATGCATCATCGAATATAATCTCGAATAAATCGTCTCGAATATTATCGAATATAATCTCGAATACATCTCGAGTATTATCACTAGCTAATACAGATCGAATATTATCGAAGAATCTAGTTCACTCGTGGTTCCTGAGGCACGGGCGGTGGACACCCAAAGAGAAGGAACCATCACATGATCATAGCTCGGGTGAGATCCCTGAAGAACCTGCCAGGTATTGGAGAACCTGACGTCCAACGCATCCATGTAGCGCCGGACGTGCTCGTCCTCCTCCCTGACACGGCGACGTACCACCTCCGGCGGGGCCGGCTGCCTCCGCACCGAAAGTGGCCCAGGCGAACGCCACCAAAGAAGCTCCGGGTCGACGACGGGACCCGGGGCCGGGTTTCTCACCAAGCTGCGCGCCCCTGAAGGTAGCACCTCCCAGTGCCAGCCCGGCGGAGCCCAGTCCCGAACGTTGCCCCTCTGAAGCAGGACGTCGCCACCGATCCGACGACGAGGATGCGGGCCGGGCATCGTAGACGTCGAGAACAAATTCTATGCAAATTTAACATTTTTTAAATGCTTGATTATGATTTTTGTAATTCTACATCATCCAATATATACATCATTCTACATATATCCATCATCCAATCTACTTTTGTCCATCTAATTATAACTTATCCATAATCATTCTACATATATACATCATTCTAACATAACATTCATCTACACAAATATACATATAAATTTGCAAAAATACATCATCTACACAAAAATACATCATTCTGACATATCATTCATTCTAACATAACATTCATCTACACAAAAATACATCATTCTAACATGTGTGTGTGTGTGTGTGTGTTCATGCATCATGTGTGTGTGTGTGTGTGTGTGGGTTCTCGGGGAGGGGCGGCCATGGCGCGCGGCAGGGAGAGGAGAGGGGGGAGGGGCGGCCATGGCGCGCGGCAGGGAGAGGAGAGGGGGGAGGGGCTCACAGCGGGGCGACGGCGAGGCGAGGCGAGTCGACGGCGACGACGACCGCGACGGCGACGACGACGGCGACGACGCACGAGAGGTCGAGGAGGAGATCGAGGGGGGCGGCGAGGTCAACGCGCGACGGCGATGGCGATGGCGCGGCGAGGCGACGGCGACGGCGAGGCGATTCGACGGTGATGGCGACGGCGAGGCGAGTCGACGGCGACGGCGGCGGGGTGCTGATCCGGCAGCCTGGCGGCGTCCTGTTCGGCGTCGTCGAGGGGGGAAAAGCGATGAGTTCTGAAATTTTGCAAACTGCCGCTTATATACAAACACCTATAGTCGCGGTTGGTGGCTCCAACCGCGACTAAAGACCGCCCTTTAGTCGCGGTTGGAACCACCAACCACGACTAAAGGTGAATTCACCCAGCCGAAGCGGCGGGAAGCGCAAGCCTTTAGAAGCAGTTGGTGGTTCCAACCGCGACTAAAGGGGGGCCTTTAATCGCGGTTGGAACCACCAACCGCGACTAAAGGTCTGGCTTCCCGTGTCGAATGTTTAGTCCCACCTCGCTAGTTGAGAGGAGCTCGCACCGGTTTATAAGCCCCGCCGCGGCTACCTTGTCGAGCTCCTCTCTAATGCAGGCCTTCTGGGCCTACCGCACCTGTGCTGCCCTGTTGGGCCTACTGGGCCTGCATCCCGGCCCAATACGCTGTGGTGGCCCAGTAGGCGGGCATTTTTTTATTTACTTTTCAGTTTTTTCTAATTTCTGTTTTATTTATTTTCTTTTGTTTCTGAGTTTTTTTTGCTTTATTTAGAATTAATGAGTGAATCTTTTTGCGTTAGGTCAAAAAAATTATAAACTTTCTGTTAGTGGCAGTAGTTTTCAAATTTGAATAGTTTAAATTCGAATTATTTGAAATTTGTGTGAATCACTAGTTTGTGAATAACTTTACTTTAAAAATAGATTTTGCAGTGATTCTTTTTTCTGCTGTTTAATATTAGCGTGTTTTATCATTATATTCAATTTGGTAATTCTTAGGTTATTTAAAAAATGAAATGCCTTTGTAACAGACGAGTTTTCGTCTGAAACCCTTATACTTCGAAAGAGATTGTCCATTTTGTACACGAAGTGGATCCAGTTTTTGCCGTAACCCTCTCAACTTTTTAGCACATGCTATGTGGGTGAAATGATGATACCATGCCAACTTTCAACCTTTTTAGAGTTCATTTGTAGTGCTTTTCAATTTTAGGGTCATTTAGCTCAAAAGAATCAGTAAATGCATGAAAAATAGCAAATGAAGTCAAAAAGGGTTGAAAATTGATGACGTGGCTTCGAATGGTGCATACTGAACACACAAAAAGTCTGGAGTTGAAATAAGTTTAAAAAAATAAAATGCCTTTGTAACAGACGAGTTTTCGTCTGAAACCCTGATACTTCGAAAGAGATTGTCCATTTTGTACACGAAGTGGATCCAGTTTTTGTCGTAACCCTCTCAACTTTTTAGCACATGCTATGTGGGTGAAATGATGATACCATGCCAACTTTCAACCTTTTTAGAGTTCATTTGTAGTGCTTTTCAATTTTAGGGTCATTTAGCTCAAAAGAATCAGTAAATGCATGAAAAATAGCAAATGAAGTCAAAAAGGGTTGAAAATTGATGACGTGGCTTCGAATGGTGCATACTGAACACACAAAAAGTCTGGAGTTGAAATAAGTTTAAAAAAATAAAATGCCTTTGTAACAGACGAGTTTTCGTCTGAAACCTTGATACTTCGAAAGAGATTGTCCATTTTGTACACGAAGTGCATCCAGTTTTTGCCGTAACCCTCTCAACTTTTTAGCACACGCTATGTGGGTGAAATGATGATACCATGCCAACTTTCAACCTTTTCAGAGTTCATTTGTAGTGCTTTTCAATTTTAGGGTCAGTTAGCTTAAAAAAATCAGTAAATGCATGAAAAATAGCAAATGAAGTCAGAAAGTGTTGAAAATTGATGACGTGGCTTCGAATCGTGCATACTGAACACACAAAAAGTCTGGAGTTGAAATAAGTTTAAAAAAATGAAATGCCGTTGTAACAGACGAGTTTTCGTCTGAAACCGTGATACTTCGAAAGAGATTGTCCATTTTGTACACGAAGTGGATCCAGTTTTTGTCGTAACCCTCTCAACTTTTTAGCACATGCTATGTGGGTGAAATGATGATACCATGCCAACTTTCAACCTTTTCAGAGTTCATTTGTAGTGTTTTTCAATTTTAGGGTCATTTAGCTCAAAAAAATCAGTAAATGCATGAAAAATAGCAAATGAAGTCAGAAAGGGTTGAAAATTGATGACGTGGCTTCGAATGGTGCATACTGAACACACAAAAAGTCTGGAGTTGAAATAAGTTTAAAAAAATAAAATGCCTTTGTAACAGACGAGTTTTCGTCTGAAACCCTGATACTTCGAAAGAGATTGTCCATTTTGTACACGAAGTGGATCCAGTTTTTGCCGTAAACCTCTCAACTTTTTAGCACATGCTATGTGGGTGAAATGATGATACCATGCCAACTTTCAACCTTTTCAGAGTTCATTTGTAGTGCTTTTCAATTTTAGGGTCATTTAGCTCAAAAAAATCAGTAAATGCATGAAAAATAGCAAATGAAGTCAGAAAGGGTTGAAAATTGATGACATGGCTTTGGAAATAATATTTCTTCGCGTTTCGAATGCCAAAACACATAAGTACACTACTATTACAAAAATTCCCTCCGGTTTGTCCGAAGTGGGACTTTCCAGATATATAAGTCTGGAAACTAACTAGAGAAGCCGGTCACATCCCAGAGTGGGATCTTTGGGTATAAAACTTTTTCTTCGCGTGTGTCCCTTTGCGCCGTAACCATGGACAATCTTCATCGTTTAACTTGATGCTCGGGTCAACATTCACTGTGAAGGGAGCAATTTCATGAAACTTTTCATAATCTTCTGACATGTCTGTCTTGTCCTCCACTCCCACGATGTTTCTTTTCCCTGAAAGAACTATGTGGCGCTTTGGCTCATCGTATGATGTATTCGCTTCCTTATCTTTTCTTTTTCTCGGCTTGGTAGACATGTCCTTCACATAGAAAACCTGCGCCACATCATTGGCTAGGACGAATGGTTTGTCTGAGTACCCAAGATTGTTGAGATCCACTGTTGTCATTCCGTACTGCCGGTCTTCCTTTACCCCGCCTCCTCTCAGATTGACCCATTTGCACCGAAACAAAGGGACCTTCAAACCAAGTCCATAATCAAGTTCCCATATCTCCTCTATGTAACCATAATATGTGTCCTTTGGCCTATTGGTGTTTGCTGCATCAAAGCGGACACCACTGTTTTGGTTGGCGGTCTTTTTATCTTGGGCGATCGTGTAAAATGTATTCCCATTTATCTCGTACCCTTTGAAAGTCAATATAGTCGAAGATGGTAACTTGGACAGTAAGTACAGGTCATCTGTAACAGTGTCATCATGCATGAGACGTGTCTGCATCCAACCGGCGAAAGTCACAGTTTGTTCATGTGTAATCCAGTCGTCAGACTGCTCCGGGTGTTTGGAGCGTAGAATATTCTTGTGTTGCTCGGTATACGGAGCCACCAAGGCGGAACTTTGTAGAATTGTGTAGTGTGCTTGCGCCAAAGAATGCCCGTCCCGGCATAGTACTGAATTCTTTCCTAGCGTGCCTTTTCCACCCAGTCCGCCCTCATGCCGCGATTCAGGAACACCAATCGGCTTAATGTCAGGAATAAAGTCAACACAAAACTCAATGACCTCCTCTGTTTCATGGCCCTTGGAGATGCTTCCTTCTGGCCTAGCACGATTATGAACATATTTCTTTAAGACTCCCATGAACCTCTCAAAGGGGAACATATTGTGTAGAAATCCAAGACCCAGAATGGAAATCTCCTCGACTAGGTGAACTAGGATGTGCGTCATGATATTGAAGAAGGATGGTGGGAACACCAACTCGAAACTGACAAGACATTGCACCAAATCATTCTCTAACCTTGGTAGGATTTCTGGATCGATTACCTTCTAAGAGATTGCATTGAGGAATGCACATAGCTTCACAATGGCTAATCGAACGTTTTCCGGTAGAAGCCCCCTCAATGCAACCGGAAGCAGTTGCGTCATAATCACGTGGCAGTCATGAGACTTTAGGTTCTGGAACTTTTTCTCTGCCATATTTATTATTCCCTTTATATTGGACGAGAAGCCAGACGGGACCTTCATACTGAGCAGGCATTCGAAGAAGATTTCCTTCTCTTCTTTGGTAAGAGCGTAGCTGGCATGACCTTGAAACTGCTTTGGATCCATGCCGTCTTCTCCGTGCATACGTTGCTGGTCCTCCCGTGCCTCCGGTGTATCTTCTGTCTTCCCATACACGCCCAAGAAGCCTAGCAGGTTCACGCAAAGATTCTTCGTCACGTGCATCACGTCGATTGCAGAGCGGACCTCTAGGTCTTTCCAATAGGGTAGGTCCCAAAATATAGATTTCTTCTTCCACATGGGTGCGCGTCCGTCAGCGTCATTCGGAACAGATTGTCCGCCAGGACCCTTTCCAAAGATTACTTTTAAATCCTTGACCATATCAAGTATATCATCACCAGTACGGTGGCGAGGCTTCTTCCGATGATCTGCCTCACCTTTGAAATGCTTGCCTTTCTTTCTTACGGGATGCCTGCTCCGAAGAAATAGACGATGCCCCAGGTACACATTCTTCATACATTTATCCAAATATATACTGTCGGTATCATCTAAACAGTGCGTGCATGCGTGGTATCCCTTGTTTGTCTGTCCTGAAAGGTTCCTGAGAGTAGGCCAATCATTGATGGTTACAAACAGCAACGCTCGCAGGTAAATTCCTGCTGTTTGTGCTCATCCCACGCATGTACACCTTTTCCATTCCACAACTCTAAAAGTTCTTCGACTAATGGCCTTAGGTACACATCAATGTCGTTGCCGGGTTGCTTGGGGCCTTGGATGAGCACTGGCATCATAATGAACTTCCGCTTCATGCACAACCAAGGAGGAAGGTTATAGATACATAGAGTCACAGCCCAGGTGCTATGATTGCTGCTCTGCTCCCCAAAAGGATTGATGCCATCTGCACTTAAACCAAACCATACGTTCCTTGCGTCATCTGCAAAGTCCTTCCACTTTCTCTCGATTTTTATCCACTGTGATCCGTCAGCGGGTACTCTCAACTTCCCGTCTTTCTTACGGTCATCTTTGTGCCATCGCATCAACTTGGCATGCTCTTTGTTTTGGAAAAAATGTTTCAACCGTGGTATTATAGGAGCATACCACATCACCTTGGCAGGAATCTTCTTCCTGGGGCGCTCGCCGCAACATCACCAGGGTCATCGTGGCCGATCTTATAGCGCAATGCACAGCATACCGGGCATGCATTCAAATCCTCGTACTCACCGCGGTAGAGGATGCAGTCATTAGGGCATGCATGTATCTTCTGCACCTCTAATCCTAGAGGGCAGACGGCCTTCTTTGCTTCGTATGTACTGTCGGGCAATTCGTTGTCCTTTGGTAGCTTATTCTTCATTATTTTCAGCAACTTTTCAAATGCCTTGTCAGGTACACCATTCTCTGCCTTCCATTGCAGCAATTCCAGTGTGGTACCCAGCTTTTTCTTGTCATCTTCGCAATTTGGGTACAACAATTTCTTGTGATCCTCTAACATGCGCTGCAACTTCAGCTTCTCCTTTTCACTTGCGCAGTTTCTCTTTGCATCGGCAATGGCCCGACCAAGATCATCAGCGGGCTCATCTGATGCCTCTTCTTCAG
The DNA here is from genome assembly GCA_039707655.1 of Elymus sibiricus. Taxonomy (NCBI): domain Eukaryota; kingdom Viridiplantae; phylum Streptophyta; class Magnoliopsida; order Poales; family Poaceae; genus Elymus; species Elymus sibiricus. The sequence goes on from CM077667.1 coordinate 118,336,288, forward strand.
CTCCTTCCCGCATTGCCGGCTCAGCTTCTTCCCCCATTGTTGTACCATCGTATTCATGGAACCCATGGCCAGGATAGCTGTCGTCATCCTCTTCTTCTTCATTCTCTTCCATTAGGACCCCTCTTTCTCCGTGCTTGGTCCAACAGTTATAGCCGGACATGAAACCGGACTCAAACAGGTGGACGTGAATGGTTCTTGAGTTAGAGTAATTTCGATCATTCTTACAGCCAACACATGGACAATACATAAAACCATCCGCCCGCTTGTTTGCCTCAGCCGCAACCAGAAAAGTATGCACGCCATTAATGAACTGGGGAGAGCATCGGTCATCGTACATCCATTGCCGGCTCATCTTCATTACACAACACCGAAAAGACCAAATTAATACAAGTTCATACATAAAGTTCATACACACTTGTTCTCATAAAGCAACATACAAACTTTATAGCTAAAGCATTTAAATGCAACAACAAATGCGATCAAGATCGCAACTAAGGTAACAATTGATCCAACAGCATAGTGATACCAAGCCTCACTATCAATGGCATATTTTTTAAATTTTCTAATCTTCAAGCGCATTGCATCTATCTTGATCTTGTGATCATCGACGACATCGGCAACATACAACTCCAGTTTCATCTTCTCTTCTTCAACTCTTTTCAATTTTTCTTTCAAATACTCGTTTTCTTTTTCAACTAAATTTAACTTCTTGACAAGAATATCTATGTCTTTTTCAACTAAATTTAACTTCTTGACAAGAATATCTATGTCGGTTGCAATTTCCGGTTCACATACCTCCTAGATAAAAATATCTATGTCAACTTGATGGGCATAATTGTCATAAACACGAAATGCAACAAACAGTTATAAAAGAGAGTATATACCACATCCGAATCATAAACCGGACGAGGGCTGACGGGGACGGATATCAAAACCATGCCACTATGTATAACAAACAACCATATAGGTAAGAAAACTATACAAGTAACTATCTAAATCTTACAAACATGATTTTTTTTTATAAAAAGGATAAGAACAAGAGGCTCACCAAGGTGGTGCCGGCGACAGGACGGTGCGGGCGATCGACGGTGGTTAGGACAGGGACGGGAAGGCACTAAGTAAACCACACCTACACATGCAAAGTAAGAAGTTAATTTGAGCTCAAATTGCATATATATCAAATGAACTACCACATATAAATACTCCCAAACTAAAACCCACAAATCACTATACTTATAGAGCATTGCAAGAGCTAATCTATCAATGAGAGATGAAAGGACAAAGTTGCTAACCTTTGTGAACACTTGGATGGATGGGGTGCCTCCAAATTTTGGCAAAAATGGAGGATGAGCTCGAGGAAGAGGAAGAACAAAGGAGGGGAAGAAGGGGAAAACAGGGAGGAGTATTGTGTTCGGGCTGGCCGAATTCATATAGGGGATCTTTAGTCCCGGTTCGTGGCACGAACCGGGACTAAAGGTGAGCCTATAGTCCCGGTTCGTGTCACGAACCGGGACTAAAGGTAATCGTGGGGCCCCAGGCTGACACCAGCCTAGCACAAACCCTTTAGTCCCGGTTCGTGTTACGAACCGGGACTAAAGGTCCGGAACGAACCGTGACTAATGATGCCCGTCCCGAACCGGGACTAATGGTCACATTAGTGCCGGTTCAAAACCAGACCGGGACTAATGCTTTGGACAAAAGGTCTGTTTTCTACTAGTGTTTTGCTTCTAGTCAACTCACTGGTAGCTGGTCCCTTTTTCTGCGGGTTTCCTTTTGCTAATCGTTAATCACTCGTGCTCTGAAAACCTTAAATCTCATTCACCTGAAACTACGCAACAATAACAATACTGACACAGCAGAACTGGTGTATCAAAATCGTACGGATACAGTATAGCAAGAACAAATACTGTAATTTTCACTCTATACGTGCAACCTGGTACCTTGATATGTACAATTAATGTAGTAACGAGACAGACAAGAGACGAACACCACGTCCTAAGCTATATGAGAAGCGAGAAGAACGATCGATCGATCGAACATGTAGGCTATGTACATAACTGTAGCCATGGTCACCTTTGCATGCATATACCCGTCGTCGTCAACGTACTGTACATCCTAGCGGCGCTAATTAAGGGTGTATCCCGTCGCTCGGGCCGGACGGCGGCAACGGCCGCCGTGACATAGGGACAACGCGATCCGTCTTCTTCTGTGGCCACTGATCTTGGCTTCCATGGCCGGACGCGATCTCCGACGCCCGTCCTGGCACGTTCACGCCCATCGCTGCCCCGGTAACGAGCACAGCGTGGCCATGGTGACGGTTGTCGCTAGTCGCCACCCCTGCTGTCGTCGGCGTCGACGACGCAGCCGCGAACCCTATGACGAGCCCCAAAGACACCATTGTCACCAGAAGAGGAACGAGGATCCGCGAACGAATCTGCAGCCATGATGCTGCAGGAAGAGGACGAGGCATGGCTGCAAGAGATAAGGGCCAGCTGATACGCGCTGTCGATTTAATTGTGATAATGGACTGGTCGTATGCTGATAACTCGGTGCCCTTATCTCTTGCAGGTATATGTATCTGATCTTGGGTGGGACATATATAGATCGATGTAGTACATCTGATTGTGTATGAATTTGGACGTGATTCTGACCAGGTTTTCAAACAGGCGAGAGGAGTCCCGGGTCATCTGGACCTATGCTAATTGGCTGGTATATAGCTGTCTCCTGCTGTCCTTATAGGTGACCCATATGCCGCAACCATGTCAAACAAAGGAGTTTGGGCAAAGTAAAAGGAAAATCGTACTCCCTCCGTTCACAAATACTCCCTCCGTAAACTAATATAAGAGCGTTTAGATTACTAAAGTAGTGGTCTAAACGCTCTTATATTAGTTTACAGAGGGAGTATATGATGTTCTACTATATTTTCTGAATCGGATATATAGACACGCTTCAGTGTCTTTTCACGCATTCCAGTATCCATATGTAGTCCAAATATCCAAAGGGCGCCGATAGGCGCCGGCGGACCGACGTAACGGTTGGGCTGGTCGCGCCCAGACCGTCCGATGCAGCGAGCCACGATCGTTAGATCTGCGCGCGAGCCCACTCAAACGAACCGTTGCAGCAAAAACAACTGTCTATATTAGAAACATCATCCCCCCAACCATGCACAAGGAAAACAGGGGAGCTCATGCCTTCGCGTCGGCCCGTCCCCGATCCACTGGGTTTTTGTTGCCAGCGACCGGTAGAGCTCGAGGAGGGGCTCCCTCATCTATCACAGGACCGGTGATTTGCTTATACCACGTTTTACATCCACGATCAACTACTTGCTGCCATGGGTTTGGGCTCGAGCTCTGGGATGAGCTCCACCGCCATTCATGGTCGAATTTCTCTGAGGCGGCAAGACATTGGTGGCAGTGTACTGGTGCTGTAATGGTACGTCAGCCCTGGTGTAGTCTTCTAGGATGTAGCACGCCATGGCCGGGACGAATTTGATCTGGTATGAGAACGAACCCTAGATCCTTTCTCTCCCACAAAAAATGTTGCATCCCTTGCTTTCGGTTGATGAGCATGAAGTTGTTGTCAAATACTTGTGCTGATTATTCTGATTTTTTTTAAACTAAAAAGCTGAAAATAATGCTAGTAAAATGTTTCATGTGTACAATCTGCTAATAGAATGTTATATGCATGCAGTGCATTTGCTACATGTTATATCCTATGTGCTACATGGTACATCCTATATGCTACATGTAGGAATTGGTTCAACTATGAATGAAGCAGAGAAAGATGTTGCATACTTTCATGTTCCAAGATGTTTGACCCCCCGTTCTACATGCTACTATCGTTGTAGAAAGTTGTAGAAATGTTTGTTGGAAAAAGAACTTGAAAAATCAGTATGCTACGCATGTTGGTTGTAAAACGTTATGCTATGATGGTAGCAACAAAAACTTGTTCTGGGTTTTTGTTCATGATGCTGCATCCACTATGTTTGGCATTTTTTTGCATGGTTTTTGAAGCAGTAACTTAAAATGACTTGGTTGCTGATATTGTTGCAGAATGTTGCTTCAGAACCATCTATTTTCGTTGATGATGAGCCGCAAAATGTTGCGGATCAGGAAGAACATGATGACATTGATCTAAATGATCCTACGGGAACGGATAGTGAGGGCACCTTGTAGAAGAACACTGATGGTGCAGCTCATTACAATGCGCAAGTTGCCGGTAATGATGCCAACGGAAATGCTACAACACTTGTTGCCGAACCAGATGAAGATATGTCGTCGTAACCAATTGTCCCCATTGTTAGAATGGTTTTGACAATGTTGATGAAGCACATCGAGTGTACAACAAATATGCAATGAAGATGGGCTTTGGAACTCGAATAATAACATCGAGACACATTAGGAGAAGAGGCTCAGAGGAGAAGGGCATTTTAATCTATGGAGTTTTTGAGTGCATACACTCCCGCAGAAATCCATGCAAGAATGCTAGTGGAAGCATTTCTGACAGTGCTACAACAAATAAATGTGATGACGCTGACATGAGCTATGCTACTAATAAAAAATCAGCAAGCAAACAAGCTGGCATCTCTATGAATGTGAGCGACAAGAGGCAGAGAAGCAGATTGGAGCAGTACGATTGCAAGGTGCATATAGGTGTTAGCCTCCGAGACGGAACCTGGGTTGTGACAGTTTTTGAGGCTGATCACACTCACCCGCTGATGTTGCAAAAGGGTCGTCGGAGATTCTGCCGCTCTCACAAGAAGATCCCAGAAGCCGACAAGCAATACATCACATCGCTGCACTACCGCAACATATAAACAACAAATGTGATGGGATTGCGGGAGATGCATACTATTACGATCCAAGGAGTTTGTCGTATGTGATGACAAATGTGACGAATGCAAGAGCTAAGCTGTGGAAGGGCCTGTCGGAGCATGACTTGGAGCTGACCATCGAGTACTTCAAGAGGAGGCAGGTCGAGAACCCCAACTTCTTATTTTCCAAGCTAGAGTAAGATGGAGCTATTAGGACGCTTTTTTAGGTTGATGGAGAACAAGGGCATTGTACCCAAAGTACAAAGATTGCGTGTTTTTCGACACCACATCCTGCACAAATCGCTACAACTTGCCTTTCGCGTCGATTGTTGGGATTAACAACCAAACACACATGGTCTGGTTGGGGTGTGCTTTGCTACTTGATGAGAAGATTGAAACTTTCAAATGGGTCTTTGAGCAATGGATGTTGGCAATGAATAACGAGCATCCATTGAACATCATGACTGATCAGGACCAAGCAATGGCTACATGCATATCCATGGTGTTTCCAAACACAACACACAGATGTTGCAAGTGGCACGTCTTTCCGGTTGCGAGAACAAAACTAGGGAAGATGATGGGCAAGGATGAGCCTTTTGCTGAAGCATTTTATAGTTGCATCAACGGTTCAGATACCGTCAAGGAATTTGAAGAAAGGTGGCAGCAGATGATCCAATTCTTTGGTTTGGCTGACAAGAAACATCTCAAAAACATGTGGAACACGAGGAAGACATGGCCCCCTCTGTACTTTAGGCATAAGTTATTTCCATTCATAGGGACAACCGGGTGGTCTGAGGGGCTGAATTCCTACTTCAAGACCTTGAACCATCACACAGACTCGGTTTGGATGTTCGTCGGCAGTTTGAGCTTTGCCAGGACCTAATGCTAGATCGTGAGGACAATGCTGGCTTCATCATCAAACGACAAGGCCACCATTATGGGGGAAGTAAGTCCGAAAAAATCATGTTTTTTTTAGAACATTTTTTGCTGTTTTTGGCAATACAGTTTGGTTGCAGCATTCCTTTGAAACATATGTAGCAAACTTTGTTAATGCTGGAAGAGTTTTTATTTGCAGTTACAACAATGAAAAGCAGGCTGCAGATTTCTATACTATGGAGGTATTTTCCAAGTTCCAAAAGCTCTTGGCTAAATCAGCAACCTTTGGGCTGCAATTTCAGGTCCAGGGGGATTCCATATGGTTTCGTCTTGTTGCAAACGATGGTGTCAACCCTAAGACCCTGAAGATGAGAGGTACATGTGCAGCTACGACCTGCCCAGATATCATCCATGCCATGGCGCACCTGAATGTGCAAACAATACATGCATCTTACATGCTTGAAAGATGGTCTAAGAGAGCAACTGACGTAGCACCTGATCCCGATGATGGGCATAGGGCTATGCACTTTGGTGTCCCCACGACAAACACACTCAAGTTCAACTCTCTCTGCAGGAAGTTTGGCAACTTTGCTTCTGATGCATGCTTTAGTGATGAAGCTTATAATTTGGTCTCTGGCGTAATTGTGCAGGGAAAGGTTGGGGTTGCTGCAATGAAAGCTAGAGCAAGGGATGTAGTTCTAGAAGTCAGAGAAGCCCAAGGCCATGAAGCAAATGAACAAGTGCAGGCTTCAGCGGGTCCAATTACAGGGCAGCAAGATCTAGCCCCCGTAGAATTGCAGAACCCACCAAAGTCGGCCAAGAAAGGGAGGCCAAAGGAAAAATAGAAGAGAAGGAAGCCACTAATTGATCTACAAGAAGATGAGATGAAGAAGAAATCAAAGAAGGATGAAGCGAAAACGAGAAAGCTCCAAAGCCAAGCGGAAAAAGACACCGTGCAAGTTTTGTGGAGATGAGGATCACAATGTCATGAGCTGCCAACTACTTGCCGCTATGCTTCCTGCGAGTACGACCACAAAAGCTCCGGATGTCGAAACAATCCTTACCCTTTAGGATGTTTCATTGAGGGAAAATGATGTATTGCTTTGTAACCCCTCTGGTTTCTATTTGTGTGATGGATTGCAACATATTACTACATGTGTGGATTGAAAAAAGTAAAATGTTTCCTTTATGAGAGTAGATTAATAAATATTCTAAATCTTATAAGTTTGTGAAGATGTCATTTTTGTTGAATGATGGGTACAAGTTTGTTGCATGTGCTTGCAAGGTTGCATGGTTTTTTTAGAGTTAAAAATCATTGAAAAAAGTAGTCATGCTTGTAACAAATGAAGTCACTTATTGTAGCAAAAAACATATAGCAACACTACACGCTTCCTATTGTCTAGAGACAAATTGATTATGTTTGTAAGGTTATGAGCATTTAATAAAACATTGATGAAGCTTTTTAAATTTATGTTTCCAATAAAAAAAGTTGGAAGAAAAAACCTTGCTTAGGTTAAAAAAATGTGGCGCTTTGGCTTTGCAACAAAATTTTGGAGTGTATGTGTACTTTTTTGTGAGCTTGTAGCAAATAAATTGCAAGAATGTAGCACTACAGTTATTACATAAAATAAATGGTTGCAACTTTTTTTATTGTAATAAAGGTGTATCGTTGAAGCGTTTTTAGATTATGCTTCCAGTAAAAAAATTGTACTGATGCAAGAAATTTTACACTTAAACCCCCTGTTTTTGGTGTACAAAGGAAGTTGCTAAAGCTTTGCCATAAACCTTTAGCAAGGTTGTAGCTTTTTTTTTCGTGCTTACAGCAAATAAATTGTGTCATTGAAGCATTGTTGGTTTGTAACAAAAATGCAAGAACTTCCCCCTTACATCTTTTTTGGATGAATATTGAAACAAATTCAGAATGTCTTGCAGCAAAAAATATATAGCAAAAACTTCAGGAATGGACAAGTACCATATTCATCTTGCAAGCATGTTGCAATCAAAATTCTTCATCCAAATTCAAACTTATAAACCAAAATAAGTACCATCGGTTCATACATACCAAAAACAAAACAAAGTTTAATGGAGTTATCATGGCTCTCCATAAGGACCCATGTTTTAAAGGTAAGATTGGTTTACATATATCAAAGCATGCTGCTCTTATCCTATCAAGATGCTACCATTTGATACATAAACTAGACCTAAGGAAAGAGCTAGTTCGCCTTGAACCATGTTAAAATCAATCCGCCAACTCTTCCCCGAATGCCAACTCCTTTGGGGCATTGTTTAGTGGGTGATGGTACATGTCGTACGCCTTCCATGCGGTACCGAGGAATGTCTCCATGTAAACATGAATGGTTGAGAAGAAGATTGTTACTAGTTATTCTTTTGTTGCATACGTTTTGAACAACAAAAACTAGATTGTAACAAAAAAAGATAAATGGATACCTGCTCAAACTCTTTCATTGCATTTCCATTAAAGTTCTTCACCTACTTGAGCCCAAACAAACCACAATCACCTGTGAGTTAAAGAAAAATATGGCAATCTCGTATATAGTGGAAACAACCAACTTGTTTCAAAGAGACACATGATTGAATCAAAGAAAAACTCACAAATTATTTTGCTTTGGGTAGTCCTCTAGGTCAGCCCGGGTGAAGGATGAAACATTTACATTAAATTCATCACACTCTTGTTTAAGGGTTGTAAAGTTTGTGATCTACCACCAAAATCACACACAAACTTTGGAAAACATATAAATCATGTAAAGATGACATCAGGAAATCTATGTAGATGAAGCGAGGGCAGACACAACTATGAAAGAGAGAAAGAGTTGACCAGGTTATTGGCCTGCTTCTTGAAGCTAGATGGTTTTCCTTTTGCATTATGTGAGTTGAATGCATTCCACTGTTTGTGAAGCAAGTCACAAACAACTATCCAATGACGCTCATGAACAATTGTGGAAAATAGCTGAAATGCAAAAGAATGCAAAGGGACTCAGCACATAAATAAAATTGTTACGTGCGTCGCATCGCCAGATACATATTTGAAAGTATTTGTGCTATGAAACAAAAAGGCTCGCGGGAACTTACGAGGTCGCATTTCTAAACCTTGAACTTAAAGAGAGCCCTTTCAAGCTCAGCCATGCGATGACTTGGTTGAAAATTTGATGGCTCTTGCTTGAGTAGAGACTACTTGAAAGTAGCAACAAAAGGATTAGTGGGTGCTGCATGCAAAGTTAAAAAAGGATGAAGCATTGCAAAATTTACTTCCCCCTGGACTGAGAACATGTATTCTTTTACAACCCTATCTTTTCTGGCATAAGAAGCGAGATTGAGCTTCTCGATACATAGAGACATAATCTCATCATTCATACCCCCGCGGGGCTTGAAGCATGCAAGGAATTTCTTTTATACAATGTAAAACCCACCTATTGTGATGAAAGGCGTCCTGCTACCATAGTTGCAAGCGAATGAATCATTTGTTTCAACAATAAAAAATTAAGACACTAGATAGGGGATAGGTAGCTCATGGTGTTTCATTGGATTTTGACCTCCTTATTGGTTTCCCATGCACGACATACTTTTCATAAATTGCTTTAAATTTCTCTTCTTTAACTTTGACCTTCTGCTTCTTTCTCTTGGTTTTGACAGCTGAAACTTTAGCCATCCTCTTCTTCCTAGTGTTCTTGTCGTGTGTGCTAGGGCCACTGCTCACATCAACAGGGTGCTCGTCCGCAGAGACCATCGTAGGAGCTGCTACAAATATACATGTATATATGGAGGAAACGGGTAAGCTAGGATGGATTGTATGAGAATTTGTTGCAATCACACAAACACAAAAATAACACGAATAAAAAAGATTCAAACATGAAACAAGGTGCCTAAAAAGAGAAAATGATGAAGGAGGAAGGAAGCATACCTGAGATACCATGGTTGTCATCATCGTCTGAGACAGGAAACACATGGATGTTGGGGTAGAGAGGGCTGACTGTGTTGTTCTTGTTTGTAGGCTCATCCATGCCATGCATCAACTTATGGTCTTTGGAACCCTTTGGCAACAGCTCGCATGAATGCTCATCATCCCAAATAGCGGTCGTCGCACTCCTGGGTGCATCACAGAATAGTGGGGGGCTCTGAGGTGACACATTGCCTTCCACCTCCATAATCACTCTTTGTTGTCCAGGAGTGTGACCAACATCTGTAGCAACTTGTTGGTTTTTCCCCGCTCTCCAATGACTTGATCTTTGTTCGGGACGATGTCGGCAGCCTCAACTTTAGCTTGATCATCAATGCCGGCAGTTGCAGCTTGAGCATCCCTCTCTTTCTCGCGACCTTCATCCATGCTAGATGTTGCAACTTCAGCTTTAGCTTGAGCATCCTTCTCTTTCTCGCGAACTTCATCCATGCTAGGTGTTGCAAAGGAAATGATGGGCTCGTCGGTAGCTGCGATGGCTTCTTCTACATCACGAAGCAGAGCGGCCATCCGTTTGGATTGCAATCCCTTCAAACTCCGTCCAAACATGCCAAATACATCATCAACCTCCGTTGTGAAAATACCCTTGTGCTTACAACATCTGGAACTGAGTTGGTACCTAAAACAAGGCATGTGTTAAACAAATTAGTCATCTTATATGTATCTTGAAACAATCATGCATGTAGCTTTTGTAAAATATGGATGTATCAAAAACATAATATGGTTGCCACACATTACAGACATGGATGAAGCAAGACAAGCAGTTTTGCACCTGAACCACCGTGTATAAAAAACATAATATGGTTATAGCACAATAGAGACATGGATGAAGCATAAACAAGTAGGTATGCACCTGAACCACTATGTATGAAAACATATTATGGTTGTAGCACATTAGAGGCATAGATGAAGCAAAAAAATTATAGCAATGCACTTCAACCCTCTATGTAGCAAAAACAGAATGTGGTTGTAGCACATCAGAGTACTGATTGTAGCAAAATGCAACTAGGTACAAAACTAATGCAGGGACAAACTAAAAATATATGAAAACGTATACAAACAAAGAGAAAAATGAAGATGAAAAGAGTACCCTGGGATCTTGCATGCTAGGGAATGATTGTTGGAGCCAATCGTTGAGCGATGATGATAAATTTCGTTCAACCTCAGTATTTGCTTGAGCCTTGTTTGGTTGAGAGTATTTTGCTTGAGTTCCAGAACCTTGATTTTGGATTCCTTGGCCACTAGCTTCTTCAGCACGAACCCCCTGCCCACTGGCTACTTCAGGATCAACTCCTTGACCCACAAGTTGTGTGGCATACGGCGTGTTGCACAAACTCCGGAACAAGGAACAAAAAGGAAACAAAAACATGAGAGGAAGAATAAAAATGTTGCCATAAGATGAAATGAAAGCAAAGATTGCTACATACAAATTGAGTGAGCATAGAAAGGCTGCAGAAATATATATCGGATCAAGAAAAATTACTTGTGTACGCTTTCGATAGAAAGGTTGGAAAAGAGTAAGCTTGTTCTTGTCAACTTTATCCACCCAATCGAAATCCTTTTGACAAAAAAAAACGTATCCTTGGCACGGAATAATCAATGACATGATCATTTGGGAGGCCGGGTAGGATACCGCGATGATCCATGTATATGATCTGCATAACAATAGACACCAAAAGCATGAGTGCAAGCTATAGAGATGTATGTGCAGCAATGAAAGGAAAGGAGGTGTTTCATCACGGAAATGTTGCATACCACTAACATGGGCATACATTAGCGAATATGAAGCACTCCTGGATTTTCAATTATTGCTTGGATCTGCTTCTTCTCTTGAAAGACTTCCACCTCCTTCATAGTTCGTGTCAACAAGTGTTCATCCCAAGCAAGGTCGTGCACCGAATTCATGTTTTCAAGGGAAGCTAGATACTCAAGGTTGACCATGTTATCGGTGCCTGGGCAGACAACTATTGCCAACACAATGAGTGCCCATGTTCTATTTATCATAACCTCATTTGTATCGCTGCAGTCTTTGAGCAACTTGAAAACATGGGCAATTGGCACCATATTCCCCTCCTCGTAGATGGTGCAAAGGTCATGTTCATTGCTCTTCTTAAGAAGCTTCACGGGACTATCACCGGATGACACATTGAAAATCCTTTTCACCATAATTTTGCTGAACTTGATGGATTTATTCTTGTATTTGAACTCACGAAGTGTGTGGTTTGTCTGCATCACAACAAACTCGATGAGCTCGTGCGGTCCTTGAAGGGCTTGATGTCCAACAAGTCTCCAAAGCGTCTACTCCTTATGATACTCTGTTTCGCTGGTGATAACTGCTTCGCAAGATCACCTATCCATTTTGAATTAAACCTCATCTTGAACCCGCATAGATTCCCTTTCTTCTTATTCTTCTTCTTTACCTTTTTAGTCCCCTCATTCTCAGTTGAGGTGCCTGCAATAACTAGACAAAGAGAAAAAAGAACTCAATCAAGACCTATGTTGTGTCAAACAGTAGCTAGAAATAAAAAATCATGCAAGCACACACACACACACACACACACACACACACACACACACACACACACACAAAACAGTACCTAGAAACATAAACAAGCAGTAGCTAGAAACAAAACTGTTGGAAATATGCCCTAGAGGCAATAATAATTTAGTTATTATCATATTTCCTTGTTCGTGATAATCGTTTATTATCCATGCTATAATTGTATTGATTGGAAACTCAAATACATGTGTGGGTACATAGACAACACTGTGTCCCTAGTATGCCTCTAGTTAACTAGCTCGTTGATCAAAAGATGGTGAAGGTTTCCTAGCCATGGACATGAGATGTCATTTCATAACGGGATCACATCATTAGGAGAATGATGTGATGGACAAGACCCAAACTGTAAACGTAGCATATGATCGTGTCAGTTTATTGCTATTGTTTTCTGCATGTCAAGTATCTGTTCCTTTGACCATGAGATCATGCAACTCACTGACACTGGAGGAATACCTTGTGTGTATCAAACGTCACAACGTAACTGGGTGACTATAAAGATGCTCTACAGGTATCTCCGAGGGTGTCTGTTGAATTGGCATGGATCAAGACTGGGATTTGTTACTCCGTGTGACGGAGAGGTATCTCAGGGCCCACTCGGTAATACAACATCACTATAAGCCTTGCAAGCATTGTGACTAAAGTGTTAGCCACGGGATCTTGTATTACGGAACGAGTAAAGAGGCTTGCCGGTAACGAGATTGAACTAGGTATAGAGATACCGACGATCGAATCTCGGGCAAGTAACATACCGATAAACAAAGGGAACATCATACGGGATTAACTAAATCCTTGACATAGAGGTTCAACCGATAAAGATCTTCGTAGAATATGTAGGAGCCAATATGGGCATCCAGGTCCCGCTATTGGTTATTGACCGTAGAGGTGTCTCGATCATGTCTACATAGTTCTCGAACCCGCAGGGTCTACACACTTAACGTTTGGTGACGATATAAGTATAGTTGAGTTGTTATGTTGGTGACCGAAAGTTGTTCGGAGTCCCGGATGAGATCCCGGACATGACGAGGAGCTCTGGAATAGTCCGGAGGTAAAGATTGATATATGGGATAATAGTGTTTGGTCTCCGGAAGGGTTCTGGAATTCACCGGAAGGAGTTTCAGATGTTTCCCAAAATGTTCGGGTACGAGAACACTTTATTTGGGCCAAGGGGTAAAGCCCACGAGGCTATAGGAAGGTGCAAAAGGAAGTTTTGCGGAGACCAGGGGCCAGACGCCAGGGACCCTGGCATCTGGGGCCAGACGCCGAGGACCCTGGCGTCTGGTCCTGGAGTCCGAGCAGGACTCTTGCCTTGCGGGGCCAAACCGACTTTGAGGAGGCTCTTTCTCCAAGTTTCGACCCCAGGGCTTAACATATAAATAGAGGGGCAGGGCTAGCACCCGGAACACATCATGATTTCCCCAAGCCGTGTGCGGCAACCCTAACCCTCTAGTTCCTACGTCATAATCTCCGTAGCGCTTGGCGAAGCCCTGCAGAGATTGTTCCTCACCGTCATCACCACGCCGTCGTGCTGCCGGAACTCATCTACTACTTCACCATCGCTCGCTGGATCGAGGAGGTGAAGGCGTCATCAAGCCGTACGTGTGTTGAACGCGGAGGTGCCGTCCGTTCGGCACTAGTTCGTGATCGGTTCGAGGGACGACTTGCGATTTGGATCGCGGAGACGTTCGACTACATCAACCGCGTTTCTTAACGCTTCCGCTTAGCGATCTACAAGGGTATGTAGATTCACTCTCCCTCTCATAGATGCTCATCACCATGGATAGATCTTGTGTGTGCGTAGGAAAATTTTTGTTTCCCATGCAACGTTCCCCAACAGTGGCATCCGAGCTAGGTCTATGCGTAGATGAGATCTCGAGTAGAACACAAACGAGTTGTGGGCGTGGGTGTATACATATTGCTTGCCGTTACTAGTTGATACTTGATTCGGCGGTATTGTGAGATGAAGCGGCCCGGACCGACATTACGCGTACGCTTACGCGAGACAGGTTCCTTCAACTGACATGTAACTTCGTTGCATAAAGATGGCTAGTGGGTGTCTGTCTCTCTCACTTTAGTTGAATCAATTTCAATGAAGAGGGTTCTTTTAGAAGATCAAAAAGCAATCACTACACCACGTTGTGGTTTTGCGTAGGTAAGAACGGTTCTTGCAAACCCGTAGCAGCCACGTAAAATTTGCAACAACAATTAGAGGACGTCTAACTTGTTTTTGCAGGGTATGTTGTGATGTGATATGGCCAATTACATGATGAGATATATGTGATGTATGAGATGATCATGTGTTGTATAGAATATCACGACTTGCATGTCGATGAGTACGGCAACTGGCAGGAGCCACAGAGTTGTCTTTAATTATTGTATGACCTGCGTGTCAATCATTAAGCGCTTTGTAATGCTTTACTTTATCGCTAAACGTTAGAAATAGTAATGGAAGCAACAGTCGGCGCGACAACCTCATGGCGACACGTTGATGGAGATCAAGATGATGGAGATCATGGTGTCATGCCGGTGACGATGGAGATCATGCCGGTGCTTTGGAGATGGAGATCAAAAGCACGAGTTCATGGCCATATCATGTCACTTATGATTTGCATGTGATGTTAATCCTTTTATGCATCTTATTTTGCTTAGGACGACGGTAGCATTATAAGGTGATCCCTCACTTAAATTTCAAGATAAATTGTGTTCTCCCCGAGTGTGCACCGTTGCGAAAGTTCGTCGTTTCGAGACACACCGTGATGATCGGGTGTGATAGACTCTACGTTCACATACAACGGGTGAAAGCCATGTTGCACGTGCGGAACACTCGGGTTAAACTTGACGAGCCTAGCATGTACAGACATGGCCTCGGAACACAAGAGACCGAAAGGTCGAACATGAGTCATATAGTAGATATGATCAACATGAAGATGTTCACCATTGAAACCACCTCAACTCACGTGATGATCGGACTTGAGTTGGTGGATTTGGATCATGTGACACTCGAATGACCGGAGGGATGTCAATTTGAGTGGGAGTTTTTAAGTAATATGATTAACTAAACTCATTATCATGAACATAGTCAAAATGTCTTTGCAAATTATGTTGTAGATTACTAGCTCGCGCTGTAGCTCCCTTGAATTTTTATATGTTCCTAGAGAAATAGATTTGAAAGATGATGGCAGCAATAATGCGGACTGGGTCCGTGATCTGAGGATTGTCCTCAATGCTGCACAGAAGGCTTATGTCCTTAATGCACCACTCGGTGCGCCACCCCCTCAAGCGTCGTCTGTAGATGTTGTGAACATCTGACAGGCACGTTCTGATAACTACTTGATAGTTCAGTGCGTCATGCATTACGGCTTAGAATTGAGGCTCCAAAACGTTTTGAACGTCACGAAACATATGAGATGTTCTAAGAGCTGAAATTGGGATCTCAGGCTCGTGCCCGTGTTGAGAGGTATGAGACCTCCAACAAGATTCTTTGCCTGCAAGATGATGGAGAATAGCTCAATCGTTGAGCATGTGCTCAGATTGTCTGGGTACTACAATCGCTTGAATCGAGTGGAAGTTGATCTTCCAGATAAGATAGTGATTGGTATAGTTCTCCAAGTCACTGTCACTAAGCTACTAGAACTTCGTGATGAACTATAAAAGGCCAGAGATGGAAATAATGATCCCTGAGCTATTCGCGATGTTTGACCCCGCGAAGGTAGAAATCAAGAAGGAGCATCAAGTGTTGATGGTTAGTAAAACCACTAGTTTCAAGAAGGGCAAGGGCAAGGAGGGATACTTCATGGATGGCAAGCCAGTTGCTGCTCCAGTAAAGAAACCCAAGGTTGAACCCAAACCCGAGACTGAGTGCTTCTATTATGAGGAGAACGGTTGCTGAAGTGGAACAACCCTAGATGCTTGGTAGATAAGAAGGTTGGCAACGTCGACAGAAGTACATTTGATATACGTGTTATTGATGTGTACCTTACTAGTACTCCTAGTAGCACCTGGGTATTAGATACCGGTTCGGTTGCTAAGTGTTGGTAACTCGAAATAAAAGCTACGGAATAAACGGAGGCTAAGGGTGAGGTGACGATGAGTGTTGGAAGTGTTTCCAAGGTTGATGTGATCACCATCGCGCGCTCTCTCTACCTTTGGGATTAGTGATGAACCTAAATAAATGTTATTTGGTGTTTGCATTAAGCATGAACGTGATTAGATCAAGTTTATTGCAATACGGTTATTCATTGCAGTTAGAGAATACTGGTTATTCTGTTTACATGAATAATACCTTCAATGGTCATGCACCCAATAAGAGTGGTTTATTGAATCTTGATCGTAGTGATACACATGTTCATAATATTGATGCCAAAAGATACAAAGTTAATAATGATAGTACCACATACTTGTGGTACTGCCGCTAAATGTCATATTGGTGTAAAACGCATGAAGAAACTCCATGCTGATGGATCTTTGGACTCATTCGATTTCGAATCGGTTGAGACATGCGGACCATGCCTCATGGGCAAGATGAGTAAAACCCCGTTTTCCGGTATGATGGAGCGGGCAATTGACTTATTGGAAATGATATATGTTGATGTATGCGGTCCAGTGAGTTTTGTAGTGGGCGGTGGATATCGTTATTTTCTTACCTTCACTGATGATTTGAGTAGATATAGTGTATATTTACTTAATGAAACACAAGTCTGAATCGTTTGAAAAGTTCAAAGTGAAGTTTGAGATCATTGTGACAAGAAGATAAAATGTCTACGATATGATCGTGGAGGTAAATATCTGAGTTACGAGTTTGGTATATAACTTAAGACAATGTGGAAGTTGTTTCACAACTCACGCCACCTGGAACACCATAGTGTGATGGTGTGTCCGAACGTCGTAGTTGTGCTCTATTACATATGGTGCGAACTATGATGTCTCTTATCGATTTACCACTATCATTTTAGGGTTATGCATTAGAGACAACCACATTCACTTTAAAAGGGGCACCATAAGTCCGTTGAGATGACACCGTATGAATTTTGGTTTGGCGGAAACCTAAGCTGTCATTTTTTAATGTTTGGGGCTGCGACGCTTATGTGAAAAAGGGTTTTCACCTAATGAGCTCGAACCCAAAGCGGACAAATGCATCTTCATAGAATACCCTAACGTAACAGTTGGGTGAACCTTCTATCTCAGATCCAAGCACAAAGTGTTTGTTGCTAAAACGGGTCCTTTCTCGAGAAAAAGTTTCTTTCGAAGGATTGAGTGGGAGGAAGATAGAACTTGATGAGGTTGTTGAACCGTTGTTTCAACCAAAGAGTAGCGCAGCGCAGAAAGTTGTTTCTGTGGAGCCTACGTTAGTTGAAGAGGAAGTTAATGATGATGATCATGAAACTTCGGATCAAGTTACTATCGAACCTCGTGGGTCGACAAGGACGCGTATTGCTCCTGAGTGGTACGGCAACCCTGTCTTAGAGGTCATGTTGTTGAACAACGATGAACCTACGAGCTATGGAGAAGCGATGATGGGCCCGGATTCCGAGAAATGGTTAGAGGCCATGAAATCCGAGATGGGATCCATGTAAGAAAACAAAGTATGGGCTTTGGAAGTATTACCTGAAGGGCGTAAGGCCATTCAGAACAAATGGATTTTTTAAGAGGAATACGGACGTGGACGGTAATGTCACCGTCTATAAAGCTCGACTTGTGGCAAAGGGTTTTTCACAAGTTCAAGGAGTTGACTACGATGAGACTTTCTCACCCGTAGCGATGCTAAAGTCTGTTGGAATCATGTTAGCAGTTGCTGCATTTTTCAATTATGAAATCTGGCAGATGGATGTCAAAACATCGTTTCCTTAATGGTATCCGTAAGGAAAGGTTGTATGTGATACAACCGGAAGGTTTTGTCAGTCCTAAGGATGCTAAAATGTATGCAAACTCCAGCGATCCTTCTATGGACTGGAGCAAGCATCTCGGAGTTGGAATATACACTTTGATGAGGTGATCAAAGTTTTTATGTCTATACAAAGTTTATGAGAAACTTGTATTTACAATAGAGTGAGTGGGAGCACTATAGAATTTCTGATAAGTATATGTGGTTGACATATTGTTGATCGGAAATGATGTAGAATTTCTGGAAAGCATAAAGGGTCATTTGAAAGGAGTTTTTCAAAGGAAGACCTGGAATGAAGCTACTTAAATATTGGGCATCAAGATCTATAGAGATAGATCAAGACGTCTGATAAGACTTTCAATGAGTACATACCTTGACAAGATTTTGAAAGAGTTCAAAATGGATCGGTCAAAGAAAGAGTTCTTGCCTGATTTGTAAGGTGTGGAGTTGAGTGAGACTCAAAGATCGACCACGGCAGAAGAAAGAGAAAGGACGAAGGTCATCCCCTATGCCTTATCCATAGGCTCTGTATAGTATGCCATGCTGTGTACCGCACCTGATGTGTGCCTTGCCATGATTCTGTCAAGGGGTACAAGAGTGATCCAGGAGTGGATCACTGGACAACGGTCAAGATTATCCTTAGTAACTAGAGGACTAAGGAAATATTTCTCAATTATGGAGGTGATGAAGAGTTCGTCGTAAAGGGTTACGTCGATGCAAGCTTTGACACCTATCCGGACGACTCTGAGTAGCAGTCAGGATACATATAGTGGAGCAGCCATTTGGAATAGCTCCAAGTGGAGTGTGGTAGAAGTGTCTACAGTATGACATAGAGATTTGCAAAGTACACACGGATCTGAATGTCGCAGACCCGTTGACTAAAGACCTCTCTCACATGCAAAGCATGATCGAACCCCAGAACTCATTGGGTGTTAGAACAATGTAAATCACATGGTGATGTGAACTAGATTATTGACTCTAGTGCAAGTGGGAGACTGTTGGAAATATGCCCTAGAGGCAATAATAATTTAGTTATTATCATATTTCCTTGTTCGTGATAATCGTTTATTATCCATGCTATAATTGTATTGATTGGAAACTCAAATACATGTGTGGGTACATAGACAACACTGTGTCCCTAGTATGCCTCTAGTTAACTAGCTCGTTGATCAAAAGATGGTGAAGGTTTCCTAGCCATGGACATGAGATGTCATTTGATAACGGGATCACATCATTAGGAGAATGATGTGATGGACAAGACCCAAACTGTAAACGTAGCATATGATCGTGTCAGTTTATTGCTATTGTTTTCTGCATGTCAAGTATCTGTTCCTTTGACCATGAGATCATGCAACTCACTGACACCGGAGGAATACCTTGTGTGTATCAAACGTCGCAACGTAACTGGGTGACTATAAAGATGCTCTATAGGGATCTCCGAGGGTGTCTGTTGAATTGGCATGGATCAAGACTGGGATTTGTTACTCCGTGTGACGGAGAGGTATCTCAGGGCCCACTCGGTAATACAACATCACTATAAGCCTTGCAAGCAATGTGACTAAAGTGTTAGCCACGGGATCTTGTATTACGGAACGAGTAAAGAGGCTTGCCGGTAACGAGATTGAACTAGGTATAGAGATACCGATGATCGAATCTCGGGCAAGTAACATACCGATAAACAAAGGGAACATCATACGGGATTAACTGAATCCTTGACATAGAGGTTCAACCGATAAAGATCTTCGTAGAATATGTAGGAGCCAATATGGGCATCCAGGTCCCGCTATTGGTTATTGACCGTAGAGGTGTCTCGATCATGTCTACATAGTTCTCGAACCCGCAGGGTCTACACACTTAACGTTTGGTGACGATATAAGTATAGTTGAGTTGTTATGTTGGTGACCGAAAGTTGTTCGGAGTCCCGGATGAGATCCCGGACATGACGAGGAGCTCTGGAATAGTTCGGAGGTAAAGATTGATATATGGGATAATAGTGTTTGGTCTCCGGAAGGGTTCCGGAATTCACCGGAAGGAGTTTCGGATGTTTCCCGAAATGTTCGGGTACGAGAACACTTTATTTGGGCCAAGGGGTAAAGCCCACGAGGCTTTAGGAAGGTGCAAAAGGAAGTTTTGCGGAGGCCAGGGGCCAGACGCCAGGGACCCTGGCGTCTGGGGCCAGACGCCGAGGACCCTGGCGTCTGGTCCTGGAGTCCGAGCAGGACTCTTGCCTTGCGGGCCAAACCGACTTTGAGGAGGCTCTTTCTCCAAGTTTCGACCCTAGGGCTTAACATATAAATAGAGGGGCAGGGCTAGCACCCGGAACACATTAAGATTTCCCCAAGCCGTGTGCGGCAACCCTAACCCTCTAGTTCCTACGTCATAATCTCCGTAGCGCTTGGCGAAGCCCTGCAGAGATTATTCCTCACCATCATCACCACGCCGTCGTGCTGCCGGAACTCATCTACTACTTCACCATCGCTCGCTGGATCGAGGAGGTGAAGGCGTCATCAAGCCGTACGTGTGTTGAACGCGGAGGTGCCGTCCGTTCGACACTAGTTCGTGATCGGTTCGAGGGACGACTTGCGATTTGGATCGCAGAGACGTTCGACTACATCAACCGCGTTTCTTAACGCTTCCGCTTAGCGATCTACAAGGGTATGTAGATTCACTCTCCCTCTCGTAGATGCTCATCACCATGGATAGATCTTGTGTGTGCGTAGGAAAATTTTTGTTTCCCATGCAACGTTCCCCAACAAAAACATGGTAACGTATAATGAAAAACACACATGACACACACAGCTCTGTCAAGCATATATTGAAACATATATTGGCAAGACAAAAAATGGCTATCTAAATGCAACCACTATCTAAACATAAGCTGCAATAATACACAGGATGTTTAATGGCCTTTTGTAGGATCGAAAGTATGTCTAGAGGGGGGGCTGATTAGACTACTTGACCAAATAAAAATTCTACCTTTTCCCAATTTTAAGTGTTGGCAGATTTTAGTAATGATAGCAAGTCAAGTACACCCTACACATGCATGTCTAAGAGTATATCAGCGGAAAGTAACAACAAGCATATGTAGTAGAGGGTAGGAAGGAAGATCAAACGCAATTTGGAGACACGATGATTTTTCCCGTGGTTCTGATAGGTGGTGCCATCGTACGTCCACGTTTATGGAGTCTTCAACCCACGGAGGGTAATGGTCGCGAGAGTCCATGGAGGACTCCACCCATAAGGGTCCATGAAGTAGCAACCTTGACTATTCCATAACGGCTTCCGTCCACGAAGGACTAGCCTCACTATGGGTAGGTCTTCACAAAGTAGGCAATCTCCTTGCTCGTACAAACTTCTTGGTTCAACTCCACAACACGAAGTAGGAGGCTCCCAAGCGACACCTAACCAATCTAGGAGGCACCAGCCTCCAAAAGGTAATAGGCTCGACAATGTCGATGAACTCCTTGCTCTTGTGCTTCAAGATGATAGACTCCTCAACACACAATCACTCTCTCACAGATTTGGCTTTGGTGGAAGAGATTGATTTGGCGGAAAGCAACTTGGAGAGGCTAGAGATCAAGATTCATATGGATAGAGTGGAATAGCTTGATCTCAACACAAGGGTAGGTGGCTCTCTCTCAGAAAATTGGATGGGGCAAGTATGGAATAGTTCCGAGTGCTTCTCTTTCGAGTGGGTGGTGGTGAAGGGGTATATATAGGCATCCCCAAAAATCCAACCGTTACACCTAAAGTGACCATCTCGGTGACACCGAACTGTAAAACTCGGTGGTACCGAAGTGACCAAAAGGTAGTAACTTTTGAATCTCGGTGAGACCGGTAAATAAATCTCGGCTGTACCGATAAGATGACCAACGGTCAGATTGCACAACTCGGTGAGACCGATTCTCAAATTTTGGTGGTACCTTAATCAGAGAGTTGGTCCAAAAACTCAGTGAGACCGATTCACAAAACTCGGTGGTACCGATTCTTGAGAATGGCTAACCAGGAAGTTGGTCCAAATCTCGGTGAGACCGATTGGCAAAACTCAGTGGTACCGATGCTTGAAAATAACTAACCAGAAAGTTGGCAACTGAACTCGGTGGCACCGAAGTGTAATGTTGGTAGTACCGAGATGGGTTTGGCTTAGGATCTGTCTAGGGTTTGAATCTCGGTGAGACCGAATAGGAATTTTTGGTCTTACCGATTTGAGTGGTAGGGTTCTATATAGAGTATTTGTGGAAGAGCTTGTGGGTGTTTTTGGTGACTATCACTCATGCACGTGGAGCATCTTGTTCACCAACTGTACCTTACCCCCTTTCCACAAAGTAAAATGTAGAGTCCTCTTGCTTGAAGCTTTGCCAATCCATTTCCTTGCATCTAGGGGTTTATCCACAATCATTTTGCCAACCTATCATTGAACTTTTCCTGAAATATACTTAGTGGAAACATTAGTTGAATGATATATATGTTGTTATTAATTACCAAAACCACCAAGGGAGCAAATGTGCTTTCAATCTCCCCCTTTTTGGTAATTGATGACAACATATAGATCAAAGCTTCGACATATAATATAATCAATGCATATAATCGTCGCTTTGAGAAGTATGTGATACGTCTCCATCGTATCTACTTTTCCAAACTCTTTTGCCCTTGTTTTGGACTCTAATTTGCATGATTTGAATGGAACTAACCCGGACTAACGCTGTTTTCAGCAGAATTGCCTTGGTGTTATTTTTGTGAAGAAATAAAAGTTCTCGGATTGACCTGAAAATTTACGGAGAATATTTTTGGAATTAATAAAAAATACTGGCGAAAGAATCAACCGGAGGGGGTCCACCCATTGGCCACAAGCCAGGGGGGCACGCCCTGGTGGCTTGTGGGCCCCCTCCAGCTCCTCCGACCTCAACTCCAACTCCATATAACCCTATTCGGGGAGAAAAAAAATCAGAGAGAAGAGTTCATCGCATTTCACGATACGGAGCCGCCGCCACCTCCTGTTCTTCCTCGGGAGGGCAGATCTGGGGTCCGTTTTGGGCTCCGGAGAGGGGAAATCAACGCCATCATCATCACCAACCATCCTTCATCACCAATTTCATGATGCTCTCCGCCGTTCGTGAGTAATTCCATCGTAGTCTTGCTGGACGGTAATGGGTTGGATGAGATTCACCATGTAATCGAGTTAGTTTTGTTAGGGTTTGATCCCTATTATCCACTATGTTCTGAGATTGATGTTGCTATGACTTTGCTATGCTTAATGCTTGTCACTAGGGTCCGAGTGCCATGATTTCAGATCTGAACCTATTATGTTTTCATGAATATATATGTGTTCTTGATCCTATCTTGCAAGTTGTAGACACCTATTACGAGTTATGATCCGCATACCCCAAGGTGACAATAATTGGGATTCTTTCCGGTGATTACCGTAGTTTGAGGAGTTCATGTATTCACTAAGTGCTAATGCTTTGGTCCGGTTCTCTATTAAAAGGAGGCCTTAATATCCCTTAGTTTTCATTAGGACCCCGCTGCCACGGGGGGGGTAGGACAAAAGATGTCATGCAAGTTCTTTTCCATAAGCACGTATGACTATATATGGAATACATGCCTACATTATATTGATGAATTGGAGCTAGTTCTGTGTCACCCTATGTTATAACCGTTGCATGATGAATGCCATCCGACATAATTATCCATCACTGATCCGTTGCCTACGAGCTTTTCACATATTGATCTTTGCTAAGTTACTTTTCTGTTGCCACTGTTACAATCACCACACAACCGCTACAGTTACTTTGCCACTGTTACCGTTACTTCCACACTACTTTGCTACTAAATACTTTGCTGCAGATATTAAGTCTTTCAGGTGTGGTTGAATTGACAACTCAGCTGCTAATACTCGAGAATATTCTTTGGCTCCCCTTGTGTCGAATCAATAAATTTGGGTTGAATACTCTACCCTCAAAAACTGTTGCGATCCCCTATACTTGTGGGTTATCAAGACCTTTTACTGGCGTCGTTGCCAGGGAGCATAGCTCTATTCTCTGAGTCACTTGGGATTTATATCTGTTGATCACTATGAAGAATCTGATAGACCCAAAAACCAAGATCTATCCCTCTACTACGAGGGGAGGTAAGGAACTGCCATCTAGCTTTGCACTTGATTCACCTTCTGTTATGAGTACATTTGCCTCACCACCACCTGCTATTAATTCTGATATGTCGCAAGTAATTGATGATGCCACTTCTGCTATGCATGATGCTTATGATGATACTTTGCTTGATAATACTGTGCCACTGGGTGAATTTCTTGATGAACAAATTGCTAGAGTCAATGCTGAAACTGATGATATTTCTGAAACTGAACACTATGAGACACCTGCTAGACCTAGCTCTCCTAGATATGAATTGCCTAATATACCTAAGGGTTATGTTATGTAAGGAGAGGTAGCTAGGGACTTTCTTGCTTGTAAGGATAGAGATGATCTTCAGAAATTACTATGCAAGTGGAAGGAAAAATCTTTGAATGCTAGAATGCAATATGATCCTAAGTTTGCTACATCACCTATCTTTGTTACTGATAAGGATTATGAATTCTCTGTCGATCCTGAGTTAATTACTTTAGTTGAATCTGATCCTTTCCATGGTTATGAATCTGAAACTGTTGTGGCACATCTTACAAATTGAATGATATAGCCACCCTATTTACTCATGAGGAAAAAATTCGTTATTACTATATTCTTAAGTTGTTTCCTTTCTCATTAAAGGGTGATGCTAAGATATGGTTTAATTCTCTTGCTCCTGGTTGTGTGCATAGTCCCCAGGATATGATATATTACTTCTCTGAAAAATATTTTCCTGCCCATAAGAAACAAGCTGCTTTGCAGGAAATATTTAACTTTGTGCAAATTGAAGAAGAGAGTCTCCCACAAGCTTGGGGGAGGCTTCTCCAATTACTTAATGCTTTGCCTGATCATCCCCTCAAGAAAAATGAAATACTTGATATCTTTTATAATGGACTAACCGATGCTTCTAGGGACCACCTAGATAGTTGTGCTGGTTGTGTTTTCAGGGAACGAACTGTTGAACAAGCCGAACAACTATTGAATAATATATTGAGCAATGATAATGATTGGAGTATTCCCGAACCACCTCCAAAGCCAACTCCGAAGAAAAGAGGTATTCTATTTCTCAGTCCTGAAGATATGCAAGAGGCAAAGAAATCTATGAAAGAAAAAGGTATTAAAGCTGAAGATGTTAAGAATCTACCACCTATTGAAGAAATACATGGTCTTGATAACCCGACACAGGTAGTAGAGGTAAATTCTCTCCGTAGATTTGATGAAGGTGATATTCCTTATAATAAGTCTGCTAGCCAATGCTTAGATGAGTTTGATAACTTTATTTTTAAGCAAGAAAATTTCAATGCTTATGTTAGTAGACAATTGAAACATAATGCTTATATGCTTGATCGCTTAGGTGATTATATGAGTAGAACTATCAATGATCTTAAGCTTATTAGTAAACATGCTTCCATGGTAACTACTCAAGTAGAATAAGTACTTAAGGCACAAAATGATTTGCTTAATGAGATGAATGGTAAGAACAATGATCATTCTGTTAGAGTTGTGACTAGAGGTGGTAAAATGACTCAGGAACCTTTGTATCCTGAGGGCCATCCTAAGAGAATTGAGCAAGATTCTCAGACAATTAATACTGATGCACCTAGTCGTCCCAGTAATAAAAGGAAAAAGAATGATGATAGGACTTTGCATGCTGCTAGTGAACCTGTTATAGATACACATGAAAACCCAAATGATATTTCTATTTCTGATGCTGAGACACAATCTGGTAATGAACATGAGCCTAGTGATAATATTAATGATCATGTTCATGTTGATGCTCAACCTAGTAATGATAATGATGTGGAGATTGAACCTGTTGTTGATCTTGATAACCCACAACCTAGGAATAAAAGATATGATAAAAGAGACTTCGTTGCGAGGAAGCATGGTAAAGAAAGAGAACCTTGGGTTAAGAAAACCCATGCCCTTTCCTCCTAAGCCATCCAAGAAAAAGGATGATGAGGATTTTGAGCGCTTTGTTGAAATGCTTAGACCTGTCTTTTTGCGTATGCGTTTGACTGATATTCTCAAAATGTCTCCTTATGCTAAGTATATGAAAGATATTGTGACAAATAAAAGAAAGATACCGGAAGCTGAAATTTCCACCATGCTTGCTAATTATACTTTTAAGGGTGGAGTACCAAAGAAATTAGGAGATCCCGGAGTACCTACTATACCATGCTCCATTAAAAGAAACTATGTTAAAACTGCTTTATGTGACCTTGGAGCTGGTGTTAGTGTTATGCCTTTCTCTTTGTATCGTAGACTTGATTTGAATAAGTTGACACCCACTGAAATCTCTTTGCAAATGGCTGATAAATCAACTGCTTTACCCATCGGTATTTGTGAGGATGTGCCTGTTGTAGTTGCAAATGTTACTATCCTAACGGACTTTGTTATTCTTGATATTCCCGAGGACGACAGTATGTCGATCATCCTTGGTAGACCTTTTTTGAATACTGCAGGGGCTGTTATTGATTGCAACAAGGGCAATGTCACTTTTCATATTAATGGTAACGAGCATACGGTAAACTTTCCGAAGAAACAACCTCAAGTTCATAGTATCAACTCCATTGGAAAAATTTCAATGATTATTATTGGAGATTTTGAATTCCCTCTCCCTACTGCCAAAAAGAAATATGATATACTTATTGTTGGGGACATGCAAATCCCCATTGAGGTAACCTAGTGTTATTCGAAAATTCTCCGGTTCCGTGTCATTCGAAAAAGTTTGTCAATAAGACTTGATCCACCTTATTGATGGATTCTTTTTGACGGGCATGAGATGGATGAATTTAGAAAGCACAACCTTCTGTACCCAACTTTTACCTTCTGTTATTCAGATTTATTAAAGCAAAAAATACTATTATAATTTTGTTTTCTAAATTATCCGTGCAATAAAAAATGACCTGAAAATAAAAGTTCTCCAAATGCCCTGAAAATGTAGTACGATTTTTTCTGGAATATTTAAGAATTTCTGGCACTGAGAACACATGAGGGGGCTGCACCAGTGGGCCACAAGCCTACAGGGCGCGCCCACCCCCCTAGGCACGCCCCCTGGCTTGTGGGTCCCACGTAGGCCCCCTCACTTATTCCAGCACCCATCCACTTCGTCTTCCTCCAAAAAAAATCCCACCATTGCTCAAGCCCATGTTCTAGCTCATTTTGCTACCATTTTCGATCTCCTTGTGCAAAGCTCCATTTGCAAAACTGTTTTGAGGGATTGTTCTTCGGTATGTGACTCCTCCAATGGTCCAATTATTTTTTGTTCTAGTGCTTTATATATTGCAAATTTTTGCTGCTGTGGTGACCTTGTTCTTGAGCTTGCATGTCAAATTTGTACGGTCCCAAGTAGTTTTGATGCATGATATAGCCTCTAGGCACTTGTGGGAGTAGTTGCTATAAGTTTTGTTGAGTTTTGTTCACCTTTATTATGAGTCACTAAAAATTTCAGAAAATTTTCAGAGAAAGAAAGATGTTGAGGAGAATATACCAAGGTGGTTCCTCGAGCAAGAAGACCCCGAGACTCGCAATACGTGAGCCCGACTTTAAACCATCGAGGGAAGCTCAAGTACGGCCTTGTGAATGGCCGTCGGATCAATTCATGGTTCATGCCGGTTTCAAAGAAGAATTTTACGCGTACATACGAAATGCTGGCCTTGAAGATTTCGTTTCAGACCAATGCAAGCAATATTATCAACTCACTGACTCCTTCGTGCGGAGGTTTGAATTTTCATCCAGGCATAATACGCATTCGGTTCTATTTAATCTTTATGATGAATCTTATACTATGGACCTAGCAGATTTTAACTGTGCATGCAAAATTCCACAATGGGGCAGCCATAGTGATCCTCACAAAACTGAATATAATGATTTTCTTGCTTGCATCACCGTGGGAGAAACTAGAAACATTACACAGGCTACCTTGGGGAGCATTCACTTTCCTACTATACATTATTTTGCTCTCTTCATAGGTAGATGTATTAACGGCAAACATGATCATAGCCACCTTTGTGTACCTGATCTTAGTATTCTTAAGAGTGCGGTAATGGGTGACAGACGATATAACTTGGGGGCTATTATTGCTAGGAGGCTACATAAAAATGCTAAGGATGGAAATTTCTTTGGCGGGATTTATGCCACCCGTGTAGCTAATTATCTTGGGGTACCCATAAGGGAGAATGATATTGAGTTACACCTGCTTTTCTTGATTATGAGGCTATGGTGCGCTACCAGTTTCTTGAGAGGAACGAACAGTCCTTCCAGTACCGACTAATTTTTGATAGACAGCGTGCTGTCCATATTACCCTTCCTGCTCCTGCCTTCTTTAACTTTCAGGAAAAACGGAGACACTTTATAACCAGAGAGGAGGCAAACGAGTATGAGAGAGAGGCGGAAGCCGCTCGCCTCCGCGCTGCAGCCGTTCAGGCGGTAGCCGCCGCAGCCCAGTACAACCCCAACTATGACTTCGGATATTATCCGGGCCAGCCATGGCCCTAGACCAACTTAGGCCAAAAGCCTAAGCTTGGGGGAGTACGTATTTCCCACCGACATTACATTCATGTTCACACACTCATCTTAGTAGTCGGTGCTTATACTTTTTCATTGAATCTTCCATGGTATTTTATTTCTTCTTTCCGCTTTCTTCTTGAGTGTTTAATTAACCTTGAGAAAAATCCAAAAAAAATAGTTCTAGCTTTACCTTTTAGTTTGTTTAGTTGTATCATTAAAAGAAAACCCAAAAAGATTTCTCGTTCTTCTTTTGCTTGTTGGGAACTTTCCCGTGTAAATAGTTTTTCTCGTTCTTGTTTTGAAATTTCTTTTCTTTGGGTCGAGAGGAGAAGACCACGATGAAAATGTTGAGTGGCTCTCATATGCATTATTGTTTATCTTACAAAGAGCCCATATTACCTTGCCTTCTCCTTTGAGTTATTGTTTGCAGATTCCAGCTTAGTCCAATGCACGTGCACTCTTATTATTATTCACAACGTTCGGTCGTGCAAGTGAAAGGCAATAATGACGATATATGATGAAGTGATTGAGATGGAGAAAAGCTGGTATGAACACGACCTATTTTGTTTTTGTAAATATGATTAGCTCATCGTTCTGGATTCAGCTCATTAGGGATGAAACATGTTTGCAATGACAATTAGAGATTATAGTTACTCATGCCATGCTTAATTAGCTAAGAGTGTATAATGGTTTGTCTTGAGTGTCAGCATGCATTTTAAAATGGTTGTGATGTAGTATGATAGGATGGTATCCTCCTCTGAATGATTCAGGTGGCTTGACTTGGCACATGTTCACGCATGTAGTTGAAACAAAATCAACATAGCCTCCACGATGTTTATGTTCATGGTGATTTATATCCTACTAATGCTTGCATTCAATGTTGGTTAATCTCAATGCATGTTTATGACTCTTGTCGCTCTCTAGTTGGTCGCTTCCCAGTCTCTTGCTAGCCTTCACCTGTAATAAGCGGGAATACTGCTTGTGCATCCATTTACATAAACCCAAAGTTGTTCCATATGAGTCCACCATACCTACCTATATGCGGTATTTACCTGCCGTTCCAAGTAAATTTGCATGTGCCAAACTCTAAACCTTCAAATAATATTCTGTTTTGTATGCCCGAATCGCTCATGTAGTGACTAGGGGCTGTCAGTATCTTCCATGCTAGGTGGGTTATTCTCACGATATGTGTTGATTCACTATCATTCACGAGAAAGTGGCTGGTATTCGGGATGCCCAGTTCCATGCTCAAAAATCAAATTAAAATATAATGAAACAAAACTCCCCCAGGATTGTTGTTTGTATGGACGGTACCCGTGGATTCGGCTCGCCGTGGAGTGTGATTGATTGGTGGAGGGGGAGTAAAAACTTTACCATTCTGTTTGGGAACCACCTATAATGTATCTAGCATGGAAGATACCAAGATCTCTTAGTTGTTATGTTGACAATGAAAGCATATCGCTCAAAATTATTATTCATCCCTGTTTCAAAAGCCCGAGCCCTGGCACCTCTCTAAATCAATGCTTCCCTCTGTGAAGGGCCTATCTATTTTACTTTCCTGTTGAGTCATCCTCCTCTTATAAAAAAAGCACCAGTTAGAGAGCACCACCGTCATTTGTATGTTTTGTTATTAATTGATATTTAGTATGATTGTGACTAGATCTCTTTTACCATGAATTACAATGTCTAGTCAGTCCTTGTTCTTCAAAGGTGCTCTGCATTTATGTTTTGCGGTCTCAGAAAGGGCTAGCGAGATACCATTATATCATATTGTATCATGATTGTTATGATAAAATTGTTGTCATTCGAGATTTATTATTATTGCTCGCTAGTTGATTATGCCATTGATATGAGTAAATGTGAGACCTAAATGTTATTGTGAATATGGTTAGTCTATAATCTTTGCTGAAAACCTGAACATCAGTTAGACATATTTACAACAACAAGATCAAACAGAGTTTGTAAAAGTTTTTCTGTTTCACTTTCAGTTTGTCAACTGAATTGCTTGAGAACAAGCAATGGGTTAAGCTTGGGGGAGTTGATACGTCTCCATCGTATCTACTTTTCCAAACTCTTTTGCCCTTGTTTTGGACTCTAATTTGCATGATTTGAATGGAACTAACCCGGACTGATGTTGTTTTCAGCAGAATTGCCTTGGTGTTATTTTTGTGTAGAAATAAAAGTTCTCGGATAGACCTAAAAATTTACGGAGAATATTTTTGGAATTAATAAAAAATACTGGCGAAAGAATCAACCGGAGGGGGTCCACCCATTGGCCACAAGCCAGGGGGCGCCCCCCCCTAGGGCACGCCCTGGTGGCTTGTGGGCCCCCTACAGCTCCTCTGACCTCAACTCCAACTCCATATAACCCTATTCGGGGAGAGAAAAATCAGAGAGAAGAGTTCATCGCGTTTCACGATACAGAGCCGCCGCCACCTCCTGTTCTTCCTCGGGAGGGCAGATATGGAGTCCATTTTGGGCTCCGGAGAGGGGAAATCGACGCCGTCGTCATCACCAACCATCCTTCATCACCAATTTCATGATGCTCTCTACCGTTCGTGAGTAATTCCATCATAGGCTTGCTGGACAGTGATGGGTTGGATGAGATTTACCATGTAATCGAGTTAGTTTTGTTAGGGTTTCATCCCTAGTATCCACTATGTTCTTAGATTGATGTTGCTATGACTTTGCTATGCTTAATGCTTGTCACTAGGGCCCGAGTGCCATGATTTCAGATCTGAACCTATTATGTTTTCATGAATATATATGTGTTCTTGATCCTATCTTGCAAGTTGTAGACACCTATTACGAGTTATGATCCGCATACCCCAAGGTGACAATAATTGGGATTCTTTCCGGTGATTACCGTAGTTTGAGGAGTTCATGTATTCACTAAGTGCTAATGCTTTGGTCTGGTTCTCTATTAAAAGGAGGCCTTAATATCCCTTAGTTTTCATTAGGACCCCGCTGCCACGGGGGGGTAGGACAAAAGATGTCATGCAAGTTCTTTTCCATAAGCACGTATGACTATATATGGAATACATGCCTACATTATATTGATGAATTGGAGCTAGTTCTGTGTCACCCTATGTTATAACGTTGCATGATGAATGCCATCCGACATAATTATCCATCACTGATCTGTTGCCTACGAGCTTTTCACACAAAGATCTTTGCTAAGTTACTTTTCCGTTGCCACTGTTACAATCACTACACAACCGCTACTGTTATTTTGCCACCGTTACCGTTACTTCCACACTACTTTGCTACTAAATACTTTGCTGCAGATATTAAGTCTTTTAGGTGTGGTTGAATTGACAACTCAACTGCTAATACTCGAGAATATTCTTTGGCTCCCCTTGTGTCGAATCAATAAATTTGGGTTGAATACTCTACCCTCGAAAACTATTGTGATCCCCTATACCTGTGGGTTATCAGTATGTGATAAGCAAGAGCTCCACCTAAATTTGTGCATTATTTTGAATTTGCGTTTCAATGCAAATGCACAATCGATTAGGAACATGGGGCACTCTTCCATGTCACATACAACTTGGTGGTGCGCAAGAATAATAAGAATGAATATCATAGCACAACACAATCAAGCAAAGGTGAATGATCATATCATGAGGATCACAAGGATAGAAAATAGTAGCAATACACATCAAGTGTATGATCAAACACCAACAAAGTTTAACACAAGCAAACCAACCAAAAGATATCAATGTTTTGAAAAGCGATAAAAAGCAACGCTCTCTCTCTCTCTCGAAGCCTAAAGATCTATATACATCTTCTCCCCCTTTGGCAACAAGTTACCAAAAAGTTCAAAGGTATATATCTAAGCGCCTTTCTGGGGTTGATCTCCTCCGGTGGCTGATGAAGGAGTCGAGAGAACGGCATCAGCGAAGATGTTTGCAGACGTCGTGGACGGAGTCGGTGTAGCAACTGGAGGAACTGGAGGAGCTGAAGAAGTTGTAGCAGGTGCCTATGAAGAAGGTCTCAACTCTGGAGCTGGCACTGTAGCTGATCTAGCCTGAGTAGTGAACTGAGTGCTTGTCCTGAGAGGTGCACGATCCTCATCATCATCATCATCATCTGTAGAGTGAGGGCAAGGCACTACATCAACTTCCTTCTTGAGCTCATTCACAGTCACTGCGAGCTCATCCACCTTGTTGTTGAGAGAATGAAACTTGGTGTCAACAATCCTCGCAAGGCTCTCCTGGTTCTTCAATATGTTGCTGATGTCCTTCTGCATGCTGAGCACAGAGCTAAGTAGGAGATCCATCTGCTCACTCCTAGACCTTGGCACCTGAGAACTGGAGTCTCTGGGTGCCTCTGCATGTGCATGTGCTGTAGCTGAGGTGGGATGGTCTGGTGCCATCACCACAACGTTGTCTTCTAGCTCTGGCAATAGTGGCAAATGTGGTCGGTCAAGTGCAAATATGTGCTTCTCCAACTTGGAGTTGATAAGCATCTGAATATAGGGTGCATAGCAACATGAACGCTTCTGATCAGCAGCAACCCTCTTCACAGTCTCCACAATCAGATCCATCACTCTGAATCTCGTATGTTGATCAAGATGGAGCAGCATGTTGATGGAGTATCCTCTTATCATCTTCTCATCTCCAGACTTAGGCATCAAGGTATGCCTCAAGATAGTGTTGATCGTGCGTAGACCAGCCTGGAGGAAATAGATAGATCCTAGCTTGTGAGACTTCACATGTGCAGCAGGGATCTCATTGTACATGTTCTTCATGGCACTGTGGCTTGCCTTGGGCTCATTGTATACATTAATGTCACCATCTTCCACCTCTGGGACTCCTAAGATGGCAGCCCACTCCTCAACAGTGGATTCATACCTTGCACCTTCAGTCATCCATACAATTCTACCATCTCCATAGAAATGAGCAGTAGAGTAGAATTGCATGATCATTTCATCATTCCAGGCAGTAAACTCCTTACCAACAAACTCATCAAGTCCAATGCAATGAAAGTTGTCTTGCACACTTGGGAAGTAATCCTCATTGTCCTTGATGTACTTCCAATCCACATATCTCATATCACTCACGGCAGGGCTCTTGTCAAGCAAAATTGTTTCATAGCAGTCTTGTTGTTCTTTTGTATAGAACCTGTAGTCCACAGCAGTCTTCCTCCTCTGTGAATATTGATCAATGGCTCTCCACTCTCTCAAACCTGAGTCCTTCCTCTTCTTCATATCCTCAGCAAGCAAGTGGCTGGCATTGTGCTCTGGAAGGTGTGGCCTTAGCTTCATCAAAGCTGACATAGCATTATCCTCAGCTTCCCTAAAAGTGGAAGTCTTGTTCTTAGAAGCAGCTGGGATGTCTCTGGAGAACCTCTTGGGTTTATCTGCAGCAGCCTTCTTGGGGGCAGTCTTGATGCCTTTGGATGAGGTATCCTTAGGCATAGCATCAGCCATGAGCTTCTTCTTCTTCTTAGGAGGAGCCTTTGCAGCCGACTCTTCCTCCTCCTCCTCAGCAGCAGCCTCTGCTGGGTCCTCATACATTGAGGTAGGCCTGCCCATGACATGAATTATCCTCTTTCTGCTCTTCGTCTTCTCCCCAGCCTTCTTAGGCATAGACTTCTTAGAGGGCTCAACACACATTGTTGTCCTAGCGCTCTCTGGTGCTCTCACTGACCCTGAGCTAGCATACTCTTTCCTAATTGCCTTCTTCTTCTTGGAAGAAGTGGCAGCAATAGTACTCTTGGCAGCATCATCTTTCTTGGCTAGCTCCTCAGGAATAAAATCTTCATCCTCCTCATCAGAATTAAGATTCCTCCTTGCCCTAGTTGCAGCCTTGGGCAAATTTGGTGAGCTAGGAACATCATCATAGCTCCCTTCAGGACTAGTGCATGAGCTCATGTCAACACTTCTCTCTCTGAAGTCATTTTGGCTATCCTCAGAACCTGACATCTCTGACCCTGTGAAATAGAGTATAGAAGAGTGGAAGGGTTGAGTCAACACAAAATGCAGACAATTTTTCAAAGATTTGAACTAAAATTTCTCAAGATTTGCATTCCGCCAAGTGAATATCGGTATAACCGAGGCAAACTTTTCGGACCCACCAAGACAAACAACCTGCATTACAGAAACTTGGTACCACTTTCGGTGAGACCGAAAATGGGTCCTCGGTTTCACCGAGGTTGTTCTCAGTTGACCAGAAAAGGGAATCAGTGCTACCGATTCTTTTGCGTCGGTTCCACCGGGATTCAAGTTGCGGACGGCAAACCCTAAATAATCTTTCGTTCGCTATTCTACAGGGATTTCTTGTGGATAGATCAATCTCAAAGCTTGTCTTATCGATGGAAAAGTCCTAATGCGCAAGATTCGGAGAGGGGAGCGCATGAGGGGTCGAAATCATACCCTAGCTCGGTGACGATCTCGCTACGGCGGCGACGGGGGTGAAGATTCCGTTGATGGAGTGGACTTCCAACGGCGCAGGCGCTCGGGAAGATGAAGGCGACGACCAGGGGTCTTGTTTGGCTGCTAGGGTTTTTGGAGGGGATGGCGTTTGAGGATTTAATTTCAAAAGTCGGGTCCGCCTCTTTATATACCCGTGGCTGTCGGTGACACCGGTTCTAACTTTTCGGTGTCACCAAGTTTCGCTACTGTCAGCTGACAGAGAAACTCGGTGTAACCGAGAAGATGGAATCGGTGATACCGAGTGTGAAAACCATATCAACCCTAGGCATTCGGTGATACCGAGAATTTTGTATTGGTTCCACCAAGATGCACTTGGGAGGTTTTAATGGTCAGTCCTTTGTCGATACGGAACTCCGGGTGCTCCTCACACAGAGAGATCAAAAAGTCCTTGTTCAAATTTTGTGATGCAGCAAGAATGGAATATGAGACGAGAAAGCATAGATAGCTAGAGAGTGGTCCTAGGCATTCTTGTCCATCCAATTGGCAAAAGAAAAATCAAAAACCAAATAGCAACAATTGGATGTCCTCGAATGGTTAAAGAAATGCAGACCAACATGCTCACACAATAAGATGTCAAATGAAATCATGGCAAACATGCACATACATACTAGCATCTATCAAGCATTTTGGCAATGACGGAGTCATCTATATATGAGTATATTGACTTAGGAGCCAAGTGAGAATACTTGATCATAGGTCATACTCATCGTTTAAGCACAAGTGAGGTTACCACTTTTATATAAAGCATTTAATGTTGTCACATACTATGAGATGCTTTAACTCAAGTCTTAGAGTAAAGCTCCCCCTTGATGTGACATCCCCCCATAGGAGGGATAAAATAACCTTGAGTTTTGTCGATCAAGACTTCATGTGGGTGATGTAGTGGTGAATGCTCAAGGTTGATGAAGATCACCAAGAGTTGGGAGCGTCCTTGTTGTTTCCATACTCTTCTCACCTACATGGGTTAGAACCAATACACAAGAGACAATACAAGGATATCTATGGACATGGAGTGCAAAGCCTACATGATGATGTCCATGGATTTGTTGATTACCTTGTCCCTTGCTTACCTTTGAGGGAATGTGTGACTCCTTGAACTATTGCATGATGTTGACGTTGATTGCAACTAGTTCTTGCCAATAATGATTGTGAGTGAATTTCATTGGCAGAGTCACCCCTCAAGAACTTCTCTAGTTCTTCTTCTTGGGGACCCACATCAACTTGATGGGGATCCTTGGTGTTGAAGTGGTTCTTGTAGAAGTTGAGCTTGAAGTAGCTTTGGGAACCTACTCCACCAAAGCTTGGGATTGATCTTCATATGAGTCAATGTCCTCTTGAAGCTTGTCTTTGCCCTTGAGTTTGTGGTCTTGTGGTGGAAGGTCATCTTGAGTATTTGTTCCCTTGGGAAGAGTATGTTCATACTTCTCCCTTTGAGGAACAAACTTGGGCTTGGGGTATCGACCTTCTTCCCATTCAACTCCATTTGCGTTGAAGTAGCCAATGCCATGGTACTTCCGGTATCCTCCATGCTTGCGTACAATCTCCTCAAATTGCTTACACCCGGCAAGACTCTTGTAGATACCTTTCTCTATAATTCCTTTCAATAAATCATTTTCTTGCTCAAGTGTAACTTGGCTAAGAGAATCATCATTAGTGGAATCAATAGAACTACTAGAAGCAACATCGTTAGATTTAGCATTTTTAGTGTTGCTACTAGATGAAGAACCTTTCTTGACTTTGTGACTAGTTTGTCTAGGTTTAACTTGTGGCATGAATGTAGACAACAGTAATCGTTTGGCTAGATAAGATGAGGTCTTCTTTCGGAGATCGTCATTGATAGCTTTAAGAAACTCATGTTCTTGCTCAAAGGTGAGCTTCTCGAAGCGTAGCTTCTCATGAGTCCTTACAAGCTCTCTATGATCTTCGAGAGTAGATTCATGGGCTAACTTAAGAGTGTTTAATTATTTAGTTTGTCGTTCTATTTCCATCTTATCATCATCACACGACTTATCTTGACTAGTATGGAAATTATCAAGTTCATTTTGACTAACATCACTAGTTTTATCAAAGAGCAAGTCATCATCACCAAGTAAATCATCTTCATCACTATTGAAATCAAGATACTCGGGGTGTGATACCTTGGGGCCTTTAGCCATGAAGCAACTCCCACTCCCTTCATTAGGTGAATCAAATAGATCATAGGAGTTGGTAGTCACTAGTGCAAGTTCGGCAACACCTTCATCTTGACTATAGTCGGAGTTGGAGTGATAGCTTCTCTCGGAGTTGTTGTCGGATTAGGAGCCGGAAAACCATTCACCAACATGAGCTTGATGTCTTCCTCTTGAGTAGCTCTTGGTGTACTTGTCCTTCTTCTCTGAGTCCCTACTTCTCCTTGAGGGTCTTCGTTCATAACGATCATCTCTACTTCTCTCTCTTTGAGGAGATTCATTCCTTGAGCTTCATCTTCTAGGTGATTCTTCTCTTCGTTTGTAGGGAGCCGTGCACTCATTTGAGTAGTGTCCGGGCTTCCCACAATTGTAGCAGTTTCGGTCACGACTTGACAAACGCTTCTCTTCATATCTTGAGTTGGAGCTTCGTTCTTTGCCTCTACTCTTGTAGAACTTGTTGAATTTCTTGACCATGAGGCTTATCTCTTCATTGGTGACAAGGTTGTCGCTTGAAGTTGCAGGATCATCACTTGTGGCTTTGTAAGCACCGCTAGACTTGTTGTGAAGCTCTTCCTTGTCCTTGAGTGTCATCTCATGAGCAACAATCCTTCCAATGACTTCCGTAGGCTTGAGATCTTTGTAGTTTTGCATCATTTGGATCAATGTGCAAACGGTGTCGTATCTTTCATCCAAAGCTCGAAGTATCTTCTTGATGATGAATTTGTCGGTCATTTCTTCGCTTCCTAAGCCGGCAATCTCATTTGTGATGAGAGCTAGCTGTAACGCCCGGATAATTAAGCTACAGTAATCCCTTGCTAATGATGCCATGTCACCACTGTTACTGTTGTTAATCTCGTGTTAATCCAAATCCTATTCAAATTCAAATTCAAAATTAAAGTCAAGATTTAATTTTGTCAAACATGAAAACAAAAATGCTCAAAGTGTGGCAAATATTCTCTGGATATTTGTAATGTTGAAACCACATTTTTATAAAGTGGATAAATACCCTAAAACAAATAAAACAGCAGCTAAAACAATTAATTAAATGCTTTTAATTAATAAAACAAAAATAAACTAAATTATTGTTGTGCCCAATCTTTTGTGGCCACACTTAATAATGCAAGGTATTATTTGGACCAAGTTACACATTTTTACCATAGGAAATTATTGCTAAGAATAAATAAAACAGAAAACAGAAAAACTAATACAAAAAAAGCAAAGAAACCCCCCCTCTCCTATTAGGCCTTGGCCCAACCGGCCGGCCCACCACAGCCCGCACCCGCCTTCTTCCTCCTGTAGCGACCAGAGCGGTCGCTACAGGGCGCCGACCGGCCGTCGCCGTCCAACCCCGTCGCCGGGGAGGATAAGGCCGCCACTGGGGCACCTCACCTGCCCCCCCCCCCCGAACCCTAGCCGCCCCACTCCCCCTCTCTCTCGCTCTCTCTCGCCCGCGCTCGAATGCACCCGAGCGCCGCCGAGCTGCGCCGCCGCGCCCGCGCAGCCACCGTCGTCGCCTCGTCCCTCTATGGTGTCCTGTGTCCTCGCCGTCGTCGACCACGTCCTCGAGCGGGAGCCAGGGAGCTCCGCATCGAGCAGATCGAGCCGCCGCCTTCCGCCTCGGCCGCCGGCGAGCTCCACCGATTCCGGCGCCGCTGCTGCTACTAAGTTTCCACCAGGCCACCGTGTGCCTCCCCGGTGAGCTCCTCTACCTCCTCCCCCTCTCCGTTCGCCCGCGCGTGCTCACTAGCTAGCAGCTCCGCTCGGACCCGAACTCGCCGCCGCCAAGCTCATCGCCGGCGAGTCTCCGGTGTCCCCACGGTCCCGGAACCGTGTCCAACGAGATCACCGCATCGCATAGCGCTCGCCTAGCCCCTTAGTTCAAGCCATAGCGCGCCGTAATGCCAACTTCATCGACGCCCGAAACCACCCCGCCGCGGACCTCGTCGCCGGCGACGATTCCGGTCGATTCCGGCGATGCCACGGCCACCACTGGACGCGGCGCTGAATGCTCGTTCGAACGAGCCTAACCACGCGACGAATGGCCGCCTGTGGCCGTTTTCCGACGACGTCCGACGCGCGCCGCCGCGGAATGAGCTCGCCGGCGCGATTCCGGCGAGTCTCCGGTCGCCGTCCGACGTGGCCTGACGTGTGGGTCCCCTGTGACGCTGACGGGTGGGCCCAGTTGACTCGTTGACCGGGTCAACACGCTGACGTGGCAGCCACAGTCACTAACAACTGGGCCCCGCGTAATTTAAATGACTTTTCTAAATAATAAAAATGTTAATTAATCTGTTAAATTAAATTATCTACTAATCAGTCGCTGACCAGTAGGGTCCACTCGCTAATTAATCTGAAATTAGATTAAAGAAATCCTAATTAACCACTGTGTCACTGACCAGTGGGACCCACTGGTCAGGTTTGACTCTGGTCACCAGAGTTGACCTGCTGACGTTATGATGATGTCATGATGACGTCATCATTTACTATTCTGGATAATTCGAATTTAAATAAATAATTAAATTCCAGAAATTCTTTAAAACTTTAAAAATTAATATAAAATAATCCGTAGCTCGGATGAAAATAATTTATACATGAAAGTTGATCAGAAAAATCCCACGAACCCGAATCCGCTGTCCGTTAGTCTATCACACGCCTCTAGCATAGCAAACATGGAACTTTTCCAACGATTTCATCTGTCCGGTAATAGCCAGAGACCCGGGAAATATCGTCAGATATTCTTCCGAACCGTGTGTGACAAGTAATACTGCGTTACAGCATGCCTAGCCCTGCATATTGCCATGTCATGCATTGTGATTGCATCTGTGCTTTATATTTATTGTTTCTTCCCCCCTCTTCTCTCCGGTAGACCCCAAGACTGACGGTGCTGCCAGGTACGACTACACCGTTGACGATCAGCCCTTTGCCGCAGAGCAGCAAGGCAAGCAACCCCCCCCCCCTTGAGCATTTCGATATCGCCCATTCTTTTCCCTCTTATTCTTGCATTAGATTTTGCTACTGTATTAGTTAGTTCCTATTCTGATGCATAGCCTGTCTTTGATAAACTGTTATTATACCTGCTATCATACCAACTGCTTAGTGTAGATTGATCAATGAATCCCCAGTGACCCCTTAGTCCCAGTTGCCCCTGCTTCTTCATCGACGACTCGACGACCCGAAGACTCGAAGACTCGGTCAACCGACCGACAAGCCAGGCCCCTCACATCACCGCACCCCCCCCCCTTAGTTGTACGACTCTGCAGCGCTACTATCGAGTACCGAGGGTGACACCTCGTGAAGTACTCATGATGCTAGCTCTGTAGTGTAGCTAGTCGGTCGTGGTTATCGAGGGTGATTCCTCCTTCACCACTCCCGACGATGTCTCTGTCGTGCAACCCCTCAAGTGTGGGACCCTCGAGGGTGATTCCTCTAAGTCCACCTTGACGGTTTCATTGAGCGGGGCCCCTTGAGGGTGATTCCTCAGGTTCCGTCTTGATGTTTTATACACACAGTTACTATGGCCGGGTTACTGAAACATATTGGTGATGGGTCGGCCCTGCGGGGTACCCAAGGTTTGATGATGATGAGGCGTGGACTGGCAAGAGAGGCCTTTGCCACACATCCTCGAGGCGGGGCGACGGACCACACTTCATGGGTCGCGCTTTCCCCGCATTAATAAAATGCTAATGGGTTGGGTACTTGATCTGAGTTAGGTCGTTGGCCTTATTACGCACTAACCTTCACATGGGAATAGTTATGGGTACTCAGCGTCGTTGTATCAGCCGAAGCTCTTCGGACGTCAGCAATGGAGCGACGCGCGCCGGATTGGACTGGACGGTGCAGCTCTTGGACTGGAGTGTACTAGGTCTGCTTCCGGCCGCCTTCGCATCGTGCAGGAGTGCAAGGGCAAGTAGGACCACGAACCTGCGCGCATAGGATTTAGACCGGCGGGT
The DNA here is from genome assembly GCA_039707655.1 of Elymus sibiricus. Lineage (NCBI taxonomy): Eukaryota > Viridiplantae > Streptophyta > Magnoliopsida > Poales > Poaceae > Elymus > Elymus sibiricus. The sequence goes on from CM077667.1 coordinate 118,377,576, forward strand.
TGGCCTCTTCGTTGAGCCTAGGTGGGGCGATGACGTGCTGATATCCTGAGGCCGGGCATGACCCAGGAAAGTGTGTCCGGCCGGAGGTGACTCAGGCGTGTTGGGGAATATGTGGTGCACCCCTGCAGGGATGAATAATCTATTCGAATAGCCGTGTCCACGGCAACAGGACGACTTGGAGTTGTACCTTGACCTTATACAACTATAATTGTGATTTAATTTGAAATGAAATGTCGCTCCGAGATTGCTTCGTCGCAGGGAGTCGAGGAAGAATCTCTAGGCGTGGTTAATTAATAAAATTGCTACAATAATATGACTATATATGAGATACCAGTCTACTCTCTTCTAATGCTGCAAGATGCTGAAGATGCTAGTCTTCGATAGGACTAGGCCTTCTCCCTATTCTTGCTTTCTGCAGTCAGTCCAGATATACCCCATTCCCTTGATAATGATGCATATTTAGCATAGTTCTGATGTCAGTCTTGCGAGTACTTTGGATGAGTACTCACCGCTGCTTTGCATTCTCTCCCCCCCCCCTCGATACGATTCTGCGTTCAGACGATGGAGCCCAGGAGATGGAGTACGCCGGAGACGACTACTACACCACCGCTGGAGCCTACTACTACGTGGAGAATGCCGACGCTCAGGAGTAGTTAGGAGGTTCCCAGGCAGGAGGCCGCGCCTCTTTCGATCTGTTGCTTAAGTTTGTGCTAGCCTTCTTAAGGCAAAACTTGTCTAACTTATGTTTGTACTCAGATATTATTTGTTTCCGCTGACTCGTGCTTTGTCGAGCTTTGTATTCGAGCCCTCGAGGCCCCTGGCTTGTAATATGAAGCTGTATGACTTTAATTTGTGTCTAGTGTTGTGTTGTGATATCAATCAGTGAGTCCCTAATCTTGGTCGTACGCATTGCGTGTTTGATTAGCATACAGTCGAAATTGGGGGCGTCACACTAGCCTAGAGTACATCTCTGTGACTCCTTCACCATCCTTCATCTTGAACTTGTCAAGCTGACTTTGAAGAACATCCAACTTGGATTCTCTTACGGATTCGGTACCTTCATGCATATCGACCAAAGTATCCCAAATCTCTTTTGCATTCTCAAGACGGCTGATTTTCTTGAATTCTTCGGGGCATAGGCAGTTGAAAAGAATGTCACAAGCATGAGCGTTGTATTGCAACATCTTCAATTCATCAGCGGTCTCTTCACGATCCGGTTCCTTTCCATCACCAAAGAATTCACCTTGCAAGCCAACACGAACAACAGCCCAAACGACGGGGTTATGACCAAGAATATGCATTTTCATTTTGTGCTTCCAACTAGCAAAATTTGTGCCATCAAAGTACGGACCTCTACGGTGATAATTTCCCTCACTAGACGCCATATTCTCCTAGGTTGTGAGACCAATGCAATGGAGACCAAAGCTCTGATGCCACTTGTAGGATCGAAAGTATGTCTAGAGGAGGGGTGATTAGATTACTTGACCAAATAAAAATTCTACCTTTTCCCAATTTTAAGTGTTGGCAGATTTTAGTAATGATAGCAAGTCAAGTACACCCTACACATGCATGTCTAAGAGTATAGCAGCGGAAAGTAAAGACAAGCATATGTAAGAGGATAAGGGTAGGAAGATCAAACGCAATTTGGAGACACGAAGATTTTTCCCGTGGTTCCGATAGGTGGTGCTATCGTACGTCCACGTTTATGGAGTCTTCAACCCACGGAGGGTAACGGTCACGAGAGTCCACGGAGGGCTCCACCCATAAGGGTTCACGAAGTAGTAACCTTGACTATTCCATAACGGCTTCCGTCCACGAAGGACTAGCCTCACTATGGGTAGATCTTCACGAAGTAGGCGATCTCCTTGCCCGTACAAACTTCTTGGTTCAACTCCACAACACGAAGTAGGAGGCTCCCAAGCGACACCTAACCAATCTAGGAGGCACCACCCTCCAAAAGGTAATAGGCTCGGCAATGTCGATGAACTCCTTGCTCTTGTGCTTCAAGATGATAGACTCCTCAACACACAATCACTCTCTCACAGATTTGGCTTTGGTGGAAAGCAACTTGGGGAGGCTAGAGATCAAGATTCATATGGATAGAGTGGAATAGCTTGATCTCAACACAAGGGTAGGTGGCTCTCTCTCAGAAAATTGGATGGGGCAAGTATGGAATAGTTCTGAGTGCTTCTCTTTCGAGTGGGTGGTGGTGAAGGGGTATATATAGGCATCGCCAAAAATCCAACCGTTACACCTAAAGTGACCAACTCGGTGACACCAAACTGTAAAACTCGGTGGTACCGAAGTGACCAAAAGGCAGTAACATTTGAATCTCGGTGAGACCGATACATAAATCTCGGCGGTACCGATAAGATGACCAACGGTCAGATTGCCCAACTCGGTGAGACCGATTCTCAAATTTCGGTGGTACCAATTCTTGACAACGGCTAACCAGAGAGTTGGTCCAAAAACTCGGTGAGACTGATTCACAGAACTCGGTGGTATCGATTCTTGAGAATGGCTAACTAGGAAGTTGGTCCAAATCTCGGTGAGACCGATTGGCAAAACTCGGTGGTACCGATGCTTGAAAACAGCTAACCAAAAAGTTGGCAACTGAACTCGGTGGCACCAAAGTGTAATGTTGGTAGTACCGAGATGGGTTTGGCTTAGGATCTGTCTAGGGTTGAATCTCGGTGAGACCGAATAGGAATTGTTGGTCTTACCGATTTGAGTGGTAGGGTTCTAGACAGAGTATTTGTGGAAGAGCTTGTGGGTGTTTTTGGTGACTATCACTTGTGCACGTGGAGCATCTTGTTCACTAACAGTACCTTACCCCCTTTTAATAGTATTGGCTTTCCTATGGACTCAAAGTGATTTCTCACAAAGTAAAATGTAGAGTCCTCTTGCTTGAAGCTTTGCCAATCCATTTCCTTGCATCTAGGGGTTTCTCCACAATCCTTTTGCCAACCTATCATTGAATTTTTCCTGAAATATACTTAGTGGAAACATTAGTTCAATGATATATATGTTGTTATTAATTACCAAAACCACCAATGGAGCAAATGTGCTTTCACCTTTCCGTACTACGTTGTACGAAAACGCATCTTAAGCATCAAATCTACGCATGTGGCGGTTTTATGTTTTCCATCCTACTCTGTTGTTTTGCGATTAGGGTTACGCTGGCTGAAGTTAAAATAAATTGTTATAATCAGCTCAGAGTTCAATTCCCACCCCGGCCCTCAGGATTGTGATGCACACAATTGACCTGCATGCACCTCACTTGAAATAGTGAATTAGTAATAGCAAAGTTGCTCAAGAAGTCAAGATAACAAGGAAAGAGAGAGCTCCTAATAAATCTAATGCAGGTTCTTATGTGTGTACTACTAACAGGCTGCTAGACGAAAATGATTATTATGTGAAGAGAAAAACCATAAGCTAGCACCAGCCCGGGTTTCTCATGGAACACATTACACAACAATCGGCCACGGCCTGCTTGACGACACAAATAGGAGCACATACATATATAACCATGAGATCTGGCCGGACAGTTCCGCAACGAAAGGCTACTATCATATGCACGTGCGCACGTGCGCACGCGCGCACACACGCAGGGGCAAGCTGGCAACCACAAGTCGCGGGATGCAGAGACAAACACCATAGAAACTAATGGCACGCGGCGGACCTGCATCCAACAATTACTTTTGCTACAACGGTCACCTATTTTTGCTGCAACCATAAAGAGCGCGGGCCGAGCATCGGCACGGCAGAGCTACATCCAGTGTCCTAAGATGCTTCTACCCGCATCGAGATTTGTTGGAACCACACAACATCCCACTCCGCCACTCTCTCCCCGGTGCAGGAGCTACTCCCCGTGTGCGGCCCCGACGGCCGCACTACCCCCGACCACCGACGAGCACCACAACCACCTTAACCACCGAAGACCCACCACGCGCGACCACCTCGACCACCCATGCGATTTCAGGGGGAGAAGAAAACAAAGGGGGATCACAAGAGGGGGTTACCTTCTGTGGTGCCATAGCTCGCAGGAGAACCGAGATCCGTCCCGGGACACCGCCGCCGCTTCTGATTTCCAGGCGCCACCGCCCCCATCACCCTCCAATCAATGAACGTCACTGCCCCTATCGCCCTCCTCGCACGAAATGTCGCCCTCCCCACAACTCTATCCTATATGAACGGTTGTACCAAGAAGTGGGCAAAGAAAAAAAACTGGTTCATTAGACACGTGGCGCTGTGGGGGTCTTTAGATCGGGAGAGATCCAACCCATGCTAATTACCATCACTATTTATTAACTCTCAACCAAATATAAGTGAAGAGCGGGAGTGAAATTATTTCTATAAAATCTATATGCCACCGTGGTCAAAAAGATATAAGTGAAGAACTAGAGCAACTGCTAAGCTCAAAAGATATAAGTGAAGCACATAGAGTATTCTAACAAATCATGGTGAAGGTATATCTCTCTCAAATAGGTGTGTCTAGCAAACAATGATTGTGGCAAACTAAAGCAAAAACAAACAAAAGCAAATGACGCTCCAAGCAAAACTCATATCATGTCATGAATAAAAATATAGCTCCAAGTGACATACCGATGGATTGGGACGAAAAAGGGGATGCCTTCCGGGCATCCCCAAGCTTAGGCACTTGAGTCTTCCTAGTATTTTACTTGGGGTGCCTTGGTAATCCCCAAGCTTAAGCTCTTCCCGCTCCTTATTCCTTCGTCCATCGTGATAACACCCAAAACTTGAAAACTTCAGCACACAAAACTCAACAAAACTTCGTGAGATCCGTTAGTATAATAAACATATCAAATACTTTAGGTACTTTTATAAATTGATTCATATTTTATTATTTCATCATAGGTACTGTATCCTAACTTCTCCATGGCTTATATCCCTCGATACAATCCATAGCATCATCAAAACAAGGAAATTATGCAAGAAAAAACAGAATCTGTATAAAACAGAACAGTCTGTAATGATCCATAGAGAAACTATACTTCTATAACTCCAAAAATTCAGAAAATTAGGAAAACCTGGGGAATTTGTATACCAATATTGTGTACAAAATTCAGATCAAAATGACATTCTAGTAAAATCAGAGAAATTCTGCACTGGACGTAAAAGTTCCTATTTTTGCACCATATCAGTTCTACTTATCATGCAAGTCATCCCAAAGGATTTACTTGGCACAAACACTAATTTAAACACACAAACACAATCATTACAGAGGCAATAATCATGTTATCACACACAAACAGAAAGTAAAACAAGAAAAATAAGATAACTATTGGGTTGCCTCCCAACTAGCGCTATTGTTTTACGCCCCTAGCTAGGCGTAATGTATATGATCAAGTGTTGTCATCTTTGGTGTTAAGGGGTCCATTATCCTTCACAATTTTGCTCTCTCTTACGCAAATGGAATCAAGCTTTTGTTCTAAAGCATCAAGCCTCCTATTTTATAACACAACATTGCCATTGATTTTAGTAACAAGATTGAACAACCCTCTAAAGTTGGACTCCATGCTAGATCTAGTTTCTTTTATTAACTCAGTTTGACGATAACTAACTAGGATGGTTGGTTCAATGGTCTCTATTTTGGGTTGTCCAATTATACTTTTCATCTTTCCATAGGTTTGAAAAGAATTATTCTCAAGGTAATCTTTTTCAAACATAGCATCCAAGACAAGTCTATGGGACAGAGATAGACCAACATAAAAACTTCTAAGGAGCAATTTAATATGACTCTTAGGCTTGGCTCTCATTTGTATCTCTAATAATCTATCCCAAGCTTCTTTAAGGGACTCATCACCCAATTGCTTAAAATCCAATATTCCAGAACCCTCTCCCAAATAAGGAGGAGACGACATGTCCGGAGTAGAGCAAGCCATAGCAACAAGCAAACAAGTAAACTAGCAAAGATAAATATTTTGTTTTTTTTATTTTTATGGCAAGAAAAATATAACAACAAATAAATAGTAGAACAAGTGAATGATAATTTGTGAGAAGGTACTTGATAGTAAGTTGGTGATACTCCCTGGCAACGGCGCCAGAAATCCTTCCTGATACTTCTGATCTGTGTTGGGTTTTTTTCCCGAAGACGAGGGGGTGATGCAGCACGGTATAGATAAGTATTTCCCTCAGTGACTACCAGGGTTATTGAACAAATAGTAGGATCACACAACTTCCCGTCTTCGGCGCCTACACACAAAAGAGCACACACATGCACCCAACGCGGGCAAGAGGGTTGTCAATCCCCTTGAACTCGTTAATTGCAAGCGATAAGTAGTGTAGATGATAGTTGATAATTATAAATTGTAAAATAAAAGGAAAACAAATAAATGGCAGCAAGGAAATAAGAGTGTTTGTTAATATATTTGTGAATAGACCCGGGGGCCATAGTGTTCGCTAGAGGCCTCTCTCTCTCAAAGAAAGCATACAATGGGTAAACCAATTATTGTTGGGCAATTGATAGAAAAGTGCATAGTTATGCAATACTTATTCACGACAATGATCATGTGTATATAGGTATCACGTCCATAAACAAGTAGACCGACTCCTGCCTGCATCTACTACTATTACTCCACCCATCGACCGCTATCCAACATGCATCTAGAGTATTAAGTGAAACAGAGTAATACTTGGAGAATGATGACATGATGTATACAAAGTAAACTCAATTAATATGAATAAACCCCATCGTTTATCCTTAGTGGCAGCAATACAAGATTAGAGTACCGCAAGATTGAACCCACTACAATGCACCCCTCTCACTGAAGATAAACCAATCTAGTTGGCCAAACTAAACCGATAGATCGGAGAGAAATATGAAGCTATAATAATCATGCAAATAAGAATCAAATAAGTATTCAGAGGAGACTCAAATCTTTTTCATGAATAATCTGAACATAAACCCACAATTCATCGGATCCCAACAAACACAACGCAAAGATGGATTACATAAGATAGATCACCGCGGGAATCGCGGTGATCATGGCAATGAAGAACATAGAGGCAGAGAGAGATAGCCATCTAGGTACTAACTAAGGGCCCGTAGGTCCGTGGTGAACTACTCACACATCACCATGGGAGCAGCAAGGATGATGTAGAGGCCCTCCATGATCGACCCCCCCTTCGGCAGGGCATCGGAAAAGGGCTACAGACGAGATCACGGCAGAACAGAGACTTGCGGCGGCATAAAAAGTGCTTCGGGGGATCCCCTAGGGGTTTTGTAATATATGTGAATTTATAGGCCGGTGTATGGGGCTAGGAGACGTGGGGTCGGCCACAAGCTATCAGGGCGGGACCACCCCCCTGGGTGCTCCCTGTTAGCTTGTGGGGCCAGAGTATGGGGCCAGGAGACGTGGGGTCTTCTCCCGAAGCTTCGAAGACTTCTTTTGGTCCAGAAAAAATCATCAAAAAGTTTCGGGGCAATTGGACTTCGTTTGGTACTGTAAACCTGAAAAGCCAAAAAGATGCAGAAAACAGCAACTCGCACATGGCACTGGGTTAATAGGTTAGTGCTCAAAAATAAACTGAATCAGCAAATAAATGCCCAAAAAGTATCCTAGAATGGTAATATTATAGCATGGAACAATAAAAAATTATAGATACGTTGGTGTCGGTGTACTAAGAAACGGAGCCCTTAGTACCCGAACATGTACACACACGGCTGCGGCCTCCGGACCGGCAAGGCCTTGTCGGGTGAACGCCTGCCTCCAAGCAAGGACCGAAACAACCAACAAGCCTCCTTGCCGGTAGAGAAGACCCGACTGCGAGTGCTCCTGCCAAGATCTCCACCCGCCAGGGCATCGCTCCACGTCGCCGGGCTGGTTGTCTACATCGGCTAGGTGTCAAGCGGGCATGCGATTAGGTAGAGATGGTAGGGACGCGTGGCAGCTCGATGGCTTTACAACAACTTTAATGACACCTGTCCCATGGCATGGCAAAGGAATAAGAGGTAGTTGGGTGAACGGGACAGAAGGAGAGGCGATACTTGCCGGGAGACACCGCGAGCATGACACCTCACGGCACATTCAATGCGTCTATCCTAGTCCGTCAGAGTTAGGTATTTCCCACTATAGCTCCTGATAGTAGTTTTGGCGGCTATAGTATACAATGTTTACTCATGTAAAGACCATTTTAGCCACTATGGTAGCCCCTTAACCTATAAAAGGAGGCCCATGGCTACCTTTAGAAGGGTCGACACTTCGTTCATTGGCACGCATAGCTGCAATCCTCGAGCATCTCTTGCCGGGCTCTAGCGCTCCTGTACTGTGAACTCATATAATCCACAACACATAGGGCGTAGGGTTTTACGCTTCCGAGCGCCCCGAACCTTTATAAACCCTTGAGCATGCATGGAACGATGAAGCTCTTTGTGCCCGAGAATCCCCGCAGTAGTACCGCAAAGAGACCCCATTGGTCCCATAGATCGTCGCATGCCCGACATCTTTGGCGCGGCAGGTAGGGGGTTCCGATGCATCAACCTTAACCGGTTTCTGCGTGTCATCGCCAAAATCTTTGTCGGCACCCATGGCTCCCAAGAAGGCCAAGGGTGCGTCGACACCCGACCCGACTTCGTCCAAGCTGCCCTCGCAGGCGATCACCGGCGGCGAAGACATAAGCGACCCTCGCGCTCACCACACTGGCAAACGCAGCCACAACACCGCGTGGTGTTCCAGGAGCCGTGACCCAGACCCTGCCGTCGTGGCAGCGCGAGACGCACCGGCGGCGACCGGGGACAACGCTACGACGACCGCAGCCACGGTAGTGGCGGTGACGGGACCTTCGTCGCGCTCTTCACAAGACAACCGCAACCAACGCCCCCAGGGTGGCGACCCCGGGCGGCGTGCGGACTAGTCCCCTGTGCGTCACTCCCACGACGCGCAGGGCCAAGCTCATCGTCAGACTCCTGGAGAAGATGGGCGACGCGCGACAGGACGAGGAAGTGATCTCCCAGACTCTGTTAGGAGCAAGAGAGACACCCACGCCACGCACCGCTCCATGCCCAAGACCACGGTGGAAGCTCTGGCGCAGGCCCAGCTGTTGCTGAATTTGCCACCTGCGTCGGAGAAGATGGAGGATTGGAGGGCAACCATACAAAGCCTGCAGAGCTTCGCAAACCGCGAGAAGCCGGACATGGCGGGTCCCTTGCGCACGTGCAATGAAGCTTTCGCGAGGCCCACCGCCGGGCGCGACGTTGGTGGGACGCACACGGTGCAATCGCCCCCACAACAACAGCAACCTTCTCGCTAGACCGACGTGCAGGACGAAGTGTCCTACGCATCGACGGATCCATGGCAACAACGAGATCAGCGCCAAGTCTTGAATGATAGGCGCAAGGTGGACACTGGCACCATCATCGAGAGGCAGCGGGAGACGCGTCGCCGATCAAACGACTGTGCGGACCCAACCATCGACGAGCCTACGCCCGGGATGCCCGACAGCCTGCCTCACGAGGTATGTTGCCCGGCGTTCACCCACGAGCTGCAGCAAGTCCGCTGGCCCTCCAGCAGAGCCTTCAAGCCTAAACTACCCGATAAATACGACGACAAGATCAGCCCATCTGAGTTCCTCGACATCTACACAATCGCTGTACCAGCCGCTGATACTTGTGATCTTCGTTGGGTTTTCCGTGAAGAGGGACGGGTAATTGCTGCACAAAGCGGATAAGTATTTCCCTCGGTTATGAAACCAAGGTTTATCGAATCAATAGGAATATCAATCCTCGTCTGTCTTCAGCGGCTGCACACAAATGAACAAACGACTTGCACTCAACGCGGGCAAGAGGGTTGTCAATCCCCTTGATCTCATTATTTGCAAGCAAATGAGTTCTGTATATAATTGTTGATAAATGAAAAATAAATAAAAAGTAAATAAAGGCAGCGAGGTAATAATAGCGTTTGCAAATATATAAGTGAATAAACCCGGGGGGCATAGTGTTATCTAGTGGCATCTCTCATGTAGGCAGCATATGGTGGGTAACAAATTACTGTTGGGCAATTGATAGAAAAGCGTATAGTTATGCGATGTTCACGGTAATGATCATGTATATATAGGCATCACGTCCATAAGAAAATAGGCCGACTCCTGCCTGCACCTATTGCTATTACTCCACTCATCGACCGCTATCCAGCATGCATCTAGAGTATTAAGTAAAACAGAGTAATGCTTGGAGAAGGATGATATGATGTAGACAAAGTAAAATCAAACAATATGAATGAACCACATCGTATTATCCTTAGTAGAAACAACACAAAGACGCATCTTGTCGGGAGGCGGCTGAGGGGGCCACCACACTTCAGGGCGCGACCCCCCCTAGGGCGCACCCTGATGTGTGGTGGTGCCCTCGTGCACCTCCTGGCCTCCTTCCGAAGCTTCTAGGTCTTCATATAATCAAAAAATCATCAAAAAATTCGTGGCAATTGGACTTTGTTTGGTACGGTAAACCTGAAAAGGCAAAAACATGCACAAAACAACAACTGGCACTGGGCACTGGGTCAATAGGTTAGTGCTCAAAAATATTATAAATTGGTAAATATTGACCCAAAAACTATCCTAGAATGATAATATACCAGTGATACGTCTCCAACGTATATATAATTTTTGCTTGTTCCATGCTGTTATATTATCATTCTTGGATGTTTTACAATCATTTTCTTACAACTTTATATCATTTTTTGGGACTAACGTATTGACATAGTGCCAAAGTGCCAGTTGCTGTTTTTGCTTGTTTTTTACTTCGCAGAAAATCAGTACCAAACGGAGACAAAACGCTGCGGGGATTTTTGTGGATTTTTTACGGACCAAAAGAAAGAAGATGGGCCAAAGAACACCAGAAGAGGGGGCCCAGGGTGGCCAGCACCCACCAGGGCGCGCCGGAGGCTCCCTGGCGCGGCCTGGTGGGTGGTGGGCACCTCGGGCACCCCCTCCACTGCCTCCGATGCCTATAAATTCCCAAATATTCGGAAACCCCAAAAAAGAACCCTAGACTCTCTGCTCCGCCGCCGCAACTCTCTGTATCGACGAAAAACCAATCTGGAGACATTCCAGTACCCTGCCGGAGAGGGAATCCATCTTCGGTGGCCATCTTCATCATCCCGGCGGAGGGCATGATGAGGAGGGAGTAGTCCACCCTCGGGGCTGAGGGTATGTACCAGTAGCTATGTGTTCAATCTCTCTCTCTCTCTCTCTCTCGTGTTCTTGAGATGTCACGATCTTGATGTATCACGGGCTTTGTTAATATAGTTGGATCACATGATGATATTCGCTTGCTACCTTGTTGTGATGAATTGAATCTTTCCCTTTGAGATATCGTTATGTTGGATTGACAACACTTGATATATGTCTTGCATGTGGATACCCGTGGTGACAATGGGGTGTTCAATTGATTCACTTGATATATGTTTTGGTACTCAACTTTCGGATTCCCGCGGTGACATTGGGGTAATCTATGCATAGGGGTTGATACACGTTCTTGTCCTACTTTCTCCGATAGAAATCTTGGGGCACTCTTTGAGGTTCTTTGTGTGGATTGAGTATTATGAATCTGAAATTGTTTGATGCATATCATATAATTAACTCATGGATACTTGTGGTGACATTGGAGTATCTAGGTGACATTAGAGCTGGTTGATGCATATCATATGGTGTTATTCTAGTACGAACTCTTAGATAGATCGAACGGAAAGGATAACTTGATGTTATCTTAGTACGAACTCTTGAATAGATCGATTGGAAAGGATAACTTTAAGGTGGTTTCGTACCCTACTAACAATTTCTTCTTATGTTCTCCGCTAGATAAGAACTTTGGAGTGATTCTTCGTTGCACGTTGAGGGATGGTTATGTGATCCAATTATATTAGCATTGTTGAGAGATTGCACTAGCGAAAGTACGGACCCTAGGCCTTGGTTCCAAGCATTTATACAACGTTTTGCTCGCTGTTTACTATTTGTTACCTTGTTGTTTTTATATTTTCAGATTACAAAAACCTATATCTACCATCCATATTGCACTTGTATCACCATCTCTTCGCCGAACTAGTGCACCTATACAATTTGCCATTGTATTGGGTGTGTTGGGGCACAAGAGATTTCTTGTATTTGATTGCAGGGTTGTTTGAGAGAGACCATCTTCATCCTACACCCCCCACGGATTGATAAACCTTAGGTCATCCACTTGAGGAAAAATTGCTACTGTCCTACAAAACTCTGTGCTTGGAGGCCCAACAAAGTCTACAAGAATAAAGTTGCGTAGTAGACATCAAGCTCTTTTCTGGCACCATTGCCGGGGAGGTGAGTGCTTGAAGGTATATCTTTAGATCTTGCAATTAAATCTTTTAGTTTCTTGTTTTTCACTAGTTTGGTTTTATAAAAGAAAACTACAAAAAAATGGAGTTTAGGTTGCATCATTTGTATCGTCTTTATAATGTCTTTCGTGAAAATAAGGATTCAGAAAATAGTGCTCAATTGTCAGAGGAAGAAATTATGAAAATACTAAATAAGAATTCATTGGATGATGAGCATGATAGAAATATTTCTAGTATGAATTCTCTGAATATCCATGATACTAATGCTATGCAAAGCCACAAGCTTGGGGATGCTATGTTTGATGAAGATGATATTTTTAGTCCTCCAAGTTTTGATGAGCAAATTTATTATGATGATGACATGCCTCCTATCTATGATGATTATGATGATGACATGTATGCTATAAAGAGTGATAGTAACCATGAAACTTGTCATCGTGATAGTTATTTTGTTGAGTTTGCTCCCACTACAATGAATGAGAAGGAAATTGCTTATGTGGAGAGTAATAAATTTTCTATGCTTGTAGATCATGAAAAGGATGCTTTATGTGATAGTTATATTGTGAAATTCCTTCTTGATGCTACTGAAAATTATTATGAGGGAGGAACATATGCTTGTAAGAATTGCAATAATATCAAGTTTGCTCTCTATGTGTTCAAAGCTTTGAAGTTATGCTTGTTTTGCCTTCCTATGCTAGTTGATTTTTGCTCCCATAAATTGTTTGCTCACAAAATCCCTATGCATAGGAAGTGGGTTAGACTTAAATGTGCTTGTCATGAGATTCATGATGTTCTTTTGCGTGTTTCAATTATTATTCCTATGCGAGCATCATTGAAATCATCATGCCTAACTAAAAGGCATTAAAGAAAAGCGCTTGTTGGGAGACAACCCAACACTTCTACTTTCTGTTTTTGTGTGTTCACATGATTAAGCTACTGTATTAATATGTTTTTGTCTTTTATTTCAATAAAGTACCAAGTAAAGCCTTTGGGATGACTCACAAGATGAGTAGAATTGATGCTGAACCAAAACAGAAACTTTTGACTCCAGTACAGGAATTTTCATTTTTTACTGGAGCGTGATAATGATCTAAAAAATTTACAAAGTCTTCATATACAAATTCTTCAGGTTGTACTAACTTTTCTGAATTTTTAGAGACAGGGAAGTATGGTACACTACAGATCTTCACAGACTGTTTTGTTTTTGACAGATTCTGTTTTGCATGCATAGCTTGCTTGTTTTAGTGTTTCCATAGCTTTTATTTAGCCATATAAATTATGGGAATGGTAGAATACATTAGGTATCATGTGGGAACAATTATGAATCTTGTCTTGACAGTACGTAAGTGAATTATTTATCTTTATTACACTAACCCTTCTCACGAAGTTCCATTAAGTTTTGTGTGATTGAAGTTTTCAAGTTTTGGGTGAGACACCGATATGAGGAGAACAAGGAGTGACAAGAACCTAAGCTTGGGGATGCCCAAGGCACCCCCAAGGTAATATCCAAGGAAGACTCAAGCGCTTAAGCCTGGGATGCCCCGGAAGGCATCCCCTTTTTCCTCTCCAACATTGTCGGCATATCTTACTTAGAGCCATATTTTTATTCGTCACATAATATGTGCTTTGCTTGGATCATCATTATATTTTAGTATTTTCAGTTAGGTGTTATTCTTAATCTTGTTTTTCCATAGAAAGTTCCAAGAATTGTCTTAGGATGCTTTCATTGCATGTTTTGATGTGTGCTGTGTAAAAACAGAAACTTTTGCTGTAGTGTTTGAATTTTCATATTTTACTGGAATGCGTAAAGTTTCTGAAATTTTTACACAGTGTTTTCATATAAATTATTTAGCATGCCCTATATTTTCATAATTGTTTGAGTTACATAAGTACACTAGTTTAATAGATAACTACAGACTGTTCTGTTTGGATAGATTGCTGTCATAGTTTCGTTATCTACTTATCCTATAGTTTCCATAGCCTATATTGATAGATATAAATTGTGGAAATGATAGTAAACAGTAGATGATGTTTGAAAAATTATTGTCCAACTTGTCTTGGCAGTACATGAAGTGTTGATTTATTCTTATGTGTACTAACCTATCTCAAGAGTTCTTTTCGAGTTTTGTGTGGATGAAGTTTTTGAGAATAGGTGAAACCAGCATATGAGAGGATTGAACGAGATACAAAAGCTCGAGCTTGGGGATGCCCAAGGCACCCCAAGTAAATATTTCAAGAAGTCTCAAGCATCTAAGCTTGGGGATGCTACGCATCCCACCTCTCTTCGTCAACTATCGGTTAGCCTATGTTGAGCCTAAACTTTTATTCGTTCACATGATGCGTGCTATTCTTGGAGTTCTATTTTTGTTTAGTTTGCTGTTTGAATAAAATACTTAGATCTGAAAATCTTTATTGAGAGAGAGTCCTCACATAGCTACTTAATTGTTTGACTACTCATTGATCTTCACTTATATCTTTTGAGAGTAGCTTGTCATTTGCTCTTGTGCTTCACTTAAATTTGTTTGAGCTTGCCAAAAAGCTATGGCAATATATGAAACTAGTCCCAAAGTGATAGATATCCAAGGAGGATATAATAAAAACTTTCATGAAGATCATTGGACAAATTAAACTTGATTCTTTGTAATAGTTTTGAAACACGATGATAGTAATATGTGAGTCATGTTAGTGAGTAATTATGCTTTAGTAGGAATATTGGTGTTAAGGTTTGTGCCTCCCTATGCAAGTATGAAAGTCAATAGTTATGCAATGAAGTTACATCCTACTTGTGATGCATTATTCTGTGTTAGTTATGTTCAATGCTCACCTATGTGATTTTTCGTTTCTTTGTTTGGTTGCTTCCCAATCTATTTGCTAGCCTCCATTTGTACTAAGTAGAAATACTACTTGTGCATCCAAAATCCTTAAACCAAGTTTTGCCTTATGAGTCCACCATACCTACCTATATGTGGTATTTCCATGCCGTTCCAAGCAAATTTGTATGTGCCATCTCTAAATTTTCAAAATAAATTTTCTCTTTTGTGTGCCCGTACCGCTCATGAAACGGTGGGGAGTGTCCAATATTTTTCCATGCTAGATGTGTTATTCTCAAGATGAGTGTTTATTCACTTGTCATTGCACGAGAGTGCGGTGGTAATAGGGATGCCCATTCGCTAAATGAAAAAGAAAAAATATTTACTTTATGTTGTCAAATAATAAATTCCTTGGAAAGTGTTGGTATGGAAGGCAACCGTGGATACGGCCCGCCATGGAAAGTGAAAGTTTGGTGGAAAAAGGAATAAACTTTATTTTCTGTTTGGGAACCGCCTATGATATATCTAGCATGGAAAGTATTGTGAGCTACTTTGTCGTTTTCGTTGACAGGAAAAGCATGCCACCCAAAATAATTTTTCTCTCTCAATTTAAAACTTTGAGCTCTGGCACCTCTACAAATCCCTACTTCCCTCTGCGAAGGGCCTACAATTTACTTTATGCAATTTTTATTTTTTCTTTGAGTCTCCATCTTCTCTTATAAGCACCAACTAGGGGGCACTATGATCGTACTTGAGCATTGGGCATAGCTAATATTTGAGTGTGTTTCATGAATGGATCAATGATTGAGCATGATGGGCTAGGGATAACTTTCCTTAGTGTTGATATTTTGAAAGACATGGTTGCTTGTTGACATGCTTGAGTATTGAAGTCGTTATGTTAAAACTAGACTATTGCTTTGAATCATTATAAGTCCAAATGTCCATGCTATACAAAAGAAATGAATATGATAAACATGTTAGGCAGCATTCCACATCAAAAATTCTGTTTTTATCATTTACCTACTCGAGGACGAGTAGGAATTAAGCTTGGGGATGCTGATACGTCTCCAACGTATCTATAATTTTTGCTTGTTCCATGCTGTTATATTATCATTCTTGGATGTTTTACAATCATTTTATTACAACTTTATATCATTTTTTTGGGACTAACCTATTGACATAGTGCCAAAGTGCTAGTTGCCGTTTTTGCTTGTTTTTTACTTCGCAGAAAATCAGTACCAAATGGAGACAAAACGCTGCGGGAATTTTTGTGGATTTTTTACGGACCTGAAGAAAGAAGATGGGCCAAAGAACTCCAGAAGAGGGGGCCTAGGGTGGCCAGCACCCACCAGGGCGCACCGGAGGCCCCCAGGCACAGCCTGGTGGGTGGTGCGCACCTCGGGCACCCCCTCCACCGCCTCCGATGCCTATAAATTCCCAAATATTCGGAAACCCCAAAAAAGAACCCTAGACTCTCCGCTCCGCCGCCGCAACTCTCTGTATCGACGGAAAGCAATCTGGAGACGTTCCAGTACCCTGCCAGAGAGGGAAATCCATCTCCGGTGGCCATCTTCATCATCCCGGCGGAGGCCATGATGAGGAGGGAGTAGTCCACCCTCGGGGCTGAGGGTATGTACCAGTCGCTATGTGTTCAATCTCTCTCTCTCTCGTGTTCTTGAGAGGTCACGATCTTGATGTATCACGGAATTTGTTAATATAGTCAGATCACATGATGCTATTCCCTTGCTACCTTGTTGTGATGAATTGAATCTTTCCCTTTGAGATATCGTTATGTTGGATTGAATATTGGATTTGAGAACACTTGATATATGTCTTGCATGTGGATACCCGTGGTGACAATGGGGTGTTCAATTGATTCACTTGATATATGTTTTGCTACTCAACTTGCGGATTCCCGCGGTGACATTGGGGTAATCTATGCATAGGGGTTGATATACGTTCTTGTCCTACTTTCTCCGATAGAAATCTTGGGGCACTCTTTGAGGTTCTTTGTGTGGATTAAGTATTATGAATCTGAAATTGTTTGATGCGTATCGTATACTTAACTCATGGATACTTGTGGTGACATTGGAGTATCTAGGTGACATTAGAGTTGGTTGATGCGTATCATATGGTGTTATTCTAGTACGAACTCTTATATAGATCGAACGGAAAGGATAATTTGATGTTATCATAGTACGAACTCTTGAATAGATCGATTGGAAAGGCTAACTTTAAGGTGGTTTCGTACCCTACAAACAATTTCTTCTTATGTTCTCCGCTAGATAAGAACTTTGGAGTGATTCTTCGTTGCACGTTGAGGGATGGTTATGTGATCCAATTATATTAGCATTGTTGAGAGATTGCACTAGCGAAAGTATGGACCCTAGGCCTTGTTTCCAAGCATTTATACAACGTTTTGCTCGCTGTTTACTATTTGTTACATTGCTGTTTTTTTTATTTTCAGATTACAAAAACCAATATCTACCATCCATATTGCACTTGTATCACCATCTCTTCGCCGAACTAGTGCACCTATACAATTTGCCATTGTATTGGGTGTGTTGGGGACACAAGAGATTTCTTGTATTTGATTGCAGGGTTGTTTGAGAGAGACCATCTTCATCCTACACCTCCCACGGATTGATAAACTTTAGGTCATCCACTTGAGGGAAAATTGCTATTCTCCTACAAAACTCTGCGCTTGGAGGCCCAACAAAGTCTACAAGAATAAAGTTGCGTAGTAGACATCAATCAGCATGGAACAATCAAAAATTATAGATACATTGGAGACGTATCAAGCATCCCCAAGCTTAATTCCTGCTCGTCCTCGAGTAGGTAAATGATAAAAATAGAATTTTTGATGTGACATGCTATCCACTATGTAATCTTATTCAGGTATGCTCATTGAGATAAGATGAATCAACAAATATTAACATAGCAATAATTGAAATGTAAGAAACATAATTGTTAATTCTTAAAAGTATACGATCCTCAAGAAATGTTTACCCCCCCCCATTTATATTGTTGTATTCGCAAGGCATGGCTCCATCTTCACCACATTAATACAAATGTTAAGCACCACTGTGTCCAAGTCAGGCAATTGGTTCATACTTTTCACTATGCATCAACTTTTTATTCTTCACGCAATACATGAGCGTTAGCCATTGGACATAGCATTAAGGTGGAATAGAGTATGATGATAGATATCAAAGGGGTTGGAAGTGGAGAAGATAGTCTCACATCAACTAGGCGTACCAACGGGCTATGGAGATGCCCATCGATAGATGTCAATGCAAGGAGTAGGGATTGCCATGCAAATGATGAACTAGAGCTATAAGAGTATGAAATCTCAAATGAAGCTAAGTGGGGTGTGCATCCAACTTTCTTGCTCATGAAGACCTCGGGCATTTGAGGAAGCCCGTCATAGGAATATACAAGCCAAGTTTGTAATAATGAATAGGTAATTCCCACTAGCATATGAAAGTGATATATCATCAGACTCTCTACATGAAGAGCATGGTGCCACTTTGAGGCACAAGTGTGGTAAAGGATAGTAGCAAAGTCCCTTCTCTCATTTTCTCTCATTTTTTTGAATGGTTGGTGGCCCCATTTGGCCTCCCCCATCTTTATTTTCGTCCGGAGTCTCACCTCGACTTATGGGAGAATCATTGCCTCCATCATTCTTTCCAGATTGGGACAATGCTCTAATAATGATGATCATCACACTTTTATTTACTTACAACTCAATATGGAGAACTGATATGAAGATATGACTCTGTATGAATGCCTCTGGCAGTGTACCGGGATGTGCAATGATCTAGCGTGACGTGTATCAAAAACATTATGAATGGTGGCTTTGCCACAAATACTATGTCAGCTCTATATGATCATGCAAAGCAATATGATGATGAACAAACTAGTCATGTGAAGTGACGATGGAATTTGCATCGCAATATATCTCGGAATGGCTATGGAAATGCCATGATAGGTAGGTACGGTGGCTGTTTGTAGGAAGATGTAATAAGGCTTATGTGCAACAGAGCGTGTCATGTCACGGGGTTTGGATGCACCGGCGAAAGTTGAACCGATCCTTGAGGTGAGAACGGGCTATGCACGGTACCGAAGAGGCTGGCAAATTTTGAAATGGTGATATTGCGTATGTCCATGGTTTCACATTAGTCATAAAGAACTCATATACTTATTGCAAAGTTTTATTAGTTTATCATAGATCAAAGTACTACTCGCATGCCCCGAAGGAAGAGGTTGGTAGGAGTTAACCATCGTGCGCTTCAGACCCGAAACAACACTAGGATTTCAACGAGGAATAGAAATGCTCACACATTATCACCATGCCTCTTTAATTTTTAGATGAACAAAAAGTTCAACCTTTCTTAATATCGACACTTCTATGGTTTAACAATTATGAACTCACACCTATTTCATATACTACATCAATATCATTGACCCACAATTTCTTTATATGTGCTACATGATGGTTTTGATTATCACTCATTGAATACCTAATATTTTTGGAATAGTCTTTATGACCCATGCAAATTACCGTCACTATTTATTAATTCTCAAACAAATATAAGTGAAGAACGAGAGTGAAATCATTTCTATAAAATCTACACGCCACCGTGCTCAAAAAGATATAAGTGAAGTACTAGAGCAACTGCTAAGCTCAAAAGATATAAGTGAATCACATAGAGTATACTAACAAATTATGATGAAGGTGTGTCTCTCTTAAATAGGTGTGTCCAGCAAACAATGATTGTGGCAAACTGAAAGTAAAAGCAAACAAAAGCAAACGACGCTCGAAGCAAAACTCATATCATGTGACAAATAAAAATATAGCTTCAAGTGACATACCGATGGATTTGAGATGAAAGAGGGGATGCCTTCTGGGGCATCCCCAAGCTTAGACGCTTGTGTCTCCTTTAAAATATTACCTTGGGGTGCCTTGGGCATCCCCAAGCTTAGGCTCTTGGTACTCCGTATTCCTTTGTCCATCAAGATAACACCCAATAATTGAAAACTTCAATCACACAAAACTCAACAAAACCTCGTGAGATCCGGTAGTATAAGAAACATATTGCATACTTTAAGTACTCTTATAAATTGATTAAATTTCATAAACTCACAATAGGCACTGTATTCTAACTTCTCCATGGCTTATAACCCCCGATACAATCCATTGCATAATCAAAACAAGCAACTATGCAAGCAAAAACAGGATCTGTCTAAAACAGAACAGTCTGTAGTAATTTGTAGAGAGCCTATACTTATGTAACTCTAAAAATTCTGAACAATTAGGAAAACCTCAAAAATTTGTATAGCAACACTGTGTAAAAAAATATATCATTATCACACTCCAGTAAGAAATGAAAATTCCTGCACTGGAGTCAAAAGTTTATGTTTTGTTTCAACATCGATTCTACTAATCTTGTGAGTCATCCCAAAGGCTTTACTTGGCACAAACACTAATTTAAACACAAAAAACATAATCATTACAGAGGCAATAATCATGATACTAAAAATAAATAGAAAATTATAGGCAAAAATATTAAGATAACTATTGGGTCGCCTCCCAACAAGCGCCATTGTTTTATGCCCCTAGCTAGGCATAATGCATAGCTTCAAGTATTGTCATCTTTGACACTCCACCCATAACTAGATCTTGTTGGGGAACGTTGCATGGGAAACAAAAAAATTCCTACGCACACGCAAGATCTATCCATGGTGATGAGCATCTACGAGAGGGAGAGTGGATCTACATACCCTTGTAGATCGCTAAGCGGGAAGCGTTAAGAAACGCGGTTGATGTAGTCGAACGTCTTCGCGATCCAAATCGCCGAGCGTCCCGCGATCCCATCACGATCCATCTCGCGATCCAATCTTGATCCGTCCCACGATCCCATCACGATCCGTCTCGCGATCCTGATCACGGTCCTTCCGATCTAGCGCCGAACGGACGGCACCTCCGCGTTCAGCACCCGTACAGCTCGATGACGATCTCCGCCTTCTTGATCCAGCAAGAGGGAGCGGAGAGGTAGAAGAGTTCTCCGGCGGCGCGACGGCGATGGTGGTGGAACAATTCCGGCAGGGCTTCGCCTAAGCACCGCTGAAACTAGACTAGAGGAGAAACCGATCTAGATGAAGTAGAGACAGCACGTGGCAATTAGGGTTAGCTTTTCCCTCTAAATCCTCTAGTATATATAGGAGGGAGAGAGGGGAGGAGGCAGCCTCAAACCCTCAAGGTTTGGCCGAAATTGGAGGTGGAGGAGTCCTACTCCAATCCTATTAGGAGTAGGATTCCTCCTCTTCAGTTGGAAACCCTTTCCACCTTTCCTCCTTTGGATTTTTTCCACCCAAAGCCACATGGGCCTTAGTGGGGGGGGTTATGCCAGCCCACTAGGGGCTGGTTTGACTCCTCCCACAGCCCATGAGGTCCTTTGGGTCGAGACACCCCTCCCGATGGTCCCCGGTACCCCTCCCGGCACTCCCGGTACACTACCGAAATACCCGAAACTTTTTCGGTGACCAAAACAGGACTTCCTATATATCAATCTTTACCTCTGGACCATTCCGGAGCTCCTCGTGACGTCCAGGATCTCATCCGGGACTCCGAACAACCTTCGGTCACCACCATACATAACTCTAGTATATCGAAACATCACCGAACCTTAAGTGTGCAGACCCTGCGGGTTCGAGAACTATGTAGACATGACCAAGACACCTCTACGTTCAATAACCAAAAGCGGGACCTGGATGCCCATATTGGTTCCTACATATTCTACGAAGATCTTTATCGGTTGAACCTCTATGTCAAGGATTCAGTTAATCCCGTACGATGTTCCCTTTGTTCTTCGGTATGTTACTTGCCCGAGATTCGATCGTCGGTATCTCTATACCTAGTTCAATCTCGTTACCGGCAAGTCTCTTTACTCGTTCTGTAATACAAGATCCCGTGGCTAACACTTAGTCACATTGCTTGCAAGGCTTATTGTGATGTTGTATTACCGAGTGGGCCCTGAGATACCTCTCTGTCACACGGAGTAACAAATCCCAGTCTTGATCCATTCCCACTCAACAGACACCCTCGGAGATACCTGTAGAGCATCTTTATAGTCACCCAGTTACGTTGTGATGTTTGATACACACAAGGTATTCCTCCGGTGTCAGTGAGTTGCATGATCTCATGGTCATAGGAACAGATACTTGACATGCAGAAAACTATAGCAATAAACTGACACGATCATATGCTATGTTTATAGTTTGGGTCTTGTCCATCACATCATTCTCCTAATGATGTTATCCCATTATCAAATGACATCTCATGTCTATGGCCAGGAAACCTTGACCATCTTTGATCAACGAACTAGTTAACTAGAGGCATACTAGGGACACAGTGTTGTCTATGTACCCACACATGTATTTCAGTTTCCAATCAATACAATTATAGCATGGATAATAAACGATTATCACGAACAAGGAAATATAATAATAACCAATTTATTATTTCCTCTAGGGCATATTTCCAACAGTCTCCCACTTGCACTGGACTCAATAATCTAGTTCACATCACCATGTGTTCTACATTGTTATGAATCTAACACCCAATGAGTTCTGGGGTTCGATCATGCTTTGCATGTGAGAGAGGTCTTTAGTCAACGGGTCTACGACATTCAGATCCGTGTGTACTTTGCAAATCTCTATGTCATACTTGACAGACTCATGGCAAGGCACACACACGTGCGGTACATAGCATGGCATACTATACAGAGCCTATGGATAAGGCACAGGGGACGACCTTCATCCTTTCTCTTTCTTCTTCCGTGGTCGAGCTTTGAGTCTCACTCAACTCCACACCTTACAAATCAGGCAAGAACTCTTTCTTTGACTGGTCCATTTTGAACTCTTTCAAAATCTTGTCAAGGTATGTACTCATTGAAAGTTTTATCAGACGTCTTGATCTACCTCTATAGATCAAGATGCCCAATATTTAAGTAGCTTTATTCCAGGTTTTCCTTTGAAAAACTCCTTTTCAAACAACCCTTTATGCTTTCCAGAAATTCTACATCATTTCCGATCAACAATATGTCATCCACATATACTTATCAGAAATTCTATAGTGCTCCCACTCACTTTATTGTAAATACAAGTTTCTCATAAACTTTGTATAGACTCAAAAACTTTGATCACCTCATCAAAGCGTATATTCCAACTCCGAGATGCTTGCTCCAGTCCGTAGAAGGATCGCTGGAGTTTGCATACATTTTAGCATCCTTAGGACTGACAAAAACTTCCGGTTGTATCACATACAACCTTTCCTCACGGATACCGTTAAGGAAATGATGTTTTGAGATCCATCTGCCAGATTTCATAATCCAAAAATGTAGCAACTGCTAACATAATTCCAACAGACTTTAGCATCGCTACGGGTGAGAAAGTCTCATCGTAGTCAACTCCTTGAACTTGTGAAAAACCCTTTGCCACAAGTCGAGCTTTATAGACGGTGACATTCCCGTCTGCGTCCGTCTTCCTTTTAAAGATCCATTTGTTCTGAATGGCCTTTCACCCTTCAGGTAATACTTCCAAAGCCCATACTTTGTTTTCTTACATGGATCCCATCTTGGATTGCATGGCCTCTAACCATTTCTCGGAATCCGGGCCCATCATCGCTTCTCCATAGCTCGTAGGTTCATCATTGTCCAACAACATGACCTCTAAGACAGGGTTGCCGTACCACTCAGGAGCAGTACGCGTCCTTGTCGACCTACGAGGTTCGATAGTAACTTGATCCGAAGCTTTATGATCATCACCATTAACTTCCTCTTCAACTAATGTAGGCTCCACAGAAACAACTTTCTGCGCTGCGCTACTCTCTGGTTGAAACAAAGGTTCAACAACCTCATAGAGGTCTATCTTCCTCCCACTCAATTCTTTCGAGAGAAACTCTTTCTCGAGAAAGGACCCGTTTTAGCAACAAACACTTTGTGCTTGGATCTGAGATAGAAGGTTTACCCAACTGTTACATTAGGGTATTCTATGAAGATGCATTTGTCCGCTTTGGGTTCGAGCTCATCAGGTTGAAAACCTTTTCCACATAAGCGTCGCAGCCCCAAACATTAAGAAATGACAGCTTAGGTTTCTGACAAACCAAAATTCATACGGTGTCATCTCAACGGACTTAGATGGTGCCCCTTTTTAAAGTGAATGTAGTTGTCTCTAATGCATAACCCCAAAACGATAGTGTCAAATCGATATGAGACATCATAGTACGCACCATATCCAATAGAGCACGACTACGACGTTCAGACACACCATCACACGATGGTGTTCCAGGTGGCGTGAGTTGTGAAACAACTTCCACATTGTCTTAAGTTGTATACCAAACTCGTAACTCAGATATTTACCTCT
Organism: Elymus sibiricus; assembly: GCA_039707655.1. Taxonomy (NCBI): domain Eukaryota; kingdom Viridiplantae; phylum Streptophyta; class Magnoliopsida; order Poales; family Poaceae; genus Elymus; species Elymus sibiricus. The sequence goes on from CM077667.1 coordinate 118,402,138, forward strand.
ACGATCATATCGTAGATATTTTATCTTCTTGTCACGATGATCTCAAACTTCACTCTGAATTTGTTTGAACTTTTCAAATGTTTCAGACTTGTGTTTCATTAAGTAAATATCCCCATATCTACTCAAATCATCAGTGAAGGTAGGAAAATAATGATATCCACCGCACGCTACAACACTCATTGGACCGAATACATCAACATGTATCATTTCCAATAAGTCACTTGCCCGCTCCATCATACCGGAAAACGGGGTCTTAGTCATCTTGCCCATGAGGCATGGTCTGCATGTCTCAACCGATTCGAAATCGAATGAGTCCAAAGATCCATCAGCATGGAGTTTCTTCATGCGTTTTACACCAATATGACATTTAGCGGCAGTGCCACAAGTATGTGGTACTATCATTATTAACTTTGTATCTTTTGGCATCAATATTATGAACATGTGTATCACTACGATCAAGATTCAATAAACCATTCTCATTGGGTGCATGACCATTGAAGTTATTATTCATGTAAACAGAATAACCATTATTCTCTAACTTGAATGAATAACCGTATTGCAATAAACATGATCTAATCACGTTCATGCTCAACGCAAACACCAAATAACATTTATTTAGGTTCATCACTAATCCCGAAGGTAGAGAGAGCGTGCGATGGTGATCACATCAACCTTGGAAACACTTCCAACACTCATCGTCACCTCACCCTTAGCTAGCCTCCGTTTATTCCGTAGCTTTTATTTCGAGTAACTAACATTTAGCAACCGAACCGGTATCCAATACACAGGTGCTACTAGGAGTACTAGCAAGGTACACATCAATAACAAGTATATCAAATATACTTCTATCGACGTTGCCAGCCTTCTTATCTACCAACTATCTAGGGTTGTTCCGCTTCAGCGACCGTTCTCCTCATAATAGAAGCACTTAGTCTCGGGTTTGGGTTCAACCTTGGGTTTCTTCACTGGAGCAGCAACTGACTTGCCATCCATGAAGTTTCCCTCCTAGCCCTTGCCCTTCTCGAAACTAGTGGTTTCACTAACCATCAACACTTGATGCTCCTTCTTGATTTCTACCTTCGCGGTGTCAAACATCGCGAATAGCTCAGGGATCATTATTTCTATCCCTGGCATTTTATAGTTCATCACGAGGCTCTAGTAGCTAATTGACAGTGACTTGGAGAACTATATCAATCACTATCTTATCTGGAAGATCAACTCCCACTCGATTCAGGCGATTGTAGCACCCAGACAATCTGAGCACATGCTCACCGATTGAGCTATTCTCCTTCATCTTGCAGGCAAAGAATCTTGTTGGAGGTCTCATACCTCTCAACACGGGCACGAGCCTGAGATCCCAATTTCAGCTCTTAGAACATCTCATATGCTCCGTGACGTTCAAAACGTTTTGGAGCCTCAATTCTAAGCCATAATGCATGACGCACTGAACTATCAAGTAGTCATCAGAACGTGCCTGTCAGATGTTCACAACATCTATAGACGACGCTTGAGGGGGTGGCGCACCGAGCAGTGCATTAAGGACATAAGCCTTCTGTGCAGCAATGAGGACAATCCTCAGATCACGGACCCAGTCCGCATTATTGCTACCATCATCTTTCAACTCTATTTCTCTAGGAACATATAAAAATTCAAGGGAGCTACAGCGCGAGCAAGTAATCTACAACATAATTTGCAAAGACATTTTGACTATGTTCATGATAATGAGTTTAGTTAATCATATTACTTAAAAACTCCCACTCAAATTGACATCCCTCCGGTCATTCGAGTGACACATGATCCAAATCCACCAACTCAAGTCCGATCATCACGTGAGTTGAGGTGGTTTCAATGGTGAACATCTTCATGTTGATCATATCTACTATATGACTCATGTTCGACCTTTCGGTCTCTTGTGTTCCGAGGCCAAGTCTGTACATGCTAGGCTCGTCAAGTTTAACCCGAGTGTTCCGCACGTGCAACACTGGCATGCACCCGTTGTATGTGAACGTAGAGTCTATCACACCCGATCATCACGTGGTGTCTCAAAACGACGAACTTTCGCAACGGTGCACACTCGGGGAGAACACAATTTTATCTTGAAATTTTAGTGACGGATCACCTTATAATGCTACCGTCGTCCTAAGCAAAATAAGGTGCATAAAAGGATTAACATCACATGCAAATCATAAGTGACATGATATGGCCATGAACTTGTGCTTTTGATCTCCATCTTCAAAGCACCGGCATGATCTCCATCGTCATCGGCATAACACCATGATCTCCATCATCTTGATCTCCATCAATGTGTCGCCATGAGGTTGTCGCGCCGACTGTTGCTTCCACGACTATTGCTAACACATAGCGATAAAGTAAAGCAAAAACGGCGAAAATAATTAAAGACAACCCTATGGCTCCTGCCGATTGCCGTACTCATCGACATGCAAGTCGTGATATTCTATACAATACATGATCATCTCATACATCACATATATGTCATCATGTAATTGGCCATATCACATCACAACATACCCTGCAAAAACAAGTTAGACGTCCTCTAATTGTTGTTGCAAGTTTTACGTGGCTGCTACGGGTATCTAGCAAGAACAATACTTACCTACGCAAAAACCACAACGGTGCTACAAAAATTGCTATTCAACCTTCTCAAGGACCGCCTTTGTCAAATCCGATCCGACTAAAGTGGGAGAAACAGACACCCGCCAGCCATCTTTATGCAACGAAGTTACATGTTAGTTGATGCAACCGGTCTCTCGTAGGCGTACGAGTAATGTTGGTCCGGGCCGCTTCATTCCACAATACCGCCGAATCAAGAAAAGACCAAGGGAGGAAGCAATCTGAATATCAACGCCCAGAAACTCCTTTGTGTTCTACTCGAGATCTCATCTACACATATACCTAGCTCTGATACCACTGTTGGGGAATGTTGCATGGGAAACAAAAAATTTCCTACGCACACGCAAGATCTATCCATGGTGATGAGCATCTACGAGAGAGAGAGTGGATCTACATACCCTTGTAGATCGCTAAGCGGGAAGCGTTAAGAAACGCGGTTGATGTAGTCGAACGTCTTCGCGATCCAAATCGCCGAGCGTCCCACGATCCCATCACGATCCATCTCGCGATCCAATCTCGATCCGTCCCGCGATCCCATCACGATCCGTCTCGCGATCCTGATCACGGTCCTTCCGATCTAGCGCCGAACGTTCGGCACCTCCGCGTTCAGCACACGTACAGCTCGATGACGATCTCCGCCTTCTTGATCCAGCAAGAGGGAGCAGAGAGGTAGAAGAGTTCTCCGGCGGCGCGACGGCGTGGCGGCGATGGTGGTGGAACAATTCCGGCAGGGCTTCGCCTAAGCATCGCTGAAACTAGACTAGAGGAGAAACCGATCTAGATGAAGTAGAGAGAGCACGTGGCAATTAGGGTTAGCTCTTCCCTCTAAATCCTCTAGTATATATAGGAGGTAGGGAGGGGAGGAGGCAGCCTCAAACCCTCAAGATTTGGCCGAAATTGGAGGTGGAGGAGTCCTACTCCAATCCTATTAGGAGTAGGATTCCTCCTCTCCACTTGGAAACCCTTTCCACCTTTCCTCCTTTGGATTTTCTCCACCCAAAGCCGCATGGGCCTTAGTGGGGGGGGTGGGGTTAGGCCAGCCCACTAGGGGCTGGTTTGACTCCTCCCACAGCCCATGAGGTCCTTTGGGTCGAGACACCCCTCCCGATGGTCCCCGGTACCCCTCCCGGCACTCCCGATACACTACCGAAATACCCGAAACTTTTCCGGTGACCAAAACAGGACTTCCTATATATCAATCTTTACCTCCGGACCATTCCGGAGCTCCTCGTGACGTCCAGGATCTCATCCAGGACTCCGAACAACCTTCAGTCACCACCATACATAACTCTACTATAACGAAACGTCACCGAACCTTAAGTGTGCAGACCCTGCGGGTTCGAGAACTATGTAGACATGACCAACACACCTCTACTGTCAATAACCAATAGCGGGACCTGGATGCCCATATTGGTTCCTACATATTCTATGAAGATCTTTATCGGTTGAACCTCTATGTCAAGGATTCAGTTAATCCCATACGATGTTCCCTTTATTCTTCGGTATGTTACTTGCCCGAGATTCGATCGTCAGTATCTCTATACCTAGTTCAATCTCGTTACCGGCAAGTCTCTTTACTCGTTCTGTAATACAAGATCCCGTGGCTAACACTTAGTCACATTGCTTGCAAGGCTTATTGTGATGTTGTATTACCAAGTGGGCCCTAAGATACCTCTCCATCACACGGAGTAACAAATCCCAGTCTTGATCCATGCCCACTCAACAGACACCCTTGGAGATACCTGTAGAGCATCTTTATAGTCACCCAGTTATGTTGTGACGTTTGATACACACAAGGTATTCCTCCGGTGTCAGTGAGTTGCATGATCTCATGGTCATAGGAACAGATACTTGACATGCAGAAAACTATAGCAATAAACTGACACGATCATATGATATGTTTATAGTTTGGGTCTTGTCCATCACATCATTCTCCTAATGATGTTATCCCGTTATCAAATGACATCTCATGTCTATGGCCAGGAAACCTTGACCATCTTTGATCAACGAACTAGTTAACTAGAGGCATACTAGGGACACAGTGTTGTCTATGTACCCACACATGTATTTGAGTTTCCAATCAATACAATTATAGCATGGATAATAAACGATTATCACGAACAAGGAAATATAATAATAACCAATTTATTATTGCCTCTAGGGCATATTTCCAACAGATCTCATGATTGATTCATAAGGTAGTTTAATTCTGTTTCCAGGGAAGTGTTCCATCCCTTTCTTTAATGTGAATTGGAACCTTATGTTTCCCTCTTCATGTCAATGATTGCACCTATAGTTCGTAAGAAAGTCTTCCAAGTATTATGGGACAAGAAGGATTGCAATAAATATCAAGCACAATGAAATCTAAATCCACGGTTGCTTTCCATACCAACACTTTCCAAGGAATTTATTATTTGACAACATAAAGTAAATTTCTTTTTCATTTCGGGACTGGGCATCCCTATTACCGCCGTACTCTCGTGCAATGACAAGTGAATAAACACTCATCTTGAGAATAACACATCTAGCATGGAAAAATATTGGACACCCCCTACCGTTTCATGAGCGGTACGAGTACACAAAAAGGAAATTTATTTTGAAATTTAGAGATGGCACATACAAATTAGCTTAGAACGGCATGGAAATACCGCATATAGGTAGGTATGGTGGACTCATAAGGCAAAACTGGTTTTGAGGATTTTGGATGCACAAGTAGTATTTCTAATTAGTACAAGTGGTGGCTAGCAAATAGATTTAGAGGCAACCAACCAAGAAACGAATATTCACATAAACGTTCATTGAGCATAACTAACACCTAATAATGCACCATAAGTAGGATGTAATTTCATTGCATAACTATTGACAATCGTTCTTTCATAGGGAATCACAAACCTTAACACCAATATTCTTACTAAAGCATAATTACTCACCAACATGACTCACATATCACTATCATCATGTCTCAAAACTATTACAGGGAATCAAGTTTAATTTGTCCAATGATCTTCATGATAGTTTTTATTGTATCCTTCTTGAATATCTATCACTTTGGGACTAGTTTCATATATTGCCATTGCTTTTGACAAGCTCAAATAAATCTAAGTGAAGAACATGAGCATAAAAGTTTCATCTCTCAAAATAATATAAGTGAAGCATGAGAGAATTTCTTCAAAAATTACTAACTCTCAAATTAATCTAAGTGAAGCATAAGAGTATTTCTACAAAAATTTAAAGCACACCATGCTCAAAAAGATATAAGTGAAGCACTAGAGCAATTCCATAGCTCAAAAAAAAATAAGTGAAGCATATAGAGCAATTCTAACAAATCATAGCATAATTTTGGCTCTCTCAAATAGGTGTGTCCAGCAAGGATACTTGTGACAAAATAAAAAGAAAATCAAGCAAAGCTCAAATAATACAAGACGCTCCAAGCAAAACTCATGATATGTGACAAATAAAAATATAGCATGGGGTTCCCACTCATCATGTAATTTTCTATGGTAGGTTCCCACTCATCATGTAATTTTCTATGAATTGAAATCTCTAACTCCAACTTTTGTTCAAAAGATTTCATCATGGCATCAACAATATGTTTAGTAAAAGCTTTATTTTGTTCATAAGCATGGGGTGAATTTATCATAGATTGCTGCAAAGAAATACATTCAATCAAAGAGCAACTATCATAATTAAAATCTTTGAAATCCAAAATAGTGGGCACATCACTAGTTAACGTTTTGACCTCTTCAAACCCACTTTCATTAATTTTTTCATCAAGACTTTCACCCTCCAAATCATTGGGACGCCTTCTAGCTAAAGGTCACTCTACTTCAGTCCCTTTATCATAAATTTTAATATTACTAGACAAGGAGTCAATAGAAGAAACACCAATCACTTTAAGATCTTCATCATTTTTATGAAAGCAATCACTAGAAAACACTTTTTTCTAAAAATTCTCTTTTAGCTCTAAGCATAGCGGTTCTTTTCTTACTTTCATCCATGGAAACATATAAAGCTTTAATTGATTCATCAATCTTAGGTGCAAAAGCTTTCAACTTGAGATTTTTTTACATCATGTGAAATTCTATCAATGCTTCTAGACATATCATCGATCTTATTCAACTTTTCTTCTATCGTAGTATTGAAAACTTTTTGAGCATTGATAAATTATTTAATGTTAATCTCAAGATCAGAGGGGTTCCTATTATTATTGTAAGAAGAATTACCATAGGAATTACCATAATTATTAGAGGAATTTCTAGGAAAAGGCCTAGGATTAAAATTACCTCTATAAGCATTGTTATTAAATTTGATTCGCGAGACGAAGTTCACATCTACGGAATCACTATTTTGCTCAATCAAAGTAGACAAAGGCACATCATTGAGATCAATAGGAGCATTTTTACTAGCAACCAACTTCATAAGAGCATCAACTTTTTCACTCAAAGTACTAATTGTTTCAACCGAATTAACTTTTTTACTAGTAGGTGCTCTTTCAGTATGCCATTGGGAATAATTTGTCATAATATTATATAGCAATTTGGTAGCTTCACCCAAAGTAATTTCCATAAAAGTACCACCCGCGGCGGAATCTAAAAGATTTCTAGAGACAAAATTCAATCCCGCATAAAAGTTTTGTGTGATCATCCAAAGATTGTGTAACATGTTCATGCTCAAGTTGCTTAAAATTCATGATTTGAGTTCTAAGGGAAATAATTTTCGCGGGAGGAAAATACTTAGTAATAAAAGCATCCTTGCACTTATTCCAAGAATCAATACTATTGCGAGGCAAAGAAGAAAACCAAATTTTTGCACGATCCCACAAGGTGAAGGAAATAATTTCAACTTCACTATGTCATTGTCCACGTCTTTTTCCTTTTGCATATCACACAATTATATGAATGTGTTTAGATGGGACGCGACATCCTCATTAGGAGTGCCAGAAAATTGATCTTTCATGACAAGATTCAACAAAGCGGCATTAATATCACAAGACTCCGCACAAGTGGCGGGAGGAGCAATTGGAGTACTAATAAAATCATTATTATTGGTATTGGAAAAATCACACAATTTGGTATTTTCCTGAGTCATCGTGACTACGCAAACAATATTGCAAGCAAACAAGAGATCTGACGAGAAAAGGGCAAACGAAAAAGAGGGCGAATAAAACGGCAATTTTTTGTGAAGTGAGGGAGAGGAAAACGAGAGGCAAATGGCAAATAATGTAAATTACGACGAGATGAGATTTGTGATTAGGAACCTGATAGATGTTGATGATGTCTCCCCGGCGCCAGAGATTGGCAAGTTGAAGAGAGACTACTTTCGCACCTCCTCCCTGGCAACGGCTTCAGAAATTCCTTTGACGTGGCTTGAGACTGTTTCGGCATTTCCCCAAAGAGGAAGGGATGATGCAGTACAACGACGGTAAGTATTTCCCTCAGTTATGAAACCAAGGTCATCAAACCTAGGAGGAGGACCACGCAACGCTATGCAAACGGTACCAGCACACGAAGAACAAATACTTGCAACCCGACGCGTAAGAGAGGTTGTCAATCTCTCAACGGTAAAAAGATAGATTAGGTGTAGTAGATTGGACAAATAGATCTCACAAGAACACAAAATAAAAGAAGCAAATAAAAAGTACAGCAAGGTATTTTTGGGTTTTTTGGAATAATAGATCTGAAAACAAAAGCGGCAAAAGATAGATCGGAAAGCAATATGTTGGAAAAGTAGACCCGGGGGCCGTAGGTTTCACTAGTGGCTTCTCTCATGAGTATAGCACACGGTGGGTAAACAAATTACTGTTGGGCAATTGATAGAAGATCAAATAATCATGGCGATATCCAAGGCGATGATCATTATATAGGCATCACGTCCAAGATTAGTAGACCAAAACGATTTTGCATCTACTACTATTACTCCACACATCGACAGCTATCTAGCATGCATCTAGTGTATTAAGTTCATGGAGAAACGGAGTAATGCAATAAGAATGATGACATGATGTAGACAAGATCTATTCATGTAGGAATAGACCCCATCTTGTTATCCTTAATTGAAACGATACATGCGTGCCTCGCTGCCCGTTCTGTCACTGGGAGAGGACACCGCAAGATCGAACCCATCACAAAGCACCTCTTCCCACGGCAAGAAAAATCGATCTAGTTGTCCTAAATAAACCAAAGATTCGAAGAGGAAATACGATGCTATAAGTAATCATGCATATAAGAGATCAAAATAAGATTCAAATAATATTCAGTGATAGAAACTGGTCTTGAACTCAAAATTCATCGAATCCCAACAAACACACCGCAAAAAGTCATTACATCAAATAGATCTCCAAGAGACCATTGTATTGAGAATCAAAAGAGAGAGAGAAAGTCATTTAGCTACTGCCTACGGGCCCGTAGGTCTATGGTGGACTACTCACGCATCATCGGAGAGGCACCAATGAGGATGATGAACCCCTCTGTGATGGTGTTAGATTGGATCTCGTGGTTCTGGAACTTGCGGCAGCTAGAAGTGTTTTTCATCGACTCCTCTAGGGTTTCTGGAATATTTGGGTATGTATAGAGCTCAGAGGCGGTGGAGGGGAGTCCCGAGGCCACCACAACCCACCAGGGCGCGCCGGGGGCCTTTGGCTCACCCTGGTGTCATCTGGGCCCCCTGGGCCTCCTCCCAGGTTCTTCTTTGGCTCGCTGGCTTTCTTCTGGTCCAAAAAAATCTCCAAAAAGTTTCATCGCGATTGGACTCCGTTTGGTACTGATATTCTGCGAAGTAAAAAACAAGCAAAAAACAGCAATTGGCACTTGGCACTATGTCAATTGGTTAGTCCCAAAAAATGATATAAAGTTGCTATAAAATGATTGTAAAACATCCAAGAATGATAATATAACAGCATGGAAAAATCAAAAATTATAGATACGTTGGAGACGTATCATGATCCACCCAACCTGGTTGGCAAATCCTGTGGTAGTGCGCAAGGCAAACGGGAAGTGGAGGCTTTGCATTGACTTCACTGATGTCAATAAAGCTTGCCCAAAGGATCCTTTCCCCTTGCCACGCATCGATCAGATAGTGGATTCAACTACCGACTATGACCTGTTATCTTTCCTAGATGCCTACTCTGGTTATCATCAGATCTTCATGGCCAAGGAAGACAAAGAGAAAACAACATTCATTACCCCTTGCGGCACGTACTGCTTTAAGCGCATGCCATTCGGGCTGAAGAGTGTTGGTTCAACGTTTGCAAGGGCCGTCTAGATTGGTTTTGGCCATAGCTACATAGAAATGTGGAGGCATACATGGATGACATTGTAGTCAAGACCAAAGACAAGGCCACGCTGATCCAAGATCTAGAAGAAACCTTTGCAAACTTGCGCAAGATCAACTTGAAGCTTAACCTCGAGAAGTGTGTGTTTAGAGTCCCATCTGACAAGCTCCTCGGGTCATTTGTGTCACAGCGCGGGATAGAGGCCAACCCCGCCAAGATTGAGGCAATCAAGCAGTTGGAGGCACCGAATCGCATCAAGGACGTACGCCGCTTGGCGGGCTGCATTGCCGTCCTCAACAGGTTCATTTCCAAATCGGCAGAGCGCGCCCTGGCATTTTTCAAAATCCTGGCGAAGGCAGGCCCAATGACATGTACTCCAGAAGCGGAGGCAACGCTGCAAGATTTGAAGAGATACTTGTCCTCAACGCCAATCCTAGTCGCGCCTAAACCAGAAGAATTGTTGTTGCTATATTTGGCGGCAATGAACCAGGTGGTTAGTGATGCACTGGTGATGGAGAGGGAAGTTGAGGAGGATGAGGCGGCAACCGGCAAACCAGAGTCATCCCCGACAAGCCAAGGAGCCGACAACACAAGTATGACGCAAGAGGCAGAGCAACAGACTGTGCAAAAGAAGAAGATGGTGCAGCGACCAGTTTACTTTGTCAGCTCCCTCCTGCAGGGGGCTAGGTCAAGGTACTCTCGGGTGCAAAAACTGCTTTACGGCCTTCTCATGGCCTCCTAGAAGTTGTGCCACTACTTCCAAGCACATCACATCACCGTCGTCACTCGTTTCCGCTACAACGCATCATGGGGAATCCAGAGGCAACCGGCATGATTGTCGAGTGGGCGTTGGAGCTGGACAGCTTTGACCTCACCTTTGAGAGCACGGCAACCATACAAAGCAGAGCCCTGGTAAAGTTCATTGCGGAATGGACACCAACGCAAGACGAAGAAATTCTAGAAACAGTCCTCCACGGAAGGAAACGCCTCAAGAATTGGTCATGTACTTTGACGGAGCTTTTTCGTTGCAAGGCACCACTGCCGGAGTGCTGCTTGTAGCACCCACCGGAGAGCACCTCAAGTATGTGATCCAAATGCATTTTTCCCGGGAGGCATCAGCTAACAACATAGCTGAGTATGAAGGGTTGCTTGCGGGACTGCGGATAGCAATTGACCTTGGTATTAGGAAGTTGATAGTCCGAGGAGACTCACAACTTGTTGTACACCAGGTAAACAAGGATTATCAAAGTCCCCCGTTGGAAGCATACGTAGAAGAGGTGAGGAAGTTGGAGGGGCATTTTGACGGTCTGCAGATGGAGCGCGTCCCCCGTGCAGAGAACAACATTGCCGATGACTGGTCAAAACAAGCTGCTCAAAAGTCACCTGTGGAACCAGGCACTTCTGTACTCCGACTCACTCAACCCTCCGTCACGCCATCAGATCAGCAAGCCAAGAAGAGGAAGGTCAACTCCGGTGGCTATTTCCCGGCAGAGCCATCAATGGCCGCCAAGAAAGTTGTCAGTGGCAACAAGACGCCTGCCGGTGAGCAGCAAGCTCCGGCAGACCTAGTGGTCCTTGCCGTGGAAGCTAGCGCTCCCGTAGCAGAAGAGATGCCTTTAGTTCTGGTCATCGAGCCACAGGCTCCAGCATGGGCACACCAGATCGTCTAATACCTCCAGACAGGAGATCTTCCTGAGGAATAAGAGGAAGCTGAAAGAGTAGCTCGACAGTCGAGCATGTACCAGTTCGTGGACAACACTCTATACAGGAGGAGACCAAATGGTGTGAAATTGAAGTGCATTCCCCGGGACGAAGGACGACAGCTGTTGGCAGAGATACACGAAGGGATCTGTGGCTCCCACATTGGATCACGAGCCCTTGTCGGAAAGGCGTTTTGGCAAGGCTTCTATTGGCCGACAGCCCTTCAAGACGCCTTGGCGGTGGTAACAACATGTGAAGCATGCCAGCACGACGCCAAGCAGATACATCAACCAGCACAAGCCCTTTAGACCATACCGCTCTCCTGGCCCTTCTCGGTCTGGGGGTTCGACATTGTGTGGTCCTTCCCCCGTGCCACCGGGGGCTTCGAATTCTTGTTCGTCGCAATCAACAAGTTCATGAAGTGGACTGAGGTGGAACCGGTGAGAAAGGTAACGGCGCAGACAGCATTTAAGTTTCTCAGAGGGATAGTCTGTCGCTTCGGTGTCCCCAACAGGATCATCACCGACAACGGCACGCAATTCACCAGCAATAGCTTCATGCAGTACTGCCAAGACATCGGCGTCAAGATCTGCTTTGTGTCAGTTGCTCACCCCAGGAGCAATGGCCAAGTAGAAAGGGCAAATGTTAAAGTGTTGCGGGGCCCCAAGACGAGAACTTTTGACAAGCTGCACAAGCACGGAAGGCGCTGGATTGATGAACTACCGGCGGTTCTTTGGTCGATCAGGATGACACCAAATCGAGCCACCGGCAAGACACCCTTCTCCCTAGTCTATGGTGCAGAAGCGGTACTCCCCAAAGAACTCACCTACGGATCGCCAAGAGTACAGGCCTTTGACGAGGACCAACAAGAGCAACTGTGGCAAGATGATGCCACGCTCCTCGAGGAAGATCGTCTCTAGTCCGTGCTACGTGTCGCCCGGTACCAGCAAGCCTTGTGCCACTATCACAGCCGCAAGGTGCGTGCCAGGAGCGTTGAGGAAGGCAACCTTGTTCTTCGACGGATACAGTCCGCGAAGGGATCAAACAAGTTGACGCCGAAGTGGGAAGGCCCTTACGGGGTAGTACAAGTCACCAGGCCTGGCGCAATCCTCCTGGATACCGAACACGGCACCCCGGTGCAGAACTCGTGGAATATCGAGCATCTTCACAAGTTATACCCGTAAGGCGTGGTTGTCGGGCCCGCAACCTCTTTTGTACAAGTCTGTCGGCGAGGCATGTAATCCTTTGTACAAAGCCAGGCGATGACCTCGTGCGTAGTCAATGAAGCTAAGTGCTCTACAACCTCTTGTCAAAGCACATATTTATATTATGTATCTTACATGAAATGTTGTGATCACTTTCTACTTGCAAAGGTGACTATTGAACCATTAAGGTTCCTAGCCTCCTCTATTTTCTCTTCTTTCTTTTTCTCAAAGGGAAGAAGGGGCCCGCGCATGCAAGTCTTCCCGAGGGGGAGTGATGGTATGGACGCCTACAAATATGTTCAAGGACGATCACCTCGCGGCATGGAATACGACAAAAGAAAGCTAAGTTGCAAAAACTTCTTAAAAATTCGAGCCTTTCCCTTGAACAAACTTGACGCTTGTATGAAAAAACCTACACGCAAAGGACCCTCGACATCCTAAGGATCCACGACAAGGACGGCATCACCGGCAGGCCACTAAGGATCCGTTCCTAAAAGCGCTCGCGGTAAGGATGTGCGCACCGACAGGAGTTTGCGGCAAGCGTAGGGAGCAAAACCATGCAAGTACAAAACTGCGTTTAAAGAGAAATAGTCATTCATTAAAGCATAATAAGTGCTTGGATATTTGGCAGATAGTACCCAACAACTTTTCTTTGCATCCTCGCAGGGTTACATTGGGTATGATCTAAACACAAAAGGAGATCTGCCACTACGATGTGGCGATTGATCCGGAAACGAGGTCTCGTGGATGGAACCTCATTCCCGCATCAATCGACCCATATCTAAAACCTAGCTAAAGCGCCATGCATGCCTAGTCGGAGTCCTCATGCTTGATGCCGAAGGTGCTGACGTCGTCGTCGCTGTTGCTGGAGGAGTCGTAGTCGCTGCCGCTCGAGCTATCTGCGCAGCACTCTAGACGGGCGACAGAAGCCCCAAAGAACTTTGCGGAGAGGGTAGAGGGTCCGTCGAACTTGAACTGGAGAAGGTGCCCTGGTCCCAGGCCGCGGGAGCGGGCAAACGACTTCCATCCCGGCATCAAGAACATGGCGCTTCCGGGGGAGAGGTCGACTGCCACCCAGACGGGCCTATTGCAACAGCCATCCGCCCGAAGCCATAGGCCTGAGGGTTTGTTTCCTTCCATAGCCCTCGCAAAAGGGTCAGGAAGATGCAGCCAGCTTCGGGGTCGACGGAGCAGCACCACAATGAACTCGTGCGCTGCCTCCCCCGTATGGGTTCCCACGCGGGGCGTGGGGAGGGGAGCACCACCACGACCACCGCTGTTCGAGGGGCCCATCCTCCCGTGGCCCCTGGATGCCGCTCTTCCAAGGGAGCTAGAGCCGACCCCCGTTGTCATCACCACGATAAGCATCGGGCTCCGGGGCGGCCGTCGCAGCAGCGGCAGACCATCGACCGCGTCCACGGCCCCTCGCCATCCTGGAACAGCTCGCTAGAGAAGGTGGCGGAGAGGGGGAGGAGATGGTGTTGGCTGGCGAACTGATGCAGAAAGATGTGAATGAGCAATGCCGTCCTCAACCCTCCCTATTTATAGGGATGAAACAAGGGGGGCTCGCTCTTAGCGACCCAAGACAATTGCACACTGGCAAATGCGCTGCACCGATAACCGCCCTTCTTGGCCAATGCCAGGCCTTGCATGTGACACACGGCATATGGCTGCGCGGGGAGACGAAGAGGAGAGGCGACGGTGCTTAATGGCATGGAATGGCAAGAGGCGGATGAGCAGCACCCACCGGATTTTCCCTCTCCATAGCGAAGGCATGGGGGCTAGCTGTTCACTGTCTGAGGCGACCGTTCGTAGTTGGGCGTGCTGCTTGGGAAACTGCCCCTCTTCACTAATACCGTATTTCATGCAAGGACATGTGTCGCAAGCGACGCCTCTCCAGTCCAATGTGGCATGGATTTTTAGGCGCGTCCCTCGGACGCCGTCATGCTCCACCACTCCCACGACCCGCCTTCAATGCGCATCATGGGAAAGGACAGTAAAAATCATCATAACCGCAAGAAATTACGGCCGCATGCGTTTGTGCACTGTATTTGGGCCTAGCCCAACAGCATCACAGACTCAAGTGTGGCCCAGGCCCCCGGGCTCCTGTCGGTATACTAAAAAACGGGGCCCTTAGTACCCGGACTTGTACACAGACGGCTGCGGCCTCCGGACCGGCAAGACCTTGCCGGGCGAACGCCAGCCTCCAAGCAAGGACCGAAGCAACCGGCAAGCCTCCTTATTGGTAGAGAAGACCTGACTGTGAGCGCTCCCGCCAAGATCTCCACCCGCCAGGCCATCGCTCTACGTCGCCGGGTTGGTTGTCTATATCGGCTAGGTGTCAAGCGGGCAGACGATTAGGTAGAGCTGGTTCGGACGCGTGGCAGCTCGATGGATTTAAGCAGCTTTAATGACACTTGTCCCACGGCATGGCAAAGGAATAAGAGGTAGTTGGAGGAACGGCTCAGAAGGAGAGGCGATCCTTGCCGGGAGACACCGCCAGCGTGACACCTCACGGCGCATTCAATGCGTCTGTCCTAGTCCGTCAGAGTTAGGTATTTCCCACTATAGCTCCTGACAATAGTTTTGGCGGCTATAGTATACACTATTTACTCATGTAAAGACCATTTTAGCCACTTTAGTAGCCCCTTAACCTATAAAAGGAGGCCCATGGCTACCTTTAGAAGGGTCGACACTTCGTTCATTGGCATGCGTAGCCGCAATCCTCGAGCATCTCTTGTCGGGCTGTAGCGCTCCTCTACTGTGAACTCATATAATCCACCACACACAGGACGTATGGTTTTACGCTTCCGAGCGGCCCAAACCTGTCTAAACCCTTAACCATGCATGGAATGGTGATGCTCTTTGTGCCCGAAAATCCCCGCAGTAGAACCGCAAAGGGACCCCATTGGTCCCATAGATCGTCGTACGCCCGACAGTTGGAGACGTATCAGTGCTCGAGGACATGAATTGGCTTGAAGCCATGCATGATGAACTCAACAACTTAGAGTGCAACAAGGTGTGGAAATTGGTGCCAAGGCCAAAGGAGAACCACAATTCATCGTAACCAAATGGATCTACAAGAACAAGCAAGATGTGAACGGTGTTGTCAGTGGAAAGAAGGCAAGATTAGTAGCACAAGTCTACTCCAAGTTGAGGGTATCGACTACAGTGAAACCTGTTCTCCTGTTGCTCGCCTTGAATCTATTTGCATGTTGCTTGCATATGCATCTCATCATGATTTCAAGTTGCAAAAAATGGATGTGAAGAGTGCATTTCTTAATGGTCCTCTTAAGGAGTTGGTATATATCAAGCAACCCCCGGGGTTCGAGGATCCCAAGTTCCCCAATCATGTATACAAGCTTGATAAGGCACTCTATGGCCTTAAACAAGCCCCACGTGTGTGGTATGAGCACCTTACCGAGTTGTTGCAAGACCGAGGGTTTGAAATTGGGCAAATTGATCCCACTCTTTTCACGAAGAGGGTTAAACGGGACTTGTTCATATGCCAACTATATGTTCATGATATTATCTTTGGTTCTCCTAACAAAGCTTTCAATGATGCGTTTGCCACACTAATGACCTAAAATTTTGAGATGTCTATTGATGCAGAGTTGAAGTTCTTTCTCGGATTCGAAGTCAAGCAACGAAGACAAGGAACCTTCATCAACCAAGAAAAATACACTCAAGACATGCTGAAAATGTTCAAGTTTGATGATGTCAAGCCTGCCAAGACTCCTATGCAACTCAAGTGCCAACTTGACATTGATCCCAATGGTAAAGCCGTGGATCAAAAGATATATCACTCCATTATTGGATCCTTTCTTTATCTTTCTACAACTAGACTGTATATTATGTTGAGTGTGGGAATTTGTGCATGATTTCAAGCCGCACCTAGGGAAAGCCACTTCATGGCAGTCAAGCAAATCTTTTGATATTTAGCTGATACCTTAAACTTTGGCTTATGGTACCCCAAAGGTGCTTCATTTGATCTCATGGGATATTCGGACTCAGATTGGGCGGAAGACCGTGTGGATAGGAAGTCAACATCCGGAGGGTGCCAATTCATTGGTCGCGCTTTGGTAAGTTGGTCTTCATAGAAACAAAATTGTGTTTCTCTCTCTACCACTTTGGCCGAGTATGTAGCCGCCGCAAGTTGTTGTGCACAATTTCTATGGATGAGGCAAACTTTAAAGTGTGATGTCATTTGTGACAAAGTGCTCTTTTCTGTGACAATGAAAGTGCTATCAAGATCTCCCACAACCCGGTTCAACATTGCAAGACGAAGCATATTGAGATTCGTCATCACTTCATCCGGGAGCATTTCAAGCATGGGGAGATTGACCTTATTTATATCAATACTCATGAACAACTTGCAGATATTTTCACGAAGCCATTGGATGAAGCTAGATTTGGTGAGTTAAGGCATGAGCTAAATATCATTGATTTGAGCAATGTGGCTTGAAGTATTGCACAGCCCACCGCACTCATCATTTTGTCTTGTTTAGATGTAGGCGTAGGGGGAGTGTTGTTCTCTCAATGAACTCTCCCTCCCCCCATTATGCATAAATCGATCAAGTCTTTCACATTAGCCATTTTTGATGGTACTTGTGCTTCAAAGACGAGTTTTGGTCATGGGCCCAAGGTTAAAATCTTTGCGGTGCCATACCAATTGACTCAAACATAGGTGGCTACGGCCACCGCCTCCCTCCTAGTGAGGTATTTGCTTCTTAGAGCTTGTTTTTTATTTGCGTCACTCCAAGTTTGCTCTTATTTATATTTTTCATTTTGAACTTGGAGTGTCCCTTCCCATTTGCTGGTTTTTGTTTCTCCAACCCAAGTCTTTTCTCATCTAGTCGCGCAGTAGTACCGGGGCGGTACTACCGCTCCCCCGAGCGATACTACCGCTTGCGAGAGTGTGGAGGGGGTTATGAGGGGGCAGGGGGAGTTCCACTCCCCCATACCCATTCACCTCTTTCCTCCCTCGCGGTTCCTCTCTCTAGGCGACTCCCTTGATCCGGTGGCCACAGCTAGGCCGCCGTTTCCGGCCATTCTTCCGCATTTCCGGCCATTCTTCCGCATTTCCGACCGGTGGAGTCAATCTCCAGCCTCTCATCTTGTCATGGATGCCGGTATTGCCCCAGTTCTTCTCTCCTAGGTTCTATCTTTTGGATCTAGGCTTTAGGGCAATATGAGATGCATTCACTGATTTTTGGTCAAATCGAGGCATGAGTAGGCCATGGAAGGCTGCTAGTTGAGTAGATATGTAGTTCTATTGGTAGAAATTTGAAGTTGGCGTCACCAGTAGTACCGGATTTGGCCCGCGGTTGTGGTTGCCCCGGCGACCTCCGCCTCGAGCGGTACTGCTGCTCCTCCGGAGACATACTACTGCTTATAGGTGGTGCTACCATTGGTAGGAGCGGTATTACCGCTTGTCCTGCCGACTTCACACTTCTTCCGATTCAAGTTCATGTCTACTCCTTCCTTTTCTTTTTGGCTTATGCAATTTGTTTACACCTGCTTTTCCCTCTCTCTATGTTGTGGGTTCCAAGTGGTAGCAGCTCTGCTCATGAGGAGCATCGAGTGAATCCAAGATTTGAGGGCAGCTCTAAGCGTTACTGCACACTAGGAGATTTCATCCTCACACCGAGGCTACTTCCACTCACAAGAGTCATCTCTGGCCCTTCTCTACAAAGAAGGTCTCCTCCACCACTGGCAACGTAACCTATATGTTGTATTCATTTCTGTACATCATGCATCGCATCTTCAGGCACACTCTCTTTCCCCGTGTTGGGAACTTGGATTAGGTACACTCTTATCTGGTGGATATGCTGCTCTACTGTCAGAACATGAAGAACTCAGAGGAGGTAGAAGTTTTGGATGTTTCCCATGTCATGTGGTCGGAGCTTCTCTCGGCTGTGATGAAGCATAAGTGTCCCATGTAAGCTCCCTATTTGATGCATCTTATTGAGAGAACCTGGGAATCCACCATTCCAGGCGAATTGTTTGAATGTGGTGATCTGGTTACCCATGAGGTTGTGCAACCGAGGCTGAAGGACAAGTGGAATACGCATGCTGCTTCGGAGGTGGATGTTCTAGAGGATGAGGAGGAGGAGGAGGAGGAGGTTGAGGGTGGCACTGATCCCAGTTATGCGCCATCTAGCGTGGAGCCATCTTGGGCCCAGAAGCTGAAGGAGAAGATGAAGAAGTTGTTCTGCATGCAGGCTCATGGTCAGTACACATCACATGTGGCAGAGAAGCAGGCTAGGAGCCATCACAAGGCTATGGGGAGGCACCTTGGGATGGACATCCCCAGCGGGTCTGAGGACAGGGTCACTGATGAGGAGACACGGACTTCCAAGCACTGCAAGTGGGACTCTGATCTTGATCAGCCTGGCACGGCAGCTTCCAGCTCCAGCGAGTTTGGGGAATATTGAGGATGGTCCCATGTGTTGCTACCACCTTGGATCGTATTAGTACTCTTTGCTGTTTGGGTGTCTCGATGCCAAAGGGGGTGAAATTTGAGGGATTTGCCTGGTCATGAGTGCGTCTGAGTTAGTTGATTGCCTTCTTCACTCGTGAACTCTTTTATCCTTTGCTTTGGTTTGGTTTGTGTTTGTGAGACTTAAAGACCGAGTCGTATGGTGTGAGACAGACGTATGATCATTACCCTTCAACCGGGTTATTCTATTCCACTTCTAGATAGAGAAAAAAACTAAAGGAGAATACTTAATAATACGGCGAAACATTTATACAAAACACCTATCCCGAGCACACGCAAGGGAACCGTAGACAGGCAAGTGAAATCCAATCCACGAAATAATTTGATCCATGGACGGCACCGTTGTGGTAAAGGTCGTAATTCCAGAGGAATCATTACTATGCTACCCTCTACTTATATATTTATGTCTTAGTACTCTGCTAGTATGTGAGTTTATGCTTATCTTGTGCCCTATGTTTATGCTCACATGCTATCGCTTGCATATATGTTTATCGCTCTTCATGTTATTGCAAGTATTGCCTGTCTATAAAATATAGGGTGTGTGTTGATCCTAGTGTGTGTGCTTTGCATTCCAAAAGCATATCTGAAATAGTGCACACATCTAGGGGAGTCCATCTATATTTTGTAGGTGTTGGGGTTTGCCTTCTATCTTATGATATTCCTTGTGCAAATCCCGAGTTGTCATCAATCCACCAAAAAGAGGAGATTGTTAGGGCATATTTCTCCCTTAGTGGATTTGGTGATTGATGACAATCCATTTGCAGACTAATCGTGTGCATTAAACCTGTCAGATTATTCATCATATGGCACAAGACGATTATAGCCCCTCGGTGGATAAAAGTGAAGACGGTTATTTTCCTGCGTTTCGTTTTCGCTGGAATTGAGTTGTAGGAGAACTGTACTATTAAGAGGGGTCCGCATCAGAAAGGTTTTGGTGGAATCAACACACTTTCATTTGCACCCTTTTTCCTTCCCCGCATCAATGGAGTTTCTCCACCTTGCCCTTTATTCCGGTCTTTAAGGAACTAAACGGTTGTACCGTCCGGGCAAGTGGTAGTACCGCTTACACTCTAAGCGGTAGTACTGCTCTAGCAAGCAGTAGTACTGCCTACCGGCGGTGGTACCACTGTCCAGTGCCGCGTGTTGTACCGCTGCCTCTGGAGTCTCGACTTTGCATGTCAGACTGTGCGGTAGTAGGGATGATAGTGCGGCGCGATAGTTCCGCCCGCCAATACCGCTCCACTAACGCCTAACCTTCTGGACACAGAACTCTCAGCGGACATAGAGGCGGCAATAAGGCGGGGCACTACCGCCTCTAAGCGGTAGTACCGCTCTTGCGAGTGGTAATACCGCTTACTACCCCTGTCCCTACTCCTGCCCTGCGTTTGAGGGCCTCTGCACTGCAACCCTAGCGGCAGTACCGCTGGGGCAAGCGGTAGTATCGCTCCAGCGGCACTACCGGCTCGAGGCCTTGTGTCGTTGCACTGTGTAGCTGGCACAGCCACCCAAGCGGTAGTACTGCTCCTATGAGCAGTAGTACCACTTTTGTGCGGGTTGAGTGGGGGTAACAGTTGGATTTGTTCCCCCACTATAAAAAGGGGGTCTTATTCCCCAATAAGACCACATGTTCCATTCCCAAGCTCCATTGTTGCTCCAAGCTCCATTTTTGCACAATCTCTCTCCCTAGCCAACAAAACTTGTCGATATTCTAGGGTTTGGGTGAGAGGGCCCCGATCTACACTTCCACCAAGAAAAAAATAACTCCCCCCACTAATCCCTTGCGGGTATTGTTACTCTTGGGTGTTTGAGCACCCTACACGGTTGAGGTCACCTCGAAGCCACAATCCATTGTGGTGAAGCTTCATGGTGGTGTTGGGAGCCTCAAATTAAGTTATGGAGATTGCCCCAACCTTGTTTATAAAGGTTCTGTCGCCGCCTTCAAGGGCACCACTACTGGAATCACGGCATCTCGCATTGTGTGAGGGCATGAGGAGAATACGGTGGCCTTAGTGTCTTCTTGGGGAGCATTGTGCCTCCACACCACTCCCACGGAGAGGTAGTTTCCCTCAAAGGGAAGGAACTTTGGTAACACATCCTCGTCTCCAACGGCTCCACTTGTGGTTATTTCTTATCTTTACTTTGTGCAAGCATTGCTTGTGTGGTATCCTTTGCTTGCTTGTATTGTTGTTGGTGTCAGCATCATCTAGGTTGTTCACCTAGTTGCATATATAGACAACCTATTTGTTGTTAAACCTAATTTGTTAAGAAAAGGCTAAAAATCGGTAGTTGCCAATTCAACCCACCCCACCCCCCCCCCCCCCTCTAGTCAACCATATCGATACTTTCAATCTTGTTTAGCATAAGTTGTTAGTGCACTTAGTTGAGCCTAGATTATTTAGGTTTTGTGCTTGACAAAATAAACGCTAGTTTTATTTCGCATTTATCCAAGATTAAACCATAATTATTTTTAGGTGCCTATTCACACACCCCACCCTAGGCGACATCCAGGTCATTTTCACTTTGTCTGCTAGAAGAAGTCCTTCTAGTTCGATTAACTTTAATTCTCAAATCGAGGAAAATAGTTATTGTTGTGTTACTTCACCCTTACAATTGGGGATTACCCAACCACTCTTATGAAAGAACAAGCAATAATTCAAAAATTAATTCATAGAGCGCCATGTGTTTTCCATAGTAATATGCAGAATGAAGACTGAAAACACAACTTCGCCCTATGTGGTTTTGGTAATTAATAACAACATATATTTCATTGGACTAATGAATCTATCAAGTATATTTCAGGAAAAGTTCAATGAATGGATTGGCTAGGATTATCAGGAGATTTCCTAGATGCATGGAACATCAATTGGCAAAAGTTTCAAGAATCTACATTTTATCTTTATGTGAGAAATCACATTTGAGTCCATAGGAAAGCCAATACTATTAAAAAGGGGATGATGTATCTATGATGATCTGGTTGCTCAAAGTGCTTAGAGATTAGCCACCAAAAGCCTCACATTTCTCCCACAAATATTTTGTCCCTAACCCTAAAGTCAAATTCGGTGCGACCAACTTTCTACATTTCAGCCACACAAGGTTTCCCTTAGACAGAACCCAAGCCAAACCCTAGCAAATCGGTGCAACTGATTTTTGCTTCGGTACAGCCGAAAAGCAGTGACCACCTCTCTGGTATCTAATTGACAAAAATGGGAATTTCTGAGTTTTTCATTTCGGCGTCACCGAGTCACTGGAACTACCTAGGTCAACCGAATCGGACTCACCGAGATGTTGTATATCGGTCTCACCGAAACACCAAAAGTTAGGATATTGTGCACTAGTCGGTGCAGCCGAGTTTACACTTTGGTTCCACCGAGTTGGGCAATAATGTTGTAACGGTTCGATTTTTGGAGATGGCTATATATACCCCTCCACCTCCCTCGCATTCGTAGAGAGAGCACTCGGAACAAGCAAACACTTCCACCATTCATTTTCAAAGAGAGAACCACCTACTCATGTGTTGAGATCAAGATCTTCCACTCCAACCATATGAATCTTCATTTCTAGCCTCCCCAAGTTGTTTTCCACCAAATCAATCTCTTCTAACAAGCCAAATTCTGTGAGAGAGTGATTGAGTGTTGAGGAGACTATCTTTTGAAGCACTAGAGCAAGGAATTCATCATACATACCATATCTATTACCTTTTTGAAGAGTGGTGTCTCCTAGATTGGTTAGGTGTCGCTTGGGAGCCTCCGATTCATGTGGAGTTGAACCAAGAAGTTTGTAAGGGCAAGGAGATCGCCTACTTCGTGAAGATCTACCCCGAGTGAGGCTAGTCGTTCGTGGACGTAATCCACGGTGGAATAGACAAGGTTGCTTCTTTGTGGACCGTTCGTGGGTGGAGCCCTTCGTGGACTCACGCAACTATTACCCTTCGTGGGTTGAAGTCGCCATCAACGTGGACATATGATAGCACCACCTATCCGAACCACAGGTAAAATCTTTGACTCCATTGTGTTTGATCTTCCTATCCCTACTCTTTAGTTACATGTGCATGTATTTACTTTCCTCTAATATACTCGTAGATTTGCATGTGTAGGGTGTGCTATACTTGCTAAATTTGTTAAAACTTGCCAACCATTAAAATTGGGAAAAGGTTAGGTTTTTATTTGGTCAAGTAGTCTAATCACCCCCCCCCCTCTAGACATACTTTGGATCCTATAAGTGGTATCAGAGTTTTGGTCTCCATTGCATTGGTTTCACAACCTAGGAGAGTATGGAGTCTAGTGAGGTAAATTACCACTGTAGAGGTCCATACTTTGATGGTACAAACTTTGCTAGTTGGAAGCATAATATGAAAATACATATTCTTTGTCATAACCTCGCCGTTTGGGTTGTTGTTCGTGTTGTACAAGGTGAATTCTTTGGTGATGGAAAGGAACCGGATCGTGAAGCGACAACGGAAGAATTGAAGATGTTCCAATACAACGCTCAAGCATGTGACATTCTATTCAACTGTCTATGCCCCGAAGAGTTCAATAAGATAAGTTGCCTTGAGAATACAAAGGAAATTTGGGATACTTTGGTTGATATGCACGAAGGAACTGAATCTGTTGGGGAATCTAAGTTGGATGTGGTACAAAGTCAACTTAACAAGTTAAAGATGAAGGATGCTGAAGGAGTTGCAAAAATGTACTCTAGGCTTGCTGTCATCACAAATGAGATTTCCGGCTTAGGAAGCGAAGAGATGACTGACAAATTCATCATCAAGAAGATCTTTAGAGCCTTGGATAGAAAATATGACACCGTGTGCACATTGATCCAAATGATGCCAAACTACAAAGATCTCAAGCCGACAAAAGTCATTGGTAGGAGTGTTGCTCATGAAATGTCACTCAAGGACAAAGAAGAGCTCCACAACAAGTCAAGCGATGTATACAAAGCCACAAGTAACACTCCCACTACCTCAAGTGACAACCTTGTTACCAATGAAGAGATAAGCCTCATGGTCAAGAAATTCAACAAGTTCTACAAGAATAGAGGCAAAGAGAGAAGCTCCAACTCAAGCTACGAAGTTGGTTCATGGATAAAAGCCCCAAGGTATCACACCCCGAATACAATGACTTTAATAGTGATGAGGATGACTTACTAGGAGATGATGAGTTGCTCTTTGATAAAACTAGTGATGTTAGTCAAAATGAACTTGATAATAATCATGCTAGTCAAGAGAAGTCGTGTGATGATGATAAGGAGATTGAGCGTCTAACTAAAGAACTAAACACTCTTAAGTTAGCTCATGAATCTACTCAAGAAGATCGTAGAGAGCTTTTAAGAACTCATGATAAGCTACGCTTCGAGAAGCTAAATTTAGAGCAAGAGCATGAGTTTCTTAAAGCTATCAATGACGACCTTCGAAAGAAGAGTTCTGCTTATTTAACCAAATGATTACTTTTGTCTAAATTTGTGCCACAAGTTAAACCTAAGCAAACTAGTAACAAAGGCAAGAAAGGTTCTTCATCTAGTAGCAACAATAAAAATGCTAAATCAAATGATGTTTCTTCTAGCAGTTCTATAGATTCCACTAATGATTCTCTTAGCCAAGTTACACTTGAGCAAGAAAACGATTTATTGAAAGGAATTATAGAGAAAGGTGTCTACAAGAGTCTTGCCGGAAGTAAGCAATTTCAGGAGATTGTGCGCAAGCAAGGATGGCACCGGAAGAACCAAGGTGGTTGTTTTGAACGAAAGTTCAATGCCAATGGAGTTGAATCGAAAGAATATCAATACCCCAAGAAGAAGTTTGTTCCCCAAAAGGAGAAATATGATCCTACTCTCTCTAAGGGAACACAAGCTCAAGATGATCTTCCACCACAAGACCACAAGCTCAAAGGCAAGGACAAGCTTCAAGAGGA
Source organism: Elymus sibiricus (assembly GCA_039707655.1). NCBI lineage: Eukaryota > Viridiplantae > Streptophyta > Magnoliopsida > Poales > Poaceae > Elymus > Elymus sibiricus. The sequence continues at coordinate 118,427,353 of CM077667.1, forward strand.
GATTGACTCATTTGAAGAAGAATCTCAAGACACGGTCAAGTGGGTTCCCAAGGCCACTACTAGCTATACTTCATCAAGTGTTACTTAAACTCCAAGGATCCCCATAAAGTTGATGTGGGTCTCCAAGAAGAAGAAGTAGAGAAGTTCTTGAGGGGTGACTCCGCCAACAAAATTCACTCACATTCACTCTTGCGAAGAACTGGTGCAATCAACTCCAACTTTATGCAATGGTTCAAGCAGTCACAAAACCCCTCGTTGGTAAGCAAGGGACAAGATAATTATTATATCAATGGACATCATCATATATGTGCTTCATTCCATATCCATAGATATCCTTGTATTTGTTCCTTGTGTGGGACTAACCCATGTAGGAGAGAAGAGTACAAAACAACAAGGATTGCACCCAAGTCAAGATATCTTCATCAACAAAGAGCATCCACTGCAACATCACCTACATGAAGTCTTCATCGACAACCCAAGGTTACTTTATCCCTCTAAAAGGGGATATCACATCAAGGGGGGGGCTTTACTCTAAGAATTGAGTTAAAGCATCTCAAAAGATGTGAACACATTAAAAGCTTTATGTAAAAGTGGCAACCCCACTTGTGCTTAAACGATGAGTATGACATATGATCAAGCATTCTTGATTGCCTCCTTAAGCCAATATACTCATATATAGATGACTCCATCATCGCCAAAGTGCTTGATATATACTAGAGTGGTTGTGCGTGTTTGACATATTCTATTTGACATCCTATTGTGTCAGCATGTTGGTATGCATATTTTTCTCCATTCATAGACATCCGATTGTTGTTCTATTTGGCTTTTATTCTTCTGGCCAATTGGATGTACAAGAATACCTAAGTACCCCCTCTATCTATCTATTCTTTATCTTCTCAAATTCTATACATGCTTCATCACAAAATTTGAGCAAGCACTTTTCGGACCCTTTGGGTGAGGAGCACTCGGAGCCACCGATTCGACAAGGGCTGACTTCCAGAACCTCCCAAGTGTTTTTTTGGTGTGACTAAATCTTCAAAACTCGGCTCAACCGATGCACTAGGGTTGATCAGGTTTTCTACCTCGGTACCATCGATCAAGAAATATCGGCGTCACCAAGTTGTTCTGTCAACTGACAGTTATGCATCTCGGTGGAACCGACGTCTCTTTCTCAGTGTCACCGACAGTAGGTGGGTATATATATCTGCGGGTCCGTACTTTGAAAATTACTTCAAACAAAACACTCCCGCGTCCCACTGCTGCCGCCGCCCGTGTCTCCAGACGATCTCCGTCATCTCCCGCGCGCCCTCGCCGCCGGAGTCCATCGCCGTCAATGGCAATCATCCCCGCTGTTGTCGTCGTAGAGAAGATCTGCCAAGTTAGGGTAATCTTTGATCCCTCTTATGCTCCAATGTCTAATTTATGAGCATTAGGTCTTGTCTATTCTCTGGCCATGTTTTGCAAAGCTTCTATCCACTCAAAAATTCCTTAGATTAGCTCAAACGAAAAAAATAGGGTCATGTCTCCGCAGTATGCAATCTCGGAGGCATCGAGTCGAAACGTCTTGGTGTCACCGATGTGGATTCATCCACAGCACAAGGACTTCTTGGTGAAACCGAAAAGTTCCTATCGGTGTCACTGAAACGGGGTTTAGGGTTTCTTAGTGCAACTTCGGAGAGACCGAGTCACACTTTGGTGAAACCGAAACAGTGTGACCAAGTCTGTGTTGTTGTTATTGTTGCCTCAAAAATTCTGAAATCCAAAACTCGGTGGAACCGAATTTCATACTCTAAATACCTAAAACTAACTTTTTGAGTTCAAATTTGCAAAAGTTTCTGAATTTTGTGATGCTCATCTACTCTGCTCCTCCATATCTACTTCACAGGGTCAGTATTCATCATGTCTGGATCAGATGACAGTCAAAACCAGTACAGAGAGCCAAGTGCAGACTTGGATGGAGGCACTAGTCCTGAAAGCAGTTTTGAGGGCCCTGGAACACCCAACTCACATGGCTTGCCAAATGCAGCCACCAGGGCCAGGAAGCAAAAGAATTCAGATGAGGAGGAAGAGGACTTTGTCCCAGAGGAGGTCACTTCCAAGAAACAACCTGAGAGAAAGGAAAGAGTGGTAGCCAAGAAGGTTCTTGAATTAGTTACTGCCAAGAGAAGGATGTCTGTTTGCCTAGAGAACCCAGGAAGCTCAACAAGGACCAAGTCGATGGCAAAAAAGCAAGGATAGAAGAGGGTCAGGAAGAGAACAATTCATGTGGTTGGGAGGCCAACCTCCATGTTCAAAGGCCCAGGTGAGGATGAAGAAGAAGAAGAAGAAGAAGAAGAAGAAGAAGAAGAAGAAGAAGAGGAGGAGGTTCCAACTGCAAACCCTCCTCCTTCCAAACAGAGGAAGCTCATGGCTGATGCTATGCCAAGCAAGCCACCCACCAAGGCCAAGCAAGCCCCCAAGCCCAGGAAGACCACCAGAGATATTCCAGCTGCAGAGAAGAACAAGGATTCTACTGCTAGAGATGCTGCTGATGAGGATGAGGACATTTCTGTGATGAGGACGCTTAGACCTCACCTACCAAATCACAACAATGATCACCTAGTGGTAGAAAACATGAAGGACAGGAAGGATCATGGACTGAGGAAATGGAGAACCAATGATCCCTATGCTGTCAGGAGGAGAACTATTGTGGATCCCCATTTTCATACCAAGGAGCAGCAGAATTTCTATGAGACTGTCTTGCTTGACAAGAACCCATTTGTGAGTGACATGAGGTGCGTTGATTGGAAATACATCAAGTCCAATTAGGACTACTTTCCCCATATCCAGGAGAACCTCAAAATGTTGGACCTTGATGAGTTCATAGGCAAGGAAATGACTTCATGGAATGATGAGCTCATCATGCAATTCTACTCCACTTCTCACTTCTATCCAGATGGCAGGATAGTTTGGATGACAGAAGGCACCAGGTACCAGTCTACCATTGATGAGTGGGCTACCATCTTAGCAGTCCCAAAGGTGCAGGAGAGAGACTTGGATGTGTACTCAGAATCCAAGATGAACCACAATTCTATGGAAAACATGTACACTCCTATTCCCCAGGAGTATGTGAAGACTCACAAGCTTGGCACAGTATATTTTTTGCAAGCAGGATTGACTACCTCCAACACCATTTTGAGGCACACTTTGATGCCCAAATCAGGAGATGATAAGATGATCTGTGTATATTCTATAAACATGTTGCATCACGTGGATAGCCACATCAGGATCAGGGTGATGGATCTCATAGTTAAGACCATCAAGAGGATTGCTGATCAAAAGAGATCTTGTGGATATGCTCCATACATTCAGATGCTCATTAACTCCAAGATTGGAAAGAGCATCTATCTACTTGATCGACCACACCTGCCCCTCTAGCCAGAGTTCGAAGATAATGTTGTGGTGATGGATCCATCTCATCCCACTTCATCTACTGCATAGGCAGAGATTGAGGCAGAGATTGAGGCAGAGGCCCAGGCAGAGGCAGCAAGAGCCGCTAGTGCTCCAGTTCTCAAGACAAAGAGTGATCAGATGGCCTATCTTGTCAGTGATGTGCATGGAATGGATAAGAACATAACCGAGCTGCTACTAAACCAGAAGAGCCTTGAGAGGATAGTGGAGACAAAATTACATGATCTTGACAACAAGGTGACTGAGCTGACCATCACGGTCAACACTTTGAAGCAAGAGGTAGATGCAGTGCCTATGCCCGGCTCAGATGATGATAGCCCTACACTGCATGTTCACACTCAGTTCAGGACTCGGGCTAGATCTGCTATTGTGGCTGCCCAAGAGTTGATACCTTCAGTGTCTGCCCCTGCTGCAACTTCTACCGTGCCTCCTTCAGCACCTCTCGTGTCCACTCCACCAGCCCAGAAGACTTCTGCAGAAGCATTCGTCGATGCTCTCATATCGACTCCTTCCACGACTACCGAAGCAGCTTCATTGCCCCATGGAGGAGATCATGCCCATAGTGACATATAGCTCTATACTTTTGAGCTTTTTGGTAACTTGTTGCCAAAGGGGACGAAATTGTACAGATCATAGAGCTGAGAGAGAGAGAGAGAGAGAGAGAGAGTTGCATTTTGGTTGCTTCTCTTGACATTGAAAACATTTGGCCTATCTTTTGTTCGTCTTAAACTACGTCGTGTTTGATCATACGCTTTGTGATTGATGTTACTATTTCATATGATGATCATTGAAAATATTTGTGATATTCATATGATGATCATTCACTCATGTTTGGTGTTATGTGCATTGTAATACATTCATACCTTTATGCACACCACCAAGATGTATGTGACATGGAAGAGTGACCCAAGATCCTAATCAATTGTGCATTTACATCCAAACATAAATTTAAAATAATGCACAAATTTAGGGGGAGATCTTGCTTATCACATACTTCTCAAAGCGACGATGCTATACATTGATTATATTTTTGTCGAAGCTTTGATCTATATGTTGTCATTAATTACCAAAAGGGGGGGATTGAAAGCACAACTTCTCCCTAGGTGGTTTTGATAATTAATAACAACATATATTTCATTAGACTGATGAATCTATCAAGTATATTTCAGGAAAAGTTCAATGAATGGATTGGCTAGGATCATGAGGAGATTCCCTAAATGCATGGAACATCAATTGGCAAAAGCTGCAAGACTCTACATCAATTGGCTAGGATCATGAGGGTATCTATGATGATTTAGTTGCTCAAAGTGCTTAGAGATTAGCCACCAAAAGCCTCAACATTTCTCCCAGAAATATTCTCTCCCTAACCCTAAAGTCAAATTCGGTGGCACCAACTTTCTACATTTTGGCCACACCAAGTTTTCCTTAGATAGAACCCAAGCCAAACCCTAGCAAATCGGTGCAACCGAGTTTTGCTTTGGTAGTGCCGAAAAGCAGTGACCACCTCTTTGGTATCTAATTGACAAAAATCGGAATTTCTGAGTTTTTCATTTTGGTGCCACCGACTCCCTCGAACTGCCTAGGCCAACCGAGTTTCTCCACCTTGCCCTTTGTTCCGGTCTTTAAGGAACCAAGCGGTTGTACCGCCCGGGCAAGTGGTAGTACCGCTTACACTATAAGCGGTAGTACCGCTCTAGCAAGCAGTAGTACCGCCTACCTGCGGTGGTACCACTATCCAGTGTCGCGTGTTGTACCGCTGCCTCTGGAGTCTCGACTTTTCATGTTTGTGACGCCCCCAATTTAACCGTACGCTAATCATACACGCAAATGCGTTTGACCAAGATTAGGGACTCACTGATCGATATCACAACACAACACTAGACCCAAATTAAAGTCATACAGCTTCATATTACAAGCCTGTGGCCTCGAGGGCTCGAATACAAAGCTCGACAAACACGAGTCAGCGGAATCAAATAGTATCTGAGTACAGACATAAGTTAAACAAGTTTTGCCTTAAGAAGGCTAGCACAATCATTGCAACGGATCGAAACAGGCAAGGCCTCCTGCCTGGGAGCCAACCTAACTACTCCTGAGCGTCGGCACTCCCCACGTAGCAGTAGGCTCCAGCGGTGGTGTAGTAGTCGTCTCCGACGTACTCCATCTCCTGGGCTCCATCATCTAAACACAATAGTCGTATCGAGGGGGGAAAGAGAAAGCAAAGCAGCGGTGAGTACTCATCCAAAGTACTCGCAAGACAGCCATCAGAACTATGCTAAGTATGCATCAGTATCAAGGAATGGGGTTATATCTGGACTGACTGCAGAATAGAAAGAATGAGGGGGGAGGCCTAGTCCTCTCGAAGACTAGCATCTTCAACATCTTATAGCATTAGAAGAGAGTAGACTGGTAAGTCATATGTAACAATAATATTGTAGCAATTTTATTCAGTAACCACGCCCAGAGATTCTTCCTCGACTCCTTGCGAGAAAGTAATCTCGGAGCCAACATTCATTTCAATTTTAAGTCACAATTATAGTTGTAGTAGATCAAGGTACAACTCCAAGTCTTCATGTTACCGTGGACACGGCTATTCGAATAGTTGAATTCATCCCTGGAGGGGTGCACCAAATTCCCCAACACGCTTGATAACCTTTGGTCGGACACACCTTACTGGGTCATGCCTGGCCTCGGGAAATCAACACGTTGTCGCCCTACCTAGGCTCAACAGAGAGGCCAGCCCGCCAGTCTAAATCCTAAGCGCGCAGGGGTCATGGGCCCACTCACCGTTTGCACTCATGCACGATGCGAGGGCGGCCGAGGTCAGTCCTAGCACACTCTAATACAAGATCAGTGTCGTCGGGAACCACTCGGGCGCGCGCCGCTCCATTGCTGACGTCCGAAGAGCTTCGTCTGATACAACGACGCTGAGTACCCATAACTTGTCCCACGTGAAGGTTAGTGCGTAAAAAGGTCAATCGACCAACTCAGATCAAATACCCAACCCATTAGCATTTTATTAATGCGGTGACGAGCACGACCCGTGATGTGTGGTCCCGTCGCCCCGTCTCGAGGTCTTGTGGCAAGGGCCTCACCTGCCTGGCCACGCCTCATCGTCAATAAACCGTGGGTACCCCTCAGGGCCAACCCATCACCATCACGATGCATGACATGGCAAAATGCGGTGCTAGGCATGAGCTAACGCAGTGGTACACGTCACAGACGGAGCGGGAGAATATCTGATGATATTTCCCGGGTATCGGGCTACTACCGGACAGATGATCCTAACGCAAACTTTCCATGTTCATCATGCTAGGGGCATGTGACAGACAAACGGCCAGTGTATTCGGATTCGTGGGGGTTTTCTGATCAACTTACATATATATATTATTTTCATCCGAGCTACGGATTATTTTATATGATTTTACAAAGATTTTAACATTTCTAAAAATATTATATATTTATTTTAATTCGAAAATAAAATAGTAAATACATTTTATACCCACCATGGGCTAGCCACAGGGGATGACAGGTGGGGCCAGCCAAAGTTGACTCAGCAGTCAGCTTTGACCACGCTGACTGGTCAAAGTGGGCCACTGGACCCACGTGTCATTGGAAGGGCCAGCCCAGTCAGCATTTGACTGGGTCAATTGGGTCCAGTGGGGGCCCAGTAGTCAGTGACAGTGGGATTTAAACTTGGTTTAATTAGTTTTGACAGAGTTTAATTAGCCAGTGAGGCCTACTGTCAGTGGCATTTTTCAGTCTAAAATAAACAGGTCAATTAGTCCTAACTAAAATATAGTGGCCCGGGCCCACGGGCAGCCACACACACACACTCACGCACGCACGTGATGCCCACACACACACACGGCCGGCTCGGCCCCCAGCCGTGGTGGCCGCCGGCGGGGGGAAACTGAGGCCCCGCGCGGCCGGGGCGGCGCGGTGGTACATCGGAGGCATGGCCAGAGGCAGGCGGCGGGGCTGCAGCGGCAAGAGCAGCAGCAGGGGCGGAGGCAGGGCACGGCGAGCAGCGGCACAACGCGGCAGCGTGGGCGACATCAGGGTGCGGCAAGAGCAGGCGTCTATGGCGACGAAAAACAAAAGAGGGGGGGACGCGGCTCACAGGAGGAGTCGCTAGTGAGCTCGGGGGAGGCCGGAGCTGGTCGGGGCGGCGCGATACTGCGTCGAGCAGTGGCGGCGATGGGCGAAGGGGATCGAGCACGGCGACGCAGATGGGGGCTTTTGCTCCCATTCGTGGGCGCGGTTGGCGCAGCCGGTGGCAGTGAAGCCCCAAAGCACGGTCTCTGGCGCAGGAGAAGACGTCGCGCGCGAGGACGGCGGCGGCATGGCGACGGCCGTGATGGCCGTGGGTGGATCTAGAGGAGGGGGAGCGAGAGGGAGAGAGGGGGGTTTGAGCTAGGGTCGACGAAGGGGAACGGGGGCGTCCGGCGTCGCCCTTATCCTCCCTGAGGTCTGTAACGGCGCGGGAAGCTAGCAGGGTGCGGCGGGCATGGCGACCGCGGCCGGTTGCTATGGCCAGGTGGAGAAGGGAGCTGGGGGGACCCGGGGCGGCGAGCTGGGCCGCTGGGGCGCGTTGGCGAGGCCCGGGGGGTAAAAGGTGGTGGTGGGGGGGGGTTCTTTCCCTTTATTTTTTTGTTTTTCTTTTATCTATTCTATTTTTATTTTAGTTTCAATTTACTTTAGTCTTATAAAATATAAATATAGTACCTAATTCATTATTATAAATTATTCTACTGCCACATTAAGTATTAGCATTTAAATAATTAGTTTGTAATGTACACCTTTAAAGAGGCATCTAAATTATTATGATAACCACTGTTTTAATTACTTTGGGGCAATCAAACAATTTATAAAAATGTTGGTTCAATGTGACAAATATCCAGGGATTATTTGCAACACTTTGAACATTTTTGTTTTCATGTTTGAGAAATTTATTTTAAATTTAAATTTGAGATTGAAATATTTCTTAATTGTTTTCTTAGGGCATAATGATGATGACCTGGCATCATTAGTGTGGAGTAACTGTAGCATGATTCTCAGGGTGTTACAAATCTCCTCTTCTACAAACAAATCTCGCCCCGGGATTTAAGAGGTAGAAGGGAGAAGTTTCTGGTTACGAAATTCTAAGGAATCTTCTTGTTCTTGCTACTCTCATCGAAGAGGTTGATCCCTTACGTTGATGTCTTCAATTCTATATTTAAGGTCATCCTTTCTTCGGGATCTTCATCGTCCTACGAATGTGATAAGCGGGAAAAATCTGGAAGAACGTATCTTCACAAAGTTGGGCATCTGACGGTGAACTCGGGGAAGAAGACGTAAATTATTCCTTGAGTTGTAACTCAGCGAATTCATTGAGAGCAATAAGTGATGGTACAAAAGTTTCAAATGGGTAGGCAATCATTCGATGCCTGACGAGAAGGTGAAAAGGGGGGTTCACAACAACGAGAATAAATATTGCGTCTGATACTAGAATAGATCATCCCTTGGACGATGGCTCGGGAATCACATACGAGGCCAAGTGCAAAGGATATTTTTGGAATCAAATATCTATAGGAGAGTCAGGTTTCGATCCTGTGAACTGTGGGTTATGGGCCCACCATGCTGTTAAGAGTAGGAAGAGCGGTGACATCTTGCAAGGTCATGGTAGCAAGACACGTCAGAGGATAGCTTGTCAGTTATGTTGGCAACAACGTCGGTACCAAGGGCGGGGGACGAATAGAGCCATTTTCTTGCTCGTTGAAACGAGGCGGACCAATAGGCAAAGTTCCCGTCCACCAGCGGTTACCGGAATGTTATCAACAATAGCAACAGGGTCTTACTGACAGAGTTGTTCACCGAGGTGTTTACCAAAGCAGGGAATTATTACTGCTTAGATCATATAATATCAATAAAGATTAAACAGACCAATGGAAAGGAAAATGTGATTATTAGATTAACTAGATCAATGGAAAGGAAAATGTGTTTATACACAAGTATTATGAGTATATCCTTCCCACGGAAAAGCAGAGCACGATATACATGACAGGGCAGCAAATGCGTAACTCTTTGGATAAAAGGGGCAATGAGAATCATGATGTTTACCCATAAAATGATGTTTGGATAATTGATCAACAAAATTTTATATTGCACTCCCAATGTTTTTGTTGATGATCGAAGTACCACATACATGCTTTGGGATAGCATTTACATGGTCATCAGGTAAAGGTCAGACTTTCGATGCACAAAGGATCCATCAGGAACAGCTTATAAATTAAGTCATGCAATTTCCTCATGTGAGAAAGGCTAATCTTGTTGAACAAGATACTACAACAGTAGGCCTCCGGCTAGGTGTGCTATGCATGAAATCATCTTACCGGGTTACATAAGGACCAACGTCATAATTCTTGGAAAATGTTCCAACCATCGTATCTACCCGAGATTCAGATCTGGTTGGTGTCAGGATACTTCGGACATAGCAGGCCTGAGAAGAAAAGGATGCAACCCAGACCTACGAGACGATGTTGCAAGAATCTTGGAATGAACGATGGAAGCAAGCCTTGAATCATGATTCGGATTGCAAGACATATGAACACAATGTCAAGACATTCATGCCCACATGGAAGTTTTTAGGAGGGAATGCAATCAAGCTCTGGTTGGGAACCATCATAGAGGATATTAAAGTTCCATCTGTAAGTCTGGACTAGCTCTTACGTAGAACTTCTTTTCCCAGATCAAATCAATCAGTGGCTTGGCATGCTAGGAAATACATATGGAGTGAAGGTAGCAAATCTATCAAACCATAGAATACTTCGCATATGCATGAATGAATTGGAACGATTCCAGAGAAAGCGAAATAAAATTTTGTCATAATCACGACGGCAAAAATCCTCGCGAACTTATAGAAAAACACTTCTTTTATCAAACATATTCTTCATGAGCTAGGCACAAAGATAATGCTTTCAAGGTTTCCAACACTAGCTTAAATGTTCATCATGAACCACGAAGAAAATGAGGATGTGGCTAATGGGCTCAGCAACAATTCGTCGAGATTTCCAGAAAGATGTATTTCCACGATTGTGTGAACAAGGTGATAGCATTGGTCAAACTAGATAATATAATGAGATATGCCCGAGGAAAACATCCACAATTAAACATTAGTCGAAAAGTGCACCCAAAATCCGAACTAAGTAGCACGACCAATGTTAGCATGTTAATTCAACAGAGAACACTAAGAATGGACTTATTGTTCAATAACTCCAAGGTAATAAAGTTGCTATGCCATAAGTGTTGGATTTACACATCACAGTCCATTTGTCAGTATTCCGGTTAGAAACAACACAGGAACTAAGAAATGAAAGGTGATGGCGAGAAGTATCACTATATCAAGAATCTTAAGACGTGTGCAATTCTCGCGACATTCTCGACAAAAGATGGTAATACTCCAAGATAGAACATAACACAAGATGGCTAACAAGGAACTTAAGGTTCAACCAAAACAAGACCAAGTCTGCATTTGGAAGGAAGGCAAGGATGTTGCCAACGACAATACCAATTACGAAGGGCAAGGATGCTACTTCTCATCATGAATTTACTTGACACCCTGGAAGAGCTCAGAAGGTTGATGATGATCATGACACAATTATCGAGAAGTCTCTTAAAGATGTAATCGATCAGCGACAACATCAAGCAAGGAAATGGTGAAGCGAAAAGTTTTCGGGACCACGGATTAGAGTGCTAGCTCAGAATCAAAATTGCCTTTCAAGACAAACAACATGACGTTGAAATATCGATGTAAGCTTAGTGCACTGTTGGAATTGTGTTCCGGGGATGAAGGACACAAATAGCATGGTCAAACTCTAGCATGACGATGCTGATGTAGCCTAACAGCTTGTAATGACATGATCGAGTACAAACTCATAACAAAAGAAGATTACTAAGAGTTGTTGAATCTCAATGCGTACTCGATTCAGTTATCCGTGTCCTTGAGTGTCCAACAACTCATAACACGAGGAAACTGGAATCAGTGAAATATCGTAGTTGATGAGGAGCTCATAAGAAGTTATATAGCTCTGTGATATTCTCGAGGTACCATGGATAATACTCGAAGGTAGTCAGAATAGAGGTTAGATTGGTGTATTGATCTGAGGAAGACAAGCAATTTAACTGGTCTGAGAATGAAATCAAAGTAGTACAACATGGTCAGAACCACGATTGCAAAGGACAAGATCACAGATACCAGATCAGATTATACCAAGGGAATTTTATTGTTACGAGAAGCTTCCATGATAAGACATACACCGGCTCCATGGGCATGAACACAAAGTTCAAGGTCGGCTCCCACTTCTTTAATGCATCACCTTCCATTCACTCCTCGCTTTCAATGAAGTTGTAGCTTTGAAAGATTATCTGGCAAAATACTAGAAGAGCAAGACTCATGAAAACTCTCGGGTTCACACGGATTAGGGAAAAGCATAGGTTCAACCCATAGGGGCATCTTAGGAACATATACCACAAACTTCAAGAGTACATAACACAAGCTCGAAGGTAGAGCATGGTTGAAAAAAGAAGAGGATACAATTTACCAAAGGCATATCAGGGGAAGAACTCACATTATTTTTGAAAATGAAGGACACCGTCGGACAATAATCCAACAAAGGTTTTGGCGGTCCACAAAGGATCCGATGTGAGTATCGGTGCACAATCAGAGGAAGAAAGAATGCAAGGCATCGGATTATAGAACATCTGAATAATCTGATGCTTAAATACCAAAGGAATTACGATTTCCAGGTTGGTGTATCAGAATCGGATGCTCCAATCAAATACAAGTAAGTTGAATGGACTTAGATGGACAATCAACCAAGGTTTGATTTACCGAGAACCAGCTCATGTTTGGAAGTCGTCTGAGCCGAACGATAATTTATAAGGATCAACTGCTGATTGCGTGCATTCGCACACATGTTGAATCAATAAGATCAAAATGACAATCACAAAGGATTTTAATGAATATTGCTAGACATATGGAGTTAACCACAATGCAAGCAGGTGAGGAAGGTCAAGAGCAATAGGCTACTGAGGATTTCAAAAGATCAAATAGCAATTCGAAGGATTCCGTGAAACATATGATAACTGAGGATGAACGAATCCCTGGTAAGTGTAAGGAATTATTCGTAGGGGTATTCATGCGAACATAACTGCCACGTAGTGGCAGCAGGGATAATTTGAAAGGTTGGAGGATAATTCGATGCATCTTGTAATAACAAGAGCAACTAGGAATGAATGTAAGAATGTCAAGTGTAAGTAATTATCCATAAGGATTGACGGTGGAAGGGAATTGCAAAAGCGATGAACACAAGTTCTCGGAAGAACCTCAGAGAGTATCTTCGGAGTCTTCTGATGAATCAAGCCATCTTTTGGAATGTGGGGCTCTCCTGGAGGAAGTAGTTACGAGAACCTAGAGTCAGAGTTAGCAAAATCTTTAACCCAAATAGAAGAGAGATCAGAACCCAGACTATAGAAGAGGAATAAAAGATCCTAATACCACCCATTTGAGGTGTGGGCCCGTAAGCCACACAACAATGTTATTAAAAGTTTTTCAAGTACTAGACTCAACTTCGGCCAAGGAGTTGGAAAGGGGGCTACCTACAGGCAGTTGGCTCTGATACCAACTTGTGACGCCCCCAACTTGACTGTACGCTAATCATACACGCAAATGCGTACGACCAAGATTAGGGACTCACTGATCGATATCACAACAAAGCACTAGACACAAATTAAAGTCATACAGCTTCATATTACAAGCCAGGGGCCTCGAGGGCTCGAATACAAAGCTCGGCAAACACGAGTCAGCTGAAGCAAATAGTATGTGAGTATAGACATAAGTTAAACAAGTTTTTCCTTAAGAAGGCTAGCACAAACATAGCAACGGATCGAAAGAGGCAAGGACTCCTGCCTGGGAGCCAACCTAACTACTCCTGAGCGTCCGCACTCCCCACGTAGCAATAGGCTCCAACGGTGGTGTAGTAGTCGTCTCCGGCATACTCCATCTTCTGGGCTCCATCATCTGAACGCAGTAATCGTATCGAGGGGGAAAGAGAAAGCAAAGCAGCGGTGATTACTCATCCAGAGTACTCGCAAGACGGACATCAGAACTAGGCTAAGTATGCATCAGTATCAAGAAAGGGGTCATATCTGGACTGACTGTAGAATAGCAAGAATGAGGGGGAAGGCCTAGTCCTATCGAAGACTAGCATCTTCAACATCTTACAGCATTAGAAGAGAGTAGACTGGTAACTCATATGTAACAATAATATTGTAGCAATTTTATTAAGTAACCACGCCCAGAGATTCTTCCTCGACTCCCTGCGAGAAAGCAATCTCGGAGCCAACATTCATTTCAATTTTAAGTCACAATTATAGTTGGAGTAGATCAAGGTACAACTCCAAGTCGTCCTGTTACCATGGACACGGCTATTTGAATAGTTGAATTCATCCCTGCAGGGGTGCACCACATTCCCCAACACGCTTGATAACCTTTGGCCGGACACACTTTACTGGGTCATGCCCGGCCTCAGGAAATCAACACGTCGTCGCCCTACCTAGGCTCAACAGAGGGGCCAGCCCGCTGATACGTCTCCAACGTATCTACCTTTCCTCACCCTTTTGCCCTTGTTTTGGACTCTAATTTGCATGATTTGAATGGAACTAACCTGGACTGACGTTGTTTTCAGCAGAACTACCATGGTGTTGTTTTTGTGAAGAAATAAAAGTTCTCGGAATGGAACGAAACTTTTTGGAGAATTATTTCAGAATATATGTGAATTATTGGAGCCAAAATCCACCGAAGAGGGGGGCCAGGGTGGCCAGCACCCACCAGGGCGCGCCAGGCCCCCTGGGCGCGCCCTGGTGGGTTTTGCCCACCTCGTGGCCCCACTGACCCTAATTCCGCCACTATAAATTCCTATTTTCGGAGAAAAAAATCGGAGAGAAAGTTTCATCGCGTTTTACGATACGAAGCCGCCGCCACCTCCTGTTCTTCATCGGGAGGCTAGATCTGGAGCCTGTTTGGGGCTCCGGAAAGGGGAATCTTTGGCCTTCGTCATCACAAACCTTTCTCCATCGCCAATTCCATGATGCTCCCCACCGGGAGTGAGTAATTCCTTCGTAGGCTTGCTGGTCGGTGAGGAGTTGGATGAGATTCATCATGTAATCGAGTTAGTTTTGTTAGGGCTTGATCCCTAGTATCCATTATGTTCTGAGATTGATGTTGCTATGACTTTGCTATGCCTAATGCTTGTCACTAGGGCCCGAGTGCCATGATTTCAGATCTGAACCGTTTATGTTATCATCTTTATATCTATGTTCTTGATCCGATCTTGCCTTGTCATATGCACCTACTACGTGTTATGATCCGTCAACCCCATAGTGACAATATTTGGGATACTTCGTGGTGATGACCGTAGTTTGAGGAGTTCATGTATTCACCATGTGTTAATGCTTTGTTCCGGTTCTCTATTAAAAGGAGGCCTTAATATCCCTTACACTACTAGAATCTGGGAATTTGTCGTCTGCCAGTTCTTTGCCGTCTGCTGGCAGACGGCAAAGAACGTCTTTGCTGTCCGCTGACCAAAAACTGACGGCAAAAAACAGGCTGACAGCAAAGATATAGTTTGCCATCCGCCAGTTCTTTGTCGTCAGCCAGCAGACGGCAAAGGGACCAAAGGCATACGGCAAAGAGGCCAGCTGGGCCCCACTGGGCCGTGAAGGTGGCTAGGTCAAATGGACGGCCTGGATGCCGTCCGCCGGATCTTTGTCGTCTGCCGTTCGTCCCTTTGCCGTCCGCTAGCAGACGGCAAAGAAGACGCCTGGCTAACGACCGTTAGCCCCCGGCCCCACCCTCTTTTTGCCGTCTGCTAGCAGATGGCAAAGAGGTTTGCCTAACAACCCCCCCCCCCGGCCGGCCCCGACCCTCTCTCTCTCTCTCTCTCTCTCTCTCTCTCTCTCTCTGTGCATCTCTCTCTCACCCCGCACGACCATCGGCCGCCCCTCACCCGCCGCCACCCTCACCGGCCGCCCCTGCCCCGCCGCCCCTCACCGTCCACCACCCTCACCTGCCGCACCCTCACCGGCCGCCCCACCCCGCTCCCCGGCCCCTACGCCCTCCCCTCCCCCGATGAGCTCCCCCGCCGCCCCTCCCCGACGACCTGCCCCGCCGCCCCGCTCTCCGGCCCCTACGCCCGCCCCTCCCTTGACGACCTCGGAGCGGCCACGGGTCTGCCCCACCGCCCCACCGCCGCCCCACCACCGGAGCAGGCCGCGGCTCTGCCCCCCTCTCCGTGGCCTTCCTCCCCCAGCGCCGGCCGTCCTCCACCACCGCGCCGCCCCTCCTCCACCGGCCCTCAAGGTGATTTTTTTTCTTTTTTTCTGTTTTTTACTGTTTAGGTTTAGGTTAATTAGTGTTTGGTTTAGGTTAGGGCTAGGTTTAGTTTAGGTTTAGATAATTAGAAGAAGAAGAAGAAAGATGAAAAAAAACTAAGAAGAAAAGAAAAATAAGTAGAAGAAGAGGAAAAAGGAAAAGGGAAGAAGAAGAAGAAGAAGAAGAAGAAGAGGAGGAGGAGAAGAAGAAGAAGAAGAAGAAGAAGAAGAAGAAGAAGAAGAAGAAGAAGAAGAAGAAGAAGAAGAAGAAGAAGAGGAGGAGGAGGAGGAGGAGGAGGAGGAGCAGAAGAAGAAGAAGAAGAAGAAGAAGAAGAAGAAGAAGAAGAAGAAGAAGAAGAAGAAGAAGAAGAAGAAGAAGAAGAAGAAGAAAAAGAGAAGAAGAGGAAAAAGGAAAAGAAGGAAGAAGAGGAGGAGGAGGAGGAGGATAGGAAAGAGAGGGCCAGGGTGGCCTGTCGGCGGAGGGCGTACCTCCGCGTCGATGGAACCCTAAATTTCAACTTGGCGGTGGCATCGTATTTTAAATATTTAGTTAGGTTGAAAAAACAATAATGCTATGTTACTCATCTTTGGATTTCAATGTGCAGTTGTTTTGTCGCTGCGAGGGTCTGTTGTTCGACGACCTCCTAGTGCGTTGGACGAGCTCCGCCCCTGCGTTCGTGGGTGAGCACAAATGACTTCTCCTCCTCCCCCCCCCCCCCCTTAATTTGCTCTGTTCCGGTCTTCGTGCCGATGAAACTTGCTAGCTATAGGTGTCTTCAATCATCAGTATGCGTGACCAGTATGCGTCTCCCGTTCGAAAGGACGACATCTATAAATATGCATGTCTTTGCATATTTATAACCGCCGTCCTTTCGAATTGTCCAACGTTATCCACGGACAGCCCGAGTATGTGTAGATTGGGTTCGTTTTCCCGTTTGCTCTACTCCGGATCCTATGCAGAATTTTGTCAGTGCCTCCCTGTTGTTCTCCGGGTACACATCCTCTCTGCTTATTGCTGAGACGTGTATCAGGAGAACAGCGGGGAGGTGTTGTTGAAATTCTGCGTCGGATCCGGAGCAGAGCATGGGAAAATGAACCTAATATACACATACTCGGGTGGGATTAGGACCTATCTTAACCTATTAGCGTGTAGGTTGCATGGACGTAATAAAACTGACAAACTTGATTAACCGATGAATATATATGCTGAATTATATATATATTTCTTGTGTCTCCAGTAGCTAGGCAAGATGAGTGATTGTGCGTGGATGTACACCGGTCACACCAGTCAGGAAGACATGACCAAAGAATGGTTAACAAATACCAAGGGCTTTGTGAGAGCCGCATTTGCAAATGGCCAGGACAAAACATGGTGCCCCTGTCCCCGGTGCGACAACTTTAAAAAGCAGACAGAGGGTGAAATGGTTAAACACCTGCAAAAGTGGGGGTTTAAGCCTAATTATACGGTGTGGACTTTTCATGGTGAGTCTGCCCAATGTGCCAGAGCTGAGGGGGTTCGTCGTCGCACCGGCGACCATGGTATCGGGATCGAAGACATGGTGCAAGACTTTGATGATGCTCGGGATTCGGACGATGAGATGGAGGAATCTGCAAAGGCGTTCTATGAAATGTTGGAGTCTTCAAAACGTCCTCTCCACGAGCACACTGAGCTTTGTCAGCTCGATGCCATCGCGCAAGTAATGGCTCTGAAGGCTCAATTCAACCTGGGCAGAGAATGCTACGACGCGATGATGACAATATTTGGACGCTTTCTACCCAAAGGCCATGTACTGCCTGCAAACCTGTACCAGTCGGACAAAATCCTCCGTGTACTTAAGATGCCCTATGAGAAGATAGAGGCATGTGAGAATGGATGTGCCTTATTTAGGCTTGAGTATGCGGACTTGAACTATTGTCCCATTTGCAAGTCTTCTAGGTATGTTGTCGTAGACAACGGTATGGGTGAGAAGATGCAGACAAAAATCCATGTTAACGTTCTTCGCTATATGCCAATCGTACGAAGACTTCAACGTCTTTTCATGGTCGAAGAGACGGCCAGACAGATGACATGGCACAAATTGGGCAAAAGAACCGAACTAGATGCAGATGGGAATCAGATGTTGGTACACACTTCAGACGCTTTTGCGTGGAAGCATTTCGATGCATTACATAAGGATAAAGCGGCAGATCCAAGGCATCCTCGAGTCGCCATCAGCACGGATGGGTTCAATGTGTTCGGTATGACGGCAACCCAATATAGTTGTTGGCCTATATTTGTCATTCCACTCAATCTCCCCCCCCCCCCCCCCCCGGAGAGATTATGAAAAGAAAGAACATTTTCCTGACGTTGATAATTCCAGGGCCCAACTATGTGGGGAAGAATATGAATGTGTACATGCAGCCGCTTAAGGATGAATTGCAAGAAGCTTGTGATAATGGGTTCAAGACATACGACGCCGCTACCAAAAAACTTCAAAATGCATGTGTGGTACATGTACTCAACGCATGACTTGCCGGCGTATGCCCTATTCGTTGGCTGGTGTGTGCATGGAAGGTTCCCGTGCCCCACATGCAAGGCAGCTCTTGAGTTCCGTTGGCTGCAGGCGGGTCACAAGTATTCTTGCTTAGACATGCATAGACAGTTCCTGGATCCTCGCCATAAGTTCAAAAAAGACAAGAAGAATTTCATCAAAGGTAGAGTTGTCAAAAACTCTGCACCACCCGCATTGACAGGCCAACAGATGTTGGATCAGTTAAACGCTCTCGAGCCGGATCCAAATCGTCCTGGGTATTTCAAAGGGTATAATACGGAACACGCATGGACTCACAAGTCATGCTTATGGGATCTGCCTTACTTCAAAGACCTCCTTTGCCCACACAACATCGACGTGATGCACACTGAAAAGAATATCGCCGAGGCCATTTTTGGTACATTGTTCGGCATAGAGGGGAAGTCAAAGGATAATCCTAAGGCTAGAATCGATCACGAAGCTCTATGTGATAGACCGTTACAAAACATGCGACAAGCGAAAGGAAAGCAGAACTGGATAAAGCCAAAGGCATGGTTCAATCTTGGAAGGCCGGCTATGAGGGAAATGATCTTGTGGGTGAAAATGCAGTTGATGTTCCCCGATGGTTATGCAGCGAATCTAAAGAGGGGAGCGAGTCTTGACAAACTGAAGATATTTGGTCTCAAGAGTCATGATTGGCACATATGGCTTGAGCGGGTAATGCCGGTGATGCTGCGTGGCTTTATCCCTAAGGATGAATGGCTAGTATTGGCAGAGCTGAGCTATTTCTTCCGTTCTCTTTGTGCGAAAGAACTATCGCTGGCGTGCTACATGAAATGGAAGAGTTGGCGTCGGAGTTGATCTGCAAGTTAGAGAAGATCTTTCCATCGGGCATCTTTAATCCAATGCAGCATTTGATTTTGCATCTCGCGACCGAGGCAAGATTGGGGGGGCGTGCAAAATCGTTGGTGCTTCGCAACTGAGAGGATGCAGAAGACGCTTCGAGCAAAATGTAAAAATAAACGTAGAATTGAAGCATCGATGGCCGAAGCATTCATTACTGAGGAGGCGGCAAACTTCGTGACAGCACACTACGAAGCCAAAAATCGTCATTTGCATAATCCGAAGCCTCGGTACAATGATGGCGACCCAAAAAAAAGTCGATCCAACCTCAGCCTATTCAAAGGGAAGCTCGCACCAGCCGGTGCTTCTAAAGCAAAAGCGTTGGATGTCGATGAATGGCGGACCATTTCGTTGTATATCTTCAACAACCTAACAGAAGTGCGGTCGTACATCGAGTAAGTTGTCGGTACATTATTGTTTCGCAACTTGTAATTCCTTAGAACTGCTCTTATTCCCGGATATTTGATATAGTCGATACGTCGCCAAATTCTCGGATGGAGTGGTCATCCAAAAGGATTCCGTCGAAGAGTATGAGCTCCTGGCGAAGCATGGAGGTGGCTATCCCGGTTTCATCTCTTGGTTCAAACAAATGGTAATTACCATTGATGGACCATTTCATTTCTTCGTCTTATTTGCGGCTAATGCAACAATCCTTTCGTATTAAACTTGTAGGCTAATTCAGAGTCTATGGACGCCGAGCTTAGACAAGTCGCTAATGGTTTTGACTATAAGGTCCGTTCATTTGACAGATACGACATCAACGGGTATCGCTTTCGTACCTTTGGCAAAGAGCTATCTATGCCCGACCTAAAGACTACAAATTGTTGTGTCTCTGCTATCGGCGAAGGAGGTACAGAGTACTATGGAAGAGTTGAAGCAATTTATGAACATCTATTCTATGGTGAAAACCCACCGAACGTCGTAGTCTTCAAATGTCATTGGTTCCAGCCAAAGGAGACTAGAAGGACTCATGAACATATAGGGCTAGTCAAAATCAAACAAAGCACCCATTTAGATGTGCCCGATGTCTATATTATGGCTCAACAGGCGACCCAAGTTTTCTATCTACCATGGGCCTCCCAAACTGATCCAAATCTGAAAGGTTGGGATGTCGTTTATGAAGTGCCGCCACATTTTAGACCACCTCCCCTCAATGAAGAGGATTATGAACCTCACATTAACCAAGACACATATGAAGGAGAATTCTTCCAAGAAACACGTATTTCCAAAAAAATGTTTCAAGAACCGCTCTACTTCACCCCGGAACATTGAAGTAGACAGCGACAATGAATCCGACTTAACCCCTGAGCCGGAACAGCAAGAGCCGGAACAAGAAGAGGTTACTGATGCGGATGACCTGTCAATGCTTAACCGATTACATGAAGGAGGCCTTCCACACGTTGTTCCAGATAGTGATGATGATCATGCATTTATTGATGATAGTGATGATGATGATGCATTTATTGATCCCGGAGAATATATAGACGATCAAGATTATTATTAATTCATGTCAGGTAATCAACTTTTAGTTCATGTTAGGTATATGATGATACACTTAAATTATATACATTTTATTATTCATGTCGGTATTCAATTTTATGTTGTACTAATTTCGTTTACTATTTGTCATGGCAGTTGTTGAAAGATGGTGGGAAAGGGTCGAGAGCACTCCGCGGCTCCTTCGCCTGAGGGTGGTGGGATGGGTACTTCCATTCCTGCCGACTCTCTCCGGAGAGCGTTGCTCTCTAGTCTGCATACACCGGTGGCCGCTTCTTCGTCGACCCCCGTGAGAGGAGGTCGGGGGAAGAAGAGAGGTAGTAGAGGTGGGAGAGGAGGCCGCGGCAAAGGTAGGGTGGCTGCTACGCCTTCCTCGCCGCCACCCCTAGTTGATTCACCCGAGCACAGGACTGCTAGGGTGGACCCGTCTGAGGACGAGGCTACGCGGACTCCGGTCCACGACCCTCGGGTCGACGAGCCTTCGACCTACAAGACTCCTGTCCCAGAGGCTTCGTCCCACGAGACTCCGAAGCAGAGTAGGGATGAGGGCACGTCCCGGCAGACCCCATGGGATACCTGGCTGGAGGAGCCTAGTGGCCATGCTGATGGTGGCGGGGATCGTTTTTTTGATAGCGACGAGGAGGTGGCTGAGGGGGCCACCGTCTACCAGCGTGGTATGACACGGCTCCCGCCCGTGCCGGCGACCCGCAAGCTGAGGTGGTTGATTAGGCCTGATAGGGAGAGGTAAGTGCATGTACTCTTTTTTAACCTTTTGCCTTCATGTCTTTTCAAATATCTAATGTGTTGCCTTTGTCATACTACAGGGGTTGGCATCAACCCAAGGATGCCCGCAGGCCCAACAGCATCCTTGGTGTCCTTGTCAGGCAAACCTTCCCAGGGTTTGTCACGTTGCCCGATGAGGGTCAGGTTGAAGAGTTAGGACTGGCCAGGGAGCACTACTTGGTTGCACCGGCCCCGCCTGAGGAGAGGATCGACGGTGTTTTGTGCCACACAAGGGCGGAGATGGTGATCAGACAGTTTTGGGTAATTTCTCCTTTACACAATTAAAAATCAACAATAGCTAGTTATTGTACTAATAAGTGTTGTCTCGTTTGATTGCAGACCTTCTACAGGTGTCAGGAGGGATACGAGGAGGCTGCGCCAAAGGTTATCGATCAGCAATGCAAGCGCCTACTGCAAAACTTTTGACACGAGGCTCGGGTGCAGGCTGTTCGAGACTACTACGCCTCGCGGCGTATTAGGAAGGATAAGTCGACGTGTCGCAGAAAGAAGATGGAGAAGGAGCATTACATGAAGGTAATTACGTATTCTTAAGGCCTTGTACTTAGTTTCCTTCATTTGATTCCTACGCGTAGCGCTCAAATATCTCTTTATTAATTTAGGTGCCCCCGAGATGGTGTGCGGATAAGATGGATTGTTGGGAGGCGTTGGTGGATGGGTGGTGCTCAGAACAATGGCTAGCCGTCCACAACAATGCCCAAGGACCGGCGTAACAAAATGGTTGGTGTGCCACACCATCAAGGGAGCGCCAACTTAAATCAGTTTGGTCAGAACTGGGTATGTGGTTAGCTTCATGATTCATGCAATTCATTCTTGATTCTAGCTTGAGCCCTTTACTAATACTTTGTTCCTCTCTCTCTCTTTTTGGCGCATCACAACAAAACGGAGGTGCCAGAGATGTACGACCTGTATGCGATGGCCCATACTGCCTCGTACAAGAAGGTCAAGGCATTCTCTGAGTCTGACCTCAATCATCCCAAGATGTTCACCAACATCTCCTCCCACAACAAGCTCGTGAGGTACAGAGATGAGGGGAAGGCGAGGAAAGGGGAGGACTTTAACCCGATCCAGGGGCCTATTGATCCAGAGCTGGTGATGATAGCTGGCGGCGGGAGGCCCCATGGCTCGATTGCCATTGGAGATGGCCTTATACGTTGTCCTAGCACTCTCCGGCAGATCAAGGCGCGCCAAACGAGCTCCTATCCTGAGATAAGGCCTTGTCCACGGCCAGTCGAGCTCGCCATCGAGGTTAGTTATACGGACTCAGATATCTTTCCTCATTACATTGTGTGTGTGAACAAAGATGATTACAATGCTAACGAGGAGTTGTGTTGCAGGCTGCTATTCAGAAAGGGAGAGAGGCAACACAGGCGCTTATGGCGGCGAAGGAGAAGGAGATGGAGGAGAGGACGGCTAGGTTGTTGGAGGAGGAGAGGGCACGGTCCGATGCGTCTTACCGGGCCATCTACGAGCTCTTCATGGTAAGATTCTTCTTCATGTTTGTCAAATCTTGCATTTAATGTTCGTTTCATTAATAACGAATATCATTGACTTGTGAAAACCAAATGTGCAGACTATGTGCGAGAAGAACGGCCAGACCGCTCCGTCGATGCCAGTCATTACCACGGCTGCAACGGTGAGTTCCATTTCAATGCAATGATCTTTTCAGTGTCATCATGCTAACGAGACATTGCAAATCATCTTTGGTGCAGCATAACTCCGGAGTCGCATCGCACGACCCTTCTCCAGGGCAGCCTTCTCCAGGTGAAACCGGCCCGAGCAACCGCAGTGCCTCTCCTCCGTGATGACGAGGACGGTAAGCCCCAATATGCCACTTACTTGGCTCATTTTCTCAAAGAAAGACAAACTTAGCACTTAGACAAACTTAGCTCCTTGTGAGAGTTACAAGTATCTTCTTGATGGAGGAATCCCGACTGTTGTCGCGGGGTGTTGGGGATATAACCCCATGGTGAGACCCGCCCAGGAGGGGCCGGGTCATACCTGGCGGCTCGTAGCCAAGACCTATAAGGTGGGCCGGAAGATGAAGGCCAGGCCGCATGGCGGCTTACCTGACGGGCCAAGACGAAGGCCCAGAGACAGAAGATGGTATGAACACCCAGGCGGTTAAGCCGCCCGGAGACGGCTTGCCCAAGATGGCAAGGCGGCTTAGAGACAGGATCAACTACGATGTATGAGTCGGTTTAGGACTCGTGTAACCCAGAGCCTCGACCTCCTATATAAAGGTGAGACTCTAGGGCGGCTTAGACAAGAAACCAATCAATCGAGAACTAGGTCAAGCGAATCCGCTCCCTTGTAATCGATACTCCAATCAATACAGCACAAGCAGGACGTAGACTTTTACCTCTTCTTGAGGGGCCGAACCTGGGTAAACTCGTGTCCCTCGTCTCGACGAACCCCTTTGAGTCCACCGTCTTAGCGATGGCCTCGAACCTAAGTCTTCGGACATCTGCCGTGACAAAACCACGACAGTTGGCGCCCACCGTGGGGCTAGCGCTCGGTGGTGTTGAGTTCTCAAAGGGTTCTCTCCCAGGGATCGAGGGGTACGTTGTTCGCAGGATGACCAAGAGTCGCCGCGGCCGGCTCTACATCGACGACGCCGGCTGGGGCCCCGAGGCCGACTCAATTGAGTACGGGTTCTGGGTCCCCTTCGGCGGAATCCACGTCTTCATCGGCAAGATCGGCGGATCTGAACCAGGGCCGGACATCTGCACCGACATCGTCGAGCCGGCCCGGCGCGAGCAACCCGCCCGTGCTAACCCGGGCAGGAAGCATGTCTTCATCGGCTTCACCCAGGGCATGGAGCTTGAAGGCTCTATGTCCCGGGAAGAAACTCTCATCTGCTCAGAGGATGGGTCCTCCAGCGGAGAGACGGAATCGATCTATCAGCTTCATAACGGTGGGCTTGGGGGCTACATCGAGCCTTACCCTGAGTCAGAGTATCATGAGCCGGAGGATTACGAGCCGCCGAGCCGCGCTGCCGTATTCATGGCGGGTTCAGCGCCGGCCCCTAGCAGCACAGCCGCCGGGGCGATCGGGTCAGGAGCTGGCAGGCCGCCGGCTCAGGTTCTCTTGGATCTGATGAACGAGCTTACAACCCTGATGGAAACCGAGGTCACTGCTGAAAACCAAGAGGCCCGCAACGCGGAGATCACGAGGTTGAAGAACAAAATGGTCGGAGTCCAACAGGAAATCAACGCGCTGAAGGCTCAGATGGATACTGAGGCGGAGCGTGCTAACCAAGAGATCTTGAGAGGCATCAAGCCCCGGCTTATGGTTCCTCTACAGTGAACGCCGGGTTGTTGGGTAGAAGAGTTACCATCAGTTTTATGGAGCATCAGAACTACTCCCAACAGGTCAACAGGCTATACGCCTTTCTTCATGGTTTATGGTGCAGAAGCTGTGTTACCAAGTGATATACGTCATGACTCGCCGAGGGTGGCGGCTTACGTTGAGACGGATAATGAGACGGCGCGTCAGGACGCGTTAGATGCTTTGGATGAAGAGCGTGATCTGGCGGCGGCTCGATCGGCGATTTATCAGCAAGACCTGTGTCGCTATCATAGCCGCAGGGTTAAGACCCGGACGTTTCAGGAAGGCGACTTGGTGTTGCGTCTGGTTCAAGATCAGACGGATGCGCACAAGCTATATCCCCCATGGGAAGGACCCTTTGTGGTCAGCAGAAATCTCAACAATGGGTCATATTATCTCATTGACGTACGAGACGAGTCACGCACTTCTGGGCAGGAGACCCACCGGCCGTGGAATATCGCTCATCTGCGGCCTTACTATACTTGAGTCATCGACTCCCACCATTGTACATCATCATTGAATATATCACTTATATATATATAATAAAGTTGGCATCCCTGCAAGCTGGGGCCTCTGCCGTTTTACGTATCTCAGATTGTGCAAAGATGGATACAACCACAAGGTCATTTGGGGGCTTCTAACCCGCCGGGTTTAGCTTACACACCCTCTTGATAGGCTCTTCAGCCACCGCAAGTTTGAGTTAAACCTGCCTGTATGCTGCTGCTCCGCTAGGTGACCCACCGAACACTTACCAGTTAATCTCGATTAGAGACCCTGAGCTGTTCAAACATATTTGACATTCACTCTCGCTAGAGACCCTGTACTGGTCAAGGTTAAACCGGCGGCTCTTGTCACGTGAGGGTCGGCTTACGGAAAGCGAGGATAAACTCACCCATCTACTGCCGACTCTCTGCTATGTGGCTCGTTCGTACTCTTAAACAGTTACTCTTTTAAAAGACCCTGCACTGTTTAAGGTTCAAACGACGGATTTATGTCACGTGAGAGGTAGCTTATGGGCCCTGGGGGTACTCATGCCCTGCTGCGTCTCTCTCTGGTTTGTTGCGCTCTTATCAGTTAATCTCGCCTGGAGACCCTGAGCCGTTCAAAGGAATTGATGGTCACTCTCGCTAGAGACCCTGTACTGTTAAAGAGTTCAAGTAGCGAGTCCACCCAGAAGAACCGGCATATGAGTTTTCGAAAAAGCAAGGTTATGAAAGATTTAACATCTCCGGGTTGTGCTTTTTCAAGCCGCCCTCACAGCAATACAGAACATATTCTGTTGTTTCTTTTGCAGGGTTTATCTCTTAAAATGAGCCGCCGTGCAATCTGACATGAGCAGAACACAAGACAGATAAGCATGCATCAAGTTGTGCAAAGATTCATACGTGCGCGATGGCACGGCTCAAGCAAACAAGTTTTTTCTATGCCTATAACAAACTCCACAAGGAGCCCAAAATACCACGGACTTAAAGTTTTTGTATACTGCTAGCCTTGGCGGGTCAAGAAGCCGGGTTATCAATTTCAGAAGCAAGATTTTAGCTTGATGGCGGGTCATCCTGCGCCGGGTCTGCGACCTCTTCGATCTGAAGATTGTCCACATCCCAGTTGCAGTTTGTTAAAGCTTCAAACTGAGCCTCGTCAAAGAGGGGGGACGGGTCAATTTCAGGAGCAAAGAGTTGCTTACGGCGTGCAGGTGTCAAGTCCCTGGCTTCGAAGGTTGGGCAGCGCACTCGTTTGCTGTCCACACCGTAAGCCGCCTGGTATGTAGTCAGATCAACTTCGTCCGCCAGTGTTGATGCGAGTACTCTGGGGGCCTTCATACACTTGGCATAGTCAGCTTCTGTGAAATCTGAGCCGTCGTCTTTCTTGGACGGAAAGCCATCCATCATCTCTTCTGCAGTCAGTTCAGGGGCAAAGGCCAAAGACCGGCTTAGCGCGGCCATTGCTCCCTTCCTGGCGGCTGATCGTTTGAGCTCTTCGATTTGCTTAGGCAGAGTTGATAAGAGTTCTATCACTCCCTTCATGAATTTGGGGATGCTTTCTTCGTTCAGCATTGCTTTGATATACTGCTTTTAACTTCAACAAGCTGTCTGAAGATAGTTCGCGGCTTCTTTGACCTGCAAGGAAAGATTTTCGTGTTATAAGCCGCCCGCACAAGTTTTTAAACAAGGCAAGGAAATTTGCTAAGTATTCAGTGCTTACCAAAGATAGCAGAAGTCATCCTAGAAATATGGCGCTTGAGAGTTTGTAGCTCATCTGACACAAGCTTGAGTTGCCGGTCAGCATCGGCTGCGCGCTTGGTCAGGGCGGCTTGGGTAGACTCAGCACTCTTTTTGAAGGCATCAAAGTCTGCTTGAACCTTCTCAAGCTCCTTAACGGCAACCCGCCATTTTTCTTCCGCCTCAGACCGGGCGGTTTGTTGCAAAGCAAGGGTTTCTTTTACGCCGGTCAGATTAGATTCGGCCGCGTCCAAGGCTTCCTGTATTGCATAAAAAACAAAACAGTTCAGGAGGGTTAAGTCGCCAGGATAAGATATTCATAGATGATTGATGAAGCTGGTATGCTACAAGTCTCAAGCAGATTGCAAGCAATATACTTGACACTTGGGGGCTAATGTATGTGTTTTCTCTCCAAGTTTACAATGAAGTTCCGGCTCATCTTCGTAAAGTTAAGCCGGTACTTGGGGGCTACACACGGCGCTCTTCAAGTCTACAATAAAGTTCCGGCTCATCTTCGTAAAGTTAAACCGGCACTTGGGGGCTACACACGGCGCTCTCCAAATCTACAATGAAGTTCCGGCTCATCTTCGTAACGATAAGCCGGCACTTGGGGGCTACACACGGCGCTTTCCAAGTTTACAGTGAAGTTCCGGCTCATCATTTTTATACTGACCCGGACTTGGGGGCTACCCTTGATCTACTCTTCAACTAAGTACCGGCTTAATATATATATTAACCCGATACTTGGGGGCTACAAGCTAGGCAATTTGAATCATGACAAGGATTGGAAGACCCGGTCTACTATTTGCAATATTAAACCAGCTCTTGGGGGCTACATAAGGGTACAAGGAAAAGCAAAAGCAGGAGGAGTACCTCATATTTTTTTCTTCATTAGACCAACAAGTTTCAGCTCCATGTTACGGCTTGTGGAGAGGCGGTTCAGATAACCCGCATGTAACTCATCTACAGTCAGCTTCTCCAACACGGGGAATTCAAAATCAAGTTTCTCAGGCGAGGAAGCTTCAGCTTTGCTGGTGTGTTTTCTCGATACATGTGGTTCGGGAGATTGATAACCCATCCCAGTGATGATAACGTCTGGAAGAACTGTGTCTTCGACGGCGGTTGAAGGGCTGGACGGCTTAGGATCAGCCTTTGGAGGACTCTCCGGAGTGGCCATGTCATCATCAGCCGGCTCAGAGGGCTGAGGAATGTCGGCAGATGCATCTTTTCTAGCCTCAGTGGGCTCAACATGAGGTGCAGGGGAATCCGGTTTAGCAGTTTCCGGTTCTTGGGCAGTAGGAGCAGCGGTAGACCCACCGGTCTTCCTTCGTTTTGCTTGAGCCCTGGAAAACAAAAAGAGTGTCACATAGAGGACAAGGATGGTAGAAAGGTATGGTGCAAATACAAAGGTACGCACTCTGGGTTGATCTTCAGAGGAGGCAGCTTGGTTGCAGTAGAGTCGCCAGATGAAGGAGGCGTCTCCTAAAAGAAGGTTAAGACGATAAAAGCTGAGTAAGGTTACAATGAAATAACTAAAAACTGGACTTAGTTAAAAGAGTACCTCAGCCGGCCGTTTCCGCGGAGCCGGAGAATTTGATAAGCCGGCCAAAAGCTCTTCAGAGCCGGCGCTCCGGGTCTGACGTCGGGAGTTGTGCTGTTGCTTTTTCAAAAGAAAATTGGGGTCTAAATAAGCAAGAGGATGAGAAAATGGGACTTTCCAGATGACCCGCCGTACTCTCTCTGGTGGAAAGTTTTCGGAATCAGAGGAAATGTAGGTTACCTCAGGGGCGTCTGCATGGCTTGTTTCCGTTTTCTCCTGTGAATAATTGTTGTCAATAAGTTGCATAAAGAGACGGCCAAGGGATTCATGTTCTACCTCTGAGTCGTCAAGCTCAGGCGGTTCCTGAGCGGCAGTTTTCTTCTTCTGGACGCGGGTTTTACCCACCTTAGGCTTTCTTACAGGAGGATTATACTTCTTCTTCCAGAAAGAGAGCTGGCCTATACATAAGCCGCCAACAAAGGTTAAAAGGGGTAAGATAAAAAGTAAAGACAAGTTTGACAAATTTTGTGGAAAGGGGTTTCTTACAGCTGGAGCTGGATTCTTGACACAGAAAGGTCTCAGTCCAATTTTGTTGCAAGTTGCTTGCTTTTCACCAAGAAGTGTTTTGACGGAGGAGTTGATGTCTTGCTCTGTCAAGGGGGTGGCGTTGAAACAGAGAGTGTCATTGGGTTCACCCGTAAATTCATGCATGAGTCGGTCACGCCGGCTCAGTGGTAAGATTTTCCAAGAAACCCAGCAACGGGTTAGATCAACGCCAGTTAAACCATTGGCCATCAAGGCCCTGATCTTCGCGAAGGCCGGAGCATATTTTGCTTGCTCTGCGGCGGACATCCGGTCTGGGAGTTCTCCGGTGTTGCAGAGCCGGGTAGGACGGTAACCCGGCAGCGGATTCTCTCCTTCAGGAGAAGTGTCTTTGCAGTAAAACCAAGTCTTGTTCCAATCCTTGGGGTGACTTGGTAGGATAGCTACTGGATAGGGCAAATCTCTCCGTCTCTGGATAGAAACGCCGCCAAGCTCCAAACTTGGTCCAGCCGCCACTTCAGTTTGGCGGTTGAGATAATGGTAATCACGGAAGAGGTCAACAGACGGCTCTTCTTGCAGGTAAACTTCACATAAGACTTGAAACTGACACATGTTGGTGACAGAGTTTGGGCCTATATCTTGAGGGTGAAGCTTGAAGAAATGAAGAACGTCCCGGAAAAATTTCGACCCGGGCGGGCTGAATCCACGAAGGAGGTGATCAGTGAACACGACAACTTCTCCCTCCTTAGGTTTAGGTCTTGTTCTGGCCCTGGAACCCGCTAATGGATAACATCTTGAGCCGGCAGGATACGCGATTCTACGAAATCAAGTAAGAGTTGTTCGGTGACTCCGGAGCTGACCCAATCGCAGGACGAGGGTGCTCTCGACATAATGGCGGATCAAACTGCGAGAAGGCGCAGAGTATGGCGGGTTAGAAAAATATTAACTAGCCAGGGCAGCTGTGGTCAACATAATGGTGAGGTGTTAAGCCGCCGAAGTGTTTTTATCAGAGAGCCGCCAATGCAATGGCGGGTTAGATGGACAAGGCGATGTTGGAAAATACAGTTAAGTGCAGATAAACAGGTTTTGCATATTACTTCTATAGCTGCAAGATCTATGGGCGAAGGTAAAATGAAATATATTCAAAAACCTAAAAAGACAGAGGTAGAACAGGCGGACAGCGCGCAGTGGAGATTGGTATGTAGATCTAAAGTAAGCGGGCATTGACAATAAAAGGATGGCTGCGACGGATAAGCAGCATTACAAGATTCAAGAAGATGCTTGGGGGGTTTGCACTACGAAGAACACCTTGATGAATAGGAGGGAAAAACGATGAGCTCAGGGGACCCTAATGGAGATGACTCCAGATTTAATGAGAGCTGAGAAGGGTACCTCGCGGATGCGGACGGGCTGGCGGAGTTCTGGTCCGAATCAGGTCGATGCAGTGGCCGGTGTTGGGGACGACAGCGAAGTCCGGTTAGGTGCGGCGGAGCTCCGGAGGTGCGGCTGTTGGAAGGAAGAAGAACGCGTGGCGGCGGAGAAGGAAAAAGGGGGCCCCTTCATATCCCTATTTAAGAGATGGGATGGCAACAGTGTGCGCGAAAATCGAGGAAGCACAGTGATGATTGACCGAAGAGGGCGCCTCGATTTTCGGGCCGACCCATCTATGAGAGGATCCGTTGCAGACGTCACAGAATCTTTTTAGCATATTCGACGTGACGTCACTCCCGGGTTATGAGTTTTCTTTTTCAGGTGATAAAATGTGAGACTCGCCGCCAAATAAGTTTGAAGATTGACATGAGCAGGCTCAAATCAACCTGGGGCCTAATGTTGGGGATATAACCCCGTGATGAGACCTGCCCAGGAGGGGCCGGGTCATACCTGGCGGCTCGTAGCCAAGACCTATAAGGTGGGCCGGAAGATGAAGGCCAGGCCGCATGGCGGCTTACCTGACGGGCCAAGACGAAGGCCCAGAGACAGAAGATGGTATGAACACCCGGGCGGTTAAGCCGCCCGGAGACGGCTTGCCCAAGACGGCAAGGCGGCTTAGAGACAGGATCAACTACGATGTATGAGTCGGTTTAGGACTCGTGTAACCCAGAGCCTCGACCTCCTATATAAAGGTGAAACTCTGGGGCGGCTTAGACAAGAAACCAATCAATCAAGAACTAGGTCAAGTGAATCCGCTCCCTTGTAATCGATACTCCAATCAATATAGCACAAGCAGGACGTAGGCTTTTACCTCTTCTTGAGGGGCCGAACCTGGGTAAACTCGTGTCCCTCGTCTCGACGAACCCCTTTGAGTCCACCGTCTTAGCGATGGCCTCGAACCTAAGTCTTCGGACATCTGTCGTGACAAAACCACGACACGGGGGTCGTTTTTTCTTCTCCTTCTCTCGATATATACCTTGGTATATTGCGGGAGAGGAGAAGGGAAAACGACCATCACCAACTATCGAAATATTAGTAGTAGGTAGTGTCCACTAACATACACCACCATATAAGTGTGAGTGAGTGCGCACCATACACCCCATGAGGCAAACCTCGAAAGACCTATCCTTCTTCCAATTTTGCCCGAATGACACAAATAAGCAATAAGAAGAAGAAAACAAGAGGAGAAAGAGAGAGAGAAGAAAAATGCTTCTGCATCTTCTTCTTCTTCTTCATATGACTTTCGTATTTCCCATTTTGCAGATTAGAGTCACTTCACGGAAGCTTGCATTGTTGGAGTGCTTGTGGTTCATGGAGTGCTTATGATTTTGTATCGATGAATAATTTTAAACTTGCTACATATGTGAAACTTGCTACTTGTTGTTGGATGATATTTGTGCTTGTTGTTGGATGATAGGATGATATTTGTGCTTGTTGTTGGATGAATTGTGCTTGTTGTTGGATGATAGGATGATATTTGTGCTTATTGTTGGATGATATTAATTTGTGCTTGTTGGATGATCATCAGCATGGCAAGAATATTGTTATTATGAAATATATACATATATAGCATATTTTGCCTGTGAAAATTGTTGGATATAAGAAAAAATAGAAAAAGCAGTGGCATTATTGCGTCTTTGCCGTCTGCCACTGACGGCAAAGCCCCTTTGCCGTCCGCCCCCGACGGCAAAGGGGACATGTGTCACCCACCTGTGCAAACTGGGAGTGTGATACGTCTCCAACGTATCTATAATTTTTGATTGTTCCATGCTATTATATTATCTGTTTTGGATGTTTTATATGCATTAATATGCTATTTTATATTATTTTTGGGACTAACCTATTAATCTAGAACCTAGTGCCAGTTTCTGTTTTTTCCTTGTTTTTGAGTATTGCAGATAAGGAATATTAAACGGAGTCCAAACGGAATAAAATCTTCGTAATTATTTTTCTTGGACCAGAAGACATCTACCAAGCTTGGAGACCAAGGCAGGAGAGCCGCCGTGTGGCCACAAGCCACAGGGGCGCGCCCAGGGGGGTAGGGCGCGCCCCCCTGGCTTGTGGGCCCACGGAAGCTCCCCCAACCCTATTT
This sequence comes from Elymus sibiricus, assembly GCA_039707655.1. NCBI lineage: Eukaryota > Viridiplantae > Streptophyta > Magnoliopsida > Poales > Poaceae > Elymus > Elymus sibiricus. The sequence continues at coordinate 118,460,077 of CM077667.1, forward strand.
CTCGGCCTATAAATTCACAAATATTCCCTAGATACCGAAGAGAGCCACGAAAACACTTTTCCGCCGCCAGGAGCCTCGGTTCCCGTGAGATCCAATCTTGGAGCCTTTTCCGGTAATCTGCCGGAGGGGGATTCGATCACGGAGGGCATCTACATCAACTCCATTGCACCTCCGATGATGCGTGAGTAGTTCACCACAGACCTTCAGGTCCATAGCTAGTAGCTAGATGGCTTCTTCTCTCTCTTTGCTCTTCAATACCATGTTCTTCATGATCTTCATGGAGATCTATCCGATGTAATACTCTTTTGCGGTGTGTTTGTCGAGATCCGATGAATTGTGGGTTTATGTTCAGATTATCTATGAATATTATTTGAGTCTTTTCTGAATTCTTATATGCATGATTTCATATATTTGCAAGTCTCTTCGAGTTATTGGTTTGGTTTGGCCAACTAGATTGGTAATTCTTGCAATGGGAGAAGTGCTTAGTTTTGGGTTCAATCTTGCGGTGTCCTCACCCAGTGACATAGTAGGGGTAGCGAGGCACGTATTGTATTGTTGCCATCGAGGATAAAAAGATGGGGTTTTCATCATATTGCTTGAGTTTATCCCTCTACATCATGTCATCTTACCTAATGCGTTACTCTGTTCTTCATGAACTTAATACTCTAGATGCAGGCAGGAGTCGGTCGATGTGTGGAGTAATAGTAGTAGATGCAGAATCGTTTTGGTCTACTTGACACGGACGTGATGCCTATATGCATAATCATTGCCTTGGATATCTTCATAATTATTCGCTTTTCTATCAATTGCTCGACAGTAATTTGTTCACCCACCGTAATACTTGCCATCATGAGAGAAGCCTCTAGTGAAACCTATGGCCCCCGGGTCTATTTTCCATATTATACTTTCAGATCTAAAACCAAAAATACCAAAAATATCTTGCTGCAATCTTTTTACTTTTGTTTTACTTTACTTTCAAGCAATCATATCTATCTATCTCTATCAGATCTCATCCTTGCAAGTAACCGTGAAGGGATTGACAACCCCTTTATAGCGTTGGGTGCAAGTGTTTGATTCTTTGTGTAGGTACATCTATTGGGGACTTGCTTGTATCTCCTACTGGATTGATACCTTGGTTCTCAACAACTGAGGGAAATACTTATCTACTTTGCTGCATCACCCGTTCCTCTTCACGGAAACCAACGCATGCTCGAGAAGTAGCAGAGTGCCAAGCCTCGGGCCATTTGGTCACTTTGCCGTCCGGGGGCAGACGGCAAAGGGCCGGATGCATGGCCGTCCGGGGGCAGACGGCAAAGGCGCGCGGGGCATGGCTGTCCGGGGGCAGACGGCAAATTATTTACCGCTTTGCCGTCGGTGGCACACGGCAAAGGCTGTCGTTAGCCACTAACATGGCTAACTCCAGTTTAGGCCGTCCAGCCGCTTTGTCGTGTGCTGCCTGACGGCAAAAACACTTTGCCGTCCGCTGGGTAAAGGCAGACGGCAAAGCACTCCTTTACCGGAGTTCACAGTGCCGGAAATTTGGCCATCTGCTGCCGGACGGCAAAGCCTTTGCCGTCAGTGGTCCTACCCTTTGCCGTCCGCTATGGCAGACGGCAAAGTACCTGATTCCTGTAGTGTTAGTTTCCTTATGGACCCCGCTGCCACGGGAGGGTAGGACAAAAGATGTCATGCAAGTTCTTTTCCATAAGCACGTATGACTATTTACGGAATACATGCCTACATTACATTGATGAACTGGAGCTAGTTCTGCATCGCCCTAGGTTATGACTGTTACATGACGAATATCATCCAACGGGTTACTGATCCAGTGCCTACGAGCTTTCCACTTATTATTCTTGCTAAGTTACTATTGCTTCTGCTGCTGTTCCAACTACTACAAAACTATTGCTACTACTGTTATCGCTACTGTTACCATTGCTACTGTTACCAAACTATCATATTACTGTGCTACCGATTACTCTGCTACAGATATTTAATCTCCAGGTGTGGTTGAATTGACAACTCAACTGCTAATACTCTGAAGTATTCTTTGGCTCCCCTTGTGTCGAATCTATAAATTTGGGTTGAATACTCTACCCTCGAAAACTGTTGCGGTCCCCTATACTTGTGGGTTATCAAGACCTTTTTTGGCGCCGTTGCCGGGGAGCATAGCAATATTTGTTGAGTCACTTGGGATTTATATCAATTGATCACTATGAAGAATCTGAAGGATCGTGGTTTTGTCACGGTAGATGTCCTAGTGAAAGGACTTAGGTTCGAGGCCATCGTTAAGGCGGTGAGCTCGAAGGGGTTGATCGGAATCGAGAGACAAGGGTTTACCCAGGTTCGGCCCCTCGAAAAGAGGTAAAAGCCTATGTCCTGCTTTGTGTTGTATTGACTGGTTATCGATTACAAGGAAGCGAGTTCGCTTGACCTAGCTATCAATGAGTTGTTTTGGCCGTCTAAGCCACCACAGGGGATCGCCTTTATATAGTAGGTCGAGGCCCTGGGCTTACAAGAGTCCGGACCGGCTTATACAAAGTATCCGATCTCATCTCTAAGTCGGCTTGCTTTCCTGTGCAAGCCATCTTCCGGGCGGCTCACGTGCCCAGGTCTCGCGCCGTCTTCCGGCTCTGGGCCTCCATCCGGCCCACTAGATGAGTCGTCTCTTAGTTAATCTTCACCTTCAGGCCTTCCTAAGGTTTTGAGTATGAGCCGCCAGCTGTGACCCGGCCCCACCTAGGCGGGTTATACCTCCGGGTTATATCCCCAACATTAGGCCCCAGATTGATTTGAACCTGTTCATGTCAATCTTCAAGTCCATTTGGCGGCGAGTCTCATACCTCTGCTACCTGAAAAACTTCATAACCCGCCATATAAAAAAGATCATATCTATCTATCTCTATCAGATCTCATCCTTGCAAGTAACCGTGAAGGGATTGACAACCCCTTTATAGCGTTGGGTGCAAGTGTTTGATTCTTTGTGTAGGTACATCTATTGGGGACTTGCTTGTATCTCCTACTGGATTGATACCTTGGTTCTCAACAACTGAGGGAAATACTTATCTACTATGCTGCATCACCCGTTCCTCTTCACGGAAACCAACGCATGCCCGAGAAGTAGCGGGGGGCGGCGGCAGGGTGCGGCGAGCGCAGGCGTCTACGGCGACGAAAAACGAGGGAGGGGGGACGCGGCTCACACGAGGTGTCGCTGGCGAGCTCGGGGGAGGCCGGAACTGGTCGGGGCGGCGCGATACGGCGTCGAGCAGTGGCGGCTACGGGCGAAGGGGATCGAGCACAGGCGGTGCTGATGGGGGCTTCTGCTCCCGTTCGTGGGCGCGGTTGGCGCAGCCGGTGGCAGCGAAGCCCCAATGCACGGTCTTAGGCGCAGGGGAGGACGGCGGCGGTATGGCGACGGCGGTGATGGCCGTGGGTGGATCTTGAGGAGGGGGGAGCGAGAGGGAGAGAGGGGGGGTTCGAGCTAGGGTCAGCGAAGGGGAACGAGGGCGTCCGGCGTCGCCCTTATCCTCCCCGAGGTCTGTAGCGGTGCGGGGAGCTGGCAGGGTGCGACGGGCACGGCGACCGCGCCCGATCGCCATGGTCAGGTGGAGGAGGGAGGTGGGGGGGACCCGGGGCAGCGAGTTGGGCCGCTGGGGCGCATTGGCGAGGCCCGGGGAGCAAAAGGTGGTGGGGGGGGTTCTTTCCCTTTATTTTTATTTTTTTTTCTTTTATCTATTCTGTTTTTATTTTAGTTTCAATTTACTTTAGTCTTATAAAATATAAATCTAGTACCTAATTCATTATTATAAATTATGCTACTGCCACATTAAGTATTAGCATTTAAATAATTAGTTTGTAATGTACACCTTTAAAGAGGCATCTAAATTATTATGATAGCCACTGTTTTAATTACTTTGGGGCAATCAAACACTTTATAAAAATGTTGGTTCAATATGAAAAATATCCAGGGATTATTTTCAACACTTTGAACATTTTTGTTTTCATGTTTGAGAAATTTAGTTTAAATTTAAATTTGAGATTGAAATATTTCTTAATTGTTTTCTTAGGGCATAATGATGATGACCTGGCATCATTAGTGTGGAGTAACTGTAGCATGATTCTCAGGGTGTTATGGTGTTAGACTGCGCGGTAGTAGGGATGATAGTGCGGCGCGGTAGTACCGCCCGCCAATACCGCTCCACTAACACCTAACCTTTTGGACTCAGAACTCTCAACGGACATAGAGGCGGCAGTAGGGCGAGGCACTACCGTCTATAAGCGGTAGTACCGCTCTTGCGAGCGGTAGTACCGCTTCAGCGGTACTACCCCTGTCCCTGCTCCTGTCCTGCGTCCGAGGGCCTCTGCACTGCAACCCCAGTGGCAGTACCACTGGGGCGAGCGGTAGTATCGCTCTGACGGCACTACCAGCTCGAGGCCTTGTGTTATTGCACTGTGTAGCTGGCACAGCCACCCAAGCGGTAGTACTGCTCCTATGAGCGGTAGTACCACTTGTGCGCGGGCTGAGTGGGGGTAACGGTTGGATTTGTTCCCCCACTATAAAAATGGGGTCTTATTCCCCAATAAGACCACCTCTTCCATTCCCAAGCTCCATTTTCGCCCGAGTTCTCTCCCTAGCCACCAAAATTTGTTGATATTCTAGGGAGAGAGATCGGGCGAAAATGGAGCTTGGAGCAACAATGGAGCTTGGGAATGGAAGAGGTGGTCTTATTGGGGAATAAGACCCCCTTTTATAGTGGGGGAACAAATCCAACCATTACCCCCACTCAGCCCGCAGACAAGTGGTACTACCACTCATAGGAGCAGTACTACCGCTTGGGTGGCTGTGCCAGCTACACAGTGCAATGACACAAGGCCTCGAGCCGGTAGTGCCGCCGGAGCGATATTGCCGCTCGCCCCAGCGGTACTGCCGTTGGGGTTGTAGTGCAGAGGCCCTCGGACGCAGGGCAGGAGCAGGAACTTGGGTAGTACCGCTGAAGCGGTACTACCGCTCGCAAGAGCGGTACTACCGCTTATAGGCGGTAGTGCCTCGCCCTACTGCCGCCTCTATGTCCGCTGAGAGTTCTGAGTCCAGAAGGTTAGGCGTTAGCGGAGCGTTATTGGCGGGCGGTACTACCACGCCGCACTATCATCCCTACTACCGCGCAGTCTAACACGAAAAGTCGAGACTCCAGAGGCAGCGGTACAACACGCGGCACTGGACAGTGCTACCACCGCCGGTAGGCGGTACTACCGCTTGCTAGAGCGGTACTACCGCTTACAGTGTAAGCGGTACTACCGCTTACAGTGTAAGCGGTACTACCACTTGCTCGGGCGGTACAACCGCTTGGTTCCTTAAAGACCGGAACAAAGGGCAAGGTGGAGAAACTCGGTGGCACCAAAGTTAGGACATTTTGCACTAGTCGGTTCCACCGAGTTTACACTTCGGTTCCACCGAGTTAGGCAATAATGTTGTAACTGTTAGATTTTGGAGACGGTTATATATACCCCTCCACCCCCCTCTCATTCGTAGAGAGAGCACTCAGAACAAGCAAACACTTGCACCATTCATTTTTTGAGAGAGAACCACCTACTCATGTGTTGAGATCAAGATCTTCCACTTCAACCATATGAATCTTAATTTTTAGCCTCCACAAGTTGCTTTCCACCCAATCAATCTCTTCTACCAAGCCAAATTTTGTTAGAGAGTGATTGAGTGTTGAGGAGGCTATCTTTTGAAGCACTAGAGCAAGGAGTTCATCATCCATACCACATCTATTACCTTTTTGGAGAGTGGTGTCTCCTAGATTGGTTAGGTGTCGCTTGGGAGCCTCTAATTCGTGTGGAGTTGAACCAAGAGGTTTGTAAGAGCAAGGAGATCGCCTACTTCGTGAAGATCTACCCCAAGTGAGGCTAGTCCTTCGTGGACGTAAGCCGTGATGGAATCGACAGGGTTGCTTCTTCGTGGACCCTTCGTGGGTGGAGCCCTCCGTGGACTCGTGCAACCATTACCCTCCGTGGGTTAAAGTCTCCATCAACGTGGACGTAAGATAGCACGACCTATCGGAACCACAGGAAAAATCTTCGAGTCCCCATTGCGTTTGATCTTCCTATCCCTACTCTTTACTTACATGTGCATGTATTTACTTTCCGCTGCTATGCTCGTAGATTTGCATGTGTAGGGTGTGCTAGACTTGGTAAATCTGTTCAAATTTGCAAGCCATTAAAATTGGGAAAATGTTAGGTTTTTATTTAGTCAAATAGTCTAATCACCCCTCCCCCCTCTAGACATACTTTGTATCCTACAAAGAACGGCATAGACCCCTTTCCTCCTCCCCAAGAAAAGACTCCCTGGCGATTAGGTTTCCTCCTCCTCCAGTCGGTGCCGTCGTTGGCGCCGCCTTCGATGGCATTTGGGCCATGGAGGTGCAGAGGACCTTGGCCCTTCACCAATGGGAGGGACCCTATTCTTGTTCTTGTTAGGTTCAACATCTTGGTTGGGGTTGTGCGATAGCGACGATGTCCCTCAATAGGTTAATGTCTCCCACCTTCGATCTTTGTCCCAATGGTGCATCTAACATCGTCGGAGGAGGTGTGTCTCCATCGAATCTCGTGGGATTTGTTCGATGCTGGTCTTTGGTGAATCTGTTTGGATCCTGTCTCCCTTTGTATATTTACACGTTTGATCCTTTCGATCTACAACTCTTTTCATGGGCGATGGTTTTTGCTATGGTGCGCTGGTCCTGTTGAGGCTCAGCATGAAAAATTCCCGTCCGTCTCCTAGAACAAAGTTTGTCGGGCTTCAGTGAAGAAGGGGCGATAACGACGGCGCACCTTCGACTAACTTCACTGCTTATAGTCGCTAGGTGGTTCATGGACCTGATTATAAATTTTTTTTACCTATGGTGTTCTTTATACAGCCATGATTGGTTATGAAAGTAAAATATTCTCCGGTGAAGAAGGAGAAGAATGAAGCCAGCATAAAACTGGAAAATAGTATTTACGAGAAAAAGTATCTTGCATGCTATGAATAGAAAATAAACATAAAAAGAAAAGGAAAAGGTAGTAAAAAGTATTTAGCGCCACACCATAGTGGTTTGGGATATATATTTTTCCACTGTATAGCAATGTACAGGTATTTAGATAGAAGTTTAACACGCTGCTCAACGAAAGGCAATGCCTGATTGTTTGCAAACATCATGGGCAGCGAGAACTCTTTTTTTTTTTTTTTGAGAGAGAGAGAGAGAGAGACAAGGTACTTCCATGGCGTACCATAATCTGAGCAGTTTTATGGTGCGATTCTAGCTCTCTAAACCAGGCCATAAAATGCGACATGCTTTTCGCCGTTACAGTTCAATGTTACTCCCTTCGTTCCTAAATATTTGTTTTTTTTAAGATTCAACTACGGACTACATACGGAGCAAAATAGATAAATCTACACTCTAAATTGTCTATATACATTCGTATGTAATTCGTAGTGAAATCTCTAAGAAGACAAATATTTAGAAACGGATGGAATAGATTTGAAACGTTCCCGGCAATTCCTCATATCATGACCGGATTGAATCGGCCGGAAAGCAAAAGGCGCCCTGCGTAGGGGCTCATGAGCAAAGCCTAGTGCCTGCCCAAGTGGACCATGAGGCAAATTCTTGTGCTCTCAGATGTCATTCTTTGAGGGCCCCGTAACCACAGCCCATGGCCAAAGATGACAGACATGTGAGGATAAGGAATCGGAATGTTTTGAGATTTGGATTCGCATTGCCACATGACATGTTGACATGCCCTGTCGTGTTGCCGTACGAAATGACTAGACTAGCAGAGCATGCAGCATGTGCTTTGATTATCTCTCTACTGTTTTTTGTGAGAAAATGGCTGCTTCTCTCTACTCTCTAGTGTTGTTAAGAGCTTTTGCATTGGTTGGAATCGGAAGGAGGGGAGAAATTGTCGTAACAAGCAAATTTGCAAATGAAAAAAAAACACTAGAAGCTCTACGACCCTAGTCCGAACGGGCTTACCAGACACTTTGTTGTTATCCATGGGCGACTGGCCCAAGTGAACAAAGGAATCAATCTGGGCCGGGGCCTAGTCCGAACGACAGAAAAATGGCGAGATCACAACGACAGTTGGATATCCCCAGAAATGAGAGGGAAGGGAGAAAAAAAAATCAGCTCAGCAGCTCAAAGGTGGACAACGGTGATGGAACAAAAAGCCCTACTCCTAGACTCGGAATGCAATTCTTTCCGCATCTCAACCTTTTTCTTGGCAGCTGGTTAGTAGTGCCACTCAGCTGTATTTCCGCCCGATAACAAATGCATCCTATTATTGTCCCAAAAAGAAACACCACAAAAGCAGAAGCAAAAATGGCTTGGTGGAAAGCAACAAATATACAAGTATCTTGCTTTTCCTTCACACACACACACACAATCAAAACAAATAAGCAAGCCGCCTTTCTTGAGATCTTGCACCAAAGGAAAAATAAATAGGAAACGGCACGTACGTATTATAGAAGTGTAGAGCCAACCGTATTGCCATGTGCGTAAGCAAAGGGAGAGCCTTTGTCTTGCTCCCGTAGCAAACAGGCCAGCAGCGAGATTAGCTACTAGTCCATCCACGGCATATGCTTAGAGCATCTCCAATAGTCTTCCTATAATGGATTGCTAAAAACTGGTTATACCAGGAGGAGAGAGAAGGTATAGCAATCCACAACAAAATTTGTTTTTGCAGCATTTCTATAACTGGGTTGCTAAATTTGCCAACACACACATTGACATGTGGGGACAAGACACATAGCACACATGCACAACAAACCGGACCCACATGTCAATGGCACACCGGAGGCTTTGTAAAATTATAGCAAGTGGCCTCTCCACTTTGCAAATATGCAAAGTGTGGGTGAAAATATAGCAAGCTTTGTAAAAAAATTGGGTGGGGACCACTTATACAAAGGCTGCTGGAGGAGGTTTTTTGGCCAAAGTTTGTATAATAGCAATTGGGTGCAAATATACAAAGGCTGTTGGAGATGCTCTTATAATCGCATATTTTTTTAGCTCCTGATCACAAACCACCAAGGGCATCCAACCAACCTGCAAAACAGCAAGTCACAAGTTCCAACGTGCTACGTACCACCAAGGCCAAGGCCACATCAACAAACAACCAAAACGAGTTTATTATTGTTACTGGTCGTGGGATTCCCGGGAACAAAAACACCGTTCAAGAATTCAGACCACGTTCACCGGACGAACGTGCAGCCGGGATCTGCGTGTGAAACTTGATCAAGATCAGAAATTTGGTGCTGCCATCAGAAAGAAAATGCTCATGAACGGACTGAAACGCTAGCTGCCGTGCAAATGAACAAACTGCAAGACAAGAAGACTGCATCATGGGTCCGAACTGAAATTGCCACTTATATTATGATCACATCGCTACATCCCTTAATAGATACATAACCCCCGCCACCACCATGATCATCTTCATCTCCACCACCATCACCACCCCAGCCGGCAACCGGCGAGAGACCTCGACGGCCGCCCCAAAATGGGAATTTTCCTCCCCAGTCGTCGCCCGCCGGACGCCCCAAACAGGACGGTTCTAATTTGCTGATTGATCACGGCCGCCGTCCCGGCCGCGCCAGGTACACGCGGCATTGGATCACCGTCCGGCCGACTCTAAACCCCGGCACTACGGTGAACCCGACGGTGCGGTCCTCGGCGGCGGTGCAGAACGCGTCCTCCGTGCGCCCGTCGTTGACGCTCTCCATGTACACCTCCGCGAACCGCGCGCCGGTCCGGACCTGGAAGATGGACGCGCCGTCCTCCTCGTCGCCGCCGTCGAACGCGTAGAAGAGGCAATGCAGCAGCCACACGCGGCGCGCCATCTCCGCGAACTCCGCGAACCACGAGCTCTCCGGGAACCCGGGCCCGGCGCTCACGATGCCGCGCTGCTCCTGCCTCCCGAAGAAGGCCGTCTCCATCCTCGCGTGCACCAGCGACAGGTACTTGGCGCGCAGGAACTTACCGAACCCGCTCCACCGGGCGTTCCGCACGTCCAGGAAGACGCTGGCCGGCGCCGCCTTGAGCTCCGTGAACTCCTCGAAGAAGCGGCGCCGCTCGTAGAACTCCCGCTCGTCCAAGAAGCTGAAATTGAAGTCCCTCCGGTGGAAATTGGCGAACATCTTCATGGCGACGTAGGATTCGAAGACGAACTTGGCGTCCCCGGCCCATCGCAACGGGACGCCTGGGTGGACGGCGGCCGCCGCGGCCGCCAGATCCCACCCAGCCGCCTGCATCGAGCTGAGCATTGACTTGGAGAAGGACCGGATCGACTTCACGGCGTGCCGCAGGGCGGTGAGGAAGTGGGTGGGGTTGAGGCCGGAGACGTGGAGCTCATCCAGCGACGCGAGGGTGCGGCCCGGATGCAGCCGCACCTCCATGGCGCGCTCCGCCCGGAGCTCCGCATCGAGGGAGCCCTTGGCGCGGTCGAGCTCCGCATCCTTGGCACGGAGCTCCGTCTCCAGCTTGCGCGCCGTGATCTGGTACGTCTTGAGCAGATGCCGCTGCTCCTCGGCGTGCGCGGAGAGGGCGGTGTTGCCGGCCGCCGCGGCGTCCCTGGCCGCGCCGGCGGGGTCCTTGAGGAACCTCCGCTTGGTGTCGGACAGCCTGGTGAGCTCCGCGACCACGGCGGCGTCCGCGGACTGTATCGCCTCCGCGTCATAGGGGAACTGCGCGAGCTGCAGCTGCGCGTAGGCCGCCTTGACGGCGGAGACGCCCGCGAACAGATTGGCGAGGAGGGAGTCCGCGGCGGCAACCGTCGCGGCGGCCTGAGGCGACGGCTGCTGCGGCGGCGCCCCGGCGGCCTTCTTCTCCGCGGCGTTGCGGAAGAAGGCGTCGAGGGAGTATGCCGCGGCGAGGTTCCCGGAGAGCTTGAGCTTGCTGAGCGACGGCATGGTGGGCGCCGTCGCGGTGGTGGGCGTCGTGGCGTCCATGGAGCTGTCGTAGTCGTCCCCGGCGACGGAGGCCGGCGCATCCGCCCCCTCCTTGGGCCCGGGCCCGGCCCCGGCCGCCGCGGAGTCGGAGCGCTTCCGGCGGAGCAGCTTGGTGAAGGTGCGCGCCAGGTTGGCCGCCTTCTGCTGCTGCTGGTGGCTGTGGCTATGGTTGTGGCCGTGGTGGTGCGTCGGCGGGCGGGCCGCCGCCATCTGCGCCTCCATTGCTCAGCGCCGGCTCCCCTCCAGCTTCCCCTCCCCGCTTTGTGGCTGGCTGCTCCTCGCTTGGCCCGGCTGTGCTGTCTCTGCAGAGGGAGGGAGGGAGGGAGGAGTGGGATAAATTTCAGCAGGAATATTTGGGGGATACTGTAAAGTAAAAGCGGAGCGTGCCGGCCGACGCGTATTACTGTGCGGCTGCGCTGCTGCTACCGATGACATACTAGCTACTTCTAGGCAGCAGTTTTTTTTTTTAACTTTGACGGTAAGAATTCATTTTCCAGCCAGAGGCAAAATACTCTAGTAGGTAAAAATTGATTCGTTCGTGTAAAAGAGGAGAGTGGTTAATCCTGACAAACCATATCTAGGAACTGATAAATGGCGAGGGCGCTGGATCTGATCGATAAAAAAAAGCCGGAGAGGAAAATGCAATCTCTCGGGTACTGGTACTGAGTAGTACGCTACTCGTCAGCGCATAGAACCGTTGAACGCACCGGAGGGAGGGGGAGCCCCCCCACACACGAGCACACACGCACACGTGCCGACACGGCTGGCCAAAGCGAGCAGGCGCGTGAGCCCTGCGCGGCCGTGCTGGCCGCGCTTGCGCCAAAAGTGCGGCTGCCCAAATCGCTTCTCGCTAGCGAATCGCTCGCCCCACCCGCACTGCAAGTCTGCAACAGAGAACAAATACAGCCAAAACCACAAGAAAGAATGCGTGGCGCGTCATACGTTTGCAATGCGACTACCGAATACCCACCGGGAGAAGTGTACTCTCGCCGGACGGTGTTGGGCTCGGGAGCAACAGTTGTGGCGACAAGACCATACAAAAGAGGGCGAGACACCTTGGACACAATTTCGGCCATCCTCGCATCCCACGCCTAAATCTGTCACGTAGCACGCGGCTACACCCGAAACATTGGAAATGGTTCGACATCGATGTTGCATAGCCGTGGACAAGTCGCAACGACATCACATCTCCCTCGCTCGCTCTCTCTCGAATCCGAGTGATCTCCGTCACCGAGTCGCCACCAGTCCGAGCCGGCCAACACACGCGCGCGCGCACCGGGGCAAATCAGATCGCCCTCAGCTCCCGATCGACCGGGACGGCTCCATTTAAAACTGTTCAGTATTGCGCTCCATCAGTGGCGTCGACATGCAATGCGATCATGGTAGGGCTCGCCATAATCTAATCGACGATGTACTAGTAGTAGTAGTAATCCAAATCAATAAATTCCTTAACAACAACGGCGCTCCTACATACGCGAAACGAGGGCAAGGACAGGACACGCATACATGATGAGGGCTTCCGGGGCTCACACATGGCAGCGAAACCTAATAAAGGAACCGGCTTTTGGCCGATAGCAATGGCCTTGCCCCTGGCTTGGACCTTGGAGCCTTGCTAACTTGCTAGCGCCACGTTCATGGGCAGGTGCTGTTGCTGCATTCATCGCGGGGAGGTTGGCCTCCCACAAAACAAGGGTCATAAACTAGCATGCGGTGCTGGCATAACCAATGTCATGTGATTGGGAGGACGATATCCGCAAAAATTTCAGCTGGGTTTCGAAATAAACAATTCAGTTCACCAGGAATTGAGGATAAATTTCATGTTATATGCAAGCTCAACTTTCGCGCCAACACGAGTGTGACTCCGTAATAATAACAGAAAAATTGCTCGAAACAAAAACAGACAAAACCGCGACGAAAACCTAGAGCAACTCTAGCGGACCCCGAGGGCCAGAGTCTCTCGACCCCTCTCGGAGAGGGGTCCTTTTAAGCCCGATAGTTTATTCGGCTCGATGTTCCTATATCTGCAAAATAAAACAGCCCGACAATCTCCTATGCCAGCATTGTTTACTCGCCTCGATGTTCCCAGTAATATAGTTGCAAATTAGGCCCAGAATCCAATGTTAATACAAGGATCCAAGGGTTAATTAGCCGTGCATCAGCCAGGCCGTCGTTACTGTTTCCACTGCTAAGGCCTAGTCATAGTGGGGAGTAATTTAGACTAGTGTCATGCGTATGACACTAGTTTATGTTACTACCTTCATAGTGCAAAGTAACATAGAAATAGTATCATAGATGATTGCGTTCATTATATTGTAGACTCATTTTGCTTTGGAGGTGCGTTATGTTGCAGTAACATATTATGTTACTTCAAACACCTCTCTTCTTATTAATTAGGTGCCACATAAATAAACTTATCTTGAAATACGCTATGTTACAAGCTAAGTTACCCTCTCACTATGACCAGCCTAATCCCATCAACAAACCGGACAGACAAGCATGAAAGAAAACGTGGCATGTGCATCTCGAGTGACATTCCTGATGGGTACTACTACTACTTGCAGGGGTCCAGAAAAAGGATGGCCGTGGATGACATGACACACATTTAACAGCACATTGCAGGTCTCTACCGTGCTGTCGCACTAAGCTGCTAGCTTTAGTTGTAATGATTCCTGCCACTTAGTAGTTAGTACAGCCCCAAACATCTTTGTGTCCACCGCTATTTCTGTTCCTGGGGTAGGTGATATCACGTGGCCATCTTTTTCTCACCGGGAATTTTATGCCTTTCTGAGACATGGTGCTCGTACTACTCGTTGGGCCAAAACATATGACAACACAAAGGAGGTCAACAAGCACGGGCCATGCCTAATTGCCAATGCACCTGTGCCATATTCCCCAGTGTTTATGCATGGAAAGGTTAGCTACTGAAATAGGCAAAGGCGCAGGGACTTGGCTGAGATTTTGGCATAAAAAAACTACCAAATGGTACAAAAAACTGAAAAAGGATGCGGTGGGCGTTCAGGCTAAGGACTAATCGGCACTGTTATTCCCCAGAAGAGCATCAGAGCTCACGTGCAGCCGCAGAACAATTGCAGGCTAATTTCTGTTTCACATCTATGGCATCCAAGGTGGGAGGTGAGAACGGATAAAACCATGGCTAATTTGATGATGGTGGCGGCAGAGCCGTAATGCCTGTTGGGTTGCAGCTAATTATATACTACAGTAGTATGTGCCGCTTAGCCTAATGACGACGCCTCAGCCACCTCTCCCTCTGTCTCTCCCCTGTTGACGGTATGATACCGCCGCATGTGCGGCGGGGGGGTGGGACTCTAATGATACGCCGCGCCAACCGTCAATCGTGGCAGATTAAGGTATTTGGTTATCTGCAATTGGGCACCAGGGAATAGATTCTGACGAACCCAATACGTCCACCGGCAATGCCGATGGTACTTACTATACTCGTACCACCGTCTGTATATTCTGTAATTGTCAGATTCGATGAATGAATGGTTTCTTTCTTTTTTGACGCGTCGATTGCTGTTGGTGGTAGAATCTCACGGCATGCGCGGCGCAAAAAAACCTTAAATCTTACGGCGGTGATTATATAAACTTCTGGGTGGGGACTCAACAGTGGGTCGGTGGTGATCATGGTGGGTGAGATGCAAGGATGGACTGCTAATTTTCCAGTTGTAATCGGCGTATGGTTGAAGGTGAGTGCGTAGGTGCCACACACACCGAAGTGCGACTAATGACGGAAATTATCTGTCGCCATTGGTTTTGACTAATCAGACTTGGACTAGTCACGGTTGCGCCAATGCAGGGTGTAGTGCGATACACCCTCCTTGCCAAAATATAAGATGCTTTTTGATATTAACCGGGGCAACAACGGAAAAAGACACACAAAACTGCATTTGTGAGAACCAAGTGCGAAAGAGTAGTATTTGGTAGCTCTGGTAGCACTTTCAGAAATTTACTGTGTAGTGTTGCCAGTGTACTGCGCCCTGCGGCTGCAACGGCTTTGGCTTACAAGCAGTCACACGTACTACTACGTACACCACTGCCGCCCGTTTACTTTAACTGTAGTTTCATCACACTTTCACTGTTCAAGTACTCCCGCTCCTCTCTTGACAAAAAAAAAAGTACTACTACTCTACTCCACAGCACTACACGTATACGTAAGTGCTAGTTCGTGTACAGTAACTCTACCGACAGTACAGTTCACGGGTCCCTCAGGTTAATCCCTCATGATGGTAGTAAGTGAGTGGTAACATCACATCACCTGGCGCGGCTGGCAGGTGGGCCGTGGCCGGTGGCGGCTGGCAGGTGGGGCCGCGCTCGTACAGCAGCAGCACGGTGTAGCCGCTGAAGTCAACAACAGCGTAGCTAATACTCGTAGTACTACTCAACAAGTACGTTGGCACAAGCTCACGCTCTACGGCACGGCAGGAGACAGACAAAGGTCGGTGTGCACCGTGGTCCACCGGCCTGGCCCGGCCCGTGTGCGTGGTCAGTAGTAGTATACGTGGTGGACAAAACGCAAGGACCAATCGTGCACTCACAAAAGAAAAAAGGTCTATCTCACGCCGTAAGCAGCCATTTACGAGCGCATTGATAGCACACGCTAAATTACGACGCGACGGGGTTGAATGCTACGTTACGGCTGGTGATTTTGGCGCCATCTGTCTACTCCGCTGAGAGTCTTGCTCCGGTGGGCAATGGCGTGTGCTTGATTTATTTATTTATTTTTCGTGGGGACTTTTGCGGTACGAGCTTAGGAACGTCGCAATCTCTAGTATATACGTACTGAATTATCTAGGCATCAGATTCAACCACGTGTGTTGGCAGGAAAAGATTAACGTGAGGCGCGTCAGCGAACAAACTAGTGGAGCAAGACTACAAGGAACGCTGTGGTGTTTTTGGTTTTTTTTCCTTGCCCTAAAGGCCAAATATTTCCCCCCTCCGAGCGTGCACAAAATTTTCAAACTAACGAGATGACCTCACATGCCACGCCAAGACAATAAATAAAGATTTGTTAAGCACCTGACGAATTCGAGACTGAGAAACCTATGCTGTAGTATGTTTCTCGAGACCAAGATGATCTTTGCTGCCACCAAAAATCAACCGAGAAAACTGAACGAGAAGGGACGAACTAATCAAGACCGGGTTGAATTCCAACGTGAATGGGGACCAACGAGAGGTAAACGGCATCGAAGGAAGCACGCGACTGACTGAATCACAATTCACACGAAGGGAAGAGAACTCACCAGAGGACGGTGAAGCAAGAAGTCGAAGGAGACGCAGATTATCTCTCGTGGTCGAGAAAAGAGGAACTAATCTTGCGAACCACTCGCCCCTCCCGGCACGCACGCCGCCCGCTTCTTCCTCCCCGGTTCCCTAGGTCCGTTGTCTCGGAATCAAACGAGGGGCGGGAGACCCGTGGTCGGCGCAGGCTAGCTCGTGCTCGTCCCCCGCGACACCGACCTGTCGCCGTCTCGTCCGGGGCAGAGAAGACGAGGGCACACGATGGCAGGGAGACACACGGACACGGGCGGCACCGGCAGGGAGAGAGACGAGGACGCGCTATTGGTTTGGCCTTTTGGGATTGGGACGCGACGGTGAAAGAAAAATTGGAGTACTAGTATCTCCTTCCAAACCCCGCCATTGATCCCCTGGGGCGTATTTATTCGGATTCAATGCGCGCGGGTGCTTTGCCCGTAATGCCCTCCCGCCCGGCCCGGCGCACGCGACACGTGGCGGAGGTCGGCGGCGAGGTAGGAAGGTCTGGTCAAAATCATTATTTCATTATTATATTATAGAGAGAAAAATATATATCATGTTTTCGTCCTGCACGATTTTGTTGGTCCCTTTCGCTGCCGGACGTGATTCGCCACCGGATCATCAAAGGATAATTCGAGTTGGTATAATCTGATTGGTCACTGATTGCATGAACTGCAGAACAACTTCTGTGATGCGTCGCTTGGGGAGACGATGAGATGTAGGTGTCGTCTGGTGACTCGTGTGGTGATGTTCCCTGCATGGTCTGCTGCTTCAACGCACGGTGCTTATTCAAATGAAGGGAAGTATTCTGCACTGATTTGCTTCGGATACCAGCATCGACAAATCGAACGAGCGTGCATGTAGAGTACTGGACCAAACGCACAGTTTGGGCCATAGTTGTTGAGCCCTCCATTTTGCGTGTGAGTGTCTGGCCCTCGGTTATCCTTGAAAGGGTGCTTTCGCCCCACTTTATATCTGTAGGAAGGGAGAGAGGGATATTGGCGTAATGCGATGGATGTATTATTGAGCCTCAAGGGCGAGTATATATTGGGTACAAGACTTGGAGGGCAAGAAGCCTCTTCTAGAGATAAGGTAGGAGACGGATTACAAATCCTAAACTACCAAATACACGTATACTAAATATATCTCTAGCATCCCCCCGCAGTCGTAGCGGTAGCGTTGCGAACAACAGGAGCGTCGCTGACGGTCAGACTGGAGAGAATAACAGCCGACGGGCTGACATCCCCCCGCAGTCGCAGCGGGAGCGTCGGGGACGGTGTCGCAGCACGGACGCGTGGACTGTAGAGGAAGCCAATGAGTTGCTCAAGCGGGTGATAGCCCTTTGTGCCGGTGTCGAGGTAGCCGAGAGCGTAGAGTGCTGCAGCCGTGGTCGAGGTAGCCGTGCAAAGAATGTCCTGGTCGATGTCGAGTCGGAGTAGCCGGTGTCGAGGTAGTCGCCGAGGAGCCGCGGGCGCAATGAGGTGCCGAGTTAGGCATGGGCGCAGTGGTGCCGATGTAGTGGTGCGCCGGGAAGAAGACGTAGTTGAGATGCGCCGCGCCGGGTTTGCCAAGCCCGGGGACTCATCGTGGACGAAGGCACGCATCGGTGTTGCCAGCACCGCGCATGCGTAGACGGACGAAGTCGATGTTGACGATGCGTCGCTCCAGGCTTGCCAGGCCTGGGAACACACCGGGGACGAAGGCACGCGATGGTGTTGCCAGCACCGGGCATGCGTAGACGGGGACCTGCACACAACTTGTACGCCATATCGAGGAGGCTAGCAGAGAAGGACTCGACGACGGTTGCGGCGCAAATCGGCGACGGGCCAATGTCGCCCGCGGTGGTCGGAGTAGATGAAGTGGTCGGGGTAGACGACGGCGACGCTGGCGATGAGCTGGTGCTGGACGAAGAAGAAGGGGGTGGACTGGCGGAGTGCCTTGGGTGGGTGAGCTGCAGCAGCGCCGAAGAAGAGCGGCGGTGGTGGCTGGTTAGGAGTGCGGCGGCGATGCTCGAAGTAGGCGAGAAAGAACCCGACAGCGTGACGAAGACCGGCGCGGACGATGGCGTTCCCGCGCCTAGGGAGGCGGCGCGGCACATGCCACGTAGAAGTCGACGCGCGGGAACGGCGGAGTGGACCGCGCACCGCGGCGCTAAGGCCCGAAGGGGCGACGAAGCGGCAGCGTGCGGGTCGGGGCGACGGCTGGAAGACCTCGGGGCGGCGGCGTGGACCGCGAGCCACGGCGCTACGGCCCGAAGGGGCGACGCAGCGGCGGTGCGCCGGTCGGTGCAGCCACGGGGACGGCCTCGTGCGGCGGCGGGGACCACGTGCCCCGGCACTACAGCCCGAAGGGGCGGTGTAGCGGCGGCTCGCGGGTCGGGGCAACCGCGGGGAGAACCACATGGCGGCGGCGCTACGGCCCGACGGGGCAACGCAGCGGCAACCCGTTGCTCGATCGATGCAGGGGCGCGCTGTACTCGGGGACAACCTTCATAGGACCTGCGGAGGCGCATGCAACCGACTGATCAGGTTAGTCGCATGGCGCGGATGGAGTCGATCGCGGCGAGCGGGTGATCAATCCGATCGCACGCGAGGTCGGGGGCGCTGCTCGGTGATGATGACGGCGTCGTGGACGATGAAGTGGGGTGTCGAGCAGACCAAGGTGACGGCGACCGGCGGGGAGCGGCGTGCCGAAGAAGGCCGGCGAAGGGCCGGTGAGCCCGAGGCAGCCGGCAGGCCCGGCAAGCCCGGCAACCGGCGACCCGAGGCAGCCGGCAACCGGCAAGCCCGACGCAGCCGCGAGGCAGCCGGTAGTCCCAATGCAGCCGGTGGGGGGGCCGGCAACCGGCAGGCCTAAGGCAGCCGACGATCCCGAGGCGGCCGGCGAGTGACGACGGAGACGGTAGGTGGATGATGCAGGCGTCCTGTTGGCGCGGGGCGGCGACGACCGGCGTAGAGCGACGGGCTGGCAGATGTGAGGACGACGGCCGTGACGGGCTGCCGCGGCGCGCGAGGCCGCCGGGTCGGAGTAGAGGTCGGCTGGTCGCGCCGGTGTCGGAGTAGAGGCGCGGGGTTGACGGCGGCGGCGGGCGACACAAACCGATCTTGGATCGGAAAACCAAAAAGAAAACGCCGATCAAGCGACCGGCGGAAGAGAGAAAAATCCGGATCAAGAGATCGGGAAAAAGACTCTCTAGGGCAGCCTATCAACATGACCGGCGGACGAACCCTAGGTACGGGCGGCGCGGCCCCCGGCGGCGGTCATGGAGGCCGACTGCCCCGGGGGCGGCGCGCGTTGCGGAAGCGGCGGGTGGCGGCTAGGTCTAGGAACTTTCGGCAGATACCATGTTGGAAGGGAGAGAGGAATATTGGCGTAATGCGATGGATGTATTATTGAGCCTCAACGGCAAGTATATATTGGGTACAAGACTTGGAGGGCAAGAAGCCTCTCCTAGAGATAAGGTAAGAGACGGATTACAAATCCTAGACTACCAAATACACGTACACCAAATATATCTCTAACAATATCAACGGATTTGCTAACTACTCCCATCGTTCCTAAATATAAGTCTTTTTAAAGATTTCACTATAGATTACATACGAATGTATATAGACATATTTTAGAGTGTGGGTTCATTCATTTTGCTCTGTATGTAGTCCGTAGTGAAATCTCTACAAAGACTTATATTTAGAAATGGAGGGAGTATGTCTCATTTCAAACTATGTGATGTGATTCGTGTAGATATCGACAACATGTGTAGCAATTTACTAGTGCAGCCCGTTTTGATTTTTATTTTTATTTTGCAATTGGACCTGATTATTGGCATTGTGTGCTAGATTGTGGGCTTTTAACTTTTCATTTTTTTTCAGCTTCCTCCTTCCAATCATTGAAACTGATAATGTCTTCGAAAATACATAAGCAATAGCAGTGTGAAGCAATACTTAACTGAAGTAAAACTAACCTAGGCATGCAATCAATGAGAAGACAAAGTCATCAGGACCAAGGATAACATGCAAACAAGGTAGCAGTACATGCAGAACAGGCGGACATACAAGCATACTACCTTAAGAACAACTAAACAGAAAATGAAACAAAGCATGGTCGTGAATGTCTTCAAGCAAAGTCTTCACACAATGGAGCAAACAAAGTCTTCGGAGTGGAAAACCTAAAAATAAAGTAGTGAAGAGATAGAACCAGTTCCTCGGTCAAGACACAAGATTTGTTTGACTGGTTCCAATTGTTGTGACAATTGTATGTCTAGTTGAAGAGGCTGAGATTTAACTCAGAAGACCAAGTCTTTATCTTATTCTCCTTGAGCTAAGGTCACTTAGACCTCGCCCGATCACTCGAATGAGTCCTCAAGGTAGACTTTGAAATCCTTCAGAAACTTGTCAAAGCATGACACCTAACCGTCTGAAAGATTACAACCTTCAAGTGTATTAAGTCTTCGGTTCAATCAGAACAAAATGTCTTAAGTGGTGCTCAATCAATTTGGGCTCTGGGCGTTTGGGTCTGTTGGGGGGTGACCCCAGGTAGGCTCGGATGCGATAGCCCAACTTTTGAAAACAACCGGGGGGGGGGGGGCAGTGCCCCTCCTTCCGGCTAGCCGGATTGCCGGCTCCCAGCTGCAGGTCGGCTCGGTGTAGCGACCGCCGCGAGACGGCAGACGTCGGGGTCAGTGCCTGTCCCGCCCGTCCGTACGACAAGACTGCCCCACGCCGGTAAAGCGTAGCGCCAGTGCCTCCGGTACCGCTGACCGGGGTAAGTGTGGCTGCAGTGCACCCGGTCGTACCACTTATCGCGATGGACGACGACCGGGCGGCAGGGCACTTGGTGGCGTAGTGCCACCTACTCCATGACGTCATCGACGCATGGCTACAGTGGCAAGGAGTCGGCGCCCCCCCCCAGCAATGGGATGCGGGAGCCGGCGGATCCCACAGCCGACAAGACTTTGCAGCCGACGGGCCCCGCGGTCGGCCTGAGAGGCTGGCAGCCGGGGCCCACCCCATTTCCCTTGGATATTGTAAGCAGACGATTGGCCTATAAAAACCCCCAACGGCCCTCCTAGCAGGGGGTCTTTGTAAGAGCACATTTCTTCATGTGTGGTTTTGGTAATTGATGACATCCCTATGGACTAATGGTTGCCTTGATTTATATTCAAAGGATTTGTCCATAGGCATTTCTTGAGGTCCATTTGTTGGTTTCAAGGAGTTTATGTGATGGCCAAGGTGGTATTCAAGGATTTATCCAAAGATTGGTCATGTGAGAGTTGAGCTTATTGTAAGCATGTCTTGAAGAAGAGGATTGTGGGAACATTGATGTTTACCTTCAAGACATCATCTTTATGAAGAGAGAAGATAAGATACAAGGTTGATCAAGACTAAATACAAAGAGTGATTCTAGTTGATCAACACGCAAAGCGTAGAAGATGTGCCAAGTGGGATGAAGTGATCCCATGGTATGGTAAGTATTGTTCATTATGCTTTGTGTACTAACCCATGGTCTTTGTGAGGTTTCCATGTGGGGTTAGGTATCTTTCCATGGGCCTGCATCAAGAGGAAGATCTCATGCAACCCATGGAGGATGACATCAAGTGGTGTCGTCATCAATATTGCGGTGTGCAAGTTCAAGTGGAGCATCACGAAGAGATCACATGCTTAAAGCTTGCCGTTCATTATGGTGATAATGGACATGTGAAGATGTGCCGAAGAGAGGCTCACCCATAGTGGAGTATGGGGGAGAATTCTACTAATCTTCATCGAGCCGGCACAATCAAGAAAGGTGGTCCATATCGAGGAGGACAAGATCGTCATCATCTAGCTCAAGTGGACTATGCGCAAGGCAAAGGTTTGCCCTTGATAGGTTTTCTATTTACCGGTCTCATGGTGGTAGTTGGGAGACCGGGTTATAGGATCGATTGTCGTTCTATCAAGGGGGGCTCTCAAGTGAGTAGCTTGATCGTATCGTTCGTTGAGACCTCAAACCATTTGCATCCTTTCATCATCTTTCTTGCTTACTGTTTGGTGTTTCTCTTTGTGAGTTTTAGAGCTTATGGTCATCTTCATGACAAGCTCGAGTTCATAAAAAACGGAGTCCATATGCATCTTCTATGATGTTTTCGATGTTGGAATTTTTGCGGGTTCTTCATTGATAGAGGTTTCAAATCTCTATATCATTGGCATTTTTATACTACCTATTCTTAATTTAACCACTCACTGTTGGATAGCTCTTGTCGTCCTCTATCCAACAAGCCTGAGTTTGCTCAATTCAGAGCCCGTATGCGAAAGTTATGGCAGTATCTTTCTCAGGACAGTTTTCAGCACTCAGGCGGTAGTACACCTGCTACCGAGCGGTAGTACCGCTCAGGTGGTTCTGGTGTCCGCGCCAGCCACCAGCCTCCTGTCTGATGCCACCCGCCACCCGAGCAAAAGTAGAATAGTTGTAACAAGCGGTAGTACCGCTAACAAGCGGTAGTACCACTGGCAGGAGCGGTAGTACCGCTCCGGCGGCACTAGTGCCTCGAGGTTTCTGCCGTTTGCATGTTCTTTCCTGGAACTACCGCTTATAAGCGGTAGTACCGCTCTCCATAGCGGCAGTACCGCTTGTGTGCGGGCTGTGGGGGTAACGGTTGGATTTTTTCCCCACCTATTTAAGGGGGTCTTCTTCCCTAATGGTTCTTATCCTTTGAGCTCGAGTTTGCCCTCCATTGTTGACCTTCTTCGAGCTTGCTATCTCTCAATCCCTCCAATGATTCTTGCTAGTTCTTGAGGGAAATGAGAGAGGAGATCTAGATCCACATTTCCACCAATCACTTTCTCCTCTATGTGAGGGGAACCCCTTGGATCTAGATCTTGGAGTTCTTCATGTTCTTCTTCGTTCTTCCTCTCATTTTCTTCCATAGCATTAGTTGTTGTGGTAGGATTTGGGAGAGAAGGACTTGGGCACTCTGTGTGCCCTTGCCATTGCATTTGGTGCATAGGTTTGAGTTCTCCACGGTGATACGTGGAAGTGATAAGTTGAGAAGCTTATTACTCTTGGGTGTTTGAGCACCCTAGAGCTTGTGCCTCTTGGGTGCTTTGGCGCCCTAGACGGTTGAAGGTGCCTCGGAGCTCAATCTGTTGGAAATATGCCCTAGAGGCAATAATAAATTAGTTATTATTATATTTCCTTGTTCATGATAATCGTTTATTATCCATGCTATAATTGTATTGATTGGAAACTCAAATACATGTGTGGGTACATAGACAACACTGTGTCCCTAGTAAGCCTCTAGTTGACTAGCTCGTTGATCAAAGATGGTTAAGGTTTCCTAGCCATTGACATGAGATGTCATTTGATAACGGGATCACATCATTAGGAGAATGATGTGATGGACAAGACCCAAACTACGAACGTAGCATATGATCGTATCAGTTTATTGCTATTGTTTTCTGCATGTCAAGTATCTGTTCCTATGACCATGAGATCATGCAACTCACTAAACACCAGAGGAATACCTTGTGTGTATCAAACGTCGCAACGTAACTGGGTGACTATAAAGGTGCTCTACAGGTATCTCCGAGGGTGTCTGTTGGGTTGGCATGGATCAAGACTGGGATTTGTTACTCCGTGTGACGGAGAGGTATCTCAGGGCCCACTCGGTAATACAACATCACAATGAGCCTTGCAAGCAATGTGACTAAAGTGTTAGCCACGAGATCTTGTATTACGGAACGAGTAAAGAGACTTGCCGGTAACGAGATTGAACTAGGTATAGAGATACCGACGATCGAATCTCGGGCAAGTAACATACCGAAGAACAAAAGGAACAGCATACGGGATTAACTGAATCCTTGACATAGAGGTTCAAATGATAAAGATCTTCGTAGAATATGTAGGAGCCAATATGGGCATCCAGGTCCCGCTATTGGTTATTGACCGTAGAGGTGTCTCGGTCATGTCTACATAGTTCTCGAACCCGCAGGGTCTACACACTTAACGTTTGGTGACGATTAGTATAGTTGAGTTATTTTGTTGGTGACCGAAAGTTGTTCGGAGTCCCGGATAAGATCCCGGACATGACGAGGATCTCCGGAATAGTCCGGAGGTAAAAATTGATATATGTGATAATAGTGTTTTTGGTTACCGGAAGGGTTCCGGAATTCACCGGAAAGGGGTTCCGGATGTTTACCGAAGTGTTCGGGTGCAGCAACACTTTATATGGGCCAAAGGGATAAAGCCCACGAGGTATTGGAAAGTGCAAAAAGAAGTTCTGCTACTGCCTTAAGTTGGTAAGGCAGTACTACCGCTACTGTAGCAGCGGTACTACCGCTTAAGTTGGTTAAGCGGTACTACCGCTACTGTGTCAGCGGTACTACCGCTTAAGCTGGTCAAGCGGTACTACCGCTTATCGTCAGCGGTACTACCGCTTAAGCTGGTCAAGCGGTACTACCGCTTATCGTAAGCGGTACTACCGCTTGTGCGCGGTACTGCAGGGATCCGAGTTGGACTCTTTCCCTGCGGGCCAAACCGACCTTGTGTGGGCAAAACCGACCTGGAGGAGGCTTTTACTCCAAGTTTAGACCCCAAGGCTCAACATATAAATAGAGGGGCAGGGCTAGCACACGGAATTATTAGATTGCCCCAAGCCATGTGCCGGCAACCTCTAGTTCCTCCTACGTCATATTTTCAGTAGGGCTTAGGCGAAGCCCTGCTGAAATAGTTCTTCATCAACACCACCACGCCGTCGTGCTGCTGGAACTCTTCTTCTTCTCCGCTCCCTCTTGCTGGATCAAGAAGGCGGAGATCGTCATCAAGCCGTACGTGTGTTGAACGCGGAGGTGCCGTCCGTTCGGCGCTGGATCGTGCTTGGATCGAGGGGCGACTTGCGATTTGGATCGCGGAGACGTTCGACTACATCAACCGCGTTTCTTAACGCTTCCGCTTAGCGATCTACAAGGGTATGTAGATCCACTCTCCCTCTCGTAGATGCTCATCACCATGGATAGATCTTGTGTGTGCGTAGGAAAATTTTTGTTTCCCATGCAACGTTCCCCATCACAATCATTGTGGTGCAAAGCTCCGGGAAAGCGTCGGGGTCTCCAATTAGGTTGTGGAGATTGCTCCGAGCATTTGAGGTCACCTCGGAGCCATAATCCATTGTGGTGAAGCTTCGGGGTGTTGTTGGGAGCCTCCAATTAAGTTGTGGAGTTTGCCCCAACCTTGTTTGTACGGGTTCGGTGACCACCCTCAAGCGTCCCTTAGTGGAATCACGGCATCTTGTATTGTGCGAGGGCGTGACGGGATTACGGTGGCCTTAGTGGCATCTTGGGGAGCATTGTGACTCCACACCGCTCCAAACGGAGATTAGCATGCACAAGGGTGTGAGCTTCGGGATACATCGTCGTCGGTTATCTCTTACCCGAGCCCTTTACTTATGCACTTTACTTTGTGATAGCCATATTGTTTCTTGTTATATATCTTGCTATCACTTAGTTGTTTATCTTGCTTAGCATAAGTTGTTGGTGCACATAGGTGGGCCTAGTTGTTTTAGGTTTTGTGCTTGATATATTAAACGCTAGTTTTATTCCGCATTTGTTCAAGCCTAAACTGTAATTATTTTAAAGCGCCTATTCACCCCCCCTCTAGGCGACATCCACGTCCTTTCAGTATTCTTCTCTCGGCCCCTCAACACACACACACACACACACACACACACACACACACACATGAGAGGTAGACAAGAGAGCTACCTCCTTCTTCCTCCTCCTCCGACGAATAGCTCCACGAGCTCCATTGTAACCTTGCAATCCATATATATGATCCGGCAGGACTAGGGGTGTTACCTCCTTCGGAGGGCCCCGAACCTAGGTACATCGTGTGTCCCGCACCGCTTGTTCCCAACCTCGCTTCCGGAACCCTTCGGCCCCAACCACTCTCGATTAGCCATCCCATGGCATCTGGTGTGAGAACACGATGACAGTTAGCGCCCAACATGGGGTCGTCCGTGGCGTCGGCCGGAGTGACATTTCGGACAAGGCCCTACACCACTTTCGGCGAGCGTGATGTGGCTTGAGACTGCGTCGGTATTTCCCCAAAGAGGAAGGGATGATGCAGCACAGCGACGGTAAGTATTTCCCTCAGTTATGAAACCAAGGTATCGAACCAGTAGGAGGATCACGCAACACTCTGTAAACAACACCTGCACACAAAAAACAAATACTTGCAACCCGACGCGAAAGAGAGGTTGTCAATCTCTCTACGGTAAAAAGATAGATTAGGTTGTGATAGATTGGATAGATAGATCTCACAAGAACACAAAATAAAAGAGGCAAATAAAAAGTGCAGCAAGGTATTTTTTGGTTTTTGGAATAATAGATCTGAAAACAAAAGAGGCAAAAAGATAGATTGGAAAGCAATATGTTGGAAAAGTAGACCCTGGGGCCGTAGGTTTCACTAGTGGCTTCTCTCATGAGTATAGCACACGGTGGGTGAACAAATTATTGTTGGGCAATTGATAGAAGATCGAATAATCATGACGATATCCAAGGCGATGATCATTATATAGGCATTACGTCCAAGATTAGTAGACCGAAACGATTCTGCATCTACTACTATTACTCCACACATCGACCGCTATCCAGCATGCATCTAATGTATTGAGTTCATGCAAAAACGGAGTAATGCAATAAGAACGGTGACATGATGTAGACAAGATCTATTCATGTAGGAATAGACCCCATCTTGTTATCCTTAATAGCAACGATACATGCGTGCCTCGCTGCCCCTTCTGTCACTGGGAGAGAACACCGCAAGATCGAACCCTGTTGGAAATATGCCCTAGAGGCAATAATAAAAGTAGTTATTATTATATTTCCTTGTTCATGATAATCGTTTATTGTCCATGCTATAATTGTATTGATTGAAAACACTAATATATGTGTGGATACATAGACAACACTGTGTCCCTAGTGTGCCTCTAGTAGACTAGCTCGTTGATCAAAGATGGTCAAGGTTTCCTAGCCATAGACATGAGATGTCATTTGATAATGGGATCACATCATTAGGAGAATGATGTGATGGACAAGACCCAAAATATGAACGTAGCATATGATCGTGTCAGTTTATTGCTATTGTTTTCTGCATGTCAAGTATCTGTTCCTATGACCATGAGATCATGCAACTCACTGACACCGGAGGAATACCTTGTGTGTATCAAACGTCACAACGTAACTGGGTGACTATAAAGATGCTCTACAGGTATGTCTGATGGTGTCTGTTGAGCTGGCATGGATCGATACTGGGATTTGTTACTCCGTATGACGGAGAGGTATCTCAGGGCCCACTCGGTAATACAACATCACAATAAGCCTTGCAAGCAATGTGACTAAAGTGTTAGCCACGGGATCTTGTATTACGG
This sequence comes from Elymus sibiricus, assembly GCA_039707655.1. Classification (NCBI taxonomy): domain Eukaryota; kingdom Viridiplantae; phylum Streptophyta; class Magnoliopsida; order Poales; family Poaceae; genus Elymus; species Elymus sibiricus. Next base: position 118,487,727 of record CM077667.1, read on the forward strand.
GAACGAGTAAAGAGACTTGCTGGTAACGAGATTGAACTAGGTATACAGATGCCGACGATCGAATCTCGGGCAAGTAACATACCGAAGAACAAAGGGAACAGCGTACGAGATTAACTGAATCCTTGACATAGAGGTTCAACCGATAAAGATCTTCGTAGAATATGTAGGAACCAATATGGGCATCCAGGTCCCGCTATTGGTTATTGACCCTAGAGGTGTCTCGATCATGTCTACATAGTTCTCGAACCCACAGGGTCTGCACACTTAACGTTCGGTGACGTTTCGGTAGTATTGAGTTATGTATGGTGGTGACCGAAGGTTGTTCGGAGTCCCGGATGAGATCCCGGACGTCATGAGGAGCTCCGGAATGGTCCGGAGGTAAAGATTGATATATAGGAAGTCCCGTTTTGGTCGCCGGAAAAGTTTCGGGTATTTCCGGTAGTGTACCGGGAGTGCCGGGAGGGTTCCGGTGTCCATCGGGAGGGGCCACCCACGCCGGAAGGCCACATGGGCCTTAGGGGTGGCGCACCAGCCCTTAGTGGGCTGGGCAAGCCAGCCCCTAAGGGCCCATGCGGCTAGGAGGTGGGAAAGGGCAAAAGCCCAAAAGGGGGAAGGGTTTCCAAGTGGGGGAGGAATCCTACTAGGAGTAGGATTGGAGTTGGACTCCCCCTCGTCCCCACTTCGGCCGACTCCTAGGGGGATCCCTAGGGGCACCGGCCCCTCCCCTCCCTCCTATATATACTAGAGGGAGAGAGGGCCATAGACACCCAACCCAAAAAGGCCACGGTGCAGCCCTCTCTCCCAATAGATCGTCTCCTCTAGTTTTTCAGCAGTGCTTAGGCGAAGCCCTGTCGGAATAGTTCCACCACCACCGCCGCCGCGTCGTCGCGCTGCCGGAGAACTCATCTACCTCTCCGCTCCCTCTTGCTGGATCAAGAAGGCGGAGATCGTCATCGAGCTGTACGTGTGCTGAACGCGGAGGTGCCGTCCGTTCGGCGCTAGATCGTGATTGGATCGCGGGACGGCTAGCGATTTGGATTGCGAAGACGTTCGACTACATCAACCGTGTTTCTTAATGCTTCCCGCTTAGTGATCTACAAGGGTATGTAGATCCACTCTCCCTCTCGTAGATACTCATCACCATGGATAGATCTTGCGTGTGCGTAGGAAAAATTTTTGTTTCCCGTGCAACGTTCCCCAACAAACCCATCACAAAGCACCTCTTCCCATGGCAAGAAAAATCGATCTAGTTGGCCTAACTAAACCAAAGATTCAAAGAAGAAATACGAGGCTATAAGTAATCATGCATATAAGAGATCAAAGAAGACTCAAATAATATTCATGGATAGAAATTGATCATGAACTCAAAATTCATCGGATCCCAACAAACACACTGCAAAAGGTCATTACATCAAATAGATCTCCAAGAGACCATTGTATTGAGAATAAAAGGAGAGAGAGAAAGCCATCTTGCTACTGCCTACGGACCCGTAGGTCTATGGTGGACTACTCACGCATCATCGGAGAGGCACCAATGAGGATGATGAACCCCTCCGTGATGGTGTCAGATTGGATCTCGCGGTTCTGGAACTTGCGGTGGCTGGATGTATTTTTCGTCGACTCCTCTAGGGTTTCTGGAATATTTGGGTATTTATAGAGCTCGGAGGCAGTGGAGGAGACTCCTGAGGCGGCCACAACCCATCAGGGCGCGCCCGGGGCCCCTGGCGCGCCTTGGTGGGTTGTGGGCGGCCTGGGCTCTGATGAACCACAAGTATAGGGGGTCAATCGTAGTCCTTTTGATAAGTAAGAGTGTCAAACCCAACGAGGAGCAGAAGGAAATGACAAGCGGTTTTCGGCAAGGTAATTTCTGCAAGCACTGGAATTGTAGGTAACAGATAGTTTGATAGCAAGATAATTGGTAACAAGCAAGTAACGGTAACGGTAAATAAAGTGCAGCAAGGTAGCCCAATCCTTTTGTTGGCAAAGGACAGGCCAGAACAGTTTCTTATAATAGGCAAAGTGTTCATGAGTGTACACGGGAATTTTATCTAGTCACTTTTATCATGTTGGTTTGATTTGTGTTCGCTACTTTGATAATTTGATATGTGGGTGGACCAGTGCTTGGGTGTTGTTCTTACTTGAACAACCTCCCACTTATGATTAACCCCCTCACAAGCATCTGCAACTACGAGAAAAGTATTAAGATAAAATCTAACCATAGCATTAAACGTTTGGATCCAAATCAGCCCCTTACGAAGTAGCGCATAAACTAGGGTTTAAGCTTCTGTCACTCTAGCAACCCATCATCTAATAACTACTCCACAATGCATTCCCTTAGCCCCAATGATGGTGAAGTGTCATGTAGTCGACGTTCACATGACACCACTAAGGGAATCACAACATACATATTATCAAAATATCGAAAACATATCAAATTCACATGATTACTTGCGACATGACTTCTCCCATGACCTCAAGAACAAAGGTAACTACTAACAAATAATATTCATGCTCAAGATCAGAGGGGTATTGAATAGAATAATGAATCTGAACATATAATCTTCCACCAAATAAACCATATAGCAATCAACTACAAGATGTAACCAACACTACTAGTCACCCACAGGTACCAATCTGAGGTTCCGGTACAGAGATTGAACACAAGAGATGAACTAGAGTTTGAGAGGAGATGGTGCTGTTGAAGATGTTGATGAAGATTGGCCTCCCAAAGATGAGAGGGGTGTTGGTGATGACGATGGCTTCGATTTCCCCCTCCGGAAGGGAAGTTCCCCCGGCGGAATCGCTTCGCCGGAGGGCAAAAGCGCTCCTGCCCAAGTTCCGCCTCGAGACGGTGGTGTTTCGTCCCAAAAGTCCTCCCTCTATTTTTTCTAGGTCAAAAGACCTTATATACCAGAAGATGGGCACCAGAGGTGGGTCTGGCTGGGCACAACCCACCAGGGCGCCTGGGGGGCCTGGCGCGCCCTGGTGTCTTTTGCTCACCAGGGTAGCCCCCTCCGGTAGTTATTTGCTCCGGTAATTTTAATATAATCCAAAATAATTCTCCGTAAAGTTTCAGCTTATTTGGAGATGTGTAGAATAGGTATCTCTGATGTGCTTTTTCGGGTCCAGAATTCCAGCTGTCGGTATTCTCCCTCTTTGTGTAAACGCATATTATGAGAGAAAAGGCATTAGAATCACTCCCTAAAGTATTATTATTCATCAAAACATAATAAATAACAGTAGGAAATCATGATGCAAAATGGACGTATCAGGCTCCCTCCTGGTTACTTCTTTGGCCGACTGGCCTTCTTCTAGTCCAAAAAAATTCTCCAAAAAGTTTCGTCGCGATTGGACTTCGTTTGGTACTGATATTCTGCGAAGTAAAAAACAAGCAAAAAATAGCAACTGGCACTTGGCACTATGTCAATAGGTTAGTCCCAAAAAATGATATAAAGTTGCTATAAAATGATTGTAAAACATCCAAGAATGATAATATAACAGCATGGAACAAGCAAAAATTATAGATATGTTGGAGACGTATCAGCATCCCCAAGCTTAATTCCTACTCGTCCTCGAGTAGGTAAATGATAAAAACAGAATTTTTGATGTGGAATGCTGCCTAACATGTTCATCACATATTCTTTTCTTTTGTAGCATGGACATTTGGACTTCTAGATGGTTCAAAGCAATAGTCTAGTTCTGACATAAAGACTTTAATACTCAAGTATGCTAACAAGCAACCATGTCTTTCAAAATATCAACACTAAAAAAAGTTATCCCTAGCCCATCATGCTCAATCATTGATCCATTCATGAAACACACTCAAATATTAACTACACCCAATGCACAAGTATGATCATAGTGCCCCCTAGTTGGTGCTTTATAAGAAAAGATGGAGACTCAAATTAAAATTAAAAATTGCATAAAGTAAATAGATAGGCCCTTCGCAGAGGGGAGTAGGGATTTGTAGAGGTGCCAGAGCTCAAAGTTTAAATTGAGAGAGAAAAATATTTTGGGTGGCATGCCTTTCCTGTCAACGAAAACGACAAAGTAGTTCTCAATACTTTCCATGCTAGATATATCATAGGCGGTTCCCAAACATAAAGTAAAGTTTATTCCTTTTTCCACCATTCTTTCACAATCCATGGCTAGCCGTATCCACGGTTGCCTTCCATACCAACACTTTCCAAGGAATTTATTATTGTACAACATAAAGTAAATTTCTTTTTCATTTCGGGACTGGGCATCCCTATTACGGCCGTACTCTCGTGCAATGACAAGTGAATAAACACTCATCTTGAGAATAACACATCTAGCATGGAAAAATATTGTACACCCCCTACCATTTCATGAGCGCTACGAGCACACAAAAAGGAAATTTATTTTGAAAATTAGAGATGGCACATACAAATTTGCTTAGAACGGCATGGAAATACCGCATATAGGTAGGTATGGACGTATGGTGGACTCATAAGGCGAAACTGGGTTTAAGGATTTTGGATGCACAAGTAGTATTTCTACTTAGTACAAGTGGAGGCTAGCAAATAGATTGAGAAGCAAAAAATCAAGAAACGAAAATTCTCATAAACGGGCATTGAGCATAACTAACACCGAATAATGCACCATAAGTAGGATGTAATTTCATTGCATAACTATTGACTTTCGTACTTGCACAAGGAATCACAAACCTTAACACCAATATTCTTACTAAAGTATAATTACTCACATATCACTATCATCATGTCTCAAAACTATTACAAGGAATCAAGTTTAATTTGTTCAATGATCTTCATGGAAGTGTTTATTATATCCCTCTTGAATATCTATCACTTTGGGACTAGTTTCATATATTGCCATTGCTTTTGACAAGCTCAAACAAATTGAAGTGAAGAACATGAGCATAAAGATTTCATCTCTCAAAATAATATAAGTGAAGCATGAGAAGATTTCTTCAAAATTTACTAACTCTAAAATTAATATAAGTGAAGCATGATAGTATTTCTTCAAAATTTCAAAGCACACCGTGCTCAAAAAGATATAAGTGAAGCACTAGAGCAATTTCATAGCTCAAAAAAATTAAGTGAAGCATAAATAGCAATTCTAACAAATCATAGCATAATTTTGGCTCTCTCAAATAGGTGTGTCCAGTAAGGATACTCGTGACAAACTAAAAAGCAAAGCAAGCAAAGACTCAAATAATACAAGATGCTCCAAGCAAAACTCATGAAATGTGACGAATAAAAATATAGCTCCAAGTAAAATACCGATGGTCGTTAGAAGAAAGAGGGGATGCCACTCGGGGCATCCCCAAGCTTAGTTGCTTGTTTCTCTTTGGATATTATCTTGGGGGTTCTGTAGCATGCCCAAGATTAGGCACTTTTCACTCCTTATTCCTTCATCCATCGTGATCTCACCCAAAACTTAAAAACTTCAATCACACAAAACTCAACAAAGTCTTTGTGAGATCCGTTAGTATAATAAAGCAAATCACCACTTTAAGTATTGTTGCAAACTCATTCAAATTTTATTATTGCATTACATCTACTGTATTTTAAATTTACCATGGCTTATACCCTTCAATACAACCCATAGATTCATCAAAACAAGCACACAATGCAACGAAAACAGAATCTGTCTTAAACAGAACAGTCTGTAGTAATCTGTACTTTAACCATACTTATGTAACTATAAATATTCTGAAAAATTATGACAACGCAAAGAATTTGTATATCAATACTCTTTTAAATTTCAGGCCATTATCACGCTCCAGTAAAAAATGAAAATTTGCGCACTCGAGACAAAGTTTCTATTTCAGATCCAGCATTGTTTCTACTCATCTTATGAATCATCCTAAAGGCTTTACTTGGCACAAACACTCAATAAAACATAAAAACACAATCATAATAGAGGCATAATTGTGCAACACTCGAAAACAGAAAGAAAAAGATGAAAATAAATTTATTCATTGGGTTGCCTCCCAACAAGCGCCATCGTTTTACGCCCCTAGCTAGGCATAAAGCATAGATTCAAGTATTGTCATCTTTAGTTTTCAACTCCTCAATCACACAAATAGATTTCTTCAAGAATTTAGCATGCATACTATCAATGACAACACTTCTAGGAATAAGACCAAAAAATTCATTCTTGTAAATAGGGTCTTTTACTATTTCAACAAAATTGGGATGAATACTAATCATTTTAAGATCTCCCTTGTGGCTACTAGATGTAGCACCTTTGTTCTTAGTGACTTGCGTGGTCTTGCAATTTTTTGCGGGAGTTTTTTCAATAGTTTTAACAGAAGAAAAGGCCGAACTCAAGTTACTAAAAATTTCTTCCAACTTATCAATCCAGTAAGGACTTTTTTCTATTCTTTCGTTAACTACGGTTTCCTTTTCCTTTAACAATTTATAGGCATCTCCCACTTTTGACCCAATTTTATTAGCAAGATTATGCATTTTCTTATCCAAATTTTCAAGATGTTCCTTGGTAATCATCTTCTTTTCGATAGCATCTAGCCTTTCCATGACATTTTCGAGGGTTAAAGTTGTTTCATTAATCATGAGAGATGGCGATCCCACTAAGCTTCACATAGCATTAAAAGCATCCAAAGATGGGCACATTAAGCAATTCCCACCGGTAATCGTATCAAGGACGAATCTATACCAAGTGGTGATGCCCACATAAAAACTGCGAAGGAGAACAACGGTAGATTGCTTATGAATAGATCTATTATGAGCATTGCAAATCCTATACCAAGCATCTTTTAGGTTCTCCCCGCCCCTTTGCTTAAAATTAAGAACTTCATTCTCGGGAGTACATGCAATAGAGGAAGAACTAGTCATAACGACAAGGTAAAAAAACAAGAGATCTGACGAGAAAAAGGCAAACGAAAAATAGGGCGAATAAAACGACAAATTTGGTGAAGTGGGGGAGAGGAAAACGAGAAGCAAATGGCAAATAATGTAATTGCAAGGAGATGAGATTTGTGATTAGGAACCTGATAGATGTTGATGGTGTCTCCTCGGCGCCAGAGATTGGCACGTTGAAGAGACTGCTTCCTCCCCGGCAACGGCGCCAGAAATTCCTTTGACGTGGCTTGAGACTGCGTCGGGTATTTTCCCAAAGAGGAAGGGATGATGCAGCACAACGACGGTAAGTATTTCTCTCAGTTATGAAACAAAGGTATCAAACCAGTAGGAGGATCACGCAACACTATGTAAACAACACCTGCACACAAAGAACAAATACTTGCAACCCGACGCGAAAGAGAGGTTGTCAATCTCTCTACGGTAAAAATATAGATTAGGTTGTGATAGATTGGATAGATAGATCTCGCAAGAACACAAAATAAAAGAGGCAAATAAAAAGTGCAGCAAGGTATTTTTGGGTTTTTGGAATAATAGATCTGAAAACAAAAGAGGCAAAAAGATAGATCGGAAAGCAATATGTTGGAAAAGTAGACCCGGGGGCCGTAGGTTTCACTAGTGGCTTCTCTCATGAGTATAGCACACGGTGGGTGAACAAATTACTGTTGGTCAATTGATAGAAGATCAAATAATCATGACGATATCCAAGGCGATGATCATTATATAGGCATCACGTCCAACATTAGTAGACCGAAACGATTCTGCATCTACTACTATTACTCCACACATCGACCGCTATGCAGCATGCATCTAGTGTATTAAGTTCATGGAAAAACGGAGTAATGCAATAAGAACGGTGACATAATGTAGATAAGATCTATTCATGTAGGAATAGACCCCATCTTGTTATCCTTAATAGCAACGATACATGCGTGCCTTGCTGCCCCTTCTGTCACTGGGAGAGGACACCGCAAGATCGAACCCATCACAAAGCACCTCCTCCCATGGCAAGAAAAATCAATCTAGTTGGCCTAACTAAACCAAAGATTCGAAGAAGAAATACGAGGCTATAAGTAATCATGCATATAAGAGATCAAAGAAGACTCAAATAATATTCATGGATAGAAACTGATCATGAACTCAAAATTCATCGGATCCCAACAAACACATCGCAAAAAGTCATTACATCAAATAGATCTCCAAGAGACCATTGTATTGAGAATCAAAAGAGAGAGAGAAAGCCATCTAGCTACTTCCTACGGACCCGTAGGTCTATGATGGACTACTGACGCATCATTGGACAGGCACTAATGAGGATGATGAACCCCTTCGTGATGGTGTTAGATTGGATCTCGCGGTTCGGGAACTTGCGGCGGCTAGATGTATTTTTCGTCGACTCCTCTAGGGTTTCTGGAATATTTGGGTATTTATAGAGGGAGGCGGTGGAGGGGACTCCCGAGGCGGCCACAACCCATCAGGGCGCGCCCTGGTGGGTTGTGGGCGGCCTGGGCTCTCTCCTGGTTACTTCTTTGGCCCACTGGCCTTCTTCTAAAAATTCTCCAAAAAGTTTCGTCGCGATTGGACTCCGTTTGGTACTTGAAAGGACGTGGATGTCGCCTAGAAGGGGGGGATGAATAGGCGTTTTAAAATAATTACGGTTTAGGCTTGAAAAAATGCGGAATAAAACTAACGTTTAATATGTCAAGCACAAAACCTAAAACAACTAGGCTCACCTATGTGCACCAACAACTTCTCACTTCCACGTATCACCGTGGAGAACTCAAACCTATGCACCAAATGCAATGGCAAGGGCACACGGAGTGCCCAAGTCCTTCTCTCCCAAATTCCACCACAACAACAAATGTTATGGAGGAAATGAGAGGAAGAACGAAGAAGAACACGAAGAACTCCAAGATCTAGATCCAAGGGGTTCCCCTCACTTAGAGGAGAAAGTGATTGGTGGAAATGTGGATCTAGATCTCCCCTCTCTTTTCCCTCAAGAACTAGCAAGAATCATTGGAGGGATTGAGAGATAGCAAGCTCGAAGAAGGTCAACAATGGGGGGCAAACTCGAGCTCAAGAGATAAGATTCAATGGGGAAGAAGACCCCCTTTTATAGGTGGGGAAAAATCCAACCGTTATCCTCACAGCCCGCACAGAGCGGTACTACCGCTCCAAGGAGCGGTACTACCGCTAGGGCGGTAGTAGCCATATGAAACACTACTGCAACGAGGCAACAGGCTGGTAGTACTACCGGAGCGGTACTACCGCCTGCCCTCGCGGTACTACCGCAGGGGTAGTATTCAACAGCCACTCAGGTGCAGCACACGGCAGAAGACACCGTGAGGCAGCGGTACTACCGCTCGGGGTAGCGGTACTACCGCGCGTCCACGGATGTAAAAAATTACTTTCGGTCTACATCCGCTGGAGCTAGCTTCGAGAAAATATCCGGCACGGTAGTACCGGAAGTAATTTGCGGTACTACCGCCCGAGGGGCGGAAGTAAAAAATTACTTCCGTGCAACTACCGTAGGTGTACGCTACAGGTGCTGGAGACAGCGGTACTACCGCTCCTTGGAGTGGTACAATCGCTGGCACCTTGCGGTACTACCGCTCCGAGGAGCGGTACTACCGCTAGCCACTGTACTGCAGCACCTTGCTGCCTTCAACTACTCAGCTAGGAAAACGGAAGGATACAGTAAAACCAGAACTGCCATAACTTCTGCAAATGAGCTCCGAATTGAGCAAACTCAAGCTTGTTGGATAGAAAACGACAAATACTATCCAATAAGATATAGAGATGTGAAACCTCTATGAATGAAGAACCGGCAAAACCTCCAACATCGAAAACATCATAGAAGAAGCAGGTGAACTCCGTTTTCGATGAACTCGAGCTTGTCATGAAGATGACCATAAGCTCTAAAAATCACAGAGAGAAACACCAAACAAGAACCAATAAAGATGATGCAAGGATGCAATGGTTTGAGCTCTCTACGAACGATACGATCAAGCTACTCACTTGAGAGCCCCCCTTGATAGTACGGCTATCGATCCTATAACCCGGTCTCCAAACTATCACCATGAGACCGGTAAAATTCAAAACCTATCAATGGCAAACCTTTGCCTTGCACGAAGTCCACTTGAGCTAGATGATGACGATCTTGACTCCCTCAAGTTGGACCACCTTTCGTGATTGCGTTGGCTCGATGAAGGCTAGTTGATTGCTCCCCCATACTCCACTATGGGTGAGTCACTCTTCGGCACACCTTCACAAGTCCATTGTCACCACAATGGACGGCAAGCTACAAGCATTATTTCATCGTGATGCTCCACTTGAACTTGCACAACACAGCCTTGAGTTGATGTCATCCTCCATGGGTTGTATGTGATCTTCCTCTTGACGCAAGCCCATGGAAGCAAACCTAACCCCACATAGAACTCTCACAAAGACCATGGGTTAGTACACAAAGCGCAATGGACAATGCTTACCAAACCGTGAGATCACTTGATCCCACTCGGTGTATCTTCTACGCTTTGTGTGAAATCTTTTCTCTTCATAAAGATGATGTCTTGAAGATACACATGAATGTTCACACAATCTTCTTCTTCAAGACATGCTAGCAATTCGCTCAACACTCACTAGACCAATCTTTGGATAGATCCTTGGATACCACCTTGGTCAACACATAAACTCCTTGAAACCAACAAATGGACTTCAAGAAAAAGCCTATGGACAAATCCTACGAATATAACTCAACGCAACCATTAGTCCATAGAGATTGTCATCAATTAGCAAAACCAAACATGGGGGCACCGCATGTTCTTTCAGTACTGATATTCTGCGAAGTAAAAAACAAGCAAAAAAATAGCAACTGGCACTTGGCACTATGTCAATAGGTTAGTCCCAAAAAATGATATAAAGTTGCTATAAAATAATTGTAAAACATCCAAGAATGATAATATAACAGCATGGAACAAGCAAAAATTATAGATACGGTTGAGACGTATCAGAGCGCATCGCGCACATTCTAGTCTGCATATCCGCTAAGTCCGGTTGCGTCGAAGTTGGCACGGCGCTTGGCACGGGCGCTGGATGCCTCGCAGGAGGCACCGTCGCCCCCTTTGGCGACCTGCGCGTCTGTGTCGCGCTCGTTCCCTGCGAGTACCCTAGCGAGGTGCTCACCTTCATCGACCTACTGCCGTCTGCCGGCAGCAGCGTCGCCAACGACATCGACGACATCTACGTCCGTGTCGAGATGGTGACCACCGCATCGAGGCATCATCGACCGGCTGGGGCCTCTTGAGCCGCAACATGAGTGCGATGCTCGACGCCGCCTCGAGCGGCTAGCAATGTCCCAGGTATTGGAGGAGGAGGGCTCCGTCGGTCTGGTCTTCTTCATCCCTCGCATCCGGGGCGAGCCTTTCCCCATGGGCTTCATGTTGCCCAGCGACACCCCCAAGTACAACAACACCACCAAGCCAGAGGACTGGTTGGTCCACTACACCACCGCCGTAGGCATCACTGGCGGCAACAAGCATGTGGTGGTGCGCTACGTCCCCCTCGTGTTGGTTCGCTCGACCCGGACGTGGCTGAATAGCCTACCGGCCAACAGCATCAACACTTGGGCGGACTTCGACGAAGCCTTTGTGCGCAACTTCACTGGCACTTACAAGAGTCTGGGCCAGCCCTGCGAGCTCTCCATGTGCATTCAGGGGTCCGATGCGTCCCTCCACGACTACCTCACACGTTGGACCGAGTTGCGCAACTCTTGTGAGGGGGTCCACGAGGTGCAGGCGATCCAATATTTCACCGACGGTGTCGAGATGGCACCCTGCTTAAGCAAAAGCTCATGTGCTCCGAGTTGGCTTCCATGTCGGAGCTCATGGCCAAGACGAACAAGTACGCCACGGTCGACTCCGCGGTGCATGTTCTAGTCCGGCTCGATCCGGCCGGCAAGACGGTCTAGGCCCAGTCGGCAAACCCTTGGCCGGTTGGCCATCACAAGCAACAGCAGCAGCAGCAGCCGAACCACAACAACAAGCGGAAGGGCGAGCAGCCGGATGCTCGCTACGGCAGCCAGCAAGTCGCGACTGTCGAGGAAGAGCAACCGACAGACCAAGGCGGCAGCCGACACCAGTGGACTGGCAAGCCCGCCAGGCAGCCTAAGCTCACCTTCGAGCAAATGCTCGACGCGCCATGAAAGAACCACAGTGGCGGGAAGCCGTCTTCACACACGACCCGGTAGTGCAGCTGGACTCAACAGCTGGCCCAGGGCGACGGCCTTCCCCCTCCTCCGTCTCGGGCTCCGGCTCCAGCACCGACTCCAGTAGCCGGACAACTCCTCGATGACTTCCCCTGTCCGGACGCGGCGTACATCATCTTCACCAGCGAGGGTGACGACAAGCATAGCCAGCACAAGCGCCGACACGAGGTGAAACCCACTGTTCCCCCATCCCAGTTCATGCATTGGTCTGAGAGGCTGGTCACTTGGAGCCACAAGGACCACCCGGCTGAGATGCCTACGCCAGGCGGCTACCCCTTGTCCTCGACCAGACCTTCGCTTCGAAGAGGCTCACATGCCGCTTCTCGCGGGTGTTGATCGACGGTGTCAGCAACATCAACATCTTCTACCGCGACACCATGCTCAAGCTGGGCATCAAGGAGAACCAGCTGCAGCCCACCAAGACGGTGTTCCACGGCATTGTACCGGGGCACTCCTGCTCCCCCATCAGCAAGGTCCGCCTGGACATGCTTTTTGGCACCAAGGACCATTTCCGTCGCGAGTCGGTATGGTTCGAGGTGGTCGACCTAAGCAGCCCCTATCACGCGCTCTTGGGCCGGTCCACATTGTCCAGGTTCATGGCAGTGCCCCACTACGCCTACCTGAAGCTGAAGATGTCATGTCCCAAGGGCATCATCACCGTCGTCGTCGACTACAAGAAGTTTGTCGAGTGCGCGCAAGCCGGCAACCGGCTGGCCGAATCCCTGGTCATCGCCGAGGAGAAGCGCCAGCTTGACCGGCTCGTGGCTCTCGCGAGCGAGAAGCCGACCATCCCAGGCAGTGTTCTCGCCGCCCAATGACACCAAGTAGATCCCGCTCGACCCGGCAAACCCCTAGAAGTGCATCACCATCGGCTCCTGCCTCGACAGCAAATAGGAAGGCGAGCTCATCGACTTCCTCCGTGAGAATCGGGACGTCTTAGCATGGTCCCCCACTATACCCGTTGGGTTTCAAAATTTCCCATTTATGTACCCATGATTATATTTTTTACCCATACCCTTGTTCTAATAGGGTTTTTACCCGCCGGGTATGAGAGTAATGGGTACCCATTCCCATCCCTAGTCCAGGACTCCCTCAGGGGGGTTGACAACCCTCTTGCCCTCGTTGGGTGCAAGTGTTTGCTTTTGTGTGTGTAGATGCTGACGACGAGAGTTTGCGTGGTTCTCCTATTGGTTCGATAACCTTTGTTCTCACAGAGGGAAATACTATCCGCTACTATATTGCTTCACCCTTCCTCTTTGGGAAAAATCCCAGCGCAAGTCACAAGTAGCAATCTAACGAGAATTATAGGAGCAATGGGATCATCAGGCATATCAACTATCACAATATCAATCATGACATGACAATCATTTTTCTGAATTGTAACTCCATGCTTAATGCCTACTGCCCGAGTGAAAGTAGAATTATCCATATTCAATATGATCTCAGTAGTAGCATAAGGACCTAGATTGAGACTATCATAAACAAATTTGGAAATAGTGAAAACGTTAGTCCCGAAATCACATAAAGCGTTATTTTTTTAAAACCAATCTCAATCTCTATAGTAGGCTCAAAAGCATCTTCTTATTTAGCCGGTAACTTACTGTAAAGCTTCCTTCTTTCATCATCTAACTCATGTACCTTGGCTGCAACTTGTTCATAGAAAACATTATATGCTTCGTTTAGATACCTCGGGTAGTGGGTATTTCATAGATATCATCTTTACAAAATCTGCAATGGTATAATTATATTCTGGCACATGGCTTGTATCCAGTTCTTTAGTCTTCCCTTCTTTGTTCTCACCATCTTAACATCTTCAACCGGGTTAGGCTCCGGTTTACCTGCAAACTTGGCTAATACCAATGTTTGTATCTCTGAAATTTTAGCCACTTTTGCTTCCATGTTCTTGGATCTTGTATCCAAAATCTGCACATCATTTGTTAGTCTAGCAATCTTGCCGGTCAATTGACAAAGTAAGTTATCATGATTCTTCAAAATATTTTTGAAGTTTACATTCTGCTCAGTTTGACTAACAATGAAACTTTGAAGAGTAGCTTCAAGAGTAGTTCTATTGCTGCTATGAGCTCCATTAAAATTATTGTTTGCTCCATTGTTATTAGGATAAGGAATTCTAGGAGCGTATCCATTATTTTTACAATTGGGATTATTGCTATTGCGAGCAATAAAATTCACATTTCTAACTTCATTATTAGTGATGGCATTAACATTTACCTCTTCTTTACCTTTCATGATGGAGATTGATACGTCTCCAATGTATCTATAATTTTTGCTTGTTTCATGCTGTTATATTATCATTCTTGGATGTTTTACAATCATTTTATAGCAACTTTATATCATTTTTTGGGACTAACCTATTGACATAGTGCCAAAGTGCGAGTTGTTGTTTTTGCTTGTTTTTTACTTCGCAGAATATCAGTACCAAACGGAGTCCAATCGCGACGAAAATTTTTGGAGATTTTTTTTGGACCAGAAGACACCCAGTGGGCCAAAGAAGTGCCAGAGAGATGGGCCGTGGAGACCACAACCCACCAGGGCACGCCAGGGCCCCCCCGACGGGCCCTGATGGGTTGTGCCCTCCTCGGGGCCCCTCCCCACCGCCTCTGATGCCTATAAATTCCCAAATATTCAGAAACCCCCAAAAATAACCCTAGACTCCCCGCTCCGCCGCCGCAACTCTCTCTATCGACGAAAAACCAATTTGGAGACGTTCCAGTACCCTGCCGGAGAGGGGAATCCATCTCCGGTGGCCATCTTCATCATCCCGGCGGAGGCCATGACGAGGAGGGAGTAGTCCACCCTCGGGGCTGAGGGTATGTACCAGTAGCTATGTGTTCAATCTCTCTCTCTCTCGTGTTCTTGAGATGTCACAATCTTGATGTATCACGGGCTTTGTTAATATAGTCGGATCATATGATGTTATTCCCTTGCTATCATGTTGTGATGAATTGAATCTTTTCCTTTGAGATATCGTTATGTTGGATTGAACATTGGATTTGAGAATACTTGATATATGTCTTGCATATGGATACTCGTGGTGACAATGGGGTGTTCAATTGATTCACTTGATGTATGTTTTGGCACTCAACCTGCGTATTCCCGAGGTGACATTGGGGTAATCTATGCATAGGGGTTGATGCACGTTCTTGTCCTACGTTCTCCGATAGAAATCTTGGGGCACTCTTTGAGGTTCTTTGTGTTGGATTGAGTATTATGAATCTGAAATTGTTTGATGTGTATCGTATAATTAACTCATGGATACTTGTGGTGACATTGGAGTATCTAGGTGACATTAGAGTTGGTTGATGCGTATCATATGGTGTTGTTTTAGTACGAACTCTAGATAGATTGATCAGAAAGGATAACTTGGTGTTATTTTAGTACGAACTCCTGGATAGATCGATCGGAAAGGATAACTTTAAGGTGGTTTCGTACCCTACAAACAATTTATTCTTATGTTCTCCGCTAGATAAGAACTTTGGAGTGATTCTTCGTTACATGTTGAGGGATGGTTATGTGATCCAATTATATTAGCATTGTTGAGAGATTGCACTAGCGAAAGTACGGACCCTAGGCCTTGTTTTCAAGTATTGAAATACCGTTTGTGCTCACTTTTGCTACTTGCTACCTTGCTGTTTTTATATTTTCAGATTACAAAATCTATCATCCATATTGCACTTGTATCACCATCTCTTCGCCGAACTAGTGCACCTATACAATTTGCCATTGTATTGGGTGTGTTAGGGACACAAGATATTTTTTGTATTTGATTATAGGGTTGTTTGAGAGAGACCATCTTCATCCTACACCTCCCACGGACTGATAAACCTTAGGTCATCCACTTGAGTCCAGGGAAAATTGCTACTGTCCAAGAAAACTCTGCGCTTGGAGGCCCAACACGAGTCTACAAGAGTAAAGTTGCGTAGTAGACATCAGAGATGAGTTCATCAAGCTTGGTTATCAACTCCGTACTACTTTCTTTAATTGAATTCACCCTCTTGGGGGTGGTTCTTTCAACATGCCATTAGGCATGGTTCTCTTGCATATCATCAAGAAGTTTCTTGGCATCCTCTATAGGCTTTCCCATGACACTTCCTCCTGTAGCTGTATCAAGCATAGTTTTTGACATGTGATTTATACTATTATAATACATATGAATGATTAATCACTCCTCCATTCTATGGTTAAGGCATTTTCTTATTCCTTATTTCATTCTTTCCCACGCAAGCGCTAGTGGCTCACGTTCCTCCTGCTTGAAACCTGTAATAGGAGAACGTAGGTGCATATTTTTTGCAGGTGGCTAAAACTTAGAATTTTTTTTGCTGCAACAATCAGTCCAAGAAGTTATATTGCCTTTAGGCAAAGCTAAAAGCCATCTTTGCTTTTCCTCTCAAAGAGATACTAGGAAATAAATGCAACTTCAAAGCGTGATGATCATAATCCCTAATGCGTGTCATATTGCATAGTTCAGTAAAATTATTCAAGTGCATATCGGCATCTTCAGAAGCAAGGCCTCCAAATTGATCTTGTTGAACCAGGGAAACTAAGTTTGGTTTAATCTCATACTCAGCGGTTGCAACCTCAGGTTGTGCTATGGGTTCACGCATGAAGTTATCACTCGGAGTAGCAAAACTTTCAAGATTACGAGCCATGGTAATCTTTTTGGCGTTTTCAACTAACAAGACTTTCAAAAATAAAAATAAAAACAAAAACAAAAACCGAAACTAAACTTTAACAAAAACTCTAAACACAAAGACTAGGAAAACTAAACTCTTCCCCATCAACGGTGCTACAAAAAGGGCTTGATACTTCCTTTTTGTATGATCCGGTAACGAATCAAAAGTACCCCACACCTATTTCCCCAAGAAGTAACTTGGGTTATCAAACCCGCAAGAGGAAGGTTCCCTTGAAGCAATGGTCTCTAGCAAGCAATTGTTAAGAGATTAATTCCAGCTATTCACCGGATCAATCAAGCTAAGAGTTATGTAAAACTTATAATAATAAGAAGGTATGGGTATTGAGGTCTTAATGCTTACAACCATGTATTTGTGTTGGGACCAGATATGGTATTAATTTGTGCTTTAGAAGTCATCCATCGAGATGTGCTTGTTTGAACCGAAGTGGGGGATATGTCCAAATAACAGCTTGACCGACACGAGTCCTGCATCAAGAATAACTTGTCCTACCACAGGCCCTATCTATCGCGCGGGTTGCCTCGATAATTAAGAATATAATTATCAGACAAGAGCTTTGGGTTTTTACTACACCTCTTGAATCCCCAAGGATTGGATCGATGTTACCGTACTAAACCCTTCTGTCACTGGTGTTCAGAATAACTTCACGTTCTCCTTGCTCCTAGCCTCACCGTGACCCGCTCTCCATGATCCTGGGTACCTGTAGGGATGAAGAATGCAGACAAGACAAGAGACATGTACGTAACAGTTTTATGTTACACATACGGGACATTAACTCAAAGCCCTTCCATTGATCCCCAAAACAAATAGAGAGGGTTACAAGGCCTATGCCTCAACTCGTACCTTGACGAACTACTCACACATGGAGATCAGATCGCGAGAAGAAATCATTGAAGAACAAATCCTGAGGATTGATTGATTACAAATATGTCTTACAATGGTTGCCTTGTGCCATGCATGATTACTAGTATGGACTAGATGGAGATGAACTATGGTGGCGATGATGATGGCTATGGAGATGAGATGGCGGCAGCCAGGGTTGATAAAGGGGATGAAGATGGCTCTGTTGATGAAGACTTGTGTGGTGCTCGATGTTCTGTTGACATTTCGACTGGGTCCCCTTTATAAAAGTTGTACATGTAGATGAGCTGCCTCGGAATCCATGTCATACGACCGCTCATACGAGCGGTCGCGTTCGTATGAACGACGTCTTTTGCTTTGACGCCTCTGGTGCGCCTCCTGTTGATTTACTCCATCTCCTCCTTTAATCATTTCCATGTATTGGCTTGATTTAGTCCATTTGTAGCCCATTTCCTATAGATTCATAATAAAGAGAGGATTTGTGGAATCATTTGCATTCATTAGTCATTAGTACCAATATCGGAGCGAATGTCTCAATTTAAAGACATATCTCGATTTAAACAAAGGTGAAATGCGTGTAAAAATATCACTCATCATGTAGTCAAAAGATCCGAGCAAACCTGGCCACCCTCTAGCTTCAGGCATTGCGAAGATCCTCGCGGTGTATGCCTCAGTTGGTTCTCTCGAGTATTGAGGTCAAAACACCGAGACCACGACAGTAGCAAATCTTACCATGGAATCGCTGCATGTGCTCTCAAACATCCTTAGGTATTCGTCCCACGAATCAATGGTCGTGCCATATGCAAGCATCCGCAGTGCAGTCGTGCACTTATGGTAATCAGAGAACCCAATCCTTCTCGTAAAATCCTTCTTCAAGATGAAGTGGTCATCAAAGGACCAGACACCATGGTAGAAACGACCGAAGACATTTTTTCGCAATCGAAAGCGGCGACGAAAATTGTCAACTTATAGGGCATCCAAGGTAAAGTAGTCGTCCATCAGCGTCAAATGGGCGCGCGCCCCATTGCAGTTGAGCACTCAATGGCTCTTGATCGCTCCCTTGAAATTGAGAACATGATCTTCCACACACTCCACGTCTGCAAGAACCGCCTACATCATCGCCGTCTCATCCGTGCAGTCCTCATTAGATGAGCCGTCCGACAACCTAACATAGTGCTCGCATATGTACTCCATATCTTAATCCATTGCTTCATAGAAGAAGGGACAAAAAATTAGCACGACCATTTCAGCGAACACTTGTCGGGCATGGTGAGTACCGTAGGGATAGATGAACCTGTGCGACAGGCGAAGGAGAGGTATAGAACGGCGGTGGAGGAGAAGCGCTCTGGAGCCCGGATGTAGCGCCGGAGGAGATGGAGTCATCGAGTTCCGACAAGGGTGTGGCGGGGCGGCCAGGATGGTGGAGCGGTGGCGGAGGCAAGAAAGAAAACGAATGCATAGAAAGATGGAAGGATGAAGGCACGGGGTCCGGGAAGGGTTTTGGAGGGGTTTTGAATGGGTGGGGATGTCATAGTCCTACGTTACTGTGGTTCGGACTTACACATAGCCCTTCAAGTTTGTTTCGACTATATCTGAAAAATGCGTCTTTACCGATCGGCGGACCGATAGAGACCCACCTTGGATGGTTAAACACGTCCGAACCGATACAGACTCGCCTTGGATGACTAAACACGTCCGGACGGGGAGATCCCCTAAGGCCTCCGTTGGTTCATAAGATAGGATTATCATAGGAATAGGAAATTCGTAGGAAATGAAATGACATGCATCTCAAATCCTATGAGTAGAATTAGGAAAAAAGATATCATTTGATTCACATCATAGGAATTTTTTCCATTGAGTCTAGGTTTTTTTTTTCCTTTAAAATATGAAGGATAGGAACCAATCCTATATAGAAATAGGAATGCATTTCTACGAACCAAATGGCTCTAAAGGAAAAATGGCAGTAGGAGGAGACAGACGAGTTCCGGTGCTGCGTTGGACCATGGTCTGGTCCAAGCGGAAGCACTGGTCTCACGTGCCGTGCCAAAGGCAGACGTGAGGCTCCAATTTCCAAGATTGCACATGTGCTCCATCATCCCCCTCTATTTACAACGTGTTGTTTATATTTCAAATGGAAATCATTGCACTTACGAAAAGTGTTTGTTTATATTCCATCACTAATACAACTGTTTATTCCAAAACCATGTTTAAATCATGTATTCGACAATTATGTGCTGTCTTGTCTCGTGCATCCTGTAAACATGCTTCTAATCCATTGGTGTCTATCACCAGTTTGCCTTTCACGACTTTAACGGAGTCTCTTTTCAAGCATGCGAGACGTGTGCCTGCCATGCAATGCACCGGTGATGCATGCGTGATCGTGCAGAATACAAACGTAGCCAAGGTTTGTCTCCTCCTCCATGAGTACTGGCCACTGTACTCGCTGTGCATTCCACTATGCATCTTTCCATGCAAACTGCAAAACACCACCAAAAGAATGAAAACAAAGCAAACCGGCATCGGCAGCCAGCACGCATGCACGCACGCACGCACGGAGGCATGCTATCAATTCGTTCACCGGTAGCACAGCAACGCAAGCACGCACGGCGCAGTGCCTGCGTTGCCCAGGCGAGGTGACGAAAGCTGGGAACATGTCATCCGTGGATCATCTTTTTTCCGAAACATGGCATGCCTGAATCCTGTGAGCTGCAACGCAAGCATGCACATCACATTATCTACTCCCAGGTTTTTTTTTTTTTGAGAAATATCTACTCTCTGGTCTTTTCTTTTCTTTCCCTTGTGAGGGAGAAAGAGACAGAGGAAGAAAGTGGAAATGTTCACGGCCACCTACTAGTCCTAGTCCTAACTCCGTTATCTTTGTAGCCAATCAAACTCAAAGCGAGCCATTGAATTGAACCAAAAAGAAAAGCCCAGCATGATGGGCTCCCAGTCTGAGATGACACGGGACAGGGCCCAGGGTGAGTGCATTTGAGAATACATACCATCTCCTCAAAGCAGCCAAGACGTGGGCCAAAGCTTAACATGGTACTTTACCTTTCCCGGCGTCTGTCACGTGGGGCCGCCCGCCCGGCACCAGATCATGACCAGACCAGCAGCTAGCTTAAAAGCAACACTACACAGTGCAGAAGAAGAGGGCAAAAAAAAAAAAACATAAAGACCACCAGAAAAAGAAAGCAAAAAAAAACACACACCAACGAATCCTTATCATTCCAATGCTCCATGCATGGCCTTTCTGCCATGGGAGTGCGTACATGGCAACGTACGTTTGCTCGCTCGTTTCATCATTTCGTCTCCGCCGTTCGCGAGCGGCGGCTTTCCGTTGAAGTTTCCTCAGCGCGTCTGTGTACATCGAACGGCTAGCGGCTGATGGAAGCCCGGATTAAATTCGTGGAAAAGCACTGTGCCCATTGAAAGGACGTGGCGTGCGTGCGTGTCCGTCCCGAATTCGTGGTTAGATCGTGCGGTGATCATGTGCTTTCGCCGCGCTTAATTTGGAAAGATGAAACCCGTTCACACGTGCGGTGATCGGTCACTCGTTCGGAGCACGTGCCGGTACAGAAACTTCGGGATGTGCTGGACTCAAGTCCTGAAGTCCATAGAGCATTTCGTTTTGCGTTTGCACTAACAACACACAGCACTACGTGAATGCCGTCGCTGAAACATCTCCGGCTTTCTTTCTTTCTTTCTTTCTTTCTAGGAGTACGAAAAAAAGATAAACGGGACTGCTTTCTAAAGTTTTTATTTAGGACTAGAATAGATCACAGCTAAAGCACCAACACAATCTACTACGTCCGATTTATTAATCATTTTTTTTACTTTTTCAACCGATGTGGACGTAAAACGAGGTACACGTACATATCTTAATCCGAATTATCGCGCACGATTGAGATTGACCTGCCAATAAAACCTCGCCACAGAGTTCGCCTCGTCGGTGCACTGTTTTTTTTTTCCTTTACAAGAAGACAAGGGGGACACGTCGCAATAAAGGGCACGGCGAAAATCCAGTTCTCATCAATCAGATCATTAATCAAACATATGTTTGCTTTAAACATAATCATGCATGATCATACGTCCCTTGCTGTAGCATTGATCGATATAGTACTAGCCGAAGCTGATGGAGTAGGCCAGGCTCCCAAAGCATTAGTTGGCGGCGGAAGCTAGCGATGGTCATGACTCATGATCAACGGCCTTATTGCCCAAGTTGATAAGCGCGGGCTTAGATGGGATGATTAGCCTGGCTGCATGCTTTGACTACAAGGTACGTGACCTTGGAGAAATCGGAGTACGCATTATATATAAACCATGGGCCATGGCATGATCGATCGAGCGTGCCATCCATGCAACGAACTGCCAAACTCATGATTAAGTCGATCGACCGTAGGCGACTATGATATTACATTGCATTAGATGCATGGATTCGAGCAGATGAGTTTGCAGTTTTGTCACACTTGCTGTCCCTGCCATAGTGCCATGCAACGCTAGCTCGGATGATTGGCCGAGGGCCGTTTGGACTCTTCCGCGCCAGATTATGTGTGGTACTGCTCCCGCTAGCTCCGCCGTCTCTTCTTTACAAAAATGATGTTGCGAACGTATCCTCTGGATGATGGAATATCCAGTCAGAAGTTTTGAAGGTCGATGAGAAATGAATAACCGAATAAGGTGAAAGCTGTGGATAATAATTGCCACGTTTGAGTCATGAATCATGGACGGATGGTCCAGCACACGATCAGGGCTGAGAACTGGGAATGTGCATGCTTCGGTCCGGAAAGCTGCACTCTGACTAGGACAAGTACTGTTCCTCCTGGGTTTTCACATTTGCATGATAAGAACATCTACAGCCGGACCTAGCAAATCTAACCCCTTAAATGCCTGCGGACGCGCCCGGTCAGTGACCGGGCGTGTCCGTTTTGAGCCCCTATAATTTGGTCCGCGCAGCCACACTTCTCATTTTTCTTCTCATATGTCCGGTCACTTGCACGTGATTGGTGGAGAAGAAAATAGAGAAAAAAATAATGAATAAGAAAAGAGAAAATGTGGTCCGGAGTGGGGTCGCGTCCTACGTGGTGGACTGACCGGGCGTGTCCGGGCACGTCCGCGAGCCCTCATATCGTCCCCATATTTGAGATGGATATGAGGGGTGCCGGTCAGTCCGGACGTTTGAGACGGATATGAGGGATCCGGTTGGGTCGCATTTTTGTGACCGGTCAGTTACCGGGAGGGCGTTCCGGACATTTGAGGAGCATATAGGGGGTCCGGCTGTAGATGCTCTAACAATGCATCCATTCTTGGGCTTTATCTCATCCGTTGCAATCCGTTCAGAAAAAACAACATTTAAAGAACTGCGTAGAGGAACATGATAGTAACAGAAATGAAAGGCCTGATTTGGGCGAGAAATTCTGCACAACTCGTGCCTCATGTGAAACGTAGAGAGAAAGAACTGCGGACTAGGATTGCATGGGCCATGGGGCCCAGACGGCAGTGAGAGTGGTGTGCAAAAGAGCCGGGACATGTCCCCCGAATCCGAGGCTCTTCTAGCCCAACGGCTACGGACAGTGCGTTTGAGGCTACTCCTCCAGCTCCAGCCCTATATACTTGTCTCTTTACCATGCGCGGGGCCCACGCCCTGACCTCCTGACGGTACTGGACTCATGTGCCTCTGGCTCCTGCTCCAGTCCGATCCATCACGTGCAGGCCTTACTCATGGGCCCCGATGTATGGGCCAGCTAACCCACGCGGCCGCGCCCACGCTGGGGTATAGTGCGTGCCCCACCTGTCATTGAGGTGTGAATTTTCATACTGTGGGACAGCTATGGTCCATCGCACAATGCTTTTTTTGCGCGGGAAGCTTTAATTTCTTTGCGCGGGATTGCAAACTGCTTTTGTATCAATCCTATAATTTTATAGAACTTTTTTTAACTCGATGCATATGCAGACGCTCGTACATACACACATACATATTTTATGTTCTATAAAATGGGTAATTTATAGAACTTAAAACATACAATTGTCGTACGGAAACATGCTTCATGAGGTGTCATTTGTTTCGCGAAGACAAACATTTGATCAACAATTGCTCCTGTACTATATCAAACCTTATACAAACAACTATCATAAGAAAATAAAGATGAAATGCATCTAGTGACATGAACTTCATGTCGGATAAACCTTGTATTTCGGAAGTAATTATTGGTCAAGGGCTTGTCTTAACATCCGCAAAAAAAAAGGCTTCTCTTAACGAAAGCAAATGCACTTTGCATGAAGAGACAAATATAAACAAAAAGGGTGCATGTTCAACGGTATGATGTTCGTTGGACTTTTAGTGAAGCGGAAAAAAGGATAGGCAAGAAAATGTGGTTGTCCGTTGTATTATGTACATGTTGCCTGCATATTATGATATTATATGACGGGGTTTATATAGGCAAACCTTGTTTAAAAAAAGAGAAAAGTATATTTTTGGTCCCTCAAATTTCCCAAAAGTATAGACTTGGTCCCTTAAAAAGATTTGATATACATTTGGTCCTTCAAGTCTCAAAACCGGATAAGTTTGATCCAAAACCAGATCTCGAGCATGTTGACCGGGTTTGACCAGATTTGACCGCGTTGACCAGGTTTAACCGATGAACAGTAAATTCAAAATAATAGCAAAAAATCTGATTTTTTTTTACAACCAACATGCTTGGGTGCGCTAGGTGCGTGTAAATTTTTGTGGTCAAATAACATCCGAGGAGCTTTAGAAAAAAAACATTTTTTGGTTTTTTCTGTGTGCCAAAATTTGTTTTTTTTTGCCACGAGCTCCTCGAATGTCGAAACACCACACAATGTTTGATGCACCTAGCGCACCCAAGCATCTTGGTTGCCACAAAATTTCATATTTTTTGGAATTTGTTTGCTATTTAATAGAATTGACTGCTCATCGATCAAACCTGTTCAACATGGTCAAACCCTGTCAAACATGTTGAAAATCTGGTTTTGGACCAAACTTTTCCGGTTTGTGACTTGAAGGACCAAATGTATACAAAAAATCTTAAGGGACCAAGTCTATGCTTTTGAGGAACTTGAGGGAGCAAAAACATACCTTTCTCTTAAAAAAGGCAAATGATCATTTGTCATCTACAATATGTTTTTAGTATCTCTTGTGCCAAGGCGATTTCTTTTGTTTATTGTTGTGTTATGCTATTTGATAGTGGAATCCAGTCTAGTTTGGATCGTATGGAAAAAAATGTTAAAAACAACATATCATCTCTATAACAGAAAACATATCGTTCAGTTATTGTTGTGAAGTTGCATTTTTAAGGTGAACACCGTGCCTAGGGTCTATAAGACTAATCATGTTTTTCTTTTTAGAAAAAAAAGAACTCGTGAATTGGGACACCAGGAATCCTGGATTTCTATACGAAGTATATAAAAAAGCTGACACATTTCAACATTGTTGTTTAGATATCAATCAGGGGACACGAATATTACAAACACAAAAAGACAAAACAGCATGAGGTCCTGTCTTTCTCAAAATTTCTGGTGAAATAGTAGTGCACTTTATAAGATAGCCATTTCATTGGTAGTGCCATTTTTTTCCTACAATTTTGTTCTCTAAAATTGTTATGTTTTCAACTGCTATTTTTTTACAGTACATACAATCTATGGTTGGATTGTTAAGAACAGTGATATCCTGAATCCATCAGAGATCAAACCTTAATTTTTTTTGCGGGAACAAAACTTGTATTACTCAATCACCACACCCTTACAATCATCTGCAACTATCTACAAAACCTGAGGAGGATCGTGACCGAGCCATGTCATGGTCCTTTTATTAACTCTACCAAAAGTAGCTAAACTATCACTCGCTTTATTTTGCGATCTAGAAACGAGAGTAATACAAGTTTGTCGAAGACTTAAGAGATATCTAATCTCATGAACTAGAGAAGAGTATGCCGATCGATCGATACCACCACATGTGATCATAGAAATTGCGACTGAAGAATCCATCTCAATTGCAATAGGGAGATATGATCGTCGTAACGAGAACGAAAGCCCCTCCATGCAAGCACATAACTCCGCCTCCAACGCATCTCTGCAAGAAAATAAGGCTCTACAGGCCGCAAAAATAACCTCCCCCGCAGAATTCCTCAAGATCATCCCTGCTCCGGCGTCATCACTCGTCACAAAGGACCCATCAGTATTTAGTTTCGCCCATCCATCCAACGGCCTAGTCCACCTTGTCACCACCGCCACTTCCTGCATCGGAGCCTAGGGGTGGTCCAGAGAGACATACAACTTCCCCTTTGCAAGGTCAATATGAGTGTTCAATTTAAAGGCCATCACCGACTCCATGTAGCTCATTAGAAACCTGATCGAACCATCCATAGGTGGGGCAGGTTTAGCGTGGACCACCTCATTGCGTATATACCAGCTCCTCCAGAAGATCATGAGCAACATACTCCTCTCTACTAGACTCCTTGGCGCAAGCACCTACACTGCAAGAGCCACTCCTTTCCACAGTTTTCAAAAGACCGAATTTTCGGCAGTCTCCACAGCTTGGCCATTGACAAGTACAGGTCACGCCCATATTGGCACCGGATAAATGGATGCAAGTTGTCCTCCTCCTCTACTCCACACACATGACATAAGCTCGTTGTCTCAAGACCGATTTTATGTTTGTTCTTCCAGCTCGGCAATCCATCAGTTGCCATCCTCCACACAAAATTTGTTACCGTAGGTGGCGCGCCACAATTCCAAATGAACTTCCAGCAACTTCGTCGTCCAGACGGCGACAACCTAGATGAGGTCGCGCTCCCTCGGTGCAACTCGTAAAATGCCAAGTGATACGCACTTTTAACTGTGAAATTTCCGAGCTTCTCCGGCCCTCATGCAATAACGTCATCTCCCTGTCTCGGCGATGCTCTAATTTTTAGAATCAAATCAACATCCGCTTCGACAAAATATTGTGTAACGAGCTCAATATTCCACGAGCCATTTTCAATTTAGCGAGTCTAAAACAAATCAGGTACGACATATACCTTGCCTTGAGATAGGTTTGTAAGAGAAGGGCCGCGGAATCTAATTGTCTCGCCATACTCTTATGCTTCTTCCGTTTCCAACTCGCCATATTAGCCCTTTCTTTAGTAGATCCAAGCCATGGCTAATGGCCTGCCATGATGATGAGGCATTACCTGTGAACACCGTATCCTCAAGCTTGCCCTCAGGATAGTATCTTGATTTAAGAACTTGTGTGCATAGACTTTCTGGTCTAGCAATGAGCCTCCAAGCTTGGCGAGCGAGGAGAGCTTGATTGAATGGACGGAAATCCCGAAAACCAACATCACCCCTATCCTTTGGCTGCATAAGATGATCCCACCCTTTCAAGTGCACTTTCCTTCTCCCTTTCGCCGATCCCCAATAATAGTTCCTCACCGTCCTAGTGAGGTCATCACAGACTGAGAAGGGGAGTTTAAAAACCCCCATTATGTAGGTTGGCAAAGATTGCACCACTGATTTAATTAGGACCTCTCTCCCCGCTTGCGCTAACTGCCCGTCACCCCATTGGACAAGTCTTTTGGTAAGACTTGTTTGTAAACTTTGGAACTTGCCTTTTGACATACGCCCCTCCGGAGTGGGGAGGCCCAAGTATTTCTCCTCAACGACAAGACTTGTGACATTTAGAGCATCTCGAACCTGTTCTTGAATTTGGACAGGACATGCTTCACCAAAGAACATGGAACATTTATTATAATTGAGACTCTGACCGTGGTTGCGCCATAAACATCTAGTGCTTCTTTCACACATAAAGCTTGTTCTCTTGAAGCCTTAAAGAAAAGCATAGTATCATCAGCAAACATCAAATGTGAAATACTTTCTTCTCTTCTACAGACCTTGACTTGCTCAATAGCTCCACTCTGAACTTTACTCCTCAAGATGGCAGAGAGACCGTCCGCCACAAACAAAAATAAGAATGGTGAAAGTGGATCTCCTTGCCGTAGCCCTCGCGGCGGTGCAAATGAATCCAAGAGAGTTCCATTTAATTTAACAGAGTATCTCGCCGAGGTGACACATGTCATTATCCAGTCGATTCGTCCGCTTCAAGAAATTCCAATCCACCCTATCATAAGCTTTAGAGAGGTCTAGCTTATAAGCACAAAAACTCTTTGTAGGGTCTTTTTCTTGCTTAATATAATGGATACACTCAAACGCAACAAGAGCATTATCAGTAATCATCTTGCTAGGAATAAAAGCACTTTGCTCCACCGATATCAAATCATCCAATAGCGGTCTCAACCGGTTCACTAGGCACTTGGAAATAACTTTGTAGAACACATTACAGAGACTGATAGGCATGTAGTCAGATATCTTAGCAGGGTTAGTAATTTTTGATATAAGAACAATGGAGGTAGAATTGACTCCCTCACACAAAACCCCGGAGCAAAATAAATCTTTGACAGCTGCCATTACCCCTCCTTCACCGTACTCCAATTCCGTTGAAAAAACCGAGCTGGAAAACCATCCGGCACTAGCGCCTTTAGGGGTCCAATCTGAAACATGACGTCTGATATCTCCTTGTCTGTAAACGGCGCACACGCATCCCATTAAGACATTTTTTCCCAATGGTTACAAGGTTATCGTCAAAATTCCCGCAAACAAAAAAAAAGGTTATCGTCATGGTGGTGTACTTGTGTTGATATCGTCAATTTTAAACTTCCACATCGTGTGAGGTTATCTGTATGGTGGTGGTGTGGTGTGCATGTAGATTTACATCAATTATTGTACTACTCTATGTTACCTCTAAGACGATTGTAGGTAAACTAGGGTTTGCGCCGCCATGGCGCACGCGTGATCGGATGCGTTTCTGATCCGTCTCCGAGCATGAGTCTACGTGATTCTCGATCCTCCGGTTCCCGGGGGGAGTCTAAGTCGTCTACGAATCGTCTTCGAATGACGGAGCCTGGCCGAGTCTTGGGCAGGAAGGAAACTGAGGTCGGCGCCTCTCTTTTAAAGTGCCCCGATCGGAGCTCTTGGACAGATCGTCGAGTTTGCTACACAAATCCGCTCTACGCCGCCGCCGATCCTCCTGGTTCTCGCGCACGGCCGCTGTCGATGTCGTCCACTGGCGATGGGGGTGATCCCCACCCGAAGTCGTCTGGTGGTGGCGTGATAGTGCCCGTGTCTCACCGGGAGTCGATCATGGCGGCCATGGAGGAGACGGACCACACGAGTAATTGGGACGAGAAGGAGGGAGAGGGCGTGGACGGCCCGGCGGTTAGGGTTGATGGGGACGTCGAGCTGCATGATGATGTCGTCATCGATGAGGAACCAGTGGTGGAGCCGACGGCGGCGCCGCCACGCTGGCGTTTGTTGGGCCGATACGTCAACCATTGGAGGCCGAACGTGGATGACATGACGGAGCACTTCAGTCAGGTCTGGAAGTTGAGGGCAGCTGTGGACATAGCCCGGATCAAGAACAATTGGTACGCAGTTACCTTCTTCGCGGAGGGAGACTACAACTTTGTGGCTAGAGGTGGACCTTGGATCTTCAAGGGCAATGCGTTGATTGTTGGACCGTGGAGGGGAGAGGAGCAGCCATCTGAAGCTTCACTCGATGAGGTACCGGTCTGGGTGCGGATCTACAATGTTCCATGGGATAAGCAGACGGTCGCCTACGGCAATTTCCTCGGCGGCCTCCTGGGTACTGTTAAGGATGTCGATGCTGAGATTGATGGGAGCAGGGTCCGTGAGTTCTTGCGCGTTCGGGTGGAACTACCGCTGTCTAAGCGTCTGCAGACCAAGATCACAGTGGGTAGGCCTCCGGCCAAGCAGATGGTGTACCCGCTGCGATATGAGAGAGTTCCTCACTTCTGCTTCTGGTGTGGCTTCATTGGACATGATGATAATCAGTGTGAGAAGAAACGGCTAGGTGTTCCCTCAAGGGCATACGATGAGGGCCTGCGATGCTCCCCCTACAAGAAGTTTGAGAACCGTTCCTCTTTTGTGGCGCCCGGTGCCCAGCCGGCGGCGAGAAGGGGCCTGTTTTCCTCAAGCAATGCTCCTTCGGAGGTCATGGGTAGGCCGCGGGAGAACCGCCGTGGCAGGAGGCAGCAGGGTAACGCGCAGTCGCAGCAGCAGACGGACGAGATCCCGGAGAGGGTGGATGTGCGTGATGGCTTTGAGGACAGGGAGAACCCGGGCACAGTGCGGGTGGATGATGACCTATCTTCGCGCGTTCTGGCTATGAAGATGCATCTAGCGGATCAGGCAGGAGAGGGAAGTGGGGGAAGATCGGGCCGTGCTAGCTCTGTTCCACCGTCGTTCGTGTTCATGGGAGAACGCGTTCCTTCGCCCCTCCCTTTCGCGGTTCGGCCCCCCAGCCTTGTGGGCAGCCGCAGCAACAACCTGGGGAGCTCGGAGATGGTTCCGGCGTTACACAACCTGGTCACGGTGTCGGAGTACTCCTCGGCTGACTCCGATCAGAACATGCAAGAAGCAGACTCGGTCTTGGGTAAGCGGGGGTTCCGTCTCCGAGTGGAAGGTGATGCTGATGGCTCGGGGGCGCTAGTACCTCATGCTAGGGCTTGCGACGGCAACACTCCGAAGAAGGGCAAGCTGCAGGCTCGGGCTCTGGCGCGGCACAACAAGAAATCAAAGGAGGTAGGGGATGAGGCGGAGGATATGGAGGCAACCGATCACGGGGCCATCGGTGAACTGACGGGGTTGGCGGTGCCGCCCCGTCAGGAGCAATGAATTGGATAAGTTGGAACTGTCGGGGGGCGGGGAACTCCTCGACAGTTCGTGATCTTGTGTCGCTGGTTAGGACGCATTCCTCGAGTCTTGTCTTCCTTTGTGAAACTAGACAGAATAAATAGAAAATGTTTCGTCATAGGAATAGGCTTGGTCATGCTGGCTTTGAAGGTGTCAACTGTAATGGTCGTAGTGGTGGTCTTGCTTTGTATTGGCATGAGTCTATGTATGTCGATATCCAGGAGGCTAATGAATGATTCATCGATGTTTACTTGCGTGTGTCGGCGGATGCACCATTGTGGCGCGCTACCTTTGTGTACGGAGAGCCCCGTGTGGAGAACCGTCAACTCATGTGGGACAAGCTCAGGAGTTTGCATGCCCAGAGCTCGCTGCCGTGGCTCATTCTTGGTGACTTCAATGAAGCTATGTGGGACTTTGAGCACCAATCCGAGACACCACGAGCTCCTGGACAAATGGTAAACTTTCGTGATTGCTTAGAGGCTTGTGGCTTAACTGATCTTGGCTTTTCAGGGCACCCGTTCACATATGATAATAGAAGGAGTGGAAGAGCTAATGTGCAAGTCCGGTTGGAACGAGCGGTGGCATCCAATGATTGGAGGGATTTATTCGTTCAGGCTGCAGTGTCTCATCTGGTGTCTTCGGCGTCCGATCACTGTCCCTTGCTTTTGGGGTTGTCGCTGGAGCAGGACCAGCGACTGCCTAGTTGTCGGCACTATGAATTGATGTGGGAGCGGTCCCCGGCACTTGAGGCGATCATCGCCAACTCGTGGACGAGCAGGGGCACCAAGCGGCACTTGGGGGATGTGCGGGAGGCTCTACGCTCGGTGATGGCCGACTTGCATGCATGGAGTAACAAAACTTTTGGGAATGTTACCAGAGAGCTTGAAAAATCACGCTCCAGAATAGAGGAATTAACACATATGAATGCTGATGGCCGAGAGATACGAGCGGAGATGGACAAGATGAACGAACTCCTCTACAGAGAGGAGATGCTATGGCTACAGAGGTCGAGAATGGAGTGGCTGAAAGAGGGGGACCGGAACACGAAGATGTCCCACCGCAAGGCGGTTTGGCGGGCAAGAAAAAACAGAATTCGAAGTTTGACAGATGAGCACAGGGTGGCGCATACGGAGCAGCATGTGATGACGAGCTTGGTTAATAATTATTTCCAGAACCTGTTTACAGCGGATCCTCATCTTGATCCAGGTGATGTCCTTCATTTGATTCAGCCTAAGGTTTCTGCTAATATGAATGAGGCTTTGTGTAAAGAGTTTACAGATGAGGAGATCTCGGATGCCATGTTCCAGATTGGGCCTCTCAAAGCACCGGGGCCGGACAGGTTCCCGGCCAGATTTTTTCAGCGCCATTGGTCAGTGGTTAAGGATGACATCATTGCCGCAGTCAAATTATTTTTCTCTTCCAGTATTATGCCCGAAGGTGTTAACAGTACTACCATAGTGTTGATCCCCAAGATTGACACCCCGGTGCGGCTCACTGATTTTCGTCCCTTCAGTTTGTGCAATGTCATCTATAAGGTCATCGCTAAATGCTTGGTGAATAGACTACGACCCCTGCTGGATGAGTTGGTTTCCCCGGAGCAGAGTGCGTTTGTGCCAGGTAGACTAATCACTGATAATGCCCTCATCGCTTTCGAGTGCTTTCATGCTATAAAACAGGAAAAGGACCCGGAGCAGAGTTTTTGTGCTTATAAACTGGACCTATCGAAGGCATATGATAGGGTGGATTGGGTGTTCTTGGAACGAGTGATGCAACAGTTGGGTTTCTCTCACCAGTGGGTGGTTTGGATAATGCGGCGTGTTACCTCGGTGAGCTATAATGTTAAACTAAATGGAACCCTCTCGGATTCTTTCGTTCCAACTCGGGGGCTATGGCAAGGTGATCCCCTCTCACCCTTTCTTTTCCTGTTTGTTGCTGATGGTTTGGATGCTATACCGAAGCAGGATATTCATGCTCATTGGATTTCTCCCATACGGGTATGCGCGCATGCTTCGGGGATCTCCCATCTTTTGTTTGCGGATGACACCTTGATGTTCTTCTGGGCGAACGAGACTGAGGTACAACACGTGAAGGCGGCTCTTGGGAGATACGCACGCGCCACGGGTCAGCTAATTAACCCGAACAAATGTTCTATCATGTTCGGGCCGCACTGCCCGGAGGGGAGGAAGGCGGAGGTGATGCTCACTTTGGAGGTGGATAATGAAACCTTCGAAGAGAAGTATCTTGGCTTCCCCACCCCGAACGGGAGGTTTGCGAGAGGGAAACTGAAAAATGTGCAACAAAAGCTGACGAAGCGCATCATCCAATGGGGAGAGCTCATGTCCCAGGCCGGTAGGGAGGTGCTCACATTAAGGCGGTGGCGCAAGCCCTTCCTACATTCCTCATGAGCATCTTCAAGTTCCCGAGGAGTACTTGCGATGACCTTGGGCGCATGTGACACCCCCAATTTCGACCGTACGCTAATCATACACGCAAATGCGTACGACCAAGATTAGGGACTCACTGGTCGATTTCACAACACAACACTAGACACAAATTAAAGTCATACAGCTTCATATTACAAGCCAGGGGCCTCGAGGGCTCGAATACAAAGCTCGACAAGCACGAGTCAGCGGAAGCAAATAATATCTGAGTACAGACATAAGTTAAACAAGTTTTGCCTTAAGAAGGCCAGCACAAACATAACAACGGATCGAAAGAGGCGAGGCCTCCTGCCTGGGAACCTCCTATCCTACTGCTGGTCGGGGGCAGCCTCCACGTAGTAGTAGGCTCCGGCGGTGGTGTAGTAGTCGTCTCTGGCGTACTCCATCTCCTGGGCTCCGTCGTCTGAACGCGGTAATCGTATCGAGGGGAAAGAGAAAGCAAAGCAGCGGTGAGTACTCATCCAAAGTACTCGCAAGACTGACATCAGAACTATGCTAAGTATGCATCAGTATCAAGGAATGGGGTTATATCTGGACTGACTGCAGAAAGCAAGAATAGGGGGAGGGCCTAGTCCTATCGAAGACTAGCATCTTCAGCATCTTGCAGCAGTAGAAGAGAGTAGACTGGTATCTCATATATAGTCATATTATTGTAGCAATCTTATTAAGTAACCACGCCCAGAGATTCTTCCTCGACTCCCTGCGAGGAAGCAATCTCGGAGCCAACATTCATTTCAAATTAAATCACAATTATAGTTGTAGTAGGCCAAGGTACAACTCCAAGTCGTCCTGTTATCGTGGACACGGCTATTCGAATAGATAATTCATCCCTGCAGGGGTGCACCGCATTTCCAACACGCCTGATCACCTCCGGCCGGACACACTTTCCTGGGTCATGCCCGGCCTCGGGATAGCAGCACGTCATCGCCCCACCTAGGCTCAACGAAGAGGCCAGCCCGCCGGTCTAAATCCTAAGCACACAGGGGTCGTGGGCCCACTTGCCCTACGCGCTCCTGCACGATGCGAAGGCGGCCGGAAGCGGACCTAGCACACTCCAGTCCAAGAGCTGTACCGTCCAGTCCAATCCGGCGCGCGTCGCTCCATTGCTGACGTCCGAAGAGCTTCGGCTGATACAACGACGCTGAGTACCCATAACTTCTCCCACGCGATGGTTTGGTGCGTAAAAAGGCCAACGACCCAACTCAGATCAAATACCCAACCCATTAGCATTTTATTAATGCGGGGAAAGCGCGACCCATGAAGTGCGGTCCCGTCACCCCGTCTCGAGGATGTGTGGCAAGGGCCTCTCCTGCCCGTCCACGCCTCATCATCATCAAACCATGGGTACCCCTCAGGGCCGACCCATCACCAACATGTTTCTATAACCAGGTCATAGTAACTGTGTGTATAAAACATCAAGACGGAACCTGAGGAATCACCCTCAAAGGGCCCCGCTCGATGAAACCGTCAAGGTGGACTTAGAGGAATCACCCTCGAGGGTCCCACACTTGAGGGGTTGCACGACAGAGTCATCATCGGGAGTGGTGAAGGAGGAATCACCCTCGATAACCACGACCGACTAGCTGCACTACAGAGTTAGCATCATGAGTACTTCACGAGGTGTCACCCACGGTACTCGATAGTAACTCTGCAGAGTCGTACAACTAAGGGGTGTGCGGTGATGTGAGGGGGGCCTGGTGCTGGGGAACGTTGCATGGGAAACAAAAAATTTCCTACGCACACGCAAGATCTATCCATGGTGATGAGCATCTACGAGAGGGAGAGTGGATCTACATACCCTTGTAGATCGCTAAGCGGGAAGCGTTAAGAAACGCGGTTGATGTAGTCGAACGTCTTTGCGATCCAAATCGCCGAGCGTCCCGCGATCCCATCACGATCCATCTTGCGATCCAATCTCGATCCGTCCCGCGATCCCATCACGATCCGTCCCGCGATCAAATCACGAATCGTCTCGCGATCCTGATCATGGTCCTTCCGATCTAGCGCCGAACGGACGGCACCTCCGCGTTCAGCACACGTACAGCTCGATGACGATCTCCGCCTTCTTGATCCAGCAAGAGGGAGCGGAGAGGTAGAAGAGTTCTACGATGGCGCGATGGCGCGGCGGCGATGGTGGTGGAACAATTCCGGCAGGGCTTCGCCTAAGCACCGCTGAAACTAGACTAGAGGAGAAACCGATCTAGATGAAGTAGAGGGAGCACGTGGCAATTAGGGTTAGCTCTTCCCTCTAAATCCTCTAGTATATATAGGAGGGAGGGAGGGGAGGAGGCAGCCTCAAACCCTCAAGGTTTGGCCGAAATTGGAGGTGGATGAGTCCTACTCCAATCCTATTAGGAGTAGGATTCCTCCTCTCCACTTGGAAACCCTTTCCACCTTTCCTCCTTTGGATTTTTTCCACCCAAAACCACATGGGCCTTAGTGGGGGGGTTAGGCCAGCCCACTAGGGGCTGGTTTGACTCCTCCCACAGCCCATGAGGTCCTTTGGGTCGAGACACCCCTCCCGATGGTCCCCGGTACCCCTCCCGGCACTCCCGGTACACTACCGAAATACCCGAAACTTTTCCGGTGACCAAAACAGGACTTCCTATATATCAATCTTTACCTCCGGACCATTCCGGATCTCCTCGTGACGTCCAGGATCTCATCCGGGACTCCAAACAACCTTCGGTCACCACCATACATAACTCTAGTATATCGAAACGTCACCGAACCTTAAGTGTGCAGACCCTGCGGGTTCGAGAACTATGTAAACATGACCAAGACACCTCTACGGTCAATAACCAATAGCGGGACCTGGATGCCCATATTGGTTCCTACATATTCTACGAAGATCTTTATCGGTTGAACCTCTATGTCAAGGATTCAGTTAATCCCGTACGCTGTTCCCTTTGTTCTTCGGTATGTTACTTGCCCGAGATTCGATCGTCGGTATCTCTATACCTAGTTCAATCTCGTTACCGGCAAGTCTCTTTACTCATTCTGTAATACAAGATCCCGTGGCTAACACTTAGTCACATTGCTTGCAAGGCTTATTGTGATGTTGTATTACCGAGTGGGCCCTGATATACCTCTCCGTCACACGGAGTAACAAATCCCAGTCTTGATCCATGCCCACTCAACAGACACCCTCGGAGATACCTGTAGAGCATCTTTATAGTCACCCAATTACGTTGTGATGTTTGATACACACAAGGTATTCCTCCGGTGTCAGTGAGTTGCATGATCTCATGGTCATAGGAACAGATACTTGACATGCAGAAAACTATAGCAATAAACTGACACGATCATATGCTATGTTTATAGTTTGGGTCTTGTCCATCACATCATTCTCCTAATGATGTGATCCCGTTATCAAATGACATCTCATGTCTATGGCCAGGAAACCTTGACCATCTTTGATCAACGAACTAGTTAACTAGAGGCATACTAGGGACACAGTGTTGTCTATGTAGCCACACATGTATTTGAGTTTCCAATCAATACAATTATAGCATGGATAATAAAGGATTATCACGAACAAGGAAATATAATAATAACCAATTTATTATTGCCTCTAGGGCATATTTCCAACAGTCTCCCACTTGCACTAGAGTCAATAATCTAGTTCACATCACCATGTGTTTTACATTGTTATGAATCTAACACCCAATGAGTTCTGGGGTTCGATCATGCTTTGCATGTGAGAGAGGTCTTTAGTCAACAGGTCTGCGGCATTCAGATCCGTGTGTACTTTGCAAATCTCTATGTCATACTGTAGACACTACTACCACACTCCACTTGGAGCTATTCCAAATGGCTGCTCCACTATACGTATCTGGATTGCTACTCAGAGTCATCCGGATTGGTGTTAAAGCTTGCATCGACGTAACCCTTTACGACGAACTCTTTATCACATCCATAATCGAGAAATATTTCCTTAGTCCTCTAGTTACTAAGGATAATCTTGACCGCTGTCCAGTGGTCCACTCCT
Organism: Elymus sibiricus; assembly: GCA_039707655.1. Classification (NCBI taxonomy): domain Eukaryota; kingdom Viridiplantae; phylum Streptophyta; class Magnoliopsida; order Poales; family Poaceae; genus Elymus; species Elymus sibiricus. The sequence continues at coordinate 118,524,623 of CM077667.1, forward strand.
CGATCACTCTTGTACCCCTTGACAGACTCATGGCAAGGCACACACAGGTGCGGTACATAGCATGGCATACTATACAGAGCCTATGGATAAGGCATAGGGGACGACCTTCGTCCTTTCTCTTTCTTCTGCCGTGGTCGAGCTTTGAGTCTCACTCAACTCCACACCTTACAAATCAGGCAAGAACTCTTTCTTTGACTGATCCATTTTGAACTCTTTCAAAATCTTGTCAAGGTATGTACTCATTGAAAGTTTTATCAGACGTCTTGATCTACCTCTATAGATAAAGATGCCCAATATTTAAGTAGCTTCATTCCAGGTTTTCCTTTGAAAAACTCCTTTTCAAACAACCCTTTTATGCTTTCCAGAAATTCTACATCATTTCCGATCAACAATATGTCATCCACATATACTTATCAGAAATTCTATAGTGCTCCCACTCACTTTATTGTAAATACAAGTTTCTCATAAACTTTGTATAGACTCAAAAACTTTGATCACCTCATCAAAGCGTATATTCCAACTCCGAGATGCTTGCTCCAGTCCATAGAAGGATCGCTGGAGCTTGCATATATTTTAGCATCCTTAGAACTGACAAAACCTTCCGGTTGTATCACATACAACCTTTCCTAACGGATACCGTTAAGGAAATGATGTTTTGACATCCATCTGCCAGATTTCATAATCGAAAAATGCAGCAATTGCTAACATAATTCCAACAGACTTTAGCATCGCTACGGGTGAGAAAGTCTCATCGTAGTCAACTCCTTGAACTTGTGAAAAACCCTTTGCCACAAGTCAAGCTTTATAGACGGTGACATTACCGTCCGCGCCCGTCTTCCTTTTAAAGATCCATTTGTTCTGAATGGCCTTTCACCCTTCAGGTAATACTTCCAAAGCCCATACTTTGTTTTCTTACATGGATCCCATCTCGGATTGCATGGCCTCTAACCATTTCTCGGAATCCGGGCCCATCATCGCTTCTCCATAGCTCGTAGGTTCATCGTTGTCCAACAACATGACCTCTAAGACAGGGTTGCCGTACCACTCAGGAGCAGTATGCGTCCTTGTCGACCTACGAGGTTCGATAGTAACTTGATCCAAAGCTTTATGATCATCATCATTAACTTCCTCTTCAACTAATGTTGGCTCCATAGAAACAACTTTCTGCGCTGCGCTACTCTCTGGTTGAAACAAAGGTTCAACAACCTCATCAAGTTCTATCTTCCTCCCACTCAATTCTTTCGAGAGAAACTCTTTCTCGAGAAAGGACCCGTTTTAGCAACAAACACTTTGTGCTTGGATCTGAGATAGAAGGTTTACCCAACTGTTACGTTAGGGTATTCTATGAAGATGCATTTGTCCGCTTTGGGTTCGAGCTCATCAGGTTGAAAACCTTTTCCACATAAGCGTCGCAGCCCCAAACATTAAGAAATGACAGCTTAGGTTTCTGCCAAACCAAAATTCATACGGTGTCATCTCAACGGACTTAGATGGTGCCCCTTTTTAAAGTGAATGTAGTTGTCTCTAATGCATAACCCCAAAACGATAGTGGCAAATCGATAAGAGACATCATAGTACGCACCATATCCAATAGAGCACGACTACGACGTTCGGACACACCATCACACTATGGTGTTCCAGGTGGCGTGAGTTGTGAAACAACTTCCACATTGTCTTAAGTTGTATACCAAACTCGTAACTCAGATATTTACCTCTACGATCATATCGTAGATATTTTATCTTCTTGTCACGATGATCTCAAACTTCACTCTGAATTTGTTTGAACTTTTCAAATGTTTCAGACTTGTGTTTCATTAAGTAAATATCCCCATATCTACTCAAATCATCAGTGAAGGTAGGAAAATAATGATATCCACCGCACGCTACAACACTCATTGGACCGAATACATCAACATGTATCATTTCCAATAAGTCACTTGCCCGCTCCATCATACCGGAAAACGGGGTCTTAGTCATCTTGCCCATGAGGCATGGTCCGCATGTCTCAACCGATTCGAAATCGAATGAGTCCAAAGATCCATCAGCATGGAGTTTCTTCATGCATTTTACACCAATATGACATTTAGCGGCAGTGCCACAAGTATGTGGTACTATCATTATTAACTTTTTATCTTTTGGCATCAATATTATGAACATGTGTATCACTACGATCAAGATTCAATAAACCATTCTCATTGGGTGCATGACCATTGAAGGTATTATTCATGTAAACAGAATAACCATTATTCTCTAACTTGAATGAATAACCGTATTGCAATAAACATGATCTAATCACGTTCATGCTCAACGCAAACACCAAATAACATTTATTTAGGTTCATCACTAATCCCGAAGGTAGAGAGAGCGTGCGATGGTGATCACATCAACCTTGGAAACACTTCCAACACTCATCGTCACCTCACCCTTAGCTAGCCTCCGTTTATTCCGTAGCTTTTATTTCGAGTTACTAACATTTAGCAACCGAACCGGTATCCAATACCCAGGTGCTACTAGGAGTACTAGCAAGGTACACACGTATATCAAATATACTTCTATAGACGTTGCCAGCCTTCTTATCTACCAAGTATCTAGGGTTGTTCCGCTTCAGCGACCGTTCTCCTCATAATAGAAGCACTTAGTCTCGGGTTTGGGTTCAACCTTGGGTTTCTTCACTGGAGCAGCAACTGACTTGCCATCCATGAAGTTTCCCTCCTAGCCCTTGCCCTTCTCGAAACTAGTGGTTTCACTAACCATCAACACTTGATGCTCCTTCTTGATTTCTACCTTCGCGGTGTCAAACATCGCGAATAGCTCACGGATCATTATTTCTATCCCTGGTATTTTATAGTTCATCACGAGGCTCTAGTAGCTTAGTGACAATGACTTGGAGAACTATATCAATCACTATCTTATCTGGAAGATCAACTCCCACTCGATTCAAGCGATTGTAGCACCCAGACAATCTGAGCACATGCTCACCGATTGAGCTATTCTCCTTCATCTTGCAGGCAAAGAATCTTGTTGGAGGTCTCATACCTCTCAACACAGGCACGAGCCTGAGATCCCAATTTCAGCTCTTAGAACATCTCATATGTTCCGTGACGTTCAAAACGTTTTGGAGCCTCAATTCTAAGCCGTAATGCATGACACACTGAACTATCAAGTAGTCATCAGAACGTGCCTGTCAGATGTTCACAACATCTACAGACGATGCTTGAGGGGGTGGCGCACCGAGCGGTGCATTAAGGACATAAGCCTTCTGTGCAGCAATGAGGACAATCCTCAGATCACGGACCCAGTCCGCATTATTGCTACCATCATCTTTCAACTCTATTTCTCTAGGAACATATAAAAATTCAAGGGAGCTACAGCGCGAGCTAGTAATCTACAACATAATTTGCAAAGACATTTTGACTATGTTCATGATAATGAGTTTAGTTAATCATATTACTTAAAAACTCCCACTCAAATTGACATCCCTCTGGTCATTCGAGTGACACATGATCCAAATCCACCAACTCAAGTCCGATCATCACGTGAGTTGAGGTGGTTTCAATGGTGAACATCTTCATGTTGATCATATCTACTATATGACTCATGTTCGACCTTTCGGTCTCTTGTGTTCTGAGGCCATGTCTGTACATGCTAGGCTCGTCAAGTTTAACCCGAGTGTTCCGCACGTGCAACACTGGCTTGCACCCGTTGTATGTGAACGTAGAGTCTATCACACCCGATCATCACGTGGTGTCTCAAAACGACGAACTTTCGCAACGGTGCACACTCGGGGAGAACACAATTTTATCTTGAAATTTTAGTGAGGGATCACCTTATAATGCTACCGTCGTCCTAAGCAAAATAAGATGCATAAAAGGATTAACATCACATGCAAATCATAAGTGACATGATATGGCCATGAACTTGTGCTTTTGATCTCCATCTTCAAAGCACCGGCATGATCTCCATCGTCACCGGCATAACACCATGATCTCCATCATCTTGATCTCCATCAATGTGTCGCCATGAGGTTGTCGCGCCGACTGTTGCTTCCACGACTATTGCTAACTCATAGCGATAAAGTAAAGCAAAAACGGCGAAAATAATTAAAGACAACCCTATGGTTCCTGCCGGTTGCCATACTCATCGACATGCAAGTCGTGATATTCTATACAATACATGATCATCTCATACATCACATATATCTCATCATGTAATTGGCCATATCACATCACAACATACCCTGCAAAAACAAGTTAGACGTCCTCTAATTGTTGTTGCGAGTTTTACGTGGCTGCTACGGGTATCTAGCAAGAACAATTCTTACCTACGCAAAAACCACAACGGTGATACAAAAATTGCTATTCAACCTTCTCAAGGACCGCCTTTGTCAAATCCGATCCGACTAAAGTGGGAGAAACAGGCACCCGCCAGCCATCTTTATGCAACGAAGTTACATGTCAGTTGATGGAACCGGTCTCTCGTAAGCGTACGAGTAATGTTGGTCCGGGCCGCTTCATCCCACAATACCGCCGAATCAAGAAAAGACCAAGGGAGGAAGCAATCTGAATATCAACGCCCACAAACTCCTTTGTGTTCTACTCGAGATCTCATCTACACATAGACCTAGCTCATGATGCCACTGCTGGGGAACGTTGCATGGGAAACAAAAAAATTCCTACACACACGCAAGATCTATCCATGGTGATGAGCATCTACGAGAGGGAGAGTGGATCTACATACCCTTGTAGATCGCTAAGTGGGAAGCGTTAAGAAACGCGGTTGATGTAGTCGAATGTCTTCGCGATCCAAATCGCCGAGCGTCCCGCGATCCCATCACGATCCATCTCGCGATCCAATCTCGATCCGTCCCGCGATCCCATCACGATCCGTCCCGTGATCAAATCACAAATCGTCTCGCGATCCTGATCACGGTCCTTCCGATCTAGCGCCGAACGGACGGCACCTCCGCGTTCAGCACACATACAGCTCGATGACGATCTCCGCCTTCTTGATCCGGCAAGAGGGAGCGGAGAGGTAGAAGAGTTCTCCGGCGGCGCGACAGCGCGGCGGCGATGGTGGTGGAACAATTCTGGCAGGGCTTCGCCTAAGCACCGCTGAAACTAGACTAGAGGAGAAACCGATCTAGATGAAGTAGAGGGAGCACGTGGCAATTAGGGTTAGCTCTTCCCTCTAAATCCTCTAGTATATATAGGAGGGAGGGAGGGGAGGAGGCAGCCTCAAACCCTCAAGGTTTGGCCGAAATTGGAGGTGGAGGAGTCCTACTCCAATCCTATTAGGAGTAGGATTCCTCCTCTCCACTTGGAAACCCTTTCCACCTTTCCTCCTTTGGATTTTTTTCCACCCAAAGCCACATGGGCCTTAGTGGGGGGGTTAGGCCAGCCCACTAGGGGATGGTTTGACTCCTCCCACAGCCCATGAGGTCCTTTGGGTCGAGACACCCCTCCCGATGGTCCCCGGTACCCCTCCCGACACTACCGGTACACTACCGAAATACCCGAAGCTTTTCCGGTGACCAAAACAGGACTTCCTATATATCAATCTTTACCTCCGGACCATTCCGGAGCTCCTCGTGACGTCCAGGATCTCATCCGGGACTCCGAACAACCTTCGGTCACCACCATACATAACTCTAGTATATCGAAACGTCACTGAACCTTAAGTGTGCAGACCCTGCGGGTTCGAGAACTATGTAGACATGACCAAGACACCTCTACGGTCAATAACCAATAGCGGGACCTGGATGCCCATATTGGTTCCTACATATTCTACGAAGATCTTTATCGGTTGAACCTCTATGTCAAGGATTCAGTTAATCCCGTACGCTGTTCCCTTTGTTCTTCGGTATGTTACTTGCCCAAGATTCGATCGTCGTTATCTCTATACCTAGTTCAATCTCGTTACCGGCAAGTCTCTTTACTCGTTCTGTAATACAAGATCCCGTGGCTAACACTTAGTCACATTGCTTGCAAGGCTTATTGTGATGTTGTATTACCGAGTGGGCCCTGATATACCTCTCCGTCACATGGAGTAACAAATCCCAGTCTTGATCCATGCCCACTCAACAGACACCCTCGGAGATACCTGTAGAGCATCTTTATAGTCACCCAATTACGTTGTGTCGTTTGATACACACAGGGTATTCCTCCGGTGTCAGTGAGTTGCATGATCTCATGGTCATAGGAACAGACACTTGACATGCAGAATACTATAGCAATAAACTGACACGATCATATGCTATGTTTATAGTTTGGGTCTTGTCCATCACATCATTCTCCTAATGATGTGATCCCGTTATCAAATGGCATCTCATGTCTATGGCCAGGAAACCTTGACCATCTTTGATCAACGAACTAGTTAACTAGAGGCATACTAGGGACACAGTGTTGTCTATGTACCCACACATGTATTTGAGTTTCCAATCAATACAATTATAGCATGGATAATAAAGGATTATCACGAACAAGGAAATATAATAATAACCAATTTATTATTGCCTCTAGGGCATATTTCCAACACCTGGCTCGTCGGTCGGTTGACCGAGTCTTCGAGTCGTCGATGAAGAAGCCGGGGCAACTGGGACTAAGGGGTCACTGGGGATTCATTGATCAACCTATACTAAGCAGTTGATATGATTGCAGGTATAGTAGCAGTTTATCAAAAGCAGGTTATGCATCAGAATAGGAGCTAACTAATACAGTAGCAAAATCTAATGCAAGAATAAGAGGGAAAGGAATGGGCGATATCAGAATGCTCAAGGGGGGGTTGCTTGCCTTGCTGCTCTGCGGCAAAGGCCTGATCGTCAACGGTGTAGTCGTACCCGGCAGCACCGTCAGTCTCGGGGTCTAACGGTAAGAAGAGGGGGGAGAAACAATAAATATAAAGCAAACAGATGCATCACATGCATGACAAGACAATAAGCAGAGCTAGGCATGCACTAACGCAGTACTACACGTCGCAGACGCGTCGGAAGAATATCTGACGATATTTCCCGGGTCTCTGGCTACTACCGGACAGATGATAACAATGGAAATGTTCCACGTTCGCTATGATAGGAGCACGTGACAGACGAACGGACTGCGTATTCGGATTCGTCTCGTCGTTCTGAGCAACTTTCATGTATAAAGTATTTTCATCCGAGTTACGGTTTATTTTATATTAATTATTAAAGATTTAATCAATTTTCTGGAATTAATAAATTAATTTAATTCGAAAATGCAATTATGACGTCATCATGACGTCAGCAGTCAACTGTACTGTTGACTGGGTCAAACTGACATGTGGGTCCCACCTGTCAGTGACTGTTTAGTTTAATTAACAGATTAATTAAGTTAAATAGTCATTAAGCTAATTAAACTTAGTTAGTTAATTTTAAACAGACTTAATTAAATTAATTAATTATTAAAGTAATTAATTAATTAGTATTTATTATTATTTATTTTTCTTTTTAATTAAAACGGTTTAGGGGGCGTGGGCCCCCTATGTCATTCTCACAAAAAGGGGGTTAGTGGGGGGGGGGGGGGCTAATCCCCCACTAACCAGATCGGCCACGGGGGAGGCAGGGCCTCACCGGCGGGTCGCCGGCGGCTAGAGGGGGCGGCGGCGGCCAGGCGCAGTGGTAGGGCGCCGGCGGCCGGGGCCAGTGGCCGCGCGGGCGGCGAGAGGCGCGGGCGAGCGGGGCCGCGCGAGGCAAGGGGGCAGGGGCGGCGCGGGCGAGCGGCGATGCGGGCAAGCGGGGCCGCGCGTGGCAAGGGGGCAGGGGCGGCGCGGGGGAGCGGCAATGCGGGCGAGCAGGGCCGAGGTGGGGGCAGCAGCAGGTGGTCGGTAGCGAGCGCGCGGGGCCGCGGCGCGGGCGCGGGCTGCAGCGGCGCAGGGTGCGGGAGGTGGCCGATGGCGCGGCTGGCACGCGTGCAGGGGGGAAACGGGCGCGCCCGGAGCGGGGGGGATAGGCGAGGCGAGCGGCGACCGAGGGCCTCACCGGCGGCATAGGGGGGCGGGTTCGGCGAGGCTCGGGGAGGCCGGTGGGGTAGCGGGCTCGGGGCGAGATGGGGAGGCGCCGGCGAGGAGGAGACGAAGTAGGGGGCGCGGTACGGTGGCGGGTCGCCGGCGACGGTGAGAAGGGCTACCAGGGACGGCGCGGGGCGGCGGCGGCGGCGCCCGATCCGGTCTGGATCGGGGAAGGGGGGAGCGATGCGGGGGAGGAGTGGGGAGGCAGGGGGCTAGGGTTTGCCCCGGGGTGGGGGTATAGGCCCCGGGGTGGGCTGGGCCGGTTGGGGCCGGCCGGCTGGGCCACGGCCCAGTTGGGCCGGGGGGGGTTTGTTTTCTTTTTTTTTCTTTTTTTATAAGTTTTTGTTTTAATTCCTTTTGGCCATATTTCCTTTTAGCAAAAATGTGTAACATGGTCCATTTAATAACTTGCAATATTTTGAATGGCCACAACAAGTTTGAGGATTTTTGGGCACTGTTGGAAATTAACCATGCAATTTAAAGGGCATTTTAAATGCAAAATGGTTCTGTTTTGGATGGTGGGGTCCACACCAGCTTGAGGGTGATGTTGTTTTCCTTAACAATAATTGTTTTGGATTATTCCACAAGTGTGCAACATTTTCCTGATGCTGTTTGGAGAATTATTTTATCACCATAAAATTTAATTGGCTTTTGAAGTGAAAATTAATTTGAGATATGAATTTTAACTGGATCATATCTTGTTTAGCAAAATGATTAGGCACTGATCATGGTCATCACTATGCTTAATTACAATGATCACTGTATCACAAAACCAGGGTGTCACATCGCATGATACGGAGCTTCTGGTGGGGGCATATAGAGGGAAAAGGAAAACACATTGGAAGGCATGGGACCAGCTATTGAAACCTAAAGCTTCTGGAGGCATGGGGCTCAAGGATTTCAGGTTATTCAACCAAGCTATGCTGGCCAGACAGGCGTGGTGCATTCTGGAGAACCCGGACACGCTTTGTGCTCGTGTCTTGAAGGCGCGCTACTTCCCCAACGGGCGATTGGAAGACATGGTGTTTTCTTCGAATGCTTCACAAACTTGGTAGTCCATAGTCCACGGATTGGAGCTTCTGAAAACGGGGCTGGTGTGGCACATTGGTAATGGGCAGTCGGTTCGCATATGGAGGGACCCATGGATTCCACACCCGGTCGGCCGGCCGCCGATATCACAGCAGGGTACATGCCGTCTTCGCCGAGTCAGTGAACTGTTGGATGAGCATGGTGCATGGCGCGGGGACTTGCTCCGCCGCTACTTCTTGCCTGTGGACGTGCACCAGATTCTGTTGATCAAGGCATCGCCAAGATTAGGTGCTGATTTCCTTGCTTGGGGTGCGGAACGTACCGGTATCTTCACCGTACGTAGTGCGTATCGACTGGCGCTCGAGGACAAGCTTCGTCCCTCTTCAGTCGCGGCGAGCAGGGCACCGGACGGGCGACGTGCCGTCTGGGCATTATTATGGAGGTGCCCTGCTCCTCCAAAGGTGCGTGTTTTCGGTTGGCGCCTCGCTACGAATGCTCTTGCTACATGGGATAATAAGTGTGCACGCCACATGGAGTTAACTGACATCTGCCCGTTGTGTGGTCTCGAGCGCGAGGACACTTTCCATGTGTTTTGCAGGTGCCCGAGGGCGGTTCACTTATGGCGATCTATGTCGGAGGTGTGGCGCATCCCGGATATTGAGTTCGTTGTTAACACTGGACCGGAGTGGTTTCTAACCCTCCTGGCGGAGTGTAACGAGGGGGATCGCCTGCGACTGCTCATGCTGCTTTGGCGGTGCTGGTTCGTGCGCAACGAGCTAGTTCATGACAAGCCAGCGCCGTCGGTGGAGGTGTCTCGCCGGTTCCTCCAGAGCTACGTCGTCTCCTTGCTCGGCATTCAGCAATTCCCGCAAGGAGATTGGGACAGGGGGAAGATGACCGTCCAGGTGGAGGGGGCCGAGCAGCCGTTGCATGTGAGGCCGCCCCCCAGGACCGTCGGCAAGTGGAGCCGCCCTCCACCCGGCTGGACCAAGCTCAACGTCGACGGCTCCTTTTCTTCGGAGAACGGCACCGCCGGTGCAGGGATGTTACTTCGGGACCATGAAGGGTCCATCATCTTTTCCGCGTGTCGGGCACTGTGGTCTTGCCCGGACCCCCTCCATGCTGAACTCGCCGGGGTGATGGAGGGCATCGCCCTCTCCTTGCAGTGGACGGAGCTGCCGGTGGTAGTCGAATGTGACAGCTCACAGGCAGTTCGCCTCGTCAATGCCGCAGGCCAAGATCGCTCGCCGTATGCCATGGTCGTGGCTGAAATCAAGAGATTAATGGGCGAAAGAGAGTGTCGAGTAGTGCATATTCCTCGAGAGCAAAATAAAGTTAGTCATGTCTTAGCGAACTTTGGTCGAACGGAGGCGCGTACTGTTGTTTGGCTCCGTTCTGGCCCGGACGATGTCCCGAGCTTGTGTAGGGAAGACCTTGCTGGCTCTTGATTAATATAAACTCCCTTTACCCCCGCAAAAAAAAAAGACGATTGCAGGTAAGTGATTAGCTAACACACGGGGGCCGTCGATGGGCACGTACTTAACTCTCGCGTCATGTCGGACGCGAGGACAGATTTTCTTAGACGGCACGACACTGTGACGTGCTCGTCTCTGTAGGCCCCAGGGTTAAAAGGTACCGTGTGACACAGGCAGCGTGGGCCAATGAGCTTCAGGATTTGGTAAATCTGATGGCTGCAGCGTGCGGCGAGATCTTTGTTTCCTCGGCGGATACATCGTCAGCAGGAAGAATACTGGGATGCAGTGGTTACACGGGTCCCAGTGTGCAGGCTTGGATTGTATACACTGTGTAGTCCATAATTTTCCTGCTGTTTTTCTAGTTGGGCCAATTATTCGATGCGCCGCTCTTCTTGCTCGTGTCATCCTAAATAAACTGGATTATTCTGTCGACGTTGGACTGGACTGGATTGCCTGTGCAACGGCGTACACACTGGAAAAAAGAAGTCAGTAGAGTTGGCACGTTCACGTCTGTAGATGAGACGACCTGACGCACGCGGCACGCACTGAGACGACATGGACCGGTAGTACAAAACTCTCTGGTCGACTCGCCATCCTCCTCATGCTATGAACTATCTCTGTGTCGCTGCCGTTTGCTGTCATCTTAAGCCACCCTCGATGATGACAGTTTTCTCGCTCCTCTTTTTCTCGCTCGGCCTTATCGTGGCAAGATAATGACGGTGTTTAGCTCGGCGTGGCGCAATCATGCCATGCGCCGTGGCCGGGCAGCGTGCATGATGCGTAGGCGAGGGCAGCCATCGATGGCAGGTTGTTGGGAACGGAAGCCCGCACGAAGGCGGCTCGGAGTCGGGAAGACTCTAGCAGCAGATCTCCAGCCTTCTCCGTCACGGCTCGGCCAGGCGGTGAGAGTCACACGAGCTTATATGGAAACTAAAGATACGACAGGATCATACCGCTGCTGTTGGGTAAAGAGATCACGCTTTCCTTGCGTTTCACTCATCGCCTGTGGGAACAGATGTTGCCAATAGGCGATGGTTCAGTTCACTCTATGCGTTCGGTTTATTCGGTTTACACGATTCGGTTTATACGGTTTTTCGGTTTGTACGGTATGAGATTTATATACGGTTCGGTTTCGGTATATACCAAATTATTTCGGTATGGTTTCGGTATATACCGTATAAACCAAAGTTGACGCGAATTTGAAAATGGCATATAACAATTTACAAATTTATGACTCAAAACACACATCTTTTTATACGAAGAGTATATAACTATATGAAATGTATATGCATGCATAAATTCGATGGTTATGGACGTGCTTAGCATTCTTGTGAAGAGAAATATGACTTCATATAGTTATATACTCCGTTTTGGACCTCGTTGTCGGGAGAAAAACAGATGCACTTAATAGGAAATCTGGCTTCTGCACACAAAAATGACTACGTGTATGGTTGTTTCCTTAAGATATATAAATATATTTTGCACTTCGGTTTATTCGGTTAACCATTCGGTTTTTCGGTATATATCATAAAAACCAAACTTCAAAACGGTATGAAAAGTTCATACCATACCGAAACCATAAAACCATAAAAACCATAAAATTGGTTCGGTTCGGTTTATTTTCGGTATGGTTTTTCGGTTCGGTTTTAAAATGCACAGGGTGAGGTTCAGTGAAAGAGATGATGATTTTTTTACTGGTAGAGGTTGACTTGGTGCGTCAGTTAAGGTGAACCCAACCACACATGGAACGTGCAGCAGCAGGTGCTGCACAGTACAAGTGTCAGAAACAGCAGGTAGCGCCCATATTGCTCCGTAAAAAGAGGGTGCGTTTTTAATCTGAACCCGACCATACCGCGAAGTAGGCACGCATTGCAGGTGCATTGCGTATGCATGCGCGCCTAAATTTTCATAAAGCCATATCGTCAGCCCATGCTCTTACTTTTCACGAACCATGTGTTTTGTCTCCAAGTCTCCAACCTCAGGACAGCAACCCCCCGCAAAAAAAGAAAGAAAGAAGAAACTCAGGACAGCAACGTGCATGTACAGAGAAAGACACATTCGCAAAAAAAAAAAAAGAGAAAGACACGAGATAGCATGTACATCTACGTAGAGAACACTCTGTATTCTGAAACAAGATGCACATTCAGTAAACCCAGCAGGATTCATACCAGCCACGCAGCAAGCGTGGTTTGGCCCATCTTGAGTTCTGAACCGGGAAGAACAAACCAATACTAACTACTAGTACAACACAAAATGCTACAGCTTACGTAAAAGAAAAGCTAAAACGTACAGCTGCTTGGTGAACAAAGTCCTTGTCCGAGGTGATATTCAGGTAGAGCCAGTTCAGCTGTAGCGGGTGCTTCGAAAGAGACCGTTTGCTCAATCAATGGCTTCATTATCAGATGGAAAGAGACAGGTTTATTATACCTTCTTGAAGAATGACATTATGTTCTTTCCTTGCTTGGGGGCAGCCGCCTTGGCAGGTTTCTTGCTGCCTGCTGGTTTACTTGGAGCATTGTTCCTGTCAGTGTTAGCTGCGGGCTGTGGCTTGCTTGGAAGAGTTGGCCTGACACAAAACAGAAGTACGTTCATTTGTCAGTGAGATGAATAAGAACTGGCGCATTAGCTCAGGTTAACGACAGCTCAAACAAAACGATAGATATGTGAGAGCTTAAATGTGCAAAATATACGTTGTTGTGCCATCCGATGTACTTGTGTTTCTCACTGATAAACTAGATGGGTAAAGCTCCTTTTAGAGGTCTGAGTTTGTTTTTCTTTCTATTGTGCATGATAGATGGTCAGTTAATGGAAACTATGTACTAAATCAATTCATATTCCTTGATGGGTTATGATGCCCGATGAACTAAAGAAGAGGACGGTTCCTAAAGGTAACTGCTTCAGTGCCAGCAGCAACAGCATGTGGCGTCAAACTATATGGAGAAAACCATAAAGTTGACAAGAATTTCACAGAATACAGAATAAAAAACAGCACATTACCTGTTACTGGCATCAGTAGTGGTAACATTTTTCTCTGCCTTATCACTTGCAGGAGCTTCGCCCTCCCAGACAACCTCAGTTACTAAAACAGAATAAGAGAAAGCTTCAGGGATTTACAATCACGGGGATGGAAAGCAGATGGAAGAATTAAGCAAAAGGAGTAACTTAAAAAGTATGCAAGCAATGGAAATGTTACTTGACAAAAGAAACTATGTGACACCCTCAATTAAATTTGTAGACTTCTCACATATGCATCCAAAACAACAAATACAGAAAAACAATATTAGATGCACAATCTCATACTTGAGCTAAAAGGACTATTGACCACAGATAAGACAAGTCTTTTCATGTTCACAATAAGACAGGTTGCTTACACAAAATGTTAGGTGGGTTGATAAGCTTCTACATTTCGACATGCTAGCATATTATTACAAAACTAGCGATATTATTATTAATATTCTGCAATATGTTGTCAACAAAGACAAACATGCAGTTGTTTACAAAAAAATAGAGTATGCAGTACAATTGCAGTAAGGGGAATTTAAGTTCTCAAGGTATTCCTAGTTTTTGCCTATTTAGGAGCCAGTATGATATAAGCATGACAGAGCAATGCATGACATGTTTCATGGGATAGAGTTTAACTCTACCTTCTCTCCCCCGCTCATCTATACGTGTCTTCAAGACCTTCCTTCTTTTAGGTGAGGTGGAAGCTGTCTCGGCAGCATGATCCTTCTTATTTTCATCGATTGGTGGATCATTAGCCTTTTCTTTTAAGCTAATCCCAGAAGGGTTGATAGCATTGTCACTTCTAGTTTTGCATTCAGAGGTAAACTCAGAATCAGTCCCTTTTGTGACGCCTTTCACATAGCTCATTGCATCCTGTTTGCTTTCCACTTTCTTCTGTTCTGATATATTGTCTTGTTCAGCTTCAGTGACAGGATTTCCGGCACGCTGTTTTGGTGGCTCTGGAGATGCAATGGCTACAAAATCATCGTCATCGTCATCATCTGAACAATCAAAGATTGCTCTTCTCTTTCTGTTACTTGCACCATTAGAGGCCCGCTTGTAGTGTGCGCTTTTTTCATCATCACTGCTATCAGCATCTGCTTCTTCTTTTGCACATATCTGTGCATCAGCTGTAACTGGAATTTACAGCATGTCAATTTCATCAGAAATGTGGTATACTTTATATACGAGAGTTGATAGATGTACTTGAAATCAACATGCAAGAAAGTAAAGAAACGTGGATTAAAACATGAGTTTTGTGAGAAAATACCAGCAACACTTGGTAGATCTTTAGTTTTAGTGACAGCTGGAGCCTTGGGTTTTGCAGATGCACGACCCCACATGGTAGCCAGGGATGCACCATTACTGGGTAGGGTCTTCCCGTTCTGAGTTTTGGTTTTATTTGCATGCACACCAACTGATGGCTCTTGGACAGCCGGAGCCTTAACAGTTTTATCCAAGACTGAGGCATTATCCTTCTCAGCTTTAATGCTAGTTTCTTTCATTGGATCGGATGGTTCAGGTAGATCTTGCTGTCGAAGAATAGAAGATTGCTCTTTTGTAACACTACTAGGTTTTGGCACCGCAGGTGCTATAATACTATTTGTAGGCTTTGGGGGCATTGAGCTCACATGCTTCCCTGTGGTAGTTCGCTTGACAAAAGAATTCCTTACACCACAGAACCTGTGCAAGAATTCAGAAACAACCAAATTCAGATCCCCATTAAGGGAAAGGTATAACATAACATTGACATGCTTTTCTTATACATATAGAGAAAAATATTGACATGCTTAAAAACACAAAATGTGTTACTACCTCTGTTTTTTAAATATAAGAGGTTTTGGCAGTTTAAATTGAACTGCCATAACGTCTTACATTTAGGAACAGAGGGTGTACTATTTAATATATTTTTTCTTCTATAGCATATTGCACCTGTCTCTCACACACATTCCATATTAATCACATTTGACCAAGTCTTCTCTTACAAATCCTTTGTACGTATGTCTACACATGATTTGGGGGACAAAGCAAGGGGGTAAAATGAGCAATACCTGTTATCTCTCAAACAATTTTCTTCATCAAATGGCTGGTTGAAAAGCTCCTCTGCCTGCACAAATTCAGGATTCCAAAGTACAGCAGTATCTTTTGGAATACAAGCCTGGATACTGTAAACCTGAACTGAACAAGAACCTTTAAATGTTTGCCTTGCTTCTGCATCATACAAAGAAAAATGTTTAGAAGGAAGGATGACTCTTAAAATCAACATATTACTAGAGAGCGCGGGAAGGTAAGTACTCTATATTTTCATGCTGAACTCCGACAAACATGATCATGTTAATCATAAAAAGAATGCTGTAACTTGAGGAACTGTACCCAAAAAAAAAAAATCTTATTCCTCATATTACCTTCAAGCTTAGGGCCTGAAGTGAGTTTTACACAATAATTCTCAGGATTGTTCTTTAACCACCCAGACACACTGTAAATAACTTCATGATCAGTTCCATGTTTGTTGACAAACTCCTGAAGCAACCTGTATAGCGGTAGAGACTAGTCAGGTGATGATGCTATAGTTATGCAGTGGACATGACAAGAGAAAGTGATTATCACCTCTTGGCATCATTTGATGACACGGAAAAATTCCGGCTTAGCCATTTGTACGAAATCTGTTTGAAGAACACATATAGAGTTTGCAAACATTAGCCATGTTGTAAACAATCAGGACGGACTGAAAACAATGGCCAACCAGCAAGCACTAAACATGTACATAAAAAATCTTGAGTGACAAACAAAACAATGATTCACTATCTGGAGCTTGAGTAACACACTGCCGTTTAATCATCCTGAAATCTGAATGAACTCATAGTGCAATCACATTGGATGTTATCTCATGCCCATCTCTGATGAGATTTTCATGCTGAAATGATTTTGCCAGTTGTAAACTGAGCACATCACGAGCTTAATCCTCCCCACCCCCAGAGAGGACTATAGTAATTTTAGCTAGTCGTCTAGAGAAAGGTATCTAGCCTTTTTCTACAATCAATACAGAAATTGTGCATCTATTGAAAGGAAAAATGAACCTAACTAGCACAAACGCACCACAAATCACCACAATATAATATTTTCGTTTCCTTTTCTTTGAAAATCCCCGCATATACAATCGTTGACGCAGAATGAGACACTAAACTTAGGTGGTCGTCAAAGCAATCCAGCCTTATTCCTGCAATCCATGCAGAAATTGTGCACGGATGGAGAAGGGCACATTTTCATCATAGAAATAGAATGGATCTAACTGGTGCAAACGCACGGCTAAACACCACAACTAATATTTGTCTGTTTCCCTTTCTTTCGACGCCCCCCCCCCCCCCCCCCCGGCACGCACACACACGCAAAATCATACGTTGACCCAGAAGAAGCAACTAGACCATTTTATCGGCACCAAAATCACCAGAAGGTACACCTCACACGAATCGCAACCCTAACTCAAATCATTCGCACCAGCAGGGGCCACCAAGAACAATACAACCAGCGGAATCCAAGAAATCGCGTCGCCCCTGCTCCTCCGCGAGGACAGCAAGACGGAGCGAGATCGAACGGGCGAATCGTCACAGCGGCGATTGAGCCATCAGACCCGGGGGGGGGGGGGGGGGGGGGGGGGGGGTGGGGGGGTGATTTCCGATAGTTACCACGCGGAGCTGGTCGGAGAAGAGGGCGTGGATCTGGGGTAGCAGGTCGAGCAGCGCGCCGTCGGCCATCGCCCGGTGGCCTCCGCTCTCCCCGATCCGGAAGGTTGTAGAACCCTTGCTAGGGTTGCGAATTGGGGAGCGGCGGGGGAAGACGAAGGGGGAGTGTGGCGCGGGATTGGATTGGGGCTGAGGGGAGGTTTTCCCGCCTCCCCTGTTTTGTTGGCGCGGCCCGTGCCCTGGTGAGGGTCCTACGGTGGGTTTTCTTTTAGGGTCCTACGGTTGTTGTTTTTTTTTTGAGAAAAAGGGTCCTACGGTGGTGATAGGGGGGAGTACGACAGCGTGCAGTTCACTTGCCGAAAGAAAGCCCGCTCGGGTTCGAGTTTTTTTTTTTTACTTCCTCCATTTTTTGTTTACTTTGCATATTAGTTTTATCTTAGGACTTAAATCAAACTTTATGTTTCTAAAAAAAATCAAACTTTATGAATATTACTCCTCCGTCGCGATCTGCCAATATTAGGTTTGTAAAGAAAATATTAACATCTACTCGTACAACATTAAGTCAATATTATTGGATCCATCATCATATTTCATTTTTTAGGTATTGCCACTGCCTATATATTCAGCGGGAGAAAACAAATACAAATAGTGTCTTACGAAAGAGGATAAAAAGAAATAAAGACAACTAATCGGACTCGGTTTCAAATGAGTTCTCTTCTCTGTGTCACTAAGCCAGTGAACCGAAAGCAGAGGTTGTAGGATGTCTTATTTGGTCAGAAGCATGACACCGATGTTTAGAAGAGTCTTGATCTCTCTTAAGGTGCGAGTAGTCTATCTCTCTCGATCTGTTGCTCACTTAGGGATGCATTGGGTACATGCTTCAGTTACAAGCATTAATTTGAGCGACGGGAAATGACAGTCCGGGAGAACAAGAGAAAGAGAGGCACGGGTAAGAGAAGGGATAGCCGCCCGTGTTGTTTGTGATCCACTGGATGAGTCGTTTGTTGCCTTCTCCCAGGTACTTGTAGCTATAACAGCCACACCCATGTGTTGGCCCAAGGGACAGGTCCGTGTATGTGTAGAAGGGGCTCCTAACATCCCCTCCTTAAAATTTGGTTTGACCCCAAGCCAATGCCACCAAGAAATTCACGGATCCAAATGCAATCAATGTTCCTTGACTAGCTCGAATTCATGGTGGTACTCGAAGTCGGGGTTGACTTGAACGACCGGGGAATAGTATAGGTAGAAAAAATAGCGACCCCATCCAAAGAAACACTGATGAGATAATTGTTGCCAACATAGTCTTGGTCGAAGCCTAGATAGTTTTTGAGGTCGGTGTCGACGAAACAATGTGTGGTGATCAACGGCCACGAGTAGAACGAGCAACGCATCCAACGACCACCATTCTATGCCCCTAAGATTCCCCTTGTTTTACCACCAATTAAGAAGAGAGATTGTTTGTATAACTCTTTCCTCCAAATGTAATTTGAACCAAAACCTCTTGTTTTTCATCCCATATTAAGTTTCAGACACCAACAATTATAACCAAAAATCCAAACTAAGGGAGAAGGTTGGGCAATCTACTTATACTACAACATCTAGAAATATCCAAAAAAATAACCTTAATCATTAGAGTTGTGGTGTCACATATTTAGCTATTTTTAGGTGATAACTATGCTTTACATATTGTTTGATCCATGTTCCACAATTTAGAAAATACTAAATTAGGCAGATATGCAATACAGTGTAATCGATGGGGCGCGGAATTCGGTAATGACAAGATAATATGTGTGAAATATGTCATTTGATGTCATACTGAGTCTTAAGACCATGATCTTACAAAAAAAAACTGATATTGATAATTTTCTCTCTGTCCCTTAGAGCCACCTGAGATGTTTAAATCTACTTCATGGAATAGTAAATGGAGACATCTATAACCAAGGAAAAAATGGTTGCTTGGAACCAGAGAAATATGGTAAGTAACCTCATGCACAATCCTATCATGTCAAATCTTGCAACAACTAATCCCAAACCGCCATCCACGCAAACCACTTCGCTTTGTTCGAGATGACAGAGGCGGCAGTTCCTTCCCTTTCTTTGAACACCGGTGAGGCACAGATCTCCACCCCTCCCCGTTCACTGCTCCGGCGGTTGGTGGAGAGGGGTGGGCTCGCGTTTCTCTTCTTGTTGTTCCACTGATTTAGGGCTTCATCTTCATCTAGTAGTGCCAGTTTGGTGAGATTGGTGTTGTGTCGAGTAAGGTGGCCTCTGTTGGGGAACGTTGCATGGGAAACAATTTTTTTCCTACGCACGTGCAAGATCTATCCATGGAGATGCATAGCTACGAGAGGGGGAGTGTGTCTACATACCCTTGTAGATCGCTAAGCGGAAGCGTATATAACACGGTTAATGTAGTCATACGTCTTCACGATCCAATTGCGATCCGTCCCGATCTAGCGTCGAACTAACGGCACCTCCGCGTTCAACACACGTGTGGCTCGATGACGTCTCCGCCTCCTCGATCCAGCGAGCAAGGGCGGAGTAGTAGATGGGTTCTCAACCAGCACGATGGAGTGGTGGAGCAATCCCGGCAGGGCTATGCCGAGCGCTACTGAAACCGCGAACGGAGGAGAAAACGATCTAGGGAGAGAGAGGGACGCCAAGGGTTTGGTGTGTCCTCTTGGGGTGCTCCCTCCCCTCTACATATAGGTGGAGGGGCGTGGCGAACAACCCTTCTAAACCCTAGGGCACAGCCAAGGGGGAGGAGTTGGACTCCTAGTCCAATTCCCTCCCTTTCCATACACATGTGGACTTTCCACCTCTCCCAAGCCACATGGGCCTTGAGGGACTTGTGCGCCTGGACCAATAAGGCCAGGGCGCCTCCCTTCAGCCCCATGCAAACCCTCGGGACGTGGTGGAACCCTTGGTGGACTTCCGGACTCCTACAGAAGTTTCCGGAACCTTCTAGAAGCTTCCGGGTACAATATCGGAAAAACCAAAAACTTTTCCGGTAGCCCAAATATGATTTACCATATATAAATCTTTACCTCCGGACCATTCCGGAGCTCCTCGTAACATCCAGGATCTCATCCGGGACTCCGAACAACATTCGGTCACCAACATTCATAACCCAATAATACTATCTCGTCACCGAACATTAAGCGTGCGGACCCTACGGGTTCGAGAATCTTGTGGACATGACCAAGACACCTCTTCGGTCAATAACCAATAGCGGGACCTGGATGCCCATATTGGTTCCCACATATTCCACGAAGATCTTTATCGGTCGAACCACGATGCCAAGGATTTAATCAATCCCGTATGCAGTTCCCTTTGTCCAGCGGTATGTGATACTTGTGATCTGTGTTGGGTTTTCCGTAAAAATGAATGGGTAATTGCAGCACAAAGTGGGTAAGTATTTCCCTCAGTTATGAAACCAAGGTTTATCGAACCAATAGGAATATCAATCCTCAACCGTCTTCAGCGGCTGCACACAAATGAACAAATGACTTGCACCCAACGCGGGCAAGAGGTTTGTCAATCCCCTTGATCTCGTTATTTGCAAGCAAATGAGTTGTGTAGATAATTGTTGATAAATGCAAAAGAAATAAAAAGTAAATAAAAGCAGCGAGGTAATTGTAGCGTTTGCAAATATATAAGTGAATAGACCCAGGGGCCATAGTGTTCCCTAGTGGCATCTCTCATGTAGGCAGCATACGGTGGGTAACAAATTACTGTTGGGCAATTGATAGAAAAGCGGATAGTTATGCGATTTTCACAGCAATTATCATGTGTATATAGGCATCACATCCGTAAGCAAATAGGCCGACTCCTGCCTGCACCTATTACTATTACTCCACTCATCGACCGCTATCCAGCATGCATCTAGAGTATTAAGTAAAACAGAGTAATGCTTGGAGAACGATGACATGATGCAGACAAAGTAAACTCAATCAATATGAATGAACCCCGTCGTTTTATCCTTAGTAGCAACAACACAAAGACGCGTCTTGTCCCCTACTTTGTCACTAGGATATAGAAACTCGCCAGGTTGAACCTACCACAACGCACCACTCCCACTGATGAAATATCAATCTACTTGGTCAAAGCACATCAATAAATCGGAGAGCATTACGAAGCTATAATGATCATGCACTTAAGAGATAATATAATCAGAGGCATCTCAAATACTTTTCATGAATAATCTAAACATAAACCCACAATTCATCGGATCCCAACTAACACACCGCACAATAGGATTACATCGGATAGATCAAAGCGAAGATGCGATGACCATTGTATTGAAGATCATAAGATAGAGAGATTGCCATCTAGATACTAGTTATGGACCCGTAGGTATGTGGTGAACTACTCACACATCATCATGAGGGCAGTAAGGTTGATGAAGAGGCCCACCGTGATCGATCCCCCCTCCGGCAGGGTGCCGGAATGGAGCTCCAGATGGCCTCGCGACGGAACAGAGACTTGCGGCGGCGGAAAAAAGGGTTTCGGGATTGCCTTCAGGGTTTTCATGATATTAGAGAATTTATAGGCCGAAGAGGGATGTCGGGAGGCAGCCGAGGTGCCACCGCATATCAGGGCGCCCCCCCAGGGCGCGTCCTGATGTGTGGTGGGTCGCTCGTGCACCTCCCGGCCTCCTTCCGAAGCCTCTAGGTCTTCTTATAGTCCAAAAAAATCATCAAAAAAGTTTCGTAGCAATTGGACTTCGTTTGGTACTGTAAACCTGAAAAGGCAAAAACATGCAGAAAACAACAACTGGCACTGGGCACTGGGTCAATAGGTTAGTGCTCAAAAAATATTATAAATTGGTAAATAAAGACCCAAAAAGTATCCTAGAATGATAATATATCAGTATGAAACAATAAAAAATTATAGATACGTTGGAGACGTATCAAGCATCCCCAAGCTTAATTCCTGCTCGTCCTCGAGTAGGTAAATGATAAAAACAGAATTTTTTATGCGACATGCTTTCCACTATTTAATCTTATGCATGTATGCTCATTGAGAAAAGATGAATCAATAAATATTAACATAGCAATACTAAAGTGTAAGAAACAGAATTATTAATCCTTAAAAGTATACGACCCTTAAGAAATGTTTACCCCCCCCCCATTCATCTTATCGTATTAGCAAGGCATGGCTCCATCTTCACCACATTAATACAAATGTTAAGCACCACGGTGTCCAAGTCAGGCAATTGGATCGTACTTTTTCAATATGCACCAACTTTTTATTCTTCACGCAATACATGAGCGTGAGCCATTGGACATAGCATTTAGGTGGAATAGAATATGGTGGTAGATATCAAAGGGGTTAAAAAGTGGAGAAGATAGTCTCGCATCAACTAGGTGTACCAACGGGCTATGGAGATGCCCATTAATAGATGTCAATGCAAGGAGTAGGGATTGCCATGCAAAAGATGCACTAGAGCTATAAGTGTATGAAAGCTCAAATGGAGCTAAGTGGGGTGTGCATCCAACTTGCTTGCTCATGAAGACCTCGGGCATTTGAGGAAGCCCGTCATCGGAATATACAAGCCAAGTTTGTAATAAAGAATAGGTAATTCCCACTAGCATATGAAAGTGATATATCATGAGACTCTCTACATGAGGAACATGGTGCCACTTTGACGCACAAGTGTGGTAAAAGATAGTAGCAAAGTCCCTTCTCTCATTTTCTCTCATTTTGTTTTGATTGGATGGTGGGCTCATTTGGCCTCCCCCATCTTTATTTTTTGTCCGGAGTCTCATCTCGACTTATGGGAGAATCGTCGTCTCCATCATTCTTTCCTCAATGGGACAATGCTCTAATAATGATGATCATCACACTTTTATTTACTTACAACTCAATATGGAGAACTGATATGAAGATATGACTCTGTATGAATGCCTCTGACAGCGCACCAGGATGTGCAATGATCTAGCGTGACATGTATCAAAAATATGATGGACGGTGGCTTTGCCACAAATACTATGTCAGCTCTATATGATCATGCAAAGCAATATGACGATGAACGAACTAGTCATGTGAAGTGACGATGGAATTTGCATGGCAATATATGTCGGAATGGCTATGGAAATGCCATGATAGGTAGGTATGGTGGATGTTTTGAGGAAGATATAATAAGGCTTATGTGCAACAGAGTGTGTCATGTCACGGGTTTTGGATGCATCGGCGGAAGTTGCACCGATCCTCGAGGTGAGAATGGGCTATGCACGGTACTGAAGAGGCTAGCAAATATGAGAAGGTGAGATTGCGTATGTCCATGGTTTCACATTAGTCATAAAGAACTCATATACTTATTGAAAAGTTTTATTAGTTTATCATAGATCAAAGTACTACTCGCAATGCCCCGAGGGAAGAGGTTGGTAGGAGTTAACCATCGCGCGCTTCCGACCCGAAACAACACTAGGATTTCAACGAGGAATAGAAATGCTCACACATCATCGCCATGCCTCTTTAATTTTTAGATGAACAAAAGGGTCAACCTTTCTTAATATCGACACTTCTATGATTTAACAATTATGAACTCACACCTATTTCATATTACCACATCAATATCATTGACCCAGAATTTCTCTAAATGTGCTACATGATGGTTTTGATTATCATTCATTGAATGCCTAATATTTTTGGACTAGTCTTATGACCCATGCAAATTATTGTCACTATTTATTAACTCTCAAACAAATATACGTGAAGAATGAAAGTGAAATTATTTCTATAAAATCTACACGCCACCGTGCTCAAAAAGATATAAGTGAAGTACTAGAGCAACTGCTAAGCTCAAAAGATATAAGTGAAGCACATAGAGTATTCTAACAAATTATGATAAAGGTGTGTCTCTCTTAAATAGGTGTGTCCAGCAAACAATGACTGTGGCAAACTGAAAGTAAAATCAAACAAAAGCAAACAACGCTCCAAGCAAAACTCATATCATGTGACGAATAAAAATATAGCTTCAAGTGACATACCGATGGATTTGAGACGAAAGAGGGGATGCCTTCCGGGGCATCCCCAAGCTTAGACGCTTGAGTCTCCTTTAAAATATTACCTTGGGGTGCCTCGGGCATCCCCAAGCTTAGGCTCTTGCTACTCCTTATTCCGTGGTCCATCATGATAACACCCAAAACTTGAAAACTTCAATCACACAAAACTCAACAAAACTTCGTGAGATCCGTTAGTATAAGAAACATATTGCATACTTTAAGTACTATTATAAATTGATTAAAATTTCATAAATTCATAATAGGTACTGTATTCTAACTTCTCCATGGCTTATACCCCCTGATACAATCCGTAGCATAACCAAACAAGCAACTATGCAAGAAAAAACAGAATCTGTTTAAAACAGAACAGTCTGTAGCAATCTGTAGAGGACCTATACTTATGTGACTCTAAAACTTCTGAAAACTTATGAAAACCTCGAAAATTTGTATAGTAATACTGTGTAAAAATTTCAGATCATTATCACGCTCCAATAAAAAACTAAAATTCTTTCACTGGAGTCAAAAGTTTCTGTTTTTGTTTCAGCATCGATTCTACTCATCTTGTGAGTCATCCCAAAGGCTTTACTTGGTACAAGCACTAATTTAAACACAAAAAAATAATCATTACAAAGGCAATAATCATGTTATAAAAAACAAACAGAAATTTTAAAGCAAAAATTTAAAGATAACTATTGGGTTGCCTCCCAACAAGCGCTATTGTTTTATGCCCCTAGCTAGGCATAATGCATAGTTTCAAGTATTGTCATCTTTACACTCCACCCATAAGTAGCTCTCATGATTCATTCATCAAGTGGTTTAATTCTCTTTCTAGGGAAGTGTTCCATCCCTTTCTTTAATGGGAATTGGAACCTTATGTTTCCTTCGTTCATGTCAATGATTGCACCTATAGTTCGTAGGAAAGGTCTACCAAGTATTATGGGACAAGAAGGGTTGCAATCAATATCAAGCACAATGAAATCTATAGGCACATAATTTTTATTTGCAATAATAAGCACATAATTAGTTCTACCTAAAGGTTTCTTAATGGTAGAATCCGCCAGATGCAAGTTAAGGGAACATTCTTCAATATTAGTGAGACCAAGCATGATGTGGCTTGAGACTGCGTCGGTATTTCCCCAAAGAGGAAGGGATGATGCAACACAGCTACGGTAAGTATTTCCCTCACTTATGAAACCAAGGTTATCGAACCAGTAGGAGAACCATGCAACACTATGTAAACTGTACCTGCACACAAAGAACAAATACTTGCAACCCGACGCGTAAGAGAGGTTGTCAATCTCTCCACGGTAAAAAGATAGATTAGTTTGTCTGAGATTGGATAAATAGATCGCATAAGAACACAAAATAAAATAAGCAAATAAAAAGTGCAGCAAGGTATTTTTGGGTTTTTGGAATAATAGATCTGAAAACAAAAGCGGCAAAAGATAGATCGGAAAGCAATATGTTGAAAGAGTAGACCCGGGGGCCGTAGGTTTCACTAGTGGCTTCTCTCATGAGTATAGCACACGGTGGGTAAACAAATTACTGTTGGGCAATTGATAGAAGATCAAATAATCATGACGATATCCAAGGCAATGATCAATATATAGGCATCACGTCCAAGATTAGTAGACCGAAACGATTCTGCATCTACTACTATTACTCCACACATCGACCGCTATCCAGCATGCATCTAGTGTATTAAGTTCATGGAGAAACGGAGTAATGCAATAAGAACGATGACATGATGTAGAAAAGATCTATTCATGTAGGAATAGACCCCATCTTGTTATCCTTAATAGCAACGATACATGCGTGCCTCGCTGCCCCTTATGTCACTGGGAGAGGACACCGCAAGATCGAACCCATCACAAAGTACCTCTTCCCATGGCAAGAAAAATCGATCTAGTTGGCCTAACTAAACCA
This sequence comes from Elymus sibiricus, assembly GCA_039707655.1. NCBI lineage: Eukaryota > Viridiplantae > Streptophyta > Magnoliopsida > Poales > Poaceae > Elymus > Elymus sibiricus. Next base: position 118,550,768 of record CM077667.1, read on the forward strand.
AAGATTCGAAGAAGAAATACGAGGCTATAAATAATCATGCATATAAGAGATCAAAGAAGACTAAAATAATATTCATGGATAGAAACTGATCATGAACTCAAAATTCATTGGATCCTAACAAACACACCACAAAAAGTCATTACATCAAATAGATCTCCAATAGACCATTGTTTTGAGAATCAAAAGAGAGAGAGAAAGCCATCTAGATACTGCCTACGGACTCGTAGGTCTATGGTGGACTACTTACGCATCATCGAAGAGGCACCAATGAGGATGATGAACCCCTCCGTGATGGTGTGAGATTGGATCTCGCGGTTCTGGAACTTGCGACGGCTGGAAGTGTTTTTCGTCGAATCTTCTAGGGTTTCTGGAATATTTGGGTATTTATAGAGCTGAGAGGCGGTGGAGGAGACCCCCGTGGGCCCCACAACCCATCAGGGCGCTAGAGGCCTCTAGCTCGCCCTGGTGTCTTCTGAGCCCCACGGGCCTCCTCCGAGGTGCTTCCTTGGCTCCCAAGTTGTCTTCTGGTCTAAAAAAATCTCCAAAAAGTTTCGGGGCAATTGGACTCCGTTTGGTACTGATATTCTGCGAAGTAAAAAACAAGCAAAAAACAGCAACTGGCACTTGGCACTATGTCAATAGGTTAGCCCCAAAAAATGATATAAAGTTGCTATAAAATGATTATAAAACATTCAAGAATGATAATATAACAACATGGAACAATCAAAAATTATACATACGTTGGAGACGGATCAACACCCCCAAGCTTAATTCCTGCTCGTTCTCGAGTAGGTAAATGGTAAAAACAGAATTTTTGATGTGGAATGCTGCCTAATATGTTCATCACATTTTTTTTCTTTTGTAGCATGGACATTTGGACTTTTAGATGGTTCAAAGCAATAGTCTAGTTTTGACATAAAGACTTTAATACTCAAGCATACCAACAAGCAACCATGTCTTTAAAAATATCAACACTAAAGAAAGTTATCCCTAGCCCATCATGCTCAATCATTGATCCATTCATGAAACACACTCAAATATTAGCTACACCCAATGCACAAGTATGATCATAGTGCCCCCTAGTTGGTGCTTTATAAGAGAAGATGGAGACTCAAATAAAAGTAAAAAATGCATTAAGTAAATAGATAGGCCCTTCGCAGAGGGAAGTAGGGATTTGTAGAGGTGCTAGAGCTCAAAGCTTAAATTGAGATAGAAAAATATTTTGGGTGGCATGCCTTTCCTGTCAATGAAAACGACCGAGTAGTTCTCAATACTTTCCATGCTAGATACATCATTGGCGGTTCTGACGTGGCTTCAGACTGCGTCGGTATTTCCCCAAAGAGGAAGGGATGATGCAGCACAGCGACGGTAAGTATTTCCCTTAGTTATGAAACCAAGGTATCGAACCAGTAGGAGGATCACCACCACTACGTAAACAACACCTACACAAAAAGAACAAATACTTGCAACCCGACGCGAAAGAGAGGTTGTCAATCTCTCTACAGTAAAAAGATAGATTAGGTAGTGATAGATTGGAGAGATAGATCTCTCAAGAACACAAAATAAAAAGGGCAAATAAAAAGTGCAGCAAGGTATTTTTGGGTTTTTGGAATAATAGATCTGAAAACAAAAGCGGAAAAAAGATAGATCGGAAAACAATATGTTGGAAAAGTAGACCCGGGGGCCGTAGGATTCACTAGTGGCTTCTCTCATGAGTATAGCATATGGTGGGCGAACAAATTACTGTTGGGCAATTGATAGAAGATCAAATAATCATGACGATATCCAAGGCGATGATCATTATATAGGAATCACGTCCAAGATTAGTAGACCGAAATGATTATGCATCTACTACTATTACTCCACACATTGACCGCTATCCAGCATGCATCTAGTGTATTAAGTTCATGAAAAACGGAGTAATGCAATAAGAACGGTGACATGATGTAGACAAGATCTATTCATGTAGGAATAGACCCCATCTTGTTATCCTTAATAGCAACGATACATGTGTGCCTCGCTGCCCCTTCTATCACTGGGAGAGGACACCGCAAGATCGAACCCATCACAAAGCACCTCTTCCCATGGCAAGAAAAGTCGATCTAGTTGGCCTAACTAAACCAAAGATTCAAAGAAGAAATACGAGGCTATAGGTAATCATGCATATAAGAGATCAAAGAAGACTCAAATAGTATTCATGGATAGAAACTGATCATGGACTCAAAATTCATCGGATCCCAACAAACACACCGCAAAAGTTTACATCAAATAGATCTCCAAGAGACCATTGTATTGAGAATCAAAAGAGAGAGAGGAAGCCATCTAGCTATTGCCTACGGACCCTGACACGTCCATTTTGCATCATGATTTCCTACTGTTATTTATTATGTTTTGTCGAATAATAACGCTTTAAGGAGTGATTCTAATGCCTTTTCTCACATAATATTCAAGGTTCACACCAAGAGGGAGAATACCGGCAGCTGGAATTCTGGACCTGAAAAGCACGTCAGAGATACCTATTCTGCACAACTCTAATGAAGCTGAAATTTTACGGAGATTATTTTTGGATTAAATAAAAAATACTGGAGCAGAAAACTACCGGAGGGGGCAAACCTGGTGGGCACAACCCACCAGGGCGCGCCCTGATGGGTTGTGGCCTCCTCGGCCCACCTTCGGTGCCCATTTTCTAGTATATAGTCACATTTGACCTAGAAAAAATCAGAGGAGGACCTTCGGGACGAAGCGCCGCAGCCTCGAGGAGGAACTTGGGCAGGAGCACTTTTGCCCTCTGGCGAAGCGATTCCGCCGGGGGAACTTCCCTCCCGGAGGGGGAAATCGAACTCATCGTCATCACCAACACCCCACTCATCTTTGGGGGGCCAATCTTCATCAACATCTTCAACATCACCATCCCCTCTCAAACCCTAGTTCATCTCTTGTGTTCAATCTTTGTACCGGAACCTCAGATTGGTACCTGTGGGTGACTAGTAGTGTTGATTACCTTGCGTAGTTGATTACTATATGGTTTATTTGGTGGAAGATTATATGTTCAGATCCATTATGCTATTCAATACCCCTCTGATCTTGAGCATGTTTATTATTTGTGAGTAGTTACCTTTGTTCTTGAGGTCACGGGAGAAGTCATGTTGCAAGTAATCATGTGAATTTGATATGTGTTCGATATTTTGATGGTATGTATGTTGTGATTCCCTTAGTGGTGTCATGTGAACGTCGACTACATGACACTTCACCATTCATGGGCCTAAGGGAATGCATTGTGGAGTAGTTATTAGATGATGGGTTGCTAGAGTGACAGAAGCTTAAACCCTAGTTTATGCGCTACTTCGTAAAGGGCTGATTTGGATCCAAACGTTTAATGCTATGGTTAGATTTTATCTTAATACTTTTCTCGTAGTTGCGGATGCTTGCGAGGGGGTTAATCATAAGTGGGAGGTTGTTCAAGTAAGAGCAGCACCCAAGCACCGGTCCACCCATATATCAAATTATCAAAGTAGCGAACACGAATTAAACCAACATGATAAAAGTAACTAGACGGAATTCCCGTGTACCTCAAGAACACTTTGCCTATTACTAGAGATTGTTCTGGCCTGTCCTTTGCCACAAAAGGATTGGGCTACCTTGCTGCACCTTGTTTACTGTTACCGTTATTTGCTTGTTACAAATTATCTTGCTATCAAACTATCTGTTACCTACAATTTCAGTGCTTGCATAAATTACCTTGCTGAAAACCGCTTGTCATTTCCTTCTGCTCCTCGTTGGATTCGACACTCTTACTTATCGAAAGGACTACGATTGATCCCCTATACTTGTGGGTCATCAAGACTCTTTTCTGGCGCTGTTGCCGGGGAGTGAAGCGCTCTTGGTAGGTGGAAATCGATAAGGAAAAACTTATATTACGTGCTGAAATTTATTGCTACTTGCTACTATGGAAAACAATCCTTTGAGGGGTTTGTTCGGGGTATCTTCACCTCGACCGGAACCACAATTAGTTTCCCATCAACCTACTGCACCCACTGAAAATGTTGGTTATGAAATTCCTTCGGGTATGGTAGAACAACTGCTTGCTAAACCTTATGCGGGAGATGGAACTGAACATCCTGATATGCACCTATTATATGTGAACGAAATTTGTGAATTATTTAAGCTTGCAGGTCTACCCGGAGATGAAGTTAAGAAGAAGGTTTTCACTTTATCTTTGGAGGGAAAAGCATTGGATCGTGGAACTGGAATCGGTTGCAATTGGAATTCCACCAGAAGTTTTACCCCATGCATCTAGTTCATCGTGATCGGAATTATATATATAATTTTTGGCCTCGTGAAGGAGAAAGTATCGCTCTAGCTTGGGGGAGGCTTAAGTCAATGCTATATTCATGCCCCAATCATGACATCCCGAGAGAAGTTATCATTCAGAATTTTTATGCTCGGCTTTCTCATAATGATCAATCCATGCTCGATACTTCTTGTGCTCGTTCTTATATGAAGAAGACTATTGAATTCAAGTGGGATCTCTTAGAAAGAATTAAACGCAACTCTGAAGATTGGGAACTCGACGAAGGTAATGAGTCAGGTATAAAGCTTGAGTTTGATTGTGTTAAATCTTTTATGAATACCGATACTTTTCACAAGTTTAGCACTAAATATGGACTTGACTCTGAGATAGTAGCCTCTTTTTGCGAAGCATTTGCTACTCACGTTGATCTCCCTAAGGAGAAGTGGTTTAAATATCATCCCCCTATTAAAGAAGAAATTAAAGAACCGGTCATAGCTAAAGGAGAAACCATCATTTACAATGTTGATCCAGTTGTGCCTACCGCTTATATTGAAAAACCACCTTTCCCTGTTAGGATAAAGGAACATGCTAAGGTATCAACCGTGGTTCGTAAGAGTAATATAAGAGCACCTAAGCCCCCTGAGCAAATTAAAGTAGAACCTAGTGTTGCTATGGTTAAAGATCTCTTGGTAGAAAATATTGATGGGCATGTTATCTACTTCTGTGATGAAGCTGCTAGAATTGCTAAACCCGATGAAAAAAATAAACATAGGTCCATAGAAGGCATGCCTGTTGTCTCAGTTAAAATAGGAGATCATTGCTATCATGGTTTATGTGATTTGGGTGCTAGTGTGAGTGCTATCCCTTTTACCTTATATCAAGAAATTATGGATGAAATAGCACCTGCTGAAATGGAAGACATTGATGTTACTATTAAACTTGCTAATAGAGACACCATCACACCACTTGGGATTGTTAGAGATGTTGAAGTCTTGTGTGGGAAAGTAAAGTACCCTACTGATTTTCTAGTTCTTGGTTCCCCACAAGATGACTTTTGTCCCATTATCTTTGGTAGACCTTTCTTGAGCACCGTCAACGCTAAGATAGATTGTGAAAAACAAACTGTCGGTGTCAGTTTTGGTAGTGTGTCTCACGAGTTTAATTTTTCTAAGTTTAGTAGACAACCTCGTGATAAAGCGTTGTCTAGTAAAGATGAAATAATTGGTCTTGCTTCTATTGTCGTGCCTTCCACCGATCCATTAGAACAATATTTGCTTGACCATGAAAATGATATGCACTTGCGTGAAAGAAACGAAATGGATCAAATTTTCTTTGAACAACAACCTCTCCTGAAACACAATTTGCCTATTGAAACTCTTGGAGGTCCTCCGCCACCTAAAGGTGATCCTGTGTTTGAATTAAAGCAATTGCCTGACACTTTGAAGTATGCTTATCTTGATGAGAAAAAGATATATCCTGTTATTATTAGTGCTAACCTTTCAAAACATGAAGAAGAAAGATTATTAAAAGTTCTAAGGAAGCACATGGCTGCTATTGGATATACTCTTGATGATCTTAAGGGCATTAGTCCCACTCTATGTCAGCACAAGATTAATATGGAACCTGATGCTAAACCCGTTGTTGATCACCAACGACGATTAAATCCTAAGATCAAGGAAGTGGTAAGAACTGAAATATTAAAACTTCTGGAAGCAGGTATAATCTATCCTATTGCTGATAGTAGATGGGTAAGTCTCGTTCATTGTGTCCCTAAGAAAGGAGGCATTACCGTTGTTCCCAATGATAAAAATGAACTCATTCCACAAAGAATTGTTACTGGCTATAGAATGGTAATTGATTTTAGAAAATTAAATAAAGCTACTAGAAAAGATCATTACCCTCTGCCTTTCATTGATCAAATGCTAGAAAGATTATCTAAGCATACACACTTTTGCTTCCTAGATGGATACTCTGGTTTCTCTCAAATACCCGTGTGACAATCCGATCAAGAGAAAACCACCTTTACCTGCCCTTTTGGAACATATGCTTATAGACGTATGCCTTTTGGTTTATGCAATGCACCTGCTACCTTTCAAAGATGTATGACTACTATATTCTCTGATTTTTGTGAAAAGATTGTGGAGGTTTTCATGGATGATTTTTCCGTTTACGGAACTTCTTTTGATGATTGCTTAAGCAACCTTGATCGAGTTTTGCAGAGATGTGAACAAACTAATCTCGTCTTGAATTGGGAGAAGTGCCACTTTATGGTTAATGAAGGCATTATCTTGGGGCATAAAATATCTGAACGAGGTATTGAGGTGGATAAATCTAAAGTTGATGCAATTAAGAAAATGCCATGTCCTAAAGATATTAAAGGTATTCGAAGTTTCCTTGGTCATGCTGGTTTTTATAGGAGGTTCATTAAAGACTTCTCTAAAATTTCTAGGCCTCTTACTAATCTTTTGCAAAAGGATATTCCTTTTATTTTTGATGATGATTGTGTTGAAGCCTTTGAAACACTCAAGAAAGCCTTAACCTCTGCACCTATCGTTCAACCACCTGATTGGAATTTGCCTTTTGAAATTATATGTGATGCTAGTGATATGCTGTTGGTGCTGTTCTAGGACAAAGAGTTGATAAGAAATTGAATGTTATCCATTATGCTAGTAAAACTTTAGATAGTGATCAATGAAATTATGCTACTACTGAAAAAGAATTTTTAGCGGTCGTGTTTGCCTGTGATAAATTTAGATCCTATATTGTTGATTCCAAAGTTATTGTTCACACTGATCATGCTGCTATAAAATACCTTATGGAAAAGAAAGATGCTAAACCTAGACTCATTAGGTGGGTTCTCTTGCTTCAAGAATTTGACTTACACATCGTTGATAGGAAGGGAGCTGAGAACCCCGTAGCTGATTACTTGTCTAGGTTAGAAAATATTTTTTATGACCCTCTACCCATTGACGATAGTTTCCCTGACGAACAGTTAGCTGCAATAAGTGTTCCACAAAACACCCCTTGGTATGCTGATTATGCTAACTACATTGTTGCTAAATATATACCACCTAGCTTCACATACCAACAAAAGAGAAAAAAATTCTTTGACTTGAGACATTACTTTTGGGATGACCCACACCTTTATAAAGAAGGAGTAGATGGTATTATTAGACGTTGTGTACCTGAGCATGAACAGGAACAAATCCTACAGAAATGTCATTCCGAAGCTTATGGAGGACATCATGCTGGAGATAGAACTGCTCACAAGGTATTGCAATCTGGTTTTTATTGGCCTACTCTCTTCAAGGATGCCCGTAAGTTTGTCTTGTCTTGTGATGAATGTCAAAGAATTGGTAATATCGGTAAGCATCAAGAAATGCCTATGAATTATTCACTAGTTGTCGAACCATTTGACGTTTGGGGTTTTGATTATATGGGGCCTTTTCCTTCCTCTAACGGGTACACTCATATCTTGGTTGCTGTTGATTATGTCACTAAGTTGGTAGAAGCTATTCCAACTAGTAGTGCTGATCACCACACCTCCATTAAAATGCTTAAAGAGGTTATCTTCCCGAGGTTTGGAGTCCTTAGATATTTAATGACTGATGGTGGTTCACACTTTATTCATGGTGCTTTCCGTAAGATGCTTGCTAAATATGATGTTAACCATAGAATTGCGTCACCCTATCACCCTCAATCTAGTGGTCAAGTTGAACTTAGCAATAGAGAAATAAAATTAATATTACAAAAAACGGTCAATAGGTCTCGTAAGAACTGGTCTAAGAAATTAGATGATGCACTTTGGGCCTATAGAACAGCTTATAAAAATACTATGGGTATGTCTCCATATAAAATGGTATATGGAAAAGCTTGTCATTTGCCTCTAGAATTAGAACACAAAGCATTTTGGGCAATTAAAGAACTCAACTATGTTTTCAAACTTTCCGGTGAGAAGAGGCTATTTGATATTAGCTCACTAGATGAATGGAGAACCCAAGCCTATGAAAATGCCAAATTATTCAAAGAAAAAGTAAAAAGATGGCATGACAAAAGAATCCAAAAGCGGGAATTCAAAATGGGAGACTATGTTCTTTTGTTCAACTCTCGTTTAAGAATTTTTGCAGGTAAGCTTCTCTCCAAATGGGAAGGTCCTTATATTATCAAAGAGGTCTATCGTTCTGGAGCTATCAAGATTAATAACACCGAAGGTACTAACCCGAAGGTGGTCAATGGACAAAGAATTAAGCATTATATCTCAGGTATGCCTATTAACGTTGAAAGCAATGTTATCCAAACCATGACACCAGAGGAACACATAAAAGAAACCTTCCGGAACACTCCAGAATTCTGAAAAATAGGAGGTACGTGATGCGGTAAGAAAACGGACTCCGAAAAATCCACAAAAATATTTTTTGTCAGTTTTGGAATATTAGAAAATTTTGGAAATAAAGAAATAAACTGTAAGGTGATCGAGGTGACCACGATACACCAAGGCGCGCCAGGCACCCCTGGGCGCGCCCTGGTGGGTTGTGCCCACCTTGGACACCTTCCCGACTTCGTTTTCCTTCCATATGCTTGTTTCTCAAGAATAAAAATTCTCTATATATACCCCCGACTGTTTTGACGACCGCATCGCAGAAAAATCCTTTGTTTTTGTTTCGTGCTGTTTTTCTGGCAGATCTGAAAATATGTCATCTCAAGATTCAGAGGGGGATCATTATGTTGCAGACCCAAAGATCTTTAGGTAAATTTACCCCTATCCGTGGACCTCGGATGAGGAGGAAGATGCTGCCATGGAGGAAACGAAGGATGATAGCTCTGAGGAAGAGGATGATCCATTGCCTCAACCCGGAGATATGCATGTGGAATTCAAGAAGTCAAGTCTCCCTAGAAGCTACAAACCTGAGGTCCAATTTATCCCATCTCGTTTTCTGCAGGAGGGCAAGGCTGCATTATGCAAAAAGATATTAAAGCTCGAGTTGGAGAATGACGATCTAAGGGAGGAAAATTTTATGCTTAAATATAAGTTGAAGAAGAAGGCTACACCTACACCACCACCTTCTTCATCACAACCACCGAAGGAGACTTGAGCACACGGGTATGGGCACTCCCCTTGGCTTGAGCCAAGCTTGGGGGACGTGCCCTGGTATCGTATCACCATCACTTTTATTCACCTTTACCTATTTTAGTTCGATCTTTTGTTTCCCTTTGCTTTAGTTGAATAAAAGTTTAGTATGATCTATTTTTGTGTGTTAGTTTCATGGCCTATCTATCTATGTAATCGAGTGAGAGTTATATAATAAAGTTTAGTTTGAGTTTTTGCCTCTCTACTTTCTTGTTGCAATCAAAATAAAAGAAAAGAGAAATAAATGAAAAGAATCATATGCTAATCTTATGGTGAGTAATGAAATCACATAAGGAAAAGTATAAGTAGTAAAATTTATTGGAGATTGACAAACATAGCATTGGTCAATGATGCAATTCATGAAAGAATTAATAAGGGAAGAGAAGATTCACATGCAAATACACTATCTTGGACATCTTTTGTGATTGTGAGCCCCCATTAAATATTATATGCCAAAATTGTTGACGTTGGACAGGAAGGCAACGTAACGATTTATGCTTGTTCATATCTACATATAAGTTATATTGTCATAGATCCTTCAACATGTGGTGCTTGCTCAATATCTTTGCTAGCCAAAAATTCCGCACTAAGTAGAGATACTACTTGTGCATCCAAAAACCCAAAACCAAACTCATTCTTTGAGAGTCCACCATACCTACCTATGGATCGAGTAAGATCCTTCAAGTAAGTTGTCATCGGTGCAATAAGGCAATAAAAATTGCTTCTAAAAGTGTTTTGATCAATTAGTGTAAGAGAAAATTGAGCGCAATACGTGTTGGAAATATGCCCTAGAGGCAATAATAAAAGTGGTTATTATTATATTTTCTTGTTCATGATAATCGTTTATTATCCATGTTATAATTGTATTAATTGGAAACACCGATACATGTGTGGATACATAGACAACACTGTGTCCCTAGTATGCCTCTAGTAGACTAGCATGTTGATCAAAGATGGTCAAGGTTTCCTAGCCATAGACATGAGATGTCATTTGATAACAAGATCGCATCATTAGGAGAATGATGTGATGGACAAGACCCAAACTATGAACGTAGCATATGATCGTGTCAGTTTATTGCCATTGTTTTCTCCATGTCAAGTATCTGTTCCTATGACCATGAGATCATGCAACTCACTAACACCGGAGGAATACCTTGTGTGTATCAAACGTCACAACGTAACTGGGTCACTATAAAGATGCTCTACAGGTATCTCCGAAGGTGTCTGTTGAGCTGACATGGATCAAGACTGGGATTTGTTACTCCGTATGACGGAGAGGTATCTCAGGGCCCACTCGGTAATACAACATCACACTAAGCCTTGCAAGCAATGTGACTAAAGAGTTAGCCACGGGATCTTGTATTACGGAACGAGTAAAGAGACTTGCCGGTAACGAGATTGAACTAGGTATAGAGATACCGACGATCGAATCTCGGGCAAGTAACATACCGAAGAACAAAGGGAACAACATACGGGATTAACCGAATCCTTGACATAGAGGTTCAACCAATAAAGATCTTCGTAGAATATGTAGGAACCAATATGGGCATCCAGGTCCCACTATTGGTTATTGACCGTAGAGGTGTCTCGGTCATGTCTACATAGTTCTCGAACCCGCAGGGTCTGCACACTTAAGGTTCGGTGACGTTTCGGTATAGTTGAGTTATGTATGTTGGTGACCGAAGGTTGTTCGGAGTCCCGGATGAGATCCCGGACGTCACGAGGAGCTCCGGAATGGTCCGTAGGTAAAGATTGATATATAGGAAAGTGGTGTTTGAACTCCGGAAAAGTTTCGGGCATTTCCAGCAGTGTACCGGGAGTGACGAATGGGTTTCGGGGGTCCACCAAGTGGGCCCACCACACCCCAAGTGGGTCACATGGGTCTGAGGGTGGCGCACCAGCCCCTGGTGGGCTGGGCGGCCTGCCCAAGAAGGCCTATGCGGCTGGACTTGTGGGAAAGGGAAAGTCCAAGTGGGAAAGGGAAGGAGTCTTACTAGGAGTAGGATTGGAGGTGGATTCCTCCACCTCCACCTCCTTCGGCCGGCTCCTAGGAGGCTTCCTAGGTTGGCCAGCCCCTCCCCTCCCTCCTTTACATACTAGAGGGGAGAGAGGGCAGCAGCACAAGAAACTCAAGCCACGGTGCAGCCCTCTCTCCCCGATAGATCAAGTCCTCTAGTTTTCAGCAGTGCTTAGGCGAAGCCCTGCTGGAATAGTTCCGCCACCACCGCCACCGTGCCGTCGCGCTGCCGGAGAACTCATCTACCTCTCCGTCCCTCTTGCTGGATCAAGAAGGCAGAGATCGTCATCGAGCTGTACGTGTGCTGAACGCGGAGGTGCCGTCCATTCGGTACTAGATCGTGATTGGATCGCGGGACGCTCGGCGATTAGGATCGCGAAGACGTTCGACTACATCAACCGCGTTTCTTAACACTTCCCGCTTAGCGATCTACAAGGGTATGTAGATCCACTCTCCCTCTCGTAGATGCTCATCACCATGGATAGATCTTGCGTGTGCGTAGGAAATTTTTTGTTTCCCATGCAACGTTCCCCAACAATACGAACTTATGATGGCAAAGCAATAAAAGCGACGGACTGCATAATAAAGGTTGCTATCATAGGGGGAAATATAGCGTGACATTCTTTTACATTAAGGGATTGGGCATACAAACCAATAAGCGCATGACAACCTCTGCTTCCCTCTGCGAAGGGACTATCTTTTACTTTTATGTATTTACTTTTATGCAAGACTCAAAGTATTCTTCCCTATTCCTTTTTACTTTTTCCTTTTGCAAGCATCATGTGTTGAGGAAAGATCTAGGCACATATATCCAGTTGGATATGGGTGGGCATGAGTTATTATTGTTGACATCACCCTTGAGGTGAATATGTTGGGAGGCAAAAATATAAGCCCCCATCTTCCTATGTGTCTGGTTGAAACTTTTTGTTCATGGGTATGCCGTGAGTCTTAGCAATCATAGAAGACTAAATGATGGTTGAGTATGTGGACTTGCCAAAAGGCTCCGACATGAGACCCTTCCTGAAAATATGATGAATTGTAGTTGCAAAGTTTACTGAGAACATAGTTTGTTGGTTTTCAATAAGGTTTATGCTTCATACTTTTATGTTGTGATGAATTGTTACTTGTGCATAAGAAGTTCTATGATAAAAGTATATGAATAAGTTTTATGTTAAAGTTTGTTGCTGTTATGATAATAAGCATGATGCTTCTATGTCCGTATTTTGTTTTTATCGACACCTCTCTCTCAAACCATGTGGACATGCTTTTCAATATCAGCTTTCGCTTGAGGACAAGCGAGGTCTAAGCTTGGGGGAGTTGATACGTCCATTTTGCATCATGATTAACTACTGTTATTTATTATGTTTTGTCGAATAATAATGCTTTAAGGAGTGATTCTAATGCCTTTTCTCTCATAATATGCAAGGTTGACACCAAGAGGGAGAATACCGGCAACTGGAATTCTGGACCTGAAAAAGCACGTCAGAGATACCTATTCTGCACAACTCCAATGAAGCTGAAATTTTACGGAGATTATTTTTGGATTAAATAAAAAATACTGGAGCAGAAAACTACCGGAGGGGGCAAACCTGGTGGGCACAACCCACCAGGGCGCGCGCCAGCCCCCCTGGGCGCGCCCTGATGGGTTGTGGCCTCCTCGGCCCACCTCCGGTGCCCATTTTCTAGTATATAGTCACATTTGACCTAGAAAAAATCAGAGGAGGACTTTCGGGATGAAGCGCCACAGCCTCGAGGCGGAACTTGGGCAGGAGCACTTTTGCCCTCCGGCGAAGCGATTCCGCCGGGGAACTTCCCTCCCGGAGGGGGAAATCGAAGCCATCGTCATCACCAACACCCCTCTCATCTTACAATCTCATTTTTCAGTTGCTCCGTTTTGGTAGCAATTGCAGAAAGCCCTATAATCAATTCGATCTCCTGGTCCAATCCGGGGGGAGGCCAATCTTCATCAACATCTTCAATAGCACCATCTCCTCTCAAACCCTAGTTCATCTCTTGTGTTCAATCTTTGTACCGAAACCTCAGATTGGTACCTGTGGGTGACTAGTAGTGTTGATTACCTTGCGCAGTTGATTACTATATGGTTTATTTGGTGGAAGATTATATGTTCTGATCCATTATGCTATTCAATACCTCTCTGATCTTGAGCATGATTATTATTTGTGAGTAATTACCTTTGTTCTTGAGGTCACGGGAGAAGTCATGTTGCAAGTAATCATGTGAATTTGATATGTGTTCGATATTTTGATGGTATGTATGTTGTGATTCCCTTAGTGGTGTCATGTGAACGTCGACTACATGACACTTCACCATTCATGGGCCTAAGGGAATGCATTGCGGAGTAGTTATTAGATGATGGGTTGTTAGAGTGACAGAAGCTTAAACCCTAGTTTATGCGCTACTTCCTAAGGGGATTTGGATCCAAACGTTTAATGATATGGTTAGATTTTATCTTAATACTTTTCTCGTAGTTGCGGATGCTTGCGAGGGGGTTAATCATAAGTGGGAGGTTGTTCAAGTAAGAGCAGCACCCAAGCACCGGTCCACCCACATATCAAATTATCAAAGTAGCTATGAATCAAACCAACATGATAAAAGTGACTAGAAGGAATTCCCGTGTACCCTCAAGAACACTTTGCCTATTACTAGAGATTGTTCTAGCCTGTCCTTTGCCACAAAAGGATTGGGCTACCTTGCTGCACCTTGTTTACCGTTACCGTTACTTGCTTGTTACAAATTATCTTGCTATCAAACTATCTGTTACCTACAATTTCAGTGCTTGCAGTAATTACCTTGCTGAAAACCGCTTGTCATTTCCTTCTGCTCCTCGTTGGGTTCGACACTCTTACTTATCGAAAGGACTATGATAGATCCCCTATACTTGTGGGTCATCAGACCCACAGGTCTATGGTGGACTACTCACGCATCATCGGAGAGGCACCAATGAGGATGATGAACCCCTTTGTGATGGTGTTAGATCGGATCTCGAGGTTCTGGATCTTGCGGTGGCTGGATGTGTTTTTCGTCGACTCCTCCAGGGTTTATGGAATATTTGGGAATTTATAGGCATCAGAGGCGGTGGAGAGGGGTCCCGAGGAGGGCACAACCCATCAGGGCTCTGACGTGCCCTGGTGGGTTGTGGTCTCCTCGACCCTCCCCTCTGGCACTTCTTTGACCCACTGGATGTCTTCTCACCCAAAAAAAATCTACAAAAAGTTTCGCGATGTTTGGGCTTCGTTTGGTACTGATATTCTACGAAGTAAAAAACAAGCAAAAACAGGCAAGTGGCACTTTGGCACTATGTCAATAGGTTAGTCCCAAAAATGATATAAAGTTGCTATAAAATGATTGTAAAACATCCAAGAATGATAATATAACAACATGGAACAAGCAAAAATTATAGATACGTTGGAGACATATCAGCATCCCCAAGCTTAATTCCTACTTGTCCTCGAGTAGGTAAATGATAAAAACAGATTTTTTGATGTGGAATGCTGCCTAACATGTTCATCACATATTCTTTTCTTTTGTAGCATGGACATTTGGACTTTTAGATGGTTGAAAGCAATAGTCTAGTTTTAACATAATGACTTTAATACTCAAGCATGCCAACAAGCAACCATGTCTTTCAAAATATCAACACTAAAGAAAGTTATCCCTAGCCCATCATGCTCAATCATTGATCCATTCATGAAACACACTCAAATATTAACTACACCCAACGCTCAAGTACGATCATAGTGCCCCCTAGTTGGTGCTTTATAAAAGAAGATGGAGACTCAAAGTAAAAATAAAAATTGCATAAAGTAAATAGATAGGCCCTTTGTAGAGGGAAGTAGGGATTTGTAGAGGTGCCAGAGCTCAAAGTTTTAAAATGAGAGGAAAAATACATTTTGAGTGGCATGCCTTTCCTGTCAACGAAAGCGACAAAGTAGTTCACAATACTTTCCATGCTAGATATATCATAGGCGGTTCCCAAACAGAAAATAAAGTTTATTCATTTTTCCACCATTCTTTCACAACCCATGGCTAGCCGTATCCACGGTTGCCTTCCATACCAACACTTTCCAAGGAATATATTATTTGACAACATAAAGTAATTCTTTTTTTTCATTTCGGGACTGGGCATCCCTATTACCGCCGTACACTCGTGCAATGACAAGTGAATAAACACACATCTTGGAAATATCACATCTAGCATGGAAAAATATTGGATACCCCCTACCGTTTCATGAGCGGTACGAGCACACAAAAAGGAAATTTATTTTGAAAATTAGAGATGGCACATACAAATTTGCTTAAAACGGCATGGAAATACCGCATATAGGTAGGTATGGTAGACTCATAAGGCAAAACTGGGTTTAAGGATTTTGGATGCACAAGTAGTATTTCTACTTAGTACAAGTGAAGGCTAGGAAATAGATTGAGAAGCAACCAACCAAGAAACAAAAATTCACATAAGTGAGCATTGAGCATAAATAACACCGAATAATGCACCATAAGTAGGATGTAACTTCATTGCATAACTATTGACTTTCGTACTTGCATAGGGAATCACAAACCTTAACACCAATATTCTTACTAAAGCATAATTACTCACTAACATGACTCACATATTACTATCATCATGTCTCAAAACTATTACAAGGAATCAAGTTTAATTTTTCCAATGATCTTCATGTAAGTTTTTATTATATCCTCCTTGGATATCTATCACTTTGGGACTAGTTTCATATATTGCCATTTCTTTTGACAAGCTCACACAAATTTAAGTGAAGCACATGAGCATAGAGATTTCATCTCTCAAAATAGTATAAGTGAAGCATGAGAGGATTTCTTCAAAATTTAATAACTCTCAAATTAATCTAAGTGAAGCATGAGAGTATTTCTTCAAAATTTCAAAGCACACCGTGCTCAAAAAGATATAAGTGAAGCACTAAAGCATTTCCATAGCTCAAAAAATTTAAGTGAAGCATATAGAGCAATTCTAACAAATCATAGCATAATTTTGGCTCTCTCAAATAGGTGTGTTCAGCAAGGATACTAGTGACAAACTAAAAAGCAAAGCAAACAAATACTCAAATAATACAAGACGCTCCAAGCAAAACTCATGATATGTGACGAATAAAAATATAGCTCCAAGTAAAATACCGATAGTTGTTAGAAGAAAGAGGGGATGCCACTCGGGGCATCCCCAAGCTTAGTTGATTGTTTATCTTTGGATATATATTGGGGGGTGCTGTATAATCCCCAATATTAGGCTCTTTTCACTCCTTATTCCTTCATCCATCGTGATCTCACCCAAAACTTGAAAACTTCAATCACACAAAACTCAACAAAATCTTCGTGAGATCCGTTAGTATAATAAAGCAAATCACTACTTTAAGTACTGTTGCAAACCCATTCAAATTTTATTATTGCATTATACCTACTGTATTTTAACTTTACCATGGCTCATACCCTTCAATACAACCAATAGATTCATCAAAACAAGCACACAATGCAACGAAAACAGAATCTGTCTTAAACAGAACAGTCTGTAGTAATCTGTACTCTAACTATACTTATGTAACTCTAAAAATTCTGAAAAATTAGGACAAAGCAAAGAATTTGTATAGCAATACTGTGTTAAAATTTCATCTCAATATAATGCTCCAGTAAAAAATGAAAATTCGAACACTAGAGGCAAAGTTTCTGTTTCAGATTCAGCATTGTTTCTACTCATCTTATGAATCATCCTAAAGGCTTTACTTGGCACAAACACTAAATAAAACATAAAAACACAATCATAACAGAGGAATAATTGTGTCAACACTCAAAAACATAAATAAAAATATGAAAATAAATTTATTCATTGGGTTGCCTCCCAACGAGCGCTATCGTTTTACGCCCCTACCTAGGCATAACGCATAGATTCAAGTATTGCCATCTTTGGTTTTTGCTCCATAGGATGCTCTCATGATTGATTCATATGGTGGCTTAATTATTGTTCTAGGGAAGTGTTCCACCCCCTTTCTTAATGGAAACTGAAATCTAATATTGCCTTCTTTCATATCAATCACGACACCTATAGTGCGTAAGAACGGTCTACCAAGTATAATGGGACAAGACAGATTGCAATAAATATCAAGAACAATAAAATCTATGGGCACATAGTTCCTTTTTGCAAGAATAAGAACATCATTAATTCTTCCCAAAGGCTTTTTAATAGTAGAATCCACCAAGTGCAAATTAAGAGAACATTCTTCAATATTGCTGAGACCAAGCACATCACATAAAGACTTCGGAATCGTGGAAACACTAGCACCCAAATCACATAAAGCAAAGCACTCATAATTTTTAATCTTGACCTTAATGGTAGGTTCCCACTCATCATGTAATTTTCTAGGAATAGAAATCTCCAACTCCAACTTTTCTTCAAAAGATTTCATCATGGCATCAACGATATGTTTAGTAAAAGCTTTATTTTGTTCATAAGCATGGGATGAATTCAACATGGATTGCAGCAAATAAATACATTCAATCAAAGAGCAACTATCATAATTAAAGTCTTTGCAATCGAAAATAGTGGGCACAACACTAGTTAAAGTTTTGACCTCTTCAAACCCACTTTCATCAAATTTTTCATCAAGATTTTCACCCTCCAAATTATTGGGATGCCTTCTAGCTAAAGTTGACTCTACTTCAGTCCCTTTACCATCAATATTAATATTACTAAACAAGGAATCAATAGAAGAAACACCAATCACTTTAAGATCTTCATCATTTTTCTGAAGACAATCACTAGAAAACGATTTTTCAAAGAATTCTCTTCTAGCTCTCAGTATAGCGGTTCTTTTCTTGCTTTCATCCATAGAGACATATAAAGCTTTAATTGATTCATCAATCTTAGGTGCAAAAGCTTTCAACTTGAGATTTTCTACATCATGAGAAATTCTATCAATGCTTCTAGACATATCATCAATCTTATTCAACTTTTCTTCTATCGTAGTATTGAAAACTTTTTGCGCATTGATAAATTCTTTAATATTAGTCTCAAGATCATAGGTGTTCCTATTATTATTGTAAGAAGAATTACCATAGGAATTGCCATAATTATTAAAGGAATTTCCAGGAAAAGGCCTAGGTTTAAAATTACCTCTATAAGCATTGTTATTGAAATTGTTTCGCGAGACAAAGTTCACATCTACTGAATCACTATTTTGCTCAATCAAAGTAGACAAAGGCACATCATTAAGATCAATAGGAGCATTTTTACTAGCAACCAACTTCATTAAAGCATCAACTTTGTCACTCAAGGTACTAATTTCTTCAACCGAATTAACCTTTTTACTAGTATGTGCTCTTTCAGTATGCCATTGTGAGTAATTTGCCATAATATTATCTAGCAATTTAGTAGCTTCACCCAAAGTAACTTCCATAAAAGTACCACCCGCGGAGGAATCTAAAAGATTTCTAGAGACAAAATTCAATCCCGCATAATTTTTTTGTATAATCATCCAAAGATTTAAACCATGAGTTGGACAATTTCTTAGCATCAATTTCATTCTTTCCCAAGATTGTGCAACATGTTCATGCTCAAGTTGCTTAAAAATCATGATTTGTGTTCTAAGGGAAATAATTTTCGCGGGTGGAAAATACTTAGTAATAAAAGCATCCTTGCAATTATTCCAAGAATCGATACTATTGCGAGGCAAAGAAGAAAACCAATTTTTTGCACGATCTCGCAAGGAGAAAGGAAATAATTTCAACTTCACTATATCATTGTTGAAAGGACGTGGATGTCGCCTAGAGGGGGGGGGTGAATAGGCGCTTTAAAATAATTACGGTTTAGGCTTGAACAAATGCGGAATAAAACTAACGTTTAATATGTCAAGCACAAAACCTAAAACAACTAGGCTCACCTATGTGCACCAACAACTTATGCTACGCAAGATAAACAACTAAGTGATAGCAAGATATAAAGCATGAAACAATATGGCTATCACGAAGTAAAGTGCATAAGTAAAGGGCTCGGGTAAGAGATAACCGAGGCACGCGGAGATGACGATGTATCCCGAAGTTCACACCCTTGCGAATGATAATCTCCGTTCGGAGCGGTGTGGAGGCACAATGCTCCCCAAGATGCCACTAAGGCCACCGTAATCTCCTCACGCCCTCGCACAATGCAAGATGTCGTGATTCCACTAAGGGACCCTTGAGGGCGGTCACCGAACCCGTACAAACAAGGTTGGGGCAAACTCCACAACTTAATTGGAGGCTCCCAACAACACCACGGAGCTTCACCACAATGGAGTATGGCTCCGAGGTGACCTCAAATGCTCGGGGCAATCTCCACAACTTAATTGGAGACCCCGACGCTTGCCCGGAGCTTTGCACCACAATGATTGAGCTCCGAGGCACCACCAACCGTCTAGGGCACCAAAGTACCCAAGAGGAACAAGCTCTAGGGTGCTCAAACACCCAAGAGTTATAAGCTTCTCAACTTCTCACTTCCACGTATCACCGTGGAGAACTCAAACCTATGCACCAAATGCAATGGCAAGGGCACACGGAGTGCCCAAGTCCTTCTCTCCCAAATCCCACCACAACAACAAATGTTATGGAGGAAATGAGAGGAAGAACGAAGAAGAACACGAACTCCAAGATCTAGATCCAAGGGGTTCCCCTCACTTAGAGGAGAAAGTGATTGGTGAAAATGTGGATCTAGATCTCCTCTCTCTTTTCCCTCAAGAACTAGCAAGAATCATTGGAGGGATTGAGAGTTAGCAAGCTCGAAGAAGGTCAACAATGGGGGGCAAACTCGAGCTCAAGAGATAAGGTTCAATGGGGAAGAAGACCCCCTTTTATAGGTGGGGAAAAATCCAACCGTTATGCTCACAGCCCGCACAGAGCGCGAGCGGTACTAAAAAAATACATCCGTGCCTACCACCGCTGGACTTAACACGAGATTTTGGTCCGGAGCGGAAGTAGCCACGGTAGTAGCCGCGGTAGTACCGCTCTTGAGCGGTAGTAAAAAATTACATCCGCTCCAAGCGGTAGTAGCCGCGGTAGTACCGCTGCAGCCTTTTAAGAACACCAAAACTGCCACAACTTCTGCAAACGGACTCCGAATTCAACGAAACCAAGTTTGTTGGAAAGCTAACGACATGGGCTAACACAATATTGATAGAAATATCAATAAGAAGCAAATGAGAAAAGGCCCATAAGAAAATGGTGAGAACCCTTCCTCGAATAAGACCAGTAAAACCTCCAACACCGAAAACGCAATAGAAGAAGCATATGAAATCCGTTTTCGATGTACTAGAGCTTGTCACGAAGATAACCACAAGCTCTAAAACCTCAAAAAGAGAAAAGCCAACCAAGAACCAAGAAATATGATGATGCCAAGAATGCAATGGTTTGAGCTCTCAACGAACGATATGATCAAGCTACTCACTTGAGAGCCCCCCTTGATAGTACGGCTATCGATCCTATAACCCGGTCTCCCAACTACCACCATGAGACCGGTAAAATAGAAAACCCTATCAAGGTCAAACCTTTGCCTTGCGCATAGTCCACTTGAGCTAGATAATGACGATCTTGTCCTTCTCAAGATGGACCACCTTTCTTGATTGCGTCGTCTCGATGAAGACTAGTAGATTGCTCCCCCATACTCCACTATGGGAGAGCCACTCTTCGGCACATCTTCACAAGTCCATTGTCACCACAATGGACGGCAAGCTTCAAGCATGATCTCTCCGTGATGCTTCACTTGAACTTGCACACCGCAACCTTGATGACGATCACCACTTGATGTCATCCTCCATGGGTTGTATGAGATCTTCCTCTTGACGCGAACCCATGGAAATATACCTAACCCCACAACGAACTCTCACGTAGACCATGGGTTAGTACACAAAGTGTAATGGACAATGCTTACCATACCATGGGATCACTTGATCCCACTTGGTACATCTTCTACGCTTTGTGTGTTGATCAACTTGAATCATTCTTTGCCTTAATCTTGATCAACCTTGTCTCTTCTCTTCTCTCTTCACAAAGATGATGTCTTGAAGGTAAACATGAATGTTCACACAATCTTCTTCTTCAAGACATGCTTGCAATGAGATCAACTCTCACATGACCAATCTTTGGATAAAACCTTGAATACCACCTTGGTCACCATATAAACTCCTTGAAACCAACAGATGGACTTCAAGAAGTACCTACGGACAAATCCTTCGAATATAACTCAAGGCAACCATTAGTCCATAGGGATTGTCATCAATTACCAAAACCACACATGGATAAATGTGCTCTTACAATCTCCCCCATTTTGGCAATTGATGACAACCACTTTCAAGAGAGTTTATATAAGGAAATAAGCACAACCAAGCACACACATGCAAAGCAATAAAGCATGGGTATGAGATGCAAATGCTTAAGCAATCAAAAGCGAAACTCTCTAAACTTTCCAAACTAAACTCTCTAAACTTCTCCCCCATTGGCATTGATTGCCAAAATGGGCGAAAAGCTTAGAAAGCCAATATAATAGGTGCTCTTCCAAAAAGTGTGTATTTCTCAAAATATGAGTGCAATGAAATACACATATCCAATTATAAGTAGTTGGAGGAAAACAAACTATATTGAGGATCCAAAGATTGCAAAAAGGATCGTCTGGCACAAAGACATACAAAAGAGAAGCAAGCAATCAAAAGATACCAATTGGAACAAACAATCACATGGACCTACGAGCCACATGAATACAAGATATTATGATATGGGCAATAGAGTGTTTTAGAGAAACTAAGGAAGCTCCCCATGATTTGTGCACTATTAAGATTTTTTTATTTGGATACGAGAGCACAAAATAGGATCATCACTCCCCCAAAATCAACAGAAACACACAACAAGTGCAAGCGAATAGATAAGACAATAAGCATAGCACTTGCACCAAACATATGGTTGAGCAACATGTAAAAGAGGCAATCTTAAGAATAGGCTCAACCAAAATGATATGTGTGAGTCATGGCAAAGCACTTGAGAAGACTAGTATAAGGATGAGCATTAAGCATCAACATAGTCTTGATGAAATGAGACACAAAGTGCAAACCATATCCTTCCCACAAACACAAACTACTGGCAAATGGGTCCACAAGCTTACTAATAAGAAAATTAAAAACCAAATCTTGTGACAACCCCTGGTGAAGATAGGAAATAATAACCTTGTCAGGAGGAGGGATACCAATCGAAATGGCAAAACCCTCGTGAAGACAAGCATGAGGAAAATAATCTTCACCACCAAAGAGTGCATCAAGATGCAAGGATATAAGATCCGCACTCAAGACAAATTCTTTCACGAAACCACCAAGGAAATAAAAAAGGGAATGCAACGGTGGACGTGAAAGAAGAGAGGATATCAACTAGAGATGTAACTTCTCTCATGTGTATAAGATTCTAGGTAGAGGACAACCATGATGATATATCCACAAAGAATGATGTACACACGAAATAGTTACAAGAAGGAACGAACAAGATATCCAAAAGGAAGTCATAAATATACCAATAAGATCTTTGCTTGAAAGCATAGCACATAGCCTAATATTTTCTTATTGTACATAAATGAACTCCCAATACACGAACATCAAAGACATCACAACTATCAATATGACATCATCGTTGAGACGCTTTGAGAAAGGAAACAAGTACCACAAGAATGACTCAAGAAATTCATGCCATGATGCAACCTATAAAAGGTTGAATGCGAGAAATGTATGCATGAAGTAGATACTTGTTACCGAGATAGCATTGGATTGATGTAGTAGACAATGGTTCTTCGATCATCCTAGCATGGCTCCAATAAGCACATGGTGTCAACACCTTCCTTGTAAGTGAGCCGAGTGTCCAATGTATCTCCAATTGTTCCTAGAACAACACCACAAACAAAGTGGTACCCAAACTTATTGGGACCAAAAAGTTAGTGGACCAACAATACATAGGACAAAACTCCACATAAATATGTGCATATAGATATGAAATTGAATTTCATGCACACTTTAGCCAATTTATGTCATAGTGGAGTTTCCCCTATATATTGGGTCAAGGAAAGAGAACATGCCAACGAAAGTACATGTAGTAAATATGCATGCTCAAGACTCTCAAGGACCAAATCAACACAGAGTTGATAAGGTACCAAAAGAAAGGTATCAAGTGAAAATAAGATACCAAACAAAGAATTATCACTTGACGGATACCAACTAAAAGATACATCAAGGAATGAGATATCCATTGACACATGCCAAATAGAAGGAAACAAGATACCAATTGAAGGAAAACAAGAGGTATCAAGTTCCCAAAAGAGAGCTAGGTTCCAAACAAACCAAACCCTCCGCAAATTTTCATGAGGGCACAAAGCACCATAGAGAAAAGGCTTGCCTCCCACCAACACACACTTGATGAAGATCGAAAGATTTTATGATAAAAACATAAAGAGAGTGTTCTAAAGAAAATAGGATAGCTCCCCCAAGAGATGTGCATTATATAGAATTTGCATTTGAATACAAAATGCACACGATGGGATCATCACTTTCCCTATTGAAAGGATCGATATGGTTGACTAGAGGGGGGGTGAATAGGCAACTAACACTTTTTAACTTTTCTTAACAATTTAGGCTTAGCAACAAATAGGTTGACTAGATATGCAACTAGGTGAGCAACCTATATGATGCTAATCACAACAAGCACACAAGCAAGCAAGGGATACAACACAATAATAGCTTGCAAGAAGTAAAGGTAAGAGATAACCAAAAGTGGAGCCGGTGGAGACGAGGATGTGTTACCGGAGTTCCTTCCCGGAAAGGGGAAGTACGCCTCCGTTGGAGCGGTGTGGAGGCACAATGCTCCCCAAGAAGCCACTAGGGCCACCGTATTCTCCTCACGCCCTCACACAATGCGAGGTGCCGTGATTCCACTATTGGTGCCCTTGAAGGCGGCGACCGAACCTTTACAAACAAGGTTGGGGCAATCTCCACAACTTAATTGGAGGCTCCCAACGACACCACAAAGCTTCACCACAATGGAATGTGGCTCAGAGGTGACCTCAACCGTCTAGGGTGCTCAAACACCCAAGAGTAACAAGATCCGCAAGGGATTAGTGGGGGGAATCAAATTTCTCTTGGTGGAAGTGTAGATCGGGGCCTTCTCAACCAATCCCGAGAGAATCAACAAGTTTGATTGGCTAGGGAGAGAGATCGGGCTAAAATGGAGCTTTGAGCAACAATGAAGCTTGGGGAGGGAAGAGGTAGTCTTCTTGGGGAAGAAGACCCCCTTTATATAGTGGGGGGAAGAATCCAACCGTTATCCCCACTCTCAGCCCGCGCATTGCGGTACTACCGCATAAATGCCACGGTACTACCGCAAGAGGCTGCGGTACTACCGCAGTGGGGTGCGGTACTACCGCTCGCACGGTAGAGGCCAGATGAAGACCTATTGCACTGGGCAACGAGCGGTAGAACCACCGGAGCGGTACTACCGCGCGCCAATACGGTACTACCGCAAGGTCGGTATCAACTGGCACAAGAGATGCACGGAAGTAAAAAATTACTTCCGTGCCTACCTCCGTTGAGGGTGGAGCTGTGCAAAAGTCCGGCGCGGTAGTACCGGACAAATTTACGGTACTACCGCTCGAGGGCGGATGTAAAAAATTACATCCGCGCCTACTACCGCAAGCGCACGCACCAGGGCTGGGGACAGCGGTACTACCGCTCCTTGGAGCGGTACTACCACGGGCACCTGCGGTACTACCGCTCCCTTGAGCGGTACTACCGCTAGCCACTGAACACGAGCACCTTGCTGCCTTCAATTTGCACCGACAAAGGAAAACGGATTGGAGCTCCATTGAAGCGAAAGAAAGGTGGTGCAATAGAACAGATGTGTACGTGTTAATTCCACCCTAACCTTTCTGAAGCGGACCCCCTCTTAATAGTACGGCTTTCCTACGACTCAAATCCACCGAAAAGAAACGTAGAAAGCAACCGTCTTCGATAGACTCCGAGGGGAACCGAATCGTCTTGTGCCTAGACGTGAGATATCTGAAATGCTCAATGCACACGATTAGTCCGCTAGTGAATTGTCATCAATCACCAAAACCACTTAGGGAGAAATATGCCCTTACAATCTCCCCCTTTTTGGTGGATTGATGACAATACAGGATTTGCACATAAAGATATATGATGAGCTTATGCAAACCCAAAATCTATAAAATATAGACAGGCTCCCCCTAGATGTGTGTAAACTATAGATATGCTTTGGACTGCAAAGCACACACATTAGGATCAACACTCCCCCTATATTTTATAGACATGGCAATCCTTGCAACAGAATGAATAATCACTAAGCATAGAAACAAGGCTTAGTATATGAGCATGAAGATAAGGGCACATAACAGATAACCTCACAAGCTACTAATCATACTAGACAATAATATGATAAGAGTGATAGCATATGTCTCACACCATATGATAGAAGAAGTCTCCTGGTCTCACACATAAATAACATAAAACCAAAGCAACGACGAAGGTTCAACGAAAGCAAGGAGACGACGAAAACACTTGCAAATCCTACACTCTCTCCCCCTTTGGCATCGAGACGCCAAAAAGGCAGAGAGGACACCTAAGACACGGGTGGTAGCTCCCACTGCAGAAAGATCATCCAGCAAGCTCGTCCTCTGAAGCAGCTGGAATAGACTCCTCATCTGAATCAACCCACTGATAGCTCTTCTTCTTCATCGAAGCAGCCTCAGGTGTGATGTTCTTCTTAGACCCACTCGAGATGGTCTCGCCAAGCTTCCTCAGAATCCGCTTGTCGCGCTGACGACTCTCCTTCTGAGCAACGTGAGTCTGGTACTGTCCCTTGGCCTGCATGCAGAACAAGGTCTTCATCTTGTTCTTGAGCTTCGTGGCCCAAGATGGCTCAGAAGATGGTGGCTCATACATCTCTAAACTGTCCTCCTCCTCCTCTTCAATCTCATCCTCATCAACATCCACATGTTCAGAGGCAGGCCTAGTGGTAGTGTTAGCCCACTTGTCCTTCAGACGCAGCCGAATAGGCTCATGACGGATCCAGTCGGGAGCATTAAAGTCCTCACACGGAAAGGACTTCTCCCAAGTCTTCTGAATCAAGAAGAACAAGTAGGGTCCATAGATGGGGACCTTACGGTTGAACACAGCAGACTGAAGCTCACTCCACATGTGAGAAACATCAAGTGGTTCAGACATTTGAAGCCGCCCTTGCTCACAAAGGAGCAGCATATCCACTAGATAGGAATGCACCTTGTCCTTGTCTCCCATGCGAGGAAAGAGAGTGTTGCGAAAGATCCGGTGCATGACATCGAGAAATGGGTTAAGCACATAAGTTTTCTCACCAGAGGGTAATGTCTTCTCAACAAGGTATGGCAGAAGCTTCTCCTTTTTAGCAGAATGTTGGTTGGTGTGCGGGCGCAAACCAGCGGGCACATAAAGCCCCTCATCACGAACGTGCAACAGATCCATGAACTCCTTCCAGTTAGCTGTCAACCTCTTTCCATTGGTCATCCAAGTCATGCTCCGTTCCACATCCGTGTGGAAGTGGACAGAAGGAAAGAACTGAGCCACAATCTCTGGATCAAAGTCACAATGGAACGAGATGATATCCTCGATAGCAAACTGCTCCACCAAATCCATAGGCTCACCAAAAGCTGCCAGGTTCTTCCTCAGATGTGCCATGTCAATCCACTGGGCAGGAACATAGAAATTCTTCTTTCCCTTGATCACATCTATATAGATGAGATTTTGTTGCTTGGTCCAAAACCCGTCATTGCCCTTGAACTGTTCCCTAGGGTTGATATAGGGGTTGATCTTCCGGCGAACCTGAAACTCTGCAAGAGGCATATCTTCCCAGCCGACAACTGGCTCCTTGGTCTTGGTTGCGGTTCTCTTGAAGTGGCGAGGCGAGGTATTGGACCCCTCAGGTGCATCTTGATTGCGGAGACGCTTAGAACTCGTATCACGAGAGGGATTCGAGCGTCTTGAACCGGAACCGGAGCCACCACCTATGACACACAACGCAAACACAAGAAAAGAGCGAAAGAGGTCATTACAAATGCCAAGGCAACCAAGAGAACCACATAGAAGTGAGAATTGGCCAGACAAAATAGGGGAATTATGGATCGAGCGGTAGTACCGCAGGTCTTGTGGTAGAAATTTTTTACTACCGCGCCGACCGCGGTAGTACCGCTCTAGGTAGGGGCGGTAGTACCGGGCTGAGTGCGGAAGAAAAAAATTTCATCCGCCCGACGGGCGGTAGTACCGTTCCAGGTGGTGCGGTAGTACCGCATGGGGCGGAATCCTCAAGAACAGCGAAACAAAGTACCGGAAAAATAGATCGGTACTACCGTCGATCAAAACTACCATGTTGTATCCTCCCAAGTAACACTTCTACGCACAAGCACTCTCCAACCAACACCTCATGCAAAGATTTAGCCAAAAATCACAAGACCAATTCATATTTCCCCCTAAACCTAGATCCAAAAATAGAGAGGCAAAGAGAGAAGCACAAGGGGAAATACCAGGGTCCATGGCAAGAGGACAAGGTGGGGAACGATCCCACCGGTTGGAATGGGAGGAGAACGGCCGGAGATGGAGATCCGGCGAGGTCCCCCAGCACCGTTCGAGGGGAGAGAGAGAGAAACGCGAGGGGAAGAGATGAATGGGTATGGGGAGTTTGAAACCCCCTGCCCGCTCTTAACCCCCACGCGGTCCTCACGGCACGGTAGTGTTGGAAATATGCCCTAGAGGCAATAATAAATTGGTTATTATTATATTTCCTTGTTCATGATAATCGTTTATTATCCATGCTATAATTGTATTGATTGGAAACTCAAATACATGTGTGGGTACATAGACAACACTGTGTCCCTAGTAAGCCTCTAGTTGACTAGCTCGTTGATCAAAGATGGTTAAGGTTTCCTAGCCATTGACATGAGATGTCATTTGATAACGGGATCACATCATTAGGAGAATGATGTGATGGACAAGACCCAAACTGTAAACGTAGCATTTGATCGTGTCAGTTTATTGCTATTGTTTTCTGCATGTCAAGTATCTGTTCCTTTGACCATGAGATCATGCAACTCACTAACACCGGAGGAATACCTTGTGTGTATCAAACGTCGCAACGTAACTGGGTGACTATAAAGGTGCTCTACAGGTATCTCCGAGGGTGTCTGTTGGGTTGGCATGGATCAAGACTGGGATTTGTTACTCCGTATGACGGAGAGGTATCTCAGGGCCCACTCGGTAATACAACATCACAATGAGCCTTGCAAGCAATGTGACTAAAGTGTTAGCCACGAGATCTTGTATTACGGAACGAGTAAAGAGACTTGCCGGTAACGAGATTGAACTAGGTATAGTGATACCGACGATCGAATCTCGGGCAAGTAACATACCGAAGAACAAAGGGAACAGCATACGGGATTAACTGAATCCTTGACATAGAGGTTCGACCGATAAAGATCTTCGTAGAATATGTAGGAGCCAATATGGGCATCCAGGTCCCGCTATTGGTTATTGGCCGTAGAGGTGTCTCGGTCATGTCTACATAGTTCTCGAACCCGCAGGGTCTACACACTTAACGTTTGGTGACGATTAGTATAATTGAGTTATTATGTTGGTGACCGAAAGTTGTTCGGAGTCCCGGATAAGATCCCGGACATGACGAGGATCTCCGGAATAGTCCGGAGGTAAAGATTGATATATGTGATAATAGTGTTTTGATCTCTGGAAGGGTTCCGGAGTTCACCGGAAGGGGTTCCGGATGTTTACCGAAGTGTTCGGGTGCAGCAACACTTTATATGAGCCAAAGGGATAAAGCCCACAAGGTATTGGAAAGTGCAAAAGTAGTTTTGCTGCCGCGTAAGCGGTACTACCGCTTGGTGAAGCGGTACTACCGCCGGAGCGGTACTACCGCTTGTGTGAAGCGGTACTACCGCCCAAGCGGTACTACCGCTTGTGTGAAGCGGTACTACCGCCCAAGCGGTACTACCGCTTGTGCGCGGCTGTGCACGGTTCGGCAGGGATCCGAGTTGGACTCTTTCCCTGCGGGCCAAACCGACCTTGTGCGGGCAAAACCGACCCGGAGGAGGCTTTTACTCCAAGTTTAGACCCCAAGGCTCAACATATAAATAGAGGGGCAGGGCTAGCACACGGGAGACATCAGGATTTCCCAAGCCGTGTGCCGGCAACCCTAGCCCTCTAGTTCCTCCGTCATAATCTCCGTAGTGCTTGGCGAAGCCCTGCAGAGATTGTTCCTCACCACCATCACCACGCCGTCGTGCTGCTGGAACTCAACCACTACTTCACCATCGCTCGCTGGATCGAGGAGGTGAAGGCGTCATCAAGCCGTACGTGTGTTGAACGCGGAGGTGCCGTCCGTTCGGCACTAGATCGGAAGGATCGTGATTGGATCGCGGGACGCTCGGCGATTTGGATCGCGAAGACGTTCGACTACATCAACCGCGTTTATTAACGCTTCCGCTTAGCGATCTACAAGGGTATGTAGATTCACTCTCCCTCTCGTAGATGCTCATCACCATGGATAGATCTTGCGTGTGCGTAGGAAAATTTTTGTTTCCCATGCAACGTTCCCCAACAGTGGCATCTGAGCTAGGTCTATGCGTAGATGAGATCTCGAGTAGAACACAAACGAGTTGTGGGCGTGGGTGTATACATATTGCTTGCCGTTACTAGTTGATACTTGATTCCGCGGTATTGTGAGATGAAGCGGCCCGGACCGACATTACGCGTACGCTTACGCGAGACTGGTTTCACCGCTGCGTGCACTTGTTGCATAAAGGTGACTGGCGGGTGTCTGTCTCTCTCACTTTAGTTGAATCGGTTCAATGAAGAGGGTTCTTTTAGAAGATCAAAAAGCAATCACTACACCACGTTGTGGTTTTGCGTAGGTAAGAATCGTTCTTGCTAGATACCCGTAGCAGCCACGTAAAATTTGCAACAACAATTAGAGGACGTCTAACTTGTTTTTGCAGGGTATGTTGTGATGTGATATGGCCAATTACATGATGAGATATATGTGATGTATGAGATGATCATGTATTGTATAGAATATCACGACTTGCATGTCGATGAGTACGGCAACTGGCAGGAGCCATAGAGTTGTCTTTAATTATTGTATGACCTGCGTGTCAATCATTAAGCGCTATGTAATGCTTTACTTTATCGCTAAACGTTAGCTATAGTCGTGGAAGCAACAGTCGGCGCGACAACCTTATGGAGACACGTTGATGGAGATCAAGATGATGGAGATCATGGTGTCATGCCGGTGACGATGGAGATCATGCCGGTGCTTTGGAGATGGAGATCAAAAGCACAAGTTCATGGCCATATCATGTCACTTATGATTTGCATGTGATGTTAATCCTTTTATGCATCTTATTTTGCTTAGGACGACGGTAGCATTATAAGGTGATCCCTCACTTAAATTTCAAGATAAATTGTGTTCTCCCCAAGTGTGCACCGTTGCGAAAGTTCGTCGTTTCGAGACACGCCGTGATGATCGGGTGTGATAGACTCTACGTTCGCATACAACGGGTGTAAGCCATGTTACACGTGCGGAACACTCGGGTTAAACTTGACGAGCCTAGCATGTACAGACATGGCCTCGGAACACAAGAGACCGAAAGGTCGAACATGAGTCATATAGTAGATATGATCAACATGAAGATGTTCACCATTGAAACCACCTCAACTCACGTGATGATCGGACTTGAGTTGGTGGATTTGGATCATGTTACACTCGAATGATCGGAGGGATGTCAATTTGAGTGGGAGTTTTTTAAATATGATTAACTAAACTCATTATCTAAGAACAATAGTCTAAGTTGTCTTTGCTATATTTATGTTGTAGATCATGGCTCGCGCAGTAGCACCCCTGAATTTTAATGCGTTCCTAGAGAAAGCTAAGTTGAAAGATGATGGAAGTAACTTTGTGGACTGGGCCCGTAATCTAAGGATTATCCTTACGGCTTCCCAGAAGGCTTATGTCCTTGATGCACCGCTTGGTGATCCACCCGCTCCAGTTGAGTCTCTAGACGTTGTGAACGCCTGGCAGGCTCGTTCTGATGATTACTCAATAGTTCAATGTGCAATGTTGTATGGCTTAGAACCGGGACTTCAAAGACGTTTTGAACGTCATGGAGCATATGAGATGTTCCAGGAGTTGAAGTTTATCTTTCAGAAGAATCCCCGGATCGAGAGATATGAGATCTCCGATAAGTTCTATGCTTGCAAGATGGAGGAGAACGGGTCTATCAGTGATCACGTGCTCAGAATGTCTGGGTACTCCACCCGTCTGGCTGAGTTAGGGATGCCCCTTCCGCCAGAGGCTATCACTGACAGAGTTCTTCAATCATTGCCACCTAGCTACAAGAGCTTCGTGTTGAACTATAACATGCACGGGATGAACAAGTCAGTCGCCGAGCTGTTTGCGATGCTGAAAGCCGCTGAGTCTGAAATTCAGAAGGAGCATCAAGTGTTGATGGTCAATAAAACCACTAGTTTCAAGAAAAATGGCAAGGGTAAGAAGGGTAACTCCAAGCAGAGTGGCAAAGCAGTTGCTCCTCTCGTGAAGAAACCCAAGGCTGGACCCAAACCAGAAACTGTGTGTTTTCATTGCAAGGGAACTGGACACTGGAAGCGGAATTGCCCCAAGTATTTGGCTGACAAGAAGGCGGCCAACAACAAACAAGGTATATATGATATACATGTTATTGATGTGTACCTTACCAACTCTCGTTGTAGTGCCTGGGTATTTGATACCGGTGCGGTTGCTCATATTTGCAACTCAAAACAGGAACTGCGGAATAGACGGAGGCTGGCAAAGGACGAAGTGACGATGCGCGTGGGAAATGGTTCCAAGGTTGATGTGATCGCCGTCGGCACGCTCGCTCTTCGATTACCGTCGGGATTAGTGATGAACCTAAATAAGTGTTATTTGGTGCCTGCGTTAAGCATGAACATTATATCTGGATCTTGTTTATTGCGAGACGGTTACTCATTTAAATCAGAGAATAATGGTTGTTCTATTTATATGAGTAATATCTTTTATGGTCATGCACCCGATGTGAGGGGTTTATTCTTATGAATCTCGATAGTAATGATACACATGTTCATAACATTGATGCCAAAAGATGTAGAATTGATAATGATAATACCACTTTCTTGTGGCACTGCCGTTTAGGTCATATTGGCGTAAAACGCATGAAGAAGCTCCATGCTGATGGACTTTTGGAGTCACTTGATTTTGAATCACTTGACACATGTGAGCCATGCCTCATGGGCAAGATGACTAAAACGCCGTTCTCTGGAATAATGGAACGGGCAAGTGACTTATTGGAAATCATACATACTGATGTGTGCGGTCCGATGAGTATTGAGGCGCGCGGTGGTTATCGTTACTTTCTCACCTTCACTGATGACTTAAGTAGATATGGGTATATTTACTTAATGAAACACAAGTCTGAAACATTTGAAAAGTTCAAACAATTTCAGAGTGAAGTTGAGAATCATCGTAACAAGAAGATTAAATTCCTACGATCTGATCGAGGAGGAGAATATCTGAGTTATGAGTTTGGCAGTCACTTAAGACAGTGTGGAATTGTTTCACAATTG
Organism: Elymus sibiricus; assembly: GCA_039707655.1. Lineage (NCBI taxonomy): Eukaryota > Viridiplantae > Streptophyta > Magnoliopsida > Poales > Poaceae > Elymus > Elymus sibiricus. The sequence continues at coordinate 118,583,929 of CM077667.1, forward strand.
ACACCGCCTGGAACACCACAGCGTAATGGTGTGTCCGAACGTCGTAATCGAACCTTATTGGATATGGTGCGATCTATGATGTCTCTTGCCGATTTGCCACTATCGTTTTGGGGTTATGCATTAGAGACAGCTGCATTCACTTTAAATAGGGCACCATCGAAATCCGTTGAGACGACACCATATGAACTTTGGTTTGGCAAGAAGCCAAAGCTGTCGTTTCTTAAAGTTTGGGGATGTGATGCTTATGTCAAAAAGCTTCAGCCTGAAAAGCTGGAACCCAAAGCGGAGAAATGCGTCTTCATAGGATACCCAAAAGAGACAGTTGGGTATACCTTCTACCTCAGATCCGAAGGCAAAGTGTTTGTCGCTAAAAACGGAACATTTCTTGAGAAAGAGTTTCTCTCGAAAGAATTGAGTGGGAGGAAGATAGAACTTGATGAGGTTGTTGAACCTTTACTTCAACCTGAGAGTAGCGCAGCGCAGAAAGTTGTTTCTGTGGAGCCTACATTAGCTGAAGAGGAAGTTAATGATGATGATCATGAAGCTTTGGATCAAGTTGCTATCGAACCTCGTAGGTCGACAAGGACGCGTACTGCTCCCGAGTGGTACGGCAACCCTGTCTTAGAGGTCATGTTGTTAGACAACGATGAACCTACGAGCTATGGAGAAGCGATGATGGGCCCGGATTCCGAGAAGTGGTTAGAGGCCATGAAATCCGAGATGGGATCCATGTATGAAAACAAAGTATGGACTTTGGAAGTATTACCTGAAGGGCGTAAGGCCATTCAGAACAAATGGATCTTTAAGAGGAAGACGGACGCGGACGGTAATGTCACCGTCTATAAAGCTCGACTTGTGGCAAAGGGTTTTTCACAAGTTCAAGGAGTTGACTACGATGAGACCTTCTCACCCGTAGCGATGCTTAAGTCCGTCAGAATCATGTTAGCAATAGCTGCCTTTTTCGATTATGAAATTTGGCAGATGGATGTCAAAACAGCGTTCCTTAACGGTTACCTTAAGGAAGAGTTGTATATGATGCAACCAGAAGGTTTTGTCGATCCAGAGAATGCTGACAAAGTTTGCAAACTCCAGCGATCCATTTATGGACTGGTGCAAGCATCTCGGAGTTGGAATCTTCGTTTTGATGAGGTGATCAAAGCGTTCGAGTTTATACAAGTTTACGGAGAAGCTTGTATTTACAAGAAAGTGAGTGGGAGCTCTATAGCGTTTCTAATATTATATGTGGATGACATATTACTGATTGGAAACAATATAGAAATGCTGGAAAGCGTAAAGGAATATTTGAACAAGAGTTTTTCAATGAAGGACCTAGGAGAAGCTGCTTTCATATTAGGCATCAAGATCTATAGAGATAGATCGAGACGCTTAATAGGACTTTCACAAAGCACATACCTTGATAAGATTTTGAAGAAGTTCAAAATGGATCAGTCCAAGAAGGGGTTCTTGCCTGTTTTGCAAGGTGTGAAGTTGAGTAAGACTCAATGCCCAGTGACTGCAGAAGATAGAGAAAAGATGAGTGTCATCCCCTATGCTTCAGCCATAGGCTCTATCATGTATGCAATGCTGTGCACAAGACCCGATGTCAGCCTTGCCATAAGTATGGCCGGAAGGTTTCAAAGTGATCCAGGAATGGAACACTGGACGGCGGTCAAGAATATCCTGAAGTACCTGAAAAGGACTAAGGACATGTTTCTCGTTTATGGAGGTGATCAAGAGCTCGTCGTAAAGGGTTACGTCGATGCAAGCTTTGACACTGATCCGGATGACTCTAAGTCGCAAACCGGATACGTATTTATTCTTAATGGGGGTGCGGTTAGCTGGTGCAGTTCCAAGCAAAGCGTGGTAGCTGATTCTACATGCGAAGCGGAGTACATCGCAGCCTCGGAGGCGGCGAAGGAAGGTGTCTGGATGAAGGAGTTCATGACAGATCTTGGAGTAGTGCCTAGTGCACTTAACCCAATGACTCTGTTTTGTGATAATACTGGTGCCATTGCTCTAGCCAAGGAACCAAGATTTCACAAGAGGACCAGACACATAAAACGACGTTTCAATTCCATCCGCGATTACATCAAGGAGGACGACATAAATATTTGCAAAGTACACACGGATCTAAATGTTGCAGATCCGATGACTAAACCTCTTCCAAGGGCTAAACATGAACAACACCAGAACTGCATGGGTGTTCGATTCATTACAATGTAAATCACATAGTGATGTGAACTAGATTATTGACTCTAGTGCAAGTGGGAGACTGTTGGAAATATGCCCTAGAGGCAATAATAAATTGGTTATTATTATATTTCCTTGTTCATGATAATCGTTTATTATCCATGCTATAATTGTATTGATTGGAAACTCAAATACATGTGTGGGTACATAGACAACACTGTGTCCCTAGTAAGCCTCTAGTTGACTAGCTCGTTGATCAAAGATGGTTAAGGTTTCCTAGCCATTGACATGAGATGTCATTTGATAACGGGATCACATCATTAGGAGAATGATGTGATGGACAAGACCCAAACTGTAAACGTAGCATTTGATCGTGTCAGTTTATTGCTATTGTTTTCTGCATGTCAAGTATCTGTTCCTTTGACCATGAGATCATGCAACTCACTAACACCGGAGGAATACCTTGTGTGTATCAAACGTCGCAACGTAACTGGGTGACTATAAAGGTGCTCTACAGGTATCTCCGAGGGTGTCTGTTGGGTTGGCATGGATCAAGACTGGGATTTGTTACTCCGTATGACGGAGAGGTATCTCAGGGCCCACTCGGTAATACAACATCACAATGAGCCTTGCAAGCAATGTGACTAAAGTGTTAGCCACGAGATCTTGTATTACGGAACGAGTAAAGAGACTTGCCGGTAACGAGATTGAACTAGGTATAGTGATACCGACGATCGAATCTCGGGCAAGTAACATACCGAAGAACAAAGGGAACAGCATACGGGATTAACTGAATCCTTGACATAGAGGTTCGACCGATAAAGATCTTCGTAGAATATGTAGGAGCCAATATGGGCATCCAGGTCCCGCTATTGGTTATTGGCCGTAGAGGTGTCTCGGTCATGTCTACATAGTTCTCGAACCCGCAGGGTCTACACACTTAACGTTTGGTGACGATTAGTATAATTGAGTTATTATGTTGGTGACCGAAAGTTGTTCGGAGTCCCGGATAAGATCCCGGACATGACGAGGATCTCCGGAATAGTCCGGAGGTAAAGATTGATATATGTGATAATAGTGTTTTGATCTCTGGAAGGGTTCCGGAGTTCACCGGAAGGGGTTCCGGATGTTTACCGAAGTGTTCGGGTGCAGCAACACTTTATATGAGCCAAAGGGATAAAGCCCACAAGGTATTGGAAAGTGCAAAAGTAATTTTGCTGCCGCGTAAGCGGTACTACCGCTTGGTGAAGCGGTACTACCGCCGGAGCGGTACTACCGCTTGTGTGAAGCGGTACTACCGCCCAAGCGGTACTACCGCTTGTGTGAAGCGGTACTACCGCCCAAGCGGTACTACCGCTTGTGTGAAGCGGTACTACCGCTTGTGCGCGGCTGTGCACGGTTCGGCAGGGATCCGAGTTGGACTCTTTCCCTGCGGGCCAAACCGACCTTGTGCGGGCAAAACCGACCCGGAGGAGGCTTTTACTCCAAGTTTAGACCCCAAGGCTCAACATATAAATAGAGGGGCAGGGCTAGCACACGGGAGACATCAGGATTTCCCAAGCCGTGTGCCGGCAACCCTAGCCCTCTAGTTCCTCCGTCATAATCTCCGTAGTGCTTGGCGAAGCCCTGCAGAGATTGTTCCTCACCACCATCACCACGCCGTCGTGCTGCTGGAACTCAACCACTACTTCACCATCGCTCGCTGGATCGAGGAGGTGAAGGCGTCATCAAGCCGTACGTGTGTTGAACGCGGAGGTGCCGTCCGTTCGGCACTAGATCGGAAGGATCGTGATTGGATCGCGGGACGCTCGGCGATTTGGATCGCGAAGACGTTCGACTACATCAACCGCGTTTATTAACGCTTCCGCTTAGCGATCTACAAGGGTATGTAGATTCACTCTCCCTCTCGTAGATGCTCATCACCATGGATAGATCTTGCGTGTGCGTAGGAAAATTTTTGTTTCCCATGCAACGTTCCCCAACAGGTAGTACCGCACATCATTGCGGTAGTAACGCCTGGCCCGCGGTAGAAAAAAAATACTACCGCTCACCGGGCGGTAGTACCGCTCCTCCAGCGGCAGTAAAAAATTACTGTCGTGCTGGATGCGATAGTACCGTGCCCCTCTCCAGCGGTAGTACCGTGTCAAGCCACGGTAGTACCGCGCTGCCAACAAAATGCAGGTTTAGGCCTTTGCACCAGAATTAATGATGACAAAACCTATAAGGCACGAAGATAAAACAAAAAGCTTCAAGCAAAGAGAACACTTACGAAAAAGCACAAAAGAAGCAACTCAACCACGAACACGGTCCAAAAGATTAGAGAGGAGAAACAAGGACCAAACATCGAACCACTACCTCTCATGAAGAGAGGGCGGTGGCCGGAGCCACCTATGTTTGAGTCAATTGGTATGGCACCGCGAAGAATTATCCTTGGGCCCATGACCAAAACTCATCTTTGAAGCACAAAAACCATAAAAAATGGCGGATGTGAAAGACTTTGATTAGTTTATGAATAATAGGAGGAGGGATAGTTCATTGAGAGAACTAGACTCCCCCTAAATCCATGCCTACATCTAAACAAGACATAATGATGAGTGTGGTGGGGTGTGCACTAAGTCAAGCCACATTGCTCGAATCGATGATATTTAGCTCATGCCTTAACTCGCGAAATCTTGCTTCATCTAATGGCTTCGTGAAAATATCTGCAAGCTGTTCCTTGGTATAAAGATGAATAAGATCAATTTCTCCACGCTTGATGTGGTCCCGGATGAAGTGATGACGAATCTCAATATGCTTCGTCTTGCAGTGTTGAACCGGGTTGTTGGAGATCTTGATCGTGCTCTCATTGTCGCAGTAAAGAGGCACTTTGTCACAGTTGACACCATAATCCTTTAAAGTTTGCCTCATCCAAAGAATCTGAGCACAACAACTTGCGGCGGCTACATACTCGGCCTCAGTGGACGAGAGAGAAACACAGTTTTGTTTCTTGGAAGACCAACTTACCAGAGAGCGACCAAGAAATTGGCAGCCTCTGGAAGTGGACTTCCTTTCCACACGGTCTCCCGCCCAATCCGAGTCAGTATATCCAATGAGATCAAATGAAGCACCTTTGGGGTACCATAAGCCAAAGTTTGGGGTATGAGCCAAATATCGAAAGATTCGCTTGACAGCCACATAGTGACTCTCCTTAGGTGCGGATTGAAATCGTGCACAAATTCCCACACTCAACATGATATCCGGTCTAGATGCACAAAGGTAAAGCAGAGATCCAATCATGGAGCGATATACCTTCTGATCCACAGCTTTACCATTGGGATCACTGTCAAGTTGGCATTTGAGTTGCATCGGAGTGTTGGCCTTCGGAGGATTCAGCTCATCCATCTTGAACCTCTTGAGCATGTCTTGAGTGTATTTGGCTTGGTTGATGAAGGTTCCTTGGCTTCGTTGCTTGACTTCGAATCCAAGAAAGAACTTCACCTCTCCCATCATAGACATCTCAAACTCTTTGGTCATTAGTGCGGCGAACTCATCATTAAAAGCTATGTTAGAGGAACCAAAGATAATATCATCAACATATAGTTGGCATACAAACAAGTTCCCGTTAACCCTCTTAGTAAAAAGAGTGGGGTCTATTTTCCCAATTTCAAACCCACGATCTTGCAACATCTCGGTAAGGTGCTCATACCACACACGTGGGGCTTGTTTAAGGCCATAGAGTGCCTTATCGAGAACGTATACATGATTGGGGAACTTGGGGTCCTCAAACCCCGGGGGTTGCTTGACATATACCAACTCCTTAAGTGGACCATTAAGAAAAGCACTCTTCACATCCATTTGATATAATATGAAATCATGATGAGAAGCATAAGCAAGCAACATGCGAATAGATTCAAGGCGAGCAACAGGGGCAAAGGTTTCACCGTAGTCGATACCCTCGACTTGGGAGTAGCCTTGAGCCACCAGTCTTGCCTTGTTGCGAATAATGATACCATGTGCATCTTGCTTGTTCTTAAAGATCCATTTGGTTCCAATGACATTGTGATTCTCTTTTGGTCTTGGCACCAATCGCCACACTTTGTTGCACTCGAAGTTGTTGATTTCATCATGCATGGTTTCAAGCCAATCCTCGTCTTTGAGTGCATCTTGTACCTTGAGGGGTTCAAAGCAAGCAACAAACGCATGATGTGCACAAAAGTTTGTTAATTGACGACGAGTAGTTACCCCTCTTTTCAAGCTTCCGTAGACGTTCTCTAGGAGGTGTTGCTTTTTCTGAAGCTTGGCAGCATTCTTGGCAGCTTGTCTTTCAAGAATTTCCTCCATGGAAAGTTGAGGCTTGGTAACTTGACGAGCTTCGGTACTAGCACCGGCTTGCTCATGATCTTGAGCATGATCTTGATGTTTAGCTTGACCTTGATCTTGAAGTAGATCTTGGTCCTGAGCTTCATCTTGATCTTGAGCTTGCACGGGGTTATGAACAAGATCTTGAGCATCATGTGAAGTAGAAACATCACTATCGAGTTGATCTTGCCCTTGATCTTGATCACGGGGTTGAGGGCCTTCACTGCGTTCTTCGGAAGCGTGTGGGTCGTGCGTCGGTGATGGTTCCACATGAGTGGAACATTGTCCTTCTCCTTCAGCCACAAGGGGTTCCTCAACGGGTAGGAAGTATCCAACGCCCATTCTTCTTATGGCTTGGGGAGGAATTTCATCACCTACATCACAAAGACCACTTTGCTCCACTTGGGAGCCATTATTTTCATCAAACTCCACGTTACTCGTCTCCTCAATGAGTCCCGTGGACTTGTTGAGGACACGGTAAGCATGAGAGTTTGCAGCATAACCAACAAATATGCCCTCATGGGATCTAGATTCAAATTTAGACAAACGAACACCTTTCTTGAGAATGAAACACTTACAACCGAACACCCGGAAGTATTTGAGGTTGGGCTTGTTCCCGGTAAGAATCTCATACGGAGTCTTGTTCAAGCCTTTGCGGAGATAGAGCCGATTTGATGCATGACATGCTGTGTTGATGGCTTCGGCCCAAAAGTTGTACGGAGATTTAAACTCCGCCATCATGGTTCTTGCCGCATCCATCAACGTCCGGTTCTTCCTCTCCGCAACACCGTTTTGTTGAGGGGTGTAAGGTGTGGAATATTGGTGCTTTATCCCCTCATCACCGAGAAACTCATTTAGGGTGTAGTTCTTGAACTCAGTGCCGTTATCACTTCTAATCATCAAAATCTTTGCTTCATGTTGACGTTGGACTTCATTTGCAAAGTCGATGACGGTCTGTTGGGTCTCACTCTTCCTCTTGAAGAAATATACCCATGTGTATCTCGAGTAATCATCCACAATTACCAAGCAATATCTTCTTTCTCCAAGACTGTCAAAAGATGGAGGCCCGAAGAGATCCATGTGAAGGAGCTCTAAGGTCCTCTTTGAGTAGATTGTAGTAGTTGGACGATGAGCTTTTTCATGTAGCTTTCCTTCTATACAGGCACTGCAAGCACGATCTCTGGAAAAACTCACATTTGTTAGTCCAAGAATGTGATCCCCTTTGAGGAGACTTTGCAAAGATCTCATATTGACATGGGCTAGTCGGCGATGCCAAAGCCATCCCACACCAACTTTAGCCATTAGACATGTCGCAGTCTTAGTGGGTCGCTCCGAGAAGTTAATCACATAGAGACCGTTTTCGACATGTCCAACAAAGGCTACTTTAAGAGTCTTGCCCCACAAAAGGGTCACGGTATCAATGCCAAAGAAAGTACTAAAACCCATGAGTGCAAGTTGACGAACGGAAAGTAAATTGTATGCAAGGGTCTCAACAAGCATGACTCTCTCAATAGTTAAGGTCAGAGAGATAACCACCTTGCCAAGACCCAATACCTTTGAGATTGCATCATCTCCAAATGAGACTTGGGTGGCCACGGATGCATCGGGTCGAACGTCCACCACCAAGTCCTTGCTTCCGGTCATATGATTTGTTGCTCCGCTATCGAGCAACCATGAGACTCCCCCGGAAGCAAAGTCCTACAATAGATCAATGCTTGGATTTAGGTACCCATTCTTGAATGGGTCCTTTCATGTTAGTGACAAGGGTCTTAGGAACCCAAATAGACCATTCAATATACTCATACGAAGAACCAACAAATTTGGCATAGACATGCCCATCACTAGCACGGCACAAAACATAAGAGGGGTTAAAATCGCCGGCCTTGTTGGAGGGAGTGATCTTGCCCTTCTTGGCACTATCACTCACAACCTTGTCTTTCTTCTTCTCATGAGTAACACTCCCCGCTTTGACAAATGTTTCCTTGAGCGGAGGAGCTTGCGTGGTCTTCTTCTTCTTCTTCTTTTTGGATTTGTATGCAAACCCAACTCCTTCCTTTGCAATCACTTCCTTTTGATTGCTCAAAAGGTCATTGAGATTCTTCTCACCTTGTATACATGTCACAAGGCCTTTCTCAAGCTGCTCTCTTAGCTTAGCATTTTCCTCCACAAGATGTGCATGCTCACAACACGGGTTAGTGGCAGAGGCATTATCAATTAAGACAAAGGGAGGACACGAGGCAATTTCTTTAGTGAGTTTCACTTGGAGTTGATCATGTGACTCTTTAAGAGAAGCATGAACGCTCTTCAATGCCTTATGAGCATTGTCAAGAGAGACAAACTCATCCTTGAGTCGAGCATGGTCAACCCCAAGTGCAACCTTTTCAGATTTAAGAACACGGTTAAGAACAATAGCATGATCATAATCTTTACGTAATTTAGCAAAGTCGTCATTGTGTGACTCCTTAAAAGTCGGCATAATCACGACTATGGAGCAATAGAAAGATCTGCTATCTCGTCGGCATAATCACGACTATGGCCTCTCATCTCCTCAAGAGATTCTTCTTGAGAATCAATCGTGTCATTGGCCTCACCAAGTTGTTCCAAGAGAGCAACGAAGTGCTTCTTGGACTCTCCTTTGAGTTTACAAAGGAACTTGTCAAACTCATTCTCATCCTCTATCGCCTCCTCAAGTTCATCCACACAATCTAACAAAGATGGAGTGGAAGAAACAGAAGTCTTAATGTTTGAGGTTTTGGCGTTGGAGGTTACCTTGGTGATACCTTTTGCCATGAGGCACCTAGCGATGTGGTTCTCATTGGGGGCGTCGAAGAGTGACACCTTTGTTGGAGTAGAGGATGCAATAGCCACAGATGCCATTGCCATTCCTTCACCACTTGTGTCTCCGTCATCACCATCATCATCCGATGCATACTCTTCTTGAGCCACCAACACTTTGTGTGAAGTCTTCTTGACGAAGTTGGTCTTGTTTGGGAAAGACTTGGCCTTATCTTTGCGGATGATCTTGCCACCATTGTCTTCCCTCTTCTCATATGGACAATCCACCACAAAGTGACTCACATTACCACAGTTGTAGCAGGTCCTCACACGTTGCTTGCCCTTTGACCCGTTTGAGTTGTTCTTGGAGAAGTTGGGCCTTGTGTTTCTCTTGTTGCCCCAAAATTGCCTGGACGCAAGAGCCATGTGCTCATGATAGGCATATTTGGTGTCCTCGGGGCAACCCTCTTCCTCTTCTTCTTCTTCTTCCTCTTGACAGACCTTGGCCTTCAAAGCAAGGTTGGGGGATGACTTCTTTGACCGTTGCACGCGAGCGAGAGCATTGTCAGCTGTTGTGTTCAAGATGTTCATTGCAATAAATTCATCCAACACATCACCAGAAGACAAGGTGTGAAAGTCCGGTCTTTGACGGATGACAGCGGACATGGCCTTGTTGTAGGGCATGATGGCCTTCAGAAACTTACGCTTGACCCACGTATCATCCACATCCTTGCTGCCATGATCTTTGAGGGCAACCGCGAGGGCAGTCACCCTTCTATAGAGCTCACGCGGTTCCTCATCCTCTATCATTACAAACTCATCTGACTGATCAAGGACAACTTCATAGTTTGACCGTTGAATGCTTGAGCTGCCCTTGTACATGGAGATAATGTGTTCCCAACACTCTTTAGCAACAGTGAAAGGACGCAGGTGAGGTAGGTCTTCAGTAGGAACAGCAGCTTGGAGAATGAACAAGGCGAAGGAATTTAGCTGTTTATCCGCTTCTTCCCTTGGAGTGAGGTTGCGTGGATCACGAGGGTAGTATCCTTCTTCAATGACTTGCATGAGTTGAATTGAGCTGTGATCCAAATGAGACTTGATACAGAAAAGCCAATTAGCGAAATCATTTTTAACAAGCTTAGGAGGAGGACCGTGGTTAACTATATGAGGTGGGTGCACCGGTCCTCCATAGACCAAGGGAGGGGGAACTGAGGCAAACGTCCCCGACCCATTAATTCCTTGAGAGCGATTATCTTTATCAGTACTAGCCCCCTCCTTACCGGAGTTGACATCCGATGCCGAGTTAGGGGGATTAACCACTTGAACCGCATCGGTGGAAAGTTTAAGTGTGTCAAGGAATTCTTTAAACATGGATTTGACCTCGGTCGTCATGGAGGATTTAAGCGAGGATATGGCCTCATTTAAATCCTCGCGAGAGACCGTGTTCACACCCACGGCCTCGGGTAGTTCACCCGCCCGGTCCCCGTCGTCAACCATACTCTTCGGGTGTTGAAACCCTTAATAAAGAGACGAGGCTCTGATACCAATTGAAAGGATCGATATGGTTGACTAGAGGGGGGGTGAATAGGCAACTAACACTTTTTAACTTTTCTTAACAATTTAGGCTTAGCAACAAATAGGTTGACTAGATATGCAACTAGGTGAGCAACCTATATGATGCTAATCACAACAAGCACACAAGCAAGCAAGGGATACAACACAATAATAGCTTGCAAGAAGTAAAGGTAAGAGATAACCAAAAGTGGAGCCGGTGGAGACGAGGATGTGTTACTGGAGTTCCTTCCCGGTAAGGGGAAGTACGCCTCCGTTGGAGCGGTGTGGAGGCACAATGCTCCCCAAGAAGCCACTAGGGCCACCGTATTCTCCTCACGCCCTCACACAATGCGAGGTGCCGTGATTCCACTATAGGTGCCCTTGAAGGCGGCGACCGAACCTTTACAAACAAGGTTGGGGCAATCTCCACAACTTAATTGGAGGCTCCCAACGACACCACGAAGCTTCACCATAATGGAATGTGGCTCCGAGGTGACCTCAACCGTCTAGGGTGCTCAAACACCCAAGAGTAACAAGATCCGCAAGGGATTAGTGGGGGGAATCAAATTTCTCTTGGTGGAAGTGTAGATCGGGGCCTTCTCAACCAATCCCGAGAGAATCAACAAGTTTGATTGGCTAGGGGGAGAGATCGGGCTAAAATGGAGCTTTGAGCAACAATGGAGCTTGGGGAGGGAAGAGGTAGTCTTCTTGGGGAAGAAGACCCCCTTTATATAGTGGGGGGAAGAATCCAACCGTTATCCCCACTCTCAGCCCGCGCATTGCGGTACTACCGCATAAATGCCACGGTACTACCGCAAGAGGCTGCGGTACTACCGCAGTGGGGTGCGGTACTACCGCTCGCATGGTAGAGGCCAGATGAAGACCTATTGCACTGGGCAACGAGCGGTAGAACCGCCGGAGCGGTACTACCGCGCGCCAATATGGTACTACCGCAAGGTCGGTATCAACTGGCACAGGAGATGCACGGAAGTAAAAAATTACTTCCGTGCCTACCTCCGCTGAGGGTGGAGCTGTGCAAAAGTCCGGCGCGGTAGTACCGGACAAATTTACGGTACTACCGCTCGAGGGCGGATGTAAAAAATTACATCCGCGCCTACTACCGCAAGCGCACGCACCAGGGCTGGGGACAGTGGTACTACCGCTCCTTGGAGCGGTACTACCGCGGGCACCTGCGGTACTACCGCTCCCTTGAGCGGTGCTACCGCTAGCCACTGAACACGAGCACCTTGCTGCCTTCAATTTGCACCGACAAAGGAAAACGGACTGGAGCTCCATTGAAGCGAAAGAAAGGTGGTGCAATAGAACAGATGTGTACGTGTTGATTCCACCCTAACCTTTCCGAAGCGGACCCCCTCTTAATAGTACGGCTTTCCTACGACTCAAATCCACCGAAAAGAAACGTAGAAAGCAAGCGTCTTCGATAGACTCTGAGGGGAACCGAATCGTCTTGTGCCTAGACGTGAGATATCTGAAATGCTCAATGCACACGATTAGTCCGCTAGTGAATTGTCATCAATCACCAAAACCACTTAGGGAGAAATATGCCCTTACAATCTCCCCCTTTTTGGTGGATTGATGACAATACGTGATTTGCACATAAAGATATATGATGAGCTTATGCAAACCCAAAATCTGTAAAATATAGACAGGCTCCCCCTAGATGTGTGCAAACTATAGATATGCTTTGGACTGCAAAGCACACACACTAGGATCAACACTCCCCCTATATTTTATAGACATGGCAATCCTTGCAACAGAATGAATAATCACTATGCATAGAAACAAGGCTTAGTATGTGAGCATGAAGATAAGGGCACATAACAGATAACCTCACAAGCTACTAATCGTACTAGACAATAATATGATAAGAGTGATAGCATATGTCTCACACCATATGATAGAAGAAGTCTCCTGGTCTCACACATAAATAACATAAAACCAAAGCAACAACGAAGGTTCAACGAAAGCAAGGAGACGACGAAAACACTTGCAAATCCTACACTCTCTCCCCCTTTGGCATCGAGACGCCAAAAAGGCAGAGAGGACACCTAAGACACGGGTGGTAGCTCCCACTACAGAAAGATCATCCAGCAAGCTCGTCCTCTGAAGCAGCTGGAATAGAGTCCTCATCTGAATCAACCCACTTGTAGCTCTTCTTCTTCATCCAAGCAGCCTCAGGTGTGATGTTCTTCTCAGACCCACTCGAGATGGTCTCGCCAAGCTTACTCAGAATCCGCTTGTCGCGCTGACGACTCTCCTTCTGAGCAACGTTAGTCTGGTACTGTCCCTTGGCCTGCATGCAGAACAAGGTCTTCATCTTGTTCTTGAGCTTCGTGGCCCAAGATGGCTCAGAAGACGGTGGCTCATACGTCTCTGAACTGTCCTCCTCCTCCTCTTCAATCTCATCCTCATCAACATCCACATGTTCAGAGGCAGGCCTAGTGGTAGTGTTAGCCCACTTGTCCTTCAGAAGCAGCCGAATAGGCTCATGACGGATCCAGTCGGGAGCATTAAAGTCCTCACACGGAAAGGACTTCTCCCAAGTTTTCTGAATCAAGAAGAACAAGTAGGGTCCATAGATGGGGACCTTACGGTTGAACACAGCAGACTGAAGCTCACTCCACATGATGTGAGAAACATCAAGTGGTTCAGACATTTGAAGCCGCCCTTGCTCACAAAGGAGCAGCATATCCACTAGATAGGAATGCACCTTGTCCTTGTCTCCCATGCGAGGAAAGAGAGTGTTGCGAAAGATCCGGTGCATGACATCGAGATAACCCAACGTTAATAACAAGTTGCAAATGAAATCCAGCAAGAGATGATTAATGGACCATTTAGAATCTGAATTTCTCATGAGAAGTCATACCACATAGAAGCTAGATAATCTTCTAATATCAATACTAAGTGGTATTCCTCATGTACACACATTTTTAGGGTCGTGAAGTGCACAAAGCACATCACTCCCCCAAAATGGGATAATCCATTAATCTCTCAAAAGAGCCAACTAAGATATAGCCAAAAAGCAAAAAGGTTCAACACAAGACTCACACATACATGATGTGCAGCCCATCATACATACTTGATTACTCAAGATAAACAAATAGGAAGCACAACATATACAAACACCTGCAAGGTACAAAACCACTACATGCGAAGGGGCAAGTAACTATCAATGTAAACAATTTAAGTACAAGTTACCGTAAGGAGGCACATTGGATATAAGATAGAAACTTGATAATCCAAATGACTTGGCTTGAGATAATATGAATGATGAAGATCCCTTAATTCTTCATGATGTAGCCAAGTCGCCAATGCCCTCCAACAACACCTATTGATCAAGTATGAGCTTGTTGGTCCCCAACCAAGTTGGGTCCAAAGAGGTTAGTCACAATAGGCTTGGCTACCCAAATGGTTCTTTTCTTGACACCACTTTGAGTACCAACAAACTTGGCAAACACATTGCCAACCTTATCCTTCCCAAGAGAATAGATATCATCAATAATAATTGGGTTGGATAAGTTACCATTCGTGCATGAAGAAGCAAAGTGACCCTTCTCACGACATAAGTAGCAACATTTACCCTTTACTTTCTTCTCAATTGATTTCTCAACTTGAGGAGCATTGACTTGGGTCTTCTTGGGAATATGCTTTGCTTCAACTTGCGGTTGAGCAAGAGATTGAACTTGTGGCTGCTTCCCTTGTTGCTTGTCACTATGGGGCTTCTTCTTCAATGGGCAAGATCTAACATGGTGCCCTTCTATCTTGCACTTGAAGCAAATAATCTTGGCCGAATTCTTGACTTGTTCTTGGCCCTTCTTTTTGTTGCTCTTGGACTTCTTCTTATTATTGGAGTTGAATCCAAGTCCCCCTTTGTCATTTGGGGATTTTTGCACACTCAAGATATTGTTGAGTGTGGACTTCCCTTCATGATTCCAAGTCTTTCTTCAAAGAAGTGACTTGGGCCTTGAGCTCATTGATTTCCTCTACATGGTTAGTATGAACACAGGTACTAGATGACGTATAAGCTTCATTGTTAGAGCAACAAGGCAAGGAAAGTAATTCATCACAAGATGTAGCAACATTATGAGTAGATGAACTACGAGGACTAGCACATGGCAATAAAGCATTTCTACTAGATGTAGTGCTAATGTCCACATGAGGCTCACTAGATGTTACCTTAGTAGTACTAGCCTCATGAGCTATTTTTAGCACATCATGGGATACTAGAAGATCACCATGAGAGCTCGAGAGCTTTTCATGACTTTCTTCCAATTTCCCATAATTGCTAGATAGCAACTCAAGTTGAGCCCTTAGCTCAACATTCTCCTTCAAAATGGATGCTTCACAAGGAATAGAGTTAGTAGCATAAGCATCATCATTAACAACAAGAGGAGAAGGCAACTTGGCAAGCTCTTTAGCATATGAAGCTTCAAGTTGAGCATGAGACTCGGTGAGTTCAATGAGCGAACTCTTAATGACCCTTGAGCCATTTTCGAGGTGCTCAAAGTCCTCAAGGAGTTTAGCATGTGCAACTGCAAGCTTATCATTTTTAGTTCTAAAATCATTAGCCACCTCGAGAGCTCTATCATGGGATTCCTTTAATCTAGATAATTCTAGAGCAAAGGTCTCCTCAAGAGATTCCTTGGTGGTTTGTTCATTTTCAAGAGCTTGAGATAGCTCCGCGATCTCATTAGCATAATCACGCTCATGACCTTCCATTTTATCAATGGTGGCCTCATGCTCCTCGAGATGAGCTTCCAACTCCTCAATATATTTCTTGCCCTCAATTGCAATAGACATGATTTCCATGAAGTTGGAACGAGCAATTTTATTCTTATGAAGAGCTTTAAAAACCATTTCTCCCTTAATTTTTAAGGAAGCAATATTATCACTCTCTTCATCATCATCAACATCATCATCATGGGATATATTGGGATTCAAAGTAGGAGATACCTTTGAAGCCTTAGCCATAAGGCAAAAGTGAGAAATAATAGATGATGATGTAGGATCCCTTGACGCACCATTCAAGACCACATCTTGTTCCATGGAGTGTTGGGTTTCCTCTACATTGTTAGCACAACAACTCGAGGAAAGCAATGCATTTTTATCACGATAACAAGACATGGCAAGCATATCATCATGAGATTTAGTCAAGCAATTTCTACATGATATGCAAGGACTATCAACACAAGCATGTGAAACATTTAGAGTGCTCTAAGTGTTGAAGTCCAAAGATGAAGCATTGCAATAAGATAGTGATGAAGAATCATCAACAATAAGCCCACTATCATCATTACAATGAACACCACTACTCACCATAACATTACCTTGTGGCAATCCACATGTAGGTGAAGTAGATGAAGTTGAGAAGGCAACACGACCGGAGGTGGAGGGAGAACAATCATCCCTAGAAATCTTGGACACACCATATTTATCTTGAAGCTTTGTCCACAACTCATGAGCATCCCGGAATGGCATGAGTTGAAATATAACTACATTGCTCAAAGCATCAAAAAGCACATTAGAAGCTTGAGCATTGAGATAAGAGTTTTTCTCATCCTCTAAAGATATGTATTGAGAATCCTTTGGAGGAGAAAAACCCATATCTACAATTCGCTCCAAATTTGGGTCCATGACCCTAAAGAGATTAAGCATGCGAATTACCCAAACATCAAAATTTGTTCCATCGAAACTAAGAGTGTCAGAGAATCCTAATCCCCTAGTCGACATCCTTACTCTCTAGGTGGTTAAACCTAATAATAAGAGACCTAGCTTTGATACCAATTGAAAGGACGTGGATGTCGCCTAGAGGGGGGGGGGTGAATAGGCGCTTTAAAATAATTACGGTTTAGGCTTGAACAAATGCGGAATAAAACTAACGTTTAATATGTCAAGCACTAAACCTAAAACAACTAGGCTCACCTATGTGCACCAACAACTTATGCTACGCAAGATAAACAACTAAGTGATAGCAAGATATAAAGCATGAAGCAATATGGCTATCACAAAGTAAAGTGCATAAGTAAAGGGCTCGGGTAAGAGATAACCGAGGCACGCGGAGATGACGATGTATCCCGAAGTTCACACCCTTGCGAATGATAATCTCCGTTCGGAGCGGTGTGGAGGCACAATGCTCCCCAAGATGCCACTAAGGCCACCGTAATCTCCTCACGCCCTCGCACAATGCAAGATGTCGTGATTCCACTAAGGGACCCTTGAGGGCGGTCACCGAACCCGTACAAACAAGGTTGGGGCAAACTCCACAACTTAATTGGAGGCTCCCAACAACACCACGGAGCTTCACCACAATGGAGTATGGCTCCGAGGTGACCTCAAATGCTCGGGGCAATCTCCACAACTTAATTGGAGACCCCGACGCTTGCCCGGAGCTTTGCACCACAATGATTGAGCTCCGAGGCACCACCAACCGTCTAGGGCACCAAAGTACCCAAGAGGAACAAGCTCTAGGGTGCTCAAACACCCAAGAGTTATAAGCTTCTCAACTTCTCACTTCCACGTATCACCGTGGAGAACTCAAACCTATGCACCAAATGCAATGGCAAGGGCACACGGAGTGCCCAAGTCCTTCTCTCCCAAATCCCACCACAACAACAAATGTTATGGAGGAAATGAGAGGAAGAACGAAGAAGAACACGAACTCCAAGATCTAGATCCAAGGGGTTCCCCTCACTTAGAGGAGAAAGTGATTGGTGGAAATGTGGATCTAGATCTCCTCTCTCTTTTCCCTCAAGAACTAGCAAGAATCATTGGAGGGATTGAGAGTTAGCAAGCTCGAAGAAGGTCAACAATGGGGGGCAAACTCGAGCTCAAGAGATAAGGTTCAATGGGGAAGAAGACCCCCTTTTATAGGTGGGGAAAAATCCAACCGTTATGCTCACAGCCCGCACAGAGCGCGAGCGGTACTAAAAAAATACATCCGTGCCTACCACCGCTGGACTTAACACGAGATTTTGGTCCGGAGCGGAAGTAGCCACGGTAGTAGCCGCGGTAGTACCGCTCTTGAGCGGTAGTAAAAAATTACATCCGCTCCAAGCGGTAGTAGCCGCGGTAGTACCGCTGCAGCCTTTTAAGAACACCAAAACTGCCACAACTTCTGCAAACGGACTCCGAATTCAACGAAACCAAGTTTGTTGGAAAGCTAACGACATGGGCTAACACAATATTGATAGAAATATCAATAAGAAGCAAATGAGAAAAGGTCCATAAGAAAATGGTGAGAACCCTTCCTCGAATAAGACCAGTAAAACCTCCAACACCGAAAACGCAATAGAAGAAGCATATGAAATCCGTTTTCGATGTACTAGAGCTTGTCACGAAGATAACCACAAGCTCTAAAACCTCAAAAAGAGAAAAGCCAACCAAGAACCAAGAAATATGATGATGCCAAGAATGCAATGGTTTGAGCTCTCAACGAACGATACGATCAAGCTACTCACTTGAGAGCCCCCCTTGATAGTACGGCTATCGATCCTATAACCCGGTCTCCCAACTACCACCATGAGACCGGTAAAATAGAAAACCCTATCAAGGTCAAACCTTTGCCTTGCGCATAGTCCACTTGAGCTAGATAATGACGATCTTGTCCTTCTCAAGATGGACCACCTTTCTTGATTGCGTCGTCTCGATGAAGACTAGTAGATTGCTCCCCCATACTCCACTATGGGAGAGCCACTCTTCGGCACATCTTCACAAGTCCATTGTCACCACAATGGACGGCAAGCTTCAAGCATGATCTCTCCGTGATGCTTCACTTGAACTTGCACACCGCAACCTTGATGACGATCACCACTTGATGTCATCCTCCATGGGTTGTATGAGATCTTCCTCTTGACGCGAACCCATGGAAATATACCTAACCCCACAACGAACTCTCACGTAGACCATGGGTTAGTACACAAAGTGTAATGGACAATGCTTACCATACCATGGGATCACTTGATCCCACTTGGTACATCTTCTACGCTTTGTGTGTTGATCAACTTGAATCATTCTTTGCCTTAATCTTGATCAACCTTGTCTCTTCTCTTCTCTCTTCACAAAGATGATGTCTTGAAGGTAAACATGAATGTTCACACAATCTTCTTCTTCAAGACATGCTTGCAATGAGATCAACTCTCACATGACCAATCTTTGGATAAAACCTTGAATACCACCTTGGTCACCATATAAACTCCTTGAAACCAACAGATGGACTTCAAGAAGTACCTACGGACAAATCCTTCGAATATAACTCAAGGCAACCATTAGTCCATAGGGATTGTCATCAATTACCAAAACCACACATGGATAAATGTGCTCTTACAATTGTCCACATCCTTTTTCTTTTGCATATAACACAATTCTACGAACGTGTTGAGATGGGACGCGGCATCCACATTAGGAGTACCGGCAAATTGATCTTTCATGACAAGATTCAACAAAGCGGCATTAATATAACAAGATCCGCACTAGTGGCGGGAGGAGCAATCGGAGTACTAATAAAATCATTATTATTAGTATTGGAAAAATCACACAATTTGGTGTTTTCTTGATTCATCGTGGCTACGTAAACAAGATTGCAAGCAAGCAAGAGATCTGACGAGAAAAAGGCAAACGAAAAAGAGGGCGAATAAAACGGCAAATTTGGTGAAGTGGGGGAGAGGAAAACAAGAGGCAAATGGCAAATAATGTAATTGCAAGGAGATGAGATTTGTGATTAAGAACCTGGTAGATGATGATGGTGTCTCCTCGGCCCCAGAGATTGGTACGTAGAAGAGACCGCTTCCTCCCCGGCAACGGCGCCAGAAATTCCTTTGACGTGGCTTGAGACTGCATCGGTATTTCCCCAAAGAGGAAGGGATGATGCAGCACAACGACGGTAAGTATTTCCCTTAGTTATGAAACCAAGGTATCGAACCAGTAGGAGGATCACCACCACTACGTAAACAACAGCTACACACAAAGAACAAATACTTACAACCCGACGCGAAAGAGAGGTTGTCAATCTCTCTACAGTAAAAAGATAGATTAGGTAGTGATAGATTGGAGAGATAGATCTCTCAAGAACACAAAATAAAAAGGGCAGCAAGGTATTTTTGGGTTTTTGGAATAATAGATCTGAAAACAAAAGCGGCAAAAAGATAGATCGGAAAGCAATATGTTGGAAAAGTAGACCCGGGGGCCGTAGGATTCACTAGTGGCTTATCTCATGAGTATAGCACACGGTGGGTGAACAAATTACTATTGGGCAATTGATAGAAGATCAAACAATCATGTGATATCCAAGGCGATGATCATTATATAGGCATCATGTCCAAGATTAGTAGACCGAAACGATTCTGCATCTACTACTATTACTCCACATATCGACCGCCATCCAGCATGCATCTAGTGTATTAAGTTCACGGAAAAACGGAGTAATGCAATAAGAACGGTGACATGATGTAGACAAGATCTATTCATGTAGGAATAGACCCCATCTTGTTATCCTTAATAGCAACGATACATGCGTGCCTCGCTGCCCCTTCTGTGACTGGGAGAGGACACCGCAAGATCGAACCCATCACAAAGCACCTCTTCCCATGGCAAGAAAAATCGATCTAGTTGGCCTAACTAAACCAAAGATTCGAAGAAGAAATACGAGGCATTAGGTAATCATGCATATAAGAGATCAAAGAAGACTCAAATAATATTCATGGATAGAAACTGATCATGAACTCAAAATTCATCGGATCCCAACAAACACACCGCAAAAGTTTACATCAAATAGATCTCCAAGAGACCATTGTATTGAGAATCAAAAGAGAGAGAGAGGAAGCCATCTAGCTACTGCCTACGAACCCGTAGGTCTATGGTGGACTACTCACGCATCATCGGAGAGGCACCAATGAGGATGATGAACCCCTCCGTGATGGTGTTAGATTGGATCTCGAGGCTCTGTCACTTGCGGCGGCTGGATGTGTTTTTCGTCGACTCCTCTAGGGTTTCTGGAATATTTGGGAATTTATAGGTGATACGTCTCCAACGTATCTATAATTTTTGCTTGTTACATGCTGTTATATTATCATTCTTGGATGTTTTACAATCATTTTATAGCAACTTTATCAATTTTTGGGACTAACCTATTGACATAGTGCCAAAGTGCCAGTTGCTGTTTTTGCTTGTTTTTTACTTTGCAGAATATCTGTACCAAACAGAATCCAATCACGACGAAACTTTTTGGAGATTTTTTTGGGCCAGAAGACATCCAGTGGGCCAAAGAAGTGCCCGAGGGGAGGGTCGAGGAGACCACAACCCACCAGGGTGCGCCCTGATAGGTTGTGCCCTCCTCGGGACCCCTCTCCACCACCTCTGACGCCTATAAATTCCCAAATATTCCAGAAACCCTAGAGGAGTCGACGAAAAACACATCCAGCCGCCGCAAGTGCCAGAGCCTCAAGATCCAATCTAACACCATCACGGAGGGATTCATCATCCTCATTGGTGCCTCTCCGATGATGCGTGAGTAGTCCACCATAGACCTACGGGTCCGTAGGCAGTAGCTAGATGGCTTCCTCTCTCTCTCTCTTTTGATTCTCAATACAATGGTCTCTTGGAGATCTATTTGATGTAAACTTTTGCGGTGTGTTTGTTGGGATCCGATGAACTTTGAGTTCATGATCAGTTTCTATCCATGAATATTATTTGAGTCTTCTTTGATCTCTTATATGCATGATTACTTATAGCCTCGTATTTCTTCTTCGAATCTTTGGTTTAGTTAGACCAACTAGATCAATTTTTCTTGCCATGGGAAGAGGTACTTTGTGATGGGTTCGATCTTGCGGTGTCCTCTCCCAGTGACAGAAGGGGCAGCGAGGCACACATGTATCGTTGCTATTAAGGATAACAAGATGGGGTCTATTCCTACATGAATAGATCTAATCTACATCATGTCATCGTTCTTATTGCATTACTCCGTTTTCCATGAACTTAATACACTAGATGCATGCTGGATAGCGGTCGATGTGTGGAGTAATAGTAGTAGATGCAGACAGGAGTCGGTCTACTTATCTTGGACGTGATGCCTATATAATGATCATCACCTTGGATATCATCATGATTATTTGATCTTCTATCAATTGCCCAACAGTAATTTGTTCACCCACCGTGTGCTATACTCATGAGAGAAGCCACTAGTGAAACCTACGTCCCCCGGGTCTACTTTTCCAACATATTGCTTTCCGATCTATCTTTTTGCCGCTTTTGTTTTCTGATCTATTATTCCAAAAACCCAATAATACCTTGCTGCACTTTTTATTTTCCCTTTTTATTTTGTGTTCTTGAGAGATCTATCTCTCCAATCTATCATATCCTAATCTATCTTTTTACCGTAGAGAGATTGACAACCTCTCTTTCGCGTCGGGTTGCAAGTATTTGTTCTTTGTGTGCAGGTGCTATTTATTAGGTGGTGGTGATCCTCCTACTGGTTCGATACCTTGGTTTCATAACTGAGAGAAATATTTACCGTCGCTGTGCTGCATCATCCCTTCCTCTTTGGGGAAATACTGACGCAGTCTCAAGCCACGTCAAAGGAATTTCTGGCGCCGTTGTCGGGGAGGAAGCGGTCTCTTCTACGTGCCAATCTCTGGCGCCGAGGAGACACCATCATCATCTACCAGGTTCCTAATCACAAATCTTATCTCCTTGCAATTACATTATTTGCCATTTGCCTCTCGTTTTCCTCTCACTACTGGAATTCAGTTATTTGCCGTCTGCCAGGTCTTTGCCGTCTGCTGGCAGATGGCAAAGAAGGTCTTTGCCGTCTGCTGCCATAAAGCAGATGGCAAAGAGCTGGCTGACGGCAACGGTTCTGTTTGCCATCTGCTATTCCTTTGCCGTCTGCCAGCAGACGGCAAAGACCCTAAAGGCAGACGGCAAAGAGGCTAGATAGGTCCCACTGGACCTTGGTCCCACTCGCAAAGAGGTATGCCGTCCTCCTGGTCTTTGCCGTCTGCCGTGCTCGGCTTTGCCGTCCGCAAGCGGACGGCAAAGGGGATGCCCCTTAACGGCCGTTTTCCCCCCGGCCCAATTATTCCCGCACTCTCTCCTCCCGCCCCAGCCCCCCTCTCTCTCTCCACCCACACACACACCGCGCGCGGCCAGCTCCCCGCGGCGAGCCACCTCCCCCTATCGCCGCCCCCCTCCCCCGCGCCGCCCCCACCACCGCAGCCCCCCCTCCCCCGCGCCGCCCCCACCACCGCAGCTCCCTGCTGCGAGCCCCCTCCCCCCTCGCCGCCCCTCCCCCGCGCCGCCCCCACCACCGCAGCTCCCCGCGGCGAGCCCCCTCACCCCTCGCCGCCCCCTCCCTCGCGCCACCCCCACCGCCGCGGCGAGCCCCCACCACCCGCGCCGAGCCCCGTCCCCCCCCTCTCCGCCCCACTCCCCCGCGCCGACCATCCTCCACCCGCGCCTCCCCACGACGCCCCACCACCGGAGCAGGACGCGGCGCCGCCCCCCTCTCCGCGGCCTTCCTCCCCCGCGCCGGCCCTCCTCCACCACCGCGCCGGCCCTCCTCCACCGGCCCTGCGAGGTGAGATATTTTCTTTTTTTTTCTGTTTTTTACTGTTTAGTTTAGGTTACCAGTGCTAGTTTAGTTTAGTTTACTGTTTTTTTTTTCTGTTTTTAATTGTTTAGTTTAGGTTAGTGCTAGTGCTTGTTTAGTTTAGGTTAGTGCTAGTGTTTGAAAAGAAGAATAAGTAGAAGAAGAGGAAAAAGGAAAAGAAGAAGAAGAAGAAGAAGAAGAAGAAGAAGAAGAGAGGAGGAGGAGAAGAAGAAGAAGAAGAATAATAAGAACAAGAAGAAAACTGACCCCCGACGCCACTGACCCCCGACCCCACCGACCCCCGACCCCACTGACCCCTGACCCCCGACGCCACTGACCCCCGACGCCACTGATCCCCGACGCCATCGACCCCCGACGCCACTGACCCTCGACGGCACTGACTCCCGCCCCCCGACACCTCTTCTGCCTCCTGTTGACCGGGAAGGTGCTTTTCGGCCTTCCAGAGGCCGACAGGGTCATAGTTTTGTAAAATATGAGTTAGGTCACATATTTTCCGATTTTGTTATAAAAAACATCATATTTGTGATGATCGGGTGGATTTCAATGTGCAGTTGTTCGACGACCTCCCCGTGCGTTGGACGAGCTCCGCCCCTGCGTTCGTGGGTGAGCACAAATGACTTCTCCTCCTCCGCCCTTAATTTGCTCTGTTCCGGTCTTCGTGCCGATGAAACGTGCTAGCTATAGGTGTCTTCAATCATCAGTATGCGTGACCAGTATGCGTCTCCCGTTCGAAAGGACGACATCTATAAATATGCATGTCTTTGCATATTTATAACTGCCGTCCTTTCGAATTGTCCAACGTTATCCATGGACAGCCCGAGTATGTGTAGATTGGGTTTGTTTTCCCGTATGCTCTGCTCCGGATCCTATGCAGAATTTCGTCAGTGCCTCCCTGTTGTTCTCCGGGTACACATCCTCTCTGCTTATTACCGAGACGTGTATCAGGAGAACAGCGGGGAGGTGCTGTCGAAATTCTATGTCGGATCCGGAGCAGTGCATGGGAAAACGAACCCAATCTACACATACTCGGGTGGGATTAGGACCTATCTTAACCTATTAGCGTGTAGGTTGCATGGACGTAATAAAACTGACAAACTTGATTAACTGATGAATATATATGCTGAATTATATATATATTTCTTGTGTGTCCAGTAGCTAGGCAAGATGACTGATCGTGCGTGGATGTACACCAGTCACACCAGTCAGAACGACATGACCAAAGAATGGTTTACAAATACCAAGGGGTTTGTGAGAGTCGCATTTGCAAATGGCCAGGAAAAAACATGGTGTCCCTGTCCCCGGTGCGACAACTTTAAAAGGCAGACAGAGGGTGAAATGGTTAAACACCTGCAGAAGTGGGGTTTCAGGCCTAATTATACGGTGTGGACTTTTCATGGTGAGTCTGCCCAACATGCCAGAGCTGAGGTGGTTCGTCATCGCACCGACGAGCATGGTACCGGGATCGAAGACATGGTGCAAGACTTTGATGATGCTCGGGATTCGGACGACGAGATGGAGGAATCTGCAAAGGCATTCTATGAAATGTTGGAGTCTTCAAAACGTCCTCTCCACGAGCACACTGAGCTTTGTCAGCTGGATGCCATCGCGCAAGTAATGGCTCTGAAGGCTCAATTCAACCTGGGCAGAGAATGCTACGATGCGATGATGACAATATTTGGACGCTTTCTACCCAAAGGCCATGTACTGCCTCCAAACTTGTACTAGTCGGACAAAATTCTCCGTGTACTTAAGATGCCCTATGAGAAGATAGATGCCTGTGAGAGTGGATGTGCCTTATTTAGGCTTGAGTATGCGGACTTGAACTATTGTCCCATTTGCAAGTCTTCCAGGTATGTTGTCGTAGACAACGGTATGGGTGAGAAGATGCAGACAAAAATTCCTGTTAACGTTCTTCGCTATATGCCAATCGTACCAAGACTTCAACGTCTTTTCATGGTCGAAGAGATGGCCAGACAGATGACATGGCATAAATTGGGCAAAAGAACCGAACTAGATGCAGATGGGAAACAGATGTTGGTACACACTTCAGACGCTTTTGCGTGGAAGCACTTCGATGCATTACATAAAGATAAAGCGGAAGATCCAAGGCATCCTCGAGTCGCCATCAACACGGATGGATTCAATGTGTTTGGTATGACGGCAACCCAATACAGTTGTTGGCCTGTATTTGTCATTCCACTCAATCTCCCCCCCGGAGAGATTATGAAAAGAAAGAACATTTTCCTGACGTTGATAATTCCAGGGCCCAACTATCCGGGGAAGAATATGAATGTGTACATGCAGCCGCTTAAGGATGAATTGCAACAAGCTTGGGATAATGGGATCAAGACATACGATGCCGCTACCAAAAAAACCTTCAAAATGCATGTATGGTACATGTACTCGACACATGACTTGCCGGCGTATGCCCTATTCGTTGGCTGGTGTGTGCATGGAAGGTTCCCGTGCCCCACATGCAAGACAACTCTTGAGTTCCGTTGGCTGCAGGCGGGTCACAAGTATTCTTGCTTCGACATGCATAGACAGTTCCTGGATCCTCGCCATAAGTTCAGAAAAGACAAGAAGAATTTCATCAAAGGTAGAGTTGTCAAAAACTCTGCATCACCCGCGTTGACAGGCCAACAGATGTTGGATCAGTTAAACGCTCTCGAGCCGGATCCAAATCGTCCTGGGTATTTCAAAGGGTATAATACGGAACACGCATGGACTCACAAGTCATGCTTATGGGATCTGCCTTCTTCAAAGACCTCCTTTGCCCACACAACATCGACGTGATGCACACTGAAAAGAATATCGCCGAGGCCATTTTTGGTACATTGTTCGGCATAGAGGGGAAGTCAAAGGATAATCCTAAGGCTAGAATCGATCAGGAGGCTCTATGTGACAGACCGTTACAAAACATGCGACAAGCGAAAGGAAAGCAGAACTGGACAAAGCCAAAGGCATGGTTCAATCTTGGAAGGCCGACTATGGGAGAAATGATCTTGTGGGTGAAAATGCAGTTGATGTTGCCCGATGGTTATGCAGCGAATCTAAAGAGGGGAGCGAGTCTTGACAAACTGAAGATATTTGGTCTCAAGAGTCATGATTGGCACATATGGCTTGAGCGGGTAATGCCGGTGATGCTGCGTGGCTTTATCCCTGAGGATGAATGGCTAGTATTGGCAGAGCTGAGCTATTTCTTCCGTTCTCTTTGTGCGAAAGAACTATCGCCTGGCGTGCTAGATGAAATGGAAGAGTTGGCGTCGGAGTTGATATGCAAGTTAGAGAAGATCTTTCCACCGGGCTTCTTTAATCCAATGCAGCATTTGATTTTGCATCTCGCGACCGAGGCAAGATTGGGGGGGCCCGTGCAAAACCGTTGGTGCTTCGCAACTGAGAGGATGCAGAAGATGCTTCGAGCAAAATGTAAAAATAAACGTAAAATTGAAGCATCGATGGCCGAGGCATTCATTACCGAGGAGGCGGCAAACTTCGTGACAACACACTACGAAGCCAAAAATCGTCATTTGCATAATCCGAAGCCTCGGTACAATGATGGCGACCCAAAAAAAAGTCGATCCAACCTCAGCCTATTCAAAGGGAAGCTCGCACCAGCCGGTGCTTCTAAAGCAAAAGCGTTGGATGTCGATGAATGGCGGACCATTTCGTTGTATATCTTCAACAACCTAACAGAAGTGCGGCCGTACATCGAGTAAGTTGTCGGTACATTATTGTTTCGCAACTTGTAATTCCTTAGAACTGCTCTTATTCCTGGATATTTGATATAGTCGATACGTCGCCAAATTCTCGGATGGAGTGGTCATCCAAAAGGATTCCGTCGAAGAGTATGAGCTCCTGGCGAAGCATGGAGGCGGCTATCCCGGTTTCATCTCTTGGTTCAAACAAACGGTAATTATTTACCATTAATGGACCATTTCATTTCTTCGTCTTATTTGCGGCTAATGCAACAATCCTTTCGTATTAAACTTGTAGGCTAATTCAGAGTCTATGGACGCCTAGCTGAGACAAGTCGCTAATGGTTTTGACTATAAGGTCTGTTCATTTGACAGATACGACATCAACGGGTATCGCTTTCGTACCTTTGGCAAAGAGCTATCTATGCCCGACCTGAAGACTACAAATTGTTGTGTCTCTGCTATCGGCAAAGGAGGTACAGAGTACTATGGAAGAGTTGAAGCAATTTATGAACATCTATTCTATGGTGAAAACCCACCGAATGTCGTAGTCTTCAAATGTCATTGGTTCCAGCCGAAGGAGACTAGAAGGACTCATGAACATATAGGGCTAGTCGAAATCAAACAAAGCACCCATTTAGATGTGCCCGATGTCTATATTACGGCTCAACAGGCGACCCAAGTTTTCTATCTACCGTGGGCCTGCCAAACTGATCCAAATCTGAAAGGTTGGGATGTCGTTTATGAAGTGCCGCCACATTTTAGACCACCTCCCCTCAATGAAGAGGATTATGAACCTCACATTAACCAAGACACATATGAAGGAGAATTCTTCCAAGAAACACGTATTTCCAAAAAACGTTTCAAGAACCGCTCTACTTCACCCCGGAACATTGAAGTAGACAGCGACAATGAATCCGACTTAACCCCTGAGCCGGAACAAGAAGAGGTTACTGATGCGGATGACCTGTCAATGCTTAACCGATTACATGAAGGAGGCCTTCCACACGTTGTTCCTGATAGTGATGATGATCATGCATTTATTGATGATAGTGATGATGATGATGCATTTATTGATCCTGGAGACTATATAGACGATCAAGATTATTATTAATTCATGTCAGGTAATCAACTTTTAGTTCATGTTAGGTATATGATGATACACTTAAATTATATACATTTTATTATTCATGTCGGTATTCAATTTTATGTTGTACTAATTTCGTTTAGTATTTGTCATGGCAGTTGTTGAAAGATGGTGGGAAAGGGTCGAGAGCACTCTGCGGCTCCTTCGTCGGAGGGTGGTGGGATGGGTACTTCCATTCCTGCCGACTCTCTCCGGAGAGCGTTGCTCTCTAGTCTGCATACACCGGTGGCCGCTTCTTCGTCGACCCCCGTGATAGGAGGTCGGGGAAGAAGAGAGGTAGTAGAGGTGGGAGAGGAGGGAGAGGAGGCCGCGGCAAAGGTAGGGTGGCTGCTACGCCTTCCTCGCCGCCACCCCCAGCTGATTCACCCGAGCACAGGACTGCTAGGGTGGACCTGTCTGAGGACGAGGCTACGCGGACTCCAGTCCACGAGCCTCGGGTCGACGAGCCTTCGACCTACACGACTCCTGTCCCAGAGACTTCGTCCCACAAGACTCCGGAGCAGAGTAGGGATGAGGGCACGTCCCGGCAGACCCCATGGGATACCTGGCCGGAGGAGCCTAGTGGCCATGCTGATGGTGGCTGGGATCGTTTTTCTGATAGCGACGTGGAGCTGCCTGAGGGCGCCACCGTCTACCAGCGTGGTATGACACGGCTCCCACCCGTGCCGGCGACCCGCGAGCTGAGGTGGTTGATTAGGCCTGATGGGGAGAGGTAAGTGCATGTACTCTTTTTTAACCTTTTGCCTTCACGTTTTTTCAAATATATAATGTGTTGGCTTTGTCATACTGAAGGGGTTGGCATCATCCCAAGGATGCCCGCTGGCCCAACAGCATCCTTGGTGTCCTTGTCAGGCAAGTTACGATTGGAAATCAACTTTTTTGAACAGACAATAAATTCTCTATTGGGCAAGGCCCTTGACTAACTGATATCAAGCAATTCTAAGGTTTCTTTATTTTATTATGCAATAAGAAGAATTCTTCCATTCTCTTTGGCTTTGGGCCTTTCCTGCGCAGCTTAGGTGGAAGGCGAAGAAGGCCCCCTTCCGGGGGGTTATTTCTTGGTTTCGTCCAGTCATTAATAACTTGATTATTTTTAGATAATAGTAGATAGAAAGAACGCTCGTAAGGAGTCCTATTGAAACCAAGAAATATAGGCCTGCTTGCCATCCACACCAGAATAGATAGAGTTTTCCGAAGAAACCTGCTAGTGGAGGAAGGCCTCCTAGGGATAAGAGCCTGGTGAGGGTCAGGTTCGAGAGTTAGGACTGACCTGGGAGCACTACTTGGCTGCACCGGCCCCGCCTGAGGAGAGGATCGACGGTGTTTTGTGCCACACGAGGGCGGAGATGGTGATCAGGCATTTTTGGGTAATTTCTACTTTACACAATTAAAAATCAACAATAGCTAGTTATTGTACTAATAAGTGTTGTGTCGTTTGATTGCAGACCTTCTACAGGTGTCAGGAGGGATACGAGGAGGCCGCGGCAAAGGTTATCGATCAGCAATGCAGGCGCCTACTGCAAAACTTTTGGCACGAGGCTCGGGTGCAGGCTGTTCGAGACTACTACGCCTCGCGGCGTATTAGGAAGGAGAAGTCGACGTGCCGCGGAAACAAGATGGAGAAGGAGCATTACATGAAGGTAATTACGTATTCTTAAGGCCTTGTACTTAGTTTCCTTCATTTGATTCCTACGCGTAGCGCTCAAATATCTCTTTATTAACTTAGGTGCCCCCAAGATGGTGTGCGGATATGATGGATTGTTGGGAGGCGTTGGTGGATGAGTGGTGCTCAGAACAATGGCTATCCGTCCACAACAATGCCAAGGACCGGCGTAACAAAATGGTTGGTGTGCCACACCATCAAGGGAGCGCCAACTTAAATCAGTTTGGTCTGAACTGGGTATGTGGTTAGCTTCATGATTCATGCAATTCATTCTTGATTCTAGCTTGAGCCCTTTACTAATACTTTGTTCCTCTCTCTCTCTTTTAGGCGCATCACAATAAAACGGAGGTGCCACAGATGTACGACCTCTATGCGATGGCCCATACTGCCTCGTACAAGAAGGTCAAGGCATTCTCTGAGTCTGACCTCGATGATCCCTTGAAGTTCAGCAACATCTCCTCCCACAACAAGCTCGTGAGGTACAGAGATGAGGGGAAGGCGAGGAAAGGGGAGGACTTTAACCCGAGCCAGGAGCCTATTGATCCAGAGCTGGTGATGATAGCTGGCGGCGGGAGGCCCCATGGCTCGATTGCCATTGGAGATGGCCTTATACGTTGTCCTAGCAACCTCCGGGAGATCAAGGCGCGCCAAACGAGCTCCTGTCCTGAGATAAGGCCTCGTCCACGGCCAGTCGAGCTCGCCATCGAGGTTAGTTATACGGACTCAGATATCTTTCCTCATTACGTTGTGTGTGTGAACAAAGATGATTACAATGCTAACGAGGAGTTGTGTTGCAGGCTGCTATTCTGAAAGAGAGAGAGGCAACACAGGCGCTTATGGCGGCGAAGGAGAAGGAGATGGAGGAGAGGACGACAAGGTTGTTGGAGGAGGAGAGGGCACGGTCCGATGCGTCTTACCGGGCCATCTACGAGCTCTTCGTGGTAATATTCTTCTTCATATTTGTCAAATCTTGCATATAATGTTCCTTTCATTAATAATGAATATCGTTGAGTTGTGAAAACCAAATGTGCAGACTATGTGCGAGAAGACCGGCCAGGCCGCTCCGTCGATGCCAGTCATTACCACGGCTGCAACGGTGAGTTTCATTTCAATGCAATGATCTTTTCAGTGTCATCATGCTAACGAGACATTGCAAATCATCTTTGGTGCAACTTAACTCCGGAGTCGCATCGCACGACCCTTCTCCAGGGCAGCCTTCTCCAGGTGAAACCGGTCCGAGCAACCGCGGTGCCTCTCCTCCGTGATGACGAGGACGGTAAGCCCCAAACTTAGCTCGTTTTTCATCTTCTTAGCACTTAGACAAACTTAGCACTTACACAAACTTAGCACTTAGACAAACTTAGCACTTAGACAAACTTAGCTCCTTCCGAAATATTAGTGTTCTTCATCTTCTTCTTCTTCTTATTCTAGTCTTCTTCATCTAACTTTCGCCCGAATGACACAAATAAGCAATAAGAAGAAGAAAACAAGAGGAGAAAGATAGAGAGAAGAAAACCGCTTCTTCATCTTCTTCTTCTTATTCTAGTCTTCTTCATCTAACTTTCGTATTTCCCATTTTGCAGATTAGAGTCACTTCACGGAAGCTTGCATTGATGGAGTGCTTGTGATTTTGTATCGATGAACAATGTTAAACTTGCTACATATGTGAAACTTGTTACTATTGTAATATGGTGAACAATGTGACATTTGTTTTGGTATGTTTGTTGGATACTTGTGCTTGTGCTTGTTGTTGGATGATCATCACTAGGGTTATTGTGAAATATATACATATATAGCATATTTTGCCTGTGAAAATTGGATATTAGAAAAAACAGAAAAAACTGGGCCAATATTGCCACTTTGCCGACGGCCACCGTCGGCATAGTTTCTTTGCCGTCCGGCACCGACGGCAAAGGCGACACGTGGCACCCACCTGTGCATCCTGGGAGTGCGCCTGATGCCATTTGGTACATTTGCCGTCCGGGGGCGGACGGCAAAGAAGCTATGCCGACGGCCACCGTCGGCATAGCAGTGGCACTGTAGCAAAGGAGTGTGGCGGGGGGCCGTACGACAAAGAAGATATGCCGACGGCCATCGTCGGCATAGCAGTGACCGTCGGCAAAGAAGGGTGGCGGGGGGGGGGGGGGGGACGGCAAAGAAGCTATGCCGACGGTGGCCGTCGGCAAAGGAGGGGAGGCAGACGGCATAGGGTGCGGACGGCAAAGGGGGAGTGGCAGACGGCAAAGGCTCCGTTAGCCACTAACGGGGCTAACTCAAGTTTAGGCCGTCCAGTCGCTTTGCCGTCTGCTGCCTGACGGCAAAAACACTTTGCCGTCCGCTGTATAAAGGCAGACGGCAAAGCACTCCTTTACCGGGGTTCTCAGTGCCGGAAATTTTGCCGTCTGCTGCCCGACGGCAAAGGCTTTGCCGTCGGTGGTCCTGCCCTTTGCCGTCCGCTATGGCAGACGGCAAATAACTGAATTCCAGTAGTGTCTCCCCCACTTCACCAAATTTGCCGTTTTATTCGCCCTCTTTTTCGTTCGCCTTTTTCTCGCCGGATCTCTTTTTCTTTGCTTGTGTTGCCATGTGCCTTCTATTTTCTTGCATCTTCGCTTGCTAAAAATCTATTGATATGGATCTTCATCCACTTGCTAATCTTTTCAAAAGGCCAAATTATGGTGAACCAATTGCTAGTGAGTTGAGTGCACTTGATTATCTCTATGAAGTTTTGTTTGAAATTCATGAATCTGAAATTTTTGATGAAGTGTTGAAAGAAGAAATTTATAAGGTGATTCATGATAGTTCCTTGAATGATGAGCACGATTGCAATGTTGCTAGTATGAATTCTCTAAATATCCATGATGCTAATGATATGCAAAGCCACAAGCTTGGGGATGCTATGTTTGATGAAGATGATATTTCTAGTCCCCCAAGTTTTAATGAGCAAATTTATTATGATGATTGCATGCCTCCTATTTATGATGATGGTGATGACACGTATGCTATAATGAGTAATGATAACAATGAAACTTATCATCATGGTTTTAATTTGCAATGTGGTTATGTCAATCAAGTGTTTCATGATAGTTATTTTGTTGAGTTTGCTCCCACTACCATGGATGATGAGGAATTTGCTTATGTGGAGAGTAATGAAAATTCTATGCTTGTGCATCATGAAAAGAATGATTTATGTGATAGGTATATTGTTGAATTCCTTCATGATGCTACTGAAATTTATTATGAGGGAGGAACATATGCTTGTAGGAATTGCAATAACATCAAGTTTCCTCTCTATGTGTTCAAAGTTTTGAAGTTATGCTTGTTTTGCCTTCCTATGCTAGTTGATTCTTGTTCCCATAAATTCTTTGCTCACAAAATCCCTATGCATAGGAAGTGGGTTAGACTTAAATATGCTCATGAGATTCATGATGCTCTCTTGCATATTTCAATTACTACTTTTTATGTGAGCATCATTGAAATCATTATGCCTAGCTAGGGTTTAGGTTATGTGGTTGAGCTATATAATCTCATTTCCGGCCTGTTTGGTTGTGTCTTATTTGTATTTCTATTTGGTACTCGGTGACTTGAATTTGTGTCACGTTTAATAAATGGATGTGTGCTTCGCTTGATGCAGAGGCCGGGTACCCCCTTTTCAAAAAAAGAAACATTATCACAATCTATAAGCTAATTCTTTCTTATCATTTGTTTCCAAACTGAAAAAATGTGAGGATCTGCCTTTTCAATTTGTGTGCATAATGAGCCCCAAGTGTCTAAGGAGAAAGGTTATTTTTGTGTCTCCATTTCACATGGACAAATTTATCTTAAGTATAAGTTTTACCTTATATTTTTATGAAAAATTGCGAATATGAAGATTTATGTGATACCACTGAAAAATATTCAAACATGTTGGTTGTATAGTGTTCTTTTTTTTGGTGGGGGAATGTATAGTGTTACCTTGGATTTGCAACGGAAAAAAAAATCATAGCCCGTGCAAACACACCGGTTGATATATATACATTTCATTCACTAAGACGTTTTGGATATTCCAATACAGACTACATACGGATTGAAGTGAATGAACAAACACACCAAAGCGCGTCTATATATATCGAATTCAGGAAAAAAAAGTTAGAACATCTTATAATAGTGAACGAAAGGAGTAGTATATAAAACTTTATTGACCACACTAAGCAAAGCACAATGTATGATATTATTGAGTAAAATAGCAATGTGTCCCTAACATTCTTGGGACAACGTACATACGGTTGAACAACAATCATTTGAGAAAGAACTTCCCCAAGATCTCATCAGAGACCTTGATATGTCACACTTGATTTATTTGTAAATGGCTGGACTAGTAGTATCTCCAGCCGGCTGAAAACTTCCAAAATATATGCTCACATGACCGGCAATATATATATGTGTGTTCAGGCGTCCAATTCTGGGACCGCAGGTGGCAGAACGCCTTTGAGGAAGGAGTAGAAAAGAACAAGTGATCTTTTAGGCTGGAAGCTAGGAGCCAGATGGCCAGCTCCTCTCACCGACGCAAATGTGAATCCTCCCTTGTATTGCTGAGCGTAGCTTCCAACCTAGATTTTACAATAAACAACTTCAGTATATATAGAGAATCAAATCACAAAAGTATTATGATAGAGGTTAATTAGTTACCTCACTCTCTGGGGTGTACCATGGACGCCAGGGGTTTGTGATTGTCAGATTGAGATCCTTGACAGAATACCTCGTCGCGGTAATCGGGCAGACATCATCCATGTCACCACTGTCATGGAGTTAGCCGTGATGTAATGAGATGGGATGGGAGCAGCAAGACTATAACCATTTGGTTTTTCTTCATTTTGTGTCTTTGAATGAACTGCAAGTCTGCAAATGCGTATGTACGTTACCTGTACAGCCAGACTCTTAATCCGTTGTTGACAAGCCAGTCAATGGTTGGCACCATGGAAATTGGAGCATCGGTCCAAATTAAGTAGTTACTGTGAACAGAACAAGGTGGGCTCAGAAATATATCTGATAAATAAGAGAGTTTTTAAGGAAGTGTGTACTTACGCGCACTCTGACCAGTCGGTGCCTGAAGCTGCTGTCCGGGTCGGCCCACGTGTCCGGGTTGACAGCACCGGTCGCGAGCGTCTTGGCCCTGCTTTCCAGGAAGGTCGTCAGCACATCTCGCTGCTGCAGCAGGGTCTTCGCGCTCGCGAGCGAGGCGCCCAGTAGGATCGCCAGTATGGCCGTGTAAGGCGTGGCATGGTTCACCATGAGGATCTGGTGGCTGGGCGTGTTTCCGTGACGTCACGGTGAGCGAGCAGCACGGCCGCGCGCTCTTCTACTACTTCGTGGAGGCCGCGTACGGGGCCTCCTCCAAGCCGCTCGTCCTCTGGCTCAACGGCGGGCCTGGGTGCTCCTCCCTGGGAGCCGGCGCCATGCAAGAGCTCGGCCCGTTCCGCGTGAACCCCGACGGCAAGACCCTGAGCAGAAACAGACACGCCTGGAACAATGGTGGGTGACTGATCGATCCTCTTGATTACAACTCTCATGCGCTAGCAAGAGACAAGAAGATAAAAACTATTATATGTATGCATCTTGGCAGTGGCAAATGTGATCTTCCTGGAGTCACCGGCGGGCGTGGGGTTCTCGTACTCCAACACCTCGTCGGAGAACCACGAGAGCGGGGACACGAGGACCGCGGTGGACGCCTACATCTTCCTCCTCAACTGGCTGGAGAGGTTCCCGGAGTACAAGGGCCGGGACTTCTACATCGCCGGCGAGAGCTACAGCGGCCACTACGTCCCCCAGCTCGCCACCGTCATCGTCGCCCTCCGCAAACTCGGCGCCACAAGCATGAACCTCAGGGGGATCTTCGTAAGTTACTGCCTGGCCATGGCAGACAAGTTCAGGACTGACATCAATGGCTAATCGGGGTTACTATACTTCAGGTTGGCAACCCGTACCTTGATGACTACAAGAACACGAGGGGACGGTCGCCGTTCCCGGAGCCCTGCCAGGCGGATCTGGTGGCTGGGCGTGTTTCCGGGGGAAACCCTTGGCCGACGCGGCGGCCACTCCAAAGGCGACGTCTTCCGGCGCCGTTCTCCCCTTGAGGCTTTGGAGTGGATTCCCTCCCTCCCACCCCCCTCTCGAGCACAGGTGAAAGCCTGCCCTCCCCTGCTTGGACGACGACGACACTCGGTGCCGTGCTCCTTCTTGAAGGCGCCTTCCGGGGATTGCTCTCGCGGTGGTGGAGCTGTTGGTGGTGCGGTGTTGGGTGTGGCGGCCTGGTCTTCTATGCGGCAGCCTGCGCGGTCCCCTGGTGCGGATGGTCTCTGCCACTAGTGTCAGGCGAGGGAATCGGTGTCTCCTCTTCCGGCGCCGATGGTACCCTGCTTGGTGGGAGTCCCGGACTCCGACGGCCCCAATCCATGACCGGTGCAAGGCTTGGCCCCTCTTCGGCCTTCTCTCTGGTGTTCCGCCTTCGATCGACGAGTCTTGGCCGGTGTCCTTCCTTGCCACTGCCGATGTTGGTCTTCTAGTGGTCGGTCTCCGATGCGTGTGGATCTGCTGTTGCTGTTTCCATGGTAGCTTGGGCCCCCTGGTCTGGGTTCTTTGGAACCTCTCTGTCGTTCGCCGGTGCGGCACCTATCGAGCCTAGGTGAAAGGGTAGTGGCCCTTTGCAACGGCGGATACAGACCTTGTGGTTGCTCATGTTTGGCCCTCTGGTCGCAGTCAGCAGCACGATACTTGCTCGGTGTTGCCCTCCTTCTGAGGCCTTAGTTTGGTTAGTTGGTTTTGGTTTTGCGGCGGTCCATGGTAATGGCGTTTGCTCTTACCTTTGATTCGTTTCCCGCAGCACTATGTATCTTGTTCTGCGCTGCTCTTATTTCGTTGTTCTGTAATTCAGTTGTAATCCTGGCCGGTTGATGGCTTTGTTAATTCAAAGCCGGGCTTGGCTCGAGCCTTTTCTCGGGCTCGGCCAACGCCTTTTCTCTAAAAAAGAGAGTGAGCTAGCTAAGAGCCACATTAGACGTCTCGTGGATTGGGGCTCAACAATGCGGAGTTTCAGATATCGATCCTCCTCGCCGTTCTAGAGTGCTGGACATTGTTGACGTACGTTCAGCAATGGAATCGACATGGCGACGCCGCCGATGCCGAGGTGACATCTCTAGGCAACAGATGGTCCAAATTGATATGAGCCGTTAATTTGGAGAGATCCGATGGCTAGGGTTACTCTTACCTCTCATGAGGTAAGAATGCTATTACAAGAGATTCTGTAAGGCTAATAAGGATTTAATTTGTACTCCTACGAATAAGGAAGTAAATTATTGCTTCATTAAACCTGCAAGTAGATAAGGAAATTAATAATAGTGCTAAATGTGCGTGTTGGTTCCATTCCAAATTTATTTAAACCAGTATGCCAGAGCACTTGCATGCCCTTAATTTAGCAATTAATTCTTCATAAGGAATTACCTTTTATTACCATCACTACTAATAGCATAGTACAAACTTTTTTTAAAACACAATACTACCTACGCAGACGCTCGTACATACACACATACACTCGTCCCAATGAACATACACTTTATCTCTAGTCTAAGTCGGCACATCAACTTGAGCTTGACGAACTCATCACAAACATCTTCGTAGTCGACGGGACGGCGACTCCCACTGAACGCACATCGCAGGAAGACCTAAAATAAATTCAGAAAAATGCGAACAATGGTGTCAAGTCTAGGACTTAAACCCTGATGGGCTGGGACACCACTGTCCTCCTAACCACTGAACCACATGTTGGTTTGCTAGTTCACATTTTTAATACATGAATATGTATTGACCAACTATTTCATCAATAAAATCTCGCACAAAAACTCCAATAGACGGTTGAAGCAAAAAAACAGCCCGTTCCAGCAAAAAAAAACTCCAGTTCCAGGAAAAAAAACTCCATTAGTCCGTTGGCGCAAAAAAATTGGATGCTTCTATCAAAAACTAACACCAGTTACAGCAACAAAACTCTCGTAGTCGGTCGAAGCAAAAACAAAAACCGGTTGTAGCATTCCTTGCCACCGGTTGTAGAATCTGCCATTGCTAGATTCAGCAAGAAACTCGGTGTGTCGCGCTGCTCACCCTATCGCAACTCCCAGCAAACACTGGCTCCAGCATTTTGCTGCCAGTGTTCACTATTGTGAAATGACATATAGGTGGCCTCAGATGAAGTGGCGGTAATGCTCAGGAACCCGTCATTACTATTTTTTAAAAGTAGCAGTGGCAACACCCGTCATTGCAAGTACGACCGTAGTGGCGGGCAAAAATAGTGACCCACCACACATAAACTCTTCCAAATTTGCCCGCGTGATGAAATCAAGCAGTGCCGGGCATGTCAGCAGCGCATGTCACCGATTTGTCTCGCAATAGTGGGGGGCCAAACTTATGCCCGCCACAACAATATGTTGATAACCCGTGCCAAAAATGAAAAAAATAGAAGTTAGCAGTGGTGGGCAGTATGAGCCACCCATCACATATATGTTAGGTCAAAAAATCCACATAAAATCATATTTACTAAACCTAGAATAGTTTCAAATTTGAGCATGGGGCTTTGGATGATGTGTATTACTAAGGGAAAATGTTTGAAGTCCAAATGATTTAAATAAATGGAGTAGGATGTGGAAGACGGCAATTTCCGTTCGAAACCCTGACACTTCGCGGGTGAGTGTTTAGTTTGTACATTAGATGCATCAAGTTTTTGTCGTAATGGTCTCAAATTTTTATCACACCCTACATGGGTGAGGTGAAGACACCATACAAATATTTATCCCTTTCAAAACTTGTTTGCACTTTATTTCTTATCGAAGAGCGTTTTGCCCTTTTTTGTGGCCGAAAAATCATGTATTGCTTTAGAAATACCAAACAAACTCAAATCTTACATTCTTAAGAAGTTGGCCCCAA
The DNA here is from genome assembly GCA_039707655.1 of Elymus sibiricus. NCBI lineage: Eukaryota > Viridiplantae > Streptophyta > Magnoliopsida > Poales > Poaceae > Elymus > Elymus sibiricus. The sequence continues at coordinate 118,622,865 of CM077667.1, forward strand.
TTCTCTCAACATGGAAAGTGTCCACCTCAGCGTCCCACTAAACAATGCATTTAAATCTTCTCTCCCACTAAGCCATGCAAAACCTGTCACATAGGCGCTCTCAACATGCAAAGTGTGTTGGAAATATGCCCTAGAGGCAATAATAAAGTGGTTATTATTATATTTCCTTGTTCATGATAATCATTTATTATCCATGCTATAATTGTATTTATTGGAAACTCAAATAAATGTGTGGGTACATAGACAACATGTCCCTAGTGATCCTCTACCGGACTAGCTCGTTGATCAAAGATGGCCATGATTTCCTGGTCATAGACATGAGTTGTCATTTGATAACGGGATCACATCATTAGGAGAATGATGTGATGGACAAGAGCCAAACTATGAACGTAGCATATGATCGTGTCAAGTTTATTGCTATCGTTTTCTGCATGTCAAGTATCGTTCCTATGACCATGAGATCATGCAACTCACTGACACCGGAAGAGTACCTTGTGTGTATCAAACGTCGCAACGTAACTGGGTGACTATAAAGATGCTCTACACGTATCTTCGAGGGTGTCTGTTGAGTTGGCATGGATCAAGACTGGGATTTGTCACTCCGTATGATGGAGAGGTATCTCAGGGCCCACTCGGTAATACAACATCATAATGAGCTTGCAAACAATGTGACTAAGGAGTTAGCCGCGGGATATTGTATTAAGGAATGAGTAAAGAGACTTGCTAACGACATTGAACTAGGTATGGAGATACCGACGATCGAATCTTGGGCAAGTAACATACCGATGAACAAAGGAAACTGCGTACGGGATTGACTGAATCCTTGACATCGAGGTTCGATTGATAAAGATCTTCGTAGAATATGTAGGAACCAATATGGACATTCAGGTCCCGCTATTGGTTATTGGCCGTGGAGGTGTCTCAGTCATGTCTGCATAGTTCTCGAACCCGTAGGGTCTACACACTTAACGTTTGGTGACGATATAAGCATAGTCGAGTTATTATGTTGGTGATCAAAGGTTGTTCGGAATCCCGGATGAGATCCCGGATGTGACGAGGAACTCCGGAATGGTACGGAGGTGAAGATTGATATATGGGACAAGGGTATCGGAGTCCGGAAGTGTTCCGGAGTGTACCGGGGAATCGACGGAGTACCGAAAGGGGTTTCGGGGGGGCCCCGACAAGAGTTGGGGGGCCTCATGGGCCAAGGAGAGGGGCGCACCAGCCCACTAGGGAGCTGGGCACCACCCAAATCCTAGCCCAATTCGGCCAGGAGGTGGGGCGCACCCCCTAGGGCCGCCGACCCCTATGCTTGGGAGGCAAGGCACCTTGGGGGGGGGGAGGGGCACCCTAACCCTAGCCGCCCCCTTGTGGCCGCCAGCCCCTAGGGGAAACCCTAGGGCACCCCCTCCTCCCTTCCCCCTATATATAAAGAGGGAGAGAGAGGGCAGCTGCACCCCCAACATGCTACGGCACTGCCCCTCCTCTCCCTCGTAGCCCTTCTCCTCTCCATAGACGCACGACGAAGCCCTGCTGAGTTTCCTCCACCACCACCTCCACTACGCCGTCGTGCTGCCGGAGGACTCGAGCTACTACTTCACCATCGCTCGCTGGATCGATGAGGTGAAGGCGTCATCAAGCCGTACGTGTGTTGAACGCGGAGGTGCCGTCCGTTCGGCACTTGATCGGGAGTTCGCGGGACGGATCGTGATTGGATCGCGAAGACGTTCGACTACATCAACCACGTTTCTTAACGCTTCCGCTTAGCGATCTACAAGGGTATGCAGATGCAATCTCTCCTCTCATAGATGTTCATCTCCTAGATCGATCTTGGTGAGCGCATGAATTTTTTTGTTTCCCATGCAACGTTCCCCAACAAAGTGTCCACCTCAACGTCCTACTAAGCAATGCATTTAAGTCTTCTCTCCCACTAAGCCATGCGAAATCTGCCACATAAGCGAGTCATGCATTTAACTTATGGAGTAAATTACTTTTTTTTTGCATTAGACTATGCATGTAACGCTACCACATCGTATATTCATGTTAGTCATCCTTCACATTTTTGTTCGAAATGGCATTTTAACTATAATTCAAAAATATATATTCTAGTTTAGACACTTTTTTATTGATTTTAAGTTTATACTTTCTTTCATTAGATTTACCAACTGCTTACGCATTTTTTTAACAAAGTTACCGCATCAACACGCGGGGACAGAGTCATCATCACTATTCATGTTCAATTTTTCTCAGTGAAGAAGACACCCACATGGACAACTCCAAGGAATTTTAAACTAAAATTATGCTACTTATGTTCCAAACTATTTTGCAACAGTAAACAAATGAATTATAATAAATCTCATATATTTGTATTTTCATGCACATATTGTTAATTGTAATATTCACGTTCGACATAAGCAAGTGTTATCTAAACATATTGCCAATAATTTCCGCAACAACGCACGGGGAATTGTCTAGTAGTTATCAAATTTGAGCATGAGACTTCGAATGGTTTGTGTTAGTCATATTAAAAGTTTGAATCTGTAATGAGTTAAAAAGTGGAGTTATGTGTAGCGGGCCGCGATTTTCATTTGAAAATCTGATGCTTCGACCAAGACTATTCAGTTTGTACACGAACTGCATCAAGTTTTTGCCATAACGTTGTGAAAATTTTACCATACCCCATAAGGAGAAAATGATGACACCATGCTAAGTTTCATACCTTTCAGAGCTTGTTTGCATGCTATTTTGTACCAAAGAGCGTTTTGCCATTTTTAGTGATTGAAACAAGTTAATGCATGCTTCAAAAATAGCAAACCAACCCAAAATAGTTTTAAATTTGACCATGGGGCTTCAAAGGTCGGTGTTAATCATGGAAAAAGTTTGAAATTGAATTTATGTATAAAAGTTTATTTTAGTCAGGCACATGGTGATTTTCGTTCGAAACCTTACACTTTGTCGTAAAGTGTTTTGCTTGTACACTAAGTGCATCAAGTTTTTGCTGTAACGTTCTCAAAATTTACCGCACACCACAGAGGGTAAATGAAGACACCCTGGCAAGTTTCATACCTTTAAGAGATCGTTTGCATGCTATTTCCTATCGAAGAACGTTCTTCCATTTTAAGGGGCCGAAAAATCACTTATCGCCTCAGAAATACTAGGCGGACTCCAAAAATATCCAAATTTGAGCATGGGGCTTTGGATTGTTCGTATTAAGCAGAGAAAAATTCTGAAGTCCAAATAAGTAGAAAAAATAGTTAACAATGTAGAGCATGGTATGTGAAACGTATTAGCTCTGGCGGGCGTGTTGCTGCGCCCGTCAATACTAAGCCCACACGTTGCGCTGGCGGGCCCTGGGCAGTGCCCGTCACCCTGGCGGTCCAATTCCCTCCAAAACCGGCACACGAAATTGAAACGGACCAAATCCTTTCTCCCCCAACCCAAACCCCCAATCGCGCTGTCGCCCTCCTCCACGCCACCATCACGTGCCGCCTACTCTATCCCTGCCGCCATGGCCTCCTCCTCCAACAATGGCAGGCTCACCCCCCGCCGCTGGGTAAATCCTCCTCCGGCTTCGCTCGTCCCCTTGTCGCCTCCTGCCGCTTCACCGGCCTCAGTCTGTAGGTAAGTAAGTAGACCCTTGTATATCTATAAAAACTTTAGGATTCACATATTTATAAATTGTAGATGAACAAGTATTAGACTCTAGATGAACATTTATATTAGATTCTAGACAAATCCATCCATAATCTTTAACGTATATGTTTATAGTCATGAATATGCATATTTGGATTGATCATTTTTTATTTCGAGTGCTCAAACTATGAAGGGCTTCAGAATGAGTGCGGAAATTCTGATGAAACGTTAATTGATTTCTGTTTCATAACATTTCAGGCACTCATGTTCTCATTTTTTAGCAGAAGTCATGAACAATTTCTTCGTCCATCCATATTCTTTAATGTTCATGTTTATACTACATGTATATTAGCTCCACATGTTTATACATTCTAGATAAAGTGTATATAGATTGACATGTTTATAACACATGATATAAAACTTTAAAGTTAAATAATAAACGTGTTGATATGTTAGAAACAAATAGGACCATAGACATAGCGATGGAGTAGGAGACAACAATATAGCAGCTACTTATTAAATTTATTACATACATTGGCAGCTAAAAATTCTTGATGAGGTGGCGTAATATGCATGTTTATATAAAATAGTAAGTGAAAGATCTAGAATCTGAGGTGCTACATACAGATTAGTTGCATATCTGTCTTCTTGTTCTCTTGCTTGCACCTCAACAGTAGAATCTAGATCAAATGTAGCAAACACAAACCAGTTGATGCAAACTTTAAGCCTTTATGGTGATCAAAATGACTTTTACTGTCACTATAACAACTATATCATGAATAACTTGTTATCATGGCTATGTTTGAGGGCCTGATAAAAAGGAAGAAGAGGTGGATATAATTTGATCTTAGATGGTTCTCCAATTTATATATAGTAGATTGGTTGATGTTTCATATATGTAATTAATTTGTAGCCTTTTATTCTTTTGATATGTTATTCATACATAGTAGTCATTTTTTGTTTGGAGTGCTCATACTATGCAAGGCTAAAAAATGAGTGTCGAAACTATGGTGGAATGTTGATTAATTTTGTTTCGCCACATTTCTGGCACTCAATGTTAACATTTTTTTAGGAAAAGTCATGCTCATTTTTTTTCTTCGATTCATAATTTTAATGCTTATTTTATCGTTATAATCATTGAGCTATTCCATAACATCATGCAATCAACTATGTGATATGTATTTAATTCTGAACATGAATTTAGGCAATAAACGAAGCATGCAAATGGTGTGGCGACATCAGGCTAGGTATGTGCCACAAGCACCTCCCTTGCGAAGAAATGTGCGTAGATCTTGAAAACGACTTTCTGGAATGGGCGATATGTTTCGATTCTACTAGTGTTGTGGCTCATCAATTACTAATGTATATAAAGTTACGACCACAATTATCTAATTGTTGTTTTCTTTTAATTATGCTCAACACATTTCTTGTTGGGGAAGGGCCGAGTTCATGCGTGTGGCGAACCTGTCCATCGATGTGGAGGGCATAGTTCAGCTTGACATGTCCTTGTTTCATAATGGCGAAGACTTGACCCTTAGTGTCACGAACAAGGCACATATAACGTATTTCAGTTATCCAAGTTGGATGCAGATTGCCGCAGATTTAAGGATGCAAGCTGGGATGTTGTTCTTAACAATTCTTCACAAATTAGAGGAGGGCAACAAAATATCTATGGTACGATAGCCCCTCGTCACCATAGCAGTTTTGATGTTGATCCTGATCTTGGTACGAGTACTTTATTGAACATACATATTGTTGTATGCATTTATTAGATTGTCTTGTGTAGTATTAAACATTAGGGAGTTGTTTAACTAAAATGTGCTATTTAAAGTGTGCTATGTATGACTTTACGGTACTAGTATTACTGCTAAACTAAGTTTTTTTTCCATGGCAGCCAAAAACGATGTCATGCGAGTGCTTTTTTTCTTTTTGCCTGGCATAAGATATCACTTTCCATTATTTGGATTTTTGTCTTCCTAGCAACTTCATATTTCCAACATTTCCATAATCACTTCATAAGTCATGTAGGTTCTAGCTAGTCAACTCATTTGAGCCTAGTGACACCTCAAGCGTGGACGAAACACTTGTAATTACACCCACCTAAGCTCTTCCATAGAATGATATAAAAACTAGGGACAACACTTCCGCAAAATTATGCTTCAAATTTATAGTAGTAGACGAGCCTGCCTGAACATGGAATCGCCGACCTCTCGTTCGGTTGATAAAGATCTTCGTAGAATATGTAGGAACCAATATGGACATCCAGGTCCCGCTATTGGTTATTGGCCGTGGAGGTGTCTCAGTCATGTCTGCATAGTTCTCGAACCCGTAGGGCCTACACACTTAACGTTTGGTGACGATATAAGCATAGTCGAGTTATTATGTTGGTGATCAAAGGTTGTTCGGAATCCCGGATGTGACGAGGAACTCCGGAATGGTCCGGAGGTGAAGATTGATATATGGGACAAGGGTATCGGAGTCCGGAAGTGTTCCGGAGTGTACCGGGGAATCGACGGAGTACCGAAAGGGGTTTCGGGGGGGGGGGGGCAAGAGTTGGGGGGCCTCATGGGCCAAGGAGAGGGGCGCACCAGCCCACTAGGGGGCTGGGCGCCAGCCAAACCCTAGCCCAATTCGGCCAGGAGGTGGGGCGCACCCCCTAGGGCTGCCGACCCCTATGCTTGGGAGGCAAGGCACCTTGGGGGGGGGGGGGGAGGGGCACCCTAACCCTAGCCGCCCCTGTTGGGGAACGGAGCATGAATTTCAAAAATTTCCTACGCTCACGCAAGATCTATCCATGGAGATGTATCGCTACGAGAGGGGAGAGTGTGTCTACGTACCCTCGTAGACCGTTAGCGGAAGCGTCTCACAACGCGGTTGATGTAGTCGAACAATCCTTCGAGCTCCACCGATCGAGTACCGAACGTACGGCACCTCCGAGTTCTACACACGTGCAGCTCGGTGACGTTCCTCGCCTTCTTGATCCAGCAAGACGTCGAGGTAGTAGATGAGTTCCGTCAGCACAACGGCGTGGCGACGGTGACAGTGAAGTGATTCCGGCAGGGCTTCGCCTAAGCTCTCCGAAGATATGACCGAGGTGGAAAACGGAGATCGGGGCACCGCACACGGCTATGGGACAATTGTGTACTTTGGGGTGCCCCCTTGCCGCCGTATATAAAGGATGAGAGGGAGGAGGCCGGCCCCCTAGGGGTGCGCCAAGTGTGGGGAGTCCTACTAGGACTCCTTAGTCCTAGTAGGATTCCACCTCCCATACGGAGTAGGAAAGAGGGAAGGGAGAGGGAAAGGAAAGAGGGGGCTGCGCCCCCTCCCCTAGTCCAATTCGGTTTGGGCAAGGGGGGGCGCGAGCCTCCTCACGTGGCCTTCCTCTCCTTTTCCCGTATGGCCCAATAAGGCCCATTACTTCTCCCGGTGAATTCCCGTAACTCCCCGGTACTCCGAAAAATACCCGAATCACTCGGAACCTTTCCGACGTCCGAATATAGCATTCCAATATATGAATCTTTACCTCTCGACCATTTCGAGACTCCTCGTCATGTCCGTGATCTCATCCGGGACTCTGAACAAACTTCGGCCACCAATCACATAACTCATATAATACTAAATCGTCATCGAACCTTAAGTGTGCGGACCCTACGGGTTCGGGAATGATGTAGACATGACCGAGACGACTCTCCGGTCAATAACCAACAGCGGAACCTGGATGCTCATATTGGTTCCTACATATTCCACGAAGATCTTTATCGGTGAACCTCATATGTCAACATACGTTGTTCCCTTTGTCTGGCGGTATGTTACTTGCCCGAGATTCGATCGTCGGTATCCAATACCTAGTTCAATCTCGTTACCGGCAAGTCTCTTTACTCGTTCCGTAATACGTCATCTTGTAACTAACTCTTTAGTCACGGTGCTTGCAAGGCTTCTGTGATGCTGTATTACCGAGAGGGCCTAGAGATACCTCTCCGATAGTCGGAGTGACAAATTCCAATCTTGATCCATGCCAACTCAACAAACACTTTCGGAGATACCTGTAGTGCACCTTTATAATCACCCAGTTACGTTGTGACGTTTGATACACCCAAAGTATTCCTACGGTATCCGGGAGTTGCATGATCTCATGCTCAGAGGAACGTGTATTTGACATAGTGAAAGCAATAGCAATAAACTGAACGATCATTTGCTATGCTAACGGTTGGGTCAAGTCCATCACATCATTCTCCTAATGATGTGATCCCATTATCAAATGACAACTCATGTCCATGGTCAGGAAATCTTGACCATCTTTTGATCAATGAACTAGTCTAGTAGAGGCTTACTAGGGACACAGTATTTGTTTATCTATTCACACATGTATTTAGTTTCCGGTCAATACAATTCTAGCATGAATAATAAACTATTATCATGAACGGGGAAATATGATAATAACTAATTTATTATTGCCTCTAGGGCATATTTCCAACAGTCTCCCACTTGCACTAGAGTCAATAATCTAGATTACATCTCCATGTAATTAACACTTAATCAGTTCTAAAGCTGATCATGTTTTGCTTGTGAGAGAGGTTTTAGTCAACGGGTCTGCAATATTCAGATCCGTGTGTTCTTGGCAAATCTCTATGTAGATGCTGCTACCACACTCTGTTTGGAGCTACTCCAAAAATTTCCCCAATATACTTATCCGGTCTGAGACTCATAGTCTTTCGGATCAGTGTTTAAAGCTTGCATCGACGTAACCCCTTACGACGAACTCTTTATCATCTCTATTCCCGAGAAATTCTTCCTTAGTCATCTTAAGGATAATTTGACCACTGTCCAGTGATCTACTCCTGGATCACTTTGGTACCTCTTTTGCCAGACACATGGCAAGGCACACAGCTTGGCATACTTTATAGAACCTATGGCCGAGGCATAGGGGATAACCTTCATCCATTCTATTTATTTTGCCGTGGTCGAGATTTGAGTCTTACTCAACTTCACACCTTTCACCACAGTCAAGAACTCCTTCTTTGACTGATCCATTTTGAACTTCTTCAAAATCTTGTCAAGGTATATGTTTTGTGAAAGTCATATGAGGCGTCTCAATCTATCTCTATAGATTTTGATGCCTAACATGTAAACAACCTTTACCTAGATCTTCAAGTCTTACTCCACTTCACACCAGCCAAGAACTTATTTCTTTTGACTTGATCCATTTTGAACTTCTTCAAAATCTAATCATGGTGTGTGAAAATCTTTTATCAGGTGTCTTGATCTATCTCTATATATCTCGATGCCCAAACCGTGGATAACTCAAAAAACAGGTTTTTATTGAAAAACTCCTTTCAATTAATTCTTTATGCTTTCCAGAAATTCTACATCATTTCCAATCACATATACTTATTAGAAATGTTATAGAGCTCCCACTCACTTTGTTGTAAATACAAGTTTCTCCATAAACTTGCATAAACCCAAACACTTTGATCACTTCATCAAAGCGAGTATTCCAGCTCCGAGATGCTTGCACCAGTCCATAGATGGATCGCTGGAGCTTGCATACTTTGTTAGCACCTTTAGGATCGACAAAACCTTCCGGTTGTATCATATACAATTCTTCCTTAAGGAATCCATTAAGGAATGCCGTTTTGACGTCCATTTGCCAGATTTCATAATCATAAAACGCGGCAATTGCTAACATAATTCTGACAGACTTTAGCATCGCTACGGGTGAGAAAGTCTCATCGTAGTCAACTCCTTGAACTTGTCGATAACCTTTAGCAACAAGTCGAGCTTTATAGACGGTGACATTACCATCAGCGTCCGTCTTCTTCTTAAAGATCCATTTATTTTTAATAGCTCGCTGTTTCATCGGGCAAGTCTACCAAAGTCCACACTTTGTTCTCATATATGGATCTAATCTCGGATTTCATGGCCTCAAGCCATTTGTCGGAATCCGAGCTCGCCATCGCTTCTTCATAGTTCGTAGGTTCAACGTTGTCTAACAACATGACCTCCAAGACAGGATTGCCGTACCAATCTGGTGCGGAGCGTGTCCTGGTTGACCTATGAGGTTCTGTAGCAACTTGATCCGAAGCCTCATGATCATCATCATCAACTTCTTCTTTGGTCTGTGTTGGTGTCACAGAAATTTCTTTCTGTGGCGTACTACTATCCAGAGGAGGTACAATTATCTCATCAAGTTCTACTTTCCTCCCACTCACTTCTTTCGAGAGAAACTCCTTCTCTAGAAAGGATCCATTCTTAGCAACGAATACTTTGCCTTTGGATCTGTGGTAGAAGGTGTACCCAACGGTCTCCTTTGGGTATCCTATGAAGACGCACTTATCCGCTTTGGGTTCGAGCTTATCTGGCTGAAGCCTTTTGATATAAGCATTGCATCCCCAAACTTTCAGAAACGACATCTTAGGTTTCTTGCAAACCACAGTTCATACGGTGTCATCTCAACGGATTTAGACGGTGCCCTTGTTTAAAGTGAATGCAGCTGTCTCTAATGCATAACCCCAAAATGATAGTGGCCAATCGGTAAGGGACATCATAGAACGCACCATATCCAATAGAGTACGATTACGACGTTCGGACACACGATTACGCTATGGTGTTCCATGTGGCGTGAGCTGTGAAACAATTCCACATTGTCTTAAGTGATTGCCAAACTCGTAACTCAAATATTCTCCTCCACGATCAGATCATAAGAACTTTATTTTCTTGTTACGATGGTTCTCTACTTCACTCTGAAATTCTTTGAACTTTTCAAATGTTTCAGATTTATGCTTCATCAAGTAGACATAACCATATCTACTCAAATCATCAGTGAACGTGAGAATATAACGATATCCACCGCGCGCCTCAACACTCATCGGACCGCATACATCGGTATGTATTATTTCCAATAAGTTGGTTGCTCGCTCCATTGTTCTGGAGAATGGAGTTTTAGTCATCTTGCCAATAAGGCACGGTTCACATGTCTCAAATGATTCATAATTAAGAGATTCCAAAAACCCATCTGCATGGAGTTTCTTCATGTGTTTAACACTGATATGACCTAAGCGGCACTGCCACAAATATGTGGTACTATCATTATCTTTTGGCATTCGTGTTATGAACATATGTATTACTACGATCAAGATTCTATAAACCTTTCATTTTAAGTGCATGATCATCAATGATATTATCCAAATAGAATAACAATTATTCTCTGAAATTGAATAACCGTCTTGCAATAAACACTATCAGATATAATGTTCATGCTTAACGCAAGCACCAAATAACAATTATTTAGGTTCATCACTAATCCTGAAGGTAGAGAGAGCGTGGCGATGGTGATCACATCAACCTTGGAGACACTTCCAATGCACATCGTCACCTCGTTCTTAGCTACCCCTCGTTTATTCCGAAGCTCCATGTTTCAAGTTGTAAGCAACTGAACAAGTATCAAATACCCAGGTGCTCCTATGAGTACTAGTAAGGTACATATCAATAACATGTATATCAAATATCTTTGTTGACATTGCCAGTCTTATTATCTGCCAGTTACTTTGGGGAAGTTCCGCTCCCTGTGACATTTCCCTTTGCAATGGGAGCACTAAGTCTCGGGTTTGGTTCAGCCTTGGGTTTCTTCGCGTGAGCGGCAACTGTTTTACCGTTCTTCTTGAAGTTCCCTTTTCTTTCCCTTGCCCTTCTTGAAACTAGTGGTCTTATTAACCATCAACACTTGATGCTCCCTTTTTTTGATTTCTACATCTGCAGATTGTAGCATCGCGAATAGCTTAAGGATCTTCTATCCCTTGCATGTTTATAGTTCATCACGAAGATCTAGTAGCTTAGTGATAGTGACTAGAGAACTCTATCAATCACCACTTTATTCGGAAGTCTAACTCCCACTTGATTCAAGTGTTTGAAGTACTCAGACATTCTGAGTACATGCTCACTAACAGAGCTGTTCTCCTCCATCTTGTAGCTATAGAACTTGTCGAAGGTGTCATCCCTCTCGACCCGGGTGTGAGTCTTGAAAAACAAATTTTCAGCTCTTGGAACATCTCATATGCTCCGTGTTGCTCAAAACATATTTGGAGCTCCGGTTCTAAGCCGTAAAGTATGGCGCACTGAACTATCGAGTAGTCATCTTTTCTTGTCTGCCAGACGTTCATAACGTCCTCAGACGAAGCCGTAGGGGTATTTCACTGAGCGGTGCATTAAGGACATAAGCCTTCTGTGCAGCAGTGAGGACAATCCTCAGATCACGGACCTAGTCCGCATAGTTGCTTCCATCAACTTTCAACTTCGTTTTCTCTAGGAACATAATAAAAACAGGGGAACTACAGCGCGGTCTATGGATCTACAACATAAATTTGCTAAGACAAGTAAGACTATGTTCATGACAATTGAAGTTCAATTAATCAAATTACTTAAGAACTCCCACTTAGATTAACATCCCTCAAGTTGTCTAAGTGTAACATGATCCACATCAACTAAACCACGTCCGATCATCACGTGAGGTGGATTAGTTATCAATGGTGAACATCTTTCATGTTGATCATATCTACTATATGACTCATGTTCGACCTTTCGGTCTCTTGTGTTCCGAGGCCATGTCTGTACATGCTAGGCTCGTCAAGTTTAACCCAAGTATTCTGCGTGTGTAAAACTGGCTTACACCCGTTGTATGCGAACGAAAGAATCCATCACACCCGATCATCACGTGGTGCTTAGAAGCGTCGAACCTTCGCAACGGTGCATACTAGGGGAGAACACTTATCTTGAAATTTAGTGAAGGGATCATCTTATAATGCTACCGTCGTCCTAAGCAAAATAAGATGCATAAAAGGATTAACATCACATGCAATTCAATATATGTGACATGATATGGCCATCATCGTCTTGTGCTTTTGATCTCCATCAGCAAAGCACCGTCATGATCTCCATCGTCACCGGGTTGACACCTTGATCTCCATCGTAGCGTCGTGACACCTTGATCTCCATCGTAGCGTCGTGGTCGTCTCACCGGCTATTGCTACTACTACTACTGCTAACTAATAGCGGTAAAGTAAAGCAATTACATAGCGTTGGCATTGCATACAATAAAGAGACAACCATAAGGCTCCTGCCGGTTGCCTGATAACTTACAAAACATGATCATCTCATACAACAACTTATATCACATCATGTCTTGGCCATATCACATCACCAGCATACCCTGCAAAAACAAGTTAGACGTCCTCTACTTTGTTGTTGCAAGTTTTACGTGGCTGCTACGGGTTTGCAAGAACCGTTCTTACCTACGCAAAACCACAACGTGGTGTAGTGATTGCTTTTTGATCTTCTAAAAGAACCCTCTTCATTGAAACCGATTCAACTAAAGTGAGAGAGACAGACACCCGCCAGTCACCTTTATGCAACGAGTGCACGTAGCGGTGAAACCTGTCTCGCGTAAGCGTACGCGTAATGTCGGTCTGGGCCGCTTCATCTCACAATACCGCCAAATCAAGTAACAACTAGTAACGGCAAGCAATATGTATACACCCACGCCCACAACTCACTTGTGTTCTACTCGTGCAAAACACATCTACGCATAGACCTGGCTCGGATGCCACTGTTGGGGAACGGAGCATGAATTTCAAAAATTTCCTACGCTCACGCAAGATCTATCCATGGAGATGTATCGCTCCGAGAGGGGAGAGTGTGTCTACGTACCCTCGTAGACCGTTAGCGGAAGCGTCTCACAACGCGGTTGATGTAGTCGAACAATCCTTCGAGCTCCACCGATCGAGTACCGAACGTACGGCACCTCCGAGTTCTACACACGTGCAGCTCGGTGACGTTCCTCGCCTTCTTGATCCAGCAAGATGTCGAGTTAGTAGATGAGTTCCGTCAGCACGACGGCGTGGCGACGGTGACGGTGAAGTGATTCCGGCAGGGCTTCGCCTAAGCTCTCAGAAAATATGACCGAGGTGGAAAACGGAGATCGGGGCACCGCACACGGCTATGGGAAAATTGTGTACTTTGGGGTGCCCCCTTGCCCCCGTATATAAAGGATGAGAGGGAGGAGGCCGGCCCCCTAGGGGTGCGCCAAGTGTGGGAAGTCCTACTAGGACTCCTTAGTCCTAGTAGGATTCCACCTCCCATACGGAGTAGGAAAGAGGGAAGGGAGAGGGAAAGGAAAGAGGGGGCTGCGCCCCCTCCGCTAGTCCAATTCGGTTTGGGCAAGGGGGGGCGCGAGCCTCCTCACGTGGCCTGCCTCTCCTTTTCCCGTATGGCCCAATAAGGCCCATTACTTCTCCCGGTGAATTCCCGTAACTCCCCGGTACTCCGAAAAATACCCGAATCACTCGGAACCTTTCCGACGTCCGAATATAGCATTCCAATATATGAATCTTTACCTCTCGACCATTTCGAGACTCCTCGTCATGTCCGTGATCTCATCCGGGACTCCAAATAAACTTCGGCCACCAATCACATAACTCATATAATACTAAATCGTCATCGAACCTTAAGTGTGCGGACCCTACGGGTTTGGGAATGATGTAGACATGACCGAGACGACTCTCCGGTCAATAACCAACAGCGGAACCTGGATGCTCATATTGGTTCCTACATATTGCACGAAGATCTTTATCGGTGAACCTCATATGTCAACATACGTTGTTCCCTTTGTCTGGCGGTATGTTACTTGCCCTAGATTCGATCATCGGTATCCAATACCTAGTTCAATCTCGTTACCGGCAAGTCTCTTTACTCGTTCCGTAATACGTCATCTTGTAACTAACTCTTTAGTCCTGGTGCTTGCAAGGCTTCTGGGATGCTGTATTACCGAGAGGGCTCAGAGATACCTCTCCGATAGTCGGAGTGACAAATTCCAATCTCGATCCATGCCAACTCAACAAACACTTTCGGAGATACCTGTAGTGCACCTTTATAATCACCTAGTTACGTTGTGACGTTTGATACACCCAAAGTATTCCTACGGTATCCGGGAGTTGCATGATCTCATGGTCAGAGGAACGTGTATTTGACATAGTGAAAGCAATAGCAATAAACTGAACGATCATTTGCTATGCTAACGGTTGGGTCAAGTCCATCACATCATTCTCCTAATGATGTGATCCCATTATCAAATGACAACTCATGTCCATGGTCAGGAAATCTTGACCATCTTTTGATCAACGAGCTAGTCTAGTAGAGGCTTACTAGGGACACAGTATTTGTTTATCTATTCACACATGTATTTAGTTTCCGGTCAATACAATTCTAGCATGAATAATAAACTATTATCATGAACGGTGAAATATGATAATAACTAATTTATTATTGCCTCTAGGCATATTTCCAACAGCCCCCTTGTGGCCGCCGGCCCCTAGGGGAAACCCTAGGGCACCCCCCTCCTCCCTTCCCCCTATATATAAAGAGGGAGAGAGAGGGCAGCTGCACCCCCAACATGCTACGGCACTGCCCCTCCTCTCCCTCGTAGCCCTTCTCCTCTCCATAGACGCACGACGAAGCCGTGCTGAGTTTCCTCCACCACCACCTCCACTACGCCGTCGTGCTGCCGGAGGACTCAAGCTACTACTTCACCATCGCTCGCTGGATCTATGAGGTGAAGGCGTCGTCATCAAGCCGTACGTGTGTTGAACGCGGAGGTGCCGTCCGTTCGGCACTTGATCGGGAGTTCGCGGGACGGATCGTGATTGGATCGCGAAGACGTTCGACTACATCAACCACGTTTCTTAACGCTTCCGCTTAGCGATCTACAAGGGTATGTAGATGCAATCTCTCCTCTCATAGATGTTCATCTCCTAGATCGATCTTGGTGAGCGCATGATTTTTTTTGTTTCCCATGCAACGTTCCCCAACAAAGTGTCCACCTCAACGTCCTACTAAGCAATGCATTTAAGTCTTCTCTCCCACTAAGCCATGCGAAATCTGCCACATAAGCGAGTCATGCATTTAACTTATGGAGTTAATTACATTTTTTTTTGCATTAGACTATGCATGTAACGCTACCACATCGTATATTCATGTTAGTCATCCTTCACATTTTTGTTCGAAATGGCATTTTAACTATAATTCAAAAATATATATTCTAGTTTAGACACTTATTTATTGATTTTAAGTTTATACTTTCTTTCATTAGATTTACCAACTGCTTACGCATTTTTTTAACAAAGTTACCGCATCAAGGCGCGGGAACAGAGTCATCATCACTATTCATGTTCAATTTTTCTCAGTGAAGAAGACACCCACATGGACAACTCCAAGGAATTTTAAACTAAAATTATGCTACTTATGTTCCAAACTATTTTGCAACAGTAAACAAATGAATTATAATAAATCTCATATATTTGTATTTGCATGCACATATTGTTAATTGTAATATTCACGTTCGACATAAGCAAGTGTTATCTAAACATATTGCAAATAATTTCCGCAACAACGCACGGGGAATTGTCTAGTAGTTATCAAATTTGAGCATGAGACTTCGAATGGTTTGTGTTAGTCATATAAAAAGTTTGAATCTGTAATGAGTTAAAATGTGGAGTTATGTGTAGCGGGCCGCGATTTTCATTTGAAAATCTGATGCTTCGTCCAAGACTATTCAATTTGTACACGAAGTGCATCAAGTTTTTGCCATAACGTTCTGAAAATTTTACCATACCCCATAGGGAGAAAATGATGACACCATGCTAAGTTTCATACCTTTCGGAGCTTGTTTGCATGCTATTTTGTACCAAAGAGCGTTTTGCCATTTTTAGTGATTGAAACCAGTTAATGCATGCTTGAAAAAATAGCAAACCAACCCAAAATAGTTTTAAATTTGACCATGGGGCTTCAAAGGTCGGTGTTAATCATGGAAAAAGTTTGAAATTGAATTTATGTATAAAAGTTTATTTTAGTTAGGCACATGGTGATTTTCGTTTGAAACCTTACACTTTGTCGTAAAGTGTTTTGCTTGTACACAAAGTGCATCAAGTTTTTGCTGTAACGTTCTCAAAATTTACCGCACACCACAGAGGGTAAATGAAGACACCCTGGCAAGTTTCATACCTTTAAGAGATCGTTTGCATGCTATTTCCTATCGAAGAACGTTCTTCCATTTTAAGGGGCCGAAAAATCACTTATCGCCTCAGAAATACTAGGCGGACTCCAAAAATATCCAAATTTGAGCATGGGGCTTTGGATTGTTCGTATTAAGCAGAGAAAAATTCTGAAGTCCAAATAAGTAGAAAAAATAGTTAACAATGTAGAGCATGGTATGTGAAACGTATTAGCTCTGGCGGGCGTGTTGCTGCGCCCGTCAATACTAAGCCCACACGTTGCGCTGGCGGGCCCTGGGCAGTGCCCGTCACCCTGGCGGTCCAATTCCCTCCAAAACCGGCACACGAAATTGAAACGGACCAAATCCTTTCTCCCCCAACCCAAACCCCCAATCGCGCTGTCGCCCTCCTCCACGCCACCATCACGTGCCGCCTACTCTATCCCTGCCGCCATGGCCTCCTCCTCCAACAATGGCAGGCTCACCCCCCGCCGCTGGGTAAATCCTCCTCCGGCTTCGCTCGTCCCCTTGTCGCCTCCTGCCGCTTCACCGGCCTCAGTCTGTAGGTAAGTAAGTAGACCCTTGTATATCTATAAAAACTTTAGGATTCACATATTTATAAATTGTAGATGAACAAGTATTAGACTCTAGATGAACATTTATATTAGATTCTAGACAAATCCATCCATAATCTTTAACGTATATGTTTATAGTCATGAATATGCATATTTGGATTGATCATTTTTTATTTCGAGTGCTCAAACTATGAAGGGCTTCAGAATGAGTGCGGAAATTCTGATGAAACGTTAATTGATTTCTGTTTCATAACATTTCAGGCACTCATGTTCTCATTTTTTAGCAGAAGTCATGAACAATTTCTTCGTCCATCCATATTCTTTAATGTTCATGTTTATACTACATGTATATTAGCTCCACATGTTTATACATTCTAGATAAAGTGTATATAGATTGACATGTTTATAACACATGATATAAAACTTTAAAGTTAAATAATAAACGTGTTGATATGTTAGAAACAAATAGGACCATAGACATAGCGATGGAGTAGGAGACAACAATATAGCAGCTACTTATTAAATTTATTACATACATTGGCAGCTAAAAATTCTTGATGAGGTGGCGTAATATGCATGTTTATATAAAATAGTAAGTGAAAGATCTAGAATCTGAGGTGCTACATACAGATTAGTTGCATATCTGTCTTCTTGTTCTCTTGCTTGCACCTCAACAGTAGAATCTAGATCAAATGTAGCAAACACAAACCAGTTGATGCAAACTTTAAGCCTTTATGGTGATCAAAATGACTTTTACTGTCACTATAACAACTATATCATGAATAACTTGTTATCATGGCTATGTTTGAGGGCCTGATAAAAAGGAAGAAGAGGTGGATATAATTTGATCTTAGATGGTTCTCCAATTTATATATAGTAGATTGGTTGATGTTTCATATATGTAATTAATTTGTAGCCTTTTATTCTTTTGATATGTTATTCATACATAGTAGTCATTTTTTGTTTGGAGTGCTCATACTATGCAAGGCTAAAAAATGAGTGTCGAAACTATGGTGGAATGTTGATTAATTTTGTTTCGCCACATTTCTGGCACTCAATGTTAACATTTTTTTAGGAAAAGTCATGCTCATTTTTTTTCTTCGATTCATAATTTTAATGCTTATTTTATCGTTATAATCATTGAGCTATTCCATAACATCATGCAATCAACTATGTGATATGTATTTAATTCTGAACATGAATTTAGGCAATAAACGAAGCATGCAAATGGTGTGGCGACATCAGGCTAGGTATGTGCCACAAGCACCTCCCTTGCGAAGAAATGTGCGTAGATCTTGAAAACGACTTTCTGGAATGGGCGATATGTTTCGATTCTACTAGTGTTGTGGCTCATCAATTACTAATGTATATAAAGTTACGACCACAATTATCTAATTGTTGTTTTCTTTTAATTATGCTCAACACATTTCTTGTTGGGGAAGGGCCGAGTTCATGCGTGTGGCGAACCTGTCCATCGATGTGGAGGGCATAGTTCAGCTTGACATGTCCTTGTTTCATAATGGCGAAGACTTGACCCTTAGTGTCACGAACAAGGCACATATAACGTATTTCAGTTATCCAAGTTGGATGCAGATTGCCGCAGATTTAAGGATGCAAGCTGGGATGTTGTTCTTAACAATTCTTCACAAATTAGAGGAGGGCAACAAAATATCTATGGTACGATAGCCCCTCATCACCATAGCAGTTTTGATGTTGATCCTGATCTTGGTACGAGTACTTTATTGAACATACATATTGTTGTATGCATTTATTATATTGTCTTGTGTAGTATTAAACATTAGGGAGTTGTTTAACTAAAATGTGCTATTTAAAGTGTGCTATGTATGACTTTACGGTACTAGTATTACTGCTAAACTAAGTTTTTTTTCCATGGCAGCCAAAAACGATGTCATGCGAGTGCTTTTTTCTTTTTGCCTGGCATAAGATATCACTTTCCATTATTTGGATTTTTGTCTTCCTAGCAACTTCATATTTCCAACATTTCCATAATCACTTCATAAGTCATGTAGGTTCTAGCTAGTCAACTCATTTGAGCCTAGTGACACCTCAAGCGTGGCCGAAACACTTGTAATTACACCCACCTAAGCTCTTCCATAGAATGATATAAAAACTAGGGACAACACTTCCGCAAAATTATGCTTCAAATTTATAGGAGTAGACGAGCCTGCCTGAACATGGAATCGCCAACCTCTCGTTCGCGTGGGGATATGGGCCCTCTGAGGTATTGCCGCTGGTATAGGGTTCGTCCAAAGTAATGCCATGTAGCGGTCTGCCAGACCCACGTGCACGACGACTTCCGTTTGGTACATGTTGACCACGATGTCTTGCGCCAGTTTGTAACGATGGTCTGTATTCCTATAAACGACAACTACCACCAGCGTCCATCCCGCTGCTTCACGGTTGTGCCACACTTGCAATGATATCTAAGGACCCCCCACGGTCGCATACCCCGATCCCTAATCCTAGCAAGAACTCTAGAAGCCGCAAATGGCCAAGGCAAACCAGGCTCCTGATCTTGTCGCTCTCCCATAGTACCCAGTCCAGATTGTTGAAGGAATGTGGTGACATATGTTGCACGTTGCGGGCAGAACGCTGGAGAGAAGTTCCACAAGTGCGGAAATCACAATGTCCAGGCACGAGTTGCTTCCAAACTTCCTTTGTCCTCAATTCCAGAGTAAAGTGATACTAGCCCTTGCTTTGTTCATGTCTACATGCCTTTTCTATGTGATGTGTCATATTTTTTTTTGTTACAAAGCCATGACACATTACATACAGTGATTGTCGGTACTGGAGGGAGCAGCGGTGGCGTAGGAAAGTGGAGGAGGGCGTGGCGGCGGCAGGGTGATGCGGCGGCAACATGGAGAGAAGGGCGCGGCGACAACAGGAGGGTGCGGCGGCCGCGCAAGGGAGCGGAAGCTAGGTTGGATTGCGGTAACTGATACCATGTAGAGGGTTGTGGTAATGCACCATGTACTGATTTCTATAATATTCACGTATATATGATGTATAAAGTGGGCCTCTACCTTAATCTATACAGGGAAATAGAAGATGGGCTTGGTGTACAAGAAACAACCCTCTTAATGCATTATTTGGGACATGGCTTAATGGGGTTGAGCCTGACTTAGCAAGACATATTCGGGTTGGAGTTTGCGCTTTGCTATGGACTATCTGGAATTGCAGAAATGATTTGGTTTTTAACAGAACATCACGGTTTCATTTCTTGCAGGTTATCTTCCGAGCTACGGCACTGATCCGTTCGTGGTCGCTACTCACTCCGATGGAGGCCAGGGAGCATTTGGTTACTGGATCTATCCGTTGGGAGATGGTAGCTCGGGATATCTTCAACCGGTTTGGATGGCGGTCATGTAATAGGATAGGCAATTAGTTTCCCTATCTATTTGTAGCCAGCCGGTTGTGGCACCTTTTCCTGGCTAGATTGTGTCTAGCCGTTGGTCGCTCTGTGTGAGCTGCATTTTTCTTTTCTTTTTCTTTTAGCTGGAGACTGTGGAACCTTGTTGGCACTTTTTGTTATTTGGTTAATTAGATGGCCGTATGCATCATTCTGATGCAGAGGCCGGGGAGCCCCCCCTTTTCGAAAAAAAAAACAAGAAACAACCTTTACACCAAGCGGCTAGCCTGGTAAGCTACCAACAAAAACTTGCAATCAATCAAAAAAAAGAAACAACCTTTACGTGCTCAACAACGTCGTTATCATTGCTTTTGTTCATACATAAAATTGCTTGTTACACAAGGGATTGACGAAATACTTTACCATCCAAGGGAGACGTGCAAATACATATTTCTTATTAAAAGGTCCCGAGTATGTGCTCCCTTGGACTCGTGGCATGCCACTATACAATGTTTTGCTAGTAATCATGAAGGACTACCATGTTTATTTCATACTATTGTAACAAAATGATTTTTAGTGTTTCCTACATTTTTTGATGCCAAGTACATGAATGCATGAACAATCACACGCTATGGCCTTGGTGTATTTAAGATGTATCTGCAACAAAGTCTTGTATCACAGTCCTTACTGCGATGGGAATCCTAACCGAGTTGGTATTTCCATCTTTCCATGTCAAGCTCCCAAAGGAAAACCCACCTTGCACTCTCCGCCTTGTAGTAAACGACACTCTAAATGTCATGCTTGTACTACTTTCTTTGGTGAATGTGATCACGGATGGCTCCACGGACATGACCACCCCCGCTGGAGCTTCAAGCACCGCATGATAAGTTGTTCCGACCGCCCCCACATTTGTGACAGTCCGCTGAACCGTGACATGGTCCTTGAGGTTTGGAATAGCGATCGACGGGAGATTGAGATTGAGTTGGTAGGACTCGCAACCATGGAACAATCCAAGGGTGCAGTTAAAAAACTTGTTGTAATCTCTTGCATCCACGTCATAAACCAAGCCAGGGTTAGAGGCTCTGTCAGGATCAATGTGGCCACCACCGAAGTCAAAGGGATCAGCTACCTTCCTCGGGACCGCCTCTGCTTCGATTGGCACACTGAAATGATCGGTCACTGACGCTGGAATCATTACCAAGAAACAAGTTAGTCGTATAAGATAAAAATAGTCAAAAGAACTTTCCATATACAAACTGTGCATACCTGTGGTGACGATTGCAGACTTGATCATAGCAGGCGACCATTCAGGGTGAACCGACTTAAGTAGCGCAGTCACTGCAGAGACATGTGGGCATGCCATGGATGTACCGTCCATTAACACGTAGGAACCACGCACAGCTGCCAAGATGCCGACGCCTGGTGCAGTTATGTCGGGCTGTCCAAACATCCATAGATACAAGTCTTAATTCCCGAGACAATAGAAGCTAGTTAAAAGCACCACAGGTACAAGTACAACTATCTTTTCTGTGAGATATGCATTTCACATGTACCTTGAGTATACCTGGGAAGAGGGGACTCGGGCCTCTAGACGAGAATGAAGCTACCCTTGGCGACAACACCCCGTCTCCGACAACAGTCATGGCAGGTGACACCTTCACGATTGGACTCCTGTCATGGCAGATGAGATGCCCAAATTAGTTTCGGCAGAAAGAAAACATATTCCCCCTGTTTTAGGCAACGCTGACATGTTCTTACTCTGTGATCGCCAAGTATGACTCGATTCTCTGTGCGGTTTCGTAGTCGACTACAACACATGGCATGCCACCTTTACACACCGGAAGGAGGTTCGTGGTGTACTGCGCGAAGATGAGGCCCTTGGCTCCGGCACTCATGATACGGTTGATGGTGAGGGGGAGCTCTACCCGAGGCAGCACACTGGGCGCCAACCACGGTGCATAGCACAGGACGATCTTGCCGGTCACGTTGCTTGAAGCCAACGACTCCGCTGTGCAGCTGCGCAGAAGTTTTAAGCTGAATGAATATGGCCGGACAAACTATGGAAATAATAACGACGGCATTATGTCGCTACCTTTGCGCATGAACAAGCTCCTTAAAGCTGTTGCTGTTCAGAGTTGAATTGTAGTAAAGAGATTGTCCCTGTGTTTAAGATCGAAAACAAATCAGAGAGTAAGTTTCCCCAGGGAGAATTAAAGAGTACGGTAGGTAAAGCTAAATGATAACAGAGTTGGTATAAAATTATTTTTTCGGGTGCATTTGAGCCGAATCAAGTTGATTTGTAAAAAAAAAAATGGGATTATGTTCCGCACACGCTAGGTTAACACCTAACGTATCATAATGTTGACTTTATATGTATAACCTATACCGATATACAAACATGGTCAGTCAATTGTGTGCTATTTCAACTATAAACCAGTTCCTTATTTAATCTGTACCTAGCATATGCAATGATGCTTTTTTAACACAGTGCATGTGGGCATATGCAATGATGTTTCTATCCCTTGAATGTGAACTTATTTGGTGATGCAGTTTCCTAGGCTTCAATATTTTTTTAAAGAAATATCAGAACAAGTAAGTACTCGCATATCGGTCGCTTGTACGTACCACAAGCTTTTCTTTGTTTCCGAGAGATATTAGGGTTGGGAAGGCCCGGTCGATGGTGCTAGCAGCCACTGTCGTCACCCATGGCACAGCATTCGACACTGTTTGTGGCACCGGGCCATCGTTCCCAGCGGAGAAGACAACTGAGATCCCTCTCAAGACAGCATGCAGTGTCCCGGGGAACTCATGACCGGCACCGCCTCCAAGTGAGAGCGACAGGACATCTACGCCATCGTATATGGCATCATCAATGGCCGCGAGGATCATGGCGTCACTACCTCTTATGCGCGACCCCCATAATGCCTTGTAGATTGCTAGCCGTGCGCGTGGTGCTCCGCCACGGGCCATGCCAGTGGCTAGGCCGCCATAGCTCGCACCTTGGACATCTTTACCTGCGATCGTCGAGGCGACGTGTGTGCCATGGCCGTGGAAGTCCCGAGGCGACATGTACTCGCCCTTGAGGTTCTCAGGGTCAGCTCCGTTGGAGTACCACCGTGCGCCGATGATCTTTCTGTTACAACTTGTTGCATTGAATGCCTGTCCGATCTGGCATATGCCTTTCCACCGTGCCGGAACAGGGCTGTATCCGCTGTCGTCAAAGCTTAGTGATTCAGGCCATATGCCTGCAACAAAAACATGCACACAGTCAATCAATGTCCATTTCTAATGCTTGGCTTTGGTTTCCACAACTTCTGGATTTAATCTAGAATTTTGATTACAAACCTGAATCGATCACCCCAATGATGATATCTTCACCGTAATTCGCTTTTCGGAGGAGGTCAGTTTGTTGTGGTGATTTGTTGAGTCCAAGGCCAAGGAAGTCCCAGCTCTGAGTTGTGTGCGCCTTGTGGTAGGTGTTAGGTTTCACACTTATAACTTCAGGAAATTCTACATTTGCAACATCCAATGTGAATTAGTTTTTTATCAATCATGCCAATAACATATGAAGACAGCCCGCAAAAAAACAACATATGAAGACACGAAATGTTTATGGCTTACTTGCCAACGTCACAGCTTGGGTTTCGGTGAGCATTGCCGCGAACCCAGAGAATCCATGCTTGTAGCTGTAAACCATCGACTTCAATGATTCATCCTTGCTGTTGCAGACAAGACATAATGTTAGCATGGTACTAATATGTAGTAACATAATTACTAGCGAGCCAGTACCTCCCAAGTACGGAGGTTAGTATGTCATGGTGCGACGCGGTGACAGCAGATGGATCGTCATGTTTCTTCTCCCCCATGTACACTATGTAGAGCTGAGAAAATTAACATGCGAAAAGAGGTCAAAAAACAATTTCAGAACAAAGCCGAAGTTAAAGTCTTGCAAACAAGTAGGAATCGTATCTTACTTTGCTAGACGCATTCGCTGAAAGAGGCAA
Organism: Elymus sibiricus; assembly: GCA_039707655.1. NCBI lineage: Eukaryota > Viridiplantae > Streptophyta > Magnoliopsida > Poales > Poaceae > Elymus > Elymus sibiricus. The sequence goes on from CM077667.1 coordinate 118,647,483, forward strand.
CAGTGTGACCAGTAGCAGAGCACAACAAGAGAAAGCTATCCTCGAATCCATGTCTGATCTCGAGACGAGTGTTATGTTCTTCTCTTCTGTCGGGTGTATGTATATATAGCATAGGCACCAGGTGCTCTCCATGGGGCGCAAGAAGAAAGAACAGTTCAAAAGAACATTGCGTGTTTCTAGGTGAAACGCGTGATCGAGGAAAAAAATAGGACCAGAGGACCATGTCTTGTCTACCGCCATTAAACAACTTGAAACAGGCCGGCCGGTTTTAGAAGAAGTATTCAAGTTTCTAATATAGTCTTAATGACACGAGGTCGACTTCCAGATAAGAAGCTTCGTTTAATCAGTGGGCAGAAAAACAACCATGGGGGTGCAAGAACCGTTCAAACAAGGATATGTTTGCATTTTGAGCGTTAGGTGGTACACGTACGTGAGAAAGAAAGAGTAGACCATGGTCCGGATAGGAAGCGTCGTGCTCATAGAGCATCCAGGCCGTCCATGTCATGGCCCCAGCGCTTTGCTGGGTCTTCCAATAAAAAACGTTAGTAAAGTTGATAAAGGTGAAGGCAGTTTAGAAACAAAAAATTTGACCCATTGAAGCATTCCACGCGTAAAGATTGGTTTTGCTGGTTCGTTTCTCAAATAGCTATTTTTTTCTGGAAGAACCTCTTCAAGAGGGCAGGGGTTCCTGCAATTTCTACAAAAATGATAGAAATGGTCCAATTTACAAGTAAAACTACACCCAAAAACCTACACATATGATTCAATTTAAAGAAAAAACTGACCCAAAAACCCACCGAAGCTCGAGGATTATATGAAAACTAGTAAGATGCCCGTGCTACGCTACGGAACCACATATAATGAGGTGGAATAACAAAATGTGAGCCACTTTTTTGAGAGAAGGTTAGGTGTTAATCACACCACCATCCCATGTAGTATACGGATATCAACCTTAAAAGGATAATTTCATGCATCAGCCGCTCCATCGGCTACATTTTCCATGACACTATTGTCATGATTTTAACAAAATTTAAACATTTGCATATTGAGATGTCAAGCCAATATGATGCCATCACCATTTCTAAATATAAGCATTGCAGGTTTTGAACGATAAAATAACCACATGTAATCCATGGAAGACAATGTTGCGTAAATAGGATCCGGGTAATACCTGTAGCAGATGATGTTTGACATGATGTGCTAGCTACTCTTGAAGCGGTTGTAGACTATATGGTAGCTGCTTCAGATGTGATTGCAGTGGGGGTATGATGTTGGTAAGATGATTTGGCTGTCTGACTGCTCTGGTTTTACTACTGTGCCATGACTATGATGAACATATGATGTGCTCGATGCAGTTATTGTTATGGTTGTATCACTGGAGCTATGTGTATCGGACAACAGTGGAAGCTTTGATAGATCTGCAATATGTTGAAATTTTCAGATGATGAAGTAGAGTATCAATTGCAGATAACTTGATCAGGAGAAATAGGTTGCATAACTGCAGCAGCTTTGTTCAGGCTATTTGCTGACTCGTGCAATTTTTAAATTGAGGCATGTTTCCTGATGCAGGAGGCAGAACATTAACTTGGTCATCCACATTCCTCCTTCCCAATATACGTAATATGTTGAAACCGCATCCTGGTGAAAAGAACAAGTTGAGATGGTGCCATTTAATCGAAATAAAATGTTTAAGCAAGAATTGTAGAAGCACGTGTATAGTGAAACTACAACAACTATGTTTCAAACCTGAACTATGACTACAAAATCAATACAATGAAAGAATATCAAGAATGCATAACTGAATGTTATCGAAACCTGCTCGAATGAAGTAGAAGCATGACGGAAAATTTCAGGTGATTCTTGCTCATCTCTGTCAGTATAGCAGAGCAGTAGGCAAAAACGTCCAGAAATTCCAAACAGTCCAAGGTTCCTGTCTCGTGCACAGTGTACCTTGTAAAGTTCACTAAGCTATAATCTGGTTGGAATCAGAACTCAATTAGGCTATAATTATGGAAGAAAAATAGAAACCAAGATTACAACCCTGAACTGTAACCCAAACACCCTGTCTCCTGCTTTTGGCCTCCCGGCCGGACTGAGATCCAGTGACTTGCCCTCTAGCAAGTCACGTTGTAACTGGCCCCCTCTTATCTGCCGTTCAAACAACATCTAAGGGACAGCAGTGAACCAAAGCAAAGAATGAAAGAAGCCTCCACGCTTATCTCCCAGCGGCCCATCCTGCACAGAATCGTGGCGGGGAAAAGGACGGATTGGCGCGAGCGTCCCCTGCTCTCGCGCGCTTCGCCGCCGAAGAGCGCAGCCGAGCGTTGTCGCGGCCGAGTGTATGCAGCGCCGCGCGGCCGTGAGGACCAGGGAGGAGCGCCCCAGCGGGCCGGGAAGCTGCTGCTGCGAGGCGCCGCTGCAGGCCTGGGAGGAGCGCCACCCGTCCGAGCTCCTTGGTCACGCCGCCGACAAACTCTAGCTCCCCCGGACCCGCCTGTATCTCCCCGACGCCGGCGCGCTAGCCATCAGGGGAGTGAGTCAACCCTAGCCCAATCCCATCTCCCATCTTAGTTGATTTCATTGGATTGGGTGCTCCTACATGAGTTGATTGCATTTTGCCACGCTGGTACTTTTATTATGTAGTCCTGACTATAATACTAAGAATTGACATGTACTGCAGAAACTTTTGAATTTCAATGACAATTGTATCTTAAGAAATCTGAAGAAAAGTATCCTGTGAAAGCATGGAAATATTGTTTGATGCTTCGCTACAATGCTTGTTATGCATTTCGATTGTACTGATGGCAGCATAACACCAAATGTCACTTAATAAATCTGAAGAAAAATGTCTGCCATTGCATAACACTTTCAGAAATGCATAACAGCCAAATTCTGTATATGTACTGATGGAAGCATGCATTTCAATTTAGAGAGGTCCCAATGCTTCCTTTTTTGCATCTGTGTTTGTCTTCTTGTATTGTTTAGTAACCAGATTGGTCCGCCACTAATTATACATGTCATTTTGAATTTTGGCAGAATTTGTGTGTTATGTATTTGTGAAAGTGTTGTGTAATGGCAGAAAATGGCAAGAGGATACCTCAAGTTGGTATGAGACAAGGAAAGGAAAATGGTATCAAGCCTCTAATGTAGCATATCTTTGCTCATGTGTGCATCTGGTTCATTCCTTGGATTAGATTATAGCCAAGTGTACAAGTATACTGGCTTAATACATCCATTATTTGCATGATTGTTCAGTTGTAGTACTTGCTGCTACAAAATGTATATGTTAGTGCTACACATTTTCAGTGTTCAGTGCAACAAAATTCTTCAGATTGAAAAGATTCATTGCTTTACTGCCATTGTTTCTTGTGTATTTGCTAATCCTGCAAGTGTAGGCTGGAACAATTTAGACAGGTTCCAGCAGTGTTGTGTTGCTGCCGTTTTGTTATTCATAATCTGCAATTTAAAGAGGGCGATCTGGAGATGTTTCTTGTGCTACTGTTTCTTGTGTTTTTCCCAAAATAAGTGACTCAACTTTTGTACTAACTTTGTATTAAAGTTAGTACAAAGTTGAGTCACTTAATTTGGGACGGAGGGAGTATGTAATTTGAAGATGTCTTGGTGCTTTGCTGCTGTTGTTACTCTGTACCAGCATGTATGAAAATGGGAAATCTGGAGAGGTTCGAGTGTCATGTGGCCTGTTTCTATGCCTGTGCTTTTGCCAAGTCTGTAGATGTGGGCTATTTTCCTTTCGACCAATCTCATCCGTCGGATCTGTATTGAATGGCAGGTGAGAGGGGGCCAGTTACAACGTGACTTGCGACTTGCTAGAGACAGTCCCTCCCGGCCCCAATCCCGTCTCTCCTGCCGCCCATTCCCCCAATCCACATCCCTTGCCGTGAGCGTCTCCAATCTCCGTTCAAAATTCGGATCGTCATGTTGCTCCGCCTGGTTCCTCCTAGGCTCCCCGATCTCTGTCCCTCGCTGCAGACTCGCTGTGTCTTTCTTTCCCCCGCTCGGTTTCCGCTGCTCAGCTTGCTCATCGTCGCCGGTACCGCATTGAGCTCGCACCCGCTGCTGGCGCCGCTCGCTAACTGTCGCCAGAACGCAAACCCTTGCCCGTGTGCACGTTCGCCGTGCCAGGACTGCGTGGACAGGTCTTACACCCTGTCGGCTCGTCGTTGCCTAACCGGGAGGGTCGCGCTCGCTCCGGCGATACAGCACCGGATCCTCCCGAGCGCAGCGCCGGCGTCGACAAACGAATGGACTCTCCGTCTCATCCATCCGAGCGCATCGCCGAATCTTGGTGTTTTTCTGTACGTTTACACGATGTCGCCTGGCCCTGAACCAATTAAACTATATGCCCTCCGTCCCAGGGCCTACATGTCAGTACGAAGAGAGGGAGAGGAGGTGGGGCATCAGCAGTGAACCACCAACTCAAAACTTTATAAGAGCGTCTACCGTCGGACCTTGCAAATCCGACTCCTCAAACGCCCCGCGGACACGTCCGGACGTGTCCGCAGACAGTGACCGGTCATGCCTCAAAAAATGACTACTGTATCCGAACATCTCATATTTGATTCCTCAAATCCATACAAAAGCATGCAACATATTAAACCTACGTACTACGTACGAGCTATCTACTCTTCGTCGGAGATTTCGACGATCTCTGTGCCCTCCGGCAGATATACGTGCGGCAGCCCGCGCTCCGCCCCCTCCGGCACCGGCGCTGCGGCCCCCTCCGAGACCTCCGGCTGCTCAGCTGCGACTTCCTCCGTCGCTATCTCCGCCTCGAGCTCGTCGAAGATGGTGTCGGCCTCCGCCTGCCTCTGCCGGATGAGCCGGCGGTGGGCCTTCACCTCGGCCTCATCCCGGATCGAATCCAGGATGGTCTGCTGTTCCGCCATCTCGTCGGATTGGCCGACGGCGAACTCCTCCTCCGCCTCCGCCATGTTGAACCCCGGAGCGTCGGTGCCTCCGGCTCGTCCTCCTCCATGGCTTCCGGCACCTCCTCCTCCTCCTCCTTTTCCGGCGAGTCCGGAGGGAGACCCGCAGCGATGCGGGCGGCGCGACGAGCCTGGATCTCCACCTCGATCTGGTTCCGGCGCTCCGACGTGAGCTGAGCGTAGGTGGTGATCCTCTCGCGGACCATAATGGCCGGAGAGCGGGGGAGAGGAGGCAGATGGGCTCGGGTGGCGGCGGAGGGAGGGAAGAGGCGGATGGGCTAGGGCTAGGGGACACCGGCCGGCTTAAATAGTCGGCTATGGCCTCGGGCGGCGAGCTGGAGCGGTGCCACGCGACGTTCACACCGCGGCGACGGTCGAGGTGCCCGTCGGACCTTCGGGTTTCCGGGCGAGTCTGCGTGGGGCCACACCGCCAGGTCGATGTGGCGGGCGTGTCCGAGCACGCCCGGGCTCCCCCATATCCGCCTCATATTTGGGCTGGATATGAGGGGTGCCGGTCAGCCCAGGTGTTTGAGGCCAGTTTGAGAGGCCCGTTTGGGTCGATTTTCGTGACCGAGCGGACTGCCCGGGCGTTTGAGACAGGTATGAGGGGTCCGAATGTAGATGCTCTAAGTAGGAAAGGCAATTCATAGGTTCGCGTGGGAAGATGAACAAAACAAGAGGGGTCTGACTATGTTTTATCTGGATGTGAGTAAACCTAGGCATGGACAGCCCGGCCCGAAAAACCCGGGCCGGGTCGGGCCGGGCTTTATGTTCGGGTCGGGTTCGGGCTTAGAAACTAGGCCCGGGCAGCAGTTTGAGCCGAGCTCGGGTTTAGGAAAATCGGCATTTTACACGGAGGCCCGGCCCGGCCTGAAATCGGCATTTTTAGTCCATTCGGGCCGGGCTCGAGCCTGAATATTGATTTTTTGGGCCGGGCCGGGCCGGGCTCGGGCTTGAGATTTTCAGTTCGAGCTTTATAAAGCCCGGCCCGAAACCCGGCCCGGCCCAAAACCCGGCCCGGCGCGGGGTATCTCACATCTAACGTGACATCATTCTATATGTGGCTATTTTTAGTGGTGGAGCTTGAGTCGAATTGTTGGGCGGGCTGGGCGGGCCAGTTAAAATTAAATAACATGTGGGCTGATGTTTCAAGGCGTGGGAGTAAAAAAATAGTGTATAAATGTCAAAATGTTGGGCGGGCCACGGCCTATTCAGCCTTGCCGAAGCTCCGCCAATGGCTCTTTCTGTTGACATCTAACTAAACAATTTGTGTTCCAAAAAAAAAAACTAAACAATTTGTGCATTGTTTGTTTGTCTTTTTTTCTCACTCACAACACCCAGCCCAAAAAAACGCATCTTCGCTAAGAACGCTCCCAACTGGGAGCACACATTTGTGTATAACTCGCAGCAAACGGCCGCGTGTAAAAATCGCCCCCCCCTCCCCTAAATAATTATGCAAGTAGTACGATTCGAACCAAATACCTCTTGTTTGTGCGCAAATACAACTAACCACTGCATCACACAGCTCGTAGTGAAAAATTAGTAGTGAGAGGTTTAAAGAACTAACACTGATGTTTACTTGACAAATTCAAAAAGAAAATCAAATTTCGAACATTTTTTAGAAAATTACGAATAATGTTTTGAAATATTATAAACATTTGTAAACATGTGCATAAAATTTAAAATCCCTCCAAAAAATCCATTTGTAAATAAAACTTCAAAATGAGAAGATCTTTTAAAAATCAGAACAGTTTCTGAAACAATGAACATTTTTTAAAAATTGCAGAATATATTTTTAATTGTTAAACACAATTTTTTTTAAAATACAATCATTTTTAAAATTCCAAACATTTTTTGAAAACTCGGATTTTTTTGAATTGGTGGACAAACTAGCCTTATATACAAAAGAATATGACTCCAAGTAGGTGATGGACTTCCTGCGACGGAGAAAAATAAAAAAGATGACCTACTCGCAAAAATGAGGTTGTGCTTGTAACTATGCCAACAAAAAAAAGCCCAGTTGCATAATACATGGTGGGCTTGCAACTAGGAGTGAAGAACAAGAAAGGAGCGAAGAACAAAAAAGGTTCGGTGCTAATCATAAGTTGAGGGTGTACTTGCAAACCGAGGCGATAAAAAAACGGTGTGCCTATTTGCGAGTTGAGGGAAGACTTGCAACTAGGATAAAAATAAACTAGAGGTCAAGTTGCGAGTCGAGGGTGGACTTGCAACTGGGAGAACTATGAGCCTAGTTGTGAGTCGAGAGTGGACTTGCAACTGGGATGAAAAACAAAGTACAAAATACATGCCCATTCGCGAGTCAAGAGTGGACTTGCAAGTGGGATGAAAACAAACTATGGTCCCACTTATGCGTTGAGTGTGGACTTGCAACTCAGACAACCACACAAAAGTACCATAAAAAACTTGGAGCCCAGTTGGAAGTCGATGGTGGACTTGCAACTAGGGAAATAATAAAAAAATGTGTCCTACTCACAAAAAAGAGGGCGGGCTTGTAACTAAAGCTACAAAAAAGGTAAAAAAGCCTTATTGCAAGTAGAGGGCGGGCTTGCAACTAGGAGCGAAGAAACAAAAATAAGGCCAATGCTAGTTGTACGCAAAAGGTGGACTTACAAACAGAGACAACAAAAAACTTTGAGCCAATATGCGAGTTGAGAGTGGACTTGCACTTGGGATGAAAAACACTACAGTCCTAGTTACAGGGTGGATTTGCAAATGGAACAACTACGAGTCTAGTTGCGAGTCGAGAGTGGACTTGCGACTGGGATGAAAAACAAACTGTTGTCCCTGTTGCGAGTCGATGGTGGACTTACAACTGGGATGAAAAACAAACTATGATCCTAGTTGCGAGTCGAGGGTGCTCTTGCATTTGGGACAACAACACAAAACTACGATACCAACTGCGAGTCGAGGGTGGACTTACAACTAGGATGAATTTTTTTTTATGAAATTAGTTGGGAGTTGGAGGGTGGACTTGCAACTGGGATAACAACAAAACTATGAGCCTAGTTGCGAGTCGAGGGTGAACTTGTAACTGGGACAACTACGAAACTACGAGTCAAGGGTGCACTTGCCACTAGGATGAAGTAAACTATTTGCCTAGTTGTGAGTCAATGTTGGAATTGCAACTAGGATGAAAAATAAAACACAAGCTCCAGTTGCGAGTCGAGGGTGCGCTTGCAACTCGGACAACTATGAGCCTAGTTGCGAGTCGAGGGTGGACTTGCAACTAGGACAACTAGGAAACTACGAGCCTAGTTGCGAGTGAAGGGTCAACTTGCAACTAAGGCGAAACAAGCTATGGGCTAGTTGGAAGTCAAAAGATGGGCTTGCAAATAGGATGAAAAATAGTACACATGCTCCAGTTGTGAGTAGACGGTGGGCTTGCAAATTGGACAACTACGAGCCCAGTAGCGAGTCGAGGGGATTTTGCAACTAGGACAACTACAAACTAAGAGCTCAATTGCGAGTCAAGGGTCGACTTGCAACTGGGGTAAAACAAGCCATGTCCCTGTTGCGAGTCAAGGGTGGACTTGCAACTGGGCTGAAAAACAAAAACATATGCTCCAGTTGCGGATCGAGGGTGGGCTTGCAACTAAATCCGGGCATACATCGGGCCAGGCTTTAGAAAGCCCGAAGTGAAAATCCCAGGCCCGGGCCCGGCCCGGCCCGTAAAAAAACCAACTTTCAGGCCTGAGCCCAGCCCAAACAGGTAAAAAGGTGAACTTCGGGCCGGGCCGGGTCGGGCTTCCGTGTAAAACGCCCATTTTTCGAAGCCCGAGCCCAGCCCGAACTTCTGACCGGGCCTCGTTTCCAAGCCCAAACCCGACCCGAACATAAAGCCCGGCCAGGCCCGGGTTTTTCGGGCCGGGTCACCGGGCCGGGCTGCCCATGCCCAGGTTAACTTGCAACTCTAACAACTACGAGCCGAGTTGCTAGTTGAGGGTGGACTTGCACCTAGGACAACCACGAAACTACTATCCCAGTTGCGAGTCAAGGGTCCACTTGTGACGGTGTCCTGGACTAGGGGTTACTAGCCTAGTCGGCCCATGCTCCTCGGATTGGACGGATGGGCCCTCATTCTTCTCAAGATGGACTCCAGAAGTTGTACAACATGGCGATATCAAGACTGCATCTGCCGAAGGCTTGACGTATACTCTAAGACTTCTCCTGCCGCCTCCATGCCTAGATGCCGACCTTGTAACCCTAGATACCCTACCTGGCATGTATATAAGACATAGGGTGTAGCCCGTATAGGGGACATCAACACAATATCATTCACCTAGCCCTAGAGTTAGAACACATCTGACGATCTCGAGGTAGATCAACTTTGTACTTGATACTTCTCCATTGATATAAACAAGAGTAGGACGTAGGGTATTACCTCCATCAAGAGGGTCCCGAACCTGGGTAAGCATCTTCCCCCCCGTTCCTGTTACCATTCGTCTGAGATCCACAGCTCGGGATCCCCTACCCCGAGGTCTGCCGGTTTTCACACCGACACTAGTGCTTTCAATGAGAGTTCCGCTGCGAGATCGACAAAAGGATCGATGGCTCATCTACAGATCAATGATACGTCTCCAACGTATCTATAATTTTTGATTGTTCCATGCTATTATATTATCATTCTAGGATACTTTTTGAGTAATAATTTACCAATTTATATTATTTTTGATTGTTCCAGAGGCATTCATATTGAGTCATATAGTTTCATAGTTCTTCATATTGAGTTGTAAGTAAATAAAAGTGTGATCATCATCATTATTAGAGCATTGTCCCAGTGAGGAATAAAAAATGGGGGAGGCCAAATGAGCCCACCATAATAATAAAAAAATGATGAGAGAAAAAGAGAGAAGGGACTTTGCTACTATCCTTTACTACACTTGTGCCTCAAAGTGGCACCTTGTTCTTCATATAGACAGTCTCATGTTTATGTCATTTTCATATGCTAGTGGGAATCACTTTTTCATTATTATAAACTTGGCTTGTATATTCCGATAACGGGCTTCCTCAAATGCCCGAGGTCTTCATGAGCAAGCAAGTTGGATGCACACCCCACTTAGCTTCAGTTGAGCTTTCATACACTTATAGCTCTAGTGCTTGCATGGCAATCCCTACTCCTTGCATTGACATCTATCGATGGGCATCTCCATAGCCCGTCGATACGCCAAGTTGATGTGAGATTATCTTCTCCACTTTTACCCCTTTGATATCTACCACCATATTCTATTCCACCCTTATGCTATGTCTAATGGTTCACGCTCATGTATTGCCTGAAGAATAAAAAGTTGATGCACTTTGAAAAATTATGATCCAATTGCCTGACTTGGACACCGTGGTGCTTAACATTTGTATTAATGTGGTGAAGAGGGAGCCATGCCTTGCTAATATCATAAGATGAATGGGGGTAAACATTCTTTTAGGATCGTATACTTTGAAAGATTGATGATTTTGTTGGTTGTGCTTATAAGTATTACTATGTTGATGTTTGTTAATTCATCGTTTCTCAATGAGCATACATGCAAAAGATTACATATTGGGTAGCATGTCACATCAAAAATTCCGTTTTTATCATTTACCTACTCGAGGACGAGCAAGAATTAAGCTTGGGGATATTTGATACGTGTCCAACGTATCTATAATTTTTGATTGTTCCATGCTATTATATTATCATTCTAGGATACTTTTTGAGTAATAATTTACCAATTTATATTATTTTTGAGCACTAACCTATTCACCCAGTGCCCAGTGCTAGTTCAAGTTTTCTGCGTGTTTTTTACTTTTCAGGTTTACAGTACCAAACAAAGTCCAATTGCCCCGAAACTTTTTTATGATTTTTTCTGGACCAAAAGAAGACCTAGAAACTTTGGAAGAAGACCAGAGGCCGCACGAGGGAGGCACAAGCCAACAGGGCACGCCCAGGGGGGTGGCCGTGCCCTGATGGCTTCTCCCTCCCCGGTGGCCTTCTTGACCCCGTTCCCTGGCTTATAAATTCATATATATATTCCAAAAACGCTAGAGGGCATCCCGAAACACCTTTTCCACCGCCGCAAGTCTCTATTCCGCCGCGATCTCATCTGGAGCTCCGTTCCGGCACCCTGCCGGAGGGGGGATCGATCATGGAGGGCCTCTTCCTCAACCTTGCTGCCCTCATGATGATGTGTGAGTGGTTCACCACAGACCTACGGGTCCGTATTTAATACCTAGATGGCTATCTCTCTCTTTTGATCTTCAATACAATGATCATTGCATCTTCGCTTTGATCCATTCGATGTAATTCTTTTGTGCGGTGCGTTTGTTGGGATCCGATGAATTGTGGGTTTATGTTCAGTTTATTCATGAAAAGTATTTGAGTCTTCTCTGAAATTATTATGATTCTTATTTGCATGATCATTATAGCACTACTACAGAATGGTCCGAACACGATACATCAATCAGAGACCCTTCGACGAAACTGTTTGCGATCCATCAATCGCAAACGGTATAGTTCAAGCTCCGCCGCCAATGACGAAAACCATGCGCGATGAAGAACGAGCAAATACGGTCCAAAAAATAGTTGCGTGTGTGATGCTGCATATAGTTTGTTCTTATGAACTGTTTGTGATTATGGAAGATAACAGAAACGGTTAACAAACTATATACGTGTGCGTACTGCGGCATACAGTTCACTCGGACAAACTGCTTGCACTGATCCAGCAGAACACAAACGAGTTAGCCTAAGAAGGCGTGTGTGATACCCGGCAAACAGTTCATTCATCAGAATTGTGTAGGAAGACCAATAATAACCCAAACGATTCATCCTGACAAACGTGTGTGTGTGGGTACCCGGCAAACAGTTTATCCATCAGACCTGTGTGGGAAGACCAGCAATAACCCAAACGATTCATCCTGACAACCTGTGTGTGTTGTGGACACACGGTTGCTGCTAATAATTGTATGAGATATTATTTGCTCTATTTGCACAACATCTATATGCTCTATCTACAGAACACCAACATTATTGTTGCATAACCAACTTGAACATACAGTTACATAAGTGACTACACAACACATGTACATTCCTCAATATAAATTTACAAGAAGTAGACGATCACCAAATCATACTGTTCATCTGATGACGGTTGCTGACACTGCTCTGCTTGTGGCTATCCCTCACCGTCTGCAGGAAGGAGGCACTTCCTCATGTCAATGATCCTCCTGTACATCTCGTAGCTGGTGTACGCGTCCTTGGCCGCGTATTTGATGTGTTATTCATCCAGTTCGTTCACTCAGGCTGTGTGCCAGGAAGTCTTGTCCTTGTGGCACTCAGCCTTCATGTCTCTATAGTAGGGGTCGATGATGGCCGCGGTGAGGTCAACCAGGGAGTCCTTCTGCTTCTTCTTCTCGCCGCACCAGACCCTGTACTGACCTTGGATGTTGACAAGCTTCTCGCAGGACAAGCCCGAAGTCTTGAGCACCTTTAGATCGTTGGTGGTGTCCACCATTGCGAACCTGTAGTCGGGGCTGTTGACAAACCTGGCGAAACGCTCGCAAGGCCTTGTGGCCAGGCAGTAGTGGTAGACGAGCACGTGATGGCGCACACACAACTGGGCGACGGCAACCTTCTGATCATGCCCATCACGACCGCCGGTGTACTCGAGGTCGAAGCCGACCACTTTGTACTTGTCATCCTCAGCAAGCAACTGCTCCAACGTGTTAATGGAGTTCACCACCACGACCGGGTCGTTGGTGTACACCATCGAGAGGTCCGTCTTCCTGATGTGTGTGTCCACTTTGACAATAGTGGCGAACTGCCGCTCGGCGCCGGCAGCCGGTATTGGATCCGCACGGGAAGGTTGAAGCGATGAAGAGATGTGCATCCTCTCTGTATTATTTGCCGTCATGGGTGTGCTCCTTGGGTTGTGTGGCACGATTGGAACGTGGAAGAGACGAAGGTAAATGGCCGCATCAACCGCATGGCAGTTTTTGCAGCGCTTAACTGCATGGTGGCGCCGGGAGCGGCGCAACCGCTTGCATATGGCTCCCCGAACGTGCCTGATTGTTCACGCGTGGACGCCGGCAGAGCGGGCGCGCACGGACGCGAGCACAGCGCGCCGAGGCCGCATCAACCGCCTCATGCGTACATTCATTCGCGACGGTGCATAGAGAACGACCGTTTGCTTTGTAATAAAACGCAAACAGTTTTTTATTATTAACCGTCTGCGTACTTGTCATTTCTCCCACCTCCGTCCCGTCTTGTCACCGCGTTGCCGCACGAGGATTCCAGTGCAGCTTCGGGAGCGCACACCGTTTCTTTTGGGCTTCGTGTTCCCGCGCAACCGCGCTGGAACGTGCGCAAGCTTCTAGTTCCCGTGCAACCGTGCTGGAACGCGCAAGCTTCCTGCCCGGCTCGCCTTGGCCGCCTGCTTTATAAACCCTCATGGCCGGCCTCTCCACATCGCATTCATCCCCTCCCTGCCCGTAGCTTCCCAAGTTTGCTTCTCCCCCAATCGCCAATGCCACCTGTCCATCGTTGTCACTCCGCCACTCCGCCAGAGGGCAGCTCCAGCTGGGAGGCTGCACCACGTCGGCGGCGCAGTACCCGTAAGCGTGAAGTGCGTGTGGCGTCCTTGTTGGCTGTGCGCACGTCACCCACCACACACTCCTCCATATTTGCCTGAAGGCAGCTGCTGCCGGCGACCGCCGTCGCCCCCACCCCATCGTCGGCCGCCGTTTTCGCCACCACACCAGCTGCCTCCTTGGCCGCCACCACACTAGCGTCCGCCTTGGCAGCCACCCCACGGTCAGCCGTCGGGGCCATCACCCGCTCTGCCACCGCGGCCCGAAGGTGGGAGGAGGAGGCCGTCACCGAAGCACAGCCACTCGGCTTTTGCGTCAGTGGCCTAGCGCGCTACATCAACTTCCTACATGAGGAGGAGGAGCGCCAGGTCGAGCACGCACTGAGGCTCACCGCTGCCGTGGCCGCAGCAGACGCCGCAGCTATGGCGTGGAATGAGGAGATCTATGCTGAGTCCCGCCGCTTCGAGGAGGCGCATCAGGAGCGGTGGAGGGTAGCGGCGACAGCCGACGAAGTCGACTCCTCCAGCTCGTCGGTAGGCCTCTCCTCCTCTGCCTCTTACTGAACGCGCTCGACAAAGGAGAAGGCTGCTGGCAGTAGCATGAAGCCCCTCCGGAGTAGTATTTAGGGGCTATTTTGTTCAGTTCATCTTACTATAGATATGGTGAACTGTACCACGTACTTTAAATTAGCTAGTATATATAGTTGAACTAGCTATTTCAGTACGTGGTTGGCAAGAAATGGGGAAAAGTTTGTTCGATTCAGCTGTCGAGTTGAACTATTTTGTACAAAGACCAATGCTTGATCTATGAATGAAATCCATGTTTACTGAATTTCAGTTGCAAAATTCCACCGTAATAGTGATTTTGTTCCTGCAAAATTGGACAAATCTCAGTGTTTCCAATTTGACAAATGAAAATTTACCCAATATGACAGATTCGAATCTTACCTGACTCCTGCTGCCAATGCATCGATCGGTGCTTACATGGGGTGCTTAGTGTATTAAATGTCTTAGCAACTCAAGTCCACAATGCATTGTTGCTAAGATCCCTTCATTTAATGATTTAACAACTAAACTCTTGCATGCATTGGTGAGTTCCTTCACTTAAGTGTTTTGCCAAGGTTCATGCGCTGGGCATTGTTTCTTCATGTGGTCACCAAAATCATATCTCTCCTTAATTACCTTCCCACATCAGATTTTTTTTGCATGCATGGCAACCTCAGCAGTTAGCAACAGTAGAAGTTGTATCATCGGGAAGCACACGGGTCACCATTCACAATTGTTTGCGATGACGCAATGAAAAAATTCCTTCGCGCCAGATTTTCCCTTGGCTTAGTAGGGAAGGAACAATTGCCCTCGGTTTGCATATGGGTATTCAGTCTGAAACGTCTTTGACGACTGGCAAAGGACACGCCACCCCGATGAGCGTGCGCATGACACTTCTCGCACGCCACCCCTCTACTCAAACACTGTCCGCACGCTACCTCCTTGCCAATACACATAGCGACACGTGGCCCGCACGTAAATGGTCTGTAGAACGTCCACAAATTATAAATAATACGCCTGTTTGCGATGGCAACGTGATAGATTTTTGTTCCAAAATGCCTTTGTTGGCTATTAATAGTGCTTACTCTTTATCTCAAAGTGGACACTAAAAATAGCACAACATATTTATGCTTTATATGATGAGGTCCTGCCCAACATAGACCTTGTGACTGTAGTTCATGTTTGAATTATGTACATTAAATGCACATAAAACTCAATTAATGTATAAAAAGGCATACAAACCGTTAATAATGTAATATGTTTGCAGTACACACCTATTGCTTTATGTTGTTTCTAGGAAAAAATCAAGGAGAGAAGAGGCATCGGATGTCGTTTTTCACCCGCAGATGTGGCATGAATATATATGTTCCCTAACGGAACCACTGGACGTAGCTTATTGTGTGAGAACCTCATGTTTGTAAGAGGCTTGTGACAAAACATGGCCAACTTGGTATTTTTTTACCACGGCATATGTGTGCCTTCACATGACACCATTCCAAGTTTCATGAATTTCTGATAGAGTTTTGGATTTACGAGAATTTGGAAACAAAGTTTCTCGATATTTGTGGCCGAGCCAACATGCTTAGAAGTTTGAAATTCGTTCTCATTTCTTGCATGTGACCTAACACATGCATCCAAGGATGCATATATGATTTTTCAACCAATTTTGCCACCCCAGACCTTGTGATTGTAGATCAAATTTGAATTATGCACATTAAATAATGCATCGAAAACTCAATTAATGTATTTAAAAGCTAGACGATCACTTAATTTAATCATATTTTTGCACTTCGCACGTACATGTCTATATTGTTTATATAAAGAAAATCAAGGAGAGAAGAGGCATCAGATGTCTTTTCGCCCGCATATGTGACATGCATATATAATATTCCCTATCGAAACGACAAAGATTCTTGTGAGGAGCTCCAATTTGTAAGGGGATTGTGCAAGAACATGTCCAAATTGGACAATTTTTTTACCACGGCATGTGTGTGCCCTTGTCACGACACCATGCCAAGTTTCATGAATTTATGACGAGTTTTGGATTTACGGGAATTTGAAAACCAAGCATCTCAATGTTTGCGGCCAAGCAAACAGTCAATGAGATGTTAGAAATCCATTCCCATTTCTTGCGTGGGACCTAAACATGCATCCATTGAAAGGCATATATTTTTCCAACCTATTTTTCATGTGTTGGACCTTGTGATTGTAGGTCAAATTTTAATTATGCAAAATAAACGACTAGAAAACTCAATTAATGTGTTAAACAGGTCTCACAAACCCTGGAAAAAATCCACAGTTTAGCATGACTGTCAGAAAGTTGCTCTATGGTGACTCCAGAAATAAATACGAGGCCAAAAGAGACAATGGATGTTGTTTCACACATAAAATGTGAACTTTCCCTATCGGAACACACGAATTTCTTGTGAGAACCTTCGGTTTGTAAGAGGCTTTGTGCCAAAACTTGTCCAAAATTGGACAATTTTTTTACCACGACAAACACACATGGCAATTGATGGCATCATGCCCAAATTTCATGAATTTCTGTCGAGGTTTGCATTTACATGAATTTAAAAACTAAGTTTCCCGATGTTTTCGGTCGAGCCAAGACGATGATGATATGTTTGAAATTCATTCCCATTTATTGTGTGGGACCTAATTAAACATGCAGCCAGGGAAATATATATGGTTTTTCGACATATTTTCATGAGCTGGACCGTGCAGTGATTGTAGTTCAAATTTGAATTATATATGCATATTGAATGCCTAGAAAACTTAATTAATGTACTTAAAAGGCCAAACGAACTCTGTAAGATTCCATTGTTTCGCACGACACATTCACGTTACTCTATGGAGACTCTAGAAACAAATTCAAGGCGAGAAGCGACATCGGATGTTGTTTCGCACATAAAATGTGAACTGTCCCTACCGGAACCACATGACTTCTTGTGAGAATCTTCGGTTTGTAAGAGGTTTGTGCCAAAACTTGTCCGGAACTAGGCATTGTTTTTACCAGAACACACATGCGCCATGACATCACACCATGCCAAGTTTCATGAATTTCTCACGATATTTGGATTTACTGGAATTTGAAAACACGGCTTCTCAAAGTCTATGGCCGAGCCAAAATACCGTGAGGTTTGGAATTCGTTTAATTTCCATTTCTTGCATGGGACCAAAACATGTATCCAGTGATAAATAGTTGATTTTCAACCCATTCAGGTGCACTCTAGCTAGTATGTGCTTAATTAACTGCAGTTCAAATTTGAACTATGCACATCAAATGTCTAAAAAACTCTTTAAATGCTTTAAAGGGCCTAAACAACCTTGAATTATTCCATATTTAACACACAGTCCTATAGTTGCAAGTTCACTGCAGATAAATGTTATTGCCATCCAAACACCTTCAATTGCCAATGTAACTTCATTTTTCGTCTCAAAGCAGTTTGAAAATCAAATACATCGCAAACAGTTCTTGATCATGAAACGTGTGTGATGTGGTATCAAAATATCTTGGGCCAATCCTCATATATGGCTTATGCCGGAAGCTTCAGTCCACCGCCGGCGCGTCAACCACACAGTCACACTTGTTCCCCAAGACCACTATACTGTTCAAGCGTTGCCGGTGAAAGGTGAAGACGTGGATCTGCGTCGTGAAGGCAACTTCGGCGACCCACTCCGGCCCGAGCGCGGCTGCATCAGCCATGAACGCGCTCACAACATCCTTGAGCGAGGCCGCACTCTCCGACAGGGCGGCTGCGGCCGCCGAAAGGGCAGCTGCTGCATCTGAGATGGCGGCAGCAACATCCGCGACCGGGATAGCAAATGGCGAGAATGGCACATCAGCTGTCCATTCCTCGGCGGCCGCCGTAGCCCTGATGGCGGCTGCCCACGCCTATGCTGATGCCGCCCACGCCTAGCTCGTGTCGGTCACCGCACAAATAGCAGTGGCCTTCTCCGACAATGGTCGGCAACCTACGTCCGAAGAGTTGGCAATCGCCGAGAGCGCTCGGGCAGCCGTCCATTCGTTGGCAGCCTCCCTTGCCAAGATGGAGGCCGTCAATGCCTGGACCGCGGCCGCCCATGCCAAACTCTTGGCGACCTTTTCCAAAGAGATGGCGGATGCGTACGGCGAGATGCTTGCAGAGTATGTGGCGATGGATGCCATGGAGCCCCTTCCCCTGGAGGTCGTCGAGCGCGAGCTGGTCATGGAGGATGCGGCGGAGATCGGCGAGCGTCAGGCGGAACATTAGTCGTTGTTTAGAGCGCTGGTCTTTTGTTAGAGTAATGTTTAGGTCAACCAACTCTGTTTAATTGCTCGATTAAGTAAGTGCGGGCTGTGGTGTAGGCTCTTTTGTGCAGTACCCAAATTAGCAATTGATGTTAAATTATGCGACGACGTGGATGACCACTGTAACCAAGGAAATTCGGACCAAAAATTTGCCGCCATATCCCCATTCCATCTTCCAATTGAAAATGAAATTGAAGGTCATCACACACACTTTTTTGGAATGAACCGTGTGCAATGTAGTACCCAATCTTACGTCCGAAGATTGGAGACAAACATTTGCACGTCCAAGTTCATCACACACGGGGTATATCACATGCTTCGTTTGTGATGTGTTGATATCG
This sequence comes from Elymus sibiricus, assembly GCA_039707655.1. Taxonomy (NCBI): domain Eukaryota; kingdom Viridiplantae; phylum Streptophyta; class Magnoliopsida; order Poales; family Poaceae; genus Elymus; species Elymus sibiricus. Next base: position 118,666,183 of record CM077667.1, read on the forward strand.
AGAACTATTCTGAAAATTTTGCATGTTCAAGTTCATCACACACGGTGTATAACACAGGCTTCGTTTGTGATGTTTTGATATCGCACATGGTTCCGAATAAGGGACTGTTTCCGATGGTGCTTTCTACGCCAGTTTTTTGCTGCACCGAATGAAAGTTTTGGGCTGCCGCGGAAATATCTACCTCCCTCGCCCCCCCGGTACCAATCAAAAGCCACATTTCCCCCTTTTCCTCTAACTTTCCTAGTTCAAACCTTCATTGCTTGCTTGCAGCGCCGCCTCCTCGCCAGCGACGCTCCTTCCTGCTACTCGGCCTCGTCCATCTAGTCAGGTAATCGACACCTCCCCAATACCCCCTCACCCCTCCTCCTCCATCCCACATGGCCCGACCGCCGGCGCGACACCTTCCACCCAAATCACCGCCCCATCCTCCAAATAATCGCCGCCGAAATCCATGGTGCACGCGGTATAGCCAGGATCTCAAAGAGCATTTGGCTGCGGAGAAGCAAATCGCGGCTGCACGCGCAGATGAGGTAGCTATGGCTTCCATGCGTGCCGACCCCCAGATCTTGGAGGAGCACCTCACCGTTGAGGCCACCGTCGAGGCCTCGTGCGCCGCCGCCGCCACGCGGTTGGCTGCTATAAACGACAGCTCGTTGTCTTTTCTCGAGGGCACCGCCGATGCGTTCGACGAAGACTTCGATGTGTTTTCTCAGCGTGGACGTGCTTACCTCAACTCCAGAGCCGGCATGTTGGTGCCGGGGCAGGATCAGGCCACTCGCCACTACGAGGGGTGCACCCATGGTGTGGAGGCCTCGCCCTCTTCCAAGTTGACGGAACCCATCATCATCGATATCTCCGACGATGAGGAATAGCTTGTTTTTCTTAGCTTTATCACTAAGGACCTATGTTCACCTAGCTACGCCGGTTAAGCATGTTTCGTTTAGCTATTGCGTGTGCCGCTACTGCCTTTCATTTAGAAATTCTAATGAAATGTCCAATGTAATGCTACTGCAACCTGAACTTCTAGTATGTTCTATTGTGCAATGTGGTGCTTAGTTAACTGTTTCGTTCATTTGTTGTGGTGATCATTTAACTATTTAATTCAATTCTGAAATGTGATGTACGATTGTTGTTGGTAAAATTTTGTATTGTTATGCATGTGATGAATAAATCGAATTTAGATGTATTTCCTAGTTCTTAGCACGCTTGGTTTAGATAACTGGATTTTCAATGTGCCTCGATCTAATCTGTTGGATCCGCAATGTGTTTATTTTCCATTAACATATTTCAGTGATAGTATGCCAAATATCACTTGTAACCTGATCAATATTTGTCTTAAATATATTGCAGGGGGAAACAATGGGGGACACTGAAGTTTACCATCGAGGTTTGCACATCCATAGTCATTTGGCTAATAGCACATTATTGTGCAATTGCAGAAACCATTGTAATATGAATGTTTTTATTAATAATTTGTTCTTGCACATGTAGGTCCTGCTGTAAGAGGTTTAGACCCACTGTTCGACCCTTTTTGCATGTGGGGAAATGAGGTGTCCTTGAATATCAGTCAAATCAGGAAACTCAGAAAGATTATTAAGATAAAGAAACTAGCTACGAAAAACAACAAGATGTTTGTCTGCACAATGAAAAAGACATCAGTCAACTATAGGATGGTACCATCTCTTTCACCTTGTCCTTTTCCATTTGCGCCATTTCAATTTTTAGAAAAGATATTTATGTGTATGTTTGTTTTTAGTCCTTCTCAAGGCAGTTCATCGATGATTACGTCTCAAACCACCTATATGATCAAGAGGCGATGAAGGTATTCATACAACACCCACGGTACAATCTTGAAGTCTTCCTTAAGAGGACGAAGGATGGGCGGGCAATCATCCACAGGCACTGGCCTAAAGTTGCCAGGACCTTCAACATCATTGAAGGCTCATTATCCGCCTTCCGCTTTAACAGTTTTCTAGATGAGATTCATCTGTCTATTTACCATCTATGATGATACTTAATTTCCAAAGGGTTTAGATGTTGCATTTGAAACTTTGTCTTGTTGTGCAATTGGGTAGCTAGGCAGTATATGCCTATATATTGTTGTACCCTGATGTAATTCAATTATGAAATCCTGGTTGCCGTACTACGAATAAGAAATATATTCTGTGGTTGATATGAAATGTTAATTTTGATTACTAAATGGATTATAAATAATTGATCAATCAGGCTGATTATTGGGGATCCCATTGCACACGGTTTCTAAGACAACACCGTGGGCGATGAACTGAACAAACCCACACAGTTTCTAGAAAGTTGGCGTGTTGGATCGTTGAGCAATCACACACGAATTCTGGTCGATAACTGTGTGCTTTAGGACACCCAATCACAAACGTTTTCACATAGCTAGTGTGTGTGATGGGCAGCCCAATGCCAAACAGTTTCTTCTAGACATCGTGAGTGATGTTTTGCGTAACGCAAACGACAGAATTATAACTATCGTGTGTGATGACCACAACTATCACAAATGATGTGATGCAGAAAATTGTGTGTGATCTGCAATACAAACGGAAACGTACCCTTGGGATTCCCTGTGTGGGATGCTAAGCTCATCTCACACATCTTCCCCAAGATGTCTGTTTGTGATGGTCCTTCCAATCACAAACGATATGTTTTTGTCCATCGTGTGCGACCAGGTGCAGGCATCGCCGACGGGTTTTGCCTGTCGTGTGGGATAGGCCCCCCTATCTCCCACACATGCAAGGCAACGGTTTAATACTACGTCACGGAAAGGGGTTAAAAAACGTTTGTATAGCACGCGGTTGCACTAGTGTAGCTTCGTAATTCTCTACGATCTATTGATTTGCTTTGGCCAAGTAGATTGATCTTTATTCAGTGAGAGGGGTGCGTTGTAGTGGGTTCAATCTGACGGGTTTCTATATCCCAGTGACAGAAGGGGACAATATACATCTTTGTGTTGTTACCACTAAGGATAAACACAATGGGGTTTATTCATATTGATTGAGTTTACTTTGTCTACTTCATGTCATCGTTCTCCATGCATTACTCTGTTTGTCATGAACTTAATACGTAGAGAGGCAAGCATAGAAGCGCTCTTGAAGTGGAGTAATAGTAATAGGTGCAGGCAGGAGTCAGCCTATTTGTTTTGGACGCGATGCCTATATACACATGATCATTGCCGTTAATATCACATAACTATGCGCTTTTCTATCAATTGCCCAATAGTAATTTGTTTACCCACCGTATGCTTACTTTCATGAGAGATGCCGCCAGGGAAAACTATGCCCCCCGGTCTGTTCACTTATATATTTATAAAATCTACAATACCTTGTTGTTCTTATTTACCTTTTATTTTATTTTGCAATTTACAATTATCTACTATTATCTACACACTTCACTTGCTTGCAAATAACGAGATCAAGGGGATTGACAACCCTCTTGCCCGCGTTGGGTGCAAGTTGTTTGCTCTTTTGTGTGCAGCCGCTGAAGACGGTTGTGGATTGATATTCCTATTGGTTCGGTAAACCTTGGTTTCATAACTGAGGGAAATACTTACCCGTATTGTCCTGCAATTACCCATTTCTCTTCACGGAAAAACCAACACAGATCACAAGTATCAGGAAGGATTTCCGGCGCCGTTGCCGGGGAATATCATCACCAACTATCAAGTAACTTCACACAAATTATCATTCACTTGTTCTTCTTTTTATTTGCTATTATATTTAGTTTGCTTCATAAAAATCAAAAATACAAAAATATTTATCCTTTCTTGTTACTAGTTTACTCCTTTACTTGCTAGTTTACTTGTCCTGCTTGTTACTTTGCTTGTTCGGTCACCATGTCTCAAGATACTACTAAGTTGTGTGACTTCTCAAATACTAATAACAATGATTTTATTAGTACTCCTATTCCACCCGCCACTAGTGCGGATGCTTTCGATATTAATGGTGCGCTGCTAAATCTTGTCATGAAAGATCAATTTTCAGGAAGTCCTAATGAGGATCCCGCTTCTCATCTTAATACTTTTGTTGAAATTTGTGATATGCAAAAGAAAAAAGGACATGGATAATGATGTTTTGAAATTAAAATTATTTCCTTTTTCATTAAGAGATAAAGCTAAAGCTTGGTTTTCATCTTTACCACGTAATAGTATTGGAACATGGGATAAGTGTAAAGATGGTTTTATTGCCAAGTATTTTCCTCCTGCAAAGACCATCTCCCTTAGAAATCAAATAATGAATTTTAAACAACAAGATCAATTACATGTTGCACAAGCTTGGGAGAGGATGAAATTGATGATTAGAAATTCCTCTACTCATGGATTAAACTTGTGGATGATTATCCAAAACTTCTATGCTGGACTAAACTTTGTGTCTAGAAATCTTCTATATTCTGCTGCAGGTGGTACCTTTATAGATGTGACCTGAGGAGAGGTCACAAAAACTTCTGGACAACATCATGACAAATTATTCTCAATGGCATGCCGAGAGAGCTCCAACTGGTAAGAAGGTAAATTCTGTTGAAGAAATCGCTACTTTGAGTGAAAAAGTGATGCTCTTATGAATATGGTTGCTAGCAAAAATACTCTTGTTGATCCAAATGATATGCCTTTGTATAATTTGATTGAGCAAAATAATGATGCTATTGATGTGAACTTTATCTCGCGAAACAATTTCAACAACAATGCTTATAGAGGAAATTTCAATGCTAGGCCGTACGCCGATAATTCCTCTAACAACTATGGAAATTCTTATGGTAATTCTTATGGAAATTCTTCTACAAAAGCTAATAGGATACCCACTGATCTTGAGAACAAAATTAAATAATTTATTGGTTCTCGAAATATTTTTAATGCTATGGTTGAAGAAAAGTTGCATACAATCGATACGTTGGCTAAGAACATGGATATAATTGCTCCTGATGTAGAAACTCTCAAAAGTAAAACTTTGCCACCCAACCATGATTTTTAAAGAGACTATTAAATCTATCCAAATATCTATTAATGAAAGTAAGGAGATGAAAACTAAGTTGAAAGCTAAGCGGGAATTCTTAGAAAAAGCTCTTCCACCCGGTTTTTACCGAAATCATGATGAAGATCTTAAAATGATTGGTACTTCTCCTATTGAATCTTTGTTTACCTATCTGAATATAAATGATAAAGGGACTGCAGATGAGTCAACTTTAGCTAGAGAGCGTATCGTTTTCTTGGAGGGTGACGATTTTAATGCTGAAGCTGAAAAAAGTGGATTTGGAGAGGTTAAAACTTTAACTAGTGATGTGCCCACTCTCTTGGATTACAAGGACTTTAATTATGAAAGTTGCTCTTTAGTAGAATGTATTTCCTTGTTGCAAACTATTATTAGCTCACCCAATGCTTATGAAAAAAACAAGGCTTTCACTAATCATATAGTGGAAGCGATGATAAAAGCTTATGATGAGAAACTTGAACTTGAAGTTTCTATTCCTAGAAAATTGCATGATGAGTGGAAACCTACTATAAAAATAACAATCAATAAATATGAATGTAATGCTTTGTGTTACCTTGGTGCTAGTGTTTCAACTATACCTAAATCTCTTTGTGATGTGCTTGGTCTCACTAATATTCAAGAGTGTTCCCTAAACTTGCATCTTGCAAATAAGAATTATGTGCCCGTAGATTTCATTGTGCTTGATATTGATTATAATCCTACTTGTCCAATAATACTTGGAAGACCCTTCTTACGTACTATAGGTGCAATCATTGATATGAAAGAGGGATACATAAGGTTCCAACTCCCATTAAAGAAAGGGATGGAACACTTCCTTAGAAAGAAAATTAAACCACCTTATGAATCAATTATGAGAGCCACTTATGGGTGGATTTTCAAAGATGACAACACCTGAAACTATGCATTATGCCTAGCTAGGGGCATACAACAATAGCGCTTGTTGGGATGCAACCCAATAGTTATCTTTATTTTCGTTTTTTTACTTTCTGTTTTGGTGTGATAACATGATTGTTGCCTCTGTAATGATTATGTTTTTATGTTTTAATTAGTGTTTGTGCCAAGTAAAGCCTTTGGGATGACTCACAAGATGAGTAGAATTGCTATAGTGCAAAAACATAAACTTTAGCGTCGAGTGCAGAATTTCTATGATTTTACTGGAACGTCTTTTTGATATGAATTTTTTTACATAGTATTGCTATACAAATTCTTCAGGTTTTCCTAATGTTTCAGAATTTTTAGAGTTACATAAGTATAGGTTCTTTACAGATCATTACATACTGTTCTATTTTAGACATATTCTGTTTTTGCTTGCATAATTTTCTTGTTTTGATGATGCTATGGATTGTATCAGGGGGTATAAGCCATGGAGAAGTTAGAATAAAGTACCTATTATGCAATAAAGAAATTGTTGGAAATATGCCCTAGAGGCAATAATAATTTAGTTATTATCATATTTTCTTGTTCATGATAATCGTTTATTATCCATGCTATAATTGTATTGATTGGAAACTCAAATACATGTGTGGGTACATAGACAACACTGTGTCCCTAGTATGCCTCTAATAGACTAGCTCGTTGATCAAAGATGGTCAAGGTTTCCTAGCCATAGACATGAAGATGTCATTTGATAACGGGATCACATCATTAGGAGAATGATGTGATGGACAAGACCCAAACTATGAACATAGCATATGATCGTGTCAGTTTATTGCTATAGTTTTCTGCATGTCAAGTATCTGTTCCTATGACCATGAGATCATGCAACTCACTGACACCGGAGGAATACCTTGTGTGTATCAAACGTCACAACGTAACTGGGTGACTATAAAGATGCTCTACAGGTATCTCCGAGGGTGTCTGTTGAGTGGGCATGGATCAAGACTAGGATTTGTTACTCCGTGGGACGGAGAGGTATCTCAGGGCCCACTCGATAATACAACATCACAATAAGCCTTGCAAGCAATGTGACTAAGTGTTAGCCACGGGATCTTGTATTACAGAACGAGTAAAGAGACTTGCCGGTAACGAGATTGAACTAGGTATAGAGATACCGACGATCGAATCTCGGGCAAGTAACATACCGAAGAACAAAGGGAACAACATACGGGATTAACTGAATCCTTGACATAGAGGTTCAACCGATAAAGATCTTCATAGAATATGTAGGAACCAATATGGGCATCCAGGTCCCGCTATTGGTTATTGACCGTAGAGGTGTCTCGGTTATGTCTACATAGTTCTCGAACCCGCAGGGTCTGCACACTTAAGGTTCGGTGACGTTTCGGTATAGTAGAGTTATGTATGGTGGTGACCGAAGGTTGTTCGGAGTCCCGGATGAGATCCTGGACGTCACGAGGAGCTCCGGAATGGTCCGGAGGTAAAGATTGATATATAGGAAGTCCTGTTTTGGTCACCGGAAAAGTTTCGGGTATTTCGGTAGTGTACCAGGAGTGCCGGGAGGGGTACCGGGGACCATCGGGAGGGGTGTCTCGACCCAAAGGACCTCATGGGCTGTGGGAGGAGTCAAACCAGCCCCTAGTGGGCTGGCCTAACCCCCCACTAAGGCCAATGTGGCTTTGGGTGGAAAAAATCCAAAGGAGGAAAGGTGGAAAGGGTTTCCAAGTGGAGAGGAGGAATCCTACTCCTAATAGGATTGGAGTAGGATTCTTCCACCTCCAATTTCAGCCAAACCTTGAGGGTTTGAGGCTGCCTCCTCTGCTCCCTCCCTCCTATATATACTAGAGGATTTAGAGGGAAGACCTAACCCTAATTGCCACGTGCTCCCTCTACTTCATCTAGATCGTTTTCTCCTCTAGTTCGGCGGTGCTTAGGCGAAGCCCTGCCGGAATAGTTCGACCACCATCGCCGCCACGCCGTCGCGCTGCCGGAGAACTCATCTACCTCTCTGCTCCCTCTTGCTGGATCAAGAAGGCGGAGATTGTCATCGAGCTGTACGTGTGCTGAATGCGGAGGTGCCGTCCGTTCGGCGCTAGATCGGAAGGACCGTGATCAGGATCGCGAGACGGTTCGTGATTTGATCGCGGGACAGATCGTGATGGGATCGCGGGACGGATCGTGATTGGATCGCGAGACGGATCGTGATTGGATCGCGGGACGCTCGGCGATTATGATCGCGAAGACGTTCGACTACATCAACCGCGTTTCTTAACGCTTCCCGCTTAGCGATCTACAAGGGTATGTGGATCCACTCTCCCTCTCGTAGATTCTCATCACCATGGATAGATCTTGCGTGTGCGTAGGAATTTTTTTTTGTTTCCCATGCAATGTTCCCCAACAGTGGCATCATGAGCTAGGTCTATGTGTAGATGAGATCACGAGTAGAACACAAAGGAGTTTGTGGGCGTTGATGTTCTGATTGCTTCCTCCCTTGGTCTTTTATTGATTCAGCGGTATTGTGGGATGAAGCGGCCCGGACCAACATTACTTGTACGCTTACGAGAGACCGGTTCCATCAACTGACATGTAACTTTGTTGCATAAAGATGGATGGCGGGTGTCTGTCTCTCCCACTTTAGTTGGATCGGATTCGACAAAGGCGGTCCTTGAGAAGGTTGAATAGCAATTTGTGTATCACCGTTGTGGTTTTTGCGTAGGTAAGAATCGTTCTTGCTAGATACCCGTAGCAGCCACGTAAAACATGCAACAACAATTAGAGGACGTCTAACTTGTTTTTGCAGGGTATGTTGTGATGTGATATGGCCAATTACATGATGAGATATATGTGATGTATGAGATGATCATGTATTGTATAGAATATCACGACTTGCATGTCGATGAGTACGGCAACCGGCAGGAGCCATAGGGTTGTCTTTAATTATTTTCGCCGGTTTGCTTTACTTTATCTCTATGAGTTAGCAATAGTCGTAGAAGCAACAGTTGGCGCGACAACCTCATGGCGACACATTGATGGAGATCAAGATGATGGAGATCATGGTGTCACGCCGGTGATGATGGAGATCATGCCGGTGCTTTGGAGATGGAGATCAAACGCACAAGTTCATGGCCATATCATGTCACTTATAATTTGCATGTGATGTTAATCCTTTTATGCATCTTATTTTGCTTAGGGCGACGGTAGCATTATAAGGTGATCCCTCACTTAAATTTCAAGATAAAATTATGTTCTCCCCGAGTGTGCACCGTTGCGAAAGTTCGTCGTTTCGAGACACCACGTGATGATCGGGTGTGATAGACTCTACGTTCACATACAATGGGTGCAAGCCAGTGTTGCACAAGCGAAACACTCGGGTTAAACTTGACGAGCCTAGCATGTACAGACATGGCCTCGGAACACAAGAGACTGAAAGGTCGAACATGAGTCATATAGTAGATATGATCAATATGAAGATGTTCATCATTGAAACCACCTCAACTCACGTGATGATCGGACTTGAGTTGGTGGATTTGGATCATGTGACACTTGAATGACCGGAGCGATGTCAATTTGAGTGGGAGTTTTTAATATGATTAACTAAACTCATTATCATGAACATAGTCAAAATGTCTTTGCAAATTATGTTGTAGATTACTAGCTCGCGCTGTAGCTCCCTTATATTTTTATATGTTCCTAGAGAAATAGAGTTGAAAGATGATGGTAGCAATAATGCGGACTGGGTCCGTGATCTGAGGATTGTCCTCATTGCTGCACAGAAGGCTTATGTCCTTAATGCACCGCTCGGTGCGCCACCCCCTCAAGCGTCGTCTGTAGATGTTGTGAACATCTGACAGGCACGTTCTGATGACTACTTGATAGTTCAGTGCGTCATGCATTACGGCTTAGAATTGAGGTTCCAAAACGTTTTGAACGTCACGGAACATATGAGATGTTCTAAGAGCTGAAATTGGGATCTCAGGCTCGTGCCCGTGTTGAGAGGTATGAGACCTCCAACAAGATTCTTTGCCTGCAAGATGAAGGAGAATAGCTCAATCGGTGAGCATGTGCTCAGATTGTCTGGGTGCTACAATCGCTTGAATCGAGTGGGAGTTGATCTTCCAGATAAGATAGTGATTGATATAGTTCTCCAAGTCACTGTCACTAAGCTACTAGAGCCTCGTGATGAACTATAAAATGCCAGGGATAGAAATAATGATCCCTGAGCTATTCACGATGTTTGACACCGCGAAGGTAGAAATCAAGAAGGAGCTTCAAGTGTTGATGGTTAGTGAAACCACTAGTTTCGAGAAGGGCAAGGGCTAGGAGGGAAACTTCATGGATGGCAAGTCAGTTGCTGCTCCAGTGAAGAAACCCAAGGTTGAACCCAAACCCGAGACTAAGTGCTTCTATTATGAGGAGAACGGTCACTGAAGCGGAACAACCCTAGATACTTGGTAGATAAGAAGGCTGGCAACGTCGATGGAAGTATATTTGATATACGTGTTATTGATGTGTACCATGCTAGTACTCCTAGTAGCACCTGTGTATTGGATACCGGTTCGGTTGCTAAATGTTAGTAACTCGAAATAAAAGCTACGGAATAAACGGAGGCTAGCTAAGGGTAAGGTGACGATGAGTGTTGGAAGTGTTTCCAAGGTTGATGTGATCACCATCGCACGCTCTCTCTACCTTCGGGATTAGTGATGAACCTAAATAAATGTTATTTGGTGTTTGCGTTGAGCATGAACGTGATTAGATCATGTTTATTGCAATACGGTTATTCATTCAAGTTAGAAAATAATGGTTATTCTGTTTACATGAATAATACCTTCAATGGTCATGCACCCAATGAGAATGGTTTATTGAATCTTGATCGTAGTGATACACATGTTCATAATATTGATGCCAAAAGATACAAAGTTAATAATGATAGTACCACATACTTGTGGCACTGCCGCTAAATGTCATATTGGTGTAAAACGCATGAAGAAACTCCATGCTGATGGATCTTTGGACTCATTCGATTTCGAATCGGTTGAGACATGCGGACCATGCCTCATGGGCAAGATGACTAAGACCCCGTTTTCCGGTATGATGGAGCGGGCAAGTGACTTATTGGAAATGATACATGTTGATGTATTCGGTCCAATGAGTGTTGTAGCGTGCGGTGGATATTATTATTTTCCTACCTTCACTGATGATTTGAGTAGATATGGGGATATTTACTTAATGAAACACAAGTCTGAAACATTTGAAAAGTTCAACAAATTCAGAGTGAAGTTTGAGATCATCGTGACAAGAAGATAAAATATCTACGATATGATCGTAGAGGTAAATATCTGAGTTACGAGTTTGGTATACAACTTAAGACAATGTGGAAGTTGTTTCACAACTCACGCCACCTGGAACACCATAGTGTGATGGTGTGTCCGAACGTCGTAGTCGTGCTCTATTGGATATGGTGCGTACTATGATGTCTCTTATCGATTTGCCACTATCGTTTTGGGGTTATGCATTAGATACAACTACATTCACTTTAAAAAGGGGCACCATCTAAGTCCGTTGAGATGACACCGTATGAATTTTGGTTTGGCAGAAACCTAAGCTGTCATTTCTTAATGTTTGGGGCTGCGACGCTTATGTGGAAAAGGTTTTCAACCTAATGAGCTCGAACCCAAAGCGGACAAATGCATCTTCATAGAATACCCTAACGTAATAGTTGGGTAAACCTTCTATTTTAGATCCAAGCACAAAGTGTTTGTTGCTAAAATGGGTCCTTTCTCGAGAAAGAGTTTCTCTCAAAAGAATTGAGTGGGAGGAAGATAGAACTTGATGAGGTTGTTGAACCTTTGTTTCAACCAGAGAGTAGCGCAGCGCAGAAAGTTGTTTCTGTGGAGCCTACATTAGTGGAAGAGGAAGTTAATGATGATGATCATAAAGCTTCAGATCAAGTTACTATCGAACCTCGTAGGTCGACAAGGACGCGTACTGCTCCTGAGTGGTACGGCAACCTTGTCTTAGAGGTCATGTTGTTGGACAACGATGAACCTACGAGCTATGGAGAAGCGATGATGGGCCCGGATTCCGAGAAATGGTTAGAGGCCATGCAATCCGAGATGGGATCCATGTAAGAAAACAAAGTATGGGCTTTGGAAGTATTACCTGAAGGGTGAAAGGCCATTCAGAACAAATGGATCTTTAAAAGGAAGACGGACGCGGACGGTAATGTCACCGTCTATAAAGTTTGACTTGTGGCAAAGGGTTTTTCACAAGTTCAAGGAGTTGACTACGATCAGACCTTCTCACCCGTAGCGATGCTAAAGTCTGTTGGAATTATGTTAGCAGTTGCTGCATTTTTCGATTATGAAATCTGGCAGATGGATGTCAAAACATCGTTTCCTTAACGGTATCCGTGAGGAAAGGTTGTATGTGATACAACCGGAAGGTTTTCTCAGTCCTAAGGATGCTAAAATATATGCAAGCTCCAGCGATCCTTCTATGGACAGGTGCAAGCATCTTGGAGTTGGAATATACGCTTTGATGAGGTGATCAAAGTTTTTGAGTCTATACAAAGTTTATGAGAAACTTGTATTTACAATAAAGTGAGTGGGAGCACTATAGAATTTCCGATAAGTATATGTGGATGACATATTGTTGATCGGAAATGATGTAGAATTTTTGGAAAGCATAAAGGGTTGTTTGAAAGGAGTTTTTCAAAGAAAAACCTGGAATGAAGCTACTTAAATATTGGGCATCAGGATCTATAGAGATAGATCAAGACGTCTGATAAGACTTTCAATGAGTACATACCTTGACAAGATTTTGAAAGAGGTCAAAATGGATCAGTCAAAGAAAGAGTTCTTGCCTGATTTGTAAGGTGTGGAGTTGAGTGAGACTCAAAGCTCGACCACGGCAGAAGAAAGAGAAATGACGAAGGTCGTCCCCTATGCCTTATCCATAGGCTCTGTATAGTATGCCATGCTGTGTACCGCACCTAGTGTGTGCCTTGCCATGAGTCTGTCAAGGGGTACAAGAGTGGTCAAGATTATCCTTAGTAACTAGAGGACTAAGGGAATATTTCTCGATTATGGAGGTGATAAAGAGTTCGTTGTAAAGGGTTACGTCGATGCAAGCTTTGACACCTATCCGGACGACTCTGAGTAGCAGTCAGGATACGTATAGTTGAGCAACCATTTGGAATAGCTCCAAGTGGAGCGTGGTAGCATCTGCAGTATGACATATAGATTTGCAAAGAACACACGGATCTAAATGTTGCAGACCGTTGACTAAAGACCTCTTTCACATGCAAAGCATGATCGAACCCCAGAACTCATTGGGTGTTAGATTCATAACAATGTAAATCACATGGTGATGTGAACTAGAATATTGACTCTAGTGCAAGTGGGAGACTGTTGGAAATATGCCCTAGAGGCAATAATAATTTAGTTATTATCATATTTCCTTGTTCATGATAATCGTTTATTATCCATGCTATAATTGTATTGATTGGAAACTCAAATACATGTGTGGGTACATAGACAACACTGTGTCCCTAGTATGCCTCTAATAGACTAGCTCGTTGATCAAAGATGGTCAAGGTTTCCTAGCCATAGACATGAAGATGTCATTTGATAACGGGATCACATCATTAGGAGAATGATGTGATGGACAAGACCCAAACTATGAACATAGCATATGATCGTGTCAGTTTATTGCTATAGTTTTCTGCATGTCAAGTATCTGTTCCTATGACCATGAGATCATGCAACTCACTGACACCGGAGGAATACCTTGTGTGTATCAAACGTCACAACGTAACTGGGTGACTATAAAGATGCTCTACAGGTATCTCCGAGGGTGTCTGTTGAGTGGGCATGGATCAAGACTGGGATTTGTTACTCCGTGTGACGGAGAGGTATGTCAGGGCCCACTCGATAATACAACATCACAATAAGCCTTGCAAGCAATGTGACTAAGTGTTAGCCACGGGATCTTGTATTATAGAACGAGTAAAGAGACTTGCCGGTAACGAGATTGAACTAGGTATAGAGATACCGACGATCGAATCTCGGGCAAGTAACATACCGAAGAACAAAGGGAACAACATACGGGATTAACTGAATCCTTGACATAGAGGTTCAACCGATAAAGATCTTCATAGAATATGTAGGAACCAATATGGGCATCCAGGTCCCGCTATTGGTTATTGACCGTAGAGGTGTCTCGGTCATGTCTACATAGTTCTCGAACCCGCAGGGTCTGCACACTTAAGGTTCAGTGACATTTCGGTATAGTAGAGTTATGTATGGTGGTGACCGAAGGTTGTTCGGAGTCCCGGATGAGATCTTGGACATCACGAGGAGCTCCGGAATGGTCCGGAGGTAAAGATTGATATATAGGAAGTCCTATTTTGGTCACCGGAAAAGTTTCGGGTATTTCGGTAGTGTACCGGGAGTGCCGGGAGGGGTACCGGGGACCATCGGGAGGGGTGTCTCGACCCAAAGGACCTCATGGGCTGTGGGAGGAGTCAAACTAGCCCCTAGTGGGCTGGCCTAACCCCCCACTAAGGCCAATGTGGCTTTGGGTGGAAAAAATCCAAAGGAGGAAAGGTGGAAAGGGTTTCCAAGTGGAGAGGAGGAATCCTACTCCTAATAGGATTGGAGTAGGACTCCTCCACCTCCAATTTCGGCCAAACCTTGAGGGTTTGAGGCTGCCTCCTCCCCTCCCTCCCTCCTATATATACTAGAGGATTTAGAGGGAAGAGCTAACCCTAATTGCCACGTGCTCCCTCTACTTCATCTAGATCGTTTTCTCCTCTAGTCTAGTTCGGCGGTGCTTAGGCGAAGCCCTGCCGGAATAGTTCCACCACCATCGCCGCCACGCCGTCGCGCTGCCGGAGAACTCATCTACCTCTCCGCTCCCTCTTGCTGGATCAAGAAGGCGGAGATCGTCATCGAGCTGTACGTGTGCTGAACGCGGAGGTGCCGTCCGTTCGGCGCTAGATCGGAAGGACCGTGATCAGGATCGCGAGACGGTTCGTGATTTGATCGCGGGACGGATCGTGATGGGATCGCGGGACTGATCTTGATTGGATCGCGAGACGGATCGTGATTGGATCGCGGGACGCTCGGCGATTATGATCGCGAAGACGTTCGACTACATCAACCGCGTTTCTTAACGCTTCCCGCTTAGCGATCTACAAGGGTATGTGGATCCACTCTCCCTCTCGTAGATTCTCATCACCATGGATAGATCTTGCGTGTGCGTAGGATTTTTTTTTTCCCCATACAACGTTCCCCTACAGAAATATGAATCTATTTATAAAAGTACCTAAAGTATTTGATATGTAGCTTATACTAACGGATCTCACAAAGGTTTGTTGAGTTTTATGTGATTGAAGTTTTCAAGTTTTGGGTGTTATCACGATGGATAAAGGAATAAGGAGTGGAAAGAGCCTAATAGTACCTAAAGCGTTCGCTCGCTTCAACGCGGTCCCGCACTATGCTTACCTCAAGCTCAAAATGCCAGGACCCAGTGGTGTTATCACAATCAATGGTTACACGGAACACTCCCTCCGTACTGAGGAACAGACCACGGCCTTCGCAGTCGAGGTGTAGGCATCCGAGGACGCGGCCCGTGGAGGTAAATGCACTTCTAGATCTTTGAAGCATTCGCGGGCCACGCTAGTCGACCTCGGACACATACCCCCACACCCTAAATAGGGTTGCGCGCTCCTCACGCGCTCCCCTTGGAAGGGGCACTACGTCACTAAAAATCCCTTGTGCCGCCGAGGAGCCAAAATTTATGGAAACACCAGATCGGCTAGACCGAGGAACAACTAAGCTTCGAGCTTCCATATCGGCAATGTCCTCTCAAAGAGCCAGCCAGGAAAGTATACCCACGCAGCTTCAACTACAAAGCGGACATCTACAAACCTCTTATAAGGACTCGGCCAACGAGCGCTTTAAGCACATGCAAGGCCAAGGTTGCATACAATCCATCTCAGTGCTTGCCATCAACGAGGATAAGCTGGTCAACAACATGGTGACACAGACGTACGACAGGAACCGGCCCAGGCTCGTAAACCCGATGATAATATCTTCCCTGTTTATGCTCCTCTATTCAACTTTTTTGCATTGTATCTTTTTAGTTTCTCTCGTTACAGCTCGGCATGTAAAGCTTGAAGTTATAAAATAAAGAAACCATGCGCCTCAAGGTTCTTACTGTATTTCTATAGAAGCACTGCCTATGAGCTACAAGAATGTCTTCAAGATACAACTGCTAAAGGGCTTCGTCTCCCTGTCTTGAAATACAAGTCCGAAGTACTCGGCGTCTCGGATGTTGCACTATATGCATCAGTTTCGAACCTAGATTTTGGTCAATAGTTGGGTTTCCCGGCTCCTATGTGTACCCCTTACATTCCCGAACAAATTCGACTAAGGGTGTAATGGGAGAACCACTGTGATAGTGCCGCTAGTTTAATTGGCAGAGCACCTCAGAGGAGAAAGCCGAAAACTGACTATCTGGGTAAGCGAAAACTGGTCGGCAATCCAAAGACCGCATTAATATTATAAGCCGACGTGTCTTTAGAGATCACTCATGTTAAATGAAGGGCTTATTCATATTATAAGCCGATGTGGGTAACGAAGTAGGCCTCGACTGCTTTAAGCCGACCACTTCACTCACCGGGGGCTCGTCATCAGCCCCCACAGTCAAACTCCTATGACTAAGTGAAAGTTATAAAGCCGTTATAGTCTTATTGCCTAGTTCCTACAAGCACAGACCGCCTTCGGGTACCGAGACGTCGGCTAAAGGTCAGAGCTGCCTCAAGGAACACCCTTGGTGTTGGGTAACGTTGCATGGGAAACAAAAATTTTCCTACGCACACGCAAGATCTATCCATGGTGATGAGCATCTACGAGAGGGAGAGTGAATCTACATACCCTTGTAGATCGCTAAGCGGAAGCGTTAAGAAACGCGGTTGATGTAGTCAAACGTATCCGCGATCCAAATCGCAAGTCGTCCCTCGATCCGATCACGAACTAGTGCCGAACGGATGGCACCTCCGCGTGGTGATGTTGGTGAGGAACAATCTCTACAGGGCTTCGCCAAGCACTACGGAGATTATGACGGGAGAACTAGAGGGTTAGGGTTGCCGACACACGGCTTGGGAAATCTTAATGTGTCCCGTGTGCTAGCCCTGCCCCTCTATTTATATGTTGAGCCTTGGGGTCTAAACATGGAGTAAAAGCCTCCTCCAGGTCGGTTTTGCCCGCACAAGGTCGGTTTTGCCTGCAGGGAAAGAGTCCAACTCGGATCCCTGCAGTACCGCGCACGAGCGGTAGTACCGCTTGAGCGGTAGTACCGCTTCACACAAGCGGTAGTACCACTTGGGCGGTAGTACCGCTTCCAACAAGCGGTAGTACCGCTTACGCGGTAGTACTGCCTTTACCAGCGGTAGTACCGCTTAAGGCAGTAGCAAAACTTCCTTTTGCACTTTCCAATACCTCATGGGCTTTACCCCTTTGGCTCATATAAAGTGTTGCCGCACCCGAACACTTCGGTAAACACCTGGAACCCCTTCCGGTGAATTCCGGAACCTTTTCGGAGATCAAAACACTATTATCACATATATTAATCTTTACCTCCGGACTCTTCCGGAGATCCTCGTCATGTCCGGGATCTTATCCGGGACTCCGAACAACCTTCGGTCACCAACACAATAACTCAACTATACTAATCGTCACCAAACGTTAAGTGTGTAGACCCTGCGGGTTCGAGAACTATGTAGACATGACCGAGACACCTCTACGATCAATAACCAATAGCGGGACCTGGATGCCCATATTGGCTCCTACATATTCTACGAAGATCTTTATCGGTCGAACCTCTATGTCAAGGATTCAGTTAATCCCGTATGCTATTCCCTTTGTTCTTCGGTATGTTACTTGCCCGAGATTCGATCGTCGGTATCTCTATACCTAGTTCAATCTCGTTACCGGCAAGTCTCTTTACTCGTTCCGTAATACAAGATCTCGTGGCTAACACTTTAGTCACATTGCTTGCAAGGCTCATTGTGATGTTGTATTACCGAGTGGGCCCTGAGATACCTCTCCGTCATACGGAGTAACAAATCCCAGTCTTGATCCATGCCAACCCAACAGACACCCTCGGAGATACCTGTAGAGCACCTGTATAGTCACCCAGTTACGTTGCGACGTTTGATCCACACAAGGTACTCCTCCGATGTCAGGGAGTTGCATGATCTCATGGTCATAGGAACAGATACTTGACATGCAGAAAACAATAGCAATAAACTGACACGATCATATGCTACGTTTATAGTTTGGGTCTTGTCCATCACATCATTCTCCTAATGATGTGATCCCATTATCAAATGACATCTCATGTCAATGGCTAGGAAACCTTAACCATCTTTGATCAACGAGCTAGTCAACTAGAGGCTTACTAGGGACACAGTGTTGTCTATGTACCCACACATGTATTTGAGTTTCCAATCAATACAATTATAGCATGGATAATAAACGATTATCATGAACAAGGAAATATAATAATAACCAATTTATTATTGCCTCTAGGGCATATTTCCAACACTTGGTACGTATCCAACGTATCTAAATTTTTTGATTGTTCCATGCTAATATATTATCATTCTAGGATACTTTTTGGGTATTTATTTACCAATTTATAATATTTTTGAGCACTAACCTATTGACCCAGTGCCAGTACCTGTTTTCTGCGTGTTTTTGCCTTTTCAGAGTTACAGTACCAAACGGAGTCCAATTGCCACGAAACTTTTTGACGATTTTTTTGGACCAATACAAGACCTAGAAGCTTCGGAGGAAGGCCGGAAGGTGCACCAGGGCCCCACCACATATCCCACCGCACCACCAGGGGGCGCAGCCAGATATTGTTGCCCCCCTGGTGTGTCTCCCCACATCGTTCTCTGGCCTATAAATTCGCATCTACCCTAAAAACACCAGAAGCGCTCCCGAAACATTGTTTTCGCCACCGCAAGTCTCTGTTCCGATGGGAGGCCATCTACACCTCCGTTCCGGCACCCTGCCAGAGGGGAGATCGATCACGGAGGGCCTCTCCATCAACCTTTCTACCCTCACCATGATGTGTGAGTAGTTCACCACAGACCTACAGGTCCGTAGGTAGTACCTAGATGGCAATCTCTCTCTCTCTCTTGATCTTCAATACAATGTTCATCGCATCTTTGCCTTGATCTATCCGATGTAATCTCTTTGTATGGTGTGTTTATTGGGATCCGATGAATTGTGAGTTTGTGTTTAGATTATTCATGAAAAGTATTTGAGTCAAATCTGATTACTATGATTCTTATTTGCATGATCATCATAGCTTCATATTGCTCTCTGATCTATTGAGATAGTTTGGCCAACTAGATTGATATTTCTTCGGTGGGAGTGGTGCGTTGTAGTAGGTTCAATCTGGCGAGTTTCTATATCCCAGTGACAGAAGGGGACACATTGCGTCTTTGTGTTGCTACTACTAAGGATAAAACGATGGGGTTTATTCACATCGATTGAGTTTACTTTGTCTACATCATGTTAATGTTCTCCAAGCATTACTCTGTTTTACTTAATACTCTAGATGCATGATGGATAGCGGTCGATGGGTGGAGTAATAATAATAGGTGCAGGCAGGAGTTGGCCTATTTGCTTATGGACGTGATGCCTATATACACATGATCATTGCTGTGAAAATCGCATAACTATTCGCTTTTCTATCAATTGCCCAACAGTAATTTGTTTACCCACCATATGCTTTGCTTATGAGAGATGCCACTAGAGAACTCTACGGCCCCCGGTTCTATTCAATTATATATTCACAAACGCTATCATTACCTTGCTGTTATTTATTACCTTTTATTTTATTTTGCACTTTACTATTATCTACAATTATCTACACAACTCACTTGCTTGCAAATAACGAGATCAAGGGGATTGACAACCCTCTTGCCGGCGTTGGGTGCAAGTTGTTTGTTGTTTTGTGTGCAGCCGCTGAAGATGGTTGAGGATTGGTATTCCTATTGGTTTAATAAACCTTGGTTTCATAACTGAGGGAAATACTTACCCACTTTGTGCTTCGATTACCTGTTCCTCTTCACGGAAAACCCAACACAGATCACGAGTATCAACCCTCTGTATATTCTACATTGGGTAGAAGCCGACGACTAGCCACTTTCAGTTCAACACGGTCGAACAGGAGGAAAATCAATTAAAATAACACACATATATGAGGAAATCTAACGACATACACATTAAAGCAAAAAAATGGTTTTTTACATCCCATGTACTTCGGCACTTCGAAGTACTAAAAATTATACAAAGTTTCTTTTGGACACATGGCCTCGGCAGCCTGGGCGCCCTCTTGCACCTCGGTGAAGAATTGCTCCGCAGTGCGCTGCTTCCCTATGGGTTGGGGCAGCAACGACCGCCGCTTCAACCTTCCGGAAGTGTGTATTTACGAAGGCGTACGCCCGACGCGCTCCCTCAAAGCATGCGGATCGCTTCCAGCGATCCACCTGCGGGCCAGCAACCTGCAACCGGGCCAGGAGGCCAAAGAGTTTGGACGACAGAACTTTGGTAGGCGACAACTTGATGCAGAGATGCTGGAGCGCTGGCCTCGCCACGCGGATTAGCTCTATCAGCTGCGTCATCAGCAGCTATGATGACGGAGAGTCCGGGAACTACTGCCAGAATGCCTTCTCCTCCTCATGGCCCTCCAATTGTCAGAAGTGTTGGACGGCGTTCGTTACAATCTTCGGAAGATCCACGAAGACCTCTGCGGAATGCCACAGCTAGGTGAGATTGATGCACCCTTTGCTGCCAAACACACACTGCAATAAGCACGGCTTACCCACGGCTATTTGCTCCACTTGCTGGAGCACCCCGTGGTCGGTCCGGGCCGCGATCTGGAGCTCGGAGTGCGCAAGCTGGAGCTTCTTGAGCTCTTCTGTCGCCTGCTTCTCCTTGGCCTGAAGTTTATCGTGTGCTTCAAACACGCCCTTCAGGGTCTCCTCGACCTCTACGACCCACGCCTGGTCCTTCTCCCTAGCCACCTTCTCGGCAGCTCAGGCCTTCTCCGCCTTCGCGGTCGCTGCCTTCTGCTGCTTCGCCTCATGCCGAGCCTTCTTGAGCTCGGCCTTGACACCCTCAAGATTGACCAAGACCGTTGCCATTCAAACGGTTTGGCATCAACCCCTAATTCAACAACAAACACAGTACGCTTCTCTTGCTCAAAGTAACATTCAAAGAATATGAAGTACTGATCGTTTACCTTGAGACTGCTCGAACTATTGGTTCATCAGGTTGAGGTCTTTCTCGGACCTCTCAAGCTTCCAGTTTACCTCCACTATCTCCTCGGAGACGAAGCTCGGACCTGAGGTAGAAACCTGCAAACAAGGAGTTTTTCACATAAGCCCCACGACCAATTTATTAACCTCAGACGAGTGCCTCATATCACTGGGCAGCGTCCTGGGGGCTACACATCAAGCTCCTACTTCTATTCGATCCCAACACTGGTTCCTCGAAATTGGCCTTGGGCTCGGGGGCTACTCACTGACCAGGCCATTTAGAAGGCCATGAGAACACGTCCTCGGAAAGATACATCGATTTGCAAATTAAACGTAATACGAAAATTATTTTTGCACAAGGGTAAAAGAATACCTCAAAGCTCGTAACGAGGCCCTTGAAAACCTCGTGCAATCCGCCCCCCGAGAACCGGAAGCCTTGCAGCACCACGCCTATGAAGGCACGATGCTCTTCCTTTAGGGAGGAGCCCTTCAAGGTCCCTCCATCTCCTCAGTCCACCCCGCGCTAGCCCGCCCTTGGGCAGGAGGTGGGGGTGGCAAGACCTTGGACCCAAGCACGTGGATGCTGGGCGGAGCGGTCTCTGGCCACGACACCGGAGCGGGGGCGGATTTTGGCTGGGCCGACGATTGGCCCATCATTCCCTTGGCGACCTCAGGGATCTTATCCCCTTGACCCTGTAGGACCAAGGCATCAACCTCGGTCATGATGATCGACTCTCCATCCCCCATTGTGTCAACCTGGAGAGCTGAAGTAGAAGTCGCCTCCCCCAGCCCATCATGAGCTGGCGGAGGAGTGGAGGGGTCTGAGGTCCCGCTGGCGGATGGCAGCCCGCTTGAAGAATCGCTTGGGCGCACCTTCGGCGGACTGCGGAAAGATGCTCTTATGAGCTCACTCCTACTAAAACAAAGATCTGATGAAACACAAAACATGAAAAACAGTAACGTACCCTCGGGGTGCCGGTTTTTTCCTCCTCAGAACAAGGGGGTCATCTTCGGACTCGTTGGAGAGCACGATCTTCCCCGACGACTTGCCGTCAGCCCCGGTCGAGGTTCCCTTCAACCTCTTTTAGCCCTTGGGCCGCGCTCCGGCTTTGGCGTCCTCTGATGCTGCCCTCTTCCCTTTAAGGGAAGGACCATCCTTCTCCTCATCCTCCCCCAAATCTTCGTGGATGGCGGAGGTGTGGGTCTTCTCCCACCGAGTAACCGAGGTCTCCGGCTTTCGAAGAGCCCCTCTGGGACTTTGCCCCCTTGGGGACCACCACGTGCGGCTCCTCGACTAGGAGCGTCGTGAGCATAGGGGTTCTCTCCTCCTCTGGCAATGGGGCCGAGAACTGCATTTTCTACATCCCGGCTGACCATTTCTGTACATATCAAGGAAAATAATTCATCAAAATCTGTCTCACCATGCGAAGAGAGAATAATATAAACGTGTGTGTTAAAACACTTACTAGTGGGGCTTTATGGCCGGCCTCGAAGCCGAGGTCTTCCCCTCCTCGGGGATCTTGTCCTTGGCCAGCTCGAGTAGCCGCGTCCACATGCCGGCCAAGTTGGTGTGAAAAAGCAGAGGACAAGACCCGCTTCCTCAGGTTTATATGTTGGGTAACGTAGCATGGGAAACAAAAATTTTCCTATGCACACACAAGATCTATCCATGGTGATAAGCATCTACGAGAGGGAGAGTGGATCTACATACCCTTGTAGATCACTAAGCGGGAAGCGTTAAGAAACGCGGTTGATGTAGTCGAACGTCTTCGCGATCCAAATCGCTAGCCGTCCCGCGATCCAATCACGATCCGTCCCGATCTAGCGCCGAACGAATGGCACCTCCGCGTTCAGCACACGTACAGCTCGATGACAATCTCCGCCTTCTTGATCCAGCAAGAGGGAGCGGCGAGGTAGATGAGTTATCCGGCAGCGCGACGGCACGGCGACGGTGGTAGTGGAACTATTCCGGCAGGGCTTCGCCTAAGCACCGCCGAAAACTAAGGGAGACGATCTAGTGGGGAGAGAGGGCTGCACCGTGGCTTAGGGTTCGATGCGGCTGCCCTCTCTACCCTCCAATATATATAGGAGGGAGGGGAGGGGCCGGCGCCCCTAGGGTTTCCCCTAGGAGTCGGACGAAGTAGAGGTGGAGGAGTCCACCTCCAATCCTACTCCAAGTAGGATTCCAATCCTACTTGGATTTCCTTCCCCCACTTGGGGTTTTTACCTTTTCTCACACCCCAGCCACATGGGCCCTTAGGGGCTGGCTTGCCCAGCCCACTAAGGGCTGGTGCACCACCTCTAAGGCCCATGTGGCCTCCCGGCGTGAGTGGCCCGTCCCGATGGCCCCCCAAAACCCTCTCGGCACCCCCAGTACACTACCGAAAGTACCCGAAACTTTTCCGGTGACCAAAACGGGACTTCCTATATATCAATCTTTACCTCCGGACCATTCTGGAGCTCCTCGTGACATCCGGGATCTCATCCGGGACTCCGAACAACCTTCGGTCACCACCATACATAACTCAATACTACCGAAACGTCACCGAACGTTAAGTGTGCAGACCCTGCGGGTTCGAGAACTATGTAGACATGACCGAGACACCTCTACGGTCAATAACCAATAGCGGGACCTGGATGCCCATATTGGTTCCTACATATTCTACGAAGATCTTTATTAGTTGAACCTCTATGTCAAGGATTCAGTTAATCCCGTATGATGTTCGCTTTGTTCTTCGGTATGTTACTTGCCCGAGATTCGATCATCGGTATCTCTATACCTAGTTCAATCTCGTTACCGGCAAGTCTCTTTACTCGTTCCGTAATACAAGATCCCGTGGCTAACACTTTAGTCACTTTGCTTGCAAGGCTTATTGTGATGTTGTATTACCGAGTGGGCCCTGAGAGACCTCTCCGTCACACGGAGTAACAAATCCCAGTCTCGATCCATGGCAGCCCAACAGACACCCTCGGAGATACCTGTAGAGCATCTTTATAGTCACCCAGTTACGTTGCGACGTTTAATACACACAATGTATTCCTCCGGTGTCAGTGAGTTGCATGATCTCATGGTCATAGGAACAGATACTTGACATGCAGAAAACTATAGCAATAAACTGACACGATCATATGCTACGTTCATAGTTTGGGTCTTGTCCATCACATCATTCCCCTAATGATGTGATCCCGTTATCAAATGACATCTCATGTCTATGCCTAGGGAACCTTGACCATCTTTGATCAACGAGCTAGTCTACTAGAGGCATACTAGGGACACAGTGTTGTCTATGTATCCACACATGTATTTGAGTTCCCAATCATTACAATTATAGCATGGATAATAAACGATTATCATGAACAAGGAAATATAATAAAAATCACTTTATTATTGCCTCTAGGGCATATTTCCAACAATCTCCCACTTGCACTAGAGTCAATAATCTAGCTCACATCACTATGTGATTTACATTGTAATGAATCTAACACCCATACAGTTCTGGTGTTGATCATATTTAGCCCTTGAAATAGGTTTAGTCAACGGGTCTGCAACATTCAGATCCGTGTGCACTTTGCAAATATTTATGTCCTCCTCCTTGATGTAATCGCGGATGGAATTGAAGCGTCGCTTTATGTGTCTGGTCCTCTTGTGAAACCTTGGTTCCTTGGCCAGAGCAATGGCACCAGTGTTTTCACAGAATAGAGTCATTGGGTTCAGTGCACTGGGCACTACTCCAAGATCTGTCATGAACTCCTTCATCCAGACACCTTCCTTTGCCGCCTCCGAGGCAGCGATGTACTCCGCTTCGCATGTAGAATCAGCTACCACGCTCTGCTTGGAACTGCACCAGCTTACC
The DNA here is from genome assembly GCA_039707655.1 of Elymus sibiricus. Lineage (NCBI taxonomy): Eukaryota > Viridiplantae > Streptophyta > Magnoliopsida > Poales > Poaceae > Elymus > Elymus sibiricus. The sequence continues at coordinate 118,691,280 of CM077667.1, forward strand.
GCTCCCCCATTGAGAATAAATACGTATCCGGTTTGAGACTTAGAGTTATCCGGATCAGTGTCAAAGCTTGCATCAACGTAACCCTTTACGATGAGCTCTTGATCACCTCCATAAACGAGAAACATGTCCTTAGTCCTTTTCAGGTACTTCAGGATATTCTTGACCGTCGTCCAGTGTTCCATTCCTGGATCACTTTGAAACCTTCTGGCCATGCTTATGGCAAGGCTGACATCGGGTCTTGTGCACAACATTGCATACATGATAGAGCCTATGGCTGAAGCATAGGGGATGACACTCATCCTTTCTTTATCTTCTGCAGTCACTGGGCATTGAGTCTTACTCAACTTCACACCTTGCATTACTGGCAAGAACCCCTTCTTGGACTGATCCATTTTGAACTTCTTCAAAACTTTGTCATGGTATGTGCTCTGTGAAAGTCCTATTAAGCGTCTCGATCTATCTCTATAGATCTTGATGCCTAGTATGAAAGCAGCTTCTCCTAGGTCCTTCATTGAAAAACTCTTGTTCAAATATTCCTTCACACTTTCCAACATTTCTATATTGTTTCCAATTAGCAATATGTCATCCACATATAATATTAGAAACACTATAGAGCTCCCACTCACTTTCTTGTAAATACAAGCTTCTCCGTAAACTTGTATAAACCCGAACGCTTTGATCACCTCATCAAAGCGAAGATTCCAACTCCGAGATGCTTGCACCAGTCCATAAATGGATCGCTGGAGTTTGCAAACTTTGTCAGCATTCTCTGGATCGACAAAACCTTCCGGTTGTATCATATACAACTCTTCCTTAAGGAAACCATTAAGGAACGCTGTTTTGACATCCATGAGCCAAATTTCATAATCGAAAAATGCAGCTATTGCTAACATGATTCTAACAGACTTAAGCATCGCTACGGGTGAGAAGGTTTCATCGTAGTCAACTCCTTGAACTTGTGCAAAACCTTTTGCCACAAGTCGAGCTTTATTGACGGTGACATTACCGTCCGCGTCCGTCTTCTTCTTAAAGATCCATCTGTTCTGAATGGCCTTTCGCCCTTCAGGTAATACTTTCAAAGTCCATACTTTGTTTTCATACATGGATCCCATCTCGGATTTCATGGCCTCTAACCATTTCTCGGAATCCGGGCCCATCATTGCTTCTCCATAGCTCGTAGGTTCATCATTGTCCAACAACATGACCTCTAAGACAGGGTTGCCGTACCACTCAGGAGCAGTACACGTCCTTGTCGACCTACGAGGTTCGATAGTAACTTGATCCGAAGCTTCATGATCATCATCATTAACTTCCTCTTCAACCGATGTAGGCTCTACAGAAACATCTTTCTGCGCTGCGCTACTCTCTGGTTGAAGTAAAGGTTCAACAACCTCATCAAGTTCTATTTTCCTCCCACTCAATTCTTTCGAGAGAAACTCTTTCTCAAGAAATGTTCCGTTTTTAGCGACAAACACTTTGCCTTCGGATCTGAGATAGAAGGTATACCCAACTGTCTCTTTTGGGTATCCTATGAAGACGCATTTCTCCGCTTTGGGTTCCAGCTTTTCAGGCTGAAGCTTTTTGACATAAGCATCACATCCCCAAACTTTAAGAAACGACAACTTTGGCTTCTTGCCAAACCACAGTTCATATGGCATCGTCTCAACGGATTTCGATGGTGCCCTATTTAAAGTGAATGCAGCTGTCTCTAATGCATAACCCCAAAACGATAGTGGCAAATTGGCAAGAGACATCATAGAACGTACCATATCTAATAAGGTTCGATTATGACGTTCGGACACACCATTACGCTGTGGTGTTCCAGGCGGTGTCAATTGTGAAACAATTCCACGTTGTCTTAAGTGACTGCCAAACTCATAACTTAGATATTCTCCTCCTCGATCAGATCATAGGAATTTAATCTTCTTGTTACGATGATTCTCAACTTCACTCTGAAATTGCTTGAACTTTTCAAACGTTTCAGACTTGTGTTTCATTAAGTAAATATACCCATATCTACTTAAGTCATCGGTGAAGGTGAGAAAATAACGATATCCACCGCGCGCTTCAATGCTCATCGGACCGCACACATCAGTATGTATGATTTCCAACAAGTCACTTGCCCGTTCCATTGTTCCAGAGAACGGGGTCTTAGTCATCTTGCCATGTGTCAAGTGATTCAAAATCAAGTGACTCCAAAAGTCCATCAGCATGGAGCTTCTTCATGCGTTTTACACCAATATGACCTAAGCGGCAGTGCCACAAGAAAGTGGTACTATCATTATGAACTCTACATATTTTGGCATCAATGTTATGAACATGTGTATCATCACTATCGAGATTCAATAAGAATAAACCCCTCACATTGGGTGCATGACCATAAAAGATATTACTCATATAAATAGAACAACCATTATTCTCTGATTTAAATGAGTAACTGTCTCGCAATAAACAAGATCCAGATATAATGTTCATGCTTAACGCAGGCACTAAATAACAATTATTCAGGTTCATCACTAATCCCGATGGTAATCGAAGAGCAAGCGTGCCGACGGTGATCACATCAACCTTGGAACCATTTCCCACGCGCATCGTCACTTCATCCTTTGCCAGCCTCCATCTATTCCGCAGTTCCTGTTTTGAGTTGCAAATGTGAGCAACCGAACCGGTATCAAATACCCAGGCACTACAACGAGAGTTGGTAAGGTACACATCAATAACATGTATATCATATATACCTTGTTTGGTGTTGGCCGCCTTCTTGTCAGCCAGATACTTGGGGCAGTTCCGCTTTCAGTGACCAGTTCCCTTGCAATGAAAGCACTCAGTTTCTGGCTTGGGTCCAGCCTTGGGTTTCTTCACGAGAGGGGCAACTGCTTTGCCACTCTTTTCGGAGTTACCCTTTTTGCCCTTGCCATTCTTCTCGAAACTAGTGGTTTTATTGACCATGAACACTTGATGCTCCTTCTGAATCTCAGACTTAGCGACTTTCAACATCGCAAATAGCTCGGCGACTGATTTGTTCATCCCTTGCATGTTATAGTTCAACACGAAGCTTTTCTTGCTATGTGGCAGTAATTGAAGAACTCTGTCAGTGATCGCCTCTGGTGGGAGAACAATTCCCAACTCCGCCAGACGGTTGGAATACCCAGACATTCTGAGCACATGTTCACTGACAGACCCATTCTCCTTCATCTTGCAAGCATAGAACTTATCGGAGGTCTCATACCTCTCGATCCGGGCATTCTTCTCAAAGATAAACTTCAATTCCTAGAACATCTCATATGCTCCATGACGTTCAAAAAGTCTTTGAAGTCCCGGTTCTAAGCCCGACAACATTGCACATTGAACTATTGAGTAATCATCAGAACGTGCCTGCCAGGCGTTCGCAACGTCTGCAGCCTCTACTGGAGCAGGTGGTTCACCGAGCGGTGCATCAAGGACATAAGCCTTTTGGGAAGACGTGAGGATAATCCTCAGATTATGGGCCCAGTCTACAAAGTTACTTCCATCATCTTTCAACTTAGCTTTCTCTAGGAACGCATTGAAATTCAGGGGTGCTACTGCGCGAGCCATTGATCTACAACATAAATTTTGCAAAGACAACTTAGACTATTGTTCAAGATAATGAGTTTAGTTAATCATATTACTTAAAAACTCCCACTCAAATTGACATCCCTCAGGTCATTCGAGTGTCACATGATCCAAATTCACCAACCCAAGTCCGATCATCACGTGAGATGAGGTGGTTTCAATGGTGAACATCTCCATGTTGATCATATCTACTATATGACTCATGTTCGACCTTTCGGTCTCTTGTGTTCCGAGGCCATGTCTATACATGCTAGGCTCGTCAAGCTTAACCCGAGTGTTCCCCATGTGCAACACTGGTTTGCACCTGTTGTATGTGGACGTAGAGTCTATCACATCCGATCATCACGTGGTGTATCGAAACGACGAACTTTCGCAACGGTGCACACTCAGGGAGAACACAATTTTATCTTGAAATTTTAGTGAGGGATCACCTTATAATGCTACCGTCGTCCTAAGCATAATAAGATGCATAAAAGGATTAACATCACATGCAAATCATAAGTGACATGATATGGCCATGATCTTGTGCTTTTGATCTCCATCTCCAAAGCACTGCATTATCTCCATCGTCACCGACATGACACCATGATCTCCATCATCTTGATCTCCATCAACGTGTTGCCATGAGGTTGTCGCGCCAACTATTGCTTCTACAACTATTGCTAACTCATAGCGATAAAGTAAAGCAAAAATGGCGAAAATAAATTAAAGACAACCGTATGGCTCCTGCTGGTTGCCGTACTCATTGTCGGATTTCGGTCTCCGCAAAACCCTTAAGGTTCGAACACAGGGGCGTGTGCAAAGATTCCCCGCAGCTTCGCCCTACCTAGCTCGCTACTCGATGTATATGACGATGAACTCGCACGATGATGAGGAAGAAGATGAACACGGTGGTTTACCCAGGTTCGGGCCGCTGCGAAGCGTAATACCCTACTCCTGCTTTTGGTGGATTGCCTCTCGTGGAGGTATGGTGGATGAACTAGTACAACGTTGGGGAGCCTCGTCAGGGCGCTCCTGAGGGGCTCTCGACCCTCTGTTGGCTTTGCGATGGATCGGTTGGATTCACTGGTCCTCGGATCCCCTCTACGGTGTAACCTAGCCTCTATATATAGCGGTGACCCGGGTCCTCTTCCCTTATCGCAATGGCGGGAAGGGATCCCACAGTGGCCAAATTTGAAGGGGGACAGGAGTACATCCCCGCCCTGTCCAAAGGCGGTCTTCGCCTGCAAAGTATCTGTCGACGACGCAGTGGTGGGCTCGGCGATGACATCCGTCCTGCAGGGCTCGTGGTCGTGCTCTTGTTGCACCGGAATGGAAACCTTTGGGGGATGCTTTGGGAACCCGCGTACGTCCTTGCCCCCTTTGCACCAAAGGGGAAACTGCTCCGCCTGGCGCGCTGATGCTCGCCTGTCCTTCCTTGCTTCACCCTTGACTCCCGAGGCCGGGCTGTGCATAGAGATCTCCGTCGCTCCGGAGGGGGGGCCTGGGGAGGCCCATCCCTTGCCGGTCTTGATGCTGCTCCTCCTCGCGATCCTTGGGTCCTCGCGAGGGCCTTGTCTTGAGTGGGGCTGCGCCTGGTTGTGCTTGGCTGATGAAGTGGGCCATGCCCTGGGCCGCAGGCAGGCAGGTCTGGGTACCACCGTTCCCAGAACGCTGACAGTAGCCCCCGGGCCCAAGGCACGCCCGAGCTGGCTTCTGGGCGAAGCCTTGAGGGCGGCCCGAAGCGCCGCGGGCCCCGAACGCCTGCGGGCCAGGCTTTACACGCGTCGAGCGCCTGGGCGGCGACGCCCCCGCTCCCCGAGGGCATCAGGAACCGCCCCGAGTCAAATTGACGCGACGCCCGTGTGCACCGCCAGCCATCATTGCGCTTCCTTGAATGCTGCTGCTGCTTCGGGTCTCTACTCCTCGGGCCATGCGGATGTGACCCTTCAGTAGCCGCACGCCTCTCGGGACGGGAGGGGGCGCCGGTCGGCCCTTGGTTGTATATAAGCGGCCGAGGGCAAGGAAGCCCTCAACATATCTTCGTATTCCTTGCCTTCCAATCTCCAAGCCACCGTCCTCCCAGTCATGGCTTCAGTGAGGAAGTTTTCCGCCGCCGAGAAGGGGAAGTCCCCCGGGGAGAGTCTTGCCGCTCCGCTGCCCAGGAGGGGCCGCGGTCGTCCCCGGAAGCATGCCGCGACGCCGGCAGTGGTTCCTGGTGGGCGCGGCCATGCCTCTGCGCGGCCCGGGGTCACCATCGGTGGCCGCGGCATGGCGTCGTCCTGCGCGGGCGGCCGCAGCAGACGAGGTGGTGGCGCCCGTGTTGGGAGGTCGGCGGTGGCCACCCGGACGCCACGCCCGCGGCTCCATTCGGCCGACACTGCCCAGGAGTTCATGGTGTGGGCGGAGAGGCCGGAGGCCGCTTGGTTCCAACTCCCGAGCTTCTTCGCGGGTGCGCTGCCGGCCGGAGGGCCTACCGGCCTATGGCTGCAGGCCGACGGCTGCTGCAGCGTGGCGTCGAGGTCACCCCCTGTGGTTACGTGTACCTGAACCGTGGGTGGCAGACGTTTGCCCGCGCCCGTGGCCTGAAGGGGAGGCGCACCCTCCACTTCAAGTACGATGGGGCGGCGACGCTCTTTGTCAAGATCTTCGGGGGGGGGGGGGGCGAGCGCCTGGGGTGCTGCCCGAAAGACGACGGCCGCGGAGATCTTGGAGATGAGCTTGCCCTTCACGACGGGCGGCGCGCCTCCAGCAGCAGCGACACCCCCTCCGAAGGGAGCCCACGCGACAGCAACTATGACGCGCCGCCACGCCGGCGCGCCCGAACTTCGGGGGGTAGCCAGCCACCGCGGCGCCGCTCTTCCGCTCCAGGAGCGTCCGTGCCGGTGTGCCCCTACGGCCCCGTGAAGGAATAGGAGGACACCGACTGAGCGTTGGTACGCCAACGCCGGGGCTCCTGGGGCGGCAGCCCCCGTGGGGGGCTTTCTCACTTTCTTTCTCCTCCTCTTTTCCTGTTCCTGCAATCAAAGAACCAAGGGAGGCCCTGCGGGCGTGTAATGAATTCGGGCGCTTGCCTTTCTTTATCGGTACTTTTGTCATGTGTCCTAGCCTTTGCGTTTTGTTGGTTGAAATCACCTTCCGGTCGTGATTAGGGTACTTAGCTTGACATGCTCGCGGTAGGCTTCAGGGTCGTGGAGGCGTGGCTGTGGCGCCCGGAGAGTCCGGACGTCTTGCGGGCTTCTTCTTCTTATGAGCGAGGTAGGTTGGGAGCCCTTTCGACACTCTGTGTCTGCAGGCCCCAGTCTCGCACATTTCCCTACCACCGTAAGGTACGACCGGATCACCTGGACGCACTTTACGAGGCGAGGCCTCGACACCCTTGACGCCGACCGGATCACCAAGGACGACATCAAGGGGCGAGTGGCTTTACGACCGGTAAGGCTCCTAAGGCGCGATGCTCAGGAGCCCCCTTCGACGCTCAAGCAGCTCTACGTCGGCAGGTCCCAGTCCCGCACATTTCCCCACCACCGTTAGGTACGACCGGATCACCTATACGCACTTCATGAGGCGAGGCCTCGACACCCTTGATGCCGACCGGATCACCAAGGACGACATCAAGGGGGCGAGTGGCTTTATGACCGGTGAGGCTCCTGAGGCGTGATGCTCAGGAGCCCCCTTTGACGCTCAAGCGGCTCCCGAAATTTTGCTTCTTGCCCCGGGAGGGGCGGGCCTCCCGAGGCTCCGAGTTGACGCTCGAGTAGCTCTACGTTGGCAGGTCCCAGTCCCGCACATTTCCCCACCACCGTTAGGTACGACCGGATCACCTGAACGCACTTGACGAGGCGAGGCCTCGACACCCTTGATACCGACCGGATCACCAAGGACGGCATTAAGGGGGCGAGTGGCTTTATGACTGGTAAGGCTCCTGAGGCGTGCTGCTCAGGAGCCCCCTTTGACGCTCAAGCTGTTCCCAAAGAAAAAATTTGTTTCCTGCCCCGGGAGGGGCAGGCCTCCCGAGGTCCCAAGATGGCGCGTCGGGCCGTGAGTGGAGCCCCCGAGCGAGTATGAGGCGGCATGCGCCTGCTGACTCATCCGTGAGTACCACGCGAGGATCCGGGCGCCAATGCCTTGGCGAGGTGCGAGCACCATGCCCCCAGCCCCCGCTCATGGGGTACGAGGGGGAGGGGAGTAGGCGAGTGCTCGACTCGAAGAGAGAGAAACCAACATAGGAAATGTCAATGAAAACAAATCCCTGACACTTTTCTTTAAAACGTGATTTGGAAAAGCCCCGAGTTTTGTTCCAGAAAAGTCGGCAAATCCAAACACCAGAAGAGCAAATAACAGCCACGTCAGGCACCTAGACTAGTCTTCATCTTCGTCTTCCCCCAGCGCTGAGCGTAGGGCATCCACGTTGCATGGGCATAGCCATTGGAGGGCAGTGTTGAGTTGTCCGCCAGCGCGGAGCTGTGGCTTCCACATTGCGTGGGAAGGAACCCCTCCGCGTCCTCGGGGGGCTCCGGGCGTATACAACCCACTCATTATTACGTGAGAGTGTCACGGGTAGAACTTCCGGAGGTGCTGGATGTTCCAGGAATTCTGGATGGGGGCCCCGTCCTGAGTCTCCAGGCGCACGGCGCCAGGCCTGGAGACATGAGCGACCTTGAACGGGCCCTCCCACTTGGGCGAGAGCTTGTGCAAGCCCTCCCTGGAGAGAACCCGCCTCAGGACGAGGTCGCCGACTTCAAGGGTCCTGGAACGGATGTTACGGCAATGGTAGCGCCGTAGCACCTGCTGGTACCTTGCAGCTTGGAGCGAGGCTCGGCGACGTGCCTCCTCCCCCAGCACGAGGTTCGTTCCCCGCGCGGCATCCTGATGCTCCTCGTCAAATGCCAAGACCCAGGGGGATCGGTGCTTGACCTCGTGGGGGAGGACGGCTTCGGCTCCGTAGACGAGGAAGAACGGGGTCTCGCCGGTGGGCTTAGTCGCGGTGGTGCGGATGGACCACAACACTGACTGAAGCTCATCGACCCAACCCCTGCTGCAAGCTTCAAGCTTCTTCTTGAGGCCCCGCAGGACCTCCGCGTTGGCGCGCTCCTCCTGACCGTTGCTCCGTGGATGGGCTACCGAGGCGTAACATATCTGCGTTCCAAGGTTAGCACAATATGTCTTGAAGAGGTTACTTGTGAACTGCAAACCGTTGTCGGTAATGATGCGGTTGGGGACGCCGAATGGGCTTACGAGGCCCTTGATGAACTTGACGTCTGATCCGGTCGGGATGATGCGCACGGGCTCCACCTCCGCCCATTTGGTGAACTTGTCGATGGCGACGTAGAGGTAGCGGTACCCGCCCGCGGCTCGCGGGAAGAGCCCCAGTATGTCCAGCCCCCAGACCGCAAAGGGCCAGGAGAGCGGGATGGTCTGGAGGCCCTGCGCGGCTGGTGAATCTGCTTGGCATGAAACTGGCAGGCCTCGCAAGACTGAACCAGCTTGATGGCGTCGTCAAGCGCCGAGGGCCAGTTGAAGCCTGATCGGAACGCCTTCCCTGCGAGGGTGCGCGACGAGGAGTGATGCCCGCAGTCCCCTCCGTGGATATCGGCTAGTAGCTCGCACCCTTGCTCCTTGGAGATGCACCGCAGCGCGACGTCGTTTGGGCGCCTACGGTACAAGTCGCCGTCTTGCAAACAGTAGGCCGTGGCCTGCCGTGCTACGCGCTCCACGTCTTCTCCCTTCTCCGGTAGCGTGCCGTGAAGTAGGTACGCCTTGAACTCCTGCATCCAGCTGTCGGCCTGAGGCTCCAAGGCCAGGAGCAGTCGGGCTCCAGAGGCCTGGCCACAGTCCGGAGCCCCCGAGGGCGGCGCTGGGGGAAGCTCCAAACTTCGTGGCACCAGGTCTTCTGTGGGTGGCGCCGCGAAGGGTTTGAAGAGCCGCTCCTCAAAGACGCCTGGATCCTGGGGCTCGCGGCGTGAGGCCTTCTTGGCGATGTCATCGGCTTCCTTGTTCGCGCTGCGTGGGATGTGCAGCAACTCCAGGCCCTGAAAACGTTTTTCGATCTTACGTACCTCTTCCAAATACGCCTCCATGTGCTTGTCCTTGGGTGTATACTCTTTGTTGGAGAAGTTGACGAGGAGCTGGGAGTCACCCATGATGGTGAGGCACCGAACCCCCAAGGCCGCCGCCGCCTTGAGGCCGGTGATGAGGCCCTCGTACTCCGCGATGTTGTTGGAGACCTTCTCTCCATGCTAGAAACAGAGCTGCACAGCGTAACTAAGCTTGTCTCCGGTCGGGGAAGTGAGCACAACCCTAGCTCCCGCTCCCTTGCGCGTGAAGGCCCCGTCGAAGTGCATGATCCAACCCTCGGGTGCCTCATCGCCAGGCGTGAGGGACTGGCATCCGTCTAGCCCCCGGTTGGGGGCGTCTGTCCACTACGCCACGAAGTCCGCTAGGGCTGCCCCTTTGATGACCTTGGTCGTGCTGAAATCTATGTTGAAGGCTTGCAGCTCGATGTTCCATTCGGCGACTCTTCCTGCCGCATTGGGGTTGTGCAGGATCTTCTCCAAGGGGTAGGCAGAGACGACCTTGATGGGATGTCCCTGGAAGTAGTGGCGCAGTTTCCTCGAAGCGACGAGAAGCACTAGGAGGAGCTTCTGTTGCATGGGGTAGCGTGAGCGCGCATCCCTTAGCACTGTACTGACGTAGTACACCGGGTGTTCGACGAGGGCGAGGTCCCCTACGGTGTCCTATCCCGCGACGGGCCCAAGAGACCTGGGCACCTCGGGGGCCGTCGGAGCGTCCGGGGCCTCATGAGGGTTGAGCGCTTCAGGGGCCGTCGGAGCGGCCGGGGCCTCATGAGGGTTGAGTGCTTCAGGGGCCGTCGGAGCGGCCGGGGCCTCATGAGGGTTGAGTGCTTCAGGGGCCGTCGGAGCGGCCGGGGCCTCTAGTGCTCCAGCTTGGGGAGAAGCGGGCTCCTTGGGATCCTGCGAGCCCCCTTGCTCCATGCTTGGGGGCTCGCCGGTGCCCGTCTATGTGGCGCGTGTTCCGGCTCGCTCCTCCCTGACTGCCACCAATGCAGCGCTGGCGGAGTGGGGGGTGGCAGCCAGGTACAGCAGCAGGGGCTCCCGGGGGTGAGGCGCCACCATCACCGGCGGGCTCGTGAGGTACTGCTTGAGTTCCTCGAAGGCTTCATCTGCCTCCGGGGTCCATTCGAAAGGGCCCTTCCTTTTCATGATCTTGAAGAACGGCAGGGCCCGCTCGCCGAGCTTGGAGATGAAAGGCCCCAAGGAGGTCACGCACCGCGCTAATTTCTGCATTTCCTTGAGGGTCTGGGGCGCGCTCATCTTGTTTATGGCCTTGATCTTCTCCGGGTTCGCCTCGATCCCCCGGTGCGATACCAGGAAACCGAGCAGCTTGCCCGAGGGGACCCCGAAGACGCACTTATCGGGGTTAAGCTTCAGGTTCACTTCCCTTAGGCTAGCGAATGTCTCCTCCAAGTCCTCGATGAGGGTCTTGGCCGCCCTGGACTTGACCACGATGTCATCGACGTAGGCTTCTGCATTCCTCCTGAGCTGCGGCCCCAGGGCAATGTGCATCAGCCACTGGAAGGTTGCCCCGGCGTTCCGCAGCCCGAAGGGCATGCACGTGTAGCAGAAAACCCCGCACGAGGTGAGGAAGGCCGTCTTCTCGACGTCCTCCACCACCATTTTGATCTGATGGTAGCCCAAGAAGGCGTCCAGGAAGCATAGGAGGTCGCACTCCGCGGTGGAGTCCACGATCTGATCGATGCGTGGTAGCGGGAATGTGTCTTGGGGGTAGGCTTTGTTGAGGCTCGTGAAGTCGACGCACATACGCTCCTTCCCGCACTTCTTCGGGACGACCACCGGGTTGGCCACCCACTCCGGGTAACGCACCTCCCGGATGATCCCGGCCTCCTTCAGCTTGCCGACCTCCTGGGCGATGAACGTCTGCTTCTCCGGAGCTTGGCTCCTTGCCTTTTGCTTTACCGGACGTGCGTTTGGGCACACCATGAGGTGGTGCCCGATCACGTCCCTTGGGACCCCCACCAGGTCGGAGGCGCTCCACGCGAACGCGTCCTTGTTCGCGCGGAGGAAGGCCACCAACGCCTCCTCTTGGTCCTGAGGCAAGTCGGCACCGATGGTGAAGGTAGGGCCAGGGTTTCCTTCGTCCACCGGCACCTGCTTCGTCTTCGCCCGACTCTGGGAGAACAACTTCCTTTTCTTCACCGGCGCGACATCGAGGACACCCCCGGAGTCCTCCATGGCCTGCGCGGCGTCCCCGGCACTGGTGCGCGCCGTGGCCGCCGCTTTGTAGGAGAGCTTGAGCACGTGGGACGCGTCCTTGACATCCCCCACGGCGGTGAGGATGCCGCCGCTCCCGGGCATCTTGACGACGTTGTAGCCTGGGTGCGTTGCTGCCATGAACTGGGCGAGGGCGGGGTAGCCGAGTATCGCGTTGTACGGGAGGTGGATGTGGGCGACGTCGAAGTCGACCTGCTCGGTGCGGAAGTTGGAGCGGGCGCCGAAGGTGACGGGGAGGCGCACCCGCCCCACGGGGACGACGGACGCCCGGCCACCCCAGAGAAAGGCCTCGAAGGCGCGAGTTGGTCACGGGGTAACTGCAGCGCGTCGAAGGCCTCCACGGAGATGATGTTAAGGCCGGCGCCACCGTCTATGAGGGTCCTGGAGACGGCCACGCCGCGTATGGTCGGCGTGCACAACATGGGGAGCGTTCCAGCGGTTGCCGTCGTCTTGGGGTGGTCATCGGGGCCGAAGGTGATGTTGGTTTCCGGCCATGCGCGGTGCAGCGTGGGCTCGGGCCGCGGCCGAACCGCTCCCACGTGGCATAGGAAATGCTTGACATGGCGGCCGAAGGATGGTGCCTGCGACCCGCCGAGGATGCAGGCGACCACGGGGCCGGCCCTGTGCGTCCCGACGCCATCGCGCGCCGGGGGCTGTCCGGCGTCGGGGATCTCGTTCGCCATGGAGTTGCCGAATCGGGGCTCGGCTGTCGTAGCGAGTGGGGAAGCTCTGACACGCGCCTACCTGGCGCGCCAAATGTCGGATTTCGGGCTCCGCAAAACCCTTAAGGTTCGAACACAGGGGCGTGTGTGAAGATTCCCCGCAGCTTCGCCCTACCTAGCTCGCTACTCGATGTATATGATGATGAACTCGCACGATGACGAGGAAGAAGATGAACACGGTGGTTTACCCAGGTTCGGGCCGCTGCGAAGCGTAATACCCTACTCCTGCTTTTGGTGGATTGCCTCTCGTGGAGGTATGGTGGATGAACTAGTACAACATTGGGGAGCCTCATCAGGGCGTTCCTGAGGGGCTCTCGGCCCTCTGTTGGCTTTGCGATGGATCGGGTGGATTGACTGGTCCTCGGATCCCCTCTATGGTGTAACCTAGCCTCTATATATAGCGGTGACCCGGGTCCTCTTCCCTTATCGCAATGGCGGGAAGGGATCCCACAGCGGCCAAATTTGAAGGGGGACATGAGTACATCCCCACCCTGTCCAAAGGCGGTGTTCGCCTGCAAAGTAGCTGTCGACGACGCAGTGGTGGGCTCGGCGATGACATCCGTCCTGCAGGGCTCATGGTCATGGTCTTGTTGCACCGGAATGGAAACCTTTGGGGAATGCTTTGGGAACCCGCGTACGTCCTTGCCCCCTTTGCACCAAAGGGGAAACTGCTCCGCCTGGTGCGCTGGCGCTCGCCTGTCCTTCCTTGCGTCACCCTTGACTCCCGAGGCCGGGCTCTGCATAGAGATCTCCGCCGCTCCGGAGGGGAGCCTGGGGAGGCCTATCCATTGCCGGTCTTGATGCTGCTCCTCCTCGCGAGCCTTGGGTCCTCGCGAGGGCCTTGTCTTGAGTGGGGCTGCGCCTGGTTGTGCTTGGCTGATGAAGTGGGCCATGCCCTGGGCCGCAGGCAGGCAGGTCTGGGTACCCCCGTTCCCAGAACGCCGACACTCATCGACATGCAAGTCATGATAATCTATACAAAACATGATCATCTCATTCATCACATATATCTCATCATGTTTCTGGCCATATCATATCACATCATGCCCTGCAAAAACAAGTTAGACGTCCTCTAACTGTTGTTGCATGTTTTACGTGGCTGCTATGGGTATCTAGCAAGAACGATTCTTACCTACGCAAAACCACAACGGCGATACACAAATTGCTATTCAACCTTCTCAAGGACCGCCTTTGTCAAATCCGATCCAACTAAATTGGGAGAGACAGACACCCGCCAGCCATCTTTATGCAACAAAGTCACATGTCAGTTGATGGAACCGGTCTCTCGTAAGGGTACGAGTAAGGTTGGTCCGGGCCGCTTCATCCCACAATACCAATGAATCAAGAAAAGACCAAGGGAGGAAGCAATCTGAGCATCAACACCCACAAACTCCTTTGTGTTCTACTCGTGATCTCATCTACGCATAGACCTAGCTCATGATGCCACTGTTGGGTAACGTAACATGGGAAACAAAAATTTTCCTACACACACGCAAGATCTATCCATGGTGATAAGCATCTACGAGAGGGAGAGTGGATCTACATACCCTTGTAGATCTCTAAGCGGGAAGCGTTAAGAAACGCGGTTAATGTAGTCAAACGTATTCGCGATCCAAATCGCTAGCCGTCCCGCGATCCAATCACGATCCGTCCCGATCTAGCGCCGAACGGACGGCACCTCCGCGTTCAGCACACGTATAGCTCGATGACGACCTCCGCCTTCTTGATCCAGCAAGAGGGAGCGGATAGATAGATGAGTTCTCCGGCAGCGCGACGGCACGGCGACAGTGGTAGTGGAACTATTCCGGCAGGGCTTCGCCTAAGCACCGCCAAAAACTAAGGGAGACGATCTAGTGGGGAGAGAGGGCTGCACCGTGGCTTAGGGTTCGGTGCGGCTGCCCTCTCTCCCCTCCAATATATATAGGAAGGAGGGGAGAGGCCGGCGCCCCTAGGGTTTCCCCTAGGAGTCGGCCGAAGGAGAGGTGGAGGAGTCCACCTCCAATCCTACTCCAAGTAGGAATCCAATCCTACTTGGATTTCCTTCCCCCACTTGGGGTTTTTCCCTTTTCTCACACCCCAGCTGCATTGGCCATTAGGGGCTGGCTTGCCCAGCCCACTAAGGGCTGGTGCACCACCTCTAAGGCCCATGTGGCCTCCCGGCGTGAGTGGCCCCTCCCGATGGCCCCCCGAAACCCTCCCGACACCCCCAGTACACTACCGGAAGTACCCGAAACTTTTCCGGTGACCAAAACGGGACTTCCTATATATCAATCTTTACCTCCAAACCATTCCGGAGTTCCCCGTGACGTCCGGGATCTCATCCGGGACTCTGAACAATCTTCGGTCACCACCATACATAACTCAATACTACCGAAACGTCACCGAACGTTAAGTGTGCAGACCCTGCGGGTTCGAGAACTATGTAGACATGACCGAGACACCTCTACGGTCAATAACCAATAGCAGGAACTGGATGCCCATATTGGTTCCTACCTATTCTATGAAGATCTTTATCGATTGAACCTCTATGTCAAGGATTCAGTTAATCCCGTATGCTGTTCCCTTTGTTCTTCGGTATGTTACTTGCCCGAGATTCGATCGTCGGTATCTCTGTACCTAGGTCAATCTTGTTACCGGCAAGTCTCTTTACTCGTTTCATAATACAAGATCCCGTGGCTAACACTTTAGTCACTTTGCTTGGAAGGCTTATTGTGATGTTGTATTACCGAGTGGGCCCTGAGATACCTCTCCGTCACATGGAGTAACAAATCCCAGTCTTGATTCATGCCCACTCAACAGACACCTTTGGAGACACCTGTAGAGCATCTTTATAGTCGCCTAGTTATGTTGCGACGTTTGATACACACAAGGTATTCCTCCGATGTCAGTGAGTTACATGATCTTATGGTCATAGGAACAGATACTTGACATGCAGAAAACTATAGCAATAAACTGACACGATCATATGCTACGTTCATAGTTTGGGTCTTGTCCATCACATCATTCTCCTAATGATGTGATCCCATTATCAAATGACATCTCATATCTATGGCTAGGAAACCTTGACCATCTTTGATCAACGAGCTAGTCTACTAGAGGCATACTAGGGACACAATGTTGTCTATGTATCCACACATGCAATTGAGTTTCCAATCAATACAATTATAGCATGGCTAATAAACGATTATCATTGACAAGGAAATATAATAATAACCACTTTATTATTGCCTCTAGGGCATATTTCCGACATTATACTCCCACATCGGTTTGGCCTGGAGTTGGAGCAGGAGGACCCAACGGTTTAGCATGACGTTGATTATGTCAGGGAGATGGAGGTCCTTCTCGATGGACCACCACTTGATCTTCTCGATCAGTGCCTCCACCTGGAGTCCCCCCAGGCAAAGCGTTTCTCCGTCCATGACATGATTTTCCTTGGGAGCCTGGCCGAAAAGGCTGGGACTTCGGTTTGGCCGGGGGCGCGCGGCTTAGTGATGTAAAACCACTCGCGCTGCCATTCCTTTACCGTCTTGATGAAAGTGTCTTAGAATCAGTCATCATTTTGGTTCTTGCTGACCATGGCCCCTCCACACTCTGCCAGATTGGAGCCGCTGGACTTCGGCTTGACCCCGAAGGTCTTCAGCCAAAGGCCGAAGTGCGGTTCGCAGCGGAGGAAGGCCTCATAGACTGTGATGAAGGAGGCGAGGTGAAGAATAGAGTTCGGGGCCATGTGGTGGAAGTCGAGCCCATAATAGAATATCATCCCACGCACGAATGGGTGCAGCAGGAACCCCAGGCCTCGGATGAGGTGGGGAACAAAGACTACCCGCTCCCCTGCGTTCGGAACGGGCACTTGCTGGTTGGCGTCGGGAGCGCGGGCACTGATGGTGGCGGAAAGGTATCCCGTAGCACGCAGCTCCGGGATGGTGTCTTCCGTCATGGAGGAACAACCCCCAGTGCCCTTTGAGGGTATTGGCCATGGCTGGATGGGGGGGCTTGGGTTTGCTAGAAAAGAGGGGTGCGAGATTGAATCTGGGCGCTGGAGCTAGACGAAGCAGCAGGCGGGGGCAATGAGAGCGTGGTTGCTTGCACTGTTCTCTTTTTACTCTTATAGGTTGTTGAAAGGCCAATTGTCCCCCTTACCGTGCTAATAAAAACACCACTCCCGCAAAATATGCCGCTGTGCATATGTGGGGAAACAAAATCTTGATGATATCCCTAAGAAAACGGGCACGATCTCCACCTCAATGGGACGTGGCAATAAAAAAGCTGCCTCGAGCCACAATTTGGGGTAGGCAGTAACTGCTCGACCCGTCGTGGGGTGTGCCGCTTCAATAAAGTTGTCAGGCTAGGTGGCAGTCTTTACACCTACGTGGTCGGTCTTCGAGGTTAGGTTACCCTGCCTCTTCGGGTAAAGTATGAGCTCGGCTAGGTCTTGTTTATAAGATGTCGCTTCTTTTGAGAACGGATCAGGAGTTTGGAAGTCGTGAAGGGGAACTCACATGTCAAGCCAAGGACTTTGGATCCGAGGTTATCTTCATCAAGAAGATCGTCCTTGACATAGAAGACCAGGTCGAGGTCTACTGACGTTGTCCTGGACGGACTAACCTAGTCGTCCCATGCTCCTCGGATTGGACCGATGGGCCCTAATTCTTCTCAAGATGGACTCCGGAAGTTGTACAACGTGGCGATATCAAGACCGCATCTACCGAAGGCTTGATGTATACTCCAAGACTTCTACTGCCGCATCCACACCTAGATGCTGACTTGTAACCCTAGATACCCTACTTGGCTTGTATATAAGCCGTAGGGTTTAGCCCATATAAGGGACATCAACACAATATCATCATTCACCAAGCCCTAGAGTTAGAACACATCTGACGATCTCGAGGTAGATCAACTCTGTACTTGATAGTTCTCCATTGATATAAACAAGAGCAGGACATAGTGTATTACCTCCATCAAGAGGGCCCGAACCTGGGTAAACATCGTCTCTCTGTTCCTTTTACCATCCGTCTAAGATCCACAGCTCATGACCCCTACCTTGAGGTCTGCCGGTTTTTACACCGACAACTTGCAAGCAGCAACTAGGATGAGACAAACTACATGCCTAGTTGCGTGTCAATGATTGACCTGCAATTGGGATGAAAAACAAAAACACATGATCCAGTTGCGAATCGAGGGTGGACTTGCACCTGGGACAACTATGAACTATGAGATCCGTTGAGACTCAAGGGTCAATTTCCAACTAGGATTAAACAAATTACTGATACTTGTGATCTGCGTTGGGTTTTCCGCGAAGAGGAGCGGGTGATGCAGCACATTATAGATAAGTATTTCCCTCAGTGAGAACCAAGGTTATCGAACCAGTAGGAGTAGCACACAATCCCAGTGTTCAGCGACGGTACACAAAGAAGCAAACACTTGCACCCAACGCAGGCAAGAGGGTTGTGAATCCCCTTGGACTCGTTATTTTCAAGCAAATGAAGTGTGTAGATGATGGTTGATAATTGTAAATTGCAAAATAAATAATGGCAGCAAGGTAATGAAAGTTTTTGTAAATATATAAGTGAATAGACCCAGGGGCCATAGTTTTCCCTACTGGCATCTCTCATGTAGTAGGCATACGGTGGGTAAACAAATTACTGTTGGGCATTGATAGAAAAGTGCATAGTAATGCAATATTTATTCACGGCAATGATCATGTGTATATAGGCATCACGTCCATAAGCAAATAGGCCGACTCCTGCCTGCACCTATTACTATTACTCCACGTCAAGAGCGCTTCTATTCTTGCCTCTCTAAGTATCAAGTTCATGACAAACAGAGTAAAGCTTGGAGAACGATGGCATGATGTAGACAAAGAGAATTCAATCAATATGAATTAACCCCATCGTTTTATCCTCAGTGGCAACAATACAAAGACGTGTCTTGTCCCTTTCTGTCACTGGGATATAGAGAACCGCCAGATTGAACCCACTACAACGCACCCCTCTCACTGAAGAAATATCAATCTAGTTGGCCAAACTATTTCAATAGATCAGAGAGATTTATGAAGCTATAATAATCATGGAAATAAGAATCATAATAAAATTCAGAGAAGACTCAAATCTTTTTCATGAATAATCTGAACACAAACCCACAATTCAACAGATCCCAACAAACGCACCGCACAGAGTGATTACATCGAATAGATCACCGTGAAGATGCGATGAACTTTGTATTGAAGATCTAGAGAGAGAGAGAGAGAGAAAGAGAGAATAGCCATCTAGGTACTAACTACGGATCCGTAGGTCTGTGGGGAACTACTCACACATCACCATGGGAGCAGCAAGGTTGATATAGAGGCCCTCCATGATCGATCCCTCCCTCCGACAGGGCACCAGAACATGGCTTCAGATGCGCACACGGCGGAACAGAGAATTGCGGTGGCACAAAAGTGTTTCGGGAGGCTCTCCAAGGTTTTGGGGAAATATTAGAATTTATAAGCCATAGAGGGACGTCGGGAGATGCCAGGAGGGGCCACCACACAAAAGGGCACGACCAGCCCCCTGGGCGGGCCCTGATATGTGGTGCCTCTCTCGTGCAGCCTCAGGTCACCTCTCGAAGCTTCCAGGTCTTCTTTTGGTCCAGAAAAAATCATAAAAAAGTTTCGTGGCAATTGGACTTCGTTTGGTACTATAAACCTAAAAAGCCAAAAACATGTAGAAAACAGCAACTGGCACTGGGCACTGGGTTAATAGGTTAGTGCTCAAGAATAATATGAATTGGCAAATAAATATCCAAAAAGCATCCTAGAATGATAATATTATAGCATGGAACAATAAAAAATTACAGATACGTTGGAGACGTATCATCATCCCCAAGCTTAATTCCTGCTCGTCCTCGAGTAGGTAAATGATAAAAACAAATTTTTTGATGTGACAAGCTACCCAACATGTAATCTATTGAAGGTATGATCATGGAAAAACAATGGATTAATAAACATCAACATAGTAATATTCATAAACATAAGTAACATAATCACCAAGTTTCAAAATATACGATCCTTAAAGAATGTTCATTCATTTTAGGGGTTTTTACATTTGTGCCCCTGGTTCCTTAGTTGTACTCATTCATCCCCATGCCCTTAACTTCTGCTCACTTTTCCCCGCTCCCTTGTCCGAAACCCTCAGAAATGGTCAGAGCGGAGGATGCCGTCGGGTCAATGGTTTGACCATTAACTCTGACGAGTGGGGCCTTGTCAGAACGGCTCCTCCTTTGACCATTCTAATGTGTGGGGCCACATTGAGACACGTCGGATGGGCTTGTCTAAACCTCGAGTTCGAGCCCTATAGCACCGCGCCGCTCCGCCCCCTCCGCCCCCGTGCTCCGCCCCCTCTATCGCCGTCGTGCCCTCCAACCTCTAACCCCATTCCGCCTCCGCCGCCGTTGTGCCCTCCGCCAGATATACCACCACATCCCCATCAGGATTAAGCAGCGATGTCGGGGGAGCAGGCTCTCAAGCCTGTCGATCGTGGAGAGGATTGGGTGGAATCGGCGGCGGATAATTCATGGATTACACCTGGGTAAGCGTCGTTTTCCCCTCTAACTGATTTGATGATTCGCAAATTCGGCCCTTTTTGACCGCTAGTCGCTTGAATCGTTCAAATTTTGCTGAATTGTTCCCGACCTAACAGAACCCCTTATTTGAATCGAATAGGATTGATCCTGCGCTTGCTTTCCGGCTGTCGGTTAGGATGGAAGTTAGTGTGCTGCGCGGTAGAAAACCGCATATGCTTACTGGATTTTTCTATCCGAAGGTGGTAGAAACCAGTATGTCATTCAAAGATTTGCTCGCGACGCTCCGAAATTCTCCATATGGATGGAGCCCTGCCGATGTTGTTGAACTAGAATTTTTCAGCATTACCGAGCAAAAATTTATACCACTAACTTGCGATGAGCATCTGGGATTGCTCTTTTCTTTGAATGCTGAAAGCCGCTTCGGTAAAATCCATATCAAGGTGCTTCAGCCACGCAATGAACGTGAGAAGGGGAAGGGTGTTCAGGAATCTTCTGCCTCTGCTAACGAAGAGCGCCCCGACACTCCTTGTAGGTCGAAACCAAGCAGGGCTAGTGGTTCTGAAAGTCACAATATATCTGTTGTCATTTCTTGTGCCGCTTCTCCTATCGCTGCCGTAGCCGATGTAGTACATGATGGAGAGCCAGACGAAGAGGTGCCTCGACATGATGACGAGGATGAGAATATGTTCCCTGACCTTGTAGATATTGCCAGTAAACAAGCAATGGAAGATGAATCTTAGGAGCAATCTATTAGCCATGCTAGATTTGATGACACTGACGATGAAGAGAGGGAGGAGAACATCGACAACTTAGTTTTAGATGAATCTGATGGTGAGGACATGCCAACAATTGAGTGGAACATGGAAGATCCTCAGCTTGGTGTCGGTACCATATTCCAGTCGATGGTGGACTGTCGTAATGCAGTGACTACATACTGCATTCTCACAAAAAATACATATGTGATGGAAAGGAGTGAGCCATCAAGGTTCACTGTTTGTTGCCCATATGATAGGTGTAGATGGAGGTTGCATGCATCACGTATGTTGAGGAGAAAGTTCATTCAGGTTTGTGTATTTTAGTATATACTGATTCTATTTTCAGATCATTGTGTAATGTTTTCAGATAATATTTTTTTCAGATAAAAAGGAACCCACACCAGCACACTTGTCCACCTGGAGGGGGAGGGGGGAAGGCTAAAACAAAGCTAGCAAAGAGTAGATGGGTGGCAGATGCAATTTTGGATTGGTTGAGAGAAAAACCAACACTTGGTCCAACAAAACTCCAAGGGAAGCTATTTGATAAGTACAAGATTGTTGTACCTTACATGAAGATTTTTTATGGTAAGGAAATAGCTCTTGACAGGATTAATGGCCCTTGGAATGAGAGCTTTCAGTTTCTCTACACATTTAAAGCTGAAGTGGAAGCTGCTAGTCCAGGGAGTGTTGTAGAGATTGAGAAGCATACAGTTCCATACAAAATAAAAGGGAAGTCATTTGAGGAGTGCTTCAGGAGGGCTTTTGTTTGTTTCAAGGCTTGTTGGCAGGGGTTTCTGGATGGTTGCATGCCCTATTTGGCTGTTGATGCAACTGCTTTGAATGGAAGGTGGAGAGGACAACTGGTGGCAGCTTCTGCAGTTGATGGACACAACTGGCTATTCCCAGTTGCATTTGGTGTGGTGGAGGCAGAGTCCAAGGAAAGTCGGGTCTGGTTTCTGCAACAGTTGTGCAACCTTATAGGTACACCCCCAGGTTTAGCTATACACACAAATATCACCGAATGGGCTACAAAATAACAAATAAAAGTAGCAAGCATAACATAGATATATAAATAAGGTAAGGTAAGTAGAAAGCGTAACATAGTTCTTACATAAAATACTATCTAACACGACATAGGTAAATAGTTCACGTTACACCCAATGACATAACATAGAAATATATAAAAAAGCCCTAGGGTCTAACACCCTAGGGAAAGACAAGCTTCTCCGCGCCTCCGCTTCACTGCTCCGCCTCCCTGCCGTTCTCGCCGAGGTGGTAGGGGAGGCTGTGGATGACGTTGCAGTTGGAGAAGATCCTATCGACATCCATGAAGATGTTGTAGGTTGTGAATGCGATGAGCTCGCACCCACACCAAAACACCTTGCCGAGCAGGTGGAACGCATCAAACCTGTTGTGGAAGTTGACGATGAGCCCTGACGGCAGAGAGCTAGAGTTTGGATGCAGTTCCTCCAGTCGGAACATCACCGGCAAGCCCGCCGGGAGGTTGGCGAAGCCCGCACGGAGGAACCACTCGGCCAAATCCCAGCCAGCCCTCCAGCCTGAGATCGTCCACACGCGGAGCGTTTTCTCCACGACGACGCCGACGGGGTACCGCATCTCCGGCCTGACTGGTGGCATCTGGAAGGTGGGGCCGTAGTACTCCATCTTCACCTGGCTTGGAGAGTGCTCTGGATTTGGGTGAAGAAGAGAAGGGGAGCGGCGCAAATGGATGTGTGGAGAATAGTTGGAGGGGTGGGTTGTTTAAATAAGGGCATCGGCCGCATGTTGCTACGTTCAAACGCCGCGCGTCGATCGGTATGCCCTAGACTTTAATTACTACGCTGAATTGATGCCGTGGGTGTTAAAGGCTGAAACGATGTGAACTAGTATGAATCGATCGAGGAGACACGTGCGAGAAGAGACAAACCAGCGGTAGCGACCGTCTCTGTGTCCATGGCGGCTCACAGGAAGGCTGCGTCAGTGGGGCATCGTGGCGGCGCGCATCGGCGCATGCAGGCAGGCCAGCTGGATCATGCCGCACATGCATAACAGGCTTATCGTGGTGGCATGCATCAGTGCATGCATGCAGGTGTTTCATGCAATGGCCCAACAGTCCAACGAAACCACGGCCCATCGGTCCAACCAGCTCCACCGTTCAACACGGCCCCACTTGGCAGGTCCAACGAGCGACACAGTCCAGCGGGTCCCCACTCGTCAGCAGTTAACGGTCAAACCATTGACCCGACGGCATCCTCCGTTGTGACCATTCGTGAGGGTTTCAGACTAGGGAGTGTGGAAAAGTGAGCAAAAGTTAAGGACGTGGGGATGAATGAGTACAACTAAGGAACCAGGGGCACAAGAATAGAAAACCCTTCATTTTATCATATTAGCATGGCATGGCTTCGTCTTCACCACATAAATACAAATGTCAAGCACCACGATGTCAAGTCAGGCAATTGGATCGTACTTTTCAATGCGCTTCAGCTTTTTATTACTCACACAATATATGAGCGTGAACCATGGATATAGCATAAAGGTGGAACAGAATGTGGTTGTAGGTTTCAAAGTGGTCAAAGCAGAGAAGAAAGTCTCACATCAACTAGGCGTATCAATGGGGTATGGAGATGCCCATCAATAGATATCAATGCGATGAGTAGGGATTGCCATGCAACGGATGCACTAGAGCTATAAGTGTATGCAAGCTCAACTGAAGCTAAGTGGGTGTGCATCCAACTTGCTTGCTCATGAAGACCTCGGGCATTTGAGGAAGCCCGTCATCGGAATATACAAGGCAAGTTCTATAATGAAAAATTCCCATTAGCATATGAAAGTGACAAAACAAGAGACTCTCTCTATATGAAGAAGATGGTGCCACTTTGAGGCACAAGTGTGGAAAAAGAGGTAGTAGCATTGTCCCTTCTCTCTTTTCTCTCATTTATTTTTTTATTTTTTCTTTTTCTTTTTCTTTTTCTCTTTTTTCTCTCTTTTTTTGTTTTTTATTTATCTCTCTTTTTTTTTCCGTCCGGAGTCTCATCCCAACTTGTGGGGGAATCATTGTCTCCATCATCCTTTCATCACTGAGATAGTGCCCTAATAATGATGATCATCACAATTTTATTTACTTACAACCGAACGTAAAAAACTATAGCATGACTCTATATGAATGCCTCTGGCAGTGTACCAGGATGTGCAATGATCAAGTGTAACATGTATAAAAATTGAGGAATGGTGGATTTGCCACAAATACTATGTCAGCTTATATGATCATGCAAAGCAATATGACAATGAAAGTACTAGTCATATGATGTAACAGTGGAAGTTGCATGGCAATATATCTCGGAATGGCTATGGAAATGCCATAATAGGTAGGTATGGTGGCTATTTTGAGGAAGATATAATGAGGCTTATGTGCAACAGAGCGTATCATGTCACGGGGTTTGGATGCATCGGCGTAGGTTGCACCGATCCTCGAGGTGAAAATGGGCAATGCACGGTACCGAAGAGGCTAGCAAATATGAGGTGGTGAGAGTGTGTACATCCATGGATTCACATTAGTCATAAAGAACTCATATACTTATTGCAAGGTTTTATTAGCTCTCTCGAAGAAAAGTACTACTCGCATGCATCTAGGGAGGAGGTTGGGAGGAGTTAACCATTGAGCGCCTCCGACTTAAACAACACTAGGATTTCAACGAGGAATAAGAATGCTCACACATCCTCACCATGTCATACAAAATATTTAGATGAACAACAACTTCACACCCTCTAATTTATGATATTCTTATGAACCAATGATCATGCACTCATGCCCTTTCACATTACCACATTAATATCATTAACTCAAAATTTCTCTTTTATGTGCTACATGTGGTTTTGATTATGCACTCATTGAATACCTATTATTTTTGGACTAGTATTATAACCCATGCAAATTACCTTCACTATTTATTAACTCTCAAACAAATATAAGTAAATAATGAGAGTGCAATTATTTCTTTAAAATCTATACGCCACCGTGTTGTAAAAGATATAAGTGAAGTACTAGAGCAACTGCTTAGCTCAAAAGATATAAGTGAAGCACAAACAGTATTCTAAAAAATCATGGTGATCTTGTGTATCTATCAAGTGGGTGTGTCCAGCAAACAATGATTGTGGAAAACTAAATCAAAAGCAGACGACGCTCCAAGCAAATGAATAAAAATATAGCTCCAAGTGACATACCGATGGATTGAGACGAAAGAGGGGATGCCTTCCGGGGCACCCCCAAGCTTAGATGCTTGAGTCTTCCTAGAATATTACCTAGGGGTGACTTGGGCATCCCAAAGATTAGGCTTTTTACTCTCCTTATTCCTTCATCCATCGTGATAGCATCCAAAATTAGAAAACTTCAGCACACAAAACTCAACAGAAACCTTCGCCAGATCCGTTAATATAGTAGACATATCAAATACTTTAGGTACTGTTATAAATTTATTCTTATTTTATTATTGCATAAGGTACTGTATTCTAACTTCTCCATGGCTTATACCCCCCGATACAATCCATAGCATCATCAAAACAAGCAAACTATGCAAGCAAAAACAGAATCTGTCTAAAACAGAACAGTCTGTAATGATCTGTAGAGAACCTAACATAGGAAAACCTGAGGAAGTTGTATAGAAATAATATGTAAAAATTTCATATCAAAAAGACGTTTCAGTATAATCAGATAAATTCTGCACTGGACGCTAAAGTTTCTGTTTTTGCACCATATCAATTCTACTCATCATGCAAGTCATCCCAAAGACTTTACTTAGCACAAACACTAAATTAAACATAAAAACACAATCATTACAGAGTCAATAATCATGTTATAAAAAACAACCAGAAAGTAAAAACGAAAATTTAAAGATAACTATTGGGTTGCCTCCCAAGTAGCGCTATTGTTTTACGCCCCTAGCTAGGCATAATGCATAGTTTCAAGTGTTGTCATCTTTGACACTCCATCCATAATAGCCCTCATTATAGATTCATAATGTGGTTTAATTCTGTTCCTATGGAAGTGTTCCATCCCTTTCTTTAATGGAAATTGGAACCTTATGTGTCCCTCTTTCATACCAATAATTGTACCGATAGTTCGTAAGAAAGGTCTTCCAAGTATTATTGGACAAGTTGGATTGCATTCAATATCAAGCACAATGAAATCTACAGACACATAATTTCTATTTGCAATAATAAGCACATCATTTATTTTACCCAAAGGTTTCTTGATAGTAGAATCCGCAAGATGCAAGTTAAGGGAACAATCTTGAATATTGGTGAGACCAAGCACATCACAAAGAGATTTAGGTATTGTCGAAACACTAGCACCAAGGTCACACAAATCATTGCATTCATATTATTTCTGTTTCATTTTGATAGTAGGGTCCCATTAATCATGCAACTTTCTAGGAATAGAAACTTCTAGGTCAAGTTTCTCATCATAAGCTTTTATCATTGCTTCCACTATATGTTGAGTAAAAGCTTTATTTTGTTCATAAGCATTGGGTGAGCTAATAATAGATTGCAACAAGGAAATACATTCTACTAAAGACCAACTTTCATAATTAAAGTCCTTGTAATCCAAGATAGTGGGCACATCACTAGTTAAAGTTTTGACCTCTCCAAACCCACTTTTTTCAATTTTATCATTAGGATCATTACCCTCCAAGCAAATGGGACGCCTTCTAGCTATGGTTGACTCATATCCAGTCCCTTTATCATTTATTTTCAGATTAGTACAGAAAGATTCAATATGATAAGTACCAATCATTTTAAGATCTTCATCACGTTTCCGGTAAAAACCGGATGGAAGAGCTTTTTCTAAGAATTCTCGCTTAGCTTTCAACTTAGCGGTCCTCTCCTTACTTTCATTAATAGATATTTGGATAGATTTAATAGACTCATTAAAATCATTCTTGGGTGGCAAAGTTTTGTTTTTAAGAGTTTCCACGTCAAGAGCAATTCTATACATGTTTTTAGCCAAATCAACAACTTTATGCAACTTTTCTTCTACCATAGTATTAAAAATATTTTGAGAACTAATAAATTCTTTAATGGTGTTCTCAAGATCATAGGATATCCTATTATTATTTGTAGAAGAATCCATAAGAATTGCCATAATTATTATAGGAATTACTGGGATACGGTCTAGCATTGAAATTTCCTCTGTAAGCATTGTTGTTGAAATTGTTTCGCGAGATAATGTTCACATCAATAGCATGATCATTTTGTTCATCAAGGTAGACAAAGGCACATCATTGGGATCAACATGAGCATTTTTACTAGCAACCATTTTCATAAGAGCATCCACTTTTTCACTCAAAGTAGTGATTTCTTCGACAGAATTTACCTTCTTACCAGTTGGAGCTCTTTTGATATATGAGAGTAGTTTGTCATGATGTTGCCTAGAAGTTTGGTGGCCTCTCCTAATGTCACCGCCATGAAGGTACCACCTGCAGGAGAATCTAGAAGATTTCTAGACACAAAGTTTAGTCCAGCATAGAAATTTTGGATAATCATCCACAAGTTTAAACCATGAGTAGGGAAATTTCTAATCATCAATTTCATCCTCTCCCAAGCTTGTGCAACATGTTCTTGATCATGTTGCTTAAAATGCATAATTTGATTTCTAAGGGAGATGATCTTAGCAGGAGGAAAATACTTGGCAATAAAAGCATCTTTACACTTATCCCGTGTTCCAATACTATTACGTGGTAAAGATGAAAACCAAGCCTTAGATTTATCTCGTACTGAAAAAGGAAATAATTTTAATTTGACCACATCATTATCTATATCCTTTTTCTTTTGCATATCACATAATTCAACAAAGGTATTAAGATGAGCAGCGGGATCCTCATTAGAACTTCCCGAAAATTGTTCTTTCATCACAAGATTCAGCAATGCAACATTAATATCATAAAACTCCGCACTAGTGGCGGGTGGTGTAGGAGTACTAATAAAATCACTATTATTAGTATTTGAGAAGTCACACAACTTAGCAGTACTTGAGACATGGTGACCGAACAAGCAAAGTATCAAGCAGAACAAGTAAACTAGCAAGCAAAGAAGTAAACTAGTAACTAGCAAAGATAAATATTTTTGTATTTTAGATTTTTATGAAGCAAGCAAAATATAACAGCAAATAAAAAGTAGAACAAGTGAATGATAATTTGTGCGAATGTACTTGGTAGTAGGTTGGTGATATTCCCCGTCAAAGGTGCCAGAAATCCTTCCTGGTACTTGTGATCTGCGTTGGGTTTTCCGAGAAGAGGAGCGGGTGATGCAACACTATATAAATAAGTATTTCTCCCAGTGAGAACCAAGGTTATCGAACCAATAGGAGTAGCACACAACCCCCGTCTTCAGTGACTGCACACAAAGATGCAAACACTTGCACCCAACGTGGGCAAGAGGGTTGTCAATCCCCTTGGACTCGTTATTTGCAAGCAAATGAATTGTGTAGATAATAGTTGATAATTGTAAATTGAAAAATAAATAAAATATGAATAATGGCAGCAATTCAATGAAAGCTTTTGTAAATATATGGGAATAGACCCGGGGGCCATAGTTTTCCCTAGTGGCATCTCACATGTAGTAGGCATACGGTGGGTAAACAAATTACTGTTGGAAAATTGATAGAAAAGCGCACAGTTATGCAATATTTATTCACGACAATGATCATGTGTATATAGGCATCACGTCCATAAACAAATAGGCCAACTCCTGCCTGCACCTATTACTATTACTCCACGTCGAGAGTGCTTCTATGCTTGCCTCTCTAAGTATTAAGTTCATGACAAACAGAGTAATGCTTGGAGAACGATGACATGATGTAGACAAAGAGAATTCAATCAATATGAATTAACCCCATCGTTTTATCCTTAGTGGAAACAATACAAAGACGTGTCTTGTCCCTTTCTGTTGGGGATATGACCCCGTGGCGAGACCCGCCCAGGAGGGGCCGGGTCATGAGGTTGGCGGCTTAGCAGTAAGGCCTAAGCAGGCTGAAAGGTCAGGACAAGGTCGGGAAGTGACTTGCCAGATGGGCCTGGAAGAGGCCTAGAGCCGAAAGGCTATGTGTGACCCGGGGGCGTAAGCCGTCGGGGGATAGTTTGCCATACAAGGCAAGGATAGTTAGAGATAAGGTCGGTTACCAGATGTAACCTGGCCCGGACTCTTGTAAGCCTAGGGCCTCGACCTGTGTATATAAAGGCGGGTTCCCTGGGCGGCTTAAGATACGAAACCTCTGATCGAGTACTAGGTCAAGCGAATCTGCCCCCTTGTAATCGACATCCAATCAATACAAATCAAAGCAGGACGTAGGCTATTACCTCCTTCGAGAGGGGCCGAACCTGGGTAAACCTGTGTATTTCGTCCCAATCAACCCCTTCGAGTTAACCAACGTAGCGATGGCTTCACCCCTAAGTCCTTCCACTAGGACATCTGCCGTGACAAAACCACGACAGTTGGTGCCCACCGTGGGGCAGATGCTCGGTGGTTTGGAGTACTCGAAGGGCTCTCTCCCAGGGATCGAGGGATATGTCGTTGGCAGGATGACCAAGAGTCGCCGCGGCAAGCTCTACATCGACGACGTTGGCAGGGGCCCCGAGGCCGACTCAATCGAGTACGGGCATCGGGTCCCCTTCGGCGGAATTCATGTTTTCATCGGGAAGATCGGCGGATCTAAACCCGGGCTGGACACCTGCTCCAACCTCGTCGAGTCGGCCCGGCACGCGCAACCCGCCCGGATCAACCCAGGCCGGAAGCACATCTTTGTCGGCTTTATCCAAGGCACGGAGGTTGAGGAAGGCTCTATGTCGCGAGAGGAAACCCTCGTCTGCTCCGAGGATGGATCCTCGAGCGGAGAGGCGGAATCAATCTACCAGCTTCATAACGGCGGGCTTGGGGGCTACTTTGAGGGTTACCATAACCCGGAGCCCTATGAGCCGCCGAGCCACGCCGCCGTCTTCATGGCTGAATCGGCACCGGCTTCTGGCAGCTTGGCGGCTGGGACAGTGGCCGCTGGCGCAATAGGATCCGGGTCAACCGGGCCGCCGACTCAAGTTTTGCTGGATCTGGTGAATGAACTTACAACTCTGATGGGAACCGAGGTCACAGCGGAAAACCGGGCAACCCGTAACACGGAGATCATGAGGTTGAAGGACCAGATGACCAGTGCCCAGGAGGAAATCAACACGTTGTAGGCTCAGATGAATGTTGAGTCGGAGCGTGTCAGGGCTGAAGCTTTTCGCCTTAATCTGGATCAACAAGCCTCAGAAGCAGTTCTTCGGATGAGGCATCGGCCCGCCTGCCAGATCAGTATGAGCCCAGAAATCTTTTTAACACGCCGGGGGAAGGACAGAACGTGCCTCTGACCATGACTCGAACGGCGGAAGTGTGTGGGAATAGGACGGCGACTCAGCGTCGACAGCCAGACCCGCCCCGCAGGAATCAGACCCCGCCGTAGCATTTCCCGACACCACCTGGTCATTACTCTAACACGGTGGAGAACATGATAACGGCGGCTGCCAGGCTCAATGCGCTCCCCGTTTCTGAAGGGACACCTTTCGCCGAAGAGGCAAGGAATGCCATTGGGTACTTGCAGACAGCGGTGGCTCAACAGGAGAAGTATGCTTACAGCCAGAGTCATGTGCACTCAACCCCCATCCCAAGCCGTAGTTATAGCCGGCGTTTGGAGTCACTGGCGGTCTCCAACAGTGAGCGGCGTCGAAACCCACCCCGTGATGACCCACCCGTCATCGATGCTCAGGCGATCGTGGATAACGCTAGAGCTCAGCGGGAGGCGGCGGCTGCAGCAGCTTATCAAGACCCGCCCCCGATGACCCCCTCAGTTTCGGTGGGAGCCGGAGTTACTTCCAGGGCTGTTGGAGTGACGTGTTTAGTGCCGGCTCTACGGAACGAGCGCCTACCGAAGGATTTTAAGGGTCCGCGCAAAGTGCCTAATTATACAGCTGATCTGCCTCCAGAAGCCTGGATCGAGAGTTATGAGCTAGCCATGGAGATGTTGGATGTTAGTGATGCAGTCTGTGCCAAGTACTTCATCATGATGCTGGAAGGACCGGCTCGTACGTGGCTAAAGGGTTTGCCACCCTAATTCCTGTGCCGAGTTGAAGGCGAAATTCTTCAAGAATTTTCAAGGAACGTGCAAGTAGCCTATGACGATTGTGGATTTGGATCATTGCGTGCAGCGTGAAGATGAGTCGGCCCACCATTGGGTCCGGCTGGTTTCAACCATTATCTACTCGTCTGATAATATCACGGCGGCTCAGGCGGTTTTGATTCTGGAGAAGACTTGTCACTTTTTGCCCCTTAAGCAGAAGCTTGGATAGCTCAAACGTTCTTGCCAGGACATGGGGGAGCTCATGGCGGCTCTCACCAAATATGCAGACTCTGACAGCACGAAGGATCCTGGGTCTGATGATGAGAAATCGGCTAAGGGAAAGAAGAATGGCAACGGCAAGGGTCAGTAGCCGAACGGGGCAGAAATAACAATCCAGGCAATGGCGGTAAACGGAAGCATCCAGATGGAGGTTCAGATCTGGTAGCCAATACTAATGCTGGGAACAACCGTGGCAAGGGGAACGGTAAACCGCCTTTCGGTAAAAATAAGCCTTTCAACATGGAAGCAATGCTTAATGACCCCTGCCCGAAGCATAGCCTGCCCAATAAGCCCTCCACTCATGCTTGGAAGGATTGCTATATCATGTGG
Source organism: Elymus sibiricus (assembly GCA_039707655.1). Taxonomy (NCBI): domain Eukaryota; kingdom Viridiplantae; phylum Streptophyta; class Magnoliopsida; order Poales; family Poaceae; genus Elymus; species Elymus sibiricus. Next base: position 118,722,952 of record CM077667.1, read on the forward strand.
GAGTTTCGGAATTACAGCCTTAACCAACACCACGGTAACGGCAATGGACCGCCCGGCGGGTCAGGGTCCGGCTCTCATGGGTCCTTCTTCGGCGCAGGCAGCTCAAACTCTGGTTATCAAGGCCAAGGTAACCATGGAGGTCATAATCAGCAGTCTGGCAATGGTGGTCAGCAGCAAAGTAATCAATCAGGGTATCAGAGTAACCCAAAGCAGCTTAATGGAGGCCAGTATCACGTCTTTACAACGAGCCTTGATAAGCGTGATCAGAAGCTGCGCAAGCGGGCGGTTAACGCAGCCATGCCGGGTCTTCCATAATACTTAAAGTGGTCTGAGCACACGATATCATGGAGTCCAGAGGATCACCTGCCACGAGTTGATAACCCGAGGAATTTGGCCCTTGTGGTAGCCCCTCAGGTAGGAGGCTACATGCTCACCAAAGTACTGATGGACGGTGGCAGCAACATCAACATCCTTTACTATGACACCTTCCGCGAATGAACCTGGTTGACAAGGATCTCAAGCCATCGTCTATAGTTTTTCATGGTGTGGTACCAGGCAAATCGGCTTACCCAGTTGGAAAAATTTCCCTTGAGGTAGCTTTTGGTGGTGAGTTCAACTATAGGGTGGAGACCTTATGGTTTGAGGTGGTTAAAATAAAGAGCCCATATCATGCTCTGTTTAGACGGCCGGCTTATGCCAAGTTCATTGCCCGGCCTTGTTATGTGTACTTGCAGCTCAAGATGCCTGGTCTAAAGGGAACGATTATAGTGCATGGTGATCCGAAGATTGCTCTTGAGTGCGAGGAAGGTGATGCTGCGTACGCGGAGTCAAGTAGTGCTGAGGCAAAGTTAAAGTTTTACAAAGACAATGTTGACCCGGCGGACATGACCCCGCTGAAAAAGCCCAGCACGGAATCTGACCCGCCCCTGAAGTTTGTGGCAGAAGATACCAAGTTGGTGGATTTTGTTCCTGGCGACTCATCGCAGTAGTTCACTATTGGGGCCAATATGGACCCCAAATAGGAAAGCGCGCTCATCGAATTCATCCGTGAGAATCGGGACATCTTTGCATGGAAGCCTTCTGACATGCCGGTTGTATCGAGAGAATTCGCTGAGCACCATCTTAATTTGGATCCAAAGTTTAAGCCGGTCAAACAGTTCCTCCGTCGCTTCAATGAAGAGCGGCGTAAAGCTATTGCGGAAGAAGTAGCCCGGCTCTTAGCAGCTGGGTTTATTGTGGAGGTTCTTCACCCGGAGTGGTTGGCTAACCCCGTGCTCGTACTCAAGAAGAATGGCACGTGGCGCATGTGTGTTGATTACACAGATCTCAACAAGGCGTGTCCGGTTGATCCGTTTGCTCTCCCCCGTATCGACCAGATCATTGATGCAACAGCGGGTTGTGAGAGCTTATGCTTCCTGGATGCTTATTCGGGTTATCATCAGATCAAGATGGCAGTCAAAGACCAAGATAAGTCGTCTTTTATCACACCTTCTGGAGCTTTCTGCTACGTGTCTATGCCTTTTGGACTCAAAGGTGCGCAGGCGACTTATCAACGCTGTGTGCAGAACTGTCTTCATAGTCAAATTGGGCGCAATGTTCACGCTTATGTGGATGATATTGTGGTCAAGTCCAGGAAGAAGGAGACTCTGCTAGATGATTTGAAGGAAACTTTTGATAACCTGCGGGTTTACAAGATGATGCTTAACCCGGCTAAGTGTGTGTTTGGTGTGCCTGCATGCAAGCTCCTGGGCTTTTTGGTCTCCGAGCGGGGCATTGAGGCTAACCCGGATAAGATAAAGGCCATCACCTCTTTGTCTAAGCCGGCATGCGTTAATGATGTCCAGCGCTTGGCGGGTCGTATTGCCGCTTTAAGCCGGTTCATAAGCCGCCTGGGTGAGAAAGCTATTCCTTTGTATTAGATGATGAAGAAGACAGATGACTTTGTCTGGAGTGACGCTGCCAATGACGCGTTTGAGGCGCTCAAAAAGCAGCTGGTTGAGCCGCCCATTTTGGCTACTCCCGTGGAAAAAGAGCCTTTGCTCCCGTACGTGGCGGCTAATAATAAAGCCGTCAGTGCTGCAGTTGTTGTGGAACGCAAGGAGGCAGGCAAGGAGTATCCAGTCCAGTGGCCGGTTTATTACGTCAGTGAGGTTTTGACAGAGTCCAAGCAACGATACCCGCATTGGCAAAAGCTGGTGTTTGGAGTATTCATGGCGAATCGCAAGCTGAAGCATTATTTCCTTGGGCATCCAATCACGGTGGTCAGCTCTTCCCCTTTGGGAGATATCATTCAAAATAGAGAAGCCACCGGCAGGATTGCTAAATGGGCAATTGAGCTCGGGCCTCTTAATCTGAAGTATGTACCTCGGACAGCTGTTAAGTCTCAAGCCCTGGTGGATTTTATGAATGACTGGACAGAATGTCAAGCACCCGAGGAGAAGCCGGACAACACGTATTGGACGATTCATTTTGATGGATCCAGACAATTGGAAGGCTCGGGGGCTGGAGTTGTTTTAACTTCCCCACGAGGTGATAAGTTTTGTTATGTTTTGAGGCTAATGTTTCCTTGTACTAACAATGCAGCTGAGTATGAAGCCTTGCTTCATGGGCTCCGTGTGGCCAAGGATATGAATTTGAGCCGGGTTAGATGCCTCGGCGACTCAGACCTGGTGGCTCAGCAAGTTTCTGGCACGTGGGATTATAAGTACCCCCGTATGGCGGCTTATCGCCAGGCGGTTGATGTCATTGCTGGTCATTTCAAGGGCTATCAGGTGGATCATATTGATCGTCGGAAGAATGAGGCGGCTGATGCATTATCAAGACTAGGGTCTCAGCGTAAGCCGGTGCCACCCAATGTGTTTCTGGACGTACTGCATCACCCGTCGGTTAAGTTACCTTCTGAGGAGGATCTTTGGTGGCTGCTCTGCGTGCTATCCCTGATTGGACGCTGCCTTACCTGGCATATTTGACTCGGGGTGAGCTACCAGAGGACAAGACTTTGCCACAGAAACTCATAAGGCGGTCTAAATCCATGACTATTGTCAATGGTGAGTTGCACAGATGCAGCGTGACTGGCGTTTTTCAGCGGTGCGTTTCTCCGGAAGAGGGCCTTGAAATTTTGCAAGAAATACATGATTGCGATTGTGGTCATCACGCCGGGTCAAAATCCTTGGTGGCAAAAGCTTTTCGACGCGGTTTTTACTGGTTGACAGCTCATGTAGATGCGGAGAAATTGGTTAGAAAATGTGATGGGTGTCAAAAATTTGGGCGACGTGCCCATGTGCCGGCTTAGGAGTTGCGGATGATTCCAATCGCCTGGCCGTTTGCAGTCTGGGGACTTGATATGGTTGGACCGTTCAAAAGGTCTAAAGATAAGAAAACCCACCTCTTGGTGGCGGTTGACAAGTTTACTAAGTGGGTGGAAGCAGAGCCGGTCAGTAAGTGTGATGTAGCAACCGCAGTTCAGTTCGTCAAAAGGCTGATTTTCCGGTTTGGTTACCCTCATAGTATCATTACTAATAATGGTATAAATTTGTCCAAGGGGGCTATGAAAGAGTTGTGTGACAGTGAACACATCCGCCTTGATGTCTCCTCTGTGGCTCATCCACAATCTAATGGTCAAGCAGAGCGTGCTAACCAGGAAATTTTGAGAGGGATAAAACCCCGGCTTATCGTTCCTTTGGAGCGAACACCGGGTTGTTGGGTGGAAGAGTTACCTTCAGTTCTTTGGAGCATCAGAACCACCCCCAACAGGTCAACAGGCTACACGCCTTTCTTCATGGTTTATGGCGCAAAAGCTGTTCTCCCCAGTGATATCCGTCATGACTCACCCAGGGTGGCGGCTTACGTTGAAACTGATAATGAGACGGCGCGTCAAGACGCTTTGGATGCCCTGGATGAAGAACGGGATCTTGCAGCAGCACAGTCGGCGATTTACCAGCAAGATCTGCGTCGTTATCATAGCCGCAGAGTCAAGACCCGGACGTTCCAAGAAGGCAACTTAGTGCTCCGGCTGATTCAAGACCAGTCAGATATGCATAAGTTGTCACCTCCCTGGGAAGGACCTTTTGTGATTAGCAGAAATATCAACAATGGTTCCTATTATCTCATTGATATACGGGAGAGCGACAAATCATGCACTTCTGGGGAGCAGACTGCCAGGCCGTGGAACATTGCTCATCTTTGGCCTTATTACACTTGAGTCACCGACTCTTATCAATGTACATACTTCTGTCATTGTATATACCACTTTTTAAAATATAATAAAGCCGACAACCCTATAATTGGAACCTCTGCCGTTTTTTCCTGCACCAAGTTTTGTGCAAAGAGTTGATTCATCATAAGGTCACTTGGGGGCTTCCAACCCACTGGGTTTAGCTTTCATACCCTCTTGACCGGCTTTATATGCCATATTTGAGTTAAACCTGCATGTTTGGAACTTGCTACTCTGCCAGGTGACCCGCCGAACGTTTGTCAATCAATCTTTTTTAAGACCCTGAACTTGTCAAAGTTAAACCGGCGGTTTATGTTACGTGAGAGCCGACTTACAGAGAGCGAGGATAAACTCACCTATCTGTCGTAGTCTCTCCGCTATGTGGCCCGTTCGTACTCTTAATAGTCAATCTTTTTTAAAGACCCTGAACTGGTTAAGGTTAAAACGACGGATTTATGTCACGTGAGAGCCGTCTTATGTGATTTTAGGCACTCATGCCTAGCTTCTTGCAAGCAAAAAATTGAGTTTTTTCAAAAATATTAGAGTTGATCTCTTTTGGCTGTGCCTTTAAAGCCGCCTCAATTATACAACACATATTTTCTGCTTGTTATTTTGCAGGAGTTTTTCATGATAAGATTCTAAGTTTCTGGGGAATCCCGGCTTAGCATTGCTCATGGAGTATAACCCGCCAGTGGGAATCGATGAATTCATACTGAGGCATCTAGTCATGTCAAGACATTCATACTGGAAAAGTTTTGAACTGCCGGTATATGAGTTGAAGAAGCTAAAAAAAAGTGCACGAAGGCACATCACATACAATCAAGTTTTTCCTACAGCTATTACAAGGCCTCAGAGGACCCTAAATGTGGGACTCAAGTTTTTTCACAAGATATAACCCGGCGGCTCAGCTTTTCCCGGGTTAACATCATTGGGGACCGGCTCTTCGCCTAGCTCGTCGACGGGTCATCCTGCGCCAGGTCTTCGCTCTCCTAGACCTGAAGGTTGTCCACATCCCAGTTGCAGTTGAGTCAAGCTTCAAATTCAGCTTCGTCATGCAAGATTGGAGACGGGTCAACGTCAGGGGCAAAGATGTGCTTACGCCGTTGGGGAGTCAGATCTTTTGGCTCAAATGTGGGCGCCCGGACTCGCGTGTTGTTGTCGTCGTAAGCCGCCTAGTACGTTGTCAAATCAGCTTCTGTGGCTAACCGGCTGGCCAACACTCGAGACGCTCTGAAGCAACGGGCGTAATCATCTTGAGTGAATTCTGACCCGTCGGCCTTGAGCTACGGGAAGCCTCCCATCATTTCTTCCGGGTTGAGCTCTGGTGCATATGCCAACGCCCGGCTTAAAGCAGATACTGCACCCTTGCGAGTGGCTGATTTCTTCATCTGTTCAAAGTGCTTGGGGACGGTGGAGAGATAATTCAGCACATCCTTGATCAGTTTTGGTACCCCCTTTTCGCCAAACACAACCCTGATGGTGAAGAGGCTTCCAGCGTACAGCTGTTCAGTGAAGGCATATAAAGCCTTCAGCTTCAACAAGCTGTCATCTGGAAGCTGGAGAGTTCATTTGCCTGCAAAACAGATTAAGTTTGTAAGTCGTCGGGCGAGTCTCTATAAGAATATTTGAAACATGGTCATAATATAGTCAACAATGCTTACCAAAGACGGCTTCGGTCATCCGGGTTATATGGCGCTTCAGGCTGGTCAGCTCTTCAGTAACAGGTTTAAGACGGCCCTCGGCATCTTCTGCACGTTTGGTCAGGGTGGCTTGGCTGGCTTCAGCAGATTTTTTATACGCCTAAAGCTCAGTCTTGATCTTTTCCAGTTCTGCCGCAGAGAGCCGCCACTCGGTGTCAGCTTCAGCCCGGGCATCTTGTTGCAGTGCTAGGCTTTTCCTGAGGTCGGTCAAGCTAGACTCGGCAGCATTTAAAGATTCCTGCACAAGATTTGTCAAACAACAAGATCATCAATTTTATGCCGCCGGTCCAGTTTATATTAGTTGTTGGAGATAATGGAGAGGACTCTTACAAGTCTCAAGCAGATTGCAAGCAATATACTTGACACTTGGGGGCTAATGTGTATCAGTTCTTTCAAATTTCTACAATACAAGTAAGACCCGAATCATCTTCATGAAGATAACCCGGCCCTTGGGGGCTACACATTGCTTTACAAGTCTAAGATCTGATCTACAAAAGTTCCGGCTCATTATTGGCATAATGACCCGGCCCTTGGGGGCTACACTTGGCATTTTTGCATTTATCAAGACAATAAGTGCCGGCTTATTGTTGGCATAATGACCCGGCCCTTGGGGGCTACGAGTTGGTCTATCACAATCTACATATTACTGAAGACCCGGCTTATCTTCGAGAATATAAGCTGGCTCTTGGGGGTTACGTAAGGATATGCAGAGAATAGAAAAGTGGAGTACCTCATATTTCCTCTTCATCATATCAACTAGTTTGGCCTCCATGTCCCGGCTCGCGGCAAGGCGGCTCAGATAACCCGAATGCAATTCGTCAGCAGTCAGCTTCTCCAAGTTGGGCAGATCAAGCTTAGTTTTCTCCTTCTCAGGTGAAGGTGCCTCATCCTTGCTGATGTGCTTGGCTAGCACGTTGGAGGGGGTCGGAGCGGCATAGGCTGAGCCGGTGATAGTGACCTCTTCTTCTTGAGCAGTCACATCTTGAGTTGTCGAGAGGGGGCTGGGCGGCTTAGGATCCGTCTCTAGATTGGCCTCAGGAATTATAATATTAGCATCCGCCGCCTCAGTAAGCTGAGGAGTTTTATCGTGTGTGCTTTGTCCAGCCTTGGAGAGCTCCACTGGAATCTCAGAAGTACCAAGTCTCGGATCCTCCGGCTCTGAGACATCCGGACGGGAAGATGACCCGCTCAGTTTCCTCTTCTTAGCTTGGGCCCTGCGAATAAAGACTTCATTGTCAGTTATATGTAAGGACAGAATAGTAATAAGCAGAAAAAGGATGCAAAGAAGTTCACCCCGGGTTGATAACAAGGGGAGGCAGTTTGGAGGCTGTCGAGTCGCCATACGAAGGAGGTGATTCCTGACACAGTTAAATAAGCAGTATGAGCAAGTGACAGTGCAAGACTAATATGCAGAAGCACAAATATAAGTTATGCGATACCTCATTGCGACGTTTCCGACGAGCCAGAGTATCAGGTAAGTCGGCCACCAAGTCTTCAGAGCCGCCGCTCTGGGTCTGACGTCTAGCATCATGTTGCTGCTTCTTCAAAAGAAAGTCGGGATCCAAGTGAGCAAGAGGATGTGAAAACTTTACTATCCGGATGACCCACCAGATTTTCTCTGTTGGAAGAGGTTCTGAGTCAGAGGAGATGATAGTTACCTCTGCAGCACCGGCTTCGCTTACCTACACGTCGTCCTGAGAGGAGTCAGCGTCAATAAGTTGCATGAAAAGAAGGCCAAGGGAATCAAGTTCTATCTCTGAGTCGTCCAGCCCGAACAGGTCTTCGGTTGTTTGTTTCTTTTTACGAGCCGGGGCTCGAGCTTTGGGTGCCTTGCCTTTCTTCTTCTTGGAGGTAGTGGTTAGTTTTTTGTTCTAGAAAGAAGAGCCGGCCTGCATAAAATATATGCATTGGCAGAAAGGTTTAGTAGGGCATATGAAATGCAGCATCTAAAGAAAGAGTGAAGATTAGGATGAAAAGGTTCACCTCTGGAGCCGGGTTAAGAGCATAAAAAGGGCTTAACCCTATCTTGTTGCAAGCTTCTTGCGACTCACCCAACAAGGATTTTACGATTGCATCGAGGTCCTGGTCTGTCAGAGGAGTCTGATTGAAGCGCTGAGGGTCATCCACCTCACCAGTGTATTGGCACATTAAGGCGTTGCGGCGGCTCAGCGGCATAATTCTCCAAGAGACCCAGCAGCGGGTCAGGTCAACGCCAGTTAACCCGTTGGCTAACAGGGCCCTTATCTTTGAAAAAGTTGGACCATATTGGGCGCGCTCTACGGCAGACATCTGATGTGGGAGCTCGGTGCCGGCGCTGAGCCGGTAAGGACGATAACCCGACAGTGGATTCTCTCCTTCTGGGGAGGTATCTTTGCAGTAGAACCAGGTCTTATTCCAGTCTTTGGGATGACTAGGCAGAATCGCCGACGGAAAGGATACATCCCTCCGTCTCTGAATGGAAACACCTCCAAGTTCAAGGCTCGGTCCATCCGCAATCTCTGTTTGGCGGTTGATATAGAAATAATCCCTGAAGAGGTCAACAGACGACTCTTCTTGCAGATAGGCCTCACAGAGAATTTGGAACTGGCACAAATTGGTTACAGAGTTAGGGCCAATATCTTGAGGGTGCAGATTGTAGAAGTGTAGGGTGTCCCGGAATTTTTTTGATCCGGGCGGAGAGAAGCCATGGAGAAGATGATTCGTGAAGACAACAACTTCCCCATCCTGGGGCTTGGGAGTGATTTTGTTGCCAGGGACCCGCCAATGGATAACATCTTGAGCCGGCAAAGCTCCCATGACTAAAAAGTCATTGAGCATTTCTTCGGTAACCCCAGAGCCTACCCAGTCGCAGGAAGCAGGGGCTTTAGCCATGACGGCGGTTTAAAAGGCTGTGTAAAAGCATGGATATGTGGCGGGTTAAAAAGGTTGCATGAGCAAAATAGTTATGACTAAGATGACGACGCTATCTGACGGGTCATTATTAAAAGTAAGATCCACTGTCAGCTACAAGTATGAACTGGATTATATCTCGCCAGGGAGACCCGGCAGCATCCTGGCGGGTCAAATTGACAGTGAAACATCGGAAATGTTGCTAAGTGTGGACAAACAAGTTCCGCTAACTACGGCTGCAACTATAAGATCTACGAACGAAGATAAAAGGAAAATATTTCCTAAACCTAGAACAACAGCGAAGAACAGACGGTTCATATATGAGCTACCGTGAAGGGATGGTCTACGATGAGCATGGAAAGCGCATTAAGCGGAGCGCCGCGAATTTTCGGCTAGCGGATGAAGGTCTAAAGGAGTTTACTTTTTCGTCTATGGCAAGAACTCCGATGAATGGCGGCAGACCCGAAGAAAACCCGGTGAACTAATGCAGATCCAGAGGAGGAAGGAGATGGAACTTGAGAAGCGCAGGAGATGCGGGCGCGCGCCGGCGAGATCCGGACGCGGTCAGGGCGATGCAGTGGCCTTGTTGAAGACAACGGCGAGGTCCGGACGACGTGGCGGAGATCCAATGGCACGAGCGTCGGGAGGAAGAAGAAGAGAGAAGCGGTGGCAGGGGGCAAAAGTGAAAAGATAAGGACCCCACGCGCCTATTTATGAGGGGGGTGGAACAGCAACAGTCTCGCGCGGGAATCAAGGAGACAAAATGATGATTGACCAGGAAAACGCCTCGATTCTCGGGTTGACTAGTTAATGCAAAGATCCGTTGTGATGTCATCCGGATTTTTTGGATTTGTCAGAGATAACGTCACCCATTTTGACATGGCGGGTCATGAAGATTTATTTCAGGTCAGGTGCCTACGAAGAATGCAAGACTCGCCAACTAGAAGACTTGAAGATTGACATGAACCGGTTCAAATCAATCTGGGGCCTAATGTTGGGGATATAACCCCGTGGCGAGACCCGCCCAGGAGGGGCCGGGTTATGAGGTTGGCGGCTTAGCAGTAAGGCCTAAGCAGGCTGAAAGGTCAGGACAAGGTCGGGAAGTGACTTGCCAGATGGGTCTGGAAGAGGCCCAGAGCCGAAAGGCTATGTGTGACCCGGGGGCGTAAGCCGCTGGGGGATAGTTTGCCACACAAGGCAAGGATAGTTAGAGATAAGGTTGGTTACCAGATGTAACCCGGCCCGGACTCTTGTAAGCCTAGGGCCTCGACCTGTGTATATAAAGGCGGGTTCCCTGGGCGGCTTAAGATACGAAACCTCTGATCGAGTACTAGGTCAAGCGAATCCGCTCCCTTGTAATCGACATCCAATCAATACAACTCAAAGCAGGACGTAGGCTATTACCTCCATCGAGAGGGGCCGAACCTGGGTAAACTTGTGTCTTTCGTCCTGATCAACCCCTTCGAGTTAACCACCGTAGTGATGGCTTCACCCCTAAGTCCTTGCACTAGGACATCTGCCGTGACAAAAGCACGACACTTTCTATCACTGGGATAAAGAGCACCGCCAGATTGAACCCACTACTGAAAGGACCACGATGTCGCCTAGAGGGGGGGGTGAATAGGTGTTTTAAATTCTTTTTCGGATTTGGCAATATCCTAATGTGGAAATAAATTAAGCGGATATGTTTCAAGCACAAATCCTAAATATAGTAAGGTCAACTAAGTGCACCAACAACTTGTTCTAATAAGATGAGCACAACAAGGATACTAACAAGCACAAGTAAGTTACACAAACTTACTTGAGCAATATCACAAGATATGGAAGTGTATGACACAAGTTAGAAATTCACACTAAACACAACATATATCAATAGTAGCAAGTATGAATTGCGGGATATAAAGTGTAAGCCTAAATAATTAATCTTTAAAAGGAAATAGCCAACACAATATAATGAGGACAACAATATATAGTGTATGCAAGGTCAAGTGACCAAAGTAAACCACAAGTAGTGGCTAGGGTTAGAGATAACCGAAGACACGGAGATGAGGATGTATCGCGATGTTCTCTTCCTTGGGGGGAAGCTAGTCACCGTTCGAGAGGTGGATGTTACCACGAAGGCACACCAAATGCCACGAAGGCTCACCCTATTCTCCTTGAGATATCACCACAAAGGCGATTCCCAACCACTAGTGGTAGACCTTGAGGAGGCCTCCAAACCTTCACAAACTTTCTGGGGGACAAATCACACGTTGATTCCTCACCGGAGCACTCCTACCGCCTAGGAGTCTCCAACCTCCAAGAGTAACAATATCATGGGGGAAATGCTCAAGACTTGCTCAAATCATGAATTCCTTTGGTCACAAGAGGGAGAGGGAGTGGATCTATCACTTGATTGGAAAATTCTTCAAGAACTCTCACTAATCTCTCCGGGATCTGAGATTTGGTGTAGGATAAGCGAGAGGCAGCCTTTTTGTGTTCTAGGGTTCATATAAGTGTGTTGCTCAACCCCTCCACGAAGTGGTGAAGGGGTATATATAGTGTGGGTACAAATATGACCGCTGTAGTGTAAGTGGCTGTGTCGGGCCGGACATCCGGGCCAAGGGCCGGACATCCGGCGGCTATGAAGTGTGCACACGAACATAGAAAAACAGTGTCAATGTACAGGGCTCGGACATCTGGCCAAAGGCCCCGGACATCTGGCCAAAGTTGGGGCCCCGGACATCCGGCAAAGTACCGGACATCCGGGGGGACACAAACTATATTTCAACATGTTTCTGGACATCGACGGCCGGATTTCCGGGGAAGATCCCGGATATCCGGGGGACACAAAAACAGCAGGTGCCCCAAAAGTAAAACATGCATAACTTTCTCATACGGACTCCGATTTTGATGATCTTGGGCTCGTTTTGAATCTAGTGAAAAACTCCAGGCTCTCACATAGAGAGCCACCCAATGTAAGATGAAATGGAGGGGGCAAAGCATGCAAAGGTTAGATCATATACTTTGGGGAACCTAGTTGGCTATGGATTTCTTTGGTGTATAGGATATGAGTGGAATAGTTTATGGAAGATGTTGACTTGAGCAAATCCATCACGAACCCCTTTGATCCCCTCTTAATAGTGTGGGATCCCTATAACTCAAGAATCATAAAAGAGCTACACTACATAGCTATCGAGAATCCATTCTTGAGTGTATATGTGTCTTTCGGTGGTCATCACTCCACACCACTAACGCCAAAGGAACTAATACCTTTGACTCGAGCCTTCCACTTGAGCTTGATTTTATTGTTTCTTCTTGGCTCAAGTTGAAGGCAAGACATTGGTGAAGTCTTCAAGTAGCTCTCCCATACACAATGTGGGAAGCCTTGCTTTGTATTCATCTTCACTTGTCCATCATGTGAACATCCACAAGCTTCAAGCATGTAATCCTTCGGGATGGTTATCTTGAACTTGCCCTTGTCAACCATGATCATGAACACATGATGTCATCCTCTCATGGACACTTGGAATCTCTCTCTTGACACGAGACCATGAGAATAACCTAACCCTCATAGACATAGACAACACATAGTATGGGTTAATACGCAAAGTGCAATGGACAATTACTTACCATACCAAAAGATCTCATGTGGTACATCATTTGCGCTTGTGTGATGACCAACTTTGAGTTAAATCTTTGGTCTTCATCTTGGTCAACATTTATCTTTAATACATGATTAATATTGATGTCTTGAAGGCCCTGTTGATTTCTTACTATGCTTCATTGCTTCAAGACATGATTACCAATATCTCAATTCATCATGACCATATCAAGTTTCTCCATGAATCTCATATTGGCTATAACTTGCTCGTCTTCATGATCCAACATAGTCTCTTGAGAGGCACAATAAATTCTTCACTTGAATTACTTGCTTGAAGACATAATCATCCATGACTCAACATATGAGCTCATCATGATCCTATTTTCAAGACATATGTAGAATTCTTCTCTTTAGTTATTCTCTCAAGATGTTGATCCATCATTGTTCAAACCATAAGCCAAAGCATGAGGACGACTGAGATCCTCAATGAACTTCACATAGATCACATCTTGTTCATCACACGGAATTCATCTTGATCATATCGTATTTGATCCAATCATTGAGCTCATCCTTGATTCATGCACAACACAATGTATACGACATTCATTTAGAATTCATTCGATCTCCTTCTTGCATCATCATGGAACAAACATCCTTCAATTCATACAATAATCTTCATGCATTGCAAATAGAACATTCCTTCAAATGTATAACTCAATGCAAACATTAGTCCATTAGGATTGTCATCAATTACCAAAACCACACATGGGGACTACATGCGCTTTCAACTACAACGCACCCCTCTCACTGAATAAATATTAATCTAGTTGGCCAAACTATTTCAATAGACCGGAGAGATTTACGAAGCTATAATAATCATGCAAATAAGAATCATAATAGAATTCAGAGAAGACTCAAATCTTTTTCATGATTAATCTGAACATAAACCCACAATTCATCGGATCCCAATGCACCGCACAAAGTGATTACATCGAATAGATCACCGCGAAGATGCGGTGAACTTTGTATTGAAGATCAAGAGAGAGAGAGAGATAGCCATCTAGGTACTAACTACGGACCTGTAGGTCTATGTGGAACTACTAACACATCACCATGGGAGCAACAAGGTTGATGTAGAGGCCCTCCTTTATCGATCTCCCCTCCAGCAGGGCACTAGAACAGGGCTCTAGATGGGCACACGGCAGAACAGAGACTTGCGGCGTGGAAAAAGTGTTTTGGGAGGCTCTCTAGGATTTTGGGAAATATTAGAATTTATAGGCCAGAGAGGGACGTCGGGAGACGCCGGGAGGGGCCACCACACAACAGGGAGCGACCACCCCTCCTGGGCGTGCCCTGATGTGTGGTGCCTCTCTCATGCAGCCTCCGGTCTCCTCCCGAAGCTTCCCGGTCTTCTTTTGGTCCAGAAAAAAACATTAAAAAGTTTCATGGCAATTGGACTTCATTTGGTACTGTAAACCTGAAAAGCCAAAAACATGTAGAAAACAACAACTGGCACTGGGCACTGGGTTAATAGGTTAGTGCTCAAAAATAATATGAATTGGCAAATAACTACCCAAAAAGCATCCTAAAATGATAATATTATAGCATGGAACAATAAAAAATTATAGATACGTTGGAGATGTATCAACTACATGCCCATTTGCGTGTCAATGGTGGACCAACGACTGGGATGTAAAACAAAAAACATGCTCCAGTTGCGAGTCGAGGGTGGACTTGCACCTGGGACAACTACGAAACAACGAGCCCGGTTGCAAGTCAAGGGTCAACCTCCCACTAGGATGGAAGAAACTACATGCCCAGTTGCATGTCAAGGGTGGACCTATAACTGAGATGAAAAGCAAAACACATGCAAAATAACATGGGTCAAAGTTCGAACAGTGAGAAGATGGGTGGCCTTCATTGTCGAGCCCCCCACCCCAAACGACGACATATATGGGCCCATGTGAAAAGAAACGCGAGAACATGATGCTACTTGTGATGACGTTGGGATTTTTCCCGAAGAGGAAGTGTGATGTAGTAAAGTAGAGAAAGTATTCCCACACTTAAGAACCAAGGTTTATCAAACTAGTAGGAGAATCAAGCAAGAAACCTTCATCATCACCTACACACAAAAGAGAAAATACTTGCACCCAACGCGGGTAAGAGGGTTGTCAATCCCCTAGTATTCATTAGCAGCAAGGATTAAATCTGTTGTTGTAGATTGATAAATTGCTAAGTAAAGTAAAAGTAAATAAATTGCAGCAATATGTTTTTGGTTTTCGTAATATGATTAATGTAGACCCGGGGCCGTAGTTTTCACTAGAGGCTTCTCTCTTAATAGCATGGCATACGGTGGGTGAACAAATTACTATTGGTCAATTGATAGAAAAGCATATAGTTATGACGTTGTTCATGGCATGATCATATACATAGACATTACATCTGTGACAAGTAGACCGACTCCTGCCTGCATCTACTAACTCGTGCCTGCATCTATTGTATTAAGTTCATGACAAACAGAGTAACACTTTAAGCAAGATGACATAATGTGGAAAAAGTAAAACCAAGAAATAAGATTAAACCCCATCATTTTATCCTTAGTAGCAACAATACAATACGTGCCTCACTACCCCTTCTATCACTGGGTAATGACATCGCAAGATTGAACCCACTACTGTGCACCACTTCCACTGAAGATCGATAGATCAACTTGGCCAAAGAAAACCCATAGATCAGAAAGCATTACATAGATATATAAATCACAAATAATAGAATTCAGAAAAGAATCAACTACTTTCATGAATAATCTGATCACAAACCCACAATACGCCGGATCCCAACAAACACATCACACAAAAGAGTTACATTGAATAGATCTCCAAAGAGAACATGGTATTGAAGATAAAAGAGAGAGAATAAGTCATCTAGATAATCACTATGGACTCCTAGGTATGTGGTAGACTCTTCACACATCATCATGAAGGCAGCGATATTGATCGATGAAGATGACCTCCGTGACTGATTCCCCCTCCGATAGAGTACCGGAAAGGGCCTCCAAATGGGATTTCGGAAGAACGAAGACTTGCGGCAGTGGAAAATTGTTTTGGGTCTTGCTCTGTTTTTTAGGATATTAGAGAACTTATAGAGTTGGAATTATGTCACACAGACCTGCAAGGGGCCCACAAGACATCAGGGCGCGCCTACCCCCAGGGCGTGCCCTGTTGCCTTGTTGTCTCTTTGTAGGTCTTCTGGTCCTCCCCTGGAGCTTCTAGGGTGTCTTCATGTCCGGAAAAAAATCATCAAAAAGTTCCGTCACATTTGGACTCCGTTTGGTCTTGATTTTTTGAAAAATAAAAAAACAGGCAAAAAAAACTGACACTGGTCACTAAGTTAATTGGTTTGTCCCAAAAACGATATAAAATTGCATATAAAGTATTCAAGATTGATAAAATAATAGAATGAAACAGTCCAAAATTATAGATATGTTGGAGACGTATCAGGATCCCCAAGCTTAATTCATGCTCGTCCTCAAGTAGGTAAATGATAAAAACAGAATTTTTGATGTTGAATGCTACCTAACATGTTTATCATGTAATCTCTTTTGAAAGAATGAATATTTAGAAACGATGAAGTAATTAATATCAACATAATAATACCCATGAATATAAGAACACAATCATTAATATTCAAAATATACGATGCTTAATTAATGTTATCCCTACTCATTCAATTAAGCAAGGATGGCATGACTCCATCTTCCTAACATAAGTACAAATCATGAGCACCACGGTATCAAGTCAAGAAATTTGATCATACTTTTTTTTCGCGCTTTAACATTTTCAACTTCACTCAATACATGAGTGTGAGTCATGGACA
Source organism: Elymus sibiricus (assembly GCA_039707655.1). NCBI lineage: Eukaryota > Viridiplantae > Streptophyta > Magnoliopsida > Poales > Poaceae > Elymus > Elymus sibiricus. The sequence continues at coordinate 118,739,213 of CM077667.1, forward strand.
TAGCACAATGATGTAATATAATATGGTGATATATGGATATAAGGGAAGACAAAAGTGGAGAAAGTCTCACATCAACTAGGCAGATCAACAGGCAATGGAGAGGCCAATCAATCGATATCAATGCAAGGAGTAGGGATTGCCATGCATCAGATGCATTAGAGCTATAAATATATGAAATCTCAAACTGAAGCTAAGTGGGTGTGCATCCAACTTTCTTGCTCAAGATGACCTCGGGCATTCGAGGAAGCCCATCCTAGGAATATACAAGCCAAGTTATATAATGAAAAATTCCCACTAGTATATCAAAGTGACAAATTAGAAGATGCTCTATATGAAAAACATGGTGCTACTTTGAAGCACAAGTGTGGTAATTGGATAGTAACACTGCCCCTTCTCTCTTTTTCTCTCATTTTTTCTTTAAATCAAAGTCCGGAACCTCATCCTCATTCTCTGGAGGAATAATTAGTCTCCATCATTCTTATACCTCACTGGGACAGTGATCTAACAGTCATGATCATGATGACCCACAAGTATAGGGGATCAATCGTAGTCCTTTCGATAAGTAAGAGTGTCGAACCCAACGAGGAGCAGAAGGAAATGACAAGCGGTTTTCAGCAAGGTAATTTCTACAAGCACTGAAATTGTAGGTAACAGATAGTTTGATAGCAAGATAATTGGTAGCAAGCAAGTAACGGTAATGGTAAACAAGGTGCAGCAAGGTAGCCCAATCCTTTTGTAGCAAAGGACAGGCTAGAACAGTCTCTAGTAATAGGCAAAGTGTTCTTGAGGGTACACGGGAATTTCGTCTAGTCACTTTTATCATGTTGGTTTGATTCGTGTTCGCTACTTTCATAATTTGATATGTGGGTGGACCGGTGCTTGGGTGCTGTTCTTACTTGAACAACCTCCCACTTATGATTAACCCCCTCGCAAGCATCCGTAACTACGAGAAAAGTATTAAGATAAAATCTAACCATAGCATTAAACGTTTGGATCCAAATCAGCCCCTTACGAAGTAGCGCATAAACTAGGGTTTAAGCTTCTGTCACTCTAGCAACCCATCATCTAATAACTACTCCACAATGCATTCCCTTAGGCCCATGAATGGTGAAGTGTCATGTAGTCGACGTTCACATGACACCACTAAGGGAATCACAACATACATATCATCAAAATATCGAACACATATCAAATTCACATGATTACTTGCAACATAACTTCTCCCGTGACCTCCAGAACAAAGGTAACTACTCACAAATAATAATCATGCTCAAGATCAGAGAGATATTAAATAGCATAATGGATCTGAACATATAATCTTCCACCAAATAAACCATATAGAATCAACTACGCAAGGTAATCAACACTACTAGTCACCCACATGTACCAATCTGAGGTTCCGGTACAAAGATTGAACACAAGAGATGAACTAGGGTTTGAGAGGAGATGGTGTTGTTGAAGACATTGATGAAGATTGGCCTCCCAAAGATGAGAGGGGTGTTGGTGATGACGATAGCTTCGATTTCCCCCTCCGGGAGGGAAGTTCCCCCGCCGGAATCGCTCCACCGGAGGGCAAAAGTGCTCCTGCCCAAGTTCTGCCTCGAGGCGGTGGCGTTTCGTCCTGAAAGTCCTCCTCTGATTTTTTCTAGGTCAAATGTGACTATATACCAGAAGATGGGCTCCGGAGGTTGGCCGAGGTGGCCACGATACACCAGGGCGCGCCCAGGGGGGTCTGGCGCGCCCTGGTGGGTCGTGCCCACCTCGCAGGCCCCCTCCGATAGTTTTCTGCTCCATTATTTTTTATTAAATGCAAAAATAATCTGCGTAAAATGTCAGCTTCATTGGAGTTGTGCGGAATAGGTATCTCTGACGTGCTTTTCTTAGGTCCAGAATTCCAGCTGCCGGTATTCTCCCTCTTTGTGTACTCCTTGAATATTATGAGAGAAAAGGCATTAGAATCACCCCCAAAGCATTATTATTGAACAAAACAAAGTAAATAACAGTAGGAAATCATGATGCAAAACGGACGTATCAACTCCCCCAAGCTTAGACCTCGCTTGTCCTCAAGCGAAAGCCGATATTGAAAAGCATGTCCACATGGTTTGAGAGAGAGGTGTCGATAAAAACAAAATACGGACATAGAAGCATCATGCTTATTAATATAACAACAACAAACTCTATCATAGAATTCACTCAACATAATTTCATCATATGACTTCTTATGAACAAGTAACAATTCATCACAACATAGAAGTATGAAGCATAAACCTTATTGAAAACCAACAAACTGTGTTCTCAGTCAACTTTGCAACTACAATTCATCATATTTTCAGGAAGGGTCTCATGTCGGAGCCTTTTGGGCAAGTCCACATACTCAACCATCATTTAGTCTTCTATGATTGCTAACGATCATGACATACCCATGAACAAAAAGTTTCAACTGGACACATAGGAAGATAGGGGCTTATAGTTTTGCCTCCCAACGTATTCACCTCAAGGGTGATGTCAACAATAATAACTCATGCCCACCCATATCCAACTGGATATATGTGCCTAGATCTTTCCTCACCACATGATGTTTGCAAAAAGAAAAAGTAAAAAGGAATAGGGAAGAATACTTTGACTCTTACATAAAAGTAAATACATGAAAGTAAGAGATAGGACCTTCGTAGAGGGAAGCAGAGGTTGTCATGCGCTTATTGATTTTTATGCCCAATCCCTTAAAGTAAAAGAATGTCACGCTATATTGCCCCCTATGATAGCAACCTTTATTATGTAGTCCGTCGCTTTTATTACTTTGCCATCATAAGTTCGTATAGCGCGCAATTTTCTCTTACACTAATGAATCAAAACACTTTTAGGAGCAATTTTTATTGCCTTGTTGCACCGATGACAACTTACTTGAAGGATCTTTCTCGATCCATAGGTAGGTAAGGTGGACACTTAAAGATTGAATTTACGTTTGGGTTTTTGGATGCACAAGTAGTATCTCTACTTAGTGCGGAATTTTGGCTAGCAAAGATATTGAGCAAGCACCACATGTTGAAGGATCTATGACAATAGAACTTCTATGTGCATCTGAACAAACATAAATCATTACGTTGTCTTGCTTGTCCAATGTCAACAATTTTGACATATAATATTTGATGGGGACTCACAATCACAAAAGATGTCCAAGATAGTGTATTTGCATGTGAATCTTCTCTTCCCTTATTAATTCTTTCATGAATTGCATCATTGACCAATGCTATGTTTGTCAATCTCCAATAAATTTTACTACTTATACTTTTCCTTGTGTGATGTCATTACTCACCATGAGATTAGCAGATGATTCTTTTCATTTGTTTCTTCTTTATTTTATTTTGATTGCAACAAGAAAGCAAAGAGGAAAAACTCAAACTAAACTTTATTATATAACTCTCACTCGATTACATAGATAGATAGGCCACAGAACTAACACACGAAAATAGATCATGCTAAACTTTTATTCAACTAAAGCAAAGGGAAACTAAAGATCGAACTAAAGTAGGTAAAGGTGAATAAAAGTGGTGGTGATACGATACCAGGGCACCTCCCCCAAGCTTGGCTCAAGCCCAGGGGTGCCTGGCGCGCCCTGGTGTATCATGCTCACCTCAATCACCTTCCGGTTTATTTCTTTATTTCCAAAATTTTAAAATATTCCAAAACTGACAAAAAATATTTTTGCTGATTTTTCGGAGTCCGTTTACTTACCGTATCACGTACATCCTATTTTTTAGAATTCTGGAGTATTCCGGAAGGTTTCTTTTATGTGTTCCTCGGGTGTCATGGTTTGGATAACATTGCTTTCAACGTTAATAGGCGTGATATGTCTCCATCGTATCTACTTTTCCAAACTCTTTTGCCCTTGTTGTGGACTATAATTTGCATGATTTGAATGGAACTAACCCGGACTGACGCTGTTTTCAGCAGAATTGCCTTGGTGTTATTTTTGTGCAGAAATAAAAGTTCTCGGATTGACCTGAAAATTTACGAAGAATATTTTTGGAATTAATAAAAAATATTGGCGAAAGAATCAACCGGAGGGGGTCCACCACCTGGCCACAAGCCAGGGGGGCGCCCCCCCCTAGGGCGCCCCCCTGTCTTGTGGGCCCCCTGGAGCTCCTCCGATCTCAACTCCAACTCTATATATTCCTATTCGTGGAGAAAAAAATCAGGGAGAAGAGTTCATCGCGTTTTACGATACGGAGCCGCCGCCACCTCCTGTTCTTCCTCGGGAGGGCAGATCTGGAGTCTGATTTGGGCTCCGGAGAGGGGAAATCGACGCCGTCATCATCACCAACCATCCTTCATCACCAATTTCATGATGCTCTCCGCCGTTCGTGAGTAATTCCATCGTAGGCTTGCTGGACGGTGATGGGTTGGATGAGATTTACCATGTAATCGAGTTAGTTTTGTTAGGGTTTGATCCCTAGTATCCACTATGTTCTGAGATTGATGTTACTATGACTTTGCTATGCTTAATGCTTGTCACTAGGGCCCGAGTGCCATGATTTCAGATCTGAACCTATTATGTTTTCATGAATATATATATGTGTTCTTGATCCTATCTTGCAAGTTGTAGACACCTATTACGAGTTAGGGAAAGAGAACCATGGGTTCAGAAACCCATGCTCTTTCCTCTTAAACCATCCAAGAAAAAGGATGATGAGGATTTTGAGCGCTTTGTTGAAATGCTTAGACCTGTCTTTTTGCGTATGCGCTTGACTGATATTCTGAAAATGTCTCCTTATGCTAAGTATATGAAAGATATTGTGACAAATAAAAGAAAGATACCGGAAGCTGAGATTTCCACCATGCTTGCTAATTATACTTTTAAAGGTGGAATACCAAAGAAACTAGGAGATCCCGGAGTACCTACTATACCATGCTCTATTAAAGGAAATTATGTTAAAACTGCTTTATGTGACCTTGGAGCTGGTGTTAGTGTTATGCCTTTCTCTTTGTATCGTAGACTTGATTTGAATAAGTTGACACCGACTAAAATCTCTTTGCAAATGGCTGATAAATCAACTGCTTTACCCATCGGTATTTGTGAGGATGTGCCTGTCGTAGTTGCAAATGTTACTATCCTAACAGACTTTTTTATTCTTGATATTCCCGAGGACGACAGTATGTCGATCATCCTTAGTAGACCCTTTTTGAATACTACAGGGGCTGTTATTGATTGCAACAAGGGCAATGTCACTTTTCATGTCAATGGTAATGAGCATACGGTACACTTCCCGAAGAAACAACCTCAAGTTCATACTATCAACTCCATTGAAAAAATTTCAATGATTATTATTGGAGACTTTGAATTCCCTCTCCCTACTGTCAAAAAGAAATATGATATACTTATTGTTGGGGATATGCATATCCCCATTGAGGTAACATAGTGTTATTCGAAAATTCTCCGGTTCCGTGTCATTCGAAAAAACTTTGTCAATAAGACTTGATCAACCTTATTGATGGATTCTTTTTGATGAGCATGAGATGGATGAATTTAGAAAGCACAACCTTCTGTACCCAACTTTTATTCTCTGTTCTTTAGATTTAATAAAGTAAAAATGCTATTATTTTCCTATTTTCTGATTTATCCGTGCAATAGAAAAATGACCTGAAAATAAAAGTTCTCAGAATTCCCTGAAAATTTAGTATGATTTTTTTGGAATATTTAAGAATTTTTGGCACTGAGAACACATCAGGGGGCTGCACTAGTGGGCCACAAGCCTGCAGGGCGCGCCCAGCCCCCTAGGCGTGCCCCCTGGCTTGTGGGTCCCACGTGGGGCCCCCTCACCTATTCCAGCACCCATCCACTTCGTCTTGCTGCCATTTTCGATCTCCTTGCTCAAAGCTCCATTTGCAAAAGCTGTTTTAGGGGATTGTTCATCGGTATGTGACTCCTCCAATGGTCCAATTAGTTTTTGTTCTAGTGCTTTATATATTGCAATTTTTTGCTGCTGTGGTGACCTTGTTCTTGAGCTTGCATGTCAAATTTGTATGGTCGCAAGTAGTTTTGATGCATGATATAGCCTCTAGGCACTTGTAGGAGTAGTTGCTATAAGTTTTGTTGAGTTTTGTTCACTTTTATTTGGAGTCACTAAAAAAATTTCAGAAATTTTTCAGAGAAAGAAAAATGTTAAGGAGAATGTACCAAGGTGGTTCCTCGAGCAAAAAGACCCCGAGACTCGCGATACACGATCCCGACTTTGAACCACCGAGGGAAGCTCAAGTGCGGCCTTGTGAATGGCCGTCAGATCCATTCATGGTCCATGCCGGATTCAAGGAAGAATTTTACGCGTACATACGAAATGCTAGCCTTGAAGATTTTGTTTCATACCAATGCAAGCAATATTATCAACTCACTGATTCCTTCGTGAGGAGGTTTGATTTTTCATCTAGGCGTAATACGCATTCCGTTCTATTTAATCTTTATGATGAATCTTATACTATGGACCTAGAGGATTTTAACCATGCATGCAAAATTCCACAATAGGGCAGCCATAGTGATCCTCACAATACTGAATATAATGATTTTCTTGCTAGCATCACTGTGGGAGAAACTAGAAACATTACACAGGCTACCTTGGGGAGCATTCACTTTCCTGCCATACATTATTTTGCTCTCTTCATAGGTAGATGTATTAACGGTAAACATGACCATAGCCAACTTTGCGTACCTGATCTTAGTATTCTTAAGAGTGCGGTCATGGGTGATAGACGATATAACTTGGGAGCTATTATTGCTAGGAGTCTACATAAAAATGCTAAGGATGGAGATTTCTTTGGTGGAATTTATGCCACCCGTGTAGCTAATTATCTTAGGGTACCCATAAGGGAGAATGATATTGAGTTACCACCTGCTTTTCTTGATTATGAGGCTATGGTGCACTACCAGTTTCTTGAGAGAAACGAACAACCCCTCCTGTACCGACTAATTTTTGACAGACAGCGTGCTGTCCATATTAACCTTCCTGCTCCTGCCTTCTTTAACTTTCAGGAAAAATGGAGATACTTTATAACCAGAGAGGAGGCAAACGAGTACGAGAGAGAGGCGGAAGCCGTCTGCCTCCGCGCTGCAGCCGCTCAGGCAGTAGCTGCCACAGCCCAGTTTAACCCCAACTATGACTTTGGATACTATCCGGGTCAGCCATGGCCCTAGACCAACTTAGGCCAAAAGCCTAAGCTTGGCGGAGTACGTATTTCTCACCGACATTACATTCATGTTCACACATTCATTCCAGTTGTCGGTGTTCATACTTTTTCATTGTACCATCCATGGTAGTTTATCTCTTCTTTTTGCTTTCTTGTGTGTTTATTTAACCTTGAGAAAATCCAAAAAATTAGTTCTAGCTTTACCTTCTAGTTTGTTTAGTTGTAGTATTAAAAGAAAACCCAAAAAGATTTCTCGTTCTTCTTTTGCTTGTTGGGAGCTTTCCCGTGTAAATAGTTTTCCTTTCTTCTTTGGGCCGTAAGGAGAAGACCACGATGACATGTTGAGTGGCTCTCATATGCATTATTATTTATCTATCAGAGAGCCCATATTACCTTGCCTTCTCCTTTGAGTTATTGCTTGCAGATTCCAGCTTAGTCCAATGCATGTGCACTCTTATTATTATTCACACCGTTCGGTCGTGCAAGTGAAAGGCAATAATGACGATATATGACGAAGTGACTGAGATGGAGAAAAGTTGGTATGAACTCGACCTATTTTGTATTTGTAAATATGATTAGCTCATCGTTCTGGATTCAGCTCGTTTTGGATTGAATATGTTTGCAATGACAATTAGAGATTATAGTTACTCATGCCATGCTTAATTAGCTAAGAGTGTATAATGGTTTGTCTTGAGTGCCAACATGCATTTTAAAATGGTTGTTATGTAGTATGATAGGATGGTATCCTCCTCTAAATGATTCAAGTGGCTTGACTTGGCACATGTTCACGCATGTAGTTGAAACAAAACCAACATAGCCTCCACGATGTTTATGTTCATGGTGATTTATATCCTACTCATGCTTGCATTCAATGTTGGTTAATCTCAAAGCATGTTTATGACTGTTGTCGCTCTCTAGTTGGTTGCTTCCCAGTCTTTTGCTAGCCTTCACTTGTACCAAGCAGGAATACCGCTTGTGCATCCATTTCCATAAACCCAAAGTTGTTCCATATGAGTCCACCATACCTACCTATATTCGGTATTTACCTGCCGTTCCAAGTAAATTTGCATGTGCCAAACTCTAAAGCTTCAAATAATACTCTGTTTTGTATGCCCGAATCGCTCATGTAGTGACTAGGGGCTGTCAGTATCTTCCATGCTAGGTGGGTTATTCTCACGATATGTGTTGATTCACTATCATTCACGAGAAAGTGGCTGGTATTCGGGATGCCCAGTTCCATGCTCAAAAATCAAATCAAAATATAATAAAACAAAACTCCCCCAGGATTGTTGTTTGTATGGATGGTACCCGTGGATTCGGCCCGCCGTGGAGTGTGATCGATTGGTGGAGCGGGAGTAAAAACTTTACTATTCTGTTTGGGAACCGCCTATAATGTATCTAGCATGGAAGATATAGAGACCTCTTAGTTGTTATGTTGACAATGAAACCATACCTCCCAAAATTATGATTCATCCCTGTTTTAAAAGCTCGAGCTCTGGCACCTTTGTAAATCAATGCTTCCCTATGCGAAGGACCTATCTATTTTATTTCCTGTTGAGTCATCCTCCTCTTATAAAGAGCACCAGTTAGAGAGCACCTCCGTCATTTGTATGCTTTGTTATTATTTGATACTGAGTATGAGTGTGACTGGATCTCTTTTACCATGAATTACAATGTCTAGTCAGTCCTTGTTCTTCAGAGGTGCTCTGCATTTATGTTTTGCGGTCTCAGAAAGGGCTAGCGAGATACCATTATATCATATTGTATCATGATTGTTTTGATAAAATTGTTGTCATCCGAGACTTATTATTATTGCTCGCTAGTTGATTATGCCATTGATATGAGTAAATGTGAGACCTAAATGTTATTGTGAATGTGGTTAGTCTATAATCTTTGCTAAAAATCTGAACATCAGTTAGACATATTTACAACAGCAAGATCAAACGGAGTTTGTAAAAGTTTTTCTTTCTCACTTTCAGTTTGTCAACTGAAATGCTTGAGGACAAGCAATGGGTTAAGCTTAGGGGAGTTGATACGTCTCCATCGTATCTACTGTTCCAAACTCTTTTGCCCTTGTTTTGGACTCTAATTTGCATGATTTGAATGGAACTAACCCGGACTGACGCTGTTTTCAGCAGAATTGCCTTGGTGTTATTTTTGTTGCAGAAATAAAAGTTCTCGGATTGACCTGAAAATTTACGGAGAATATTTTTGGAATTAATAAAAAATATTGGCAAAAGAATCAACCAAAGGGGGTCCACCACCTGGCCACAAGCCAGGGGGCGCGCCCCCCTGTCTTGTGGCCCCCCTGGAGCTCCTCCGACCTCAACTCCAACTCTATATATTCCTATTCGTGGAGAAAAAAATCAGGGAGAAGAGTTCATCGCGTTTTACGATACGGAGCCGCCGCCACCTCCTGTTCTTCCTCGGGAGGGCATATCTGGAGTCTGATTTGGGCTCCGGAGAGGGGAAATCGATGCCGTCGTCATCACCAACCATCCTTCATCACCAATTTCATGATGCTCTCCACCGTTCGTGAGTAATTCCATCGTAGGCTTGCTGGACGGTGATGGGTTGGATGAGATTTACCATGTAATCGAGTTAGTTTTGTTAGGGTTTGATCCCTAGTATCCACTATGTTCTGAGATTGATGTTGCTATGACTTTGCTATGCTTAATGCTTGTCACTAGGGCCCGAGTGCCATGATTTCAGATCTGAACCTATTATGTTTTCATGAATATATATATATATGTGTTCTTGATCCTATCTTGCAAGTTGTAGACACCTATTACGAGTTATGATCCGCATCCCCCAGGGTGACAATAACTGGGATTCTTTCCGGTGATTACCGTAGTTTGAGGAGTTCATGTATTCACTAAGTGCTAATGCTTTGGTCTGGTTCTCTATTAAAAGGAGGCCTTAATATCCCTTAGTTTCCATTAGGACCCCGCTGCTACGGGAGGGTAGGACAAAAGATGTCATGCAAGTTCTTTTCCATAAGCACGTATGACTATATATGGAATACATGCCTACATTACATTGATGAATTGGAGCTAGTTCTGTGTCACCCTATGTTATAACCGTTGCATGATGAATGCCATCCGACATAATTATCCATCACTGATCCATTGCCTATGAGCTTTTCACATATTGATCTTTGCTAAGTTACTTTTCCGTTGCTACTGTTACAATCACTACAAAACTGCTACTGTCACTTTGCCATTGTTACCGTTACTTCCATACTGCTTTGCTACTGAATACTTTGCTGCAGATACTAAGTCTTTTAGGTGTGGTTGAATTAACAACTCAGCTGCTAATACTCGAGAATATTCTTTGGCTCCCCTTGTGTCAAATCAATAAATTTGGGTTGAATACTCTACCCTCGAAAACTATTGCGATCCCCTATACTTGTGGGTTATCAAGGCGTACCTGAGATATAATGCTTAATTCTTTGTCCATTGACCACCTTTGGATTAGTACCCTCGGCATTATTAATCTTAATAGCTCGAAAACGATAAACCTCTTCGATAATATATGGTCCTTCCCAATTGGAAAGAAGCTTTCCTGCAAAAAATCTTAAACGAGAGTTGAACAAAAGAACATAGTCTCCTATTTTAAATTCCCGCCTTTGGATTCTTTTGTCATGCCATCTTTTTACTTTTTCTTCGAATAGTTTGGTATTTTCATAGGCATGGGTTCTCCATTCATCTAGTGAGATAATATCAAATAGCCTCTTCTCACCGGCAAGTTTGAAATCATAGTTAAGTTCTTTAATGGCCCAAAATGCCTTGTGTTCTAATTCTAGAGGCAAATGACAATCTTCCCCATATACCATTTTATATGGAGACATACCCATAGGATTTTTATAAGCTGTTCTATAGGCCCAAAGTGCATCATCTAATTTCTTAGACCAATTCTTACGAGACCTATTGACAGCTTTTTGTAATATTAATTTTATTTCTCTATTTCTAAGTTCTACTTGACCACTAGATTGAGGATGATAGGGTGATGCAATTCTGTGGTTAACATCATATTTAGCAAGCATCTTACGGAAAGCACCATGAATAAAGTGTGAACCACCATCGGTCATTAAATATCTAGGGACTCCAGACCTCGAGAAGATAACCTCTTTAAGCATTTTAATGGAGGTGTGGTGATCAGCACTACTAGTTGGAATAGCTTCTACCCACTTAGTGACATAATCAACCACAACTAAAATATGAGTGTACCCGTTGGAGGAAGGCAAAGGCCCCATATAATCAAAACCCCAGACGTCAAATGGTTCAACAACTAGTGAATAATTCATAGGCATTTCTTGATGCTTACCGATATTACCAATTCTTTGACATTCATCACAAGACAAGACAAACTTATGGGCATCCTTGAAGAGAGTAGGCCAATAAAAACCAGATTGCAATACCTTGTGAGCAGTTCTATCTCCCGCATGATGTCCTCCATAAGCTTCGGAATGACATTTCCGTAGGATTTGTTCCTGTTCATGCTGAGGTACACAACGTCTAATAATACCATCTACTCCTTCTTTATAAAGATGTGGGTCATCCCAAAAGTAATGTCTCAAGTCATAGAAGAATATTTTCTTTTGTTGGTATGTGAAGATAGGTGGTATATATTTAGCGACAATGTAGTTAGCATAATCAGCATACCAAGGCATGCTTTGTGAAACACTTATTGCAGCTAACTGTTCGTCAGGGAAACTATCATCAATAGGTAGTGGGTCATTAAGAATATTTTCTAACCTAGACAAGTTATCAGCTACGGGGTTCTCAGCTCCCTTCCTATCAACGATGTGTAAGTCAAATTCTTGAAGCAAGAGAACCCACCTAATGAGTCTAGGTTTAGCATCTTTCTTTTCCAAACGGTATTTCATAGCAGCATGATCGGTGTGAAAAATCAATTACCATTCTATAGCCAGTAACAATTCTTTGTGGAATGAGTTCATTCTTATCATTGGGAACAACGGTGATACCTCCTTTCTTAGGGACACAATGAACGGGACTTACCCATCTACGATCAGCTATGGGATAGATTATACCTGCTTCCAGAAGCTTTAATATTTAAGTTCTTACCACTTCTTTCATCTTAGGATTCAATCGCCGCTGGTGATCAACAACGGGTTTAGCATCAGGTTCCATATTAATCTTGTGCTGACATAGAGTGGGACTAATGCCCTTAAGGTCATCAAGAGTATATCCAATAGCATCCCTGTGCTTCCTCAGAACTTTCAATAATCTTTCTTCTTCATGTTTTGAAAGGTTAGCACTAATAATAACAGGATATATCTTTTTCTCATCATGATAAGCATACTTCAAAGTGTCAGGCAATTGTTTCAATTCAAACACAGGATCACCTTTAAGTGGAGGAGGACCTCCAAGAGTTTCAATAGGCAAATTGTGTTTCAGGAGAGGTTGTTGTTCAAATAAAATTGGATCTATTTCATTTCTTTCACGCAAGTGCATATCATTTTCATGGTCAAGCAAATATTGTTCTAATGGATCGGTGGGAGGCATAGCAATAGAAGCAAGACCAATTATTTCATCTTTACTAGATAACGCTTTATCACGAGGTTGTCTACTAAACTTGGAAAAATTAAACTCATGAGACACACTATCAAAACTAACACCGACAGTTCGTTTTTTACAATCTATCTTAGCATTGACGGTGCTCAAGAAAGGTCTACCAAAGATAATGGGGCAAAAGTCATCTTGTGGGGAACCAAGGACTAGAAAATCAGTTGGGTATTTTACTTTCCCACACAAGACTTCAACATCTCTAACAATCCCAAGTGGTGTGATAGTATCTCTATTAGCAAGTTTAATAGTAACATCAATGTCTTCCATTTCAGTAGGTGCTATCTCATCCATAATTTCTTGGTATAAGGTAAAAGGGATAGCACTCACACTAGCACCCAAATCACATAAACCATGATAGCAATGATCTCCTATTTTAACTGAGACAACAGGCAAGCCTACTATGGGTCTATGTTTATCTTTTTCATCAGGTTTAGCAATTCTAGTAGCTTCATCACAAAAGTAGATAGCATGCCCATCAATATTTTCTACCAAGAGATCTTTAACCATAGCAACACTAGGTTCTACTTTAATTTTCTCAGGAGGTTCAGGTGCTCTTATATTACTCTTGCGAACCACAGTTGATACCTTAGCATGTTCCTTTATCCTAACTGGGAAAGGTGGCTTTTCAATATAAGTGGTAGGCACAACTGGATCAACATTGTAAACGATGGTTTATTCTTTAGCTATGACCGGTTCTTTAATTTGTTCCTTAATAGGGGGATGATATTTAAACCACTTCTCCTTAGGGAGATCAATGTGAGTAGCAAATGCTTCGCAGAAAGATGCTACTATCTCAGAGTCAAGTCCATATTTAGTGCTAAACTTGTGAAAAGCATTGGTATTCATAAAAGATTTAACACAATCAAACTTAAGCTTAATTCCTGACTCATTACTTTCATCGAGTTTCCAATCTTCAGAGTTACGTTTAATTCTTTATAAGATATCCCACTTGAATTCAATAGTCTTCTTCATAAAAGAACCAGCACAAGAAGTATCGAGCAAGGATTGATCATTATGAGAAAGCCGAGCATAAATTTTTTGAATAATAACTTCTCTCGGATATCATGATTGGGGCATGAATATAGCATTGACTTAAGCCTCTCCCAAACTAGAGCGATACTTTGTCCTTCACGAGGACAAAAATTATATATATAATTCCGATCACGATGAACTAGATGCATAGGATAAAACTTTTGATGGAATTCTAATTGCAAACGATTCCAGTTCCACGATCCAAGATCATCACATAGGCTATACCATGTCAATACTTTTCCCTCCAAAGATAAAGGGAAAACCTTCTTCTTAACTTCATCTTCGGGTAAACCTGCAAGCTTAAATAATCCACAGATTTCGTTCACATATAAGAGGTGCATATCAGGATGTTCAGTTCCATCTCCTACATAAGGTTTAGCCAGAAGTTGTTCTACCATACCCGAAGGAATTTCACAAGTAATATTTTCAGTAGGTGCTGTAGGTTGAGGGGCAACTAATTGTGGTTCCGGTCGAGGTGAAGATACCCCAAACAAACCCCTCAAAGGAATGTTTTCCATAGTAGCAAGTAGCAATAAATTTCAGCATGTAGTATAAGTGTTTTCCTTACCGATTTCCACTTACCAAGAGCGCTTCACTCCCCAGAAACGGCACCAGAAAAGAGTCTTGATGACCCACAAGTATAGGGGATCAATTGTAGTCCTTTCGATAAGTAAGAGTGTCGAACCCAACGAGGAGCAGAAGGAAATGACAAGCGGTTTTCAGCAAGGTAATTTCTGCAAGCACTGAAATTGTAGGTAACAGATAGTTTGATAGCAAGATAATTGGTAGCAAGCAAGTAACGGTAACGGTAAACAACGTGCAGCAACGTAACCCAATCCTTTTGTAGAAAAGGACAGGCTAGAACAATCTCTAGTAATAGGCAAATTGTTCTTGAGGGTACACGGGAATTTCGTCTAGTCACTTTTGTCATGTTGGTTTGATTCGTGTTTGCTACTTTGATAATTTGATATGTGCGTGGACCGGTTCTTGGGTGCTGTTCTTAGTTGAACAACCTCCCACTTATGATTAACCCCCACGCAAGCATCCGCAACTACGAGAAAAGTATTAAGATAAAATCTAACCATAGCATTAAACGTTTGGATCCAAATCAGCCCCTTACGAAGTAGCGGATAAACTAGGGTTTAAGCTTCTGTCACTCTAGCAACCCATCATCTAATAAATACTCCACAATGCATTCCATTAGGCCCATGAATGGTGAAGTGTCATGTAGTCGACGTTCACATGACACCACTAAGGGAATCACAACATACATATCATCAAAATATCGAACACATATCAAATTCACATGATTACTTGCAACATGACTTCTCCCGTGACCTCAAGAACAAAGGTAACTACTCACAAATAATAATCATGCTCAAGATCAGAGAGGTATTAAATAGCATAATGGATCTGAACATATAATCTTCCACCAAATAAACCATATAGTAATCATCTACGCAAGGTAATCAACACTACTAGTCACCCACAGGTACCAATCTGAGGTTCCGATACAAAGATTGAACACAAGAGATGAACTAGGGTTTAAGAAGAGATGGTGTTGTTGAAGATGTTGATGAAGATTGACCTCCCAAAGATGAGAGGGGTGTTGGTGACGACGATAGCTTCGATTTCCCCCTCCGGGAGGGAAGTTCCCCGGCGGAATCGCTCCGCCAAAGGGCAAAAGTGCTACTGCCCAAGTTCCGCCTCGAGGCGGCAGCGCTTCATCCCGAAAGTCCTCCTCTGATTTTTTATAGGTCAAATGTGACTATATACCAGAAGATGGGCTCCAGAGGTGGGCCGAGGTGTGACGTGGCTTGGACTGCGTTGGTATTTCCCCAAAGAGGAAGGGATGATGCAGCACAGCCACGGTAAGTATTTCCCTCAGTTATGAAACCAAGGTTATCGAATGAGTAGGATGATCACCAACACCCAATAAGCAGCACCTGCACACAAACAACAAATACTTGCAACCCGATGCGAAAGAGAGGTTGTCAATCTCTCTACGGTAAAAAGATAGATTAGGTAGTGATAGATAGGAGAGATAGATCTCTCAAGAACACAAATAAAAAGAGTAAATATGCAGCAATATATTTTTGGGTTTTTGGTTTTGTAGATCTGAAAACAAAGATTGCAAAAACGTAGATCGGAAAGCAATATGATGGAAAAGTAGACCCGGGGCCGTAGGGTTCACTAGTGGCTTCTCTCATGAGTATAGCGCACGGTGGGTGAACAAATTACTGTTGGGCAATTGATAGAAAATCGAATAGTCATGACGATATCCAAGGCGATGATCATTATATAGGCATCACGTCCAAGATAGATAGACCGACTCCTGCCTGCACCTACCTCTATTACTCCACACATCGACCGCTATCCAGCAGGCATCTAGTGTATTAAGTTCATGGAAAAACGGAGAAATGCAATAAGAACGATGACATGATGTAGACAAGATCTATTCATGTAGGAATAGACCCCATCTTGTTATCCTTAATAGCAATGATACATGCGTGTCTTGTTGCCCCTTCTGTCACTGGGAAAGAACACCGCAAGATCGAACCCATCACAATGCACCTCTTCCCATGGCAAGAAAAATCGATCTAGTTGGCCTAACTAAACCAAAGATTCGAAGAAGAAATACGAGGCTATAAGTAATCATGCATATAAGAGATCAAAGAAGACTCAAATAATATTCATCGATAGAAACTGATCATGAACTCAAAATTCATCGGATCCCGACAAACACACCGCAAAAGTTTACATCAAATAGATCTCCAAGAGACCATTGTATTGAGAATCATAAGAGAGAGAGAGAGAAGAATCCATCTAGCTACTGCCTACGGACCCGTAGGTCTATGGTGGACTACTCACGCATCATCAGAGATGCACGTATGAGGAAGATGAACCCCTCCGTGATGGTGTTTAGATTGGATCTCGCGGTTCTGGAACTTGCGGCGGTTGGAATTGTGTTTCGTCGACTCTTCTAGGGTTTTTGGATTTCTAGGGAATTTATAGGCACGATAGTCGGTTGAGGGGGTGCCCGAGGTGCCCAGCACCCACCAGGCCCCCTCTGGCGCGCCCTAGTGGGGGCTGGCCACCCAGGGCCCCCTCTCCTGGTGTTCTTTGGCCCATCTGGTTTCTTTTGGTCCGTAAAAAATCCACAAAAATCCCCGCAGCATTTGATCTCTGTTTGGTACTGATTTTCTGCGAAGTAAAAAACAAGCAAAAACAGCAACTGGCACTTTGACACAATGTCAATAGGTTAGTCCCAAAAAATGATATAAAGTTGTAATATAATGATTGTAAAACATCCAAGAATGATAATATAACAGCATGGAACAAGCAAAAATTATAGATACGTTGGAGACGTATCAGCATCCCCAAGCTTAATTCCTACTCGTCCTCGAGTAGGTAAATGATAAAAACAGAATTTTTGATGTGGAATGCTGCCTAACATGTTCATCATATTCTTTTTTTCTTTGTATAGCATGGACATTTGGACTTGCAAATGATTCAAAGCAATAGTCTAGTTTTAACATAATGACTTCAATACTCAAGCATGTCAACAAGCAACCATGTCTTTCAAAATATCAACACTAAAGAAAGTTATCCCTAGCCCATCATGCTCAATCATTGATCCATTCATGAAACACACTCAAATATTAGCTATGCCCAATGCTCAAGTACGATCATAGTGCCCCCTAGTTGGTGCTTATAAGAGAAGATGGAGACTCAAAGCAAAAATAAAAACTGCATAAAGTAAATGGATAGGCCCTTCGCAGAGGGAAGTAGGGATTTGTAGAGGTGCCAGAGCTCAAAGTTTTAAATTGTGAGAGAAAAAATATTTTGGGTGGCATGCTTTTCCTGTCAACGAAAACGACAAAGTAGCTCACAATACTTTCCATGCTAGATATATCATAGGCGGTTCCCAAACAAAAAATAAAGTTTATTCCTTTTTCCACCAAACGTCACTTTCCATGGCGGGCCGTATCCACGGTTGCCTTCCATACCAACACTTTCCAAGGAATTTATTATTTGACAACATAAAGTAAATATTTTTTCTTTTTCATTTCGGGAATGGGCATCGCTATTACCGCCGCACTCTCATGCAATGACAAGTGAATAAACACTCATCTTGAGAATAACACATCTAGCATGGAAAAATATTGGACACTCCCCACCGTTTCATGAGCGGTACGGGCACACAAAAGAGAAAATTTATTTTCAAAATTTAGAGATGGCACATACAAATTTGCTTGGAATGGCATGGAAATACCGCATATAGGTAGGTATGGTGGACTCATAAGGCAAAACTTGGTTTAAGGATTTTGGATGCACAAGTAGTATTTCTACTTAGTACAAATGAAGGCTAGCAAATAGATTGGGAAGCAACCAAACCAAGAAACGGAAAATCACATAAGTGAGCATTGAACATAACTAACACCGAATAATGCACCACAAGTAGGATGTAACTTCATTGCATAACTATTGACTTTCGTGCATGCATAGGGAATCACAAACTTTAACACCAATATTCCTACTAAGCATAATTACTCATCAACATGACTCACATATTACTATCATCATGTTTCAAAACTATTACAAGGAATCAAGTTTAATTTGTCCAATGATCTTCATGAAAGTTTTTATTATATCCTCCTTGGATATCTATCACTTTGGGACTAGTTTCATATATTGCCATTGCTTTTTGGCAAGCTCAAACAATTTTAAGTGAAGCACATGAGCATAAAGATTTCATCTCTCAAAAAGGTATAAGTGAAGCATGAGAGGATTTCTTCAAAAATTTACTAACTCTCAAATTAATCTAAGTGAAGCATGAGAGTATTTCTACAAAAGCTTCCAGGCACACCGTGCTCAAAAAGATATAAGTGAAGCACTAGAGCAATTCTATAGCTCAAAAAGTTTAAGTGAAGCACATAGAGCAATTCTAACAAATCATAGCATGATTTTGGCTTTCTAAAATAGGTGTGTACAGCAAGGATACAAAGTAAAAACTAACAAACAAAGCAAGCAAAGATACAAGACTTTCCAAGCAAAACACATGATATGTGACGAATAAAAATATAGCTCCAAGTAAAATATCGATGGTCGTTAGAAGAAAGAGGGGATGCCACTCGGGGGCATCCCCAAGCTTAGTTGCTTGTTACTCTTTGGATATATCTTGGGGGTGTGGTAGCATCCCCAAGCTTAGGCTCTTGCTACTCCTTATTCCTTCATCCATCGTGATCTCACCCAAAACTTGAAAACTTCAATCACACAAAACTCAACAAAATCTTCGTGAGATCCGTTAGTATAAGAAAGAAAATCACTACTTTAGGTACTGTTGTAAAGCCATTCAAATTTTATAATTGCATTATACCTACTGTATTTTAACTTTACCATGGCTTATACCCTCCAATACAAACCATAGATTCATCAAAACAAGCACACAATGCAATAAAAACAGAATCTCTCTCAAACAGAACAGTCTGTAGTAATCTGTACCATACCCATACTTCTGTAACTCTAAAAATTCTGAAAACTTAGGACAACGTATTGAATTTATATAGCAACAATGTATTAAAATTTCAGCTCAATATCATGTTCCAGAAAAAAATGAAAATTCATATACTGGACGCAAAGTTTCTGTTTCAGATTCAGCATCACTTCTACTCATCCTATGAATCATCCTAACGGTTCTACTTGGCACAAACACTAAATAAACCATAAAAACACAATCATTACAGAGGCATAATTGTGTCAACACACAAAAATAGAAAGGAAAAAGCAAAAAAATAATTATTCATTGGGTTGCCTCCCAACAAGCGCTATCGTTTTACGCCCCTAGCTAGGCATATTGGATAGATTCAAGTATTGTCATCTTTGGTTTTGGATGAGGAAATTTTGTCAAGAGGTTTTGCAAATAAAACTTGAAACACATCATCCATAGCAACTTTATCACTATCAAGGTGTCCCTCTACGTACCCCCTTTGATTACCGGCCACGATCCAAGAATATTGTTGGTTCACATCATTGAAAACGTGTTGGATCATGTCTAAAACGGGGACTTCCTTTTTGAGATTCTCATCAAAAATTTGATTATTTCCAAGCAAATATCTCATCATGTAATCACTATTGTAGAGGATTTCTCCTATTACCAGTTTTTCACGGTTCATACCATAAAAGTCAAAGATCTCCCTAGCTTCCCGTACTATGTGATCAAATTCATGCATAAGAACAAGTGTAGCCAACTTCCTAGCTTTAGGGTTCTTTATCACGGGTAGCTCATAAAACAATCTTTGCAAAGTAGGATGGGTACGAATAAATCTATTTTCAAATTTTAGAACTAACGCTGAGATAGCTTCCGCATAAGATTTAGTTCTTTTCAAAATAGGAGTATCATCGAGAGTCAAATTCATAACGCAATTGAAAAACTCTTGGATAGTTTCTTTTCCAATAATGTTCCCTTGCCCCAAAACAAAAGTCTTAGAATCCAGATTAACAGAACGTCAAATTTTAGGAGTCCTGCCATCATCCATTTCTGCCATTCCAAAATCACTCATGGTGACAAGCAAACAAGAGATCCGGCGAGAAAAGGCAAACGAAAAAGAGGGCGAATAAAACGGCAAATTGGTGACGTGGGGGAGAGGAAAACGAGAGGCAAATGGCAAATACTGTAATTGCAAGGAGATGAGATTTGTGATTAGGAACCTGGTAGATGATGATGGAGTCCCCTCAGCGCCTACGATAGGCACGTTGAAGAGACCGCTTCCTCCCCGGCAACGGCGCCAGAAATTCCTTTGATGTGGTTTGGACTGCGTTGGTATTTCCCCAAAGAAGAAGGGATGATACAGCACAGCGACGGTAAGTATTTCCCTCAGTTATGAAAACAAGGTTATCGAACCAGTAGGAGGATCACCAACACCCAATAAACAGCACCTGCACACAAACAACAAATACTTGCAACCCGACGCGAAAGAGAGGTTGTCAATCTCTCTACGGTAAAAAGATAGATTAGGTAGTGATATGTAGCGTCCCGACTCAAAATGAGTCAAGCCTCTATGTGTCAGTGCCATCCCTGGATCAGTATGCTGGCACACACAGTACATCAATGTATATATCAAAGTGCAATCACATGTAAATAACGTAAAATTGATATATACCTCTTAAATCTCAGCGGAAACAGTCAACGGGAGTGGAGTCCCAATAAACACCAACGGCAGGTTGAGTGTAGACCGTAACCCTGAATCGTACTCTTACTCGTTGTAGAAAAGTATCTGCAACATAAGACGTTGCAGCCGTGTAGGTCAGTACATTGAATGTACCGGCAAGATCACCATAGAATGAAATGATAAAAACTATTCTATATGCAAAAGGCTTTATGGCTCTGTGTCTGAGTTTTTGCAGAAAAGCTGGTTTTATTTTCCCTACAACAAAGGAGTCAAACGAAAATATCACTACAAAAGTTGGTTGTTAATGAGATGGTTCCACCAACCAATTCTCATGTCCCAAAATTATTAATAGACCCACTCATCATAATAATTTATTAATTGTGTTGAGACTGGCTGATAGTATCATCTCCGGTGCTCATGTTGTCCGTAACCGGGGACACGGCTAATCGATTAGTTTGACACTCTGCAGAGGTTTGTACACTTTACCCGCAAGATTCGATCCCTCTCGTTGTGTCCTCGCACTGCCTGGTGTTTGAGAACGAGACGATCGAAACATGGCCTTCCAAAGCGATCCTCCGGTAGAAAGTGAGTGCCCATCCAATCCTACCGTTCTTCTACATCTCGTAGCAATATGACCTGCCAGAGTCACCACTAAGGTTAACCAAGCCAGAGCCCATATTGACTTGCGGTTGCACACGTAAGCTTTCCGGCCTTGGAGTATCCATCCATCTCTTTGAGCCTGGGTGGCATTCCGTTGGGATGATCACATGTAGATACCAGGATTCCCGGCATAACCATGATAGATATCAGGCTGCCAAAATGCATGTCCAATCCACCCAGAGGTATATTGAGTCCTTGAAGTCTTGATCATCATGCAGGTCTTGAAATAATTAATTAACCTCACAACACTCCTGAATCTCACAACCAAACCCCGTCTACTAAAGCGTAGCGATTGTGAAGTATCATCCCTTCCCGGGCAAATGGTAACATTGTGTTGGGTTTCTCCTACCTCATGATACTACCACAAGTTCAAGCTCAATATCCTACTGGATGTATGATGGAGAGATTTATGCTAATGCAAATAAAACATAGGTAATGTAAGATGATCAAAGTGAACTTGCCTGTACAGTTGATGAAGCTAAATATCGCTCTCAGAAATAACTTGATAGAACTATTCGTCACTCTCCGATGAAAATCTATATAATCAAACATTGCACTCATATAAGCAATCATACTAGCAATCAATACTAACAATCAAAAGGCAACACAAAAACCAAACACAAAAGTGTTGTGATGAAGGAAAATACTTAAGACAAAAGTTAAAACAACAAAACTTCATCACAACAACCAAATGTAGTTTTCCCTACAAATAAAATATTTTGAATAGCAACAAAACAAAAACAAGGAAAAATGTAACAAAAGTATTTTATTAAATATTTTACTAGCAAAAAGAATTACTTTTGAAGAACAAGTAAGAACTATGAAAACACCACCCTAAACAATGTAAGTTTTCTAGCTAATAGAACATAACAGCAAAGAAAACACTAAGATAATAAAATAACAGAAAAACAAAATATAAAACACTAAATTAACAGAAAATATTTTCTCATAAAACTTTATTACAAAAAAAAAGAACTAATAGAAAAGCTTTTAGTAAACTCTTCCTATAACCTAAACAAAGTTAACCTTGAATTGACCACAAACAATTTCAACTATAATACAAATTGTTTTCTGGGCTAAACTAAAGTTAACAGAAAATAAAATTTATAAAACAATATATGGAAATAATTTTCAAATAGGAAATCAAACTAGCAATGAAATCAATTTGCAAGTTATTATGAAACTAGAATTGATTTCATGCTATCAAATATAATAAATGACATAAAAATAAACTTGGTTGAAATACTACTCCTAAATAACAGAAAACAAAGTAAAACTTTTCAACTAATATAAAAGAAAATAAACTAAAACAATTTAAAACAAAAGAAATAGAAATAAACCTAAAAAGAACTAAAACAGAATCTGTTTTTCTTGAAACCCTAATTTAAAACATTATAAAAATTCTCAAATTGTTCCTACTGATGAACAAAATCACTAGTGACCAGTAGCAAAAAGATTCACTCAAAAATATAATTTTAAACTGAAGTTATAGGCAAAACAAGTTTGAATTCAAATCTGTTTGAATCTGAATTTAAATTATTCAAATATAGTCAAACTTTATATCTACATAAACTTCATAATATTTGTGACACGGTGCAAAAAGAATCAATTGAAAACAACTAAATACATAAAAGTTAAAGCAAAAACAAAATCAGAAACTATTCTGTTTTTGAAACAGAAAACAGAAAAGAAAAAAATCTAACCTAACAAACAGGTGGGTGACGTGGCAGTTTCTGAGTAGCTGAGGGGTGTGCGTGCGTTAGCTAATCGGATGAACATTCACTAAATTCAGAAAAACGTTTCGGTCAATTTAACTAAACAAAAACCGGCCGGTTCACTGAACTTAAACCGAATCGGTATGCGAGGTCTAATCTAAGCCATTGATCAAGATCCAACGGAGGAAAAGGAAGGAGAGCTCACTGAGGTGGAGGTGAAGCTCCGGCGATGGCTCCGGCGACGGCGGTGGCTCGGGTGTTGACGCGACGGCGTCTCCGATGGTCCTCCGGCGAAGGCAGGGATCTGGTCGATGCGGACGAGGATGGCTATGATGATGAGCACCTTGGTGTGACTCGGGGGCGACGGAATCGACGATGGCGAGCTTCGTGGCGGCGGTGGAGTTCGGATGGCCGTCGGGGAGGTGGTTCCAAAGGCGTGGGGTTCAGGTGATGGGTTTGGGAGATGCAAGGGAGCGAGGGGAAACTGATGGTGGCGGTGGGAGAGCTCTAGGTGGTCGGAGGTGAGCAGAGGGTCAACAATGGTGCGGCGGCTTGTTGCGGCTCCGGTGAGCAATTCCGGCGATGGCAGGGTGCAGGGTTCGGGGTTTTGAGGGGTAAAGAGTCGCAGGGGAGCTTAGGTATTTATAGGGGTCTCTAGGTCGAAGAAAAGGAAAGGGGAGAGGTAGATCCTTGCGGGTCCGGCGCGGTTCCGGCGATGGAAGGAAAAAGGAAGAAAGAAGGAAGGGGTGACCGAGAGGAGAGGTGGTCGGGCAGTGGGGCCAGGGTGTCAGCGGGGGTGGGAGAAGGAAAAAGCAACGGTGGCCGATCCGAAACGGTTCGGGATCTGGCGCAGTGGATCCTGGGCCGTACTATTCCTATTGGGCTCTCGGGCGACTTCCTAATAAAAGACATTTTCCAAATTTTGAAATAACAGAGAAAGGAAAGATTGATCTGGCAATCACATAAAATCCAAACATAGGTCTATTATATATCAAAATTCTCAGGAGAATATTTGCAAGGAGATGAACATTTTTCCACGGCCAAATAAAATACTTCACAGAAAAATATTTTCAGAAAATACCTTATTTGATTTTGTTTCCTTTTGCAAATATTTTTCAAATATCCCCCTGTGTTTTAGGGTTCATTTATTTCAAAAAAAAATGCCTCTGGTTTGGAGGGTCATGTTCCTCCTCTCAATATGATCATGGGCATTCAAAAACAAAAATTAAAAGGGATCAACTGGTAATTCAAAATATCTTCTTCTAACTTCCCACTCTCTTTCATTCATTTTATTTTCTCTCATGAAGTTCCTTGAGTGGCTTGAAGTTTGAAACACTCTCTGAATGGAAATGTTCAAGTCTCTTCAAACATAAACATTTCTGGGAAAGTCCTTTTATTCCCTCTCTTTTCAAAAGTTTCAAAAAGTTTCAAATTACACTCACTTCCAATCATTCAATCAATCAATTCTATCATTCACTTTATTATTATAACATTCCCAAATTTGGGATGTTACAAACCTCCGACACTTAAAATGAATCTCGTCCTCGAGATTCGAAGGGGCTAGAAAGAGAAAGGTTAGGGTTTGGGGTCTTCTAGCAAATCCACTGGTCTGATAAGTGTGGGTGCTACCACACTTAAAATGAGAGTTACTGGTCTCTCAAAATCTTGACAGTCCTCTGGGGTCTTGACATCTGTCTCTTCACATTCTCCACAGAAAACTCTTTTGGTGATGCTCTTCCTTTATATTCACAACGTTTCCTGCAAAATCCAGTGTTTCCTTGGTCAATACAAACTTCTTCCGTTACTGGGTCTTCTTAACTGACAAGTCTCACGATCATTTCTAATTAACTTATCGATGATCTCATGGTGGTCTACCATTTGTGGCTAGCCTGCAGTGGAATCGGTCTTGGCTTCATTCCTCACCGTAAAATTCCTACGTTTGGCAACAGCTGCCATGTACAAGGGGTCTTCATCATACAATTCTAAGGCTTAAAACAAAAGCTTCAACGAACGTCGTCTCTTTACTATGGGTAAGTCACTCAGATTTACCATTCCGAATAACAAGAGAATGATAAGAGTAAGTCGTCATGGTGATCAATCCATTCCGCACCCAAATCATTACCTTGTATAAGGTTTAGTGAATCTCGTATTCTAACACTTGGGCTTCCTCACAAGCGTCGCAGAAATTTCTCTTGTCCACGAACGAAGTTCGGTTAAATCCATTGATTCTGCAAGCTAAACAAAATATCTAGCGTTCCTTCACAACTCGTAGGTTTACGTGTTCTCCTAAGAAAACGTCTGCTGATCTGTCATAGCTTCTTCCAAGTTCCTTTGTTCAAT
This sequence comes from Elymus sibiricus, assembly GCA_039707655.1. NCBI lineage: Eukaryota > Viridiplantae > Streptophyta > Magnoliopsida > Poales > Poaceae > Elymus > Elymus sibiricus. Next base: position 118,764,899 of record CM077667.1, read on the forward strand.
AAGGTAGGGCTTGCTCCTTATCAATCCTGAGGTTGTGGCTCACTTCAATACTTGTACGGCTTTAACTCACCCTTGGGGTTACTAGCATTTCATATTCCAACATTACCTACAATTCATTCCATCATACCCTTGGGGTAATCAAATAATTCACAGACTTATTCTTGTCCAGGGTCCACTCTGCGGAATTCATTTTTTTTTCTTTCCATTGGTCTGTTTTCCAATAAGGTATGGGTTCATCATAATCATTCCTTCAGTTCATCCTTATATTCTCAAAACTCCAACTACAAAAGTACTTTATTACAAATGCTGTCATCCACATAGTTTGATATGGTCCAGCATTTCCTTCTTCTTTATTCATTTATCCAAACTCCTTGGCATGAAGTATACATTCTTTTTCCTTGGTTCTTGTGGTTTTACTGGTTACTACCACACTTAAAATGAAATGTACATATGCATGCACAGACCATTTTTTTTCATATCCTCGAAAATGGTCAGAGGTCCTAGTTTATAGAGTAACAACTCATACTATTCAACATAGGAAATCATGACACAATAAATTCTATTGATTCATGAAGTTATTACAATCTCTGAGACTTCCGTTACATAGTTCAACTCCATAGCCTCAAGTAAAATAAAAGAGCTTCCTATTACATTTATTACTTCCAAAATCCAAAAACTCAACTACTCATGTTTAGTCTTCTTCTCCGGGCAGGTATAGGAGTAGTGTCCTATCTTGTTGCACCGATGACAAGTGATGTGACTCAGCTCCTTCCGTGTAGAAAACCACGGAGTCCTCTTCTTCTTGGGTTGGGCTCCTTGCTTGATGCTTGGCTCATACTTCTTGCAATAACAATGAGGTCTCTCCAAGCTACAATGCAAACATCTGATGCCTCCACTTACTTGGCCTTTCTTCTTGATCATTCCTTCTATCTCCTAAGGATCATATTGCACTTCTGTTGTCAGGAAATCTCCCAGATACTCGTTCGGACAATTTAGGGAAATATGTCCTTCTTCTCCACATGAATAACATGACGTGGTATCTATGATTGGGTCTGGTATATCTCCCATTTTCATGGGTTCTTCTAACTTTTTCCCGAGGACTTCTTTCATTGCTTCCTTCTACTGCTTCATGACTTCTTGTACCTTGGGGCAGAGTTGACATTGTGCCGGAAAATGAGTGGTTCCTTCACACAAGAAACATGTCACCTGCCCAGTTGGGCATTCCTCGGCTGGGTGATTTGCTTCACAATGAGGGCATCCATCCTTGTGTTCTTCCTGTGTGTGTCCTATTTCTCCACAGATCTTGCAAGCACAAAGCTTCTTTATAGGGCTATCACAGTGCTTTCGGATGAGACGGGATCTTAACAGAGTCTTCTTGAATTCCTCCCAGGTTTTTTGCTCCATTACATCCTTGTATGGCTTGATGCATTTTCCACCAAGTTGCAGCACTTTGGGTAAAGTACTGAAGAGCGTATTGAACCTCATACTTCTGTGCAATCGAGTTTCTCCCGAAGCTATCCTCCATGTTTTGAATCCATACTTCTGCCTCCAGCTGGGTCATTGGTCCAGAGAATACAAGTCCAACTTCATTCACCATCTATTGGGTCCAAGGTTTTGGGGATGAGATACTGGAGAGAGAAAGGAGGGAGATACACACAATACAAACAATAGTTTTGAAAATAGGTTTTATTTGTGACTGTCGAAAAAAATGCACACAAATGACAGCTCACAAATCATCGTATCTAACATGAGTATGCAACAGGGGTGGTGGTCCTCTAAAGGTCATATAGAAATGCTTCAAGGTCTTTGAATTCTTCGGGTCATCAAAGTCTTCAACTGGTGTAGCTTCAATTGTTGTTGTGTAGGGTAATCCTCCTTTCACTCTGAGTTGGTTACGATTGTCCGATATCTTGTCCTTCTCGGAGTGGTCTCAGTTGATTCTTCATGTGGTCAAAGGGACAAGGGTATTGTCTAACTATTTGGGGTAAGGGGAATATTTGATGAAACTCAGAAGGATAAGAAGTAAAAGATCCTTTTGAAAATAATTTTGAGAGATATCCTGTCCTATGGGCTTTCCAGTTTCTAGGGTCACGTCCTACAGTCAACATGTGCTCTGATACCATCTCTGTAGCGTCCCGACTCAAAATGAGTCAAGCCTCTGTGTGTCAGTGCCATCCCTGGATCAGTATGCTGGCACACATAGTACATCAATGTATATATGAAAGTGCAATCACATGTAAATAACGTAAAATTGATATATACCTCTTAAATCTCAGCGGAAACAGTCAACGGGAGTGGAGTCCCAATAAACACCAACGGCAGGTTGAGTGTAGACCGTAACCCTGAATTGTACTCTTACTCGTTGTAGAAAAGTATCTGCAACATAAGACGTTGCAGCCGTGTAGGTCAGTACATTGAATGTACCGGCAAGATCACCATAGAATGAAATGATAAAAACTATTCTATATGCAAAAGGCTTTATGGCTCTGTGTCTGAGTTTTTGCAGAAAAGCTGGTTTTATTTTCCCTACAACAAAGGAGTCAAACGGAAATATCACTACAAAAGTTGGTTGTTAATGAGATGGTTCCACCAACCAATTCTCATGTCCCAAAATTATTAATAGACCCACTCATCATAATAATTTATTAATTGTGTTGAGACTGGCTGATAGTATCATCTCCGGTGCTCATGTTGTCCGTAACCGGGGACACGGCTAATCGATTAGTTTGACACTCTGCAGAGGTTTGTACATTTTACCCGCAAGATTCGATCCCTCTCGTTGTGTCCTCGCACTGCCTGGTGTTTGAGAACGAGACGATCGAAACATGGCCTTCCAAAGCGATCCTCCGGTAGAAAGTCAGTGCCCATCCAATCCTACCGTTCTTCTACATCTCGTAGCAATATGACCTACCAGAGTCACCACAAAGGTTAACCAAGCCAGAGCCCATATTGACTTGCGGTTGCACACGTAAGCTTTCCGGCCTTGAAGTATCCATCCATCTCTTTGAGCCTGGGTGGCATTCCGTTGGGATGATCACAGGTAGATACCAGGATTCCCGGCATAACCATGATAGATATCAGGCTGCCAAAATGCATGTCCAATCCACCCAGAGGTATATTGAGTCCTTGAAGTCTTGATCATCATGCAGGTCTTGAAATAATTAATTAACCTCACAACACTCCTGAATCTCACAACCAAACCCCGTCTACTAAAGCGTAGCGATTGTGAAGTATCGTCCCTTCCCAGGCAAATGGTAACAGGGTGTTGGGTTTCTCCTACCTCATGATACTACCACAAGTTCAAGCTCAATATCCTACTGGATGTATGATGGAGAGATTTATGCTAATGCAAATAAAACATAGGTAATGTAAGATGATCAAAGTGAACTTGCCTGTACAGTTGATGAAGCTAAATATCGCTCTCAGAAATAACTTGATAGAACTATTCGTCACTCTCCGATGAAAATCTATATAATCAAACATTGCACTCATATAAGCAATCATACTAGCAATCAATACTAACAATCAAAAGGCAACACAAAAACCAAACACAAAAGTGTTGTGATGAAGGAAAATACTTAAGACAAAAGTTAAAACAACAAAACTTCATCACAACAACCAAATGTAGTTTTCCCTACAAATAAACTATTTTGAATAGCAACAAAACAAAAACAAGGAAAAATGTAACAAAAGTATTTTATTAAATATTTTACTAGCAAAAAGAATTACTTTTGAAGAACAAGTAAGAACTATGAAAACACCACCCTAAACAATGTAAGTTTTCTAGCTAATAGAACATAACAGCAAAGAAAACACTAAGATAATAAAATAACAGAAAAACAAAATATAAACCACTAAATTAACAGAAAATATTTTCTCATAAAACTTTATTACAAAAAAAAAGAACTAATAGAAAAGCTTTTAGTAAACTCTTCCTATAACCTAAACAAAGTTAACCTTGAATTGACCACAAACAATTTCAACTATAATACAAATTGTTTTCTGGGCTAAACTAAAGTTAAAAGAAAAGAAAATTTATAAAACAATATATGGAAATAATTTTCAAATAGGAAATCAAACTAGCAATGAAATCAATTTGCAAGTTATTATGAAACTAGAATTGATTTCATGCTATCAAAAATAATAAATGACATAAAAATAAACTTGGTTGAAATACTACTCCTAAATAACAGAAAACAAAGTAAAACTTTTCAACTAATATAAAAGAAAATAAACTAAAACAATTTAAAACAAAAGAAATAGAAATAAACCTAAAAAGAACTAAAACAGAATCTGTTTTGCTTGAAAACCTAATTTAAAACATTATAAAAATTCTCAAATTGTTCCTACTGATGAACAAAATCACTAGTGACCAGTAGCAAAAAGATTCACTCAAAAATATAATTTTAAACTGAAGTTATAGGCAAAACAAGTTTGAATTCAAATCTGTTTGAATCTGAATTTAAATTATTCAAATATAGTCAAACTTTATATCTACATAAACTTCATAATATTTGTGACACAGTGCAAAAAGAATCAATTAAAAACAACTAAATACATAAAAGTTAAAGCAAAAACAAAATCAGAAACTATTCTGTTTTTGAAACAGAAAACAGAAAAGAAAAAAATCTAACCTAACAAACAGGTGGGTGACGTGGCAGTTTCTGAGTAGCTGAGGGGTGTGCGTGCGTTAGCTAATCGGATGAACATTCACTAAATTCAGAAAAACGTTTCGGTCAATTTAACTAAACAAAAACCGGCCGGTTCACTGAACTTAAACTGAATCGGTATGCGAGGTCTAATCTAAGCCATTAATCAAGATCCAACGGAGGAAAAGGAAGGAGAGCTCACTGAGGTGGAGGTGAAGCTCCGGCGATGGCTCCGGCGACGGCGGTGGCTCGGGTGTTGACGCGACGGCGTCTCCGATGGTCCTCCGGCGAAGGCGGGGATCTAGTCGATACGGACGAGGATGGCTATGATGATGAGCACCTTGGTGTGACTCGGGGGCGACGGAATCAACGATGGCGAGCTTCGTGGCGGTGGTGGAGTTCGGATGGCCGTCGGGGAGGTGGTTCCAAAGGCGTGGGGTTCAGGTGATGGGTTTGGGAGATGCAAGGGAGCGAGGGGAAACTGATGGTGGCGGTGGGAGAGCTCTAGGTGGTCGGAGGTGAGCAGAGGGTCAACAATGGTGCGGCGGCTTGTTGCGGCTCCGGTGAGCAATTCCGGCGATGGCAGGGTGCAGGGTTCGGGGTTTTGAGGGGTAAAGAGTCGCAGGGGAGCTTAGGTATTTATAGGGGTCTCCAGGTCGAAGAAAAGGAAAGGGGAGAGGGAGATCCTTGCGGGTCCGGCGCGGTTCCGGCGATGGAAGGAAAAAGGAAGAAAGAAGGAAGGGGGTGACCGAGAGGAGAGGTGGTCGGGCAGTGGGGCCAGGGTGTCAGCGGGGGTGGGAGAAGGAAAAAGCAACGGTGGCCGATCCGAAACGGTTCGGGATCTGGCGCAGTGGATCCTGGGCCGTACTATTCCTATTGGGCTCTCGGGCGACTTGCTAATAAAAGACATTTTCCAAATTTTGAAATAACAGAGAAAGGAAAGATTGATCTGGCAATCACATAAAATCCAAACGTAGGTCTATTATATATCAAAATTCTCAGGAGAATATTTGCAAGGAGATGAACATTTTTCCACGGCCAAATAAAATACTTCACAGAAAAATATTTTCAGAAAATACCTTATTTGATTTTGTTTCCTTTTGCAAATATTTTTCAAATATCCCCCTGTGTTTTAGGGTTCATTTATTTCAAAAAAAAATGCCTCTGGTTTGGAGGGTCATGTTCCTCCTCTCAATATGATCATGGGCATTCAAAAACAAAAATTAAAAGGGATCAACTGGTAATTCAAAATATCTTCTTCTAACTTCCCACTCTCTTTCATTCATTTTATTTTCTCTCATGAAGTTCCTTGAGTGGCTTGAAGTTTGAAACACTCTCTGAATGGAAATGTTCAAGTCTCTTCAAACATAAACATTTCTGGGAAAGTCCTTTTATTCCCTCTCTTTTCAAAAGTTTCAAATTACACTCACTTCCAATCATTCAATCAATCAATTCTATCATTCACTTTATTATTATAACATTCCAAAATTTGGGATGTTACATGATAGATAGGAGAGATAGATCTCTCAAGAACACAAATAAAAAGAGTAAATATGCAGCAATATATTTTTGGGTTTTTGGTTTTGTAGATCTGAAAACAAAGATTGCAAAAACGTAGATCGGAAAGCAATATGATGGAAAAGTAGACCCGGGGGCCGTAGGGTTCACTAGTGGCTTCTCTCATGAGTATAGCGCACGGTGGGTGAACAAATTACTATTGGGCAATTGATAGAAAATCAAATAGTCATGATGATATCCAAGACGATGATCATTATATAGGCATCACGTCCAAGATAGATAGACCGACTCCTGCCTGCACCTACCTCTATTACTCCACACATCGACCGCTATCCAGCATGCATCTAGTTTATTAAGTTCATCGAAAAATGGAGTAATGCAATAAGAACGATGACATGATGTAGACAAGATCTATTCATGTAGGAATAGACCCCATCTTGTTACCCTTAATAGCAATGATACATGCGTGTCTTGCTGCCCCTTCTGTCACTGGGAAAGAACACCGCAAGATCGAACCAATCACTAAGCACCTCTTCCCATGGCAAGAAAAATCGATCTAGTTGGCCTAACTAAACCAAAGATTCGAAGAAGAAATACGAGGCTATAAGTAATCATGCATATAAGAGATCAAAGAAGACTCAAATAATATTCATGGATAGAAACTGATCATGAACTCAAAATTCATCGGATCCCGACAAACACACGCAAAAGTTTACATCAAATAGATCTCCAAGAGACCATTGTATTGAGAATCATAAGAGAGAGAGAGAGAAGAAGCCATCTAGCTACTGCCTACGGACCCGTAGGTCTATGGTGGACTACTCACACATCATCGGAGAGGCACCTATGAGGAAGATGAACCCCTCCGTGATGGTGTTTAGATTAGATCTCGCGGTTCTGGAACTTGCGGCGGCTGGAATTGTGTTTCGTCGACTCTTCTAGGGTTTTTGGATTTCCAGGGAATTTATAGGCATGATAGTCGGTTGAGGGGGTGCCCGAGGTGCCCAGCACCCACCAGGCCGTGCCAGGGGGCCTCTGGCGTGCCCTGGTGGGGGTTGGCCACCCTGGGCCCCCTCTCTTGGTGTTCTTTGGCCCATCTGGTTTCTTCTGGTCCGTAAAAAATCCACAAAAATCCCGGCAGTGTTTCATCTCTGTTTGGTACTGATTTTCTGCGACGAAAAAACAAGCAAAAACAGCAACTGGCACTTTGGCACTATGTCAATAGGTTAGTCCCAAAAAATGATATAAAGTTGTAATATAATGATTGTAAAACATCCAAGAATGAAAATATAACAACATGGAACAAGCAAAGATTATAGATACGTTGGAGACGTATCAAGGTGTCCACGATACACCAGGGCGCGCCAGGGGGGTCTGGCGCGCCCTGGTGGGTTGTGTCCACCAGGCAGGCCTCCTCCGGTAGTTTTCTGCTCCGGCATTTTTTATTAAATGCAACAATAATCTCCGTAAAATTTCAGCTTCATTTGTGCAGAATAGGTATCTCTGACGTGCTTTTCTTAGGTCCAGAATTCCAGCTGCCGGTATTCTCCCTCTTTGTGTAAACCTTGCATATTATGAGAGAAAAGGCATTAGAATCACTCCCCAAAGCATTATTATTCAACAAAACAAAGTAAATAAAAGTTGGAAATCATGATGTAAGATGGACGTATCAGATCATCACACTTTTGTTTTCTTACAGCTCGATAAGCCTGAAACAATATGACTCTATATGAATGCCTCTCGCAGTGTACCAGGATCTGGAATTATCTAACGTAACATGTAATACAATGATGAACGGCGGCTTTCCACAAATACTATGTCAGCTATATATGATCACACAAAGAAATATAATGATGAACACACATGTCATGAGACGGAATGATGGAAGTTGCATGGCAATATATCCCGGAATGGCTATGGAAATGCCATGATAGGTAGGTATGGTGGTTGTTTTTGAGGAAGATATAAGGAGGCTTATGTGTGATAGAGTGTATCATATCACGGAGTTTGGATGCACCGACAAATTTTGCACCAACTCTCGAGGTGAGAAAGGGCAATGCACGGTACCGAAGAGGCTAGCAATGGCGGAAAGGTGAGAGTGTGTATTGTCCATGAACTCACATTAGTCATAAAGAACACATACACTTATAGAAAAAGTTTTATTATCCCTCGAAGCAAAGTACTACTCGCATGCTCCTAGGGAGAAGGTTGGGAGGAGTTAACCATCGCGTACCCCCGACTCAAACAACACTAGGATTTCAACGAGGAATAAAAATGCTCCAACATCGTGGTCATGCCATAACTGACACTTAAATGAGTAGTTAATAAGAAGCTTTAATATCGATATCTTTACTAACCAATGTTCATGAATCTATACCCTTTCATATTACTACATCAGTATAATCAAATCATACGAATCATATTCAGTGATCTGCATGAAAGATTTTATTTTATCACTCTTATATACCTATCAATTTTAGCATTAACAGTATTCAGGAAAGATCTACCAAAAATAATAGGACAAAAATTATCTTGTAGTGATCCAAGAACTAGGAAATCGGTAGGGTATTTGATCTTACCACACAAGACTTCAACATCTCTAACAATCCCAAGCAGTGAAATAGTTTCTTTGTTTATAAGCTTAATAGTAGCATCAATATCTTCTGACTCAACAGGTGCAATATCATGCATAATTTCTTGGTAAATAGTAAAGGGTATGGCACTAATACTAGCACCCATATCACATAAACCATGTAACAATGATCTCCAATTGTAACAGAAATAACACACATGCCAACAACATGTTTATGTTTATCTTTAGGATCCTGTTTAGCAATACGAGTTGCTTCATTGCAGAAATATATAACATGACCATCAATATTATCAACTAGTAAATCCTTCATCATTGCAATTTTAGCTTCCACTTTTATTTTTTCAAAGGGTCTATGTGTTTTTGATATTACTTTTATTAACTACGGTTGCAACGTTAGCATGTTCCCTGATCCTAACATGAAAAGGTGGTTTCTCAATCTAAGCAGTAGGCACAACTGGATCAACATTATAAATGATTATTTCCTCTTTAGCTATAATAGGTTCCTCAGAAGTTTCTTCAATACACTAGTAGAGAAATGGCTACCCACAACTCTTGTTGGTGGCGCGCCATTTTCCTCCAACGCCAGCACTAATATTTTCAAATAGTGTTGGTGTTGCCTAAATTTGTACGTTATTAGTACAGACTTACTGGTGGCGTGCAAATTCTGCCGAACGTCACTTGTATGAGGACCCCAACACTCTCGCCTTTCACCTAATATTGTTGGCGTGACTAAAGTTCCTACGCCATAGTTATTTTCGTAGGCCCAGCATTGCGCATTCAGGCCCATTAGGCCCACGCCAGCACTAGTCGGTTTTAACAGGTAAAACCTTATCCTTTCGTCCTCACTCTCTCTCGATCCCAACTCCGCCCGTCCTCCTCTCAATCCCCCCCCCCCCGCCGTCGCCCGATGCTGCCCGTCTCCGCCTCGCCAGACACTGCCCGTCTCCACCCGATGCCGCCAAGCCCGAACCGGCCCGTCTTCGTCGGAGGAGGAGCGTGAGCCCCCCCCCCGCCGCTGCCCAATGCTGCCCGTCTCCACCCGATGCCGCCCCGCCCGACCCGACCCGTCTTCGTCGGAGGAGGAGCGTGAGGCCGCCCCGCCCGACACCGACCCGCCCCGCCCGACTCAAGCACAGGTAATTATGTTCTACTCCCTCCATTTGGAAATACTAGATGATGCCCCGCGCGTTGCGGCGGGATTTTGTATGAAATAAAATTTTCTCTTGTAGTGAGATAAAAAAATTATCAGTATTTTACCAAATCTCAAGGTATAAGTTTAAAATTAGATGAAAACAAAATAAAATATGCATGCATGTCCCACTTTTCATTCATAGAGCACTCGATTATAAGGCTATGAGTTATTATATCCAACGGCTAAATTAATTTGGGTGATGTGGCTTAAGGAGAAGCGAGAGAATTCCTAATAGTGGGGTCTAGCTATTTAGATATAGAAGATAAGTCATGATAGATAATTCTGTTCCTTATGTTCTAGTTCTTTTTAAATTATGCATGTTATTTTTAAATTATTCATTCTATAATATGGTGAGCTTTCATTACAGCACATATGGACAATTCATCAGCCAATAACGAATCGGTGGGCGGCGTGCAGAACTGGAATCAGTGGCGATTAGAGTCTTTTGACTGGCGCATCAAAAAAGTCAAAGAAGGCAATGCCTCACTGAAGAATGAAACGGATAGTCTGCTCACATAGGGTGCTAATGCCCGAACTAAGTTAAACAAATTGAGGGATCTGAGGGATGAGTTGACGGAGAAGAGAGACAACTTGAAGATGGAGAAAAAGAAATACAGGCTAGAGAAGCATAACCTACAGATAGGCGTTGATCACTTCAAAAAAGATGGAGAGAACAATCAGAAAAAGCTTCGCCATCTGGACTTAATCCTTGATGATGTTGAATAGTTTTAAACTATGAAGTTTATGAGTATTTTTAGTTGTTGAGTACTAATTAACTAAGTTATGAAGTCTGAAGTTTATGAGTATGTCTAGTTCATTAGTTCTAAGTTTTAAAGTATTATTAAGTTTATGAGTATGTTTTGATCTGTACCTTTTGTGAAGTTTAAGCTCGTAGTTTCTGAAGGAGTTTTTTTTATTATCCAAAAAAAACAAATTGTTGGCGTTGGACAACAACACACGACAAAGGTAGTGTAGATGTATAGCTGGCGTTGGCCAATTTCAACACCAGCATCATGTAATATACTGCTGGCGTAGGATCCAATGCCACCACTATGTTTTAAGTGTGGCGCCATATTGCTGGCGTAGGGTGTCTACGCCAGCAAGGCCATTTTTACCACGCCATATCTAGGCTTTTCTGCACTAGTGATAGGTGGATGAAATTTAAACCACCTCTCCTTAGGGATATCAACATGAGTAAAAAATGATTCACAGAAAGTAGCTACTATCTTAGAGTCAAGTCCATATTTTGCACTAAACTTATGAAAAGCTTTTGTTTCCATAAAATCTTTAACACAATCAAACTCAAGATTATACCCGACCCTTTACATTTGTCGATTTCCCAATCTTTAGAGTTGTGTTTAATTCTTTCAAGAAGATCCCATTTGAATTCAATAGTTCTCTTCATAAAGGAACCAATAGAAGAAGTATCGAGCATTGATTGATCATCATAAGAAAGCCGAGCATAAAAGTTTTGTATAATTATTTATCTTGAGAGCTCATGACTGGTGCACATGTGCATCATAGATTTAAGCCTCCCCCAAGCTTGAGCGATACTTTCTCCTTCACGAGGACAATATATATATATATATATATATATATATATATATATATATATATATATATATATATATATATATATATATATATAATTCCAATCACGATGAACCATATGCATAGGATAAAATTTCTGGTGAAACTCCAACTTTAATCGATTTCAGTCCCATGTTCCAGCATCATCCATTAGCCTATACGATATCAATGCCTTTCCCTCCAAAGATAAAGGGAATACCTTCTTCTTAAATCCATCCTCAGATAAACCTGCAAGCTTAAATAATCCACAAGTTTCATCTATATAAATCAGGTGCATATCAGGATGTATTGTTCCATCTCCCGCATAAGGATTAGCTAGCAGTTTCTCAAACATACCCGAAGGAATTTCATAATAGATATTTTTAGAATGTTTAGTAGTTTGAGAAGCGGCTCTTTCCACTTCTGGTCGAGGTGAAGATGCCCCGAACAAGCCCCTCAAAGGATTATCCTCCATAATAACAAGCCACTGTAAATTTGAGTATGTAGTAAAAATGTTTCCTTACCAAATTCCACTTACCAAAGGCGCTTCACTCCCCGGCAACGGTGCCAGAAAAGAGTCTTGATGACCCATGATGACCCACAAGTATAGGGGATCAATCGTAGTCCTTTCGATAAGTAAGAGTGTCAAACCCAACGAGGAGCAGAAGGAAATGACAAGCGATTTTCAGCAAGGTAATTTCTACAAGCACTGAAATTGTAGGTAATAGATAGTTTGATAGCAAGATAATTGGTAAACCAGCAAGTAATGGTAACGGTAAATAAAGTGCAGCAAGGTAGCCCAATTCTTTTGTGGCAAAGGACAGGCCAGAACAGTCTCTTATAATAGGCAAAGTGTTCTTGAGGGTACACGGGAATTTCATCTAGTCACTTTTATCATGTTGGTTTGATTCGCGTTCGCTACTTTGATATTTTGATATGTGGGTGGACCGGTGCTTGCATGATGTTCTTACTTGAACAAACCTCCCACTTATGATTAACCCCCTCGCAAGCACCCGCAACTACGAGAAAAGTATTAAGATAAAATCTAACCATAGCATTAAACGTTTGGATCCAAATCAGCCCCTTACGAAGTAGCGCATAAACTAGGGTTTAAGCTTCTGTCACTCTAGCAACCCATCATCTAATAACTACTCCACAATGCATTCCCTTAGGCCCAAGGATGGTGAAGTGTCATGTAGTCTAAATTCACATGACACCACTAAGGGAATCACAACATACATATCATCAAAATATTGAACACATATCAAATTCACATGATTACTTGCAACATGACTTCTCCCGTGACCTCAAGAACAAAGGTAACTACTCACAAATAATATTCATGCTCAAGATCAGAGGGGTATTGAATAGCATAATGGATCTGAACATATAATCTTCCACCAAATAAACCATATAGTAATTAACTACAAGATGTAATCAACACTACTAGTAACCCACATGTACCAATCTGAGGTTCCGGTACAAAGATTGAACACAAGGGATGAACTAGGGTTTGAGAGGAGATGGTGCTGTTGAAGATGCTGACGAAGATTGGCCTCCCAAAGATGAGAGAGATGTTGGTGATGATGATGGCTTCGATTTCCCCCTCCGGGAGGGAAGTTCTCCCGGCAGAATAGCTCCGCCGGAGGGCAAAAGTGCTCCTGCCCAAGTTCCGCCTCGAGACTGCGGCGTTCCATCCCAAAAGTCCTCTCTCTATTTTTTCTAGGTCAAAAGACCTTAAATACCAGAATATGGGCACTGGAGGTGGGCCGTGCTGGGCACAACCCACCAGGGCGCGCCTGGGGGGCCTGGCGCGCTCTGGTATCTTGTGCTCACCAGGTGCCTATATCGAAAAGCATGTCCACATGGTTTGAGAGAGAGGTGTCGATAAAAACAAAATACAGACATAGTAGCATCATGCTTATTATCATAGCAGCAACAAACTTTATCATAGAACTTATTCATATAACTTTTATTATCCAACTTCATCATAAAACTTCTCACGAACAAGTAACAATTCATCACAACATAGAAGTATACAGCATAAACCTTATTTAAAACCAACAAACTATGTTCTCGGTCAACTTTGCAACTACAATTCATCATATTTTCAGGAAGGGTCTCGTGTCGGAGCCTTTTGGCAAGTCCACATACTCAACCATCATTTAGTCTTGTATGATTGCTATCAGTCACAGCATACCCATGAGCAAAAAGTTTCAACCGGACACATAGAAAGATAGGGGCTTATAGTGTCGCCTCCCAATGTATTCACCACAATGGTGATGTCAACAATAATAACTCATGCTCACTCATATCCAGCTGGATATATGTGCCTAGATCTTTCCTCACCACATGATGCTTGCAAAAAGAAAAAGTAAAAAGGAATAGGGAAGGATACTTTGACTCTTGCATAAAAGTAAATACATAAAAGTAAAAGATATGCCCTTGGCAGAGGGAAACAGAGGTTGTCATGCGCTTTTTGGTTTGTATGCCAAACCCCTTAAGGTAAAAGAACATCATGCTATATTGCCCCCCTATGATAGAAACCTTTATTATGCAGTCCGTCGCTTTTATTACTTTGCCATCATAAGTTCGTACAACGCTCAATTTTCTCTTATACTAATTGATCAAACACATTTAGAGGCAATTTTTATTGCCTTATTGCATCGATGACAACTTACTTGAAGGATCTTACTCGATCCATATTTAGGTATGGTGGACTCTCAAAACATGAGTTTGGGTTTAGGGTTTTGGATGCACAAGTAGTATCTCTACTTAGTGCGGAATTTTTGGCTAGCAAAGATATTGAGCAAGCATCACATGTTGAAGGATCTATGACAATATAACTTCTATGTGAATATGAACAAACATAAATAATTACGTTGTCTTCCTTGTCCAACGTCAACAATTTTGACATATAATATTTAATGGGGGCTCACAATCATAAAAGATGTCCAAGATAGTGTATTTGAATGTGAATGTTCTCTTCCCTTATTAATTCTTTCATGAATTGCATCATTAACCAATGCTATGTTTGTCAATCTCCAATAAATTTTACCACTTATACTTTTCCTTATGTGATGTCATTACTTACCATAAGATTAGCATACGATTCTTTTCATTTATTTACTATCTATTTTGATTGGAACAAGAAAGTAAAGAAGCAAAATCTCAAACTAAACTTTATTATATAACTCTCACTCGATTACATAGATATATAGATCATGAAACTAACACTCGAAAATAGATCATACTAAATTTTTATTCGACTAAATCAGGAAAGAGCTAAGGATCGAACGAAAATAGGTAAAAGGTAAATGAAAGTGATGGTGATACGATACCGGGGCACCTCTCCCAAGCTTGGCTCAAGCCAAGGGGAGTGCCCATACCTGTCTACTCAAGTCTCCTTTGGAGGTGAAGATGATGAAGGTGGAGTTGATGAAGTGGTAGGTTTGTCCTCCAGCTTCCAGATGGTGGAAACAGCACGAAACAAGAACAACGGATTTTTCTGCGATGCGGTGGTCAATACAATTGGGGGAATATATAAAGAATTTTTTATCTTGGGGAGCATGAATATGGAAGGAAAACGGAGTCGGGAAGGTGTCCGAGGTGGGCACAACCCACCAGGGCGCGCCTGGTAGAGCTGGCGTGCCCTGGTGTATCGTGCTCACCTCGTTTGCTTTCCTGTTTATTTCTTATTTTCCTAATTTTTGTAATATTCCAAAACTGACAAAAATATTTTTGCGTATTTTTCGGAGTCCGTTTACTTACCGTATAACGTACCTCCTCTTTTTTAGAATTCTGGAGTGTTCCGTAAGGTTTCTTTTATGTGTTCCTCCGGTGTCATGGTTTGGATAACATTGCTTTCAACATTGATAGTTGTACCTGAGATATAGTGTTTAATTCTTTTTCCATTGACCACCATCGGGTTAGTACCTTCGGCATTATTAATCTTGATAGCTCCAGAATGATAAACCTCTTCGATAATATATGGTCCTTTCCATTTGGAGAGAAGCTTACCTGCAAAAAATCTTAAATGAGAGTTGTACAAAAGAACATAGTCTCCAACTTTGAATTCCTGCTTTTGGATTCTTTTGTCATGCCATCTTTTTACTTTTTCTTTGAATAGTTTGGCATTTTCATAAGCTTGGGTTCTCCATTCATCTTGTGAGCTAATATCAAATAACCTCTTCTCACCGGCAAGTTTGAAATCATAATTGAGTTCTTTATTGCCCAAAATGCGTTATGTTCTAACTCTAGAGGTAAATGACAAGCTTTTTCGTATACCATTTTGTATGGAGACATACCCATAGGATTTTTATAAGCTGTTCTGTAGGCCCAAAGTGCATCATCTAGTTTCTTAGACCAATTCTTTCGAGACCAATTGACAGTTTTTTGTAATATTAATTTTATTTCTCTATTGCTAAGTTCAACTTAAACACTAGATTGAGGATGATAGGGTGATGCAATTCTATGGTTAACATCATATTTAGCAAGCATCTTACGGAAAGCACCATGAATAAACGGTGAACGACCATCAGTCATTAAATATCTAGGGACTCCAAACCTCGGGATGATAACTTCTTTAAGCATTTTAATGGAGGTGTTGTGATCAGCACTACTAGTTGGAATAGCTTCTACCCACTTAGTGACATAATCAACAACAACCAAAATATGAGTGTACCCATTAGAGGAAGGAAAAGGTCCCATATAATCAAAATCCCAAACATCAAATGGTTCAACAACAAGTGAATAATTCATAGGCATTTCCTGACGCTTACCGATATTACCAATTGTTTGACATTCATCACAAGACAAGACAAACTTACGGGCATGCTTGAAGAGAGTAGGCCAATAAAAACCATATTGCAGTGCCTTGTGAGCAGTTATATCTCCCGCATGATGTCCCCCATAAGCTTCGGAATAACATTTCTGTAGGATTTGTTCCTGTTCATGCTCAGGTACACAACGTCAATAATACCATCTACTCCTTCTTTATAAAGATGTGGGTCATCCTAGAAGTAATGTCTTAAGTCATAGAAGAATTTTTTCTTTTGTTGGTATGTGAAACTAGGTGGTATATATTTAGCAACAATGCAGTTAGCATAATCAGCATACCAAGGAGTGTTTTGAGAAACATTTATTGCAGCTAACTATTCATCAAGAAAACTATCATCAATAGGTAGTGGGTCATCAAGAATATTTTCCAACCTAGACAAGTTATCAGCTATGGGGTTCTCAGCTTCCTTCGTGTCAATTATATGTAAATCAAACTCTTGAAGCAAGAGAACCCACCTAATGAGTCTAGGTTTAGCATCTTTCTTTTCCATAAGATATTTTATAGCAGCATGATCGTTGTGAATAATAACTTTGGAATCAACAATGTAGGATCTAAATTTATCACAAGCAAACACAACTGCTAAAAATTCTTCTTCAGTAGTAGCCTAATTTCGATCGGCACAGTCTAGAGTTTTGGTAGCATAATGGATAACATTTAATTTCTTATCAACTCTCTGTCCTAGAACAGCACCAACAGCATAATCACTAGCTAGCATCACATATAATTTCAAAAGGCAAGTTCCAATCAGGTGGTTGAACGATAGGTGCAGAAGTTAAGGCTTTCTTGAGTGTTTCAAAGGCTTCTACACAATCATCATCAAAAACAAATGGAATATCCTTTTGTAAAAGATTAGTAAGAGGCCTAGAAATTTTAGAGAAGTCTTTAGTGAACCTCCTATAGAAACCAGCATGACCAAGGAAACTCCGAATACCTTTAATATCTTTAGGACATGGCATTTTCTCAATTGCATCAACTTTAGATTTATCCACCTCAATACATCGTTCAGATATCTTATGCCCCAACACAATACCTTCATTAACCATAAAGTGGCACTTCTCCCAATTCAAGACGAGATAAGTTTGTTCACATCTCTATAAAACTCGATCAAGGTTGCTTAAGCAATCATCAAAAGAATTTCCGTAAACGGAAAAATCATCCATGAAAACCTCCACGATCGTTTCACAAAAATCAGAGAATATAGCAATCATACATCTTTGAAAGGTAGCAGGTGCATTGCATAAACCAAAAGGCATACATCTATAAGCATAGGTTCCAAAAGGACAAGTAAATGTGGTTTTCTCTAGATCAGATTGTGATACATGTATTTGAGAGAAACCAGAATATCCATCCAGAAAACAAAAGTGTGTGTGCTTAGATAATCTTTCAAGCATCTGATCAATGAAAGGCAGAGGATAATGATCTTTTCTAGTAGCTTTATTTAATTTTCTAAAATTAATTACCATTCTATAGCCAGTGACAATTCTTTGCGGGATAAGTTCATTTTTATCATTAGGAAAAACAGTAATACCTCCTTTCTTAGGGACACAATGAACGGGACTTACCCATCTACTATCTGCTATGGGATAGATTATACCTGCTTCAAGAAGCTTTAATATTTCAGTTCACTTCTTTCATCTTAGGATTCAATCGCCGTTGGTGATCAACAACGGGTTTAGCATCAGGTTCCATATTAATCTTGTGCTAACATAGAGTGGGACTAATGCCCTTAAGATCATCAAGAGTATATCCAATAGCAGCCCGGTGCTTCCTCGGAATTTTTAATAATCTTTCTTCTTCATGTTGTGAGAGGTTAGCACTAATAATAACAGGATATATCTTTTTCTCATCAAGATAAGCATACTTCAAGGTGTCAGACAATTGCTTTAATTGAAACACAGGATCGCCTTTAGGTGGAGGAGGACTTCCAAGAGTTTCAATAGGCAAATTGTGTTTCAGAAGATGTTGTTGTTCAAAGAAAATTTTACCTATTTCATTTCTTTCACGCAAGTGCATATCATTTTCATGGTCAAGCAAATATTGTTCTAATGGATCAGTAGGAGGCACGACAATAGAAGCAAGACCAAAGATTTCATCCTTACTAGATAATGCTCTATCACGAGGTTGTCTACTAAACTTGGAAAAATTAAACTCATGAGACACACCACCAAAACTGACACCAATAGTTTGTTTTTCACAATCTATTTTAGCATTGACGGTGCTCAAGAAAGGTCTACCAAAGATAATGGGACAAAAGTCATCTTGTGGGGAACCAAGAGCTAGGAAATCAGTAGGATATTTTACCTTCCCACACAAGATTTCAACATCTCTAACAATCCCAAGTGGTGTGATAGTGTCTCTATTAGCAAGTTTAATAGTAACATCAATGTCTTCCATCTCAGCCGGTGCTATTTCATTCATAATTTCTTGGTATAAGTTAAAAGGAATAGCACTCACACTAGCACCCAAATCACATAAACCATGATAGCAATGATCTCCTATTTTGACTGAGACAACAGGCATGCCCACTACGAGTCTATGTTTATCTTTTTCATCAGGTTTGGCAATTCTAGCAGCTTCATCACATAAGTAAATAACATGCCCATCAATATTTTCTACCAAGAGATATTTAACCATAGCAAAAGTAGGTTACACTTTAATTTGTTCAGAGGGTTTAGGTGCTTTAATATTACTTTTGCGAACCACAGTTGATACCTTAGCATGTTCCTTTATCCTAACAGGGAAAGGTGGTTTTTCAATATAAGCAGTAGGCACAACTGGATCAACATTGTAAATGATGGTTTCATCTTTGGCTTTTACCGCTTCTTTAATTTATTCTTTAATAGGGGATGACATTTAAACCACTTCTACTTAGGGAGATCGACATGAGTAGCAAGTGATTCACAGAAAGAGGTAACTATCTCAGAGTCAAGTCCATATTTAGTGCTAAACTTGTGAAAAGCATCGGTATTCATAAAAGATTTAGCACAATCAAACTTAAGCTTAATTCCTAACTCATTACTTTCGTTGAGTTCCCAATCTTCAGAGTTGCGTTTAATTCTTTATAAGATATCCCACTTGAATTCAATAGTCTTCTTCATAAAAGAACCAGTACAAGAAGTATCGGGCATGGATTGATCATTATGAGAAAGCCGAGCATAAAAATTTTGAATAATAATTTCTCTCGGATATCATGATTGGGGCATGAATATAACATTGACTTAAGCCTCCCCCAAGCTAGAGCGATGCTTTCTCCTTCAAGAGGCCAAAAATTATATATATAATTCTGATCACGATGAACTAGATGCATAGGATAAAACTTTTGGTGGAATTCTAATTGCAATCGATTCCAGTTCCATGATCCAATATCATCACATAACCTATACCATGTCAATGCTTTTCCCTTCAAAGATAATGGGAAAACCTTCTTCTTCTCTTCATCTCCAGATAAACCTACAAGCTTACATAATCCACAAACTTCATTCACATGTATTAGGTGCATATCAATATGTTCAGTTCCATCTCCTGCATAAGGATTAGCTAGCAATTGTTCTACCATACGCAAAGGAATTTCATAACCAATATTTTCAGTAGGTGCAATAGGTTGAGGAAACTAATTGTGGTTCCAGTCTAGGCGAAGATACCCCGAACAAACCCCACAAAGGATTGTTTTCCATAGTAGCAAGTGACAATAAATTTTAGCGCGTAGTATAAGTTTTTCCTTACTGATTTCCACTTACCAAGAGCGCTTCACTTCCCGACAACGGCGCTAGAAAAGAGTCTTGATGACCCATAAGTATAGGGGATCAATCGTAGTCCTTTCGATAAGTAAGAGTGTCGAACCCAACGAGAAGCGGGAGGAAATGACAAGCGGTTTTCAGCAAGGTAATTTTTGCAAGCACTAAAATTGTAGGAAATAGATAGTTTGATAGCAAGATAATTGGTAACCAGCAAGTAATGGTAATGGTAAATAAAGTGCAGCAAGTTAGCCCAATCCTTTTGTGGCAACAGACAGGCCAGAATAGTCTCTTATAATAGGCAAAGTGTTCTTGAGGGTACACGGGAATTTCATCTAGTCACTTTTATCATGTTTGTTTGATTCGCGTTCGCTACTTTGATAATTTGATATGTGGGTGGACCGGTGCTTGGGTGCTGTGCTTACTTGAACAAACCTCCCACTTATGATTAACCCCCTCGCAAGCATCCACAACTACAAAAAAAGTATTAAGATAAAATCTAACCATAGCATTAAACGTTTGGATCCAAATCAGCCCCTTACGAAGTAGTGCATAAACTAGGGTTTAAGCTTCTGTCACTCTAGCAACCCATCATCTAATAACTACTCCACAATGCATTCCCTTAGGCCCCAGGATGGTGAAGTGTCACGTAGTCGATGTTCACATGACACCACTAAGGGAATCACAACATACATATCATCAAAATGTCGAACACATATCAAATTCACATGATTACTTGCAACATGACTTCTCCCGTGACCTCAAGAACAAAGGTAACTACTCACAAATTATATTCATGCTCAAGATCAGAGGGGTATTGAATAGCATAATGGATCTGAACATATAATCTTCCACCAAATAAACCATATAGTAATCAACTACTCCCTCCGTAAACTAATATAAGAGCATTTAGATCACTATTTTAGTAATCTAAACACTCTTATATTTGTTTACGGAGGTAGTACAAGATGTAATCAACACTACTAGTCACTCACATGTACCAATCTGAGGTTCCGGTACAAAGATTGAACACAAGAGATGAACTAGGGTTTGAGAGGAGATGGTGTTGTTGAAGATGTTGATGAAGATTGTCCTCCCAAAGATGAGAGGGATGTTGGTGATGACGATGGCTTCGATTTCCCCCTCCGGGAGGGAAGTTCCCCCCGACGGAATCGCTCCGCAGGAGGGCAAAAGTGCTCCTGCCCAAGTTCCGCCTCGAGACTGCGGCGTTCTGTCCTGAAAGTCCTCTCTCTATTTTTTCTAGGTTAAAAGACCTTAAATACCAGAATATGGGCACCGGAGGTGGGCCGTGCTGGGCACAACCCACCAGGGCGCGCCTGGGGGGCCTGGCGCACCCTGGTGTCTTGTGCTCACCAGGTGGCCACCCTCCGGTAGTTATTTGATCGAGTATTTTTTTATTTATTCCAAAATAATTCTCCGTGAAGTTTCAACTTATTTGGAGATGTGCAGAATAGGTATCTCTGATGTGCTTTTTCAGGTCCAGAATTCCAGCCGCCGGTATTCTCCCTCTTTGTATAAACCTTGCATATTATGAGAGAAAAGACGTTAGAATCACTCCCTAAAGCATTATTATGCATAAAAACATTATAAATAACAGTAGGAAATCATGATGCAAAATGGACGTATCAACCCACAAGTATAGGGGATCAATCGTAGTCCTTTCGATACGTAAGACTGTCGACTCTGTCGAAATCAGGGCTCCGCACACCCAAGAAGGTTCGAACTCTGGGGCGTGTGCGAAGATCTCAACCAGATCTAGCCTCAAGCTTGCCAGCCCGCAGCCAAGAAGATGGACACAAAGATTTACCCAGGTTCGGGCCACCTTGCGGTGTAAAATCCTACTCCTGCTTTTGGTGGATTGGCCTCGCGAGGAGGTTTGGGGATGAACTAGTACAATTGTTGAGCGACCTCGTGAGGGCTCAGAGGTGAGGATGGATCGATTGGTCTCTCCTCTGCGGTGGAGGCTGGTCCGTATTTATAGCGGCCTTGGTCCTCTTCCCTTATCGCACAATAGGGAAGAGATCCCACAACGGCCAATTTTGAAAGGGGACAAGAGGTGCATCTTATCCTGACTAAAGGTGGTCTTCACCTGCAAAGCTTCTGGGCGTGACGCGGAGGTGAGATCGGCGATGACATCCGTCCTACCGAGCTCGTGGTCTTGGTCTTGTTGCACCGGAATGGAAACCTTTGGGGGATTCCTTGGGAACCCGCGTACGTCCGTGCCTCCTTAGCACAAAAGAGGAAACTGTCCCCTCTACGCCCGCTGGCGCCCGCCTGGCCTTGGTCGTCATAGCTCACGTCATCGCAGCCTCCTGAGGCCGGGTACCTGCATAGAAATCTCCGCCCCTCGGGAGGCAGCCTGGGGAGGCCACTCCTCTGGTGGTCTTGGCGTTGTTTGCCTCGTGAGGCCGGGGCCCTCGCAAGGGTCTTGTCTTGGGGGGTTTGCTGCCGGGCCGTACTGGGTCGTCGAGGTGGGCCACGCGCTGGGCCGCAGGCAGGCAGATCTGGGTACCCCCGATCCCAGAACGCCGATAGTAGCCCCCGGGCCCGAGGCGCGCTCGGGTTGGCTTTGGGGCGAAGCCAAGGAAGGAAGGCCGAAGCACCGTGGGCCCGAATCGCCTACGGGCCAGGCTCGACGCGTGGCGCACAACAGGACGCGGATGCCTCCACTTACCCACGTCGCCTCGGCAACTGCCTTTGCTGACGAAAACCTGGCGCACGCAGCAGAGCCATCATTGTCCCACCTCGCGCCTGCCTTCTACTCCTCCTTCCTCCGCAAGCTCGCACCTTCCTTGCCGGATCTCACGCTCGCTCCAATCTGCCCCTCCGCCATGGCTCCCAAGAAGAAGAGGGGCAGGTCCTTGATGACGTCGGAGCCCAAACCGAGGCCAGAGCTCGCACTGGGCCGGTCCTCCGTGCTCAATCTTGAAGGGCTGGACAAGGTCCGGCGGGCCATCGCCGCCGATAGCAACGAGTGGAAGGCGATGGAGATCTGGCCCGCCTCTCGGCTCCCAGTTGATCTGGAGGCCACCAACATCCCCCTCCATCTCCATGCCCTTTTCTCTGGCTTGCTGCTACCGTTTGCAGACTTCTTCAATGCCGTGCTCAAGCACTACCAGGTCCATGCATTGCATCTCGACCCTGGGTCCATCGTCCTCCTTTCCGTCTTCCCGTTCGTGTGCGATGCCTTCGTGGGCATGTCCCCGTCCGTGGCTCTGCTTCGCCACTTCTTCTCCCTCCAAATGGTCGCTGGCGGGCGGTGCTCGGGGTGCGTGTCGCTCCGAGCGGCAGACGCGACGGCGGGCGTGGCCCTCGATGCCGAGCTTCATCCGAACACGGAGGGTTTCCCGAGGCACTGGGTGTATGTCGACGCCGCCGCGTACAGTCCCCTGCTCCAAACTCCGATGGCCCCCGCGGAGCCGTGCCCCGGTTGGGAGCACGCGAAGCTTGTCGACCCGCGGCTTGCGTGGGTTACGGCCAGGTTGGCCGACCTGAAGAAGGCAGGTGTGACGATGGCGATGATGGCGAGGGAGTTCATCCGTCGGCGAATTGCTCCCCTCCAGCGCCACTCTCGCCCCATGTGGGCCTTTACCGGCCCCGATGATGCCATGAGGCTTCAGGTGCCTTCCCTTCCTTCCAGCGCGCTGCGCGAGGTGCTCTGCCTCATGACCGGCGGAGAACCCGCCGCACTTCCTCTGGGATGGATCCCCTTGTACAATCATCCGAACGGGGGAGCCTTCGCCCTGAAGATGCCACGCTTTGACGAGTGGGGGATGCTTCCCAAGGACCACGTGGGACCTCGCGGCAACCCTCTCTTGGTTGCCTCAGGCTCTGGGGTCCCTGAGGTCAGCGCCCCTCGCGCATCTTCGAAGGAGCGCCCTGAGCCGCGCGTCCCTCAAGCGTCCGCCTCCGCCCCTCCAAGCAGCGAAGGTGACGCCATGCCCGTAGGCACGGCCGCCGTCCCTGCCGCAGGGTGCTGTGCGCCAGGCGTCAGCGAGCCCTCCCCCAGTCTCTGTGCATGCCAGAGGAGGAAGGAGCCCAGGGGCTACAACGGCTCGGCCCCGAGGGTCCTGAAGAAGAGGAAGTGGATCACCATAGATGAGTAAGCGCCCGACTTCCCCTGATTTCCGCATGATGTGCGCCTCTGAATCTTTGCTTCTCAGATCCCCTCCTGACGAAGAAAAGGGTGCACTTCTGCCACTGCCTCCCAAAGGCGTTGGGCCCGTAGCGGCCTCGTGCCTTGCGAGCCGCGTGACTGCGCGTGAGGAGGTATCCGTAGTCGGGCCCAAGCCATCCCTGGGGAGCCTCGGGCCCGAATTTCCGGTGTCCCTCATCAGGCATGGCCTCCAGCTTGCGGGGGCAAGACCGAGGCCTCCCCTGATGATCCTTCCCGGCGACTGGATGCCCCGGGCGTCGGTGCCTTCTTTGAGCGGGGGGGGGGGGGGAGTTACCCTGGGGACCAGCCCCGAGCTGGAGGGCTGAACAATGGACCCTCAGCCCCCGGATCCCTGCGAGAGACGGGTGGGTCTTCGCGTGCCTTCCCTGCCGACCGGGGGGCAGAGGAAAACCCCGGTCGAGCAATGGAGCTCGCTTGCGGTCGCAGCGCCACCCGACATGGCCTCCTTCAAGGCGCTGTGAGCGTGCTGGGCCGCCTCGAGGCTGAGCTCGACGACATCGACACATACCTTGAGGCGAAGCGCTTGCGTCTGGCGCGCGAATGGCGCCGGCTCGAGGTCGCCATCAACTTCGGTCGTCTGCAACACGAGCACGCTCGCACAGGAGCCGAGGAATCCCTTGTCACAGCGAGGGAGGCCCACGATCGTGCCCTTGAGGAGGGCCGGGCCACGGACTGCCGGCGCGAGGCTGCAGAGAAGCGCGGGAAAGAGCTTGAAGCTTCCAATGCCGCCCTCGAGCGACAAGTTCAGGCGCGCAAGGCCGCGCTTGCCGCCTCGGCGGGAGGGCCGTCCACGGGGGAAGTGAGGCTCCGCACACTTGAAGACACGCTGACGCTGGAGGCGCTGGAGCAAAGCCTGGAGCGCGAGTGGCTGGAGGTGATGGGACGCCAAGTGGCTACCGCCGAGGACTCCCTCGCCTCCCGGGAGGCGATGATCTAGGGAGAGGTCGACGAGAGGGTGGCGGAGGTTCGCCGGGCCCTTGCCAAGGACTACCGCGAGAAGATGAAGCTTCAGGAGTCCTGTTTCTGCAAGCGGTGTGACAACGTGAAAGGTGAGGCTGACGGCCTCAAGAAGAAGTTAGCCGCGGCGGAGCGTCGTGAGAAAGCTGCGATGGATGCCCAGGCCGCCGCCTAGGCGGAGCTGTCTTTCCTCTACAAGCAGGTGGAGGATGTCACTTCCCTCGTGGAGAAGGCCTCGGACGAGGCGGACCGCACCCGGGGGCTGCAGCACACGCGCTCCCAGATGTTCCAGGCCCTTGAGGGGAGGGCCCACCAGGCCCTGAGCAGTATCTGCAACGAGAGCGTCTCCAGTCCGCTCATTCCTGACGATGCCGGCTACCTTGGCTTCTTCACCAGGATTGTGGAGCACCTTGAAGGGGGCGTAGAGAAGGTCCGCCAACTCGTGGAAGAGAAGCATCGTGACCTCCTCGCACGGGCATCTTCACGTGTCTTCAGCCACCTTCTTTGCTTCGACCCCAACTTTGACTTCGAAGCCGTGATAGCCCCCATGCCCGAGGTGATTCAAGGTGCCCTTGAGGACTAGGTGGAGGATCACGTGGACGACCTGATCGCGTAGTTTTCGCCCACTGAAGGCGAGGGCCAGCCTGTGGTCGAGGGGTGCGGGTCTGACGGCGGTGGTAGCGACAGCAGCGATGGCGACGATGCATCTCCCTAGGTTATCTTTTCCCTCTTTACCTGTCAAGATTTTGAATATGACCCCGCGGGGATGTGAAAGTATTTTGGAAGAAACTCCTTTATGATGTATCAAGTATCGTTGTACTCCCTTATGCCGCCTTTCCTTCGCTCGTCATGGGCCCGCAGCCCCTGAGGAGGGGTGGGTCATTACCATTATACCGGGTCGCGGTGCCCGGCCAAGGTTGGGAGGTGGATGTTTCGACACAGGCCTCGGGCCACGTGTGCCCACTGGCTCGTTCGAGAGCGTCGCGTGAGGACTCGGATGCCAAAGTCTTGGCGAGGTGCGTGCGCGGACAGGCCCGCGGCTGTTGTAACCGAGGCCTTCGGGGGAGGCCCTCAGCGCCACTGGGGATGGCTCAAACTTGCGCACCGTGTCCAGCGCACGCTTGCGGGGCGCGTGCGAGAGAGAGAGAGAGCTGACAGCTGCCAAACCTCTTAGAAAAAACGAGACTCAAGACGGGAAATGCTGCAAGGAGAAAAGTTCCCACCCCTCTTTTCGAATAAAGACGCTAAAACTTCAAACTTCATTCCAAAAAGTGGAAAATTCGGTGACAGAAGATAGCAAAGAACAGCCGCGTCCGGCACCTAAGCTAGTCTTCCCCCCAGCGCGGAGCATGGGGCTTCCACTAGGCGTGGGCATAGTCGTTGTAAGACCGTGTCGTCCGCCAGCGCGGAGCATGGGGCTTCCACTTGGGCATGGGTGGGAGCCCCTCCGCGGCCTCGTACGGCACTCGTCGGGGGGCTCCGGGTGTGTACAGCCCACTCATTATTACGTGAGAGTGTCACGGGTAGAGCCTGGGGAGGCGTAGGGTGCTCCATGCCTCTGGGGCACGGACCCCATCCCCTGTGCCCAGGCGCACGGCGGCAGGCCTGGGGCGTGTTTGGCTCCGATCGGGTCCTCCCGCATTGCAGGGCCCCACGGGCGCCCTTTCTGGGGAGGATGCGCTTCGGGATGAGGTCTCCGGCTCCCGAGGGCCTGGAGGCAGAAGCCGCCGCCGTGGTAGCGCCGTGACTCCTTGCGGCGCGGACGGGGCCCTGCGCCGGACCCTCTCGCCAAGTGCGAGGTTGGTCCCCGGCGCGGCACCTCGGCACGCCTTGGCGGGGTGTCCGGGCGCCCTGCGAGGGCACTCCACCCTTCATCTCCAAGCGGGCAGCGCCGGGCCTGGAGACATGGGCGAGTGCTCCACCCTCCGTCTCCAGGCGGGCAACGCCCGGCCTGGAGACATGGGCACCTGCTCCACCCTCCGTCTCCAGGCGGGCGATGCCCGGTCTGGGGACATGGGCGCCTGCTCCACCCTCCGACGCCAGGCGGGTGACGCCTGGCCTGGAAACATGGGCACCTGCTCCACCCTCCGTCTCCAGGCGGGCGACGCCCGGCCTGGGGACATGGGCGCCTGCTCCACCCTTGGTCTCCAGGCAGGAGACGCCCGACCAGACATGGGCGCCTGCTCCACCCTTGGTCTCCAGGCAGGCGACACCCGACCAGACATGGGCGCGTGCTCCACTCTCCGTCTCTAGGCGGGCGACGCCCGGCCCGAAGACATGGGCGCTTGCGCCACCCTCTGTCTCCAAGCGGGCGACGCCCGGCCTGGAGACATGGGCGCCTGCTCCACCCTCCGTCTCCTGGCGGGCGATGCCCGGCCAGGGGACATGGGCGCCTGCTCCACCCTCCGTCTCCAGGCGGGCGACGCCCGACCTGGAGACATGGGCGCCTGCTCCACCCTCCGTCTCCAGGCGGGAAACGCCCGTCCAGGAGACATGGGTGCCTGCTCCACCCTCCGTCTCCAGGCGGGCAACGCTCGGCCCGGAGATATGGGCGCCTGCTCCACCCTCCGTCTCCAAGCGGGCAACGCTCGGCCCGGAGACATGGGGGCCTTCTTGTGATAGCCCCCAGCCTGAGGGCGTGCCTCGCGAGGTTGCTCAAGCCAGGCATCCTCACAAGGCTGACCATGTCAGTTGTCCTCGTGAGGCCGCTCGCGCCAGTCCTAGCGGAGGTCGCTCGCGAGGCCGCGGCTATTCCACCCGTCGTTGCTGCGGCCGGCGCCATGGTCGTTGCGGGTACGCGTGTCGCGGCTGCAGGGGTAGCCCCTACTGCGGCCAACACGTGATGGCCAGGAGAGGCCCTGTGATGCGGCCCTGTTGAGGCCCGGGATGTCGACGCAGACGTGCAGCCCGCCGCCCACGTCGGGGGCGGCAGCCGCACTGGGTGGTGTGGGGCGACACTCGCCACAGATGGCCCGCGTCTCCTGAAGCTCCTCGATCGCGTTGGTGATGAACCCCCGTGAGCCTGGCGCCTCGCGCCGTGCTCCTTGCTTATGGGGGCGCGCATCAAAGCACGCCCCCAAGGGGTGCCGGAGCGCCTCCCTCATTGCACCGGTCAGGCTGGGAGCTCTCCAGGTGGAAGCCCCCGAGCCCGCTCTGGGGGAGAGCACCAGGGCCTCGCCGGCGGCGTTGACGGGCTCGGCGATGCGACTAAGCCAGTCGTCGTAGCGATCTTTGGCGGGGCGGTAACGCAATAGCTCGCGCGCCATGAGCAGCGCAGCTTGCACGTTTGCCAGCCCGCGCTGAGCGCGGGAGGACGACGCCATGGCGGGAGTGAGGGACGGAGTGGTGGTGCGGCCATTCCGCCGCGCGGTAGGCGGTAGCGACGAGTCCTGCTGCTCGTGAGCGGCTGGGCTGGTGGCAGCGTTAGTTGTAGGAGAGGCGAAGTGGCGCGGGATGCCGTGGCCCACGGGTGCCGTTTGGGCGATGCGAGCAGCCCGGCGCTCAGCGCGAGCTCGGCGAGCTTTGGCTATGGGTGGGGCGGAGCGAGAACGAGGCACGGTCGATGAGGAGGCGGAGCTTCGACACGCCCCTACCTGGCGCGCCAAATGTCAGAATTGGGGCTCCGCAGACCCAAGAAGGTTTGAACTCTGGGGCGTGTGCAAAGATCTCAACCAGATCTAGCCTCAAGCTCGCTACCCCGCAACCAAGCCTCATCGAATACGTGTGAGCGGGCATGAAGATGGACATAGAGATTTAGCCAGGTTCGGGCCACCTTGCGGTGTAAAACCCTACTCCTGCTTTTGGTGGATTGGCCTCGCGAGGAGGTTTGGGGATGAACTAGTACAGTGGTTGAGCGACCTCGTGAGGGCTCAGAGGTGAGGATGGATCGATTGGTCTCGCCTATGCGGTGGAGGTTGGTCCCTATTTATAGCGGCCATGGTCCTCTTCCCTTATCGCACAGGCGGGAAGGGATCCCACAACGGCCAATTTTGAAAGGAGAAAAGAGGTACATCTTATCCTGACTAAAGGTGGTCTTCACCTACAAAGCTTCTGGGCGTGACGCAGAGGTGGGCTCGGCGATGACATCCGTCTTGCCGAGCTCGTGGTCTTGGTCTTGTTGCACCGGAATGGAAAATTTTGGAGGATTCCTTGGGAAACCGCGTACGTCCGTGCCTCCTTAGCACAAAATAGGAAATTGTCCCCTCTGCGCCCGCTGGCGCCTGCCTGGCCTTGGTCGTCATGGCTCACGTCATCGCAGCCTCCTGAGGCCAGGTACCTACATAGAAATCTCCGCTCCTCGGGAGGCGGCCTGGGGAGGCCACTCCTCTGGAGGTTTTGGCGTTGTTCGCCTCGCGAGGCCGGGGCCCTCGCAAGGGTCTTTTCTTGGGGGGTTTGCTACCAGACCGTA
Organism: Elymus sibiricus; assembly: GCA_039707655.1. NCBI lineage: Eukaryota > Viridiplantae > Streptophyta > Magnoliopsida > Poales > Poaceae > Elymus > Elymus sibiricus. The sequence goes on from CM077667.1 coordinate 118,794,557, forward strand.
CTGGGCCTTCGAGGTGGGCCACGCGCTGGGCCGCAGGTAGGCAGATCTGGGTACCCCCGATCCCAGAACGCCGACAGACTCCAATGAGGAGCAGAAGGAAATGACAAGTGGTTTTCAGCAAGGTAATCTCTGCAAACACTGAAAGTAGAGGTAACAGATAGTTTTGCAGTAGGGCAATTCATAACAAGTAACAAGTAACAATTGTAATAAGGGTGCAACAATGTGGCCCAATCCTTTTTATAACAAAGGAGAAGTCGGAAGGTTCTCTTATAGGAAGTAAAGCGCCCTCAAGGAAACATGGGAATTATCATCTAGTCACGTTCATCATATTTAGTTGATTCGCGTTCGGTACTTTGATAATTTGATATGTGGATGGACTGGTGCTAGGTTGTTGTACTTTAACAAACAACCCTATTATGATTATCCCCTCTTGCAAGCAAGAAGAATTAACATAAATCTAACCATAGCATGAAGCATATGGATCCAACTCAGCCCCTTACGGAATAACACATACACTAGGGTTTAAGCTTCTGTCACTCTCGCAACCCATCATCTACTTATGACTCCCCAATGCTTTCCCTTAGGCCCAAATTTGGTGAAGTTTCATGTAGTCGACGTTCACATGACACCACTAAAGGAAGAGAAATATACACATCATCAAAATATCGAACGAATACCAACTTCACATGATTACTTATGACAAGACTTCTCCCATGTCCTCAAGAACGAAAGTAACGACTCACAAATCATAAACATGTTTAAGATCAGAGGTGTAATTAATATGATTAAGGATCCAAATATATAATCCTCCACCAATTAAACCAACTAGCATCAACTACGACATGTAATCAACACTACTAGCAACCCACAGGTACCAATCTGAGGTTTTGAGACAATGATTGAATACAAGAGATGAACTAGGGTTTGAGATGAGATGGTGCTGGTGAAGATGTTGATGAAGATTGGTCCTCCCATGATAGAGGAAGCGTTTGTGATGGCGATGGCTGTGATTTCCCCCTCTCGGAGGGAAGTTTCCCCGGCGGAATCTGTTGGAGGGAAAAAGTGCTCCTGCCCAGGTCCGCCTCGAGACGGCAGCGCTTTGTCCCGAAAGTAATCTTCTGATTTTTCTAGGTCAAATGACTTCATATAGGAGAAGATGGGCACCGAAAGCCTGTGATACATCTCCAACGTATCTATAATTTTTTATTTTTCCATGCTAATATATTATCATTCTAGGATACTTTTTGGGTCATTATTTACCAATTTATAATATTTTTGAGCACTAACCTATTGACCTAGTGCCCAGTGTCAGTTGCTATTTCCTGCGTGTTTTTGCCTTTGCAGACTGTACCAAACGAAGTCCAATTGCCACGAAACTTTTTGATGATTTTTTCTGGACTATATGAAGACCTACAAGCTTCGCAAGGAAGCCAAGAGGTGCACGAGGGCCCCACCACACATCAGGGCGCGCCCTGGGGGGTTCGCGCCCTGATATGTGGTGGCCCCCTCGGGCGTCTCCCGACGTTCCTCTTTGACCTATAAATTCTCTAAAATCCTAAAAATCCTGGAGGCAGTCCCGAAACCCTTTTTCCACCGCTGCGAGTCTCTCTTCCGTCGCGAGGCCATCTGGAGCTCTGTTCTAGCACCCTGCCAGAGGGGGGATCGACCATGGAGGGCCTCTTCATCAACCTTGCTGCCCTCATGATGATGTGTGAGTAGTTAACCACAGACCTACGGGTCCATAGATAGTACTTAGATGGCAAGCTCTCTTTCTTATGATCTTCATTACAATGGTCATCGCATCTTCGCTTTGATCTATCCGATGTAATCCTATTGTGCGGTGTGTTTGTTGGGATCCGATGAATTGTGGGTTTATGTTCAGATTATTCATGAAAAGTATTTGACATGCCTCTGAATTATATTATCTCTTAAGTGCATGATCATTATAGCTTCGTAATGCTCTCCGATCTATTGATATGCTTTGGCCAAGTAGATTGATATTTTATCGGTGGGAGTGGTGTGTTGTGGTAGGTTCAACCTGGCGAGTTTCTATATCCCAGTGACAAAGTAGGGGACAAGATGCATCTTTGTGTTGTTGCTACTAAGGATAAAACGATGGGGTTCATTCATATTGTTTGAATTTACTTTCTCTACATCATGTCATCATTCTCCAAGCATTACTCTATTTTACTTAATACTCTAGATGCATGCTGGATAGCGGTCGATGAGTGGAGTAATAGTAATAGGTGCAGGCAAGAGTTGGCCTATTTTCTTATGGACGTGATACCTATATATTTATGATCATTTCCGTGAACATTGCATAACTATCCGCTTTTCTATCAATTGCCCAAGAGTACTTTGTTACCCACCGTATGCTGCCTACATGAGAGATGCCGCTAGGGAACACTATGGCCCCCGGGTCTATTCACTTATATATTTACAAACGCTACAATTACCTTGCTGCCTTTATTTACTTTTTATTTGTTTTGCAATTTATATTTATATGTAATTATCTACAGAACTCATTTGCTTGCAAATAACGAGATCAAGGGGATTGACAACCCTCTTGCCCGCGTTGGGTGCAAGTTGTTTGTTCATTTGTGTGCAGCCGCTGAAGACGGTTGAGGATTGATATTCCTATTGGTTCGATAAACCTTGGTTTCATAACTGAGGGAAATACTTATCCGCTTTGTGCTGCAATTACCCTTTCCTCTTCACGGAAAATCCAACGCAGATCACAAGTATCAAGAAGGATTTCTGGCGCCGATGCCGGGGAATATCATCATCAACTACCAAGTAACTTCATACAAATTTTCATTCACTTGTTCTTCTTTTTATTTGCTGTTATATTTAGCTTGTCTAAAAAAACCAAAAATACAAAAATATTTATCTTTCTTGTTACTAGTTTACTTCTTCGCCTGCTAGTTTACTTGTCTTGCTTGTTACTTTGCTTTTCGGGCACCATGGCTCAAGATACTAGTAAATTGTGTGACTTCTCAAATACTAATAATAATAATTTTATTAGTACACCTATACCACCCGCCACTAGTGCAGAGGATTTTGATATTAATGCTTGATAACCCAC